>JAYJMM010000120.1:6018861-7228292 GCA_037349105.1 Limnomonas spitsbergensis
TCGTGGAGGGCGCGCTGCATGCGCTGGCCGAGAGGCGCATGCTGGGCGTCGTGCACATTGAGAATGTGGACACGTATGCAGAGGAGGCCCAGGACCTTGACGAAGCGCAGCGGAGCGAGCGACGGATCCACCCCAGCTCCTACGTGTGCGACGTCGAGGTGGAGCCTGTGCAGCTGCCCTCCCTAGTGGAGCCCTGTGACGCCATGCTGTGCAGTGCATCTGAAGAAAGGCGGGGGGACCTGCCGCCGCCGGCGCCTGCCCTGCAGTACACGCTGCTTCCGGACCAGTGCTGCCGGCTGTTTCCCTTTCACATGGTTCTGAATGAACAAGGGCAGGTGCTTCAGGTGGGCTGGGGGCAGTGGGGTAGGTGGGCCTGTCTGGTGAGAGATGGGTGGGCATGCCTGGTGGGAGACATGTGGGCCTGTCTGGTGTGAGACAGGTGGGCCTGCCTGGTGAGAGACATGTGGGCTTGTCTGGTGGGAGGCATGTGGGCCTGCGTGGTGGGAGACATGTGGGCCTGTTTGGTGGGAGAAGGATGGGCCTGTTTGGTGGGTGACAGATGGGCCTGTTTGGTGGGAGACAGGTGGGCCTGTCTGGTGGGAGAAAGGTGGGCCTGTTTGGTAGGATACAAGCGGGCCTGTTTGGTGGGAGAAGGATGGGCCTGTTTGGTGGGAGACAGGTGGGCCTGTTTGGTGGGTGACAGGTGGGCCTGTCTGGTGGGTGACAGGTGGGCCTGTCTGGTAGGTGACAGATGGGCCTTTCTGGTGGAAGACAGGTGGGCCTGTTTGGTAGGACTGTAGGAACAGGTGGGCTTGCCTGGTGGGACACAGGTGGGCATGTTTGGTGGGAGACAGGTGGGCCTGCCTGGTGGGAGACAGGTGGGCCTGTTTGGTGGGCGATAGGTGGGCATGTCTGGTGGGCGACAGGTGGGCCTGCCTGGTGGAAGACAGGTGGGCCTGTTTGGTGGGAGAAGGGTGGGCCTGTTTGGTGGAAGACAGGTGGGCCTGTTTGGTGGGAGAAAGGTGGGCCTGTTGGTGGGTGACAGGCCCGACAGGTGGGCCTGTTTGGTGGGACACAGGTGGGCGTGCCTGGTTTTGGAGTTGCGGGACATGCGCGTAGATGCAGGATTGGGATTTGTGACTGTGAGATTTGCCGGGCCCTTCGCTTCAAGAGGCACACTTCTATTTGATATAGCATGTTGCTTGCATGATGACACTCCCGCCTGCGTGCTCCTCTGCCTTGCCTTGACTGAGGCAGCTTGACTGAGGCAGCTTGACTGAGGTAGCTTGACTGAGGCAGCTTGATTGAGGCAGCTTGACTGAGGCAGCTGCTCTCCCCTATGTGGCCCCCTCCACAGCTCGGCCGCGCCCTACAGAGTGCTTTCGAGGGTCAGAGCACGTCGGGGCGGCACGTGAAGGAGCTGTTCAAGGTGTGTGCAGCAAAGCATGCTTTTCAGCATGCCTCATATGCACATCATCCCAGGCTATAGACAACGTGGTCGTGAATGTATTTCAATGTTATGATTCATGTGAGGGGAGCAACCAAGCCTAGTGGAATCATGTTTCCATTTAATATTTCCTCTTGACAGCATCGCAAGTAAAAAAAAAGACAGTTGTGTTTTTCTGAGCATCAACGAGATCTGGAAATATTGGAATGTGTTCAAGGCTAAGGTACGGGTACCTGGTAATGCAGCTGAGCTGAGCAGGAAGTGGCCCGGAGTCTGGTCACATTGGGTTTCAGGTAGTGCACATTGGGTTTCAGGTTGTGTCCTGCAAGACATGCAGGGCATATCTGGGTTTGGATCAGTGCTATGCAAGTGCGCCGTACCGTAGTTTAGAAATTGTGTACATAATTAGGGTCCCTTAAGGGTAAAAGTAGCTGAATGTGCCTTGAAATTACGGTAACGGAAACTCACCTACCTTATCCAGCCACCGGAAGGACCTTCATCAGCATATCACTGGTTTGGATGCAGGTAACACAGCATCTGTCCAGGGCCCAGCCCTTCATGTGAGCCACTTTAGCTCAGCGTCTAGCTTTTGTCCGGGGTCAGAAAGGGGCTGACCCCCCTTCCCTGTACAGGTGCTGAGTCGGGAGACATGGCGCGCTGAGGACCCGTCCTTTAACCCCTGGAACTTTGAGCACCTCACCAGCCCACCGGGATGCACCTGCCTGCTGGAGGCTGTCGGGACCGCCCAGCTTATGAGCAAAGCAGTGGCTGTGAAGCCGCTGCTGCTCAAGGGCGTCTGGACCAGCGCACCACTGCTGCAGCTCCCGGCGGTCTCTCTTGTGGCCGGCGACGGACCACCTTGCGGCAGCGGCGGCAGCGGGGCAGGCTTCTTTTTCATGGGTGGCCTGTCGGGTATCAGTGACGAGGAGCTTGAGGTAGGGTTGAGGGTTGAGGGTTCGAAGGTAGGGTTGAGGGTTGAGGGTTTTTAGGTAGGGTTGAGGGTCGAGGGTTTTTAGGTAGGGTTGTACAGGGTGGCTACCTTAGTGGATGTTTTCATCAGAGCAGCTGCCCGCTACCCACCTTTTCAGTGCTCATCTACAGCATGACGCATGGTGCGCATCTGCTTCTGATGGCCTTGCCGCAAGGGCCCGGGTCTGCCACTCTACGAGCCTTTCTGAATACTGCTCTGTAACCAGTGTTGATTTTTTCGTGACTCAGCCACATGTCAGCTACACCCAGGCCTCCGGCCGGGCGCCCGGTTTGTGGCCAGCCTTGTTGCTTGGGCCACCAGGCGCAGGCCAGTCCAGTTTTGGTCCTAATCGGATGTTGACAGCCACCGGGTGGCCTGCCGACGGTGAACTTGCAGCCGAGAAAAAAATCAGTGTCTGTGACCCACCTATAGCTGCTGCTGGATCAGCAGGTGGCACCCCTGATGGATTTTGCCCTCATGCCCTCTTGCCCTCATGCCCTCTTGCCCTCATGCCCTCTTGCCCTCATGCCCTCTTGCCCTCATGCCCTCTTGCCCTCATGCCCTCTTGCCCTCATGCCCTCATGCCCTCTTGCCCTCATGCCCTCTTGCCCTCATGCCCTCATGCCCACATGCCCTCATGCCCTCATGCCCTCATGCCCTCATGCCCTCATGCCCTCATGCCCCCTTGCCCTCATGCCCTCATGCCCCCTTGCCCTCATGCCCTCATGCCCTCATGCCCTCATGTCCTCATGCCCTCTTGCCCGGTGCAGCTGGAGGCAGAGGTGATGTGGCCCTTGGACCTCGCGACAGACTATTGCTTGCTGAGGCAGCAGTATGAGGTAGGGCCTACCAGCTGATGAGCCCTGACGTGAAAATGTAAGCCTTTTTGCTGATCTTTAACAAGTCTTAACGTTCTTTAAAACTATACCAGTTCAATTAATCAATCGATTATGTAAGCTGTAGGTAGACTTGCCTGGGCCCAAGTCTTTTTCCGTCTCTCTTCCTATGGACCTCAGATTGCTGATCAGGTGCACACACGGGTGTGACTCGTGATAAGGGGCGAACAGGTGACGTGTTTCAGGTCCTCCTGCTTGCACTCTGCCTCGCCAGTCGCCACCTAGAAACTGTGTGTTGTGGGTGGGTTGCTTTGTCGCTGTTGCAGCTCAACGGGAAGTTTCAGGTTTTAGGATAGACCTTAAACCCTGTTGCGACCTCAACGGATGGGTTAGCACTGAACCTTAAATATGGTTGTTTTTTTGTCGCAGATTGACGTTGCCGCCTTGTCCCAGAAACTGGCTGAGACGGAGGCAAAGATAGCCGAGCTGGCATCGCGTCAGGACCTGCAGGACCTCTGCCTCGGGCCCGCTGACTCGCTCCCGAGTGCCTTGAATCAGATGCACTTGCTGCCGTCGTCATCTATGGGGAAGCTGACGCCTGAGGCGGCCATCTGCCTCATTGACGACCTCTTGGCCGGACGGGAGGTAAGGTGGATGGGTGTGCGTTTAGGGTTAAGGGTTTCGGGCTTAGGGTTTAGGGTTAGGGCGCATGTGGAGCAGGGATCTGTTGGTCAGTTTTGATTATAGGGTGCAGCAGATGACCTTGAGGGGGCCACCGCTGGGCAAATGATGACTGGACCTGACCGGCTCAAGTAGCAGATCTAAAAACGGAATGTCTGCTCCGCACCCGAAGTCTGCCGAGGGGTAAGTCTTTGCTCAAATATAAACGTTGTTTTCCAGTGGCCCTGGCAGCAGGGCTCTGTGTTTTTTCATGAGCTTTTTACAGTGCTGCATTACGTGCAGCTAGAGAAGGTGCTCTAGAGAGGGTGTGTTGGTTTGTAGACACAAGACTATTGCTATTATGGGCCCTTGTGTTAGAGCCTTTTGGACAGAAAGATTCTGACGACTCACGTACTGAATGCTTGGCCAGATGCTTGACATGTATACTTAATAATGCTTGATGAGCTGCCTACAATTTTCCCCTAGACCTAACTTGCCTCATCAGCTGTCTTGCATTGCTGAATTTACAATCGGCTCAAACAGCTGCCTTACCGGATCATTGCTCACTTTCTTTAGCCTCAATTAGCTGCCTCGTATTAATTATGCATTATCAGCTGCCTTAAATTGACAATGCTTGGTCACCTGCCTGATGTTGGTTACTTTCTCATCCCGGATCAGGTTCCCAACTGGGATCTCCATAACATGAGGCTCTGGTTCGCCAACGGCAGCCATGCACCGCGCATGTCGTGTCCCACCAACCAGGGCTGGAACAGTGGCCTCAATGGGAGCTTCAGCAGGCGACCCATGGGGGCCGAGTCACCCATGGCGCAGCTCATGATGGTAGATAAGGATATTGGGTACCGTGACGACGCAGAGGTGCAGCAGAGCCTGCTGGAGATGGTGACTGGACGGCACGCCGGTCGCGCTGGCGACCTACCGATGGTGAGAGTACATATGTTCCACATACGTTGACCAGGATGCATATTACATTCAGCGACGCCACCCTCACTGGCTGGGGGTTTTAGAGTTTTAGATGTCCCGAGTGGCATCGCGAAACCCTGAAAGCTTCATCAAACGTGAGCAGGACTACCTGCTGCGTTCAGCAACCGTCTCCTCGCATGTTACAGGACTGGCTATTGCATTCAGCGAACACTCTTCCCTATCACCGAACTATGGTATGCTGCAGCCCTGGCCTGGAAACCCCTCGCTGCATCAGTGCCCTTGGATGCAAGCCGCATTACGGGCGGCTCACGCAGAGAGCCTCGATTGCTTGCTCCCGTATTGTGGAGCCACGCATAATTAGTTTTAGGGTTAAGGGTTAGGGTTTGCCTGGCTTGCCTAGGCTGCTGCCTGGTGTTTCCCCTAGAGGGGCTCTGCTACATCAAATACCGGGAGGTAGCTGGAAGGAAGCTGACATAGTGTGAACACTGACCAGCTACCTCCTGGCCTTTTGCCGGAGGCAACTTGAGCGACCCACCATGCTGCTTGGGCCACAGGCTGCACACTGGTCAAGGTTTGACCCAATCAGGCCTTCAGCGGCCGCGGGGTGGCCGCTGAAGGTGGACTCACCACGTCCACACGCTCGCCTGCCCTACCGTCACAGAGAAGGGGGGTACGGGTTACGGGTTCGGGTCAATAGCCGGGAAAGGGAATCTAGGCCTCTCAGCTGGATCTCAAGTGAACTCCTCAGTATGACCTGTAGCATTAAGGCATGAGCCCATGCGGAAGCCAGAGGCATGAGCCCATGCTTGAGCCTGAAGCATGAGCCCATGCGTAAGCCTGAGGCATTTGCCCATGCGTGAGCCTGAGGCTTAAGCCCATGCGTGAGCCTGAGGCATGAGCCCATGCGTAAGCCTGAGGCATGAGCCCATGCGTAAGCCTCAGGCATGAGCCCATGAGTAAGCCTGAGGCATGAGCCCATGAGTAAGCCTGAGGCATGAGCCCATGAGTTAGCCTGAGGCATGAGCCCATGCGGAAGCCTGAGGCATTCTTTTCCCTTGCCAGCGTGACCACCCTCGGCATGCCCGCTGCTTTCAGTTTCCCGAGTATGACGAGGATGACAAGGACTGGCAGTGGATCAAGATGGAGCCACCGGCCCCCAGCCGGCCGCCTGAGCAGCAAGGGGAGGGCCCCGGCGGCGTCATGCAGAACGGAGCCACCCCCAAGCTGGGTACCGGGCAGGCCCTGTCAATCATTTACAGCGGGAACACGATCCCCATCCCGGACATGGGCGTTGCGGCTCACTCCAGCAGCCGGCTACAGCTGCTGGTTGGGACTCTGGATGAGGCGAGGGGGGGCCCGGCGCCGGACGCTGTCCGGCGCAGCCGGCTGTCGTTTGACTACCCGGACATCAAGCACACTTCCGGCAACAACGTGCAGCGCAAGGTGGCACTAAAGGACGTGGAGTTCCGGAAGACGAGCGTGCTGCAGCTGGGCCCTCTGGAGGAGGAGCTGGACATGATGGCTAGCGATCTGGATCGTGCGACCGGTAGGAAGGCCTCGCAGAACCGGGTTCGAGGCGGCGGCTCGAAGATGGGGGCGGGGGCATCGCAAGCGGGCTCTTACAGGGAGCGGCCCAAGGTGAGAGCGCTTAGCACCCTACCGTCCTGGGACCCCAATTGAATCATAGGTGAAACCTGTTTTTTTAAATAGCTGTGTTGAACACTAATAATAAGTCTTATTCTTCTTATAAGTCCAGTATGTACTCGCATCCATGACATGTAATTAACGGGTAGCCTTCAATAGACAGGGCACTGCTGCACCTTGTGGGGAGGAACTGCAGCTCCTGCTGACCTGTTCTTCCTGCCCTGGCCTGGGAGCTTGGCCGGGGGCACCCCCCGCCTGAGCATGCCAGGGCTGTATGCCCTCCACTGAGAACAAATGTTTTTCTCTGTGCCGTTCCCCGAGGGCTCACGTCCCTACGGGGGGGCCGCGTCTTTTCCTTCCCTGTCTGCCAGGACTGCGTGCGTGCCATTGACAAGGGCCCTTGTGTCGGCGTCCACAACAGTCCTATCGATTAGCTTTCAGAAATATTTTTAGACTCTAATACCATTCCTGGCCACAAGAATAAAAAATATCCAAATACCTTTGCCAGCATATCTTGGTCATGCCGGGCACTTCCACATGCTGCTGACTCGTCTACCTCTCCCCTGTCGGTGTGCCTCCCTCCTTTTTTTGGAAGCAGCAGGGGTGCGGGCTGTGGAGCTGCATGAGCGGAAGGGGTATGCAGCAAGGAACCGGGGGGGCGCCCAAGGCCTCTCCCTCTGCATCAGCGTGGGCATACAAGCGGCCGGACATGGCCACGGCACTCGTTGTCGTCGCCGAGCCCGACTGCAGCCCTGGACACTCGCATCTTCAAGCGCTGGCGGGCCCTTCACCGGAGCCCTCCTCTGACCTAGGGCTCGGCTGCCAGTCGCCGGAGGACGCTATGCAGATGTCGCCGCAGCGGCAGTCTTCGGCGAGCGCTGTGCGGCCCGGAGTGACGCGCCGCAGCAGCCTGCGCCAGATCTCCCTAGAGGAGCTCGACATTCAGGCTGCACCCGAGTCCTTCTCCGCCCAGTGGCCTTTCCCGCCTAGTCTGCCGGTGGACCTCGCTCCTGTGCGTTCCGGGAGGTGTCCGGCGTCGCCTGCCAGGTCGATGGATGTGGAACCCGTCAAGCCGCCGGCGGTCAAGTCGGTGGACGCGAAGGCCGAAAGACGTGACCGGGCGGCCTCGTCGCTGCTGAAGCCTGTCCAGGATCATGTGAGCCAGAAGGGGCAGACCGGGAGGGACGAAGGGGGGCTGTGGAGTTGGTAACAGCCAGAGAGGCCACGAGGCGAGCCTTTTTGGATCCTCATCTCCATGTTCATTAAGTCCCCTGAAAGCCCTGGATGAGAGATCTAAATCTTGACCCAGCGTGCCTGGTCCTCCAGGTCAAGCCAACAATGCCTGCTGGGGCTGCAAAAGGCCGCTGCTGGACCCACATGCTTGATTTACTCCATGCTCGACTCCCATGCTTGACCCCATGCGGCTGACTCCCTCTGCGCCTCTGGCCCTTTCCTCTGACATGCTTCCCGCTCCCCGCCTTCCTCCTCCAGGTCCTGGCAGTGCTTGACCCCCATGCGGCTAACTTCCTCTGCGCCTCTGGCCCCTTCCTCTGACATGCCTCTCGCTCCCCACCTTCCTCCTCCAGGTCCTGACAGTGCTTGACCCCCATGCGGCTGACTCCCTCTGCGCCTCTGGCCCATTCCTCTGACATGCTTCCCGCTCCCCGCCTTCCTCCTCCAGGTCCTGGCAGTGCTTGACCCCCATGTGGCTGACTCCCTCTGCGCCTCTGGCCCCTTCCTCTGACATGCTTCTCGCTCCCCGCCTTCCTCCTCCAGGTCCTGGCAGTGCTTGACCCCCATGCGGCTGACTCCCTCTGCGCCTCTGGCCCCTTCCTCTGACATGCTTTCCGCTCCCCGCCTTCCTCCTCCAGGTCCTGGCAGTGCTCTCCTGCATGGACGACTGGACCTTTGACTCCTTCAAGCTGGCAGCGGTGACCGGCAATCGGCCCCTGTCCACGCTTGCGTTTGTCCTCATCAAGCGGTCGGGGATCGGGGTCAGGCTCCAGCTCGATGAGCGAAAGCTGTCAAGGTGTGGACATGCTGTTTGCGCTCCTTGCCTGTGTGTGTCCAGTCCAAGTGGGGCTGCTGTGCTGTACTCAACACTCTGCATCTTGTGCGCCGTGCTGTAGATCTGTAGATCCGTGCTGTAGATCCGTATACACAGATACAGATCCGTGGATCTGTAGAGCGCGATAATTTCGTTTTCTCTTGGGGTGTCTGATGTGGGTACAGGGTTGAGCAGCCTCAACACAATTTGTGAAGAGAATAACTTAACAGCATATAGCAAATATGATGATACGTGCCTCCCTCCCTTCTTCCAGGTTCCTTATCTGCATTGAAGACGGTTACCGAGACAACCCGTATCACTGCAGGTAGGCATTTCTTTGAGACGGCTGACTTTCATCGCACCTCAGGACTCGTAGCCACTGAGGGCCTGCCTGTCTGCCTGTAACACGTATCTTTTGTCTTAGCAGCCCCCTAAATCCTGATGCAACTGAATGTCTTAGATCTTAGATCCAACAGGGTATTTTCAAGACAGGGAGATTGTATACTTCCCATGCCTGCATGGCTGCGTGCCAAAATGCCTTGCACACATGAGTGCGACCCTTTGTCTCCCAAGGCCTGCACCTGAACCACCTGCCCGCTCCTATGTGTCGCTGCAGCACGCACGCCGCGGATGTGCTGCGCAACCTGCACGTCATCGTGACCCGCGGCGATTTGCTGCGCGTGCTTGCCAGGAACAAGCAGCAGGCCACGCTGGCGACCGCGGACATCAATGTGATCTCGGGGCGGCACCCATGGTCGCAGCCGCTGGCCCGGTCGATTTCCAAGGGCCCGCTCATGCTCAAGCAGATGAGCACGCAGGACGCGCTCAACCTGCTTTCCATGTACATGTCGGCTATCATCCACGACTATGACCACCGTGGCCTCACCAACGCATTCTTGGTGCAGGACCAGGACCCGCTGGCGGTGAGCTGCTGGCTTTTTTGTGTTTGCGACGAGCGCCTAGGCAGCTTCAATCCATGCTTCAGTCCATGCTGTGTATGATGTGTGCCGATGGACATGATGGTCTTTGTTCTTGGCAATATCGCTTCCAAATTATCATGGGAATCGGAACTTCCGATCTCCGTGACTATTTTACGCTGTTCTTTGTATGTGCGTGCTTGCACACAGCAGTTGACTAGCAAAAACGAAGCAGCCGCCAAGAGATGTTATTGGGAAGTGGTGCATTGTTCTGATGCTGTTTGCTCCTTATGTTTGCCTTGCCTTTATGTTGTCTGCCCCTTGTGTGCCTGTGCTCGCAGCTCTTCTATAATGACCAGTCGCCAATGGAGAACCACCATGTGGCCGCCGCTTTCGAGATCATGCGAGACAGCCAGAATAACTTCATGTGCAACTTGTCGCGCAAGGTGTGCGGGGTGGAGACTTTGAATCTGTATGTGCTTGTGCGATGGAGGTGCACCCAGCTGAGCTGTGCCGGAGAGCACAGCAGAGCATTTGCAGATCCCCAGATCAAAAAAAATCGCATTACAATGAATGCTGGCGGCACTCCGGCAACGCTCTAGCATTTGTAAGGTCAGCTGTGTTACTTCTGAGCTCTGATTGCTAAACTTGGAATCATAAGCCCTCTTGGTCCTGCCCTGCCTGCTGCCACAGGCATGGGACGCCATGCGGTCAGTCGTGATACAGACAGTGCTGGGTACGGACATGAAGCAGCATTTCAGCATAGTCGGGCAGTTCACCTCCAAAGTGGCCTCCTTCTCAGGCCCCGCGCCCCGCTCGCCGCGCACCACCGCCGGGGGACCCGACCGCACCTCCATCTCCTCGACCTGGACCTCGCTGGACCAACCCAATGTCAGCCAGATCTCCTTGGGCAAGCTGAGGAACCTCGCCGTGAAGGAGCAGACCCCGTTCTCGATACTGCCTTCGCTCTCAGAGAACTCTGACGGGAAGTACGTTCAGCGCAGTCACAAGTCAGAGACCATCAGCCAGGCGATCACCGACATAGCATCGGCGCCGGGCTCGCCGATCATGCCGGCTACGATCATGACGCTGGCCAACATGCCCATGGATAATGAGCTCTACCAGCTTGTGTGGAAGGTGTGTGGAACCCTTACCCTAACCCCTAACCCCTACACTAAAAACTGTAAACCCTAGATCCTGGCTAACATGCTTATGGATAATGAGCTCTACCAACTTGTGTGGAAGGCGAGTGATTGGACTCAATTGTGTGGGGGTGTCAGGTAGCTCAGGGTAGGATAATGCCCCCCCTACCCCCCTCCCCACCCCCTCGGCAGGCTGATTCCAGCTCGCATCTATACCGGAAAGGACGTTGTGGTTTGAAAATAGTAAGCTCGATTTCTGTATACAGGTATCCGGTATTGATTTTGTATTTAAAAAGTAATTTGTAATCACAATCCGGTATTTTTATGATAACCGGTAACTTGTCTTGAAAAAGACGTAACTGGAATGCATTGACTAATAATTTCACATCCTTGTACCTCTCCGCAGAACTTGTCTTTAAAAATACGTCACCGGTAAGCATTGACTACCGTAATAATGTCACATCCTCGTCCCCCTCTCCGCAGATGGCCATGAAGTGCTCAGACCTAGGACACCTCGCCAGCGCTGAGCCGGTGCATCTGAAATGGGTTTCGCTTTTGGAGGAGGAGGTGAGATGATCTCTTAGGCCGGCCGCCTGTACTCGTTCTCTTGTGCTTGAGGCCTGTATTGGTACGCTCCTTTCCGCCAGCGCTAAGCCGGTTTATCTGAAATGGGTGACGCTTCTGGAGGAGGTGAGATGATTTCTTAGGTCGTCAATGCATGTTCTCTTGTGCTTGAGGTTTGTTTTGGTACGAATCTTTCCGCCCTTTGCTTCCCTCTCCGCTGCGCCTGAGCCGACCGTCCCTCTATGTCCCTTTGTGTGCGCGCCTTCAGATGTTCAAGCAGGGTGACCTGGAGCGGGAGCGTAGCTACCCGGTGTCTCCGCTCATGGACCGGACCAAGATGGGCATCACACGCAGCCAGCCCGGGGTGTGCGGACCTGAGGGGGCCTGGGGGGGCCAGGGGGGGATGAGGGGTCATAAGCGTGCACTACCTTGCGACCTGAGGAGGGGTGAGCGGGCCTGAGGGGGAATAAGCGCGTACTGCTGTGCGACCTGGCAGCAGCGTCTGCTGTCTCTCAAGTCGTATGTCAGTATGCGGAAGGGAAAAAGCGAAAGGGCTGGGGGGCTGCGCTGTTTTCTGTCTCTTGCATTGCATTGTGATTTATTGACTGGCCCTCCCTCCCCCCTGCTCCCCATGCCCCTTTTGCCATGCTCACAGTTCTTCAGCGTGATCGTCCTCCCCCTGTTCAAAGCCCTGGCCGCCGTGCTGCCGGCTGTAGAGCCGCTGCTACGACAGGTGCAGGCCAACCATCAGATGTGGCTGGAGGTTGAGGCAGAGGGCACAAAGCACGAGTGATAGGAGTGATGGGAGAGTTGAGGCAGGCAGCAGGAAGCACGCGGGATGGGAGCGTGGAAGCAGGAACCACGCGGGATGAGAATAATGCCAGCTGGAGATAAAATTTCGACATCCTCCTCCTCAAGGCCGAGTAGTTGTACACGGCGGCACCATTTGACCCCTTACCCAATCCCTCGTTCCAATCCAAAGGAACTGAAACCCTCTAATAAATTTAGCCGCAGGGGCGGTAGGGCAGGATGCTCTCTTCACCTGAGATTTGCTTATGTCTGCAAGATAAATCTGATGTAAAAGTGATTATACGAAGGCAACTGTAGGGACCAGAATAACAGAGTTTTGACAGTCAACCTGCTGGAATTCTTTAAATGCCCGTGTGAGGTGCTAGAGGCTGTAGTGTGCAGGTTGGATTTTTTTGTGCCCCAGGAATGTGCCTGTGTGCGGCTCCTGGGCTGTTGTGTGCGGCTTAAGGCAGTTGAGTGCCCATGTTTAGAACGGTGCGTACCCGCTGGGCCCTGTTGACGCTCCTGTCAATGACGTTACACCTCTGGGCCCTGCTCAAAAAGGCTTGGCCGCGTGGGCGCCAAACTAAAAAATGCTGGGAGGAAAGATGGAAACAACACAACACTTTCCTCCTTTCGTTTGACACTCCTGTGCAAGGTTCTCGCTGGAGCTTGAGCTACCACCCTTACAATACTTACCTAAGAAACGTGAATCGCCGGTAATTTGAACATAATTCAAATATTTTTTGCAAGCACATCCTCGAGCACTTCCACCATGTAAGTTGTGATAGCTGGACGTACACAAGCGTTCTGTTTATCATGCGGTAGACTAGGCCGCTGTGAACCACTTCTGGGCTGATGTAACCAACTTTGAACGACATTCACCAGCCCAAGGCGATACCGAGGGCACATCACACCTAAAGCCACGAACAGTCATGATGCTGAAGTGCTCCTCCCGTGCGCAATGAACCCTGCTATGAACATTTGTGAAGTCTTTATACATGTGCTAATAAAATGATACCCTGCACTCAGACTTACATTGGACGTAAACCGGGCATTATGGTACTGTAAATTTGCTTTGCCTTCCCACATAATTAATGTTGTTTGGGGTTGAGGGATACATGAAGACACTGCTTATCGATTGTCGACGTTAATTTCCAGTCAAAATCTAGAGTTATTGTCCGAAGTCAGCCCTGAGGGCAGCATTGAAATAAATCATTTGTTCACACCCGAGGGGAGGCAAATCAAATCTACAGTCTGACTACAATGTATGCTAACATGAAAAATACTATGCCAGCCAGAGGTGCCAGCCTGCTGCCACGAGAGGCCCTTCACCCTATACCCTATCCTCGACCTGGACCATGCTGGGTTGCTGTGGGACTCCATTAGAGCAAGATAGCAGTGACTGGTGAGGGATCCAGGACGAGGTGTGGAAGGCGAAAATCAAGATCCAGACTGTTGTCCTCTGACCCACTAGCCATCACCACCACATGATGAGCGCCTTCGGCTCCGCCACTCCCTCAACTCCTGGCGCTGCCGCTCCTGGTCAAGCACGTGCGCCGCATACTTTCGTCTCCGGTACTGCAACAGGCTCTCGTTATGATCGCCTTGCTGGTCCTTCTCGCTGTCGATGCCCTTACCGCGCACCGTCTCTTCTCTAGGTTCCGCTAGCTCCAGGTCTCCTGTCCCACCGCTGGGTGTCAGCCCAGGCCCAGCCGACCCGCTCCGGTCATGAACGTACCATGGGAGAGGCTGCGTGATCCAATGCGGGATTTGTGAAAATGACACATCCGCGATGGAGCTGTCGTCTGGGGGCCTGCATGGAACATGACCAGGGTCTTCAGTGCTGCCCAATCAAGGTGAGGGCATACAGGGCATGCGGGTGAGCCATGGGACATACAGACCAAAGTTTATTTTTGTGCGCACTAGCGCGGGGGGACAAATAATAGCTGGAAAATCCCATCCTCCAACTTTGTAGAGCTTGATGAGAGCTCGGCAAATTGTTCTTAAAATATATTTTGGCCCAAAGGGGACAACAACAAGGGGGACAAGGGGGACAAGGGGGGCAACAAGGGGGGGACAAGGGGGGGGCAAGGGGGACAAGGGGGGGACAAGGGGGACAACAAGGGGGGGCATAGTTAAGGGGGAGGGGGAGGTCTCTGATTTTCCTCGTGCATATTTCATTTTTTTTGCAATGTGCAAGTTGACGATGAGAGTTATGCCATTATATTCCTTGTGTCCAATGCAGCTAATTGGCATGCACAAATGTGGCATGCATCAGCACTGACCCCCCCCCCCCCCAGGGCATGCAAATGGCGCATGGGGGTGGTATGCCGGCACTGCAAACTCAAGCACGGCTGTTGCTGAAACTATTGCTCCATTAAGTTGCTATCTAGTACCGGTATGCTATGGGTGATAAGACTAAGCCGTATGTGAACTTTGTGAGAAAGTCTTTAACTTCATGAACAAGACGGTCAGCCTTAGGAACCACCAGGCGGAAAGAGAGCGCGAAACATTAGCTGAGAGAACTGTTGGCCATGGGGCACGCCTTGAAAAGGCAGCAAACAATCCTTCTACGCCTCTTGCTTTTCTTCCTGTCGCTGCTTTACTTCTTGAGGCGGCGGCCGAAGCCCTCGAGGCGACGCCTGCTGTTGTCTCGCCTGCCGTTGCTGAGGCGGCAGTTGTGTCCTGAGTATCCTGAGTTTCATTCGTTTGCTGTGTGTCCCGAGTTTCCGGTGGAGTACTGTAATCATGACTTCATGAGTGCTGTTATCACAAGTATCCCGAGTTCCAAACGTTTCCTGAGTAACGGTTTCCAAACTATCTGCTGGGCACCTGAGTACCGGTATTTCCGGTGTCCAGTGGGCCTGCTTAAGTTTTTCTTGACTTCCCATTTCACATTTTTGAACCACTTGCTTTAAGTGATACCGGAACGCACTGCCAAACTGATAGGTACAGACCCCTGAAACCCGTCATCATACTGGATTCTGACTGAGAAAGAAATATTTTACTGGGTCTTGGGGGCAGGAGGGGGGGGAGGGGGCGAAAAAGTGAATTCATATTAGTTCCACAATAAGGGGGGTCCGCTTTCATTTCTGCCCCCCTCGCGCACTAGGGGGGTTGATTTTTCGTGCTCTCATGTGCTGGAACCCCCAAACCATGTTGCCCACCTGTACACCTCCTCAGCCTCCTTGACTCTGTACATTAGCAGCAGCTCATCCACCATGGCCACCTGATCCCCTAGCGCCCGATCTCTGGCTCTGATCGCCAAGTCCTTGTCCAACAGATCCTGAGCACATGCACACGAAAAGAGGTAAAGGCTGATCAGGTCTGGAAACGATTGCTGGCCTCAGTGGCCGACGGGGCTCTGCGGATCTGAACAAATTTGAAAGCGACCAACAAATGATGTGTGTTGTTCTGTTGTGTTGAGGATAATATTCCACTACCGGTACACATCGGTTCCAGTATAGCGAGCTTGACCACTCGCTCAACAGCCTGCACCCGCATCGCGCACCTGGTTGGGATCCACTCCCCAAGACCCGCTGCTTTCATACCCATCAGGGTCACGCATCTCGGCGGAGGCGCGAGATGCGGCTGCGCTGGCAGATGGAGGAGAAGAGACCGACGCAGCCGGGTCCCAGGGGGGCTCGCCAACTGACGCGCCCGCCCTCCCTGCTCGGCCCTGCTGTCCAGCAAGCCTCTCATCCTCATCAGCGCCAGGCGCGCCTCGCCTGTCTTGCTGGGTTTTAGACGCAGAACCAGGAGACAGCTTGGTGGAGGCACGACCAGTCACCGGGGCTCTGCTGGCCCTGTCACCCATTCCTCCAGAAGCCTGCTGAGGCCAACGGGCAGGTGGACCGCTGCCAGCAGACACACCGGCAGCACCCGTCCCCAGTGGTTGCTGCAGCCCTAGCAATCCGGTGCTTGCCGCTACCCTTGGCGGCACACTCAGGTCGTGACCAGCAGGGAATCCCGCCTCGTCCGCCTCTTCGCTCATGATGCCCCATGAGGACCTGCTGCCGCTGCTGCATGCATGGCGGAGCAACCAGTCACCTTCCTCATCTGACAAGTCGGCGCAGAGGCCTGGACCTGCGGCAGCTGCTGCTGCTGAGTAGCCACCCAGAAGCTGCCAGGTTGTCGCTGAGCAGTTGCCAAGCAGCTGCTCGGTAGTCGTCGAAGCGTTGCCCAAGGGCTGCCTGGGGGCTGCTGCCCCTGCATCCCGCAACGATACCGCTTCTGCCACTGCTTCCTTGACTCCCATCTCCATCACAGGTGCACTCAACACGGGCATCGACGCGTGCACAGCAGCTGAGCCTGAAATGCCCGCCGCAACCGCAGCCTGCTTTGCCAGTCCGCTTTCAGCCTGGGGCTCACGGGCAGGTCTGCTGTTGCGTGTGCTGGGCTTGCGAGATGCCGCGTCCCTCAAAGGGGAGCCCTGGGTTGCATCTGAGACGGCCACTGTGCTGCTCTGCAGGGTATATCTCGGTGATTGCATGCGCACTGTGCACCAGAGGGGGTGCGGGAAGGAGGGGAAGGAGCACAAGGGTCAAAAGGCAGAGCAAGAGCTGGCTTGCAGGATAGGGGTGGGAGGGGGGAACCGAATGAAGGCCGGTCAAGGTTTGTCCCCAATCAAGCCTTTGGCGGTCGCAGGTCAACCCGCTGAAGGTGGACTCTCAAGCCGGGAAACAGATCACATATAAACCCGTAACCCTAATACCTAAACATATCACATATAAACCCTAAACCCTTCAACCTAAAAGTGCAGAGTGCACACCTTTTCAGGTGGACTCACAAGCCGGGAGACAAAAACTAGCCAGTGCAGAGTGAGTAGGGTAAAGGCTTCTTCACCCTAAACCTTAAGGTTTAGGGTTTAAGAATCTTTAAACTCTAAACATACAATGGCCATTGCAGAGTGCGTACCCTCTGGCTGCCTGATGCCCCAGCCCGGGCGTGTCGGCGATGTTGAGGGCTTGTTGAGGCTTGCAGCCGCTGCCAAAGCGGCCACGGCAGTGGGAACCTTTGTTTCAGTGGGGCTGGGAGCAGAGGTCGGTAGATCCACCTGAGGAGCAGCGCTGACAGGCCTTCCCGCTCCTCCACCTCGAATGCCCTCCGCGTCGGGCGCTACCCTCCTCCGCATATTCCCGTACTCCACCACTGACATGCCCGTAACCTCATCCACACGAACAGCCACCTTGCCATCGGGGATCAAGGGCACGCGCAGCATTCTGCTACCCGTGCCAGTACCGCTGCCGCTGCCAGTGTCCCCTCTGATTGGGGTGTCCCCGGGTGGTGGTGGTGGTTGCCATGACGCTAAAACAGTGAGTGGCTCATTCGGAGTTAAGGCCTTGCCAGCCTGCGCCCAGAGCGGGCCGTCACCCCTCTGTGGCTCGACACCCAAGTTGACGAGCCCTTGCTGCAGCAGCAGCAGCAGCAGTAGGCAGGGTTCAGAAGCTGGGCGGATACTGATCCCAACTTAAAATTGTGCGGCTCCTATTAAACTTCGCAATCATTTTGATCTGTCGCCGAGGGTTTAAGTGAGCAGCGAGCTTGTAACCACAGCGCAACACCTTTATTTTGCTTTCAATCCCTGTCTTGGTTCCCCTCGGTTCGCTCTGCCTGGCCCTTACAAAAGACTTCGTGTGGTTGCATAAGCACTTACAACTACCAAATCTAGCAATACTAACACACCTCGTGGCTTTGCAATCCATGCACCACACGACGGCAGTGTCGGCTCCCCAGGTCCCCCGCTACCCGGCCACCCAGCCACCCCGCTACCCAGCATCGCACCTCTTGCGCCGTGACTAAGACCCTTGCCAGCTTGATCAGCCGCTCCTGCCGCCCGCCGGGCCGCCGCCGCTCATGCGCGCGTGAGCGACACGCTTTGGCCTCCAAAAGAGTCTTCACCCGGCCTGACGGCCACACCTCTAGCTGGCCTGCATTAGGATCCTGCTTCTCTGCTTGCCTGTCCACCGGGGTTGAGGAAGTGCTTGTCAGGTACACAGCAGGGCAACAGGGCAACAGAGGTTCGCACTTCCAGGCCCTTTCTCTTAGCTTCTCTTGTTCGCTTTCCAGGCAATTCCTCAGTTCTTCCAGTTCGCACTTCCAAGCCCTTCTCAGTTCCTCCAGTTCGCACTTCCAAGCCCTTCTCAGTTCCTCCAGTTCGCACTTCCAAGCCCTTCTCAGTTCCCCCAGTTCGCACTTCCAGGCCCTTAATCAGTTTCCGAAAAAGGCTACCAGATTGATGCTAGGATGCTGTAGCAACTACTAGGCCTTATCATACCCTTTTAAGTACCCTGCGGGTCAGGCACAGCGAACCTAATACAAGGGGGACTGTACATGGCCTGCATGCGCCTTGGATACCATATTCGCCTGATATACGTTCACCAGCTAGACATAGAGTTTTTGCAGCTGCTTCACACCTGGCCCTGAGGCCCCGACCCACACGCAGCCTGCTCACCTCCTGATATTTGCCCGGCCTTTCATCAAGTATCGCCACTCCTGGCCCGTGAGCTCCGACCCACACGCCAGGAAAAGGACGCCAGCGCCCTCTGCCGGCGCCGGCACCGGCAGGGGGGAAATTGGGCCAGAGGCCCATCTCTACCGGTGAGCAGGTGCCCCCTCTTCCGGCAAACCCCATCGAAATCCAGATTTTGCTGACTATGCCCCCTGGTGTAAGGCACGGGTATTTTGAATCTCCCGACTGCCTTTTGAGGCACACGCAGCCTGCTCACCTCCTGAGGGCCACTGACAGGTTCCCCGCCTCCTCCTCATTGGCCAGCCGTCCGCCCTCGATCCGCCGAGGGAAGTACGGCTTGACGTGGGGCATGGACTCTAGAGCCAAAGGCTTGCTGCCATCCACGGTCATCAAGCGGGTTTGGATCGGCTCCGCTGGGGGCCCGGGGACCCCGTTGCCGTCCCCAGCGGTGGTGGCGCGCCTGAGCATCAGGGTGTTGCCAAGAGGCTTACCACAGGCCATGAACGGGCGCCCACGCGGCCGAGCCTTTTTGAGCAGGGCCCAGAGTTGTAATGTCATTGACAGGCCATGACCGGCGGCAGGCTCAGCTGTGTTTTTACCAGGGACTGGACTTGATGTCTTGCATAGAGGATGCTGTTGCTTTCAGGCCTTGAGACGGTGGCCAGAAAGACAGATGAGAGGGCAGATTTACCCCCCGGATGCAAGAAGAACAGGGGGACGGATACCCCCACCAATCTCTCAAGTCTCAACCAGTGTTTACTTTCCGGCTATGAGTCCAACTTGGACCGGCCGCCCCGCGGCCGCCGAAGGCCCGATTAGGCCCAAACCTGGACCGGCCTACAACTGGTGGCCAGCGCAGTAAGGCTGGCAAAAAACGGGGCCTCCGGCCAGCGGCCTGAGTGTAGCTGATATCAGTAGCTGCGATCTGACACAGGTTTCCTCTGCCTGGCCGTTTCGAGAAAGGCTGTGGGTGGTTGCGTTCACTTTGTTACAACAAGAGGTGCGCGTACCTGTTGGGAGAGATCTGCGCCGCCGTCGGTGTCCTGCCTTTGATCATCTTTGCCAGATGGGTCTTGGTTCGGCGCTCACGAGCAAGGATGGGGTTACGGGAGGGCATGCTCTGGCTTGGATTTTTGGTGACCTCCTTGACATCGTGGGCGGCGTTGGCCAGAACCTTCCCATGCTTTAGACCTGGGTCAGGGTATGGCAGGTCATATCATGAAAACGGGGGTACCTGTCTGAAGGCGTCAAGCCCGCGCGCAAGTGGGCTGTGGGGTTGATGCTTCGGCGTCTCAGGGTCAGCCCAGCAGGGCTTTAAGAAACGTCTATGCAGTGTGAACCGGAATTTGGTAACCTCATCTGCTTTCAATGTATTCTTAGGGACCGCATCCATGCTTTTCATCTCTGGGCCATGCTGAAAAAGACTCGGCCGCGTAGGCGCCCGACTGTCTGGTCGGGAGGAAAAGAAACTTCAGGCTAGAGGAGAAAGGAAAGTACCGGTAACAGACGGAAAAAGGAGAAGAAGAAAGAACCATCACAAAAAAATAAAGGAGGTCTGAAGAATTCTTAGCGACCATGTGACGGATTGACATGGACCATGAATACTGCACCTCTCCATGCATAGCTGCCCACTTACCGGCTGGCCATTCAGTTAAGGGAGGCATGCCCAGCCTTTCCATCTCCGCTGCCAGGCTGGCTCTCCTCAGAAAGATGTCCTCCCGAGCCTGAGCCGTGCCGGACTGGCGCACCGCATGGCTGGCCATGAGCCCGTCCGGCCACATGGAGGGGCCTATCAGAAGCCTCGGTAGCTCCTTGGCAACACGGCGAGTGGAGGCATTGTCAAAGTAGTCATCGAAAGGTGTCCGGGCAGGTTCAGCTGGAGGCAGTGGGACGTCCGCAGGCAGGGAGAACTGTGTGATGGCTGACGTGCCATCGCTCTGCTTGATGACCGCACGGACCCTCCATGGCTTGTCTGCTGTTTCTACTTTGGCTGCTGTTTTTTTAGTGGGTGGGTCCTCCATGGCTGGCTTTGGCTTGACCTTCAGTCAATTGTAGCATTACTGCAGCTTGACCATTGCTTTACATGGGGTGCAACTATAATACTGGTGCATTGCACAAAAAATGAAAGTTTAGCAGAATTGCGTGCATGGCAAAGTCAACTTGCCTGCTCA
The DNA here is from genome assembly GCA_037349105.1 of Limnomonas spitsbergensis. Classification (NCBI taxonomy): domain Eukaryota; kingdom Viridiplantae; phylum Chlorophyta; class Chlorophyceae; order Chlamydomonadales; genus Limnomonas; species Limnomonas spitsbergensis. Next base: position 6,039,466 of record JAYJMM010000120.1, read on the forward strand.
TGATTATACGCGTCAAAGCTGTCCATCCCGACTTAACCAACGGAAAGCCAACTCAGCTGGGTACGGGCAAGGTATTAGCCAGGTACCGCTTCTCCGAGGATCTGGCGACATTTCATCGCCGTGCCTGCACCTGTAAAAGACTTCTCAGCCGCAATCCAAATGCATAGCTTCCCTGTCTCCGGGCTGTCCGAGGAGCTGATCCAACTGGCCGGATCGACCCTTGTCCTGGTGAGCGCCTCGTCTAGGCTGTGATCAGCAAATTAGTTTTAACATAACATCATCCAAATGCTTCGCAGCCAGCAGTATCTGCCGGAAATGTGGGCGAGCTGGCCATGGAGATCTTGCTAGCGAGCTTGCCAACCCGTCTCGTGGCCATTCTGGAGAACCAAAACGTCTTGCCGTGTGTGGGGAATGACCCTCTGAACATGTCCAACCCTGGGACAATGAGCTCAGCGCTGGAGCTGTTTGAGGTCATGGCAGGTACTGGCATGCCACCTGAACATGTGCATTTGCAGAAAGTGGGGCAGAGGCATGAAGGCACTAATTACAATCGGTATGCATGACATCATATCGCATGGCACACTGGGCATGCCCACACATCTCGGCATTATGTGCCTTGTCTTGTAATTTCAATAAGCATGGCTCATAGTCGCACCATGTGCTTATTTATATGATATATTTGGGTTAATTTACCGTACAGAGTCCACAGTTGGGACTACATCTGGAAAGCTGTACTTGCTACAGCAGCGCAGCCCGGCCATGCTTGGAAGACAGGCAGCATTCGCGACAGAGCTGGTGGAGTGGGCTCAGCTATGTGGCGTTGCGCGGCTGATGGTGCTGAGTGGCCTTGACTCCTCCTTGCGCAAGGACAGGCAGATTGCCGGCCCATCCGCACGGTGAGATTAGGAGGGGACTGGACTCATGAGTCGTATTGACACCCCACCATCGTGAATAAGACATCTTACTCACGGGGACAGATTGACGCATTTTCATGGTGACTGTGGCGCCAAGACCGCATGAGGCGCATGGGACCAGCGTGTTCGGTACCAAGAACAGAGTACCACTATGCTTGTCAGGGAACTAGTGCAGCCCATCCAAGGTTATGACCAGGGTCTCAGCCTAGAGAGAATCATGATTCAGCAGCGGCAGATCAAATCAGGCTCTGGTCATCATGCATCCGAGCTACACACTGCTCCAAGGACATTATTTAGAGCCTGCTGTCATCGTTCAGGCAACAATAGACAGCCTGGCCTGTGCCTGCAGGACTGAAGATTGTCGTACTAACTGGGCATATAGTTGTCTGTCTGAACACCCAAGACCCATCGGCTTAGTATTTGTGACCAGGCTGGCAAATGACTGCGCCTCTGCAGTGCAGATTGCAGTGCTGCGCGCTGCCCTGATCGCACCTGTCTGTGCCGCTGTCACAGGTTCCTGGCCTCCGACGCCGCACTTACCTCGGCAGCTGAGGCGCAGGGGTTGCAGCAGGTGGAGGAGGAGTACCTATCTGAGGAGAGGCAAGCCCACGGGCTACTGCCCCCCTGGCCCCTGCTGGCGGCGGCCTCCGGCCGGGGCTTGCCGCACCTGCTGCTCGGCTGCTTTGCGTCCGAGGGAGACAACGTGCCCCACGCCTTGCAAGTGGCGGGCTCAGCGCTGTGTCTGATGTCGAGCGGGGCGGGAAATGCTGCAGGGGCCTCGCCAGCACCAGCTGCCCTGCGGATCCCATGTTCTTTTGCAGCGTTGTATGGGAGGACGAGCGGCGTTGAAGCATTTTTCGGCTGATTACCTCTGGTATGACAAGTCTGACCTTTGGACAAACAGTTGATGTTCTTTGCCCCTGGTTCCACCTTCAACGTTATGCCTTGAGCTTAGGGCAAAGGGCATATCATGAGGGCAGAGGGCTATGTTGCGTTGCTGTTTAGCATAGTTTTTTTTTATTGTTGAAACCAATCGTAAGTCAATGGCATTACAATGGTTAATAAACTTTTCCCCAAATGTACGAACTGGGCCTCAACAAGGCCTACCATGTCCTTAACAAAAGTCAGAGCCTCCCACCCAAGCCTGCCCCAGTACAACTGTTGAAAGTCCGCGGCACCCCCCAGGGGGCCTGTCCAACCTCTCCCTAAACCTCTGAAAGCAATTGCAAGCGTATCTTGCCAGTGTGTTGCTTTAAACTGCTGACTTCGCAAAGCTCGCCTCCAATCAGAACAGGTCGAAGAAGTGCTCCAAACCCTGCGGCACAACCACAAAAAACACAAGGATTCAAATACTGAACAGACACGCTGGGACAACCATGCAGGACAAGCCCAACACCTGTGATGCTCTGTTGGACTGTGAAATCTCCACCCGAAACATCGACCCTTTCGCATTACCTGTCCCAGCTCCCAAACTGATGCGCCCAGCCCGGAATCCTGAATCAGCTGCAACCGCATCTGCAGGGACCGAGCCGTGGGGAAGTACACCACATGCTCACTGGTACCGCCCTGAATGCGGTACGTGAACGAGTGCTCTGCCTCCTCTTCAGCCCATGCCATAAGCTTTGGCTGCTTCGCCTCGAGAATGTCCATGTAGTCCGTCATGGTGATGGCCTGAACCCTGACAGTGCATTCAGGAAGCAAAAGCATCAGGGCATCTGGATGAGGCCTGCAGTAGGCTCAGAAAAATGGCCAGCAAACCCGCAGCAAACCTTGGTCATTAATTTGGGAAACCAAACAAATCCCAGCAGTATGTTCGAGACATTACACCTCTGGGCCCTGCTTAATAAAGCTCTCGGCCACGTTGGCAAACAAAAGGTCTGCTAGGAAAATCAAGGGAGAAGGCACAAGAGGAAAGAAAGGAAAGCGTGTTCACCTTCCAAACAACATCAGCAACAACAAAAAGGTCAGGCAAACCGTATCTCCTGCCCCTAAAGAGACTAGCCTTCAACAAGCTCCACTACATCCTCGACAAAGCCATAACCTCAAAGACCCCTGCCTGCCCCGGCAAAGCTGGTTTCTGAGCAGGGACCAGAGGTGTTACGCCACTCACTCGTGGGTGAGCTGCGTGCTGTCTGAGTCAATGACGTTACACCTCTGAGCCCTGCTTAAAAAAGGCTCGGCCGCGTGGGCGCCTAAGTAAAAGGGGCAGATAAAAAGGAAACAGCTGCGTGCTGTCTGATTGCACCAGGGCCGTGTGAGACCACTTCTGCCTACCTCCCAGTGGACTTGTCGAAGTCATAGCCGTAGAAGTTCACTCCTAGCCACACCTTGCTGCCGTATATACTGCGATCCAGACCACCTGTCAGGATTCCCACATGTGCACAGGTCAGCAGGTTAATGACTAGAGACTAGCCTCCACAGATCAGGAGGTGCACAGCGGAGGAGGCTGCCATCAATGGTAGCTCGCCTAGTGCTACGGCCGAACGGGTGGCTTCCTCCATTCACGCCTCACAGGGCTGCTCATCCAGTACCGATGGATGCACTCAGATTTGTGACCCATGTGCAAATGTGATGCTCTGCTGAACTGTAAAAACTTCACACCCCGGCTCGCCTGCGGTTCTGTCCTCACCTTCTGAGAACAGGAGGTCGATGTTCTTCTGCAGCCACGGCAGTGGGGCATTGGGGCCGGGTGCGGGCCCGTTGGTGTAATCGTATGTCATGACAGACCAGCCGTCCACATGAGGCGCCAGCACCTTCATGTGAGCCAGCTCCACAAATATTCGATTGGAGGCGGCCGGAACCACCGGGGGCGCAGGCAGCACCAGCTCCTATCGTCCCGGGCAGCAAACGTGGGATGTGAGGAACGAAAGCTGAGATCCAAAGATCTGCTGAGATCTGAGGACGCGTTCCTTGCTGGTAGAATTTTGATTGATTCAAGTTTAATATCTTACCATACTGGCTGCAACCTGGTAGCGTACATGCCTCCCTCCCTAGCCCTTACCCTACCTTCTGATCCTTGTGAAGCATAGCCGACAGTCTCTTTATGAACATAAAGGCCGACTCGCGGAAGGCTGCGTTGACGTCGGTGAAGGCGCCCATCCCTATGCACAGTCCCAACACCTCCAGCACCTGATGGGGGCACGGCTTCACACAGTCAGCGCCAGGAGGGGAACCAGGAATGAACCCAAATTACCCTGGGAATTCTTGATGCACAGTGTACAAAGCGAATGACAAAACGAATGACAGCATTTGTTGGACCATAGATCCTAGACTCCTGCACCTAGGTCACAGCTCTGGATCTTAGGGTTAGAAGATGCCGATGCCTCTTCTTTTTCTAAAATCTGCTAATATAAATTGATATAAATTTAGCTTTTATCTTACCTGAGCTGATGATTATCTGTCGACTTGGTGAACTCTGACCCATCCTCAACTCTCTCACCACTCCGTCGTAGCCCTGCAACTGCACCTCCTGCAGGATACTCTCCAGAGTGTCTTGGGGGCTGGAAACCAGGTCCACAAGTTCCTTGCTATCTAGCTCGACTACAATCCGCGGAATAATCTTGGGAACAGATGCGCCCTGAGAAAAACGGGGTTCATGTGAGAGGCATCGGAGCTGGACAGCTGAGGGGGCAAGTCTCCAGCACAAACATGGGGCCGGGAATGTACGAGGACCGCAAAGCTGTGCCAAGCAGATGTTAGGCTAGGTCAAAGCTGCGGGACGCAGGTGTCCAATAGCGCTGCAGCAGGAGCAGCAGCAGCAGCAGCAGCAGCAGCAGCAGAATTGCAGTTGCACCAGCAAACGCAGTAGGATGAGCAGGAAGAGCAGCAGCAGCAGCAGTAGCAGGTACAGCACTACAGCAGCAGCAGCAGTAGCAGGTACAGCAGCAGCAGGTACAGCAGCAGCAGGAATACTTTTTTGAAGTTACCTCTGGGGTGGGTCTGCGCATCTCCCTCATCCAGGTTTGGTTGACCTCATGGCCGCCCACCAGGTGGAAGACGGAGCTGCCAGGCCGCTGATGGGACGCGGCTCGCCGCAGCTGGTACCTGCGGGAAACAGCTCACAGCGTGGAAGACTTGCAGCTTTGCCATGCAGCCAAACGGGGGCACAGGAACCAATCGTTTCCTTGAAGGCGACGTTTATCCTGTATGGTCTCTACCTGTTGAAGGTGAGCATTAGACGCCAGAGTTAATTAAGCCTGCAAGAAAGACAACTTTTGGCAGGCCGCAGGGCGGCCACCACGATGGCGACCGAGTCTTGAGCGGGCTAGGGCCGGTGGCCCAAGCAGCACGGCTTGCTGCCCCAAGCCCCGCAGGCCGTTAGCCATGGTGTAACTGATTTGTAGCTGAAGCAACCCACAATAAACACTGGTGAGCGGCTGAGCGCAGAGAACCACAGCCTAGGCAGTGCTGTGTGGTTTTTGACGGTTCAGGAGGTGGGCCTTCCTGGCTCGGACAGGCACAACGTGGCAGCCGCTTGCCTCACCAGACAGGAGAAACATGCGTGAGCTTGCTACGGAACAGCACCGCCAGTTCGTACCCTCTAGGGTGCCTGGAAGCGTGAGAGTGTGACAGTGTGAGGCTGGTGGGCAAAACAGGAGGGGCCGTGAAGTGTCAACCCATTTGAAATCATGGCGCATGAATGCGGGCGGCGCAAGACACACCACGGAGTGATGTACGCGAGGGACTGCCCTTGGAACTTCTTGAGGCCAGTTTCTTGGTAGTACTGGCGGCCTGTTCGGGACACGGGGTGGGCACACAAGAAGTCCCCGTTGCGGAGGCTGTTCAAGATCAGGTCAAATATGGGGCAATTTATGCAATAAATTCTAAGCGTGTGTGATCCTGAAAATTTCACCTTTCTGGAAGATGGTGGCATAGTCCACGTTTTTCTCGATCAACCCGGAATCCCAGATCTGATCTTGGCTGGGCCCATGGGCCATGTGCAACTCCCTCAGGGGCTGCTTCCGTCGTCTCTGTTGAGCTCCGGTTAGAGAGAGGCATAAAAGGAGAGACAGCAGCGAAAATATGCGAGGGCCCTTTCTCTGTGAACCCATTGCTGCAATGGATCCAGCGAAACCCTTGCTGCAAAATATGCAAAACCGTTGCATCGGTGGTTGCCCGCGCGGTTGAAGTGTGGGCGTCGTGCACACAAAATAGGGTACTCAGCTAGCGTACGCCTGCCGTCGTCAGTTTACGAGCATGCCTCTGATACCAATGAACTACATCTTTAAATAAAAACTGTATATCTTTCGCATATAAGGTACCAAGTTCTAAGGTCCACTTCGTGGTACGCCTCGCCCATGCCAGCGACTGGAGATAAACCCGGGCAGGAGAATACCACTGGTAATATCTTCATGCAATACAGGAAACTACCACGGCAAAACTTAATTACCATGTAGCTAAGCGTGCCGTTTGCGGTATGCTGTTGCAGGAAAAAAGTCTGTAATGGCGGTACGGCTTCAGAATAACTTGAGACTCGCTGGTCAGGTAAGTCCCAATGGAAGTCTGCAGTCATAGCAACCACAGCCACTGATTGCTGGAATGCTGGACCATGGCACCAGGGGATGGCACCATGCCCATGCACCTCATGATGACAAGTATGGACACCAATCCTCGTACAAGTTGTGTGAAATAATGCTTGGCAATGCTGCATCATCAATTCAAAAAGGGGCATTGCTTTTAAACTTGCTGCATGGCAACCTTCTTGTTCCTGAATCATTCAGCATGCACACCTACCTGCCCTCAGGCTCTCAAGTCAAGAGGGATAGAAACCGCACTGACCAACCCCAAGCTGGCAGCCAAGTTTGAATCCTACACCCCGAAAGTGCACATGTCACACATGACAGTCAGCCTGAGAGGCCGCAACATGGACGGTACTAAAAAGGCACCGCTGCCTCCCATTCCAGTACTCTCAACACCTCCGCCCCGCATCCTCAGCGAAAAACTGGAGCGCTTTCTCAACCCTCCCGCCGTTGAGTCCACATCGCCTGGCCGTGATCAGCGCCCCCTGCGGCCCTTCTTCGGCCCAGACCCCTACAACCCCAAAGAGCCAAAGGAGGGCGGGCCATCCGCAACCGGCCGAGACTGGTCTCACCTCACCCTTAAGCTGCGCCTGTGCCTGCCCAAAGAACCCGAAGCAACGGATGCTTCAAAGGAGGGGCAGTTGGATCCGGCATCCAGCCCTGATGCACTACATCCTGATGGGGAGGCGGGCCTTCCTCTTTTGTCTGCGGAGCAGACGGAGGTCTCCATAGGGATAGACCTGCCGAACAAAGAGCCTACTGGACTTGAGTCACCTGCATCTGAAATCTCTCTAGCATGAGCGCTAGTGCGCTGAATTGCCACAGAGATGCAGCCTACAAGCAGGCACAACTCGGCATGACCGGCCGGGGGACCCAGGGACCCCACCACCAAACACAGGTCTGTAGAAATCAACAGTGCCTGCTTTCAGCAAGTGGCGGATGCCGTGCTGCCAACGCCAGGAGATGCACCAGCATCAGGGCGTATGCTTTCCTGCGCACGTACTTACAGCTGCGGCTAGGCGCGTTCAGCATGGCCGAGATTAGCGGACGTGCGGCGGTCAGGGGCATGAGGCACGCAGCTGCCAACAATGCTGGGCTAGGGGAGACGGCAGGCATGTGGAAACTACGCGACATGTATGCTCCGAAAGCCGGAATGTCGAGTAGAAGCTATGGGAGCAGGGGGGCAGGGCCCCCGGTCGGTGCCACAGACTTTTATATTAAACAAGTTGTACCAGGGCAGGCATGGGTGGGACGCCGTAGCCTTTGTGGAAAATGTGGTTGATATTGTTTAGAGCTAGGCTCACGAGGGGCTAGGGAAGCAGCACATTTCTTTATTTGTTCAGCCTTTTGATTGCCCTTTTACTCACTTTTCCTGTTCCCACTTTTTGTTCTCTCTTCTATCCCCCCCCCCTCCCCCCACACACACCTTTCCCATAAGTTCCCTTGCTTCCTAACCACGCTTTGGCTCCCCCATGGCCAAGCCTTTTGAGCAGGTTCCGGAAGGACAATATTATTAGCCATGCAGCCTTGATCCACACGCTCTAGATCAGCATACTAAATGAAAATGATCGGTACATTACCATGAGCAACTTGATTATCCTTTTTAATAAAATGTTTACTTGGGCCGGTGCTTTTGACCGTAGCTTTTGACCAGGATTCACAAGATATACAGCTGTAATGTATGCTGTCTATTTGATTGGTCTCCTCTGCTGCAAACCTTCATTAAGAGGCGACCAGCCCCCCAGGACCAGCCATCCATATCCTCAAACGTTTTTCGAGGCCAGCCAGATCCTCACAAGTCGCTCCCGAACTTGTGCCATCTTTCATCTGGTAGCACCAAGTGCTCCCAACTGAGGTGGTGCAATAGCTGTCGCTTAATGCGAAGCTCGCCGCCCACATCATCCTGAGGGTTACCAGCAGCAACGTCATTACCACAGCAACGTCATTAACACAGCAACGTCATTAACAGCCTTATTGTACCAATGTTTCTTCATTCTGTCAGGGAGTCCCTCCCCCATTTTCTTCATTCTTTCCGGGAGGCCACCTCAGGATGCAGAGCATGTTCTAAGGTGTATGCTTTGGAGGTGGGGCGCCCTGCGAACGGATTGTTGGCAATTTAAGTGTGCGGGTGGCTGTGCATGCGGGCAGTATGCTGTGCATGCATGTGGGCTGACGCGTGTAGGGTTCAGGGTTCTGCATCGGAAAATGGTGGCTCCATGGAGCTGGCATGCGCAATGGCCTCTTGCCCCTAGGCCCTCCCAGCCACATCAAAAGAGAGGGCGGCCTAACTCACAGTGCACCCACGGGGATCTGACACTGTGGATCAGCTCACAGGTCCTCCCGTGGTTCAAATAAAGTGAAGCTGCGGCTGCAGCGGCACCTCATGCGACCCTCATATGCCCATGTCCTTGTCCGGTCTAAGAGGTTGGAGGCGTAAGGAGGGAGCGAGCAGAGCACCTATTGACGAAGACAAGTTTACCTGCATGGCATTGGGGAGTTTTAGTACTTTTACCAAGTACAGTTCAGGGAATATCTGTCCCTGAAACAGCTGGAACCCAGGTTATAGGCCCCAGGTACCTTCCACCACATGCTGGTATGCGGTACAGTTTATGATCGATCCGAGCCGAACCGCTGCACTATTATGATGTGGGCCATGGATGACTTATCAGCTTCATATCTGAGAGGCGTTTTGCTAAGGCTCGAGCTTCACAGACGAGGCATCAGCCCGCATTATATTTAAACTGCGAATGGCAGCACAATTGGCAGTTTTTGAAATGTTTATTACTGCCATAGAGGAGCTGGAAGGCAAGCCACATACCGTAATGTTTTATTTTCCTCTTACATCTTGCAATCGTTATTGCGGTATTTCTTTCACAATGAAATATTGTTAGTACCCATCCTTTTGGAGAACTGTGCAAAAACACTTAAGAAATTGTCAACAAACGTAATAGAAAGTTACCATAATATTTCAAGCTGTATCAGGACATGCCTAGGATTAAGTCTACAAATAAATGTCTGAAATTAAAATAGTACATTTCAGTGCAGTTGGCAAAAAAGACTCAAGCCAAGAGGCAAGGACATGTAGATTGTAGAATCGATAAAGTCCAGGGAAGGCCACTGGTTTCTTTTTTGTTTAATGTTTCCCATTTATAGTTATCTTGCAGCGAAGCATGCAATTTGAAACTAGAGACCAGGAAAAGAGTTGGGCAGTAGGCAAGAAAGTGTAAAGTAGCCTGTTCCAATGTTTATCTTAGCATGCACGGGAAGACCACCATGCACGGGCGGACCACCTAACTGGCCTTGACAGGTCTAAGGCCAGGGGCCCTAGCAGCCAGGCTTGCTGTACCAGGCCCACACAAAAGTCACTAGTGATGCAGCTGAAGTGTAGCTGACAAATAGCTGAAATGCAGCTTGAGCACTCTACATAAGCGCTGATACTGCTTTGCAGTTAGGACCTACCTATCCACCACGGCGATGGCGATAATGGTTGCAGCAATTCAGCTACATGTCAGCTATGTGTCAGCTGCATGTCAGCTACATGTCAGCTACAGTGCGCCTACCTGTCCACCACGGCGATGGCGATGATGGTTGCAGCAACGTTGACGTATCCGATGATGACGGTGCTGAGGAGTGCCTCCTGACCACCTTGGCCAGCAGCCTCAAACAACTGGGGGGAGAAAAACATCTGCAAGAGCAGAGGGGAGGCAGGGGGTGAGGACAGGTGAGAGGAAGACAGTTAGGAGCGGAGCAGCGACAAGGGGAGGCGAGGGCGGGCAGGGCAGGCTGGTGGCGAGGACAGATGGGAAAATTAAGTAGAACATAGGCAGGAAGGTAGAGCAGGTAGGTGGGAGAGCGGTGGGAGAGCATGTCAGGCGAGCGGTAAAGATAACACATGTGGAAAGAGGGGGGGACAGACAGGTCTATCCCGGTCCAGGCAAGCCAAGGCATGGTCATAAATGCACGAATGTGCCCCAAGGCCATGGAGACTCTTACGATTGCATTGATTCTTGTGAACTGTTGGAAGAGAGGGAGGAAGAAGCTGATGGTGAGCTGGGGCCGGTGTTGCTTCTTCAGGATGGTGACATAGGGGTTGCTCTTCTCAAGCTTGGCAGACTCAATGTGCTCCACAGTGTCCGCAAACTCAATTTCAACATCCTGCGGGTGACAGGGTGAGGGAGAAGATGAAGGTGAGGGTGAGGGTTTAGGGTAAGGGTTTAGGGTGAGGGTATAGGGTGAGGGTGAATGTGTGGGTGAGCATAATTTACGTCACTCAGAAGCAGCTAGCCGGCGAACGTAGGCTACGTCCGTTTTTTTGTTCACGACCTGTAGTTGCGATGTATGCGGCTGTTGGCCTGTGGGCTAACGCTCGCACCCTTTCACATAACGGCCGTCAATCAACGGGCGTACCGTGGTCACTAGGTCACCAGCGATTTTCATTTCGGCAAACCCTTCTTCCGCCAGACCCCGAAAACCCGCTTCATACAGCGAGGCAAAAGCTTTACTGACGACGTTCGTAATGATGTAGCTGAATGGTTGCTGAATCATGATTCGTGATGGTAGCATGCATTGGTGTCGCTAAATTATAAATGAATCTACAGGATTCATGTGATTAGAAGCAGTAATGCAGCTGCACCACAGCTGAACTGTACTTGAATTGCAGCCAAATTGTACGTAGCTGAATCATCCCCAATTAAGTACAACGCTGGGGGGCACGCATGCGCCCTTACCTCAACACCACGGACATGCCTCAGAACAGCCAGTCCCTCCTCAGCCCTCACGGCTCTCACGGCTCTCACCAACTGACCATCAAAAACTGTTTAAATGCACGTGTCTTTGTAACGCAACGACGGTAGATCCAGTAGATCCAGAAATGTGTCAGCACTTGACTAGGCGTAATCGTGGGGCATCGTCACCACCGTAAACTCTCCTGAGCGAGGTGCTGATGAGGGGTATATTCCCAGGGGCGTAAGCCCAGCAATCGGCATATTCGCAAGGGCGTACAGCCGTACAACCCGCTAAAAGTGTGAGCCCATGGGGCGTAACCACACGAGCATCCAAATGAGCATCATCTCCCAAGCCGCCGTGGGAGATGCCCACCAGTCGCATATTACTATGCGCAAAACAGCATATTCGAGCATAGGATATTCTGTTCTCTCTCGCTCGGCATGCTCCATTTATTGCGATTGGGACCGGTTCTTCCACACTCTGCTGCTTACCAAATAACTCGAAACGAGGAGCAACGTCAACTGAGCGGTGCAACAGCCAAGACTTGCAACAACTGAGAACATGGCGACGTCAACTGCTGGTGAGCAGGCTGTTGTCGATCTATCAAGCTTCATGCATCCATCAATCCACGCATCACTGGATCATTCCATCCAACCGCACGTACCCATGCATACATCCATCAGTTCGCATCGGCGCATCCGTCTTGCATTCGGCTTCTTACGTGCGGACGGGTGGGTGATGCGACGGTTAGTTCGATATACCCGCATAAGTTGAGCAAGTGCATCCATCCATCCATCCATTCATTCATCCTCCACCTGATTTACTGATGCGATTTCCCAGCCAGCTGCGTGCGTGAGTCAGGTGATGTGGTAATAAAGGAACGGACTGGCGCTTAGCGACACGCATCACGTGATAATAATGACTGGCTGGGACGGAGTGACGGACACGTCAGCATATCATCCTCCATCTACTTCTGTGTCAAATCTTGCATGCTGGTATTCCTGGCGTTTGACAACACCAACAGTTCAACGTTCTTGAGTAGCTGGACGCAGGATTTCAGATTTGCACCCAGCTACATGTAACTGAAGTGATCTCCCCAATCTGCCGCCGATATCGACCCAATCATCTGTCTCGCTCCCTCCCTACCTGTTCATGATGTCTTCCATCCAAGCTGCTTGCTTTGCATCTCTGACGATCGAGTGAAGACGCGCTGCTTCGCCGGCACTCCGATCGTGGAAATGGCATGAGCAGGACTCGGAAGTAAATGACGAGGCCTGTCGTAAACCAATCTCACTCTGGACATGCACATGGCTTCCTCCCTTATTTGCTTTCTCAGGAACAGCAGTCTTGATTTCTCTCTGCCTCGTCGCATCACTCGTCCTACAAGGCGATGCCCAGAGGGTACGTGCTACTGCCTTCTTTGAGTACCGGTTTGGGAGTAGTAGTGGGAGGCAGCCAGGCAGGTGATGGTCCTTCACAGCGATCAGGTCAACAGCTGCATGGCTGCTTCAGCAGTTAGCACACTCAAAAGCTTACAAAAGTGCTGTCAACAGAAGCATGCATTGGACAGTCCCGCCCAGACCCCCATGCGACATTTCATGATAGTGATATGCATGGTGGATTGTGGCAGGTCTTGTACATCAGGACCGATAATGTTTGCTGTACTGTTTGTCCTGCCTGACTGGCCAGCTGGAACTTTACAGAGCAGGAGGGCTTGTGTTGATACATGGCACAACTTTCAGGCATGGTGAATATAAACTGTGCATGCATGCTGAGTTGGGGTTGGGTAATGGTTGGGTGTGACCCTTGGGGTTTGGTTCTGGAATCTGGTGCCACAAGAAATAAAAATCGGCATTCACTGGTGTAACATTTTATAATAATGATGCATGACTGGAGAAGACTTAATCTCTGACCTCAAATAAACTTTGACTTGCGATCATGCAGGCGCCTTGGGGCCCGAAGACCCGCCCACTCCTAATCGGCCACCGCGGAGGTGCCAACGCATTTACTCCGGAGCACTCTGTTGCTAGCTACCTGTCCGGAATTGCCCACGGTAAGTCTTGATGGATACTGTTTAGAAATCCAGTCGAAGGGCCCTTCAAATCTTGATGTTTCCCACACCCTGCATGGCGCTTCACAACTGCACCATAGAGGACTGGCAAGCTTAATGCAGCTTCCTTAGCTGCTATTCGTTAGTTAGCTTCCTTAGCTGCTATTCTTAGGTAGCTTCCTTAGCTGCGCACACGATGTTTCATGATGTGCTTCTTCTTGCGCCATCCCTTGCATGCATCAGGTGCTGATGTGAGCGAGTGCGACGTCTGCTGGTCAAAGGATCTTGTGCCCGTATGCCGCCACGAGCCCTTCCTGTCCCTGACGACAGACGCCCTCATAGTGTTCCCCAACATGGTAAGTGCTCCACATTTTTACTGGTTCATACATTCCCCTTGTTTGTATGCTTGAGAAGCATGTATGGCACTGTATGCTATGTCTACTTGTCACGCACACACCACTTGCCTGTCTCGCACTCACGCACTGGCACACTCACGGATGCTTAGTGCAAGTACAGATTTTTAGGCTTATGCCACACTATTTCCTAGATCTTGCCCCTGCAGGCTGAGCCCCCCCCTTTCTCTAGAAGCACACCAAAAATACTTGGTTTTTTAGTATCAAGTTTTTTCATGTATGCAGGTCAAGACTGTACTTCTGGACGGGAAAAACTACACCGACGTGTGGGCCAACGACCTGACGATTGCTCAGCTCAAGAGCCTGCGCCTGGTCCAGAAGTTTGATTCAACCAACCGTACACATCAGTACGATGGCATGTTCCAGGTGTGTGGGTATTTTGTGTTTGCAGCTTGTTGCAGGTGTTAGGTTGTCTGCGAGCACGGCATTTTCCAGATGTTTGGTTGTATTAAATGCTGGCACGCTTCGGGTGTTTTGCGCACCTTATGTCCCAGGTGGGAGTTTCTGTATTGTACAGCGTGTTCCAGGTTTCTTGTAGCCATAGGTGTGCCCAGCATGTTGCACGTGTCCACCAGGCATCTCTGAGCATCTCTGATGCGCCTCCTACAAGCCACACTACTTATTAACTCACATTTTTTCTCAGTGTCAGAGTTTAACCTGGAGGATTTTAGCCCTGAACCCCCAAAACCCTATCTTCTGTCCAGATCGTGACCCTGGAGGAGCACATCCAGCTTGTGATGGCTGCAGAGCGCACAATTGGAATCATCCCCGAGCTGAAGCACTCTACCTTTTTCAACAACCTGAGCATCTTTAAGGACGCCAACACGACGTCCATGGAGCAGCTGCTCAAGGTCCTCACCAAGTATGGCTTCACAGGTACGTGACGTACGAGTGGCATCCACACTTTCTTGCCAGCATGAACCTGCACCTTACTCCAGAGACGCAGCCAAAGCTGAACCTGTTTCTTTAGTTACCACATGTGTTTGGTTTGTGCATCCATGCCGCACCTCAGACCCATCTTGCAGTAGGAACTTTGCCTTGGCTTTTCTTTTGTCTGTAAAAGGAGGCCTTTCAGCAACTTGCAGCCTTAATGAATGATCCTAAGAGTTCGATAAAATCGAAGGTTGGTAGGATGGGTTGTTTTTTCTAAAAATAACGTGCGTCCCCTCCTCTATGTAGGCCCTGCCAACAGCCCAGCATGGAGGGCCAACCCTGTCTGGATTCAGTCTTTCGAGCAGAACGATCTGGTGTATGTTGCTTCTGTGAGCTGCATCCCTCTGGTCCAGCTCACTGACAGTGATGGGTGAGGCTTGGAAACACGATTCACTGTTGCCACTATGTTTGCCCCCAGCACTGGCACTGAAGTGAGGCATGATTGGATCACTGCTACACCTTGCTGAGTGGATGCCCTACAAATGGGAGGGGGGGGGGGATTTTCCCACTCTTAAGCCCCTACCAAGAGGCAAGAATCTTGGCCCCTGCAGAGTTGAGTGCCATAACCTTGCACTCATTGCTGTGAGGGGTGCTGAGTAGTGACTAGACATTCCCAACCTTGTACGGCCCCAACTTGTTCCACGATTCTGTGTGATGAACTAACCTAATCATGAACCCCTGACATGTATGAGCAACTAACATAATCCACGATGGACCTAAGCAACTGACATCTGTACATGTGCGCACCCTGGACTTCGCCCTGAACAAATAAACCCTGAACCCCTTCAAAACCTCCAGCCTTGAAATGTTATATTATGTTCTTTAACTGGTACCCCTGACGCCTAAACGCAGAACCTTCACTGCCGACCGTGGTACTGCATGGGCGGATCTGGTTTCTGAGGCAGGTCTGGACAGGATTGTCCAGTACGCCACTGTGCTGGGCCCCTGGAAGAACACATTGGCCACCTTCAACGGCAGTGCACCGGGTGTGGATACCGGCCTGTGCGCCAGGGCCCAGGAGCGCGGCATGGTGGTGAGTTGTGGGTAGCTCCATGTGGCAAGGGGGCAAGTCAGAGAAAATGTCTCAATACGCACCTCGGTGAAGTAGGGCTGCCTTTTCTCCTTTCATAGTCAGGGTGTCAGCTGGTCCTGTATGTCAATCAGCTTGCAAGCAGGTGCACAATTTGTTTGCATGACACGCATTGTTCCCCAGCTGACGATTGTTCAACCTGCTTGGGTTGTTTGCAGGTGACGCCGTACACCTTCCGCCCCGAGAAGAACCAGATGGCCCCTGTCATGAACGGCCAGTGGTATGACGAGTTCCAGTTTTTTCTGCGCAACATCTCCATCGACGGCGTTTGGTGCGATGCCGTCGTCACCCTAGCGTGAGTTGTGGTACCCAGCCTCTGACCTTCAGGAACAATGAAAGCTATGTGGGCATGAAGATGTTAAGGACAGTGCAGCATGGGACACGACCCAGTTTTCCCTTGTCGTCATCATCATCTGCATTTTTTTGAACAGGACGTGGGCATGTGATTGATTGTCTACTTATTCACCTCATGCTTTCCCAACTGGCTCATCACCAATCCTGGCCAGATCACTGAGCTGGGACAGCCTGAGCCTGTCTGAATGATAGGCGAACCAACTAAGTTGAACTTCGCCTTTTCCGACCTTCACAGTGACTACATGGACATGGAGGCCATCGTGGGACAGGGCTGGAGCCAGGACCAGGCCATGCGTGTCAACCACATGCAGGTACCATGCAAGCGCGCTGACAGCAGGGACATTGCCCTGGCCAAGCTGCAGTATCCCCAGCTCTTTTGAGATGTTTGAGCGGTCTGTGAAACTGCCACTGCAATAAGTAGCAGCTTTCGATCATTTTGAGGACATATATGTTGGGGATGGTAACTGAGGTGGCAGCTGGTGCCTGGCCGACGGAAAATGAGGATCCCACTGAATTGCTAGTCCACCCACAATTATGCATTCTGATGATAGTTACTTTGAGTGACTGCCTTAAAATCCTTGCATCCAAGTATTCTCGTTGCATTTATGAAGACTTAATGAAACTTCACATGTTACACATCATATGAGCAAGGCATACATACCTCTCTTGATGTGGATGCATGTATGTGATTATATTGCGTGTCAGCCGGTACTTTTGTGATTTGATTATTATAGGATCCTAGAAGGTCACGAGCTTGCTTGGTTAATGATGTAACACCCCTTGATTCCGCTCGAAAGGTGTGGGTGCCCAACCCCCTGGGTGGGGGAAGAACGAAAGGTAAGTAGAAATGGCGAACACGAAGCAACATCAGGGAGAGGCGAACAAGTTACTGGACTGTCAATGCCCGTGCTAGCTACAACATGGACATTATCAGCGTCAACCTCAAATCCAGCTACCATACACAACTAGGACCATGGTGCAGTCATGCCCCCCTCCTGTATGAGGGGGGCATGAACATGGAACCTGGAGGTATATAGGGGGGATGATCCAGTGGCGGGGACCACCGGTGACAGATTCAATACCTCAACTTTCGGGTACGGATGCCACCAGTGCATGAATACGTAAGCTGTCCAAAACCGGAGTCGTAATATTGTCAAGCCACTGTATGGTGAAACAGATGGGGGAGAGGGATGGGGCAGCCAAAATACCGGTATGCAACTTTCTCAAAAATCAACAATATTTTCACCAGGACGGTGCCATTGGAACCAGCTAGTGTACATTTACCTTTTTGCCAGTTCGATGGGTCTTCTTTCCTTTTTGCCTGCCCTCCTCGGGCTATATCTGAAAATAAACAACCGTGTTTTTCATGACCGTAGATTTGCTTTGCCTTCCCTCATAATTGACGTTGTTTGGGGTCGAGGGATAATCTATGAATCTATTATTTAATGATCGTTGACGCCAGTTTTCAGTCATAAACATTCAATTTATAAATTGAATGTTTGGGTTGATACTTTTCCTGAGGACAGCATTAAAAGAAACTGTGTTTTCATACCCCAGGGAAGGGAATTCAAATCTACGGTATGTGCGACACGGACAGAGACATGCAAGATCTGATGATACGAAGTAGAGTTTTACAGTCCAGCGGGGCATCACATTTGGCGCATGTGATTTGTGCCTGTAAACTGGTACATGCACTAAACATGCTGGGACAGCGAGCGAAAACCAGTGACCGCCCTGGGCAAGCAACCAACACACACTTCACATTTGGTGTTCTGACCCCAAGCTTGTATTTGGTTGAGCTCGAGTACAGCACCATGTCCCGTGTGCCCAGACAGGAACTCCTGTCCAAGACCAGAGGCAGAGGATTCACAGAGGCCCAGGCTGGTACGTTTTAAACTGTTGGCCTGCCTACAAAAACTGTACAGGTTTTGACCCCTTGGATTTGGCGATGTCATGCATTCATGCCATTCATATCGCCTTCCTCCTCGTTATTATGTGCAAGAACGCAGCATTTAAATGAAATTGTGACCGCAGCCAAGCCAGTGCCGATTTGCGAGCCCTCAATGAGTAGGAAACTGGCAGGCAGGATGGAAGAGTTAAGTATCTCTTGTTGCATCATTATAGATCGCGAAAAGTTAAGTTAGACAATCAGGATTGATATATCGGAATACGAAGCTGATGTGGAGCAGGGAAGCGCAAGGAAGCCTACATCGCAGCATGTAGACTTTTGGAGATGTTTCATACATGGTGGTTGCGGCTGAGGACGATGAATCTAGAGAGGAGCAAGAGATGTCGAAGAGGCAAGCTAATGGCCTGCATTGGGCCATCATAACTGGAGAGAAGGAGGAAGTTGCAGAGGACAATGATGCACTTTGCCACCTGCCGATAGGCAAGTGGGTTTGCTGTCATTGTTTGCAATTTTGCATCTGATTGGGCGCCTGAGTGAGTGGTGGTCTCCACTTCCTTTATCCCTTCGACGAGATAGACTGGTCGGATAAGAAGACATAGATTTAAGGAGAACCGAGCCCGTGTATTATAATATGTAGTTATGGCAACTATGGTGCATACAGCCAGGTCACATGTCAGATCTTTATTTTCTATCAGCTGCAAAGTCATGGTTGGCTTCCAACACAGAGGCTGAAAATAGGCCCAATTTGTACCAAACCCTGACCGGCATAGGGCTGGCCGCCCCAGCAGCTTGGCTGGCCACACCTGGGGCCTCCAGCCAGAGGCCAGAGTGTAGCTGACATACAGCTGATGTACGGGATACAAAACAATGGACACATCACCGCACAACCATACGATGCTTGTGGTACGGTACGCTCAGGCCTTAGCATGATCCTGACATGCATGCTTGCCGTCGCGCTTTGTTGGTCAACTCGCAATGCGGAGCGCTAGCCAAATTCTATGACTGATAGTACCTCAATGGCTGTGTGCATTTACTGCATTTGCGAGCTTGCAAGGTGTGCTGCTCGTGGCCGATTCCCACTAGTGTATTACCCTAAACAATTGAAATACGTTGGAGAACGTATATTTTGTCGACGGCCTTGGTTGTACAGTGCATGAGACAATTTGTGGACCTGTTTTACGAACCAATGATGTCTCGGAATTTAAAAAGTCCATAGGCTAACAAGCTCAGTATTTAAGGCTGTTGAGTTTCCGTGCCTGAGCTCAGTCAGGGCCGACAACCACAACAGCGGATCATTCCAGGGCTCCAGGCCTGATGGGCCCTCAAGGCCCATCAGGCCTGGAATGGCATGTGGTGGGGCTTCTCAATCTTGACATAACAATAATAGACAGGGTCGTCAGCATGACGACAAAATCTGACCTGGACATGTGAAAGAGCGCCGATGTCCCGTCACTCACAGGCAAGATACTTTTCGAGACTGAAAGCCAGGGGAAAGCAAACAAGCCCAGCAAGAAAGGCGGATTAAGGAACTACGTTCAGGGCATGTGAATGGAAGGAATTAAAATTATGGGTTGGTCAGCAACAACATGGACTTCAACATCATAATAAGTCTCTTTTACACACTTTAATGTTCCCGTATGTGACCGTGCACCTGCATGCTCTGCCACTACAGCCATGCACCTCCCTCATAAAAAAATAGCTTCCCATCCTGGTATATTTCAGCTACGTGATTGAAATTCATTAAAATGTAATACGGTAAGCCCCGCACATACCAAGAACCTGAAGTTTGAAGTTATGTCAGTCCAACGGGGTATATCACATATGATGAATGGGACTTGTGCCCGTAAACTGGTTCAGGCATTAAATACGCTAGGACAGCGAGCGAAAAGTAGTGACCCCTTTGGGCAAGCAACCAACACACAACCACCGAGCAGGAGCGTGGGAATGAACCCCATAGTGCAGAAGATTAGCCCCAACCATGTGGGCGTGGGTGAAAAAGAGTTCGGTTGTACGCCTCCTAGGAAAATTGAGAAGGAAACAAGAAAGTGTAAGTGGAAAATTTGTAAGTCTGTGTTAAAAGTGTGTGATGCGTGAGTGGAACTTCAGCGACATCCCTGCCGTTCTGCAACCTGTTCAGCAGGCTATTTCAAAATATGGGTTCTTATTGGGGTTCTTAAGGTCTTGGTTTCATGATTTCCATAAATTATTTCCGGGCTGCTGTGCATGCAGGTAAGGAAATCAAACAGTCGGAGCTTCTTAACAAAAATCGAAACTCACCCGGCCACCCCTACCCTCAAAATGCCTACACGCTTCGCCCCGCAGGTGCTTGCTGCTGATCCTGACAAGGCACATACTTGGACGATGCGAGTCTTGTCGAGAGATACAGAATTTCCACAACTTCATGGCGTTCGCGCAATGTCCGCAATCCTTCCGTTGCCACCGTGTGGTCCAGCAGCTTCATCAACTGCTTCCGGCTGCATCGCTGCTGAACCTGCCAAAGCCCGCGCTTGCGGCGGCCTTTCAAGACGCCTCTTGCGCATCCAACGCGTCCCATACATCAAAGTTCCCCTTCAGGTTTTTCACCATGTCGGATGTCTCCGGGAAGGCCTGGGCAAATGCCTGGGCGGGACACACAACAGCAGCATTGGCAGCAGGCTCAGATTCCAGGGCGACAAGGCCACCAAAAGATGTGTGGCATTGCAAATGGGCCAGCAGGTTAAAGTACCGTAAGAAGCAACACGCTAGTGAAGTGCTCAATCAGCAGATGCCACTAGGGGGACCCATGGCTGCCACTCAGTAGCAGTGACCCTGGCATATTCCATGATTCCACTCAGAAAGGCATGCTCCTCAGACCAAGATAAAGACTTTACAGAACGGCCTCGGCCCATGCCGCAATGTTTTCTCAAACCCTCACGGTTACCCTGCGAGACGTAATTTTCTTTCTATCTGTCTGGCTAGGTTTACCAGGGTCTATATTGAGAGAGGAGCCAGTATCGAAAGCCGTCATCAGAGATTGTCAGAAACTCGGTTTTGTGGTTAACATAGCCCACATGGGCGTGTCTGGAAAGCGTATTTTCAGTGTGCCTGGATGTAGAGACTACAAACATAAGTGGCCCGCAATCCTCAGGTTCCTTCAATCCCAAATTTCTGCCAACCTGAATACTCACTTTCAATCCTGAAACCTCACCCCTCACCCTCACCCCTCATCATCCCCTCAAAACCCTCAACCACAATCTTTCAATCCTGCATCCTCCACCCTGTAAGGCAATCTCACCGAGTACAAAGGCGTGGCAACAACCTTAAAGAAGCTGCACTGGCTGTTGGTGACTCCGGCCTTCCTGCGGTCCATGAGGGCTGAGACCTGCTGGCCACGGGCTTGCTCCTGATCACCCTGTAGGAACATCTGTGGAAAGGCGCGGCAGGGCATGGCTTTCAAGTAAAACAGCCAGCGAGGGACAGTTGCGCCAAATAAGGGACACTCCTGGTCGCCTTGAAGGAACAAAGCGGCAAGCCAGGCACGCTCCTTGTGGCCTTTAAGGAACATCTCCTGCGGGTGGGGACGGGCAGCGCATGGCTTGCAAGTAAAACGGCCAGTAAGGGACGGATGCGGCAGAAAAGGGACGCTCCAGGTCGCCCTGACAGAACATTTTCTGCGGGGGTGGCTGATGTGGCTGGGCATGGCTTTCAAGCAATACGGCTTATAAGGGACAGATGCAGTAATGAGGGACAGATACAGCTAGGAAGGGTCACATATGGTTATACGAGTCTATGAGGGTCAGATGCTCAGAAGTGGCCAACGAGGTTCAGATGCTGCCTCCATGGAAATGTTCAAATAAGGACATAGACAGCAAACCATGATCTCACCTCCTCCAACCTTGCCACCCATTGCTTGTGCACACCATTGCAGCTGGTCAGGTGGCCCATGTCTGAGCATTTGAGCGCGACTTGCAGCAGTCAACAGGGGGGCAGGGCAGGGGGCAGTGTCAGGGCAGATATTAACGACCAGTTCAGCGTGCTTGAAACATGGACCCATACCGCACCCATGGTGCCACGAGCAATTCACAAAAATACACTTGCTGGAGGGGCAATGGGCTCATAAGAGCTCCACACTCAAGCAGAAACACATATCTGTATTTTCACACTTTCTAGCTAGACCTGTACTAGGAGCTGGGGGGACACTGCGCTTGTACACGAAGTATGCAACCTGGAAAAAGCCAAGCAGCCTCAGCACAGCAACCTCCTCTCCCCTCTATTTCCTTTCTACTTCTGGACCGAGTTGTGGCTGTTATCTTGCGGATCCAGGCCCTCCCCCCGCCTCATGTGTGCATGAAGAAAGGAAGACAAGTATGAATGCAGAAAGGAAGAAAAATATGAATGCAGAAAGGAAGACAACTATGCCGCGCAGGGGACTTGAGGGGTGAGAAAACAGCGCGGCATGGGCCGCATCCTCCTCCGTATGGGTGCATGCAAGGTTGTGCTATTCAAATGCAGTAGGAACGTCTGAGCCCTCATATGCAGTAGCCCTCATACAGAGCTACCATCACCCCATGCAGAGCCACCATCACCTCGTGCAGAGCTACCATCACCCCATGTAGAGCTACCACCACCCCATGCAGAGCAACCACCACCCCATGCAGAGCTACCATCACCCCATGCAGAGCTAACATCACCCCATGTAGAGCCACAATCACCCCATGTAGAGCTACCATCACCCCATGCAGAGCTACCACCACCCCATGCAGAGCTACCATCACCCCATGCAGAGCAACCACCACCCCATGTAGAGCTACCACCACCCCATGCAGAGTCA
This sequence comes from Limnomonas spitsbergensis, assembly GCA_037349105.1. Classification (NCBI taxonomy): domain Eukaryota; kingdom Viridiplantae; phylum Chlorophyta; class Chlorophyceae; order Chlamydomonadales; genus Limnomonas; species Limnomonas spitsbergensis. Next base: position 6,062,183 of record JAYJMM010000120.1, read on the forward strand.
CCACCACCCCATGCAGAGCTACCATCACCCCATGCAGAGCCACAATCACCTTGTGCAGAGCTACCATCACCTCGTGCAGAGCTACCATCACCCCATGCAGAGCTACCATCACCCCATGCAGAGCTACCATCACCCCATGCAGAGCTACCATCACCCCATGTAGAGCTACCATCACCCCATGCAGAGCTACCATCACCCCATGTAGAGCTACCATCACCTCATGCAGAGCTACCATCACCCCATGCAGAGCTACCATCACCCCATGCAGAGCTACCATCACCCCATGCAGAGCTACCACCACCCCATGCAGAGCTACCATCACCCCGTGCAGAGCTACCATCACCCCATGTAGAGCCACAATCACCCCATGCAGAGCCACAATTACCCCATGCAGAGTCACCATCAACCCATGCAGGGGTACCGTCACCCCATGCAGAGCTACCATCACCCCATGCCCCCTTGCCTTGAGGATCAGCATCTGCGTTTCATCGTCCCAGGCAGGCCCTGCAACGGGCAAGTGAACAGCGTCTTCGTGGGAGGTGCCCATACACCTGGGGAGTGGGCCGTCTGGTGGAAGGTTGTTGAGCCTGGGCTGCGTGCAGTCCCCTGAGGCAACAATCTGGGGGCCCATGAAATCTTGTGATTGCAGATGCAGCCGCGGCTGCAGCCTGTCTGTTTGCAGGGACGCCAGCCTGGGTGGAGGGTCGGTAACCTCTACAGAGGTGCCATGTTTGAGGAGACTCTGAGACGGTGGGTACACGTTCGCCGAGCGGTCGGTGGGTCGGTGGAGCAGCGCGGGGGCCAGGAAAGAATCCGAGACGGGCGAGCCCAAGGGAGGAGGCGCCTCGGACAGCGTCCTCCCTGCATCGTCGAGCGGTTCCTGTTTGTCAATCACATCCGGCAGGTGCAGCCCGGCAGCCCGCCTGCAGAACCTAGCTTGGCTGGCAGGCAGGTGTGGCAGCCCGGCCTTTGCCAGGCGGTTTGAATGACTCATTGTCGAGAAGTCGCTTGTGCCAAGGACCAGCGAGGTCGCCAAAGACGCTTTTGGACTGGGCATGCCGAGGGCATGCTCAGCGGGCGCCTCGAGCAGGGACCTCTTGGTCCCCAGCAGCAGACTAGAGGGCCTCCGTTGCAACAGCCATTTCATTGGTGCTTGCCCTGTGCCAGCTGGATCGCGACGGTCGCTGTTGACGTCGTGGCCAGAGCTGCCGAGAGAGGCACGCCCGAGAGATGGGGGGGGCCCGGGCCCCATGGCTGGTTTGCCGACAGTCCGTGGACATTTGGGAGCTGCATCTGACAAGGCCACAGAAGCTGCAGCGGCGGCTGCGGCGACGGCGGTAGTGGCTGCTGCTGCTGCTGCTGCTGCTGCAGCCACAGTGGGTGCTGCTACTTTGGAGCTGAAGATGCCCATAAGAGAGAAGTGCTGCGTGTAGGGTGGACGGGTAAGAATCAGTGCATAACGGCCTTATTTCACGGGGGGAGATCCCCCCTACTATTTCACGAGCATCATTTCCAGCTGATGTTCATCCTATACATATAGCGCTTCCCATCTGCCACACAATGCAAAGTTTGTGCACACTGAGGACAGCACTGCAGCACCACGTGCGTGCAGGCATGAACAACAGTCAAAACTCTGATTCTGGGTGCCCCCCAAAGGTGTACTTCAAGTAAGGTCGGTGCCGTAATGTAGCCTTTTTGTGCAGATCTGCTCTGTGTTTATTTAGCGTGCCTCAGCTACAACTTATCAATACCACGGCCTACGGCTGTGGAGGCCTGGCGCAGAAAGCCCTTCCGCAGAGGCCACCGGCCGTAGGCTGGTCAGCCTTTTGTCCCGATTGTCCCAGGGGTGGCCTCCTGGCAGCCCTCCCTCCCAGGTGGTCTGGCGTGCACTTAAAGTTACACTGGAGCTGCTCCCCAGGGCCGATTATCGCCTCTAAAGCAGCAGCCCCAGCAGCACTCCTAACCAGACCAAGCAAGCTGGGCCTGATTTAGGCTCCCCGGTGCCCCTGCTCACCATGTTCGTGGCCAGGACGTTTGGCACGCAGCTGAGCAGCTAACAATCGGCTAATGGGGATAAAGCTCAGACCGACCTACGGCCAGTGGACTAAGCAGGATGGCCTGCTGCCCCAGTCCCCCAAGGAGGTAGACCATGAAAGAAAGACTACTCCTCCGCCGAAGCAGGAGGCGTGAGGTAGACCATGCTATAGCTCACTTACAACCTCCAATGAATGCGGACGCAGCCTACCATAAATGCTAGTCTAGAGGCGCACCTGCTTCAGGGTGGCCAGGACCAGCTCAATCACGTCCTTGCGAAGCGTGTGGTTGAGCTGCGCAAAACACAGGTAGCAGGCAGGGAGACATAGGGTCAGCAAAGAGGGGAATTGGTAAGGGGGGGTCAAGTGTTGCCGGCGTGATATACCTTACGTTAAGAATCTAGCAAACAGAGAAAAGTTTTGACGAGGTTCAGATCGTGACACTGTTCCAGGGGGGGTTCAAAGTGGGAGAGGTGGGGATGATAAGGGAGACATGCTGGGAAATAATCAAGCAAACGAAAAAATGTATGACGAGGTTCAGATCGTGACACCGCCTTCAGGGGGGTTACAAAGGGAGAAATGGTGGGCATGATAAGGGAGACATGCTGGGAAATAATCAAGCCTTGAAAAAAGGGTATGCCGAGGTTCAGATACTCTTTGCAAAAGGAGAAGGGTTGGGAGAAAAGCACTCCTTCAAAACTGGTATAATCAGGTTCAGGGTGTGACACTCCTCTAGAGGGAGAAGGGTGGGGGTTGAAAAGGGAGAAAGGTGGGGGGGGTGAAAAGGGAGAAATGTTAGAAAATCAACGAGCCTATAAATAAGGGTTTAGGGTTTAGGTTATGAGAATGCTCCAAGCAGGAAACGGAGTTTCAGTATGGTCGAACGGTGTGGGTGAAGGTGCAGAATGAATAAGGGGGATGATACAGGTGGCAGATGTTGTGAAACTGCTCCAGGGGGATGAGAGGGAGGGAGGCTGGTCAGACAAGAAGCACGTCCCATGCATGACTTAGGGAATAATAGGGAGCCTCACAAATTGGCAGAATGGCCTAGGCATGAGATAAAGTAGTTTCGACCTTAAGGGAGCGTTGGAGAGTTCAGCCTGGTTTGAATTCAATGCCTAGGTACTTGTGGGATGGTGACATCTTGCTCGCGTCCTACGGCTGTTTTGGTGTTGGAGGCCTTCATGCCTTGCCGATCCCCAGCTGCACAATTCCCCTCGCACCAACGCGCTTCTAGAGGGCCATGGTTCCTTCCTTTCTTGCTGCCTTGCTGATCCATACCTGCACAATTCCCCTCGCACTAACGCGCTTCTAGAGGGCCATGGTTCCTTCCTTTCTTGCTGCCTTGCCGATCCCCAGCTGCACAATTCCCCTCGCACCAACGCGCTTCTAGAGGGCCATGGTTCCTTCCTTTCTTGCTGCCTTGCTGATCCATACCTGCACAATTCCCCTCGCACCAACGCGCTTCTAGAGGGCCATGGTTCCTTCCTTTCTTGCTGCCTTGCTGATCCATAGCTGCACAATTCCCCTCGCACCAACGCGCTTCTAGAGGGCCATGGTTCCTTCCTTTCTTGCTGCCTTGCTGATCCATACCTGCACAATTCCCCTCGCACTAACGCGCTTCTAGAGGGCCATGGTTCCTTCCTTTCTTGCTGCCTTGCTGATCCATAGCTGCACAATTCCCCTCGCACCAACGCGCTTCTAGAGGGCCATGGTTCCTTCCTTTCTTGCTGCCTTGCTGATCCATACCTGCACAATTCCCATCGCACCAACGCGCTTCTAGAGGGCCATGGTTCCTTCCTTTCTTGCTGCCTTGCTGATCCATAGCTGCACAATTCCCCTCGCACCAACGCGCTTCTAGAGGGCCATGGTTCCTTCCTGCCTTGCTGCCTTGCTGATCCATACCTGCACAATTCCCCTCGCACCAACGCGCTTCTAGAGGGCCATGGTTCCTTCCTTTCTTGCTGCCTTGCTGATCCATACCTGCACAATTCCCCTCGCACCAACGCGCTTCTAGAGGGCCATGGTTCCTTCCTTTCTTGCTGCCTTGCTGATCCATACCTGCACAATTCCCCTCGCACCAACGCGCTTCTAGAGGGCCATGGTTCCTTCCTTTCTTGCTGCCTTGCTGATCCCCAGCTGCACAATTCCCCTCGCACCAACGCGCTTCTAGAGGGCCATGGTTCCTTCCTTTCTTGCTGCCTTGCCGATCCCCAGCTGCACAATTCCCCTCGCACCAACGCGCTTCTAGAGGGCCATGGTTCCTTCCTTTCTTGCTGCCTTGCCGATCCCCAGCTGCACAATTCCCCTCGCACCAACGCGCTTCTAGAGGGCCATGGTTCCTTCCTTTCTTGCTGCCTTGCTGATCCATACCTGCACAATTCCCCTCGCACCAACGCGCTTCTAGAGGGCCATGGTTCCTTCCTGCCTTGCTGCCTTGCTGATCCATACCTGCACAATTCCCCTCGCACCAACGCGCTTCTAGAGGGCCATGGTTCCTTCCTTTCTTGCTGCCTTGCTGATCCATACCTGCACAATTCCCCTCGCACCAACGCGCTTCTAGAGGGCCATGGTTCCTTCCTTTCTTGCTGCCTTGCTGATCCATACCTGCACAATTCCCCTCGCACCAACGCGCTTCTAGAGGGCCATGGTTCCTTCCTTTCTTGCTGCCTTGCTGATCCCCAGCTGCACAATTCCCCTCGCACCAACGCGCTTCTAGAGGGCCATGGTTCCTTCCTTTCTTGCTGCCTTGCCGATCCCCAGCTGCACAATTCCCCTCGCACCAACGCGCTTCTAGAGGGCCATGGTTCCTTCCTTTCTTGCTGCCTTGCCGATCCCCAGCTGCACAATTCCCCTCGCACCAACGCGCTTCTAGAGGGCCATGGTTCCTTCCTTTCTTGCTGCCTTGCTGATCCATACCTGCACAATTCCCCTCGCACCAACGCGCTTCTAGAGGGCCATGGTTCCTTCCTTTCTTGCTGCCTTGCCGATCCCCAGCTGCACAATTCCCCTCGCACCAACGCGCTTCTAGAGGGCCATGGTTCCTTCCTGCCTTGCTGCCTTGCTGATCCATACCTGCACAATTCCCCTCGCACCAACGCGCTTCTAGAGGGCCATGGTTCCTTCCTGCCTTGCTGCCTTGCTGATCCATACCTGCACAATTCCCCTCGCACCAACGCGCTTCTAGAGGGCCATGGTTCCTTCCTTTCTTGCTGCCTTGCTGATCCATACCTGCACAATTCCCCTCGCACCAACGCGCTTCTAGAGGGCCATGGTTCCTTCCTGCCTTGCTGCCTTGCTGATCCATACCTGCACAATTCCCCTCGCACCAACGCGCTTCTAGAGGGCCATGGTTCCTTCCTTTCTTGCTGCCTTGCTGATCCATACCTGCACAATTCCCCTCGCACCAACGCGCTTCTAGAGGGCCATGGTTCCTTCCTTTCTTGCTGCCTTGCTGATCCATACCTGCACAATTCCCCTCGCACCAACGCGCTTCTAGAGGGCCATGGTTCCTTCCTTTCTTGCTGCCTTGCTGATCCATAGCTGCACAATTCCCTAAGCTCCAACGCCTTACGAGAGCCACGACCCCTTCCTTCCTTGCCGCATTTGCAGCGCTTGTAAAAGGTCTCTGCCCCAGCAGGAACAGGGTGGCATTTGCAACGTCTTCATTGACCCTCTTTCATCCCAGCTTCAGGATTTTGTGTGAGCGGCTGTGGGGAGGCAGGGGGGTGGATTCATGCTACCCAAGCAGGTGGGGCTGGCTGAGGCCATGAAAAAATGAAATGCAAGTGAGCGCTTCAAGTGCTTTTTTAACCCCCTACGAGTGAAACCGATTTGCGCATGACCTTATCCTTGTGAGGCTTAGGAAGGAACCGGTGGGGGGCTGCTGGATGCCCTAGCCTGCTGAGCGATTCTCAAGTATACACGGGCTTCAGTACTGGTATGACCAATTAGGAGCAGAGGGCCAGAAAGGAAGAAAGAAAGCTGCGCCCCGTGAGGGGCATGAGAATTAAAAAAACAGCGCAGCCTGGGCCGAAGCCACACCCACAAGCAGAGGGCCATCATTTTCTGCCTACAGTCTGGAGACAAGCTCTGTCATCAACCCACCCAGACACACAGGCACATACCTTCATGTTATCCAAGCTGTTAAGGCGTGGCGAGCCCATGAACCTGGAATTGGCAGTGGTGGGTAAAGCAGACATGAATCCCTGAAACACGTTAAGGCGCAAGTTGAGCATAACACAGGATTGGGGCATAAAGAGATGCAAGGAGACGCAATATAGTGCATGGATATACATTGAGGGGGGCATGGAGGCGCGTTGAGGTGCACAGAGGTGTCAGGAGGAATGTAGAGGCATGGAGGTGCATGGAGGTGCATGGAGGTGCAGAGAGGCGCGTTGGGGTGCAAAAAGGCGCGTAGATACGTAAGGAGGTGCGTTTAAGCGCAAGGAGGTGCACAAAGACGTATGGAGACAAATGTGGGCACATGCTTTGACCAGATGAGAACAAGCTTACATCCAATGCCATGCACATCCCTCCGCCCTATTTGCTATTTCCCAGCACTGCCAGTTTGGTTTAAGACCCCCCTAAACTATGGATCCTGATATCCCGGACCCCTGCAAAACCATGCCTCCAGAAACAATGTGAGACACTACTCACAGCACCACTTCTTCCCCCTCGGAGAGGCCGCCGTGGCTGCCAGCCTGCATGACTTGTGGGACCTTATAGAAGCCGCCACTGAGCTCCAGTCCGGTCGGCGTGTCCAGGACGACCTTGCTGCTCCACTCAAAGCGCAGGATGTGGTCCAGGTCCCAATCCAACATGGGATGGATCAGCTGCAAGGAGGGCACAGGGACAGGCAGAACTGATGGGATGGATCAGCTGCAAGGAGGGCACAGGAGCAGGCAGAACTGATGGGATGGATCAGCTGCAAGGAGGGCACAGGGGCAGGCAGAACTGATGGGATGGATCAGCTGCAAGGAGGGCACAGGGGCAGGCAGAACTGATGGGATGGATCAGCTGCAAGGAGGGCACAGGAGCAGGCAGAACTGATGGGATGGATCAGCTGCAAGGAGGGCACAGGGGCAGGCAGAACTGATGGGATGGATCAGCTGCAAGGAGGGCACAGGAGCAGGCAGAACTGATGGGATGGATCAGCTGCAAGGAGGGCACAGGGGCAGACAGAACTGATGGGATGGATCAGCTGCAAGGAGGGCACAGGGGCAGGCAGAACTGATGGGATGGATCAGCTGCAAGGAGGGCACAGGGGCAGGCAGAACTGATGGGATGGATCAGCTGCAAGGAGGGCACAGGGGCAGGCAGAACTGATGGGATGGATCAGCTGCAAGGAGGGTACATGGACAGGCAGAACTGATGGGATTTATCAGCTGCAAGGAGGGCACAGGGGCAGGCAGAACTGATGGGATGGATCAGCTGCAAGGAGGGCACAGGAGCAGGCAGAACTGATGGGATGGATCAGCTGCAAGGAGGGCACAGGAGCAGGCAGAACTGATGGGATGGATCAGCTGCAAGGAGGGCACAGGGGCAGGCAGAACTGATGGGATGGATCAGCTGCAAGGAGGGCACAGGAGCAGGCAGAACTGATGGGATGGATCAGCTGCAAGGAGGGCACAGGGGCAGACAGAACTGATGGGATGGATCAGCTGCAAGGAGGGCACAGGAGCAGGCAGAACTGATGGGATGGATCAGCTGCAAGGAGGGCACAGGAGCAGGCAGAACTGATGGGATGGATCAGCTGCAAGGAGGGCACAGGAGCAGGCAGAAGTGATGGGATGGATCAGCTGCAAGGAGGGCACAGGAGCAGGCAGAACTGATGGGATGGATCAGCTGCAAGGAGGGCACAGGGGCAGGCAGAACTGATGGGATGGATCAGCTGCAAGGAGGGCACAGAGGCAGGCAGAACTGATGGGATGGATCAGCTGCAAGGAGGGCACAGGAGCAGGCAGAACTGATGGGATGGATCAGCTGCAAGGAGGGCACAGGGGCAGGCAGAACTGATGGGATGGATCAGCTGCAAGGAGGGCACAGGAGCAGGCAGAACTGATGGGATGGATCAGCTGCAAGGAGGGCACAGGGGCAGACAGAACTGATGGGATGGATCAGCTGCAAGGAGGGCACAGGGGCAGGCAGAACTGATGGGATGGATCAGCTGCAAGGAGGGCACAGGGGCAGGCAGAACTGATGGGATGGATCAGCTGCAAGGAGGGCACAGGGGCAGGCAGAACTGATGGGATGGATCAGCTGCAAGGAGGGTACATGGACAGGCAGAACTGATGGGATGGATCAGCTGCAAGGAGGGCACAGGGGCAGGCAGAACTGATGGGATGGATCAGCTGCAAGGAGGGCACAGGAGCAGGCAGAACTGATGGGATGGATCAGCTGCAAGGAGGGCACAGGAGCAGGCAGAACTGATGGGATGGATCAGCTGCAAGGAGGGCACAGGGACAGGCAGAACTGATGGGATGGATCAGCTGCAAGGAGGGCACAGGGGCAGGCAGAACTGATGGGATGGATCAGCTGCAAGGAGGGCACAGGAGCAGGCAGAACTGATGGGATGGATCAGCTGCAAGGAGGGCACAGGAGCAGGCAGAACTGATGGGATGGATCAGCTGCAAGGAGGGCACAGGAGCAGGCAGAACTGATGGGATAGATCAGCTGCAAGGAGGGCACAGGAGCAGGCAGGACTGATGGGATGGATCAGCTGCAAGGAGGGCACAGGGGCAGGCAGAACTGATGGGATGGATCAGCTGCAAGGAGGGCACAGGGGCAGGCAGAACTGATGGGATGGATCAGCTGCAAGGAGGGCACAGGAGCAGGCAGAACTGATGGGATGGATCAGCTCCAAGGAGGGCACAGGGACAGGCAGAACTGATGGGATGGATCAGCTGCAAGGAGGGCACAGGAGCAGGCAGAGCAGATGGGATGGATCAGCTGCAAGGAGGGCACAGGGACAGGCAGAACTGATGGGATGGATCAGCTCATTGATACAGCACAAGTCTAGCCGGATTGTGCTATCAAGGTAGCATAATATGGCACGATACAGAACGATACGGCACAGACTAAGTTGGATTGTGCTACCAAGTGTGGTCCATGTCCCAGTGCTTTGGGGTAAATTAGCTGCCAGTGTGTGTGTGGGGGGGTAGGCGGGTAGGCAGGACAGATGTGGGGCACAGGGGCAGGCTTCCATACACTTTCTATTTCCCAAGGATAGGAAACTGGAATGAAAAAGGCAATGGGGGGGGGGGGAGGGTTGAAAACGGGCTAGGCCAATGGCAGGCAGCCTGGATTGAGTAACATCTTGTCGGGCGAGCGATAGCCTCCTCCATCACTGGCACATGCATGGCACCACTTTTGCATGGCTCCTACGCATGACTCCTCCATCTGCACATCCATCAGCGTATGCATGGCCCCTCCTACGCATGGCTCCCATTCATCACCTGCACCTGCATGGCTACCCTCCACTACATCTTACGCATGGCTCCCCTTCATCAGCTCCTATGCATGGCTACCCTTCATCACATGCACATTCATGCATTGCTCCTATGCATGGCTCCCCTCCTGCGCCACCTACTTGGAAGCAGTCACTGATTTTGGTGTTGGGCTCACACATCTTGGGAAGCAGCCGCATTAGTGCGCTTCCGACTTGGATCACCTCGAGATTCATGTTGACCAAGAAGTCTGGATAAATAGGCAGCAAGAGGGGTGTGAGCAAAGTAGGGGCAGGTTTGGTGTCGACTTCCACAGCCTAGAATATCTTGTTTATATGTAATAACCCATTTATAATAACCATTTCCCCGCTTCTGTCCTCATCCTTCGTAATACCCTCATCAGGGGATCCTGCTAATGGATCGGTTATACGGAATCATGCACTTCAGATTTTAGGGTTTAGGGTTTAGGGTCAGAACTCAGATATGCTGAATTCCAGTCTGGGAATTATCTGAAGGGCGCCCGGGATGGTATTCAGTGCATGGGCTCACAGCGGTGTCTGGAGTGCAAGGGCTGCCTGGGAAAGGCAGGCCGAGCGTGGCTGTGCCGCTGCATGTCAATCTAATCAGGCGCTGCAGCTGCCGAAGAACTCAAGGAAGGGGAAGAGCAAGTAAAAGGTCTTTGGGTCGAGCCCCATGATGCTGTCCGCTGCCTGCAGCTGCACCTGTTCCGTGCGCCGACCTGGGGATGCCAGAAATGTGATGTTGTACACCTAAAAAGGGAGAGAGTGAGGGACAAGTGTAGGGGAATGTGATGTTGTACATCTAAAGAGGGAGAGCGTGAGAGACAGGTGAAAGGGAATGTGATGTTGTACATCTTAAGAGGGGGAGAGTGATGAGGAATAGGTGTAGGGGAATGTGATGTTGTACACCTTAAGAGGGAGAGAGTGAGAAACGTGTGAAAAGGAATGTGATATTGTGCATGTAAAGAGGGAGCAAGTGAGGGACAGGTGTAGGAGAATGTGATGTTGTACACCTAAAGAGGGAGAGGGTGAGAGACATGTGAAAGGGAATGTGATGTTGTACATCTTAAGAGGGGGTAAGTGGGGATCAGGTGTATGGTAGTGTGATGTTGTACACCTAAAGAAGGAGGAGGCGAGGGGCGTGGGGAACGCAGGCATGGGGCGTTGTGCGTGCTACGGCAAGGAGCTTGACATATCTCCACCCGTCAGGTCAGTGAGGTGCACAGCATGATCCAGCCTTCCACAGCCTGGTCTCAGATCACCCATGGGTTTAGGGTTTAAACCCTTAACCCCAAACCCTAAATAACAGGCGTTGGGCAAGCAGCGTGCCTGAAGGCATAACAACTAGCCACAATCACACACAATAATTAATCACACAAAGAATTACCTCAACCCTGAACCCCAAAACCTCCACCTTGTAAGACACATGTCCAATTGTTCACACACCATAAAGACTTCTCACACATGCCTCGCATTGCCCAGCCGCGCGCTGGCCCATCGACGACAATGCACCATCCTTGATGCACAAGACAGGGCATTTTGACGTGTCCCCGCCTCAGCCCCCCACACTGCCCTGCCTTCACACAACCTGGGCTTGTCTGCATACCTCCTATTGCCCCCATCCCCTCCTAACTAAGCCCCCCATGCTGCTTGTGCTTGCAAGCTGGGTGTGGCACTGTTGCACCTCATCCACTCCTCAGCCCCTTCGCACTGCCCATTGTACACACAAGCAGGGCATGCTGCCCCGTCCCCTCCTCACAGAGCTCCCCGTGCCCCATCTAGCCCCCATACACCCCATGCTTACCGTAGACCCCGCGCCACCCCTCATGCTCAATCCAACACCCTGCTGTTACTTGTGCTCACAGCAGCCCCCCTGCACCCCGTGCTCTATTCAGCCCCCAGACACCCCATGAGCCCAATCTAGCCCCCACGCACCCTGTGATCACCACAGCCCTGCGCATCCACGCTCACCGCAGCCCCGTGAACCCATACTCACCACAGTCCCATGCACCCCTTGTGCCCACTCTAGCCCCCGTGCTCTATTCAGCCCCACATGCACCCCTTCTGCCCACTCTAGCCCCCATGCTCTATTCAGCCCCCATGCACCCCTTGTGCCCACTCTAGCTTGCATGGACCCTATCTTATATCTAGCCCGCATGCACCCCATGCTCTTTCTAGTTCCCATAAAACCCAAGCCCTGTCTAGCCATACAACCCATACTCTATCTAGCCCCCGCACACCCCATGCTCAAACCAGCCCGCATGCAACCCATGCTCTATTCGGCCCCCATGCATCCCTTTTTCCCAGTCTAGCTCACATGGACTCTATGCACACTGCCTCCCCCATGCACCCCATGCTCAAACCAGCCCGCATGCAACCCATGCTCTATTCGACCCCCATGCATCCCTTTTTCCCAGTCTAGCTCACATGGACCCTATGCACACTGGTACTACAGCCGGTAGACTAAGCAGCAAGACCTGCTGCACCAGGCCCTGCTGCACCAGGCCCTGCTGGCCCGTTTTTATGTTTCTGTATTGCAGCCAGACGGAAATGATTGAGTCAACCACTGAACCAATGCTTTATTGAATCTGCTTCATATGCAATTCGGGTTCACAGCAGCCTAAGGCCATGGGAGGGCTGGAGCAGCAGGCCACTGCTGCCTGGACTGCTTGCAGAAGGCTTGCCAAAGTTTGGTCCCAATAGGCCCTGAAGGTAGTGGCAGGCCAACGGACCCCTACAGTAGGCTTGGCGAGTGCTGAAAGAAACACTAGAGCCCCCCCACCTCTAAGCCTGGCATGCAGCAGGGGAGCAGTAATAAAGTGATGTGGCAACAGCAGGCAGCAGGCAGCGGGGGTGAGTGATGGTAGCAGCAGGGAACAGGCAGCCCGGGCACTGATAGTGACGGAAGCATGCACATGTTTCACGTTGCAAACTGCTTTTTCGTTCTGGTGATCATGACATCCTCTGCTGGCGCCGCTTGTCATATTGAACACCATGGTCCTTAATTCTGTCACAGTGACTGTCGAGGGGACGTGGTTTAGGCTCAAGGGCCTAGGGACAAGGGTTTAAGCCCTCTACCCTGGGTCATAAACCCTGCCACACTGAGTCGTTTTTCAAGGTTTAAGGGAAGGGGTTTAAAGCCTACATCCTGAACCCTGAACTATGTTGACAGCGGACTAGTGAGAAACTGCGGAATGGAATTTACGTTTGAAATCCTAAGTGTTAAAAGTGTTATACTATTATAAGTGTTATAAGTGTTATAAGTGTAATCGTTTCATAAGTGTTATCAGTGTTATAAGTGTTGACGGTTCCCTTAACCCCTAAGCCCCTAAGCCTTAACCCTAAGCCCGAGGACTCACGCGGAACCAACTCGTCAAACATCGCTTGTTCTTGCTCGATCCACTCGAGAGCCTCTGCTTTGGTGTCAAACTTGCCATACTTGTATATGCCAGGCAACTCCTGAGAAGCAGAAGTGCCGAGAGGGGGGTCAAAAGGAAGTGGTTGAACTAATGGCGTCAGTGTTTTTGGCGGCATATTAAGAATCCTCCGAAGCCCCACGTAATGAGTGGCTGCATTCAGACACCTGTTGGACTGGCGTGATGGCTCACTTGCTAGCACTTTTTGTGTCGCTTTGAAGGAGCTTCGAACAGGTTGCAGCAAATATTAATATTTTGGCAGGCATACCGTAAATTTGAATTGCCTCACCTTGGGTATGACTTCATTAATTAGTTAATGCTCTCCTCGGACCGGAAAATAGACAGAAACTCTAGATTTCCATCTAAAACGGGCGTTGACAGTATTTGATTGAATCCCTCACCCCTCAACAATGATAATAGTGAGGGAAGGCAAATCAAATCGTATGTAGTGAGGGAATGTGCATTCTTTTAAAATTGACAGCTGCCCATTGAAAAGAAAGCGCTGATGGTGACGAGCTCGGGGCAGAGAGGCTCTGCCAACAAATCACATTTTTGTTTTACACAATAAAGCGTGAACTTGTGAAGTGCACAAGGCATGGCAGGGCCCGGAGCAGAGAGGCTCCGCCAACAAATCACATCATGGTTTACACAAAGAAACGTGAACTTGTGAAGCACACTATGCATGGCAGGGTATGGCACCACATGTTACGGCACCATGTGGCATAGCTATACATGGCTTTCACCTGTCCAGGAGGTGGTCCCTCCAGGCCAGAAATTAGCATTTATCATGTCCTAGAGGGTGAAGAGGCCGGGAGGAGAGGGAGGTCCCACTGCCCCCCCCCCTGAACACTGGGACTGAGGAGAGAGAGGCCCCACTGCCCCCCCCCTGAACACTGGGACTGACGAGAGAGAGGCCCCACTGCCCCCCCCCCTGAACACTGGGACTGAGGAGAGAGAGGCCCCACTGCCCCCCCCTGAACACTGGGACTGAGAGAGGCCCCACCGCCTCTTCTGAACAGTGGGAGGAGAGAGAGGTCCCACTGCCCCCCCAGAACACTGGAGACAAGTAGTTGCAGCTGTACATGGGCCGGGTGCTCTGCTCTGCTGCACATGCCTGGCATTATCAAGAGCTAGGCCCAAGCAAATGGTGTGCATGACAGTATGAAGGTTTAATTATAGCATGCCTGGGATTCGCTCGAGTGAGATGGGTCTGCCTGCTAGCTGTCTGCTTCCCCGTGGCAGAGTGGCAGGTGGGTATGTAGGGTATGCCAGCACGCACAAAGGCGATGGGCCTGCCTGTTTGCTAATTACCTCATGTGCCAGGAGGACCTCCTCATGCCACATGCTTAGGGTTAAGGGATGAGGGTTAATACCGTATACAATATCATTTCTCATTTCATTTGTTTAATTCATCTGGGTATAGATATCTCTTGACCAGTGTGTAAAAACTGACAAATTCATGTTGTCAGCCCTTAATAAGTCGCCAACAACTCAATTGTATACAATTGCATTCGCCTCGTTTCTCAGTTTGCTCACCAAAAGCCGCCAATCAATCACATCAAGATTCGTTTTGCATCAGCCACCATTCCTGCAATGTTATGATACCGGCAATTTGTACTACCAGCAGGAGGACGTGAAAACATATATAAGCGCGTGGCTTATATTGTAAACAAACAGCAGTATGAACATGCTTTTTAGCTTATTTCCCCATAAAGGCAACCAACAAAGAATAAAACACCAATTCGTCAGCCCTTCAAAATGCCGGAAACATAATACGACGGAGACAAACAATATGGGCGGTAAGCATGCATGTACCTGCAGGGTTGAGATGAACTTGGAAGGAGTGGTCCGTTGTTTTAAGAAGACCTCCAAGACACCTGGATCGCGTCCAAAGGCCATTGCATAAAAGAAGAGCTGCTCTTTCTTGTGCCTAGTAGGTTTCCGTGGCCCTGGAACAGCTGTCTCCATGGCCGCAGCGGCAAAAGGCTATCGGCTTAAGGGGAGGTCGTGCCTGGATGTGGGTCTTGACTACTGGCATTGGGATTTGCAGCAGCTGCAGTGATTCCTGTTGTTGGCTGCAGCAGGCATGTGCGGCCCAGTGTGACGGAGTGGGGAGCTGTAGGAGGGATGGTGGCACCACACTCCTCGGGAGGAGGTGTTGTGGAACCTCAAGGAGGCAAGGCGGGGGCACTGCAGCATTTTCGAGGTACACGCAGTATATGGAAAGCATATTGGAATGGTCAGCCAGCTAAGGCAGAGATATATTGATCGGATGGGAGGTGCGGTCAGGCGACCGGTCCGGTCATCTGCATGCGACTTCGAGGACGCTGTTCGAAAGATGTAGGTCAATGAAACAAACTGAGTGCAAGGATATTCTGCTACCCGGTAGTGTGCTTACAGACACGCAGGGTCTGCATCGATCTTTCAGGGTTTGGGTGAGGAGGTTCCGGCGCTTTTAGGATAGGGTCAACCGGGTCCTTTAGGCGGGGCGTCATGCGTAGTCTGTTATGGAGGGACAAGTCACATCACACTTTCCGTACGATCCCTGTCTTTCATTTTTTTCTTGACCGTTCCTTCTAGCTATTTTATTGCCTAAGTTTTGCATCCTAGTATATTTAGACTTTACAAAGTGTGCGGCTGGCCGCCCAGCCCTGGCACAACCCTTGCAAACCTGAGACGCAGACACAGGAAACAGGCCGGGTACAGTTATAGCCCTCGTCGCCAGCTGATTAAAGGCTAGCAGGAGCATAAAAAGGCACATGACCAGCAAATACTCACTCGGTTGCAGTAACTCGTAATGGCCCACCCTCACTCGTCAGGCGCCAGTGTGGGGGTGAGGTGTGAACTTTGGTGTGGGCGGCGAAAAATGGCTAAGGCGACGCCTCTCGGTTCGCTTCAGCTTTGCTGCATCGCCTGAGCAGCCTGTAGCCAAGATGCGCAAAAAGATCGATGCCCGTATTCGTACCCTGGTCGAGAACTGCGTTAAGCTGCGGCAACGCGGGCTGTTCGTCATCATCGGCGACAAGGGGCGCGACCAGGTCGTGAACTTGCACTACATGCTGTCGAAAGCGGTGGTCAAGGCCAGGCCATCGGTGCTATGGTGCTACAAGAAGGACCTGCACATGAGCAGGTCTGTCAGGGGGGCAGGGCAGGCATAAACAGAGGGACGAAACCCCCCTCCCACACTGCCGTTCTTGTGGTAGTAGTTGTAGAGCGGTAGAGAGGGTTGCCGTCCAGTAGTGAAGCAGGGACATTGGATGAAGCATGTGGCAAGTGGCATGCCCTCAGGCATGCGCCAAAGTCTTCCCCTCCAGCATCCCCCTGCAGGCAGGAGGGGGCGTCCTTGCCAGCTAAATGCCTTGTACCATGCAATCCGCTATAAACACCTTCCTGACCCTCATCTTCTCTCCTAATCACACAAGCTTCATACCTGCTCCCACTTATTCGAGCCTCACACTCGCTCTCGCCTGTGCTTACATACTCTGCCCCAGTTCCCGCTCCCGCCTCAGCCCACAAGTGTGCCCACCCTGCGCCATCTATGCACGCCCACCGACTTGCCCTTCCCATTCTCCCCCGCCCATTTTCCCGCTTAGCAAAAACTCTGCCCACATACTCAGCCCAAATACCTGCTCCCGCCTTGGCCATCAACTCTGACACCGACTTACCCCTTCCCCCTCTCCCTCGCCCATCCCCCCAACGACTTCCCCCCTCCCCCGCCCGTCCCCCGCCCATCCCCCCGGCAACGTTACCCTTCCCCCTCTCCCCCGCCCATCCCCCGCGTAGCCACCGCAAGAAGCGCATGCAGCAGATCCGGAAGCAGATGCAGCGCGGCCTGCTCGACCCGGAGAAGGAGGACCCCTTCAGCCTCTTTGTGGCCAGCACCAGCATCCGCTACTGCTACTACTCAGAGACACAGAACATCCTGGGAAACACATTTGGCATGTGTGTGCTGCAGGCGAGTGTGTGCAGGCGGGTGCAAGGACGCAGCATCAGGTGCAGGACATGTCCAGGACAGTGCTGTGCCAATTACGGTCCTCACGGTGGCTGAATTGTGTAGCTGAGTTTCGGTCACCGTAATTTCAAGAATTCAGCCACATTTACTGGGTAAGGGACCGTACTTACTTCCACGATTTCTGAATGACGGAGCAAAGGCACTGCACTGGTTCAGGCCTATGCGTTTCTGTATCAGCCTGGACGTTTTCAGAACGGTGCATAAACCCTTATAAACAAGTTGAGGACGGTGCATGCCCGCCGGGCCTTGCTTAACGCTCGGCCGCGTGGGGCTGGCAGGGGATCAGCTAGCTCTATTCCAGCTTACTTGCACAGCCAGGGCCATGTTGCAGCCATGCCACCCTCCTGTGAGAGGGGACAGGAAATTGAAACCCAGCAACCCAAAGGAATGTGCAGCCATGTCCACGTCCTATGTAAAGACATTGGGTGCATATGTGTAGCACCCTGTCAACAACCAGTGTTTATTTTTTCGTGACTCAGCTACATGTCAGCTACACTCCAGTAGTCCAGTCTCAGGCCAGAGGCCCCAGGTGTGGCCAGCCGTGCTGCGTTGGCCACCGGTTGTAGGCCGGTCCAGGTTTGGTCCCAATCGGGCCTTTGGCGGCCGCGAGGCAGCCTGCCGATGGTTGAATGTTGGCCGGAAAAAGAGACACTGCAACAAATGTGTCTGTATGTTACGGATGCATTTGGGGCAGGATGTGGAATCAAGACTGTCCCTTTGAGCTGTTTAAGTGTCTGCATGGTAGATGCATGAAGAGCATGGGAGGTGCTTCAACCTGTGCCTGTTGTCGCGTCAGTGGAAAAAGGCTTCCTACAAAACACGGCCTGCGGTGCATAGAAGTGTACGAGTGTGTGGGGCTGCCTTTGATTTGATGCAAAGCTTCCCGTAAGCTTGATCTGTAGCCCTCATGGCTGAAAAGGATGTGTCTGCCTGTCGAGTCTTTTCAGGCCAGGGCGCAGCGCGGCATGATCCCCAATGAGTGTAGATGTGCAGGACTCTTGACGCTCAACCTGCTGCCTGCTGCATGAAACCCTGTGCAAAAGGATAGGGCCATTGACGCTCAACCTGCTGACTGTAGCATGATACCCAGTGCATAGGGATGGGACTATGCCACCCAACCTGTTGACTGCTACATGATACCCTGTGAGTGTAGATGTGCATGACTCTTGACGCCCAGCCTGTTGACTGCTGCATGATCCCCTGAACAGGACTTTGAGGCTCTCACGCCCAACCTGCTGGCCCGGACTGTGGAGACTGTGGAGGGTGGTGGCCTGGTCATCATGCTGGTCAGCAACCTGACCTCGCTCACACAGGTGTGGGGAGGGGGGAAAGGGAAGGGGAGCGGGAGCCAGGGAGCAGGCTCCGTGGTGGAGCAGTTCAGGGTAAACAGTACGGTACACGGTACGGGATTTGAGCCCAATTGGCCGCACTGGTGAACCCTGGAGCGGTGTCCTGAGTGGGAGAGACGTGACGTGGGAAGGGAAAACTTAGTGAAGGGTCGCCAGTTCATGTTTCTTGACTGCGATGGACGGTCCCCTCATGCGGCTACATCCACTCCCTGTTCTCCGACCAAGAGAGACGCCAAGGCCTGGCCCACTCAAACTCATTGCGCGTGTTTGATCCAGTGTTGACTCTTAAATGCCTGTCTCTTGCACCTCTTTGTCCCCCCTCTCCCCTCATTTATTCATCTCTTGTAATGTTAAAATTAAGATTAATAAGGGCTAATCTGTATCCTACCAAAGGGACTTTTCGTCTACAAGATATCTTGGTAGTTACTAAATCAAAAATTATTCTGTGTCCTGCAAAAATTATTTCCCCTTTCCCCCTTGTCCCTACTGAATGGCCTCCCTCCCGCCCCTCCTTGCTGCAGCTGTACTCTGCCACCATGGACGTGCACAACAAGCTCCGAACAGAGTCCCACCAGGTGAGCCAAGCAACCCGGAGCGAGGAGCCCTGTGCGGACAGGCACGCAGGGAGCTGATAATAGGCAGGCGGGTGAGGGGAGGGCCCTGCTTCTGATGGGGAAAGGCTGGGAAAGGGAACTGGGCATGGGGATGGGAAGACAGAAAGGGGGGATGGGAATTTTGACGTGCCCTTAGTATGACGTTGGCAGCAGGTCCCTCTTATCACACTTGTATTTCGAACCCAAACCCCTGTCCTCTTATCACACTTGTATTTCGAACCCAAACCTCTGTCCTCTTATCACACTAGTCTCCCAAACCCAAACCCCTGTCCTCTTATCACACTTGTCTCCCAAACCCAATCCCCTGTCCTCTTATCAGACTTGTCTCCCAAACCCAAACCCCTGCCCTCTTATCACACTTGTCTCCCCAACCCAAACCCCTGTCCTCTTATCACACTTGTCTCCCAAACCCAAACCTCTGTCCTCTTATCACACTTGTCTCCCAAACCCAAACCCCTGTCCTCTTATCACACTTGTCTCCCAAACCCAAACCCCTGTCCTCTTATCACACTTGTCTCCCAAACCCAAACCCCTGTCCTCTTATCACACTTGTCTCCCAAACCCAAACCCCTGTCCTCTTATCACACTTGTCTCCCAAACCCAAACCCCTGTCCTCAGGATGTGACTGGCCGCTTCAATGAGCGCCTGGTTCTGTCCCTGGCCTCCTGCCCACACTGCCTCATGATGGATGACGAGCTCAACGTGCTGCCGACATCATCTCTCATCAAGTACATTGAGCCGGTGAGACAGAGAAGGAGATAAACTCAATACCTGTAATCCTATACCTGAAACCCTTTACCTAAAACCCTATACTTATAACCCTACACCTGTGAGGCTGGGACCCTAAATCTGTCCCTCCTGATGCCAACTGCACCCTATTTTTCGTATTTTTAGCTTTCTACTGCCCCCCCCCCCTTGTCCCTCCTGGATCCATTGCACCCAGATTCAAGATTGATACCCCTCCCCCCACTCCTGACCCCCCCCCTCACCCCCCAGATTCCGCTGCTCCCTGACGGGACGCCTGTCAAGGACCCTAGCAAGGCTTCCCAGCTGGAGCTCAAGGAGCTGATCGAATCGCTGTCAGACACCCAGGTACAGGGCATCCCGGTGTTGGGGAACAGAGGTTGAAGGTTTGGTGGATGGAACCTGCACTGTGGATCTGACCCTGAACACCAAGGACCGCAGCAAGGCCTCCCAGCTGGAGCTCAAGGAGCTGGCTGACTCTCTATCAGACACCCAGGTACAGGGCATCAAGTGTATCAAGTGCATTTACCGGTTTACGGGCACATGTCCCATGCATGTTTACCGGTTTACGGGCACATGTCCCATGCATGTTTACCGGTTTACAGGCACATGTCCCATGCATGCTTACCGGTTTACAGGCACATGTCCCATGCATGTTTACCGGTTTACAGGCACATGTCCCATGCATGCTTACCGGTTTACGGGCACATGTCCCATTCATGTTTACCGGTTTACGGGCACATGTCCCATGCATGCTTACCGGTTTACAGGCACATGTCCCATGCATGTTTACCGGTTTACAGGCACATGTCCCATGCATGCTTACCGGTTTACAGGCACATGTCCCATGCATGTTTACCGGTTTACAGGCACATGTCCCATGCATGTTTACCGGTTTACAGGCACATGTCCCATGCATGTTTACCGGTTTACGGGCACATGTCCCATGCATGCTTACCGGTTTACAGGCACATGTCCCATGCATGTTTACCGGTTTACAGGCACATGTCCCATGCATGTTTACCGGTTTACGGGCACATGTCCCATGCATGTTTACCGGTTTACAGGCACATGTCCCATGCATGTTCACCGGTTTACGGGCACATGTCCCATGCATGTTTACCGGTTTACAGGCACATGTCCCATGCATGTTTACCGGTTTACGGGCACATGTCCCATGCATGTTTACCGGTTTACGGGCACATGTCCCATGCATGGTTACCGGTTTACAGGCACATGTCCCATGCATGCTTACCGGTTTACGGGCACATGTCCCATGCATGTTTACCGGTTTACAGGCACATGTCCCATGCATGTTTACCGGTTTACGGGCACATGTCCCATGCATGTTTACCGGTTTACAGGCACATGTCCCATGCATGTTTACCGGTTTACGGGCACATGTCCCATGCATGTTTACCGGTTTACAGGCACATGTCCCATGCATGTTTACCGGTTTACAGGCACATGTCCCATGCATGTTTACCGGTTTACGGGCACATGTCCCATGCATGTTTACCGGTTTACAGGCACATGTCCCATGCATGTTTACCGGTTTACAGGCACATGTCCCATGCATGCTTACCGGTTTACGGGCACATGTCCCATGCATGTTTACCGGTTTACAGGCACATGTCCCATGCATGTTTACCGGTTTACGGGCACATGTCCCATGCATGTTTACCGGTTTACAGGCACATGTCCCATGCATGTTTACCGGTTTACGGGCACATGTCCCATGCATGTTTACCGGTTTACAGGCACATGTCCCATGCATGTTTACCGGTTTACAGGCACATGTCCCATGCATGTTTACCGGTTTACAGGCACATGTCCCATGCATGTTTACCGGTTTACGGGCACATGTCCCATGCATGTTTACCGGTTTACAGGCACATGTCCCATGCATGTTTACCGGTTTACAGGCACATGTCCCATGCATGTTTACCAGTTTACGGGCACATGTTCCATGCATCAAATGTAATGCTCTGATGGACTGCAAAAACTTCACAATACTTCACATCCCGGTGTTGGGGTACAGAGGTTGTGGGTAAGGTGGAACCTGCACAAGTGCACTGTGGATCTGACCCTGAACACCAAGGCGAGTGACAGGTAGGTGTTAGGGTGCAGTGGTTGGGGTTTATGATGAACCAGTAGTGTGGATTTGAACCTGAACCTGAGTGTGCCACCGATCTGGGTGGCAGCCAGGGGGGAGGTGTATGTGCGCCACATGTCGGCTTATGGAGGGAACCTACATGCAGAGTTATTTAAGTATAAATGAACCAGACGTGGCTGAACAAACATATCCTGTTGAATCCGAGCTGACCGTAAATGCCAGATTTGCTGCCCTCTGCTGGAGGCCTCCTTGGGGTAGCCTGATCATGCCTCCATGCAAACTGCCCCCCCCCCTGCCCTCTTTCCTACCCCTTTACCTTCCTCTCTCCCCTCTTTTCTCCCCTGACCATTCCCCCAACTTCCTTCTCCCCTCCCCTCCTTATCCTGCCCTCCCCCACCCACCCTACCCGCCCCTGTCCCCCCATCGTTCCCCACTCCCTGCACCCGTCCTCCTGAAGCTAGCTGTCAGTTTAGTGTCCCCCTACCTTCCTCTCTCCCCTCCTTATCCCGCCCCCCACCTCCCCCCTCATCCTGACCCCCTGCGTCCTCCCGCAGCCTGCTGGCAGTCTGGTGTCCCGCTGTAAGACCCTGGATCAGGCGCGTGCCGTCATCACGTTCCTGGATGCAGCCAGCGAGAAGACACTGAGGAGCACCGTGGCGCTGACAGCCTCGAGAGGCAGGGGGAAGGTGGGAAAAGGGCAGAAGGGTGGGGGAGGGGATGAGCTGGGGGGGAGGTGCAAATTAGGGCAAGAGGACTGGAGGGAGGAGTTGTGGCCGGGGCAGAGGGGGGGCAGGAGGATGGAAGGCACGGTCCGGGCAGGGAGACAGGGGGGATGGGGGGGAGGCATGGGCTAAGGAACAGAAGGGGATCAGGTCCATGTGAAGCCACTGCTGATAGCTCCTGCTAGGTGGCCTCTTTCTGCGACTTGCTGTCCAAGCTTGCCTCTTCATCCTCCTCATCCTCTCCGGCTCGCATCCCGCCCTTGTATGTGGCCCAGGCCCATTGCCATTGCCTGCAGTCGTTTGCCTTGGGACTGGCCTTATGTACCTACCGCCGCAGCAGCAGCTCATTTGCGTGACCCCTGCTGCTGCCTGCAGTCCGCTGCCCTTGGGCTTGCCATCGCCGGCTCTGTCGGGCTGGGGTACAGCAACATCTTTGTCACGGCGCCTTCTCCGGAGAACCTGACCACGCTGTTCCAGTTTGTGTTCAAGGTGGGAATGATGCATGCGCGAAGGGGAGAGGAAGGGGGTTGATTTGATTGGTGGGACTGATGCATGCGCTAAGGGGGGAGAAGAGAGTTTGTGTTCAAGGTTATGTACTGCTGCGTACGCAACGGGGTGGAAGGAAGGGGTTTGATTATCAAGGTGGGGCTGATGCATGTGCAAAGGGGGGAGGAAGGGGGTTGATATTAAGGGTTGCAGTTTTTTTTTATATTTTGAAGGTGTGCAGCAATTCAGCCAAGGGGAGACAGGAGGGCATGAGGGTGAGGTCCCGGGTGAAAATGGGGAGACAGGAGGAGGGCATGAGGGTGAGGTCCCGGGTGAAAATGGGGAGACAGGAGGGCATGAGGGTGAGGTCCCGGGTGAAAATGGGGAGACAGGAGGGCATGAGGGTGAGGTCCCGGGTGAAAATGGGGAGACAGGAGGGCATGAGGGTGAGGTCCTGGGTGAAAATGGGGAGACAGGAGGGCATGAGGGTGAGGTCCCGGGTGAAAATGGGGAGACAGGAGGGCATGAGGGTGAGGTCCCGGGTGAAAATGGGGAGACAGGAGGGCATGAGGGTGAGGTCCCGGGTGAAAATGGGGAGACAGGAGGGCATGAGGGTGAGGTCCCGGGTGAAAATGGGGAGACAGGAGGGCATGAGGGTGAGGATCGGGTGAAAATGGGGAGACAGGAGGGCATGAGGGTGAGGTCCCGGGTGAAAATGGGGAGACAGGAGGGCATGAGGGTGAGGTCCCGGGTGAAAATGGGGAGACAGGAGGGCATGAGGCAGGGGTCCCGTGTGTGTGAAAATGGGGAGCAGCTGTATTGCTGCCCTGTGCTGAGGTGGAAAAGCCATATTTGGCTTTCACACCCGCCCTCTTGTTCATACCACCGGCTGGGCAGTGTCCACACGTTTTGATTCCTGGCCCCTCATCCCCACCCTGCTGGATTGTCATAAGAAACAAATGGTAAGTTTCGAATACCCTCCTCCTCCCTCTCCTTGCCTCTCAGGTCTTGAGCATTTCGAATACCCCTTCTCCTCCCTCTCCCTTCCTCTTAAGGCTAAGACATTTCGAATACCCCCCCTCTTCCCTCTCCCTTCCTCTCAGGTCTTGAACATTTCGACTACCCCTTCTCCTCCCTCTCCCTTCCTCTTAGGGCTAAGACATTTCGAATACCCCCCCTCTTCCCTCTCCCTTCCTCTCAGGTCTTGAACATTTCGAATACCCCTTCTCCTCCCTCTCCCTTCCTCTTAGGGCTAAGACATTTCGAATACCCCCCCTCTTCCCCCTCCCTTCCTCTCAGGTCTTGAACATTTCGAATACCCCTTCTCCTCCCTCTCCCTTCCTCTTAGGGCTAAGACATTTCGAATACCCCCCCTCTTTCCTCTCCCTTCCTCTCAGGTCTTGAACATTTCGAATACCCCTTCTCCTCCCTCTCCCTTCCTCTTAGGGCTGAGACATTTCGAATACCCCCCTCCTCCCTCTCCTTTCCTCTCAGGGCTTGGACATTTCGAATATCCCCCCTCCTCCTTCTCCCTTCCTCTTAGGGCTTGGACATTTCGAATACCCTCCCCCCTCAAGCCTCCCCCTCTGCCTCTTAGGGCTTGGGCATTTCGATTACCCCCTCCTCCCCCCTTCCCCCTCTCTCCCCCCTGCCTTTCAGGGATTGGACGCATTGGGCTTCAAGGAGCATATTGACTACGATCTGGTGGAGAGCACCAACCCCCAATTTGGAAAGGCAGTTGTGCGCGTCAACATCTACCGCAACCACAGACAGGCAAGCGAGTGCATGTAGCGCAATGCCATTTGGTTTGATCCCCTAAATGTATACTCAGGCTGGAAAGGCCGTGATGCATGTCAATTCAGGAACGCGTTACAAGCATGCGAATGTGTTGTGCCATTTGGGTTGAAGCCTAGCCCTTATATCATTAACTAGGCTGTCCTGTGCATCGACATCTACCACAACCGTAGGCTGGCAGGCTGGGCAGGCTGGCGGGCAGGCAGGCAGGCAGGCAGGCAGGCAGGCAGGCGGGCAGGCTGGGCAGGCAGGCTGGCGGGCAGGCTGGGCAGGCTGGCTGGCGGGCAGGCAGGGCAGGCTGGCGGGCAGGCAGGCAGGCAGGCAGGCAGGCAGGCGGGCAGGCTGGCAGGCAGGCTGGGCAGGCAGGCTGGCGGGCAGGCTGGGCAGGCTGGCTGGCGGGCAGGCTGGGCAGGCTGGCGGGCAGGCAGGCAGGCAGGCAGGCAGGCAGGCGGGCAGGCTGGGCAGGCAGGCTGGCGGGCAGGCTGGGCAGGCTGGGCAGGCAGGCTGGCGGGCAGGCAGGCAGGCAGGCAGGCAGGCAGGCAGGCGGGCAGGCAGGCTGGGCAGGCAGGCTGGCGGGCAGGCAGGGCAGGCTGGCGGGCAGGCAGGCAGGCAGGCAGGCAGGCAGGCGGGCAGGCTGGCAGGCAGGCTGGGCAGGCAGGCTGGCGGGCAGGCTGGGCAGGCAGGCTGGCGGGCAGGCTGGGCAGGCAGGCAGGCGGGCAGGCTGGGCAGGCAGGCTGGCGGGCAGGCTGGGCAGGCAGGCTGGCGGGCAGGCTGGGCAGGCTGGGCAGGCTGGCAGGGCAGGCTGGCGGGCAGGCAGGCAGGCAGGCAGGCAGGCAGGCAGGCGGGCAGGCAGGCTGGGCAGGCAGGCTGGCGGGCAGGCAGGGCAGGCTGGCGGGCAGGCAGGCAGGCAGGCAGGCAGGCAGGCGGGCAGGCTGGCAGGCAGGCTGGGCAGGCAGGCTGGCGGGCAGGCTGGGCAGGCAGGCAGGCGGGCAGGCTGGGCAGGCAGGCAGGCAGGCTGGCAGGCAGGCAGGCAGGCAGGCAGGCAGGCAGGCAGGCGGGCAGGCAGGCAGGCAGGCAGGCAGGCAGGCGGGCAGGCTGGGCAGGCAGGCTGGGCAGGCAGGCTGGCGGGCAGGCGGGCAGGCTGGGCAGGCTGGCTGGCGGGCAGGCAGGCAGGCAGGCAGGCAGGCAGGCAGGCGGGCAGGCTGGCGGGCAGGCTGGGCAGGCTGGGCAGGCAGGCTGGCGGGCAGGCTGGGCAGGCAGGCTGGCGGGCAGGCTGGCAGGCTGGGCAGGCTGGCAGGGCAGGCTGGCGGGCAGGCAGGCAGGCAGGCAGGCAGGCAGGCAGGCGGGCAGGCTGGGCAGGCAGGCTGGCGGGCAGGCTGGGCAGGCTGGCGGGCAGGCAGGCAGGCAGGCAGGCAGGCAGGCGGGCAGGCTGGCAGGCAGGCTGGCTGGCTGGGCAGGCTGGCAGGGCAGGCTGGCTGGCTGGGCAGGCTGGCAGGGCAGGCTGGCGGGCAGGCAGGCAGGCAGGCAGGCAGGCAGGCAGGCGGGCAGGCTGGGCAGGCAGGCTGGCGGGCAGGCTGGGCAGGCTGGCTGGGCAGGCTGGCAGACATTCCAATGTGCAATATCGTATAGCCATTAAGGTATAATTTCACAAGGCTCTTAAACTCTACCCTGAGCCTCAATTCTAAACCTTCGGCGTTGACCTTACCCCTAAACCCGTGTCATGAAATGCACGCAATGACATACCGGTATGAGCGAAATTTTCAACCCTACGTTCCTCCCCTAAGAAGGACAAGCCTACATGAATCAAACTATATAGGCAGGGTTTAGGGTTAAGGGTTTACTTTACCCTAAACCCTAAACCCTGCACCAAAATGCCAGAACACACTGAAGCACAATCCCACATGCTGAAGCTGATGCCCTGTGCTGCCCCCCACGTGACTGCTCTATTTCTCCTCAATACCGTATCTGCCCGCCCCGGCCCTTCCCCCCGTGCCGCCCGCCCCGCAGACGATTCAGTACATCCAGCCGCAGCACCACGCCAAGCTGGCCCAGGCCGAGCTGCTGGTGATTGACGAAGCCGCCGCCATCCCCCTGCCGCTGGTCAAGGCCATGCTGGGTCCTTACCTGGTCTTCCTGTGCTCGACGGTCAATGGATATGAGGGGACAGGTGAGGGAGGGGGGAGGGGGGGCACAGGTGAGGGAGGGGGAAGGGGGGGACGCAAGGGAGGGATGGAGGGGGGGGGAAGAGGGGACGCAATGGAAGGACGGAGGGGGTAGGGGAGGGGTGAACGCAATATATTTATATATGTAAGGGGACGGGTAAGGAGGGGAGGGAGTGGGGAAGGCAATGGAGAGACGGAGAGTGGGGGGAGGGGGGGACGCAATGGAGGGACGGAGGGGGTGGTGTGTGGGGGACGCAATATATATAAGATAACAGTCAGATGGGGGGGGAAGTTCGGGACACATTATAGGGGCAAAAACGGGGGGGGCGGTGGAGGGAAGGAGACGAGGGACAATGTTTGTATATGTCGTATTCAGCAGCCGTTTGTGGAGTTTTC
This sequence comes from Limnomonas spitsbergensis, assembly GCA_037349105.1. Taxonomy (NCBI): domain Eukaryota; kingdom Viridiplantae; phylum Chlorophyta; class Chlorophyceae; order Chlamydomonadales; genus Limnomonas; species Limnomonas spitsbergensis. Next base: position 6,089,495 of record JAYJMM010000120.1, read on the forward strand.
ACACATTGCCCGGTTCGCTCTGCCTTCTCTGCCCGATGCACCTGAAAATCGCAATGCAGGCTAGACGAGGGTGGAATGTTTAGGGGAGGTTGTGAGAGCAGGAGGAAGCTGCTAAAAGAGAAAGCAAGTAGGGGTTCTGTCTACTGCAGGACGCTAGCGCCAAAGCTGGGTGCAGATGCCTTGCGGGCAAGAGCGCTGACCGCCTCTGTTTATTTAATATTGTTTCAGCTACATTTCAGCTACACTGCAGCTAGATCACGCCTTCAGCCGAGGGGGCCTGGTGCAAGGTGCCCTGCTGCTCAGGCCTCTGGCTGAAGGCCGATCAAGTTTCGGCCCCCCTCGGCCCTGCGGTGGCCGCCTGACTGCGCCCCAAAGGTGGTCTGGTGCGCACGTAAGTCAGCACTGCTGACTGCCTGCTCTTCCTGGCATGAGAGCGGACTGCCTGCTGTGCCTGCTCTGCCTGGCATGAGATCTGGCTGCCTGCTCTACTTAGCATGAGATCTGACTGCCTGCTCTACTTAGCATGAGATCTGACTGCCTGCTCTGCCTGGCATGAGATCTGGCTGCCTGCTCTACTTAGCATGAGAGCTGACTGCCTGCTCTGTCTGGCATGAGATCTGACTGCCTGCTCTGCCTGGCATGAGAGCTGACTGCCTGCTCTGCCTGGACCCCCTCCAGGTCGCAGCCTGTCTCTGAAGCTGCTGCAGCAGCTGCGTGAGCAAGGCGCCAAGGTAGCGGCACCCACAGGGGTAGCGGCTGACGGCAAGCAGCAGGTCGCGGTTGCTGCGAGCGGACGCACCTTCAGAGAGGTGGTGCTCAACGAGCCCATCAGGTAATCCCTTTACACCAAACCTTAAACTCTAATCCGAAACCCTAAATCCGAAGCTATAAATCCGAAACCCCAAATCCGAAACCCTAAATCCGAAACCCCAAACTCTTAACCTTAAATCCGAAACCCTAAATCTGAAACCCCTCAGGGGGGTGGTGCTCAATGAGCCCATCAGGTAAACCTTAAACCTTAAACCTTAAACCCTAGACCCTTCAGAGAAAGGTGGTGCTCAACGAGCCCATCAGATGAGAGTGGCAAGCAGCAGTAAAAGGACAACCAAACGAACGAGCTAAGCACGTTGTTGTCGGCAGGACTGGGTGGGTAGGCACTGCGCTGTTGGCTGCAGGACTGAACAGGCTACTTTGTAGCAGCACTGCAGCAGTTAGGAGGAGCGTTGCAGCTGTGACACCTGTTCTTCTGGGCATGAGGAGTTAAGACCCTTGATATGGGGGTTGAGCCAGGAGGCAGCCGCGTTTCCATTACAGCTGTATTGGGTGTGCATGGACTCATCCTTTCCACTCCCTGAAAAGGATACAGCAGGCATTTCCCAAACCTCAACCCCCCCCCCACACACCTCTCCCCACCTGCCTACTCGTGACACGTTTCCCCACCCGCCTCTTCCTGCCTGCCTGTTCGTGATATGCCTCTCTCTAGCCTCTCCCCACGCCTGTTCATGAGATGTTTTTACACCCACCTTTCCCCACCTGCCTGTTCATGACATGTCGCCTGTTCATGACATGCTCCCCACCTGCCTCTTCCCACCCACCTCTCCCCACCTGCCTGTCCATGACGTGTTCTTCACCCACCTATATCAACCTACCGTTCCTTGCATGTGGCAGGTACGCCCCCAACGACCCAATTGAGAGCTGGCTGCACGAGGTGCTGTGCTTGGACGCAGGCCAGCACGTGCCCCGCCCACCGCCCAAGCTGCCACACCCTGAGGAGTGCGAGCTCTTCTACGTGGAGCGAGACACACTGTTCTCCTACCACAAGGTGCACCGGTGTTAACTTAAGCCTGAACCCTTAACCCTACCAGAAGGTGCACAGGTGTCAATCAAACCTTAAACCCTAAACCCTAAACCCTTGAGAACCCTAAACCCTAACACAAGGTGCAATGCTATTTTATGAAACCCCGAGCCCTTAATCCTTAACCCTACCATAAGGTACACTGGTGTCGATTCAACCCTAAACCCTAGCCCCTTGAACCCTAAACCCTACCACAAGATGTACTGTTATTGTATGAAACCCTTAACCCTAAACCCTACCCCAAGGTGCACTGGGCAAGCCACTGGGCAGCTACCCTTTCCTCCCATCCTTTTCCTCCCATCCCTTTCCTCCCATCCCTTTCCTCCCATCCCAATCACCCCCCTACACACACACACGCCTGCACTCTCAAATGCAGTTTTCCTTCTTCTTTTCCTCCCATCCTAATCACGCCCCCCACACCCGTCCACACCTCCCAGGCCTCTGAGCGTTTCCTACAGCATATGGTGTCCATGTACGTGTCGAGCCATTACAAGAACACGCCCAACGACCTCATCCTCATGAGCGACGCGCCGGCACATCACCTCTTTGTACTGCTGGGGCCGGTGGATGAGACACAGGTACACCACATGCCTGTACTGCTGGGGTTGGTGGATGAGACGTGGGCACACCATATGCCTGTACTGTTTGGGCCGGTGGATGAGAAGTGGTTACACCACCTGTTTTGTACTGCCGAGGCCCGTGGTTGAGATGCAGGTACGCCAGGCTTTGCTTTAATAAGCAAATCTGTCATATAATCATATATGTGTCCCTTATGGTAGTTATGTAGTAGAGTTAGCGTCCACACTGCCTTCCCACACCGACTGTCAGGGAAATGTTGTGTGAGATGTGTGGGGGGTGGCAGGCTAGCGCCTTAATCTGATATCTGTGAGTGGCAGTTAGGCCCTGTAAGGTCGCCCATGCTTCCATTACCTGGACACTTCTCGCATCTCCATCTTCATCTCGCTCTGAAGCTACTGCAGGCCTGCCTGCTCCCCCCCCGCCCCTCGTCCTCTCCGCCCCTCCTCCTCTCCATCCCCTTGGGCCACCCCTTCCCCCAACACACTATCAGAATCTGCTGACAGGCATCTAGCCCCCCCTCCCCCTCCCACTATCAGAACGCCCTGCTCACTTGAAACTCCCACTCTCAGAATCAGTTTCCGCACATTATGCCCCCCTGCCCCATCCCCTTCTTATTTATAATCGTCCAGACCCCTTAAAACCCCAACCATCAAAACTTGCCGTCACACATCATGCCTTCCTGCCCCCCCCTCCTGTCCTCAGAACGTCCTGCCAGACATCATGGTGGTCATCCAGGTGGCTCTGGAGGGGGCCATCAGCAAGAAGTCTGCCATGAGCAGCCTGGCCCGAGGGGAGCTACCCCAGGTAAGGGAAGGGAGGGGTGTGGGGAGTGAAGGAGGGAGGTGGAGGGTGTGTGGGAAGGGGGGGTGGAGAGAAGGAGGGGAGGGGGGCTGGGTAGTGAAGGAGAGGGGTGGAGGGTGTGTGGTAAGGGATACGTGGAAGGAGAGGGTGAAGAGAAGGAGGGGAGGAGGACTGGGAAGTGAAAGAGGGGGGTGGAGAGAAGGAGGGGAGGAGGAATGGGAAGTGAAGGAAGGGGGTGGAGAGAAGGAGGGGAGGAGGAATGTGAAGTGAAGGAAGGGGGTGGAGAGAAGGAGGGGAGGAGGACTGGGAAGTGAGGGAGGGAGGTGGAGAGAAGGAGGGGAGGAGGACTGGGAAGTGAAGGAGAGGGGTGGAGAGAAGGAGGGGAGGAGGACTGGGAAGTGAAGGGGGGGGGTGGATAGAAGGAGGGGAGGAGGACTGGGAAGTGAAGGAGGGGGGTGGAGAGAAGGAGGGGAGGAGGACTGGGAAGTGAAGGAGGGGGGTGGAGAGAAGGAGGGGAGGAGGACTGGGAAGTGAAGGAGGGGGGTGGAGAGAAGGAGGGGAGGAGGACTGTGAAATGAAGGAGGGGGTGGAGAGAAGGAGGGGAGGAGGACTGGGAAGTGAAGGAGGGGGGTGGAGAGAAGGAGGGGAGGAGGACTGGGAAGTGAAAGAGGGGGGTGGAGAGAAGGAGGGGAGGAGGACTGGGAAGTGAAAGAGGGGGGTGGAGGGTGTGCGGGAAGGGAGAGGCGGAAGGAGGGGAGTGGAGAGAATGAGGGGAGGAGGAATGGAAAGTGGAGTGTGTGTGTTAAGTTAGAGGCAGGAAGGGGGGTGGAAGGCTGAGGTGGACGGTGCAACGTTGGAGGTTGGGTCATTTGTGTGTGTGAGGGATGAAGGACAGGAGCGATGGTGGGTGGAGTTGCCACTGGGGTACAGTCTGTTGACCTCGGGCCATTCGAGCCTGGGTCTGTGTGAATATGGAGAGGGGGGGCACTCGGGGGCAAAAAGAGGAAGAGGGGGAGGACAGCCTGCCTCATGTCCAGTCTTTGTCCCTCCTTCTGATAAGGGAAGCCATCCGTTACTCTTGACCCTTCCACACTCCCGCTCCCACTCATAGGGGAAGCCATTCGTTACTCTTGACCCTCCCACACTCCAGCTCCTTCTCCCCACACTTCACCGCAGGGCGACCTGGTACCCTGGACGGTGAGTCAGCAGTTCCAGGACCCGGACTTCCCTGCATTGAGCGGGGCGCGCGTCGTGCGGATTGCGGTTCACCCGGAGATGCCCCGTGCAGGATACGGCACGAGGTGGGTGGGTGGGTGGGTGTATCGTGCGGAATGCGGTTCACCCTGAGTGCCCATGCGGGATATGGCACGAGGTGGGTTGCGTGGGTGGGTCGTGCGGATGGCGGTTCACCCAGAGATGCCACGCGCGGGATACGGCACGAGGTTATGCAAAAACTTATCTGGTAGCGCCCCAAAGGAAATACAAAGGCATAATAAGGGTACGCTAGTTTTTCAATGAGCCAGGGGCTTATTGGCTGATCAAAAAGAAGATTTAGCATGGTCTAAGACTTGCTTAATCTTATGAACCTAAGCAAAATTTAACCTATTAGGTGGGTCGTGTGGTTGGGTCGTGTGGGGCGCATGGCTACTCGCAGTTGTTGGCTTTGGTCGAGGGAGGAAACGGGATGGAGATGCAAGTGCAGCGGTCCAATGGGTTAGGGTGGGTAGGACACAGTGGGTGAGGAGGTTGGGAGGGAGACACCTATGCCTGCTTGGCTCAGACCAATGTGTGAACGCTGAGGTGACGTTTAAACTCTGTAAGGTAGAAATTACATTGCTGTCTGGAGGGGTATCTTGGTGGCCATGTGAGTGCAAAGTGGAGGGCTGGACTCCAGCAGTCGCCTGTGCCCCTGCTGGCCTGCTTCTGCAGGGCTAAAACCAGCAGTGCTGCGGCATTGCACTCTGAGGTCCACTGGGTCCCCTCTCACACCACAAGATCCCTCAAATTGTTTCATACATCCCCCCCATTCCTCCGCCCCTCCATGCCCCAAAATATCTCACGTGCCCTCCTGTTCCTCTGCCCCTTTCTGCCTTTGATCTCGTTTCTCCCCGACATAATTTCAATCGCCCCCCTGTCCCTTCTGCCCCTGTTCCTCTGCCCCCTCCATGCCCCTCACTGGTTCTCGCACCTTCCTATTCCTCTGCCTACTCCCTGCCTGGTACTGTTTCACGCACACCCCTGTTCCTCTGCCCCCTCCCTTCCTCATACTAGTTATCACACTATTATGTTCCTCTGGCCCCTCGCTCCCTCACACTGTTCCTCACACTTCCCTGCTCCTCAACACCCTCCCTGCCCCACACTTCCCTGTTCCTCTGCCCCCTCCCTCCCTCACACTGTTCCTCACACTTCCCTGTTCCTCTGCCCCCTCCCTCCCTCTCACTTTCCTGTTCCTCTGCCCCCTCCCTCTCTCGCACTGTTCCTCACACTTCCCTGTTCCTCTGCCCCCTCCCTTTCTCAGAGCCATTGAGCTGCTCAAGCGCTACTACCAGGGCGAGCTGACGGGCCTAGACGATGACGAGGACGAGGACATGGAGGTCGGGGCGCCGTCTGGCGGCAAGAAGGCCCCCAGCTCCGTGGGAAAGAAGGCATCGAAATCCGGCGACAAGAAGAGGACCCGGAGCAAAACGGAGGAAGGGGAGGAGGGGGAGGAGGGAGAGGAGGGGGGGACGCTCCTGACGGAGACTGTGGCGCCTCGGATGGGCATGCCGCCATTACTGGTCAACTTGGCAGAGCGGACGCCGGAGCGGTTACACTACCTGGGTGGGTGTGGTCACACTGCATGTGTGGTTTCGTTAAGCTACCTGCGTGTGTGCGGTGACACAGCCTGTGTGGGTGGGTGGATTTTTAGGGGGCAAGGGGGGGGGGAGGGGGGCTAAACGAGAAGGTCACGTGGGAGATGAAGGGTGGAGGGGGTAGAGAGGGGGAGGGGGCAAGGGGGGAGGGGGGGGGCTAGACGATAAGGTGAGGGTAGACGGAGTTCTGTTGAGTCATATTTGGAGACGCTGTCATGAGCCGGGATCAGGGTCCGGGGGGTCCTCTTCAGCAAGCTCGGATGACGCCGACCACCCTCTTTATTTCGGTCGGCTGATGCCGACCAGGTGTCATTTTCCGGTCGGCTGTTTTTTCCGTTGTTTTTTCGTCAGGCGCCCAGTTCCCTGGCCGGGGTAGGCATTCTTCAGACTTCCTGTACTTTGGGGGTTGTTCTTTTGCTTTTCCTTTTTCCGTCTATTCCTTTCCCTTCTCCTCTAGCCTTTACTTTCTTTTCCTTCTGACGAGACAGTGGGGCACCCACGCAGCCGAGCCTTTTCAGCATGGCCCAGACGTGTCGTGTCATTGACTGGTACCAGTGGTGGATCCATAATTGATGCATGATGTATTGATGTAGGATCCTGTCATTGATTGGTGCCAGTGGTGGCTGTGATGGCTGTGATGGCCACATGGCCGTGATGCATGATGTATTGATGTAGGATCCTGTAGGGTCAGTGTGATACTGTGATCAGGGGGAGGGGCCCTTGTTTGCAGTTTTTTCATCCTCTGATTGTCAGGTTTTTGATCCTTTTCAAACCAATGGCAGGCGTGTCGTACGGCCTGACTCAGCAGCTGTACAACTTCTGGCACCGCAGCGGCTTTGAGCCCCTGTACCTGCGACAGAGCGCCTCCGACACCACCGGTGAGCATACTGTCATCATGGTCAAGCCGCTGGAGCACCCCGACGTGGCCGGCACGGCCTGGCTGGACCCCTTTGTCAAGGATTTCAAGGTGCGGGGTGCTGCCCAGCGCAGTGTTCCTTTTCTCGTGTCTCATATATTGCAGAAACATGTCAGCTACACTGCGGGCTGGCCGACGGCCCCATTTGTTGCCAGCCGTGCTGCATTGGCCACCAGTTGTAGGCCGGTCCAGGTTTGGTCCCAATCGGGCCTTTGGCGGCTTCTGGGCTGCCTGTGGGGTGGACTGTAGCCGAAAAAATTTAACTCTCACTGGCAGCCGAAAAAGATATAATGGCCCAGCAGCAGAGAAGCTAGGTGTATTACAGGACATCAGTACAGAACACTATTACTCGAAAAGGGATAGGTCTTGAGGTTTAGGGTCCTGACTATGTCTGGTTTTGGGTGCTGAGGGCAGGAGGTGGACCAAACTCTGTTCAGTGACTGCTGCCTCTGCCAGAGTGAATCGCATGATCTGTGACACGTACTTGCTTGCTTTTCGTGGCAGCTGGGGGCGCCGGTATGTGATCTCAAGAGCGCCCTTGTTCCGCACCTGACACCAGTCTTCCACGCAACCTCCCCTTGCTGACCCCCTCCTCCACCTCGTCCTACCTCACCCTGCATCTCCTTGCCCTCCTGCCCCCCTTATTTAACCTGTCCCGTTTCTTGAGCCTTCTGGGCGATGCGTTCCGCGACATGCCCCATGCCCTGGCGCTGACGCTGCATCTCCTTGCCCTCCTGCCCCCCATACCTAACCAGTCCCGTTTCATGAGCCTACTGGGCGGTGCGTTCCGTGACATGCCCCCTGCCCTGGCGCTCACGCTGCTGGACCCCAAGCTCACTTTCTCCGAGGAGGAGATGCAGAAGAGCGTTCACGGCGGGGTGGCGCTGCCGCGTATCGACGGGCAGCAGCTAGACCCCTATGACCTCAAGAGGCTGCAGGTGAGGGACGTCACGGGACAGGGGGGCTGGAGGTGGTGGGGGTGGGTAGGCAGGGTTCAGGGGTGTCAGCATTGCGGTTTAGGGTTAAGGGCTGTGTGCATTGAGAGCACTACACATCACATGCGGCACCTTGAATGGACATTTTTGTTTACTGGTACCGTATTTTGTCTTTTTGTTTATTTTTCTCATGGCATGACGGCAGTACGGCACGGGTCCATGTAATGGAGGCAGGCATGATATCACCTAAGATTGGACTCTGCCCATGTTTCTCAGCCCTACCTTGGCCGGCTGAGGTGCTAGCTGTGCGATCTCCTCCCCCTCCCCTGACAATCAAAAGTTGGATCAGGGTGGCATGTTGTGAAGGGCTACTATGCCCCTCCTGACCCGTGGTCAAGGCTGGCGGGCCCCTCCCTCCTGGCCTGCAGTCGTACTCCGAAAACTGGTTGGACTGCAGCGATGCTACTCTGCACCTCCATGCAGCGATGCGGCATGATCCTTGAACTGCTGCCCATGGGATCAGCGGCGGTGTTGAGTTCGATCTTGTAGAGTGGAGGGACGGCCACATACACGTGGCCTTGTTCAAACATGGGCTCATCCCTGCGGAAATGTTCACAAGATAAATCCTGCAGGCCTACTTAAATGACCTTGTGGACAACCTCAGAATCCTTGACTGGCTGCCCACGGATCATGGGTGTAACCCAAAACCCTGAGATATAAGCCTTGAACCCTGTTGCGCCTCCCCCAGCCTGCAGGCGTACTCCAGCAACCTGGTGGACTACCACATACAACCACACGATCCTGGATCTGCTGCCAAGGGGTCTATGGTTTAACCGAAAACCCTCAAATATAAACCCAAAACCTCTTGTTGCCCCCTCCCGGCCTGCAGGCGTACTCCAACAATCTGGTGGATTACCACATGATCCTGGATCTGCTCCCCTCGCTGGCAGCGAGCTACTTCAAGGGCAGGCTGCCGGCCTCACTCAGCTACGCGCAGGTGAATGCATGGCACCGTGCGGCGGCGAGCCGCGTTAGTCACTGGGCATGCCATGTGCAGGCAGCAGTGCGGACCCTCAGTACAGTGCGGACCCGCAGTGTAGTGCGGACCCTCAGTACAGTGCGGACCCTCAGTGCAGTACGGACCCCAGTGCAGTACGGACCTCTGTGGGAGCCTGTCAGACTTGAAACGGGGGAATCTTGTGCAGGAACGGAGGAAAGAGGGTGGAAATGGGTGAAGAATCAGGGTGCCTTTAGAGCTATGGGATCTTATGCTGGCAGAGCCATTTCCCCACATCTTGATATCCAGCAAGCCCTACTTGATGGCGGGGTTCATAAGATACATCCTCAATCCTGCTGCACGCCTCCCGGCCTGCAGGCCTACTTAAACAACCTCGTGGACAACCACAGGATCCTTGACTTGCTGCCCACGGGTTTGATGGGTGTAACCCAAACCCTGATATAAAAGCCCTGAATCCTGTTGCGTCTCTCCCGGCCTGCATTAATATCTATCTGCCGACTTGGTGGCGGGGTTGGGGCGTCGTCCCCAACGCGTCCACCTATGAGCTGGCCTCAACCTCTGCCAACCTGTGTGTGCTCACAGGGCGCCATCCTGCTGTGCCTGGGGCTGCAGCGCATGGAGCTGTCTCAGATCGAGGGGGTGCTCAACCTGCCGTCGAACCAGGTGTGCCCACTGCCCAGCCCCCCTTGCGCACTCGGCCTCAACCAAGGCCGTATGCAACCCCTCTGCTCTTCAGTCTGCATGCATTGGTCCCTGTATTAACAAGGGTGCATGATCTCAATTCGCTAGCTCCTATACAAACACATAGTCGCCATGCCCTAAACCCTAAACTTGTAACTCTACACCCCAAACCCCTAAACCCCGCTCCTGCATATGGTCGCATGATCTCAATCAGCAATTGCTCTGTCTCACTGGGGGTCTCCATACACTAACGTCCTTACAGTGAAGGTTGTGAAGGTTAACAGTCCTGAAACATGCCCCCCCCCCCACACACACACTCCTGCACCACAGGTCCTGGCTCTATTCAGCAAGACAGTCCGTAAGCTCTATCAGCACATCCGCTCGGCCAAGGAGGCGGCCGTGGAGCGTAGTTTGCCGGCTGTAACAAGGCGCGAGGCGCCGAGCATGCTGCCGCATGACGTTGATGTGGATGAGGAGCTAGATGAGGCGGAGCGAGCGGTGAGGAGGGAGGGGTGGGGCACCATAAGTCTGAATACAAATGTTTACATACAGTAGATTTGCTATATAAAGTATTTATCAGGGTCCCCCATGTTCAAGCGACCTGCTTGAAACAAGTGAGGCAGGCCCCTCTCAGGCCCGGATGTCAAAATTCCGGATTTACAAACTGCAGGGCCACACTCATCCTCACGCACTGCCCCCTTGCCATGCCCCCCCCCCATCTCTCTCTCTGAAGGTGCGCGAGGAGCTCAAGGCCAAGTACCTCAATGTGGATGACTTACAGCAGTATGCCGTTGCTGGTGGGTGTCTCAGGGTGGACGGTGGGAATGGATTGCCTGTGATGCACCCATGATATCACCTCCTGATTCAAACAGGCATGTGCCCTGGGCTGCTGTTGTATGCAGCCTGATAAATTATCCTGGATGTGAGCTTCGCCAAGTCTTCGTTTTCCATTCTAGGGCACAAACAGGCAGTGTGTGGGGCATGGATGGGTGTATGAATTAGGGGTTCGGGCAGTTGTACGGCATAGCAAAAGAGCTTGCAATTTGCACCTTGTCAAAACATCCTACAATGTGCAGTCTGCTAAGCAAAGTGTGATATGCACGAACAGGCAACGAAGAGGACTTTGATGGGGCGGTGGCCGGGAAGATGCCTGCTTCTGGAGGCATGGTCCAGGTGCTGAGCACGGGCAAGGGCAAGGTGGCTGCTGCTGCACAAGAGCAGCTGTACAAGAAGGACAAAAGCGGAAAGCAGAGCAAGGGCGGCAGAGATGGCAAGCAGCCGTGGGCGGGCAAGGACGGCGGCAAGGCGGGGAAGAAGTTCAAGAAATAGATAGATGCACGGATATTGAATAACGCAGATCTCAGCCTCTCATTATTTGTGGACCGAATCGGACCGCTGCCTACGGGTGTCACTGTTGCTTACCCACAGACCCTATTTATGTTGACATGGCTGAAGCCTGCCTGGGCCCCCTGTCCGTGATTGACCATGGACAATGGCCTGATTATACACGCGATGATTGGGGGATAACAGTCAAAGGTCGACAAAGGTAGCATTCTAATGCGTACCTCCTAGGTTTCTAATCGTTAGGTCACCGGTATGTAAAACAAAGCGCCTCGAAGATAGCCTGCTTGCCTGACCCGGGTTGGATTATCCCTCTACTGTATATCGAGTCATGCATACATGCCTGCTTGCCCGGCCCTGGGTTAGAATGCCCCTTGAAAGAGAGACATGCAGGCTTCGCTAGCCAGGGGCTGGACTGTCCCCCAATAGAGGGGGCCAAGCAAGAATGTCTGCCTGGCCTAGGGATTGATTGTCCCTTCACAAAGAGATAGATACGCCTACTTTCCTTAGGGTTTAGGGTTTAGGGTTAAACCTAAACTAGGGTTAAACCCTAAACCCTTAAACTATGGCACCTACGAAGGTTGACGAGAGAGAGGGCGCTATCAGGTGCACCTTACAGTGAGCAAGCAACGCCATGAATGAACATGACGCGTCGACGCAGCTCCTTGCCACCATGCAGCAGCCGGTTAGTCATGTAGGACACAGCTGCAGTTCATGTGGCACTAGGCAGGACGCAGCAGCTTAACGTCCTGACGAACTCCTTGCCGAAGATTATATTCCATGCACTACGGTACTGCTGGCAAGGCACCGGTAGAATTGAATGCAGTAGAATTGAATGCAGCTCCCTAAATTGCTAGCCGAGTCTACCCAGGGTGCAAGCTATGCAATCTGGTGTCGATGAACAGGTCGCGAGATACTTCTCATAAATGGGTATGTAGATGAAGTGCCTTTCTCTTAGAGGTCGGTCAGACTGCGTTACGTTTGGGGTTGCTTTAGGAAAAAGTGCTAACGCGACGCCGGTCACACAGGCTCAAACGCGAAACGCAACGTGTCCAAGCGCCAAACGCAGACGCGGAGGGTGGGGGTGACGTTTCGCGTTTGAGATTTGTCATGAATTCCAGCTTAAGCTTGATCTTAAGCTGGACATGAACAATAGAAATGTTACAATATCAGTAAATATATCGACCCCGAGTCGCTGGGAGTCGGGATTTGCACACAAATATACCATGTCGTGCCCTGACGTCTTGCCCAAACGCAGTGTGACCAGTTTCGCGTCAATCCAGACGCGAAATCCATACGCGACCCAAACGCTACTGCCAAACGCAACCTCAAATGTAACGCAGTCGGACCGACCCCTCACCTTTGACATGTGACGCAGATGTACCTCCATCACCGTCAAGTTCATACCTCGTAATCTGGTATACTTCACAAGGTAAGGGGGCAATGTGCCATAATTCCTGCTGCTCGCTTGTACTCAGCTTACCACGAGGGCGAGGGCCTCCAGCGTACCCGGACCTGATTTATTTGATGGCATCTCAGGTTTTCAAGGGCTGGGTTGGGTGGGCAGTCTCACACTTAGTAAAATCCAAGCAAAAGGCATCAGACCGTAAATCCCACTATCTTGAGCTGCCGTCGCTTCAACAAGCAAGAAAACCGGATGCAATCTACATGTTACCAGAGTAAAACGTGACCAGGGAAGGACTCGAACCTCCAACCCTCAGATTTGGAATCTGATGCTCTACCGATTGAGCCACCTAGCCGGTGGGTAGAATTACGCATGACACATTCAAGAAATTGGTGGCCAAATACTCTTTCCAAAAGTTCTTAGGGAACGAACACGTTTTCACTAGAAATTAAGGTAACACAACAGACTGGCGGTTTACCGTTACACAACTCCCGTTGCTGCCGCCTCAACTGCCGCAGGCCACCCCAGGTAAAAGGCTGGGGTCGCTGTCAGCATTCTTCTGTCGCCCCTAACTAGGTCCCTGACAGGTTTTTGCTGCAATAACCCGACAGACTCTACCGGTGCTTCTTCATTCAAACCCTTATGAGTACTTCATCGACTCAAATCGGCTACACTCTTATAACGACATATGACATATCGTATCACAAGACAGCGTTCCTAATGAAATTTGAATTGACATGGTCGGCTCGCAGGCTGTCAGCATGGCAGAAAGCTTTTCCTTCAGCAAGCAATGCTACGATCTGCCGGTGAAATAAAGAAGCCGTCATCACAACTGACAGAAAGCAATGACAACCCATTGCGTAAGCGAGTACCCAGAGCTCAGACTGGCTACCCCCTTCTTGCCTTCTGATGCAGGCCTGGCTGCCGGCCCCTTGCCCCCCCCCCCTGTAGCCCTCTGACCCCCTATTTGACCCCCCCCGCAGCCCTGCCTGCCGACTCTTTGAGCGTGACTGTCCGATTGAACACGAGCTTGCCCGGCGTGCTGTCCTGGTCCACAACAAAGTACCCCAGCCGCTCAAATTGGAACTTGTCACCAGGTTTTGCCTGCAGCACCAGGGGACAACGGGTAAAGGATTACGAGGTGTAGGCTTCATCTGTAGCCACAGGGCATACGGGTTTGGGATTAAGGGGTTAAACTGAAGCCACAACACTATGGTATAGGCCTTGCATTAAAGCCACGGCAGGGCATCCGGGTGGAGAGTTAAGGGTCCAGCTTCCAGCCGTGGGGGAGAGGGGGGCGGTACACTCGTTTCAGGCCTAAGGGCTTAGCTCCTTCAAGCTTTAAATCGACAGGGGCCATCAAATGTAGGGTACATCCTTAAATCTGCAACCCAGAGGCATCCGAGATTCATGTCTAAGGCCTTAGCCTGCAGGCGTGGTGGGGCAAAGGGTCAGGGGCCAATCCGCAGCTACTGGGCTTTAAATGAAGGGCAGCTTGCGCCTGTAGCAGTGCAGTGGCACCTGGGATTTAGATAGTAAGCTTTTGCCTGCTGCCGTGGGGCACCAAGGTGGTTCGGCTTAGGGGTTAAGGGTATAGCCTGCAGCCGCGCCGATTGGGGTTTTGGGTTTGAAATTTAGCCTGCAACCGCACGGAAATGAGTGTAATTTAGCATTGGAATGAAGTTCCTTTGCTAGCTCAGGTGTCATGTATACGCCCGAGATGGTGTCCAGGATGCTGGTGTTGATATCCCCCAACTGGATTTGAAATTCAAACACTCCCTGGACTTCAAACTTCGAATTCACTACCTTTGCTAGCTCAGGTGTCATGTATACGCCCGAGATGGTGTCCAGGCTGCTGGTGTTGATGTCCTCCAGCCAGTCCTCCATGGTACCTGGGTCCTCACTCTTGAACAGGTAGTCATATATTCGGGCCTGCAGATTGTGGGGGCAGAGACACGGGGCCGCCTTTTAGTACATCTGTGTCTGCAGGTTGCGGCGGGACGTGACAGCGGTTGAGGGGCCGGCTGTCAGTTTTTGTTTTTGAACAAGTTGTCATGAACCCGTGCCTGTTGACTGGGGGAGAGATTGTTTTGCTGACAACTTTTTTCAGAGAGGAGGATATGCCACCTGTCAGCTTCTTGAACTAGTCATAAACAATACACCCACATTTGTGGGCCACGGGAGATTTTGTTTCTGATTTTCTCAGTTTTCTTTGAGATCATAAGGAGTAAGTATCAACTGCAAGTGCTGTGAAACATTTAGTCATTCGTCCGTGCCTGTCAGGTGTGGGAGAAGGCTAGAGCAAACGAGGGGCCACCTGCCACTGCTATAAATAAATATAATCCTAATGAGGGGCCACCTGCCACTGCTCTAACTAAATATAATCCTTACCAATGCCTGCAGAGTGACGGGGCCAGATCAGGGGCCGCCTGACAGAGCTCGAAAAACAGGTGGTCATACATCCACCCTGGTGCTGCAATTAATGCAGCCAGCTGGTTTGTTTTCTTTCCATTCGAGGCTTCGACCTGTCCAGGAGGTGAACCTCCCCGTGCCCTGAAAGACAGCGCCTTTCCCGTCCCAAAGGCAGGGACGATGTCGGGAGAAGACATCCCCCCCCCCCCATACCCACCTCGGCCCTGACTGGCTCCTAGCCCAGGGACAGCCACGTAACCCAGTGGAGGCTGGCAATACTTCCCAACTGTCTTCAGTCTGCGCTGTCCTGTCCTGTCCCCCAAAACATACTTTGGAGTGGATGGGCAGGCAGTGCCTCTGCAACAGCCATACCCTAAGCCCTTCACCCCGAACAGCCGTACCCACCTCTGCCCTGACTGGCTCCTGGCCCGGTGCCGGCTGTGCCACCCAGTTGAGGATGCCCTTGGGAGGCTTCTTGCCCGCTGGCTCGAGGTCAGCCTCCACCTGCAGCTCCGAAACCCTCCCCGAGGCGTCCTTGCTGACTCCAGTGCACTTGATGATGTAGCCATACCTGGTTCAGGGCAAAGGGTGTAAGGTTTGGGACGAAGCGGGGTTTAAGGTTACGCGTTTCAGTAGCGGTGCAGTGTCGGGCGGTCAAGAGGGGCATGCGGAGCTATTTTCGCGTGCTTCAGCTACACTTCAGCTCCCTGCCTAAGGCCGTGGGGGCCTGGTGCTGCAAGCCCTCCTAATTGGGCCACCGGCTGTAGGCCGGTCAAGGTTTGGTCCCAATCGGCCCAGTTATGGCCGCCTGGTTGCCCTCCGAGGGTGCTCTGGCACGCACTACAATAAACACTGATCGTTAACCAACCATTAGGTACCCCCCCCCCCCCCCCATTGCCCCCAGGCTCACTTGAGCATGATGCTCTTCCCCGGTGCCAGGCCGTAGTAATCCTTCTCATCCAATTCCTTGAAGTCGGTGGACTCGATGTACACCACGCGCGTCAGCGGGACTGCGTACGTCTCATCGTTGCGCCCAGGGAACCTCCGGGCCTGGATCTGCTCCAGGTGGCTCTCGGGCAGGTTGGTGATAACCACCTGAAGGGTTTTGAGGGAGGTATGGGGTTAAAATAAGGGCCATCAGGAGGAGGTCCAGGCCAGGCGGTTCCCAACCTTTCCATAATACCCCCTCACAACCCTGTGAATTGGAGGTGACCACCTGAAGGATTTTGAGGGCGGCACAACAGCATATCGAGGGGGAATGGGAATGCAGGTTGGTGATAACCACCTGAGGGATTTGGAGGGAGGTATGGGGTTAACAACAGGGCTGTGAGGGGAGATGGAAAGGGGCTGGGAACCTGCTGGCCTATACCTCCGCCTGATGGCCGTAATGCAGGCTGGTGTGACTCCTGTTATGGACCACGCAGGATTTAGGGGGAGAGGGTGAGAAAAGGGTATTCAAGGGAATTGGAGGGCCCTGGAAGCTCCCGGCCTGTATCTGCCCCTCATGCCGGTTCGAGACAAGGATGTGCGGGCAATAACGTGACGGTAACGGCGCGGATATGGCTTCGGCCTAGGTTGCGCTGTTTCCTTAACTCTCAAGCCCCCCACGGGGCGCAACTTTCTATCTTTCTATCTTTCTTATGTGGGCAATGGATCATGCAGGGATGCAATGAAGGGCACTTTGGCGGGATGGGGCGGGGGGCTTCCCAAATGCTGTATTACAATACAAAATCACCAGTCTCCCCTCACGAAAGGGCCAGGATGGCGGCGAAATTGGGCCACTGGGCGTCGGCAGGTCATAGCGTTGGCAGGGGGCAGGCAAAGTGGCCTAGGGCAGTTTGAAGTTTAAATCCACCCTGAGTGGCCTCAGCCCTGCCAGCGTGCGCAATGATGTGAGGTCCAGGTCGGCTCTGATGTGATGCTCCAGCTTGAGGTTTGAAGAAAAGGCAGAAGCCTACAGCCTAAACCTGCCCTGAGTGGCCGCAGCACTGCCAGCGTGCGCGATCATGTGAGGTCCAGGTTGGCTCTGACGTAAAAATATGATGCTCCAGCTTAAGGTTTGAAGAGAAGCCTTAAGCCTAAACCCACCCTGAGTGGCCTCAGCACTGCCAGCATGCACAATGATGTAAGGTGCAGGTCAGCTCTAATGTGAAAATATTATGCTCCAGCATGAAGTTTGAAGAAAAGGCAGAAGCCTTCAGCCTAAACCCACCCTGAGTGGCCGCAGCACTGCCAGCGTGCGCGATGATGTGAGGTCCAGGTCAGCTCTGATGTGATGCTCCAGCTTGTGCATGGGGATCAGGTTGTCGTTCCGTGTGATGCCCACCTCCCGACAGAAGTTGTTGATCGCAACCGGGGTCATGCCGCGCCGGCGCATACCTGCACAGAGAACGACCAACTCAGGGTTTGGGTTAATGCCGGGCAGAGTGGGCTCAGGAGGGTGAATGGGCCGAGTTGTTGCCACCACCACCGGGTCATGGTTTAGGATTAAGGATTCAGGCCTTCAGGGGGGTGGATGGGATCAGTTGTTGATGAAACAAACGGGTCATGCCGCGGCAGCATGTCCCTGGACGTACGTATATGACAAGGGTCTAGGGTTCATGGTGTGGGGATGAGGATCTAGGGTGCATGACGACGGGTTGAGAGTTGAATGACAGCAGGTATTCATCGAAACCGGGTCATGCCAGCCCGCACACGCCTGGACACATAAACAGCAGTCTCGAGGGTTTATGACGCGGTGGCGCATGCCAGGACACAGGAACAAGGGTCTTGTGTTTGCGGTTCAGGGAGGTGGGGAGCATGCCTAGGTCCTCCACTCGTTCCAACCTACATCCCAGCCAGTAAGGCTGGCCTCCTATATGCACATAAACACAGCGGTTAAAAAATGTGCAGAGCAACAAGTGCTTACCGCCAGCCCATCATGACAGCGTCAACAGCCGGAACCCTAAACCCTACCGGCCAGAGCCAACAAACATAACACTGAACCCTAAGTGCCAGCATCTACAGCCTAAACCCTAACCCCTACCGACCAGAGTCAAGAGCCTGAAAACTGAACACTCAAACCTACTGGCCAGCGTCCACAGCCTGGAACCCACACCTTACCTGTCATGGTCCACACCCTGAACCCCAAATCGTTCTTTGCGGTTGGGGCTGCCAGCATCAACAGCCTTGACCCCATATCACACCTGCCAGTGTCAGCAGCCTGGGATCATCCCAGCCCTTGACTGAGCCGCCTGTCACTAGCTTGTTGAGCTTGCGCTTGGACATGACGGTGTTGGTCACGTTGAGGCGCGCGTACTCCCACACAAATGGCTTGTAGGTGTCTAGCACCTCCAGCAACCTGGTAAATGGGACAGGAACAGGGAGGCAGTAAGTGGATCAGGAGGAGCATGTGGAGGAGGCGTGTATGTAATCATCACCTCCATCAGCCTGGCAGCAGGGGCAACATGTGAAGCAGCAAGAGCAAGAGATGGATCAGGAGGTGGGACAGGCGGAGGGGGGGGGGGGGGGGTATGTAACCCTCACCTCCATCAGCCTGGCAGCAGGGGCAACAGGTGAAGCAGCAAGAGCAAGAGATGGATCAGGAGGTGGGACAGGCGGAGGGGGGGGGGGGGGGGTATGTAATCATCACCTCCATCAGCCTGGCAGCAGGGGCAACATGTGAAGCAGCAAGAGCAAGAGATGGATCAGGAGGTGGGACAGGCGGAGGGGGGGGGGGGGGGGTATGTAATCATCACCTCCATTAGCCTGGCAGCAGGGGCAACAGGTGAAGCAGCAAGAGCAAGAGATGGATCAGGAGGTGGGACAGGCGGAGGGGGGGGGGGGGGGGGTATGTAATCATCACCTCCATCAGCCTGGCAGCAGGGGCAACAGGTGAAGCAGCAAGAGCAAGAGATGGATCAGGAGGTGGGACAGGCGGAGGGGGGGGGGGGGGGGGGGGGTATGTAACCCTCACCTCCATCAGCCTGGCAGCAGGGGCAACAGGTGAAGCAGCAAGAGCAAGAGATGGATCAGGAGGTGGGACAGGCGGAGGGGGGGGGGGGGGGGGGGGGGGGGGGGGTATGTAACCCTCACCTCCATCAGCCTGGCAGCAGGGGCAACAGGTGAAGCAGCAAGAGCAAGAGATGGATCAGGAGGTGGGACAGGCGGAGGGGGGGGGGGGGGGGTATGTAATCATCACCTCCATCAGCCTGGCAGCAGGGGCAACAGGTGAAGCAGCAAGAGCAAGAGATGGATCAGGAGGTGGGACAGGCGGAGGGGGGGGGGGGGGGGTATGTAATCATCACCTCCATCAGCCTGGCAGCAGGGGCAACAGGTGAAGCAGCAAGAGCAAGAGATGGATCAGGAGGTGGGACAAGCGGAGGGGGGGGGGGGGGGGGGGGTATGTAACCCTCACCTCCATCAGCCTGGCAGCAGGGGCAACAGGTGAAGCAGCAAGAGCAAGAGATGGATCAGGAGGTGGGACAGGCGGAGGGGGGGGGGGGGGGTATGTAATCATCACCTCCATCAGCCTGGCAGCAGGGGCAACAGGTGAAGCAGCAAGAGCAAGAGATGGATCAGGAGGTGGGACAGGCGGAGAAGGGGGGGGGGGGTATGTAACCCTCACCTCCATCAGCCTGGCAGCAGGGGCAACAGGTGAAGCAGCAAGAGCAAGAGATGGATCAGGAGGTGGGACAGGCGGAGGGGGGGGGGGGGGGGGGGGGGGTATGTAATCATCACCTCCATCAGCCTGGCAGCAGGGGCAACAGGTGAAGCAGCAAGAGCAAGAGATGGATCAGGAGGTGGGACAGGCGGAGGGGGGGGGGGGGGGGGGGTATGTAATCATCACCTCCATCAGCCTGGCAGCAGGGGCAACAGGTGAAGCAGCAAGAGCAAGAGATGGATCAGGAGGTGGGACAGGCGGAGGGGGGGGGGGGGGTATGTAACCCTCACCTCCATCAGCCTGGCAGCAGGGGCAACAGGTGAAGCAGCAAGAGCAAGAGATGGATCAGGAGGTGGGACAGGCGGAGGGGGGGGGGGGGGGGGTATGTAATCATCACCTCCATCAGCCTGGCAGCAGGGGCAACAGGTGAAGCAGCAAGAGCAAGAGATGGATCAGGAGGTGGGACAGGCGGAGGGGGGGGGGGGGGGGGGTATGTAATCATCACCTCCATCAGCCTGGCAGCAGGGGCAACAGGTGAAGCAGCAAGAGCAAGAGATGGATCAGGAGGTGGGACAGGCGGAGGGGGGGGGGGGGGGTATGTAACCCTCACCTCCATCAGCCTGGCAGCAGGGGCAACAGGTGAAGCAGCAAGAGCAAGAGATGGATCAGGAGGTGGGACAGGCGGAGGGGGGGGGGGGGGGTATGTAATCATCACCTCCATCAGCCTGGCAGCAGGGGCAACAGGTGAAGCAGCAAGAGCAAGAGATGGATCAGGAGGTGGGACAGGCGGAGGGGGGGGGGGGGGGGTATGTAATCATCACCTCCATCAGCCTGGCAGCAGGGGCAACAGGTGAAGCAGCAAGAGCAAGAGATGGATCAGGAGGTGGGACAGGCGGAGGGGGGGGGGGGGGGGGGGGGGTATGTAACCCTCACCTCCATCAGCCTGGCAGCAGGGGCAACAAGTTAGTCCACGCCTCAGGACGTATCCTTATTTAATTATTCATGAAGCAGCAAGGGCAAGAGATGGATCGGGAGGAGGAGCAGGTGGAGGAGGTAGACATGGAGGATACATGGAAGGTGGAGGTAGAGAAAGAGGAAATGTTCATTTTGGGTATCTTGGGTTGAGGCTTCATGGAACAAAATCAAAACTTTGGAGAAAGGGGAGGAAGAAATGGAGGATGTGCACTGCGCAGGATGAGGCCTGCATCCGGGGCTTTCCGGTTTGAAAGGTCGGTGAACAAACAGAGTGATAGAGAAAGGCAGGCACGTCCTACAAGTGTGAAAGATGTGAGGGGGGTCTGAGTGGGGAGAAGTGGAGTGCAGGTAGGGACCCAACTCATACCTAAACCCCGCCACCGAGCATTTCCGTGCGGTCAGCCACCTGATTTCACTTAAAGAGGAGTGGGTTACCCTACCCCTGCGAGCATCCTTGTGAGTTTGGTGGTGTAATGATCGCTTGTGTACGCTGATAGCTTGTCAGTACTAGTAAGAGCATGCCCTACCTCTCACTCTCCTGAAGCGCGTGCCATTCACAGGACGAGCCCACCCACTGTGTCACACTTGAAGAGCTCACCTACCTTGTCAGATGTCAGACTGTAGGAACCCACCAGGGACCCTAAACGCTTCATTCTGGCTTCGGAAATATGAAACTCTCCTAATTTCCTCCCCCCAAAGAGGAAGGGGGGTCCACAATTTCCCTTTCTTTTGATGGGAGTGTACAAAGTGTGAAACCTCCCTCACCAGTAGTACGAGGCCCGCCGGGATTCAAACTCCAGGGTACACAGGGAGTGTGTGATGTTCTCCATGGCATCCACCAAGCAGTGGGTGTAGTCATAAGAGGGGTAGATGCACCACTGAGGAAGGAGGGGGGGAGGGAGGGGGTGAGGATCCAAACTCCAGGGTACACAGGGAGTGTGTGATGTTCTCCATGGCATCCACCAAGCAGTGGGTGTAGTCATAAGAGGGGTAGATGCACCACTGAGGAAGGAGGGGGGGAGGGAGGGGGTGAGGATTTACAGACGAGGGGTAGATGCACCACTGAGGAGGGAGGGAGGGAGGGAGGGGGTGAGGATTTACAGACAAGAGGGTGAGGAGGGTGAAGAGTCCAATGTTATGGGCAAGATGATGCAGGCATGACAGCAAGTTTGTGTACAGTGATGCGATGATACAGAATTAGCCTGCAGAGGGAATGGGATGGAGGGGGAATGGGGGTGGGGGAGGGGCATAGGAGACTGTTGAACTTATACATCAACACAGCCGGGTGACAAAGGGGCCTGTCTGATACTGCAGATTTAAATCAATTAACGGAGGAGGGGGGGGGGGGGGGGGGCACACAGAAGGGGTAAAATCGGAAGTTTCATTGTGAATGCCTAAAACCTGTCACAGCAGCAAAAGAGGGAGGCAAGAGACGGAGCCTCGCCAGAGATGAAAAGGGGGGGGTATGCAACCACCAATGAGGCAAGTGGAACTGAGAAACTTGCTGGCTGGCATAAGAGAGGGTCAACACCAGGGGGATACCACACAGACTGTTTGTCCACGCGAGGATGCATAGGGTTGAGGGTTTAAAGTCAGTTTACTTATTTCTCAAACACGAAAGTAGGCGTAAACGCAACATGTGCAGGTGCATAGGATCCTTACACCCTAAGCTAGGTGCACACGCGCACCTTGTCGCCCGCATGCGGGTGCTCCACGAAGCGGATGCGGTACGCGATAAGGTCAAACCTGAGGGCAGTACACATTACGGCCAGATAAGGTAAAATCGGATTCAAACCTCCAGGAGTGCTGAGGGTTCAGGGTTTGGAATTTGGGCCGGGAACTTTAAACCCTGAACCATGAACACCGCACACCCAAATAACGAGGTTGGAGGAGGACAGCGGCAAGCCCATTCTCTACAGCTAAGCCAATTGTTCTACCAGTCTCATGCACGTACATGTTGAAGTTCTCGTTCTTGTGGTCCATTCGCATGCGCAGTGTGGCCTTGCCCTCGTCCACCAGGCCACGCCGCATGTCCTCAAACAGCGCCAGAGACTCCGCGGCCGGGCGGTCCCTCCAGGGGCTAGGCTCACGCTTTTCGCGCGACGACTCGATCTCGTCCTTGGTCTACAAGCACCGCCAGGGGCAACGCGTTCACAGAGTTAAGGGTTCAGGTTCCAGGGCTGGGGGTCAGGCTAAGTCTCAAAGCACTGCCAAGGGCTGGGCTCGCGCTTCTCAACCAAAGGGAAAGAGAATTAATGGTGTGGGCTGATAACAGATCGCAGATCCGAAGGTCCACAAGGCGCCAAAAGTGCTTAAGCAGAGTAGTTGCGCCCACGGCTTTTTCTTTAGTTTCCCCGTTCACACGTAAGATATTGGTGTGATGGAGGTCAGGTAGTTTCTCTGCAGCTTCCAACAGCCTGGTCCAGGGGACGGACATTGCAGAATAGATTCACTTTGTGCCCAATTTCCTCTCATCAGGTGGTCTGAACCCTAGCCAGGGGATGGCCCAAGACTTACAGGGGGACTCCCAAACCCTCAACCCTAACCTTCAACCTAAACCCTAACCCTAACTAAACCCTGGCGTCATTTTCAGACGTGGCTCCTCAGTGACCTCTCCAACCTGAATCCTAACCAAATCCTAATATCGAAATACACTGCCGACCCCCACCAAGATGTAAGTCCTAACCAAACCATAAGCCCTGCCTGAAGTCCTCACCCAGTCACCAGGTTATAGACATAAACATGGCTCGGCTTGAACAGCTCTCAACCCTTCAACATAATTAAACCAGTGGTACCAGTGGCGGCTGAATAACGCAGCTGAGTTTCAGTCACCGTAATTTCAAGGCAAATCCAGCTACTTTCCCCAGTGAGGGGCCGTAATTTCCGACACAATTTGTAAACTATGGCGCAACTGCCCAGCCCTATATCAAACCCTTCACCCCTGCCTAGTCACCTGGTTTAAAGTTTACGGTTAAAGGTTTAGGAATCCTGACCAAACCCTAAACCCTTCACCCCTGCCTAGTCACCTGGTGGCATACGTAGGCGTGGCCCCGCTTGATGAGCTCCACTGCGTAGGCGTGCAGCTGGTCAAAGTAGTCCGAGGAGTACGTGATCTTCCAAGCCTTCCATCCCATCCAAGCAACAATCTCCTGCACGGACACGCGGAACAGAGAGGGGAGCGGAGATGCTGGGGACACAAGCTGAAACTCAAGCAGTCAATAAAGCGAGGGCGTCAGGACCAGGAAGAGATCCACACCCTTCCACAGCTCAAGTAGGGCCTCTCCCTGTATCACTCCTTAAGAACTGTCACCCCCCTCAAAATGATTATTCACTGCCCCACACCTGAATGTGCTGTACATGTTTGAGGGCTCTTGGCCACCCTGAACCTCCCCTGAGCTAGTTTTTCGCACTCCCAGCCTCATCGTTTAAGGTCTCCACCCTAAACCCGAATCCACGCCCCCCTTTCCCCCCCACCTGGATGTGCTCAATGTATTCAAGCTTCTCGGCCTCGGGATTCGTGTCATCAAAGCGCAGGTAGCAGTCGCCACCATACTGCTCGGCCATTCCAAAGCTGACGGACATGGCCTGTGAGCAGGAGCAGCGTCAAAGTGTGTAGGAGTGCAACCTTGAGGTGTGGATAAAATCAGTGTGGAACCTTAAGACAGAAACGAGGAGGGCGGCACGCTTTATTACCCAGTGCGAAAATAATGAGGTGGAGAGACCGGTCTTGCCTTAAGGGGATTGCGGGGATTCAAAGGAATAATCTTGGCGGCCAGCATGTAGGTGTGGGAGGAGTGGCCTGCAACATGCTGCCACGTAAGGGCCGCTGGCACATGCCATACCATGCCATAAACCCTAAGCTAGGCAAGTGGCCCATGCCATGCCAACACGCCAGGGCAAGTGACGCATGCTATGGACATTTAGCATCAGCCACGTGTCTTTCAAAAACATGTCTTTGAATGTCCGATGTGGCTCTTGCTCCCTTTAAGCCACATTTAGCCCAGCTTCCGCCCAGCTTCCACCCAAAGCCCATCTGCGGCGCACCTTTGCATGTCCGATGTGCAAGTAGCCGTTGGGCTCAGGGGGGAAGCGTGTCACCACTCGTCCGCCGGTGTGCGCGAGATGCTCCCCCAGCTTGGCCGGCGTGTTGGCGATGCGCATGATGCGGCCATCACTGAAGTTCACCGTGGTGTGCACCTACCGTACAACAGCGGTTGGGAGAGGCTGGGGGTGTACATCAGCACCACAGGGAGCCATTTGCCTGCTAATGCACCTACCGTACATCAGCAGTTGGGAACGGGTGGGCAAGTACATCAGCACTACAGGGAGCCATTCGCCTGCTAATTCACCTCCCGTACATCAGCAGGTGGGAACGGGTTGGCGGGTTATTAGGTGAGATATCAGGCGAGTGCTGCTCAGTGTTAAGTTTAGTGCACATCAGACCACCTTCAAGAGTCTGCTGGTCAGCATCCCTACTGGGGCCATGGGTACCAAACCTTAAATAACCAACCCCGCCACTGGTCCAAGCCACAGGGCTTACCGCATCATGTCCCCACGATCGCATAGCGTTATGTAGCTGAAGTGTAGCTGAAGCACCCTCAAATAATCAGTAATGCTGCTGGCACTGATGGAACACCAGACGTCATTGGTTGGCACTACCTAGACTGCTGCTAGTGCTTCAAAATAAATGGATAAAATAATACACCCTAGTGCGTGGATTAAGGAAGCTACCCATTCAGACGTAGCGCTAAGTAAGTTACCATGCCACAAGTGCTGTTAAGTGCTGCAGGACCTGTCTTCAGGGTCTTAAAAATTGGCATCATTAAAGGACATCACTCAAGTCAGCGATTCTCCCTAGGGTGTTGGATTAAGGAAGCCATCTGATTTTTAGACCTTCCGTTCAACTCATGAGATACAAATGAGATTTAAGCTCAAAAGACACAAATCCTAGCGGAGCTCATGCACCGCTGCGTACCTGGTTGTTGTCTGCCGGCTTGGGAAGGAATGCGTACGGGTCATCGGCGACCGTCGGCTGAACAGCACAAAGGGAGAAGTACAGAGGTACATAGGGTCATCACGAAACAAAACCGTACACGTTGCGCATGCATGCGCAACGGCAGGCCCTCTCAACCTCGAAATATTGAAGTACAACAGCGCTGATGTAGTTTTGTGGACCCCAGCTGCTTCGTGTGTCGCCTTCGCCTGGCCTGTCCTACCTCCATCTGCGGGTATCCACCGAACATCATTTATGTCCGGGTGGGCCATACTTCTGCATCTATGCATCTGCAGTTCTAGCCCCAACATCATTTTCCGTACGGGCCAGGCATAAGGCACAAGGTGAATTCGCCCAGGCCAATGCCAACGAGCCTCCAAAACCCCAGGGTCTACGTGACTTGTTACCTGAACCCTCATGCCCATGTAGGGTGTACCTTTCATTCTCTCCAAACCCCAGAGACCATGTGCCTCATTCCTGAACCCTCAAATCTCAAAAAGGGTCGTAGCATCATTTCTACCGGTGCCTCACCTCGGTCGCCTGGGCAGCAGCAGCCGCAGCAGACTTCTTCACATCCTCCTTGGGCTCCTGCGAGGTCAGACACAAGACACGCAGTTTGAAGTGGTTAGGCAGTTTGAAGCGGTTGGGCAGGCCAGGGGTTCAGCGCGTGGCGTTGGGCAGAGAGCTCCTCCAGGCTTGGTTCAGGGTTCATTTGGTTCCACAATGCCAGCTGTTCAGGGTTCATTTGGTTCCACACGTCCAGCTGTTCAAGGTTCATTTGGTTCCACACTTCCAGCTGTTCAGGGTTCATTCGGTTGTGTAGGGGTTCACTACAGGTCCGAAATTTTTTCAAACATACCAAAATATACGACTTATTTGTGCAGGCCCGTACAGCTTCGGAAGTACATGCCCTAGTTGCGGCGCGCCAGTGCGCAGCCGCTGTGAGAACAAATGTGAGGCTATAGCCGTGGCCTCATTGCATCAGTGCTGCAGAGCCCCAACCAAATCGGTGCCCCAACCAAATCGACACACAAATCTCCTGGATTGTCTTGTTTTGCGTTGCATTGTTTTTGCACTTGTATCCCGTCATGGCCCTCCCAAGCATCTGGTGACACATGGATTTTGGTTGGCTACTACGATATATGAATATATCACTGCGGGTGGCATCCTGGCCTTGGGCGTGCCTTTACCTCATACGTATTGATTGGTTCATAAAATGATACAATTCCACCATACGGTACTGTACCAGCATCGGTATTTACTTATTTAATCCCTTACAGAAACTCCTTGACCTTGGCCTCATGCATATAAATTGGTCAATACATTTTCCACCAGTATTTTTTATTCTCCTCCAGAGACGCCTTGACCTTGGCTTTACCCGTATGCACCTGTTACTTTTTTTAAGTCTACCTTTCAGGACTTCGCCTCTTCATTCACCTTTGGAGGTGCCTTGACCTTGGCCTTCTTCTCAGGCGGCTTCAGGTCAGCTTCCGTCTTGGGCCCCAGCAGCACCTCCACCTCAGACTCCAGCAACGCCTTCACGGCTGCGCCTTCAGCCCACTTGAGCGACCGCGTGATGGCCCCCAGCAAGATGTTGAGGTTGCAGTGGTATCTGCCAGGAACAAAGCCACAGGCAACAGGATACAAAACAAAGCAAATACCATATCAATACCTGTACCATAGCATCAGTTGGGTTTCTTTATCGAACACATTTCAGGAAAATAAGTTAATTGGTTGATGTGAAGGATACTGCAGCAAAAGCGAGCACGAAATCGGTGATATTCCTCCTACGCTAAGAAAAAATTGCAACGAGGCATTGCGCAACAAGGCATCCATGTTGTTTGCCTGGGATGTCAAATAGTGGTGCCGAGTGATGCTGAGGTGGACAGCTGCCTCTTGGGCCCCAGTCTGATTTTCCATGCATGAGCTATTGCGGCCGTGTTAGCGCTTGTTGGATGTATGACCCACCTGCTTCTGCCTGCCTTCTTTCAGCCGGCAATAGGGACACTCAGGCTTGGCCATGTGTGCACCTCATGGCTTGAGGGGTTGGGCGACCAGCCTCACACTTTGTTAAGTCCCAGCAACAATTGTGCTGTTCACAGCACCGACACGCTTCCCTCGCATGAAAAACGCTGCTCTGATATGACATGGCAGCTTGCTTACGCTGAGACATTTGCTAGAGTGACAGCAGGGGCTGATCAGGCTATTTTGAGTGACTCTGGAGCAAAATGGAGCCAGTCCTTTTCAAATGTGCAGCATGCAATACTAGGAAATATTAAGCAGGAAAAGGAAAGCGTGATTCGGTCGTTTGAATACTTCCAGACAAAAAAGAACTAAAAATACTACAAATACTACAAGGAACGACTGCAACTCCCGTACTGGACATCACATGATCAGTGGCTGCATTGGCACACCAAAAGAATGCTGCACTCCACTATGTGTTCAGTGAGTGGAATGTGGACCTGGTAAGCATTTGTACTTTTCATTTTGTATTTCGCGCTGGTCAGCCGCCACGGAGTCGATCGAGACCTAAGCAAAATCGGCCCAAAGCATAACCGAGCCCAAAGCATAACCGAGCCCAAAGCAGAACCAAGCCCATGGGGACCAAAGCCTGCAACCGGTGGCCAAAACAACAAACCTTGCGGTGGTGCTGCACCATGCCCCCTACCGTGGCCACAGGCCGTAAAGGAGCTAAATTGAAGCTGCATACTGTACTCCTGGAATAATCAATCTTGTTTTATACAGGCAAAACCTGGTTAATAGCAGACAGAGTCACCCACCTCTCCTCGGTGAGCTTGGCCATGTTGTCTGCAATAGTGGCCGCCACGGCAACCTTGACTTGCTCAGGGCTGATCTGCATGTCCGCACGTGTTGAGAGGGTTGAAAATTTTAGCAGCTACAAATCTGAACCCTTGACTTGCTCAGGGCTGATCTGCATGTCCGCACGTGTTGAAGGTTCAAAACATTCCCAGCCAATATTCTTAACCCTTGATCTGCTCAGGGCCGATCAGCGCGTCCACAAGGGCGGGACGCCGGGACTTTAAATAAGCTTTAACATACCCTGAACCCTACACCGTTGACTTGCCCTGGAACTAACTGCGTCACCGCAGGCACCAAGTACAAGGGATTGCGGGCTGCAGTCACACCGTTGTCTGACACGGCATCAACGCGAGCACAAACAACTGTCTGAAAGGGCCGGACACTCAACACTGCCCCCCTCCTCCTCTCCCCTGCTCTCCTCTTCATTTAGCTGCATCCCAGAACCCCATCCAGAGGTACTCTCTGCCTCTCCTCTATATATACCTGCATGCCTCTACTCTGTGCATGAGGTCTCCAGTCTCCGCCACCCCCGCCAAGGCCGGGGACAGGTAGAAAGAGGATGAAAATGGACCGCAAATATCTATATGCCAAACAATCTTCCTCCTCCCCTCAGCCCCTCCCCTCCCCCCACCCCTGCCCACTCTCCCTCAGTCAACTCACCGAACAGTCTTCCTCCCCCCTCACTCCCTCAGCCCCTCCCCAACCCCTCCCCACTCTCCCTCTGTCAACTCACCACAACACCCACTCCGCTGGAAGCCTCCAAGTCAGAGGGGCTCATCTCGGTGGTCCCAACCTTCTTCAGATACTCAAACGCCCCCTCCAGCTGAGGAATGGTCTGTCAGAAGCGTCAGGGGGGGCGAGGTTGAGAACACGCAGAGAGGGAACATTGGATGGTCGGGTGAAATGCTTGATGAATCAAATTCCAGCGTTCAGGGATTTTATTAACATCATTGGTCATTTTTGTGCGCGCCAGACAACCTTTGGCAGGCCACTGGTACACCAACACTGTAAGATCGAGTATTTTACCACTTCGGCAAAGGGTAACTCGAGTGGTGCAAGCGGTCACTTTCGTGCATGTATTCTCTTACAACCACCAGGTCGAGGGACGCCATACGGCCAGTCGACAAATCGGCACGGCTTCGGCACAAGGCGCCCCCCACCTGAAATGATGTAGCTGAATAGTAGCTGAAGCACCTGAGGTTGGCTGTGCTTCAGCCAGGAAACAGTAGCTGAATAGTAGATGAACCCACCAGAATTGTACTACAATTCAGATCAAGATTGGAGCTAGATTTTAAATAGACAGTGGTAGAGCAACTCCTGGAGGGCACCATGCTGGAGGTCAGGTAGTTTAGTAATGATGCATGATAACGAATACCAAAAGACAAACAATGGGAGAATAAATATTATAAAATGCCTTCATTACCTACGTTTCGAGAGCAAATTAAAAACAACTATGCCCAAACAAGGTACTTGTACCTGTTCTGGCATGCCTCAGGGGCGGAAGTTGAAGGTGTCATACATTTTCACCATGACCGGTGGTGCAAAAGGCAGACATATTTTAGCAGCTCTGACATGGCGCACATTCCTGTTTCAACCATTCCAGTACCGTAACAATAATATCGTTTAATCCTGGCTACACAATCCACACCTGCTCGGTCACTGGCCGCACCTTCATCTGTTCCGACATGACATACTCCAGAAGCTTCGGCCGGTGCACCAGAGCATTGGCAGGGAACTGCAAACAAGAAGTGTTCAGATGAGCTGAATGCATTGGGTTCAGTGTGAGAGCTGGGACATGAGCGTATGAAGACTCAATGTTGCCTGCCGATGCCCAGTTTCAGTTCTTGGCGACTGCTACCTCCATGCCGCAGTCTTTTCCTACAAGGGATCATTATTTTCGGGATGATGGTGCCTGTACCGCTATGTGCCCCTTTCTGGCACCAATTAAGTGAGGTCACTGTGCCTGATAAAAGTGTCTGGCGTGAGCATTCTGCACGCAATTTGTGACTGACGGTCCCCTGCAATTTTCCATGCCCCAAGGTCAAAATAAAATAAGCAAAGCATGTTCATATGCACTACGGGGGGGAGGGGCAATGTTCCGTCAGCCGATTTTACAGACTTGCATTTTTCCAGAATACCAATATGCAGTAGATGAGGTATAAAGCTAGCCCTGCCCGGCATCAGATTTGTGCCGCAACACCAGAAAATCCCTCCCCAAATCTCGATTCAGCCCAGCCTGCAGCTGCCCCCCTTCTGACGGCAAGTGCATGCACTGCCATGCCCCATGCAGGTCCCTTAAGTCCCCTGTGAATGCGGTAGCTTGCACCTGCCCTCCGCTCCCCGCTAGCCTACTGATGGGTGCATGAGCCATTGTGCATTCTCTGTGAAATGTCCTGGTGCACTTCATGGGGCAAGCGTTATCACTGAATTAACGCACCAAGCCATATCGCAGGACCCAGGCCCATGTGTAGAAATACAATTATGTTTCAGGCGCCCTGTCACCTTGTTCTCATGCAGGTATCGGCCATGCATGGCGTACTCTGGCATGTCTACGCCATGCCTACAGAGGGCTACCCCCATGGCAGCGATAAGGAAATGCGTCAGCAGGCATGAGCCTCGTTATGCATGTTCCATGCTCAAGCAATGTGCGCTCCATGCCCACGCCATGTGTGTCCCATGCACAATTGTGTTGTGTTCCACACCCATGCAATGCACGATGGCTCGTTCCAAGGACATGCACTGCGAGTCCCATGCTCCCTGCACCTTGGTGGCTACAGTGTTGAGAAGGTTTCCTTTGGCCTTGGAGCAGCCGGCGTCCGCCTTAGCCTCCGAAATCACCTCGGTGAGGGTTTTAGCGAGCTTTGGGTTCTTGACTATGTTCCTGGACAACGAGATTCATGCAGCGGCAATCACTTGCGACTCAAAGCAGGCACTCTGTCGGGTTGTCGAAACAGATTGCTTCAAATGTGAGGGCGACACGGTATGGATGGAGCAGGAATGAGTAGACGGGCGCATTCGACGTCTGTATCAATATGTTGGACACAGGTCGTGTTGCATCAATCGATGCATCAACTGCTGAGGTTTGCCGACTCACTTCGCCACGGTTTCGTCCAGCTCGATCTTGAGGAACAAAGCCAGGGCGGCTGCCTCCACATCATCCTTGCTGGACATAGCTTCCAGCTGTTCCTAGACGAGATGAGAGGACCGGTTGTGCTTAAGATCTACATGGGGAGCCAGCCACCCATGCAATACCTCAGACTTGGGGTTTAGTCCGCGGGCCAGGGGTTTAAGCATGGGCTGGTTGAGGCAGGGGAGGCAGGCAGGCAGAGGCCCCGGGTTCAGGGCGCCTCGGTCAGCCTTTGCACCAGGGCTTTGCACACACTGTGGGACCTCGACGCCGTGCCCTCCTTAAATACCAACCAATGTCTAATTTGTGTTATCATAAAGCAGAGTGACAGACTAAAATTGATTGTCAGTTGTCAGTTGTCAACAGGGTGTGTGCGGAAGTCTTCACAACACGATGGTATGCTCCGGCCTGCTGCTGGTCTGGCTGATATATACAAATCCACAGTCCGTTCACTTGAGACGCGGATGTCCCTGTGAAGACCAAGGGATGGGCAACAGGCAAATCAACACATGTGCACCGAGCATGTGCACTGATTTTACGAGTCGTCAACACATGACCATGTGGATGTTGATATGTTCGTCGTTGCGCACGGATTTTGTGGTATCTCTTAGGCTCTATCATGCGAAACTGCTGAGTAGACAAGCATATTCTGGCACTTAAAAGTAAGGATCCATCGATACCCCGCTAACACTGATTGATTTCTTTCTCCATACCGGTAAGCATTGACAGATGACTTTCTGGGTAAGCTTCTATGTCTAATTCTGAAACGCG
Organism: Limnomonas spitsbergensis; assembly: GCA_037349105.1. Taxonomy (NCBI): domain Eukaryota; kingdom Viridiplantae; phylum Chlorophyta; class Chlorophyceae; order Chlamydomonadales; genus Limnomonas; species Limnomonas spitsbergensis. The sequence continues at coordinate 6,121,618 of JAYJMM010000120.1, forward strand.
TACCTCGACAACCAGAGGGGGGGAGCTAATCAACGTGCCTGTACATTCTTTAAGTTCCATCAGGTTTCCATGTCTCAATGAAAGTGTGACCAGCTGGGGGCATAGATAAGATAAGAATCACCTCTGGTCCTGAGGTAGGCCTTCCCTGGTCTATGGACATTGCTTCATTGATGCATTCCAACAATATCTTACCATGGTTCCTAAATAGCATTATGTTACCTTTCCAGGCACGTTACAAGAAAGACCATCAGACTGACATTGGAAAGAACCCAACTAACCAAATATTTTTCGAAAAATAGAGGTCCGCTGGATACAACTGCGTGTCAGGACCCATCAGCCTGTCCTGGGGGCTCTGGGTTCAAAATCCAAATGGATCACTCACAGGTTTCTGGGCCTGCAAATAATGAAATGGTGTGCAAGGAATGGAGACCAACCTAGGATCTACAATCCCCCCTCCCTCTCTAAAAAATCACCTTCGTAACGCTACTCTGCCATCCTTCAGGTGTCCCTGGGGCTCTCACCAGGCAAGCTGCATTAAGCATTGAAGCTCAGCAACTACTCTAAGCCCATAGCCCCCCAAAGGGTGGATTCTCTCGCTCACATCAGCCCAGGAGAGAACGCCTGCCCAAGTCCAGTGCACAGGAACGAAACTGGAATCTAATGACCAAAACTGAAGAGTGAATCGGAGATATGAAGAGCAAAACCAAATCCCTGAAGTCTGAACAGCTACCTCCTGTTGATTCACTCCTCTCACCCTGCAGCCCCCACCAGACCCATCTTTCCGGCGGCCGGCCGCTCTTGCGAAGGGGGCGCAACCTCTGGGCCAACCTCCTCATCATCCGAGTCCGTCGCTGAGTCCCACCCGCCACCTCCCTCGGGGTCAAAGGAGCTGTAAATGTGCGCAGAGAGAGTGAGGCCCGAGCTGAGCCCGAGCTCCATCTCCAGGTCTGACAGCTCGATGCGCATCCTCGAGGGCCGCTGCACCGTCAATGTGCCGCCAGAGCCCAACCGGTGCTTCTGCTTCCCCAGCTGCTGCTGCTGGCACTCTTTCTGCTTCTGCTCTCTCGCAGTCAGCTGCTTGTTGGGGAACGCCGGGTCTGAGGCCGAGGAGGCGCTGGAGGAAACGGATCCTGATGAAGAGGAGGATGAGACCAGCTTTCCAGCACCTTCCCCACTGTCATCAACGCCCACAAGGTCGGGCGAGGAATCTGGCGCCGAACCCGGATCAACAGACGGAGCGTCCTCTGGCCGTATCCCCTCCCAGGCTCCCGCCCGCAGAGACTCCCGCAGAGCCTCCAGATTGAACTCGGCGTCCTCTTCCGCCTCTCCCGAAAACAGCGCATCCTCACCTGCACCAAGGCTCCCGGGCCCTGCTGCCTCACCCTCTTCTGCTTCCCCGCCGGCGCTCCTGGCTGCCTTGGCTCCTGACTTGGATGCGCTGCCGGCCGCCTCCTCGGCGCTCATTGAAGAGTGCCCCACCTCGGGCGCCTCTACCACTGGCCGCTGCTTGTTACTCGTGCGCATGCCCGCAAAGTAGTGCAGCTGCTGCTGCGTGTAAGCCTGTGTGGAGGGTGTGAAATACATTGGGTGGGCGACTCGATTTTGTGTGTTCCTGCAACTTACTTTTGTTTAAATGGTGAAGGTCGTGCGTTCGGGATTGATTGCACGTTGGAAAGCAGGAGTGCTGAGGCACTGTAGCGGGTAGCTAGGCAAGTGGTGGCTTAAGAAGCTGAAGGGACGGCTCACAGTGAAGGCGCGGATGTGACTTCGGCCCAAACTGCGCTGTTTCCTTAACTCTCACGCCCCCCACAGGGCGTAGCTTTCTTTCTTTCTTGAGGGGACGGGGAGAGCAGCCTCCGCTCAGCACTGCAGCTGATTGTGTTTTTGATAAGACCACGTACAAACTTTTGCGCGTTCCAGTTCACGTCTCAGAAGTCACTGCATCCAAAACGCCTTACATTTTCATATTTCAAACCACCTTCTCAACTTTTTTTGCTGTCCTTAACAACTCTGACAAAACGGATTTTCTCAATACACGAAATAATTGTACGTTCCTAGCTGCGCTTGTTCTCTACCTACTCGGCTCGGTTTTCATCTGCCATGGATGCTTTCAAAAAGTTGTGTTTCCAAGTTGCCCTCTCCATTCCCTCACTGCGCAGCTCCAATTTCAAACCCCATGGATCCTTGGCCTCTTCCAATTTGCCCTAATTATCAGGCTGCATAGCTACAATTCCCAAGCATCCTGGACATTTTTTGAACTGGCCCCATGGACTCCAGACACCCAGTGCCAGGGCGGACACTGGGCAGTGCATCAAAGCATCCAGCAAACAACATCTACCTGGCTGACCAAGGCACCCAATTTCTACCCGGCTGCCCAATGCATCCAGCCCCCTTCAGTTACCTGGCTGCCCAGCTCCAGGGTGGACAGCGCGTCCAACGCATCCAGAACAAAGTCATCCACCTTCTGTAGATTGCGGTTGGGATCCAGGCGGCTCAGGCCAGTGATCATACTTCCCAGGTCAAGAGCCTTGAGGCGGCCGGCCACCAGGTGCTGAGGGAGGGAGCGGGGAGGGAGGGAGGGAGGAGGGTTCAGGGGGGGAAGAGGTGGCTGATGATCAGGCGCTGAGGAGCGGCACTACGACAGGGGGTAGTGCTCTTGGGGGGATGTGGGGACAGGTTTAATGGAGGGGTCATTGGAAAGATGAGGGGCAAGGGAATGAGGGAGCAGGGCTGAGGGTATAATGACGAAGGGCTTCTAGGGAGCAAGTTGTGAGGCAGAAGGACTCAGGGAAAACATCCCATAAGAACGTACTTTACAGGTCATTAATCCATGCACATACTAGCACTTAATAAAGTTCAGGGTTTAGTCAGTCGTTCCTCGGTACACATAACAGGGCACCGTAGTATAAGAGTTCAGGGTTTAGTCAGTCGTTCCTCGGTACACATAACAGGGCACCGTAGTATAAGAGTTCAGGGTTTAGTCAGTCGTTCCTCGGTACACATAACAGGGCACCGTAGTATAAGAGTTCAGGGTTTAGTCAGTCGTTCCTCGGTACACATAACAGGGCACCGTAGTATAAGAGTTCAGGGTTTAGTCAGTCGTTCCTCGGTACACATAACAGGGCACCGTAGTATAAGAGTTCAGGGTTTAGTCAGTCGTTCCTCGGTACACATAACAGGGCACCGTAGTATAAGAGTTCAGGGTTTAGTCAGTCGTTCCTCGGTACACATAACAGGGCACCGTAGTATAAGAGTTCAGGGTTTAGTCAGTCGTTCCTCGGTACACATAACAGGGCACCGTAGTATAAGAGTTCAGGGTTTAGTCAGTCGTTCCTCGGTACACATAACAGGGCACCGTAGTATAAGAGTTCAGGGTTTAGTCAGTCGTTCCTCGGTACACATAACAGGGCACCGTAGTATAAGAGTTCAGGGTTTAGTCAGTCGTTCCTCGGTACACATAACAGGGCACCGTAGTATAAGAGTTCAGGGTTTAGTCAGTCGTTCCTCGGTACACATAACAGGGCACCGTAGTATAAGAGTTCAGGGTTTAGTCAGTCGTTCCTCGGTACACATAACAGGGCACCGTAGTATAAGAGTTCAGGGTTTAGTCAGTCGTTCCTCGGTACACATAACAGGGCACCGTAGTATAAGAGTTCAGGGTTTAGTCAGTCGTTCCTCGGTACACATAACAGGGCACCGTAGTATAAGAGTTCAGGGTTTAGTCAGTCGTTCCTCGGTACACATAACAGGGCACCGTAGTATAAGAGTTCAGGGTTTAGTCTGTCGTTCCTCGGTACACATAACAGGGCACCGTAGTATAAGAGTTCAGGGTTTAGTCAGTCGTTCCTCGGTACACATAACAGGGCACCGCAGTATAAGAGTTCAGGGTTTAGTCAGTCGTTCCTCGGTACACATAACAGGGCACCGTAGTATAAGAGTTCAGGGTTTCGTCTTACATAGCTCGATAATAATGGTGGCGCCCAACCACGTTGCACAGCATCGCCTGAGTGTAAGTAAAACGTCAAAATGTTGAAATTACATGCCCCCTCTGCAATGGGTCATGCAACTGCTTGTCATGGGAACTATACGGAACTATACCCATGCCTCAGCCCTAATGAGCCCCTCTCTTCATTCCCTACCAGGACTCCAATCAATTCAATTTATTTGTACTGATTCACCTGCCGGGATGCGTTGACATAGCTATAGAGCCAGGCTGGAGGGGGTGCGATGTGCAGCCGCTCCACAGACCACAAGACATTGGCGAGTCCCTGCGGGATGCATGGGTTGCATGAGGTGCATGGGTTTCAAGGAGGTGCCATTTGCAGCCTCTCCAAAGACCACAAGACATTGGTGAGTCCCTGCGGGATGCATGGGTTGCATGAGGTGCATGGGTTTCAAGGAGTGGTGCCATTTGCAGCCTCTCCACAGACCACAAGACATTGGTGAGTCCCTGCGGGATGCATGGGTTGCATGAGGTGCATGGGTTTCAAGGAGTGGTGCCATGTGCAGCCTCTCCACAGACCACAAGACATTGACCAGTCCCTGCGGGATGCATAGGTTGCATGAGCTGCATTGAGTGGTGCAATGTGCAGCCTCTCCACAGACCACAAGACATTGGCGAGTCCCTGCGGGATGCATGAGTTGCATGACGTGCATGAGCTGGATTGAGTGGTGCGATGTGCAGCCTCTCCACAGACCACAAGACATTGGCGAGTCCCTGCGGGATGCATGAGTTGCATGACGTGCATGAGCTGGATTGAGTGGTGCGATGTGCAGCCTCTCCACAGACCACAAGACATTGGCGAGTCCCTGCGGGATGCATGAGTTGCATGACGTGCATGAGCTGGATTGAGTGGTGCGATGTGCAGCCTCTCCACAGACCACAAGACATTGGCGAGTCCCTGCGGGATACATGGTTGCATGAGGAGCATGGGTTTCAAGGAGTGGTGCCATTTGCAGCCTCTCCACAGACCACAAGACATTGGTGAGTCCCTGCGGGATACATGGGTTGCATGAGGTGCATGGGTTTTTAGGAGTGGTGCCATTTGCAGCCTCTCCACAGACCACAAGACATTGGTGAGTCCCTGCGGGATGCATGGATTGCATGAGGTGCATGGGTTTCAAGGAGTGGTGCCATTTGCAGCCTCTCCACAGATCACAAGACATTGGTGAGTCCCTGCGGGATGCATGGATTGCATGAGGTGCATGAGCTGCATTGAGTGGTGAAATATGCAGCCTCTCCACAAACCACACAATGTTGGAGATACCCTGCAAGTGCCCGGTGGAAAACGTTTTGAATGTAATTGAAAGCCTGGGCATGACCAAAAGAAAGCGAGATAGGGGGGTGTGAGGAAAGAATGGCAGGAGCAGCAGGAATAGCAACAGCAACAAAAACCCTCTTGCATGGACCCTCACCTTTAAAATAACTCATGCAGGCACAAAAAATCCTGGCATGAACCAGAAGCCTGGCTTTCATAAACCTTAACCCATCCCGCAGCTACCCAAACATCAATTCTCTATTGCTCAGACCCCGATAGCAACACAGTCCTGTCTGCCCAGACCCTGGAAAAAGATGCAGACCTCTGGAGCCTTCCCCCTCACAAGCTCATATGCAGCCTGCTTCTCACCAGGTGAGCCGTGAATACTGGAACCCTACTTCTCAAAAGCTCAAACCCTAAACCCACATACTGCAAACACTGTATCCCTGAATACTGATGACACAGGTTGAGGGTAAGCCATAACAAAGGCTGTGGCCCCCTGCAGCCTTGCCCATACATTCGATTAACAATTACATTCCAAGGCACAGCTCCAGTACCATTCATAGACCTCCATAGATGGCATAGATTCATAGATGCCAATTCAATGCATTGCAGAGCAGCAAATCACCCACCTGGGGGCTGAAATCACTCATCCGCAGGAAGGACACCTTGAGGAACTCATTCACCCAGTTGCGGTCCAGCACGCAACGGCGGTCCGCCAACGCCCACAGCATCTACGACAACGAGGGACAACACAAGAGGGACAAGGTCAAGGGGGGAGACAGGGGAGTGAGGATCTTAACGACCCAGTCACAGGTGAGTGCGCAGAGGCGTGCCGCCAGTACTTTCAGAATCTGCAAGGCAGGGTCAACAAACACATAAGCGACGAGGTATCGACGCATCTAAAAGCACGGCTTTCAGGACATGCTCAGGTGCCCCATCCTTAAGATTGCTGACCTGTCTCGGTTTTCCTCTTTTAATCCGATACCTACTCCTGTGCTGGACGTGGATGCCCCCAGTGTTTCTAACTTCAAATTTCATAAACTCAGCCATCAGTGTGAAAAAGTGTGAGCATTGGCACTGGCCTTCGGCGAGCCAACTTCTTTTGGCGAGTGGCTAGGCTGGAATTGCCAATCCGACTTATTTTGGACTCGCCCTAGAGGTCGCCAATGGCTATCACTCGCCTGATACAGAAATGCTGGATGCCCCGAGCCAGGTACCCCAGTACCCAATCCGAACATGGACTGACCTGGCTCAGTTCCCTCTTCTCATTCAATGCCCATTCCTGTTCAGGAGGTGGATGCCCCAAGCCAGGCACCCAATCGCAACATCAACTGACCTGGCTCAGCTCCGAGGCTTTGAAGGTTGACAGACGCTTGTCGGTCGCGTCGAAAAGCTGCGCCAGCAGCATGGACGATGGCCGGACGTTGAAGCAAGCCAGTGCCCAGACCGTGTTCGCCACCTGGCAGGCGCAAACAGACACACGGAGAACAGAGATGGATGACCAATTGACCAGGTGAGGGGTTGGGGCGGTTTGTAAAAAAAAAACTGTACCTGTACCGGCAATTGCCGATCACGCGGGTGTGGTCTCCTCAGGTCAAGGGCACAGACATCTGTAGAGAAAAACAATAGAGGCTTGAAGCTCGAGGTATGCGCTGCTTTAACCAATTCGTGGGGAGCAGGAACTTGTCTACATCTCAACATGCTCCAAGATTTGGGTCCTGTCGCTCTCCTCCTCTTACATCTCCTCCTCTCCTCACATCTCCTTCTCTCCTGTTGATCGTCTCCTCTCCCAAGATCTCCTCCTCTCCTAAGATCTCCTCCTCTCCTAAGATCTCCTCCTCTCCTTACATCTCCTCCTCCCCTTACATCTCCTCCTCCCCTTACATCTCCTCCTCCCCTTACATCTCCTTCTCTCCTCACATCTCCTCCTTTCCTGTTGATCGTCTCCTCTCCTAAGATCTCCTCTTCTTACATCTCCTCCTCCCCTCACATCTCCTCCTCTCCTGTCTCCTCTCCTAAGATCCTCACACAAAAGGAAGCACCCCGGACACATACCCACCCGCCCCCTTGATCCTCCATCGCTCACCTCCTGTGGTGGAAACTCTGCCGCCATCAACTCAATGCGCATCACGTAGCGGGTCATGAAGCTGGTCGGAGGAACGATGCCCAGCTTGGCAAGCCCCCACGCAAACATGGCCAGGTCACGCGCATTGAACATGTCGATCAGCTGGTAGGAGCACGTGAGCAGCTTGTGCAGCCAGCCCTCAGAGGGAACCACACCTAGGAAAAGTGAGGTGTGTGTGTGTGTTTTGAGGGGGATGTCAATGAGCTGGTATGTGCACCGCGGGTTTTTATGGTGGTTAGGGGGGGGGCGTGGGTTTATGGGTTCACAGGTTCCTGCGTTCAGCCTTGAGAACAAAGCACCGCCTGTGTCTACCCTTATTTGGGCCGCCTATGACAAACAAACAAATTGGATTTCAAGCATCGTTTTTCAAGGTTTTAGGGTGCAGCATCCGCTACCCTGGGTAGCAGGGCCTTGAAGTGGGATGAGCGTGAATGTCCGAATCCCAGATCTTCCTAGATCTTCCTGGATCTGCCTAGATCTTCTAACTTTAACCTAGATCTTCATAGATCTTCCTGGATCTGCCTAGATCTTCTAACTTCAACCTAGGTCATCCTGGATTGTCCTGGCCAGGTAACTTTGGATGAAGGAATGAAACTTGGCATCCAGTGCTGGCAATGTCTCTTGAGCCCTGCCTCCCACCCAGCTTAGCACACAGCCAGATCGTTTTGGCCAGGCGGATTCTCAGGTGGATTGAAAAGCGTGCGCTGCCGTCCACACACACTGAAGGTACCAGGTCCCTTCAATTCCGCCCAGCTAAGGGACAGGCCAGATTGTCTCGGCCAGGCAGCTCACACAATAAGGATTGGGTTTGGGGATACTGTATTGTCCTTGGATGCTACTGAGTCTAAGGCTACACAGATGTACATGCTGTACACCTATATAATGGACACTGTAATCCAAAGTCAACCTTATAGCAGAGCGCTACAGATACGTGCTCGTTGGTGAACACAGCGGCAACGCAGAGGGTGAGAGGTGTTTTAAAACACCTCTCAACCTCTGACCTAGCTTCGTGAGCGCCCAGATCGCCTTCGACAACGTGTCAGACACCCAAACATTTCACCTAGCTTCAAAAATAGAAAAATCGTCGTGGCCAACTGGCCATGCAGCAGCCCCCCCACCCTCTCACCCAGCTTCGCAAACGCCCAGATCGTCTTGGCTAGGTGGCTGGGCAGCAGCGACTGCATGCGGACCAGCGTCGCACTCTGCATCCTGGCCAACACGCGCTCGTCCACCGGGAAACACAGAGAGGCATAGGCGTAGGAAAACGTGGCCAGGTCCGCGGCGTTGCACGATGGCAGCAGCTGAGACACGCGAGAGGCAACGCGGCGTTTGAACTCGATGTCCGGATGATACCTAGCGTGTTTAGGGTTACGGGTTTAGGGTTCAGGATCTGGATAAATGGGGAGGGTTGGATGCAACACGGGGGTATACAGGGTTTGATGTGTGAACAAGGTTTAGGAGGTTTGACGTGCGCTGGGGTTCTGAATTACATTCAGGGTTTCGGAATGATGGGTAGGTTTTTTGGTCTATTTGTTGATCAAAATCATCATAATGGTAAAAGATTATGTTCAACATTCATCTAGCGATTATCTTCACTGCCCGCACCCACTTCTTCACACCAGGTTCACACATGTCCATTTTTTTCTTCTCTAAACTCGTGCTCACACTTCTTCACACGGGGACTGACTTGCTGACTGGCTTCTCAGTCTATCGTATATTTATATATTTCCAAATAACGCACTTGAACATGGAGAGCGCCCACAGCGCCTGCGAGAGGCCCTGCGGCGTAAACCCGTGCAGCTTCTCCGGCGTCACCATCTCTCCGGCCACCGCGTCCAGCCACACCTCCTCGGGACGATGCTCCGCGGTGCACATCGACCACAACACGTTGCTGAGGCTGTGCGAGCTGTAGCCGGGGAGATTATCCTGCAGGGGTAACATTCGAAAATTGTAAGGGGGGAAGGTACCATACCGTACACCATTCGTTTTGCAATTTTAATTCGTCCAGGGTCTAGGCCTAAACTCTGAACCTGATGCTAAGGCAGCCAGCAGTAGTGCCACCAACAACACCAGCAGCGGTACAGCCAGCAACACCAGCAGCAGTACAGCCAGCAACAATAGCGGTCGCAGCAGTACAGCCATGAGCAACAACAGCACTGCTGCCACCAGCATCAACAGAAGCAGTGCCGCCAGCACTAGTGCCCCCAGCAGCAATTCTGCCAGGAGTCCTGACCCCACTGCATCCTGGACCAACACCACTCCACGCAGCCGCCGCATCGAGCTGCTCAGGTGGAAATCCCGAGAGGATGACGTCAAGGTGTGGACAGGTATGAATGGTATGCACTAGGTCAGCAAGGGCTCAGAGGGGGTGCAGCGCTGCCCGGGAGTCTGAAGAACTTTATGAAAGGAGTGTTTCTTTATTCTCGACTCAGCTACATGTCAGCTACACTCCGACCACTGGCCGTTGGCCCCAATTTGGTGCTGTGTGAGCTTTAGCCCGGAGGTTATCCTGCAATGGCGGCATTCGAAAGTTACCGTATTTGATGGGAAAATATATTAAAAAAGTACTGCACACCATTTGTTTCTCAGCTTTTCTTAGTTTAGGGTCTAGGCCTAAACCCTGAACACGTTGCTCAGTCTGTGTGGGCTTCAGCTGGGCCGAGGTGCGCCCTGCAAAACTTAATTCAGGGCCACGAAGCAAAACAATAAGGGTGCCAGCCGGTCCACCCCGCAGCGCTCACACTAACATAGGGTCAGATCCCAACAGGTTCAGCTACAAACACATAAAAGCTATAGCAGCACGCCAGCTAGTCCACACTCACAGCCCTTGAAAAAATAAATAAAACAGCCCTACACTGCAGTCCCTGCAGGAACGTCTTAGTTAGGGTAACAATGCAGCACAGGCAAACGCCAAAAGCCTCCACCCATCAACTAGGCTGTGCCCCCGCACCGCCCGCACCTTCACGTGGTCCAGAAGCTTCTGCAGCTTCCCCGCCGACAGACGGAACTTAAGCTTGGCAAGCGACCACATGACGATGGACATCTCCTGTGGCTTGAAGCTCGGCAGTACAGCCTGGCACGCCTGCAAGTACAAGTCCATCCATCGCTGGGAGGGCTGGACCTGAGGGGCAGGGTCCGGGGGGAAATGTCTCAGGTTCCAGGTCAAATTGGGAGTGTGTGCGTTACTGAAATCGCTAAATGAATGTAAAAACCAGGTAGCGAAATTGTTAGATATATTTTATAAACATTCTGCGTGCAATGAGACTATGAAAGTGCATTTAAATCATGGCTAGTGAATAGTGATAATACTCAATGGTGTGACAATGGCGTGACGTGCATAAATCCATGGCAACATGGCAAGAACGTGTGTCGTTTGTTTGAAATCATAGAGTAAGGCGGAGCACATACCTCCAACCGGGCAAAGCTCCACAGCAGGTTGGCAAGCCCCTGAGGTGTGAACTGTGCGAAGGCCTCCTCCGACATCTTGGCCAGCTCGGCCATCAGGTCCTTGTCCTTATACTCAAAGCTCCCCACACAGTGCGCAACGGTAGCCAGGGAGCGCGCCTTGAGGGAAGAGGGGGGTAGGGTTTAGGGTTTAGGGTGCAGCACTGCTCGTCAATCGTGCCTTTTGGAGGGGGGGGCACAATTATAGCAGTGTGCGAAAGAGTGTGCCTTTGAGGGGCAGGGGGTGCGAGCCAAACGCTCAGTCGCTCACCTCGAATCCCACATGAATACATGATGCAGCTGAGGGTAAAGAGTTCGAAGTGGGGATTTTGGGAAGTGGCGAGTGGGGAAGGGAGGGGGGCCCTGAACCTTGATCCCCTTATGATGCAGCTGAGATTGCAAGGGTAAGATATAAGAAAACTCCTGCCCCAGTCGATGAGGAATTCCCTAGGTCTTCGGATTGTGGGGTGCTTTACAGCTGCACCTGAAGCCAAGGCAGGTTCACCCTGAACCCTAAACCCGCACCAGCAGTCCAGGCAGGTTATCCTTGAATAGTTGAATCCCAAACCTGCACCTGCAGCCAAGAAGATTCCCCCTAAACCCTAAATCCTATACCCTCAGCTGCAGTCAAGGCAGGTAACTCTTACGCCCTTGACACGCATCTGCACCGAAGGCAAGGTCTCCTTAAACCCTGCACCCTATACGCACTTGCAGCTGAGGCAAGGTCTCCCTATACCCTGAACCTGCGATAGCAGCCAAAGCAGGTTATACTTGAACCCTAAACCTGCAATAGCAGCCAAGAGAGGTTCTCCTTAAACACCTCAACCCTTCACACGATACACGCGCCTGCAGCAGGGCAGGTTCTCCCCTGCCCGTGCGACCAGCATCAGCAGCCAAAGCAGGTTATACCTTGACCCTAAACTCGAACTAAGCAAAGGAAGGTTCTCCTTTAACAACTCAAACCCTAGACACACACCTGCAGCCGAGGCAAGTTCTCCTTCGCCCGTGCCACCAACATCGGCAGCAGTTTCACGGCCACGACGCGCGCCGCATGCACATGCCCGCCGGACCAGCTCCCCCTCCCGTCCCCGCCCCCTCCGGTTCCACCAGTCCGATTGAACGACGCCAGCTTGCTGAACGCCGCCGTCAGATGGTACTTGTTCCATGTCTGCAGGCCGCCCAGGCAGCGCTGCAGCTCCGCAGGGCACTTGCTTGCCATAATCATACCTGTCCGTAAGCAGTGTAGGACATCCATGAAGCTACCTTGATCCAGGAAACTTGCACAGCCATTCAGCGTTTATTTTTTTGGCTACAAGTTTTGAGCTTCGTCAGGCCGCACAGCGGCCGCCAAAGGCTCAATAAGAACCAAACCTGGGCCGGCCTGCAACTGGTCACAACAGTGGCAAGGCTGGCAAAAATGGGGCCACAGCCAGCTGCCGGAGTGTAGCTGACATGTAGCTGAGCGAAGAAAACAGAAACACTGTTTTCATTAAGTTCTTCAGACTCCCGGGCAGCGCTGCACCTCTACTGGGCCCTTGCTGACCTAGTGCATACCATTCATACCTGTCCACACCTTGACGTCATCCTCTGGGGCTTTCCACCTGAGCAGCTCGATGCGGCGGCTGCGTGGAGTGGTGTTGGTCCAGGATGCAGTGGGGGCAGGACTCCTGGCGGAATTGCTGCTGGGGGCACTAGTGCTGGCGGCACTGCTTCTGTTGATGCTGGTGGCAGCAGTGCTGCTGTTGCTGATGGCTGTACTGCTGGTGCCGCTAATGTTCCTGGCTGGACTGCTGCTGGTGCTGCTGGCTGTACCGCTGCTGGTGTCCCTGATGGCACTGCTGCTGGTCTTGCTGTTGGCGGCACTGGTGGTGGCCATGCTACTGCTTTTTTCGCTTGTCGTGGGGCTGGAGTTCCTGCTCCCGCTCGTGCTGTTGCTGTTGTTGCCGCTGCGTTCCTGCGGAGGCTGCGGGCAGATCTCTGCTGGCCGGGATAAACCCTGCATAACATCTCTACTCCCGCTCGTACTGTTGCTGTTGTTGCCGCTTCGTTCCTGCGGGTTGATCTCCGCTGGCCGGGATAAACCCTGCATGCCACCTCTACTCAAACTGGTGCTGCTGTTGCCGCTGCGTTCCTGCAGAGGCTGCAGGCTGGTTTCGGCTGGCCGGGGTAACACCTGCATGCCATCTCTGCTCCCGCTGCCGCTAGTGTTACTGCTGTTGCTGCTGAGTTCCTGTACGATGGTCTCAGCAGGCTGGGAAGGCCCCTGCATGCCATCACCCTACATGCAAGCCCAGCACGTCATCAGAGAGAAGCATGGGCAACCAGACAGATCGGAGAGGGGAATCCAGGAGGTAACGGCAGGAAATGGTGGACAAGATGTGCAGTCTACCAGGACGCAATCGTTGCCATGCTTATAGAAAGGAAAGGGAAGATTTTCAAATATGTCACTGTTTTCTCCTCCTGTCACCCTGGGCTACATCAGGGGCTGTGGCCAGGAAGCTGATGCTCCACACAGCTCTCGGGAACCTCACACAAATTTTCAAAAAAATGCCTAAATGTGCATGCATGGGTGAGCCTGTCATGCACATGTGTGTGTATGGGCTTTAGTGCAGAGATGCTCCCCTGGGGCTTAGAGAGCCGAGCATGGGGGTCAGGCATGGAGCAGGGCAGCAGGACTGAGATTTTTGTTTCTAAATAGCGGAGCCTCGTTACGTTGCATTTAAACTTGGCACGAAGCACTCTTCCGATTTAGGAGGTGGGTGTGAGGGAGGTGGGCTTCCGAGATGAGGAACATTGACAGCGCCGCGTCGTGGCAGCTTGGATGGGGGACTTATGAGCAGGAGGTTTGTGTTCGGAGGAGGGAGCAGCGAGAGGGACTGCTCTTTTGCGCTTTTCCAATGCAAAAACGCGTGTGCGGCACAGTGTGACACGCACCTCCTGACTTCTGTTGGAGGCGCGACAGCTGCTGCTGCTGACGACTCTTCTTCGCGGCACAGCACCAATTCCCCATGCCGAGTATCCAGAGGTGCAAGGTGGCGAGGCGATGACGCTGGGGGGCGTTGCTGCTGCTGATGTCAGTGGGGCAACTGGATAACGCGACACCCGAAAACCTGACCGCGACAGTCCGAGGCTGCTGCAGAAGCTATATCCAGGATCGAGTCTGAAGCTCATGACGCGTTTCGAAAGTCTACGGTGCCTCCTCTACTCTGACGTTATCACGGCCGATGTGTGCGCAATCCCGTCGGGCATGTTTATCTGGCGTTCAGATCAGAGTAGCGCATTCTAAATAAATGGATTTCCTGGAAACGATCGCGATGGCTGCAAGCTGCGTTTTCCTGAATGAAGTCCGGCACTCAGCTACATAAACAGTGACGGTCCATGTAGCTGACAGGATCATCGGTTGGGAGGGGATCAGAGTGCTTGAGTACGCAAGCTCTATAAGGCTATGAACGCAATCAAATGGTCGAGCTCTTTGAGGCCACGGCAGGGGAGCCACCGAGACGTGCACGCATCGGTCGTTCCTAGAGTCCTAGGGGAGCGTTTATGTCGCCCTGAAAGCAGCGGCTCAGAAAATACTCAAATACCTAACCATGGTGTGGAAAGAGAGCCCGTATCGGGAACGCGACGAGGCCTCTTGCTGGCAGCTGTAGGTGAGACGACCTGTGGGCCACTGATGAGGAGTGGGAGGCTGGCAGGGTGGATATATGGTATCAGCTTATGTACCCGGAATGCCAAGCAATGTTAATGAGGCAAGCAACGTAAATGCAGGCAAGCAACATCCATTCCAGCGCATGAATGGTCATGAAGTCAGGCATAACTCGCATCACGCTCACCCGATCTGCAGCATGGCACCATGCTGTAGATCAACCAACCCTGACACCACAGTGAGACACATGGCTTCTTGGGTCTCCTTATAGTTCTCTTATTATTAAAATAATAGGCTATGTTTATTGAATACGAAAATGTCATTTTCCCTGTCTGGGATGAGAAAGGCTTGATCTGACAGCCAACAACCGTCTAAACAACGGAATATGTAAAAAGATAAGAAGAAACGGCGGTAGCTGCTACGCTGCATCCTGGTCTGGGAATGGCAGAATGCTGGAAGCAGGCACGCTTCCAGGCACCTCATCAGGATGGATTTGAACCTGGCACAAAAGTGGCTTATGGCGTTTTAGGAGGATTTTTGAAGGACAAAAAAGAAAAATACCCTTCCCCGCTGCACAAATGCGGTACTCCTCACTCTATCCTAAGCCTCACAGAGCGCTCAGAGCATGGATGATGTTGTTGCATCCAGGGTTTGCGCTGAGTTTTGGCGCCGGAGTACTTTTGTAATTCAGGACAAAATTTCGGATTACTGATTTCAGCCTTCAGCCAGAAACGTCGAGCTTATAGTACCCCTTGTAAAATGACCGGTTTTCTGGTATAACAGTGAATACATTCTGGTATAACGATGAATCCCTCAAACGTGATTTGCCGCAAAACTTCTTGAACCCTTGACCCCTTTTCTCAATGCAGCGCTGCTGGCCTTACGTCCTGCTGAGCGAGGCCTAGCGGCTGAAGTGCTCCCTGCTGCTCTCCCGCCCGGAGGACCAAACGGCCCCCCCAAGGAAAGTTTTCCAGGCCCTAGGCTTCCAACCCCAGCGCCTGTTGGGGCAGCACCCGGCTCTGCGGCCCAGCCTCCATCCTCCCCTACGGCACCCGCTCCCGATGCGCCCCTGGGACCCCTCCAGCCAAACGCCAGCCCTGCACCATTGGACTCCAGAGCTGCGCACGAGGAAGCTGTCAAGAAGCTGGTCCAGGAGGAGGAGGACCGGCAAAAAGTCAAGTACGGAAAGCGTGGCCGGATACGCGAGCTGTCTGAGGTCAGTCAGGGGTTATAGGGTGCCTTTTAATTGGTCCTGGGGTCAGTCCTGGTCAGTCCGGGCAGTCCTGGGGTCAGTCATGGGTCATGCAGGCACGTACATAGGGGTTTGCATGCTGGGGTTTGATTGTCGGTTGTCCAAGCAACTGACTAAACTGAAGTGGTTTAGGGTGTCTTTAATCCTGCGCAGGTCTGCCGTGCTGTCATGTCTGGCTTGGCTTAATTTCCGGTCCCTTTTACTCATGCCCGTGCTCCTTCCTTCATCTTTAGCAGAGGGCGTGTTCTGATGCATCTGTTGTGTTCTGCCTTGACAGATGCGAGCGGAGCTGGCTGAGAAGGGACTGATCCTGGTTCAGAAAGAGCAGGAGTTGCTGGCGAAAGAACAGGATGTCCTGGTTTTGAAGGAGGAGGTAAGATGGGAGTTTCAATGCCCTGCTGACTGGCACGACCAGGTTGAAAAAGGGGGGCCTGTCTGCTGCATTGACTAGTTGGTCCTGAACAGGGTCCTGAATGTTTCCGAAGTAACAAATGTGTGTTAGAAATTTAGGGGGCTGAGCCAATCAGCCATGCGGCCGCATGGCTGATTGGCTCAGCCCTTAGACTTTGTAGCAATATATTCGTGCCTTTTGAGTATAATGCCTGTGTGGACAATAATACAGCATGATAGTTTGTTGTTGCAGTGCCAATGAAATCTGCACCCTTCACACCAGGGCCGCATACGGGCCACAGGAGACAATTCGGGATGCAATGCAATTTGGGGTTCATTGCTAATTGGGTCCGTTTTCTGTGGCCCTGCACCCAAGAGCCCTGGGTTGGGCCATCTGGAGATGGCTGTGCGGTTAAATTGGGATTATTGCGAATAGATATGAAGGGCCTCTCTCTGGGTGTCCATATGCTAGCTCAAGTTGTCCGTTCACCGTATGTTTCCCTTACCTCGCCCAATTACATGGTTGATTCCTGGTTTGGCCAGGCCCACATTGATGTCACACTTGCCTGCTGTTCCACAGCTGGAGCTGGAGCGCAAAATCCGAGCGTTGCTGACCAGGGAGAAAGAAAAGGCTGAGGAGGAAGCGGCTCTGGCCATGGGGATGTGCACGGGTGGAGCTATGCTGCCTTGAGCATCACAAATAGATATCCCTGCCTGATGTGCCCGTTTGTTCAGAGTTTTGACTGTCTATGGGACTCTAGGGCCCTTACTTGGGGGTCGCTCGTGAGGGAATCAAAGATCAAGGACTGGCTTCATTATGGTGCTGCTTGGGATGGGAGAAGGGTGAGATAAGCTAGAGTGTCCCCCGCTCGACCCCAAAAGGGCCTTTCATTCGACGCGGTTTTCCGCCACCTCAGGTGACCTCAGGAGACTTAACAACTGGTCACCTAAGGTCACTCAGGGACACTCACTGAGTCATTGAAACAAGCTGCCTCTCTGCTGCCTTTGATATCTCAGCACCACATCTGGGCATGCTCTTTAACTTTTGATATTTGTGTTCCTTTCAAGAATGCGGTGCAGGCACTGCTAGCTACTTCAAATATTGGGTTGCTGAGTTCAAGGGACTCCAGGAGACGCATGGAACTGAATTGCGTACTTGACTAGTACGTTTTAAAAGCATAGGGTAAAATACTTTGAGAGCTGAGGGTAATGCAAAATGCATGCTGCTTAGATTAGGACAGACTGAAACGAGAGGCGTCGGTAATTCATATACTGCCAATGCTGGTACTGGTATTTTGATTTATGTTGCATGTAACTGATAGTTCCGTTGTCTCTCAATAAGACAGTTGGGCGCACATGTCAATGACGTTACACCCCTGGGCCCTGCTCAAAAAGGCTCGGCCGCAAATGTGGCCGACCATAAAGCATGGCCCATGCTAGCGGTGTAATGGCATTTGAGATTTTGATGTAACTGACATGTCACTGGTTGCCCGGATCCACGGTTAGTGCTGCCTGTCTGTGTCCTAGATCCTGTCCCGATCACCCATGATCTGATCGGGACCGGTATACCACACTGGCTTTCCCTTAGATCCCAGTTCACCACAGAACATATGCTGAGGGGTGGCTCATTACTGATGAAGCGTCAGGCCATCTCCGTGGCCCTTGTCATTGGACCTTCGACATGAGACAGTTATGAATCCAGTCCAGGCCAAGACTGAGGCTTGGTCTTTGTCCATGCTGCTTACTCCATACCTCCTTTTCGCCCTGCTGCTTGCTTCAATCGTACAAATGGACCTGCTCGCTGTCAGGCAGGGCACCGGAGAGCGCTTTTGGTGTAGTCATTTGCTAGGTGCCTTGGAGGAGCTGGAGCTGGGATCCGCCGTCCCCAAATTGCGTCAGACAGCGACTGACCTGCAACCGCTACCTGTCACAGAGGTGCTAGCGTTAGTTGATGCAGCATACCAGCGGGCGCAGCTGGATACAGCTGACAG
The DNA here is from genome assembly GCA_037349105.1 of Limnomonas spitsbergensis. Lineage (NCBI taxonomy): Eukaryota > Viridiplantae > Chlorophyta > Chlorophyceae > Chlamydomonadales > Limnomonas > Limnomonas spitsbergensis. Next base: position 6,139,727 of record JAYJMM010000120.1, read on the forward strand.
AGGGGACCCCAGAGATCTTGCCACTGAACACAGGTCTGCGGCCGCCTACCGCGCCTGGTTCCAGCCTAAGGCGGGCGCTGTCCTTACGCAGGCCAGGGGCCGCACCAGCCGAAGGGATTGTGCTTGTGTGCGCACAAACTTAAGGCTGCGGCTAGGCACCGTCAACACGGCTAACACTAGAGGACGGCGTGGCGGTCAGCAGCGTGACAGACGGTGGTGCCCGCGATGTTGGGCTAGGGGAGATGGCGAGCATGTGGAGGACGCATTGCATGCTTGCTTTCAATGCCCCAGCGTGCAGGATCAACTTAAGGAGCGGGGATGGGCAGGTCCTCCGAACGGTGCTAGAGACTTCTTCGAGTTGTGCCGGGGCAAGCTTAGGTGGGATGCCCTGGCTTATGTGGAAGACGTGGTAGAAATTGTTGAGGCGTAAACGTTCTCAGAGACTGGAACTTCCTTTTCCTTTCCTTTCTAGCCTTTTGTCTGTCCATTCACTTTTGTTACCCCTTTTCCTTTTTTTTCTGCACCTTTTACTTCGGCGCCCACGCGGCCGAGCATTTTTTGAGCAGGGCCCAGAGGTGTAACGTCATTGACAAAGGGCACGGCGCAACGGCTAACCCCACCGCTTAACCCAAGCTGTCCAATGTAATAAGCAGGACCTGAGAAGGCAAAGAAAGCAAAGAAGACAAAGAAAAGCCAAGAAGGCAAAGAAAACAACAAAAAAACTAGGCCTCAACAAAGCATACGACGTCCTCAACAAAAGTCAGAGCCTCCCATCCAAGCCTGCCCCGTGCCCTTTATGTATCCTGCCAAGTCAGCCACGCCTTGTGTGTGGCCATAATATCAGGCTGCTTTGGAGGCCTGGTTGGACTTGCAGGACTTGGCATGTGCCTCCTGCATTATTCGCTGTGATAAAGTCCTGCGGACTTGCACAGGGAGACTCGATGCATTCCTGGCACAAAGCCTGGATGCAGAAGCTGGGGACTTTGTTTGAGATCCTGTGTACCAGAGTGCTGGCTCTGGAGCTCTTCTTTCTCCAGATGGAGGAGATTCCATGAAGCACACTGGGATGTCTCCTCGTGAAAAACTTCACGCAAGAGGAGGTTGGTAGCTGCATCTAGGGCTTCCTTATTGGCAGGACCTCTGCTTCTTGGCGATGGTGAGGAGAGGAAAATGAATATCCGCATGATGTTCTCGGCAGGGTCGGTCGAATTTGAATATGTGGGTGGGCCTGGAAATTGTGCATGCAGGCAACACATACTATCCAAGTGATGACAGCGAAAGAAAAGCAATTCACCTCTTCTAATCGGCTGATTACAATAGGCGCATGAATTTGCAGTGCATTGTGCAGTACCCTGGTGTTGTAGACTAGTAGTGCTTGAGGTTAGGAGCCTAGGCTGCTGAGTAAGCCGTGGGCAAAATGCTGGCATGGCTTGCCTTTGTGTCTTTAAATTGTTTTCATCCTTTGCAGCATTACCCACAGCTTTCCGATATTGAGGCAAAAATACGAGACAGCCAAAAGGGCATGCAAGCAGGTCGTGACACTATAACTGCCCCTGAACGTTGACAGGTTATTTAAGCCTGACCCAGCAATTATGTCCCCGATCTAGGCATGGAATGCTGAATTAGGTTGCGTGATCGTAGTAGTATTTTCATATGTTTTTCATCCGCAGCCGGCTATGTGCAGTCACGCACCCTGCATACGTTTTGCAGAATGAACACCTGTCGTGGCGGTTTGGAAACCGCGGAAAGCCGTGGGAGTGAGGTGAACTTGCGGGTGGTCAACTTGGTCAACTTCCGTCACGTGCCTCCGACCGGTGCCTCCGACCACCGCCTTCGACCCCGATAACTTCATCATTCATTCACTACGTCTCCGGATACGAACATTCTTTGCGGCTCATTTCCGTTTGAACATCTGTCCGGTAATGAATTATCGATCGACCCGCTATTTGTAAATCTGCTACTGCTCCCAGTTCAAGTCAAAGGGCTGCCCTTCGAAAGATTTGGTCCACCCCTTATATACCTCTTCACTGAGCAATAACAATAAATAAGGGGATATGGATGCTCCTGCATGGCTCTGGGTCTGAACTGGAGCGCGGCCCTGTTGCCGTTGAGTCATTCAGGAACCACTGACCCAGCCAGTCATTCGAAGGCGATTTGCCAACCTGCGTATGTCCGTCCGCCGCTGTGCCGAACGGTAGGCAGCGCTGATATTGATGTGTGAAATTATAGCCACGCCGAAGATCTGATGCATTCCAAAAAAGTTGTATCGCCATTCTGATCGCTTTGCCTGATTTCGGCCCTTTCGAGTTCGCGTCATGTAGCTGTTCAATCCAAGCCTTGAAATGAACAATATCAGGCAGGTTTCGTGTCAATATCCTGGGTCATGGATGGAAGGATTCAAAGGGCCTCACATCCTTACAATCCATGCAAGCACCGTACCACTTCATGCATGGACACGTTGAAATATGCCAGGTTGTGAGACGTCCGTGCATACATGTTAACATGCAAATTTGACTAACAACATACCGGGAAGCTTGTGCCATATTGGGTGGCAGAGGGGAAAGCCTCCTCATTCTCCCCACAAGACGAAGCCACAAAGGTCCTGAGACTGCATAGTTTGTCTCCCTCTGGTCACCCTATGCAAGCTCTGTTTACTAAGACTTTCGATGGACACTCAGCTGCTCAGGATTCGTGCATTGAGCGCTGGTGCTGCCTGAAGCACGCCGTCTGTTGAGGGTGGTGAATCTGTGGCATTTAGAGACGCAAAGCTTGGCGTCAGTCAGCTGTCGCCAAGAGATGCAAATCCACAGCCTACAAGCCTGTGCTGCACTTTCTATGTTCTGATGAGTGCATATCTGTTACTCATGCATCTCACTGTGCAGGATGGGTGTGTTTTAGGCTGTGGGATCTCAATCTTCCCACTCTGATGTACAACGGACTGGCTACACCTTCCGGATCACTCTAGGGATCTGCCTCACAGCATCTCTGCTGGGGTCCAGATGCCATCACATGGGAGATCGCCACAGCGGCAGCAACGTGGAGTGCAGGATCTGCTTATACAGCAGCAGCAGGGCAAGCAGTTTCAGGACTTGCAGCCGCACCCACCGAAGCAAGAGCAACAGGGCAACCGATGGCAGCCGCAGCAGCAACAACAGGGCGAACTGCTGCAGCCGCAGCAGCAGGGCGACCAGTTCCAGCCGCAGCCTCAAGGCCGTAGCGCCTCTGCGCCCCGGGGACAGCGCGGCAATCAACGCAATCCGACACCTCCTAAAGGTGTGGGGTCGATTGAGGAGGGTGCAGTAAGGCGGGCTGAATTGGGTCTGACTAATAGGAGCGGTATTCAAGAAAAATTGGCTCAAGAGGCCCTTAGTTCGAAGTTCAACAGCAGCTTCCAAAGCCCGGAATGTAGGAGTGTCGGTCTATTTCAAAGATCTGGTGTACAAAGCATGCATTTGTTTCCCTTGTGCGGGATATCAGAAAAGCCAAGCCAGGTAAGCATGCGTCCGCACCTGAGGACAATGGAGCACTGCATGGCCCTTTCAAGGAGGCAGTATAATGGCGGGTGCGTTGATGCTGTAACACCGACACAGATCAAACTCTATATATTTCGGATATTAAGATCTGATTGCATCCTGGCAGGCCGAGGAGTGCCGAGTCAAAAGACATCTCTGGAGAGGCGTTCCGTCCCGCAACCAACTGCCGGCAGCTCTGCTGGCGGGTCCAGCACCAGCGCCGCCATCGATCGCCTCCTGGGCTACCCAGTGGAGGAGTTTGCTGTACAGACGAGCAGGTCCGTGTGGGCAGGGTTCCCTGGGGTTACCAGTGGATGAGTAAGCTTTAAAAAGTATCAGACCCAGTGGCAGGCAGATGCCTGCAGGGCGGGTTTTCAATCGATAAGATTGCTTCAAAGGCAAGGAGACCGATGTGCAGGCAAGGTTGGGTAGAAATTGCTGCTCTTAATTGATAAACGCATCAACACGACATGGGGTGGGGATTCAAGGAGCCTCCCATTTGGCTGAAGTGAGGTTCTTGGCTACCAGGTGCATCCGTGACCCAGGCTGGGACCTGACTTAAAGGGTCTGCTCTCGCTCCGTGATCCATTGCTGCCACAAAGTATGCCTGCACCTCCGGACGGCCGAGCATTCCGTGGACAGCACTTTTATATGAACGTGCTTCAGCTACACTTCAGCCACATCGCAGTCTACGGCCATGGGGCCGAGCTAAGCTAGCCCTGCAGCTTGGGCAGTTGGGCTACTGGCCGTAGGCCGTTGAAGGTTTGGTCCCCATTGGCCCATTAGTGGCCGCCGGGCAGCTCCCGTGGTGGATGGTGGTTAAGCACGCACTGAAATTAACTCTGGTTGACAATCACTGTTTGATGTCTCTATACACTTGAATCTAGATACCGTATTCAAGTAGCAGCAGTCATAGCTCAGCCAGCTGCCATCCATCCTTTTCTCCCTTGCCGTCGGCTCGCAGACGTTCTGTTAGCCTGAATCACGCCGCCAACCGATCCCCCGCTGCAGAAAAAAAGAACCTGACATGTGGACCCGCGTCACAAAGTACGAATCTGAGGGCTGCGACGACCAGACTGGGCCGTACCATTTTCACTGGCCGTGGAGGGACCTCGGCTCTGAAGCGTTGCCTACGCTTGAAATATTGCACAGCAGGTTGATCCAAGCCTGGAACAGAGACTACCCTAGCGGTGGGTACTGGGACATGAGGACAGGCGCACTGGTAGTTTGGTACCAGGGGATGGTACTGTTCAGTTTCATTTTGTTGTGTGGATTCCAAGATGTCGTTTTATTTTATTTTGTTATGATATTTTGAGTGCATTCGGCTATATCCTGGTCTGACCGAGGGGTCCTGGTGCAGCTGGACCTGCTGCTTGTGCCACCGGCCTGCAAATCTAGCCCATAACAACCCATGGATGAGGGGGCTGGCACAGCAAGGTGCCTGCTGCTTGGGCCACTGGCCGTAGGCCGGTCAAGGTTTGATCCACATCAGCCCAATGGTGGACACACAGTGCCCCAGCCGCCTGCCAAGTGTGCCCTGGTGCGTACTTCAATCCACACTGGTGGATATGCTCCTTTCATTCCTTCATGTCCGGCACACTTTACGGCTGGTGTCACTCGGAACCCTGAACCCACACAATTACTTATGTAGCTATGTCTAATGCCGAGGTGTTTTTTGTGTCACCATTCTTCTCCTTTCTTCAACGCCACTCCCCCGCACTGCATGCAGGCAATCGTCCAGTAGAGAGTAGTGCTCAGGCTGACCGCAGCTCAGCCACCGCTGCTGAAATTAGCTGCATCAATACCACCTCCCTGCACTGTGCATGCAGCCAATTATCCAGTAGAGAGTAGTGCTCAGGCTGACAGCGGCTCCACCACCGCTGCTGAAATTAGCTGCATCAATGCCACCTCCCCACACTGTGCATGCAGGCAATTGTCCAGTAGAGAGTAGTGCTCAGGCTGGCAACTACTTTGCCACCTCTGCTGAAAGTAGCTGCATCAACGCCACCTCCCCGCCCTGTGCATGCAGGCAATTATCCAGTAGAAAGTACTGCTGAGGCCGACATTCAAGCAACCACAGTTGCTGGATGCTCAAAGCGCATGGCTGCATGGCTGCAGCTCGGAAAGGCTGAGCATGTCAAAACGGTCAGGAGCATGTACGGTGGTGCTGTACCCAAGCAGCTTACGTACCTGCTGCGTTTGGACATGTTCGGCAACGTTGTTGCAAGAGAGGTAACAAGGTTGACTGCCTTACAGCGACATACATTTGTGTACCTTGCATTTTATGTCTTCACCTTGTAAGCGTGTACAGGTTGTACCTCAACTTTCGACTTCAACTTGACCTGGCTTAGCCCTCTGTTTCTTCAACCTGCTTCAGGGTTCAGGGTTAAGTCATTGACCTTATCCTCAGCTCCCTCAGCTATTAATCCCTGTAGACAAACCTTGGTTCTCTCTGCTTCTTCAAATGGGTTCAGGATTCAACCCTTCATTTGTCTGCCTCTGCTACTCCCCTGCGCACCTCCGCATGCTATCTTTGGCACTCTCTGCTTCTTCAAATGGGTTCAGGATTCAACCCTTGATTTGTCTGCCTCTGCTACTCCCCTGCGCACCTCCGCATGCTATCTTTGGCACTCTCTGCTTCTTCAAATGGGTTCAGGATTCAACCCTTCATTTGTCTGCCTCAGCTTCTCCCCTGCGCACTTCCGCATGCTATCTTTGGCTCTCTCTGCTTCTTCAAATGGCTTCAGGGTTCAACCCTTCATTTGTCTGCCTCTGCTACTCCCCTGCGCACTTCTGCATGCTATCTTTGGCTCCCTCTGCTTCTTCAAATGGGTTCAGGGTTCAACCATTCATTTGTCTGCCTCTGCTACTCCCCTGCGCACTTCCGCATGCTATCTTTGGCTCTCTCTGCTTCTTCAAATGGGTTCAGGGTTCAACCCTTGATTTGTCTGCCTCTGCTACTCTCCTGCACACTTCCGCAGGCTATCTGCGGCTCACTCTGCTTCTTCAACTTGGACCATCTGTTCCCGAGATCACGCGGTGGCTGCACTGTGTTGAGCAACCTTGTTGCGTTGTCTCAGATCACTAATAGTGTGAGTGACTGGATGCTGGTAACTCCATCATACCCTAAACCCTAATTTTGTTGCGACGTCGTCTCAGATCACTGATATTGGGGTAGGGTAGGGTACGGTAGCTGCCTCATCAGGGTCCTGGATATGATATTTATCTCAGGTCATGGTGTCTAGCTCTTGGGCAGTCAGATGTCAATTCAAGCTCATGGTGTGTTGCTACATTAAGGTTCGGTGGGTGCAGTAGCAAGGACCCACGGATTTGGATTGTGCTGCTCTACAGATATGTAACAATGTGCCTTGTTTGCTCGATAGTGCTGTGTCGTGTCTTGTTCGCTAATACTCTTATGAAACAGAACAGTCACATGCTCCCTGTAGGACAAGGGCAGGATGATCATGATGGCAGCTATGTTGCTCAATAGCTATGCACGTGCCTGGTCCGCTTATATGATACTGCTATGAAACAATAGAGTCACATGCTCCCTGCAGACAAGGGCAAGATGATCCTGAATGGCAGCTATGTTCCTGAGAGCTATGCACGTGTCTTGTTGACTTGGGTGACACTGTCATTTCTAAACAGCCATATGCCCCCTGCAGGACAAGGGCAATGTCATCCTGAACGGCATCATCCGGGTCCAGAAAAGCAAAAAGAACCCCCTGATTGTGCGGGACTTGGTGGTTATGGAGCCCGTAGGCAAATTGCCGCTTCGGACGGTTCAGCTCAAGCAGGTGATCACTTGACCTCACAGGGCTCCGGACACCTTGAAATTACCTTCATGTAGGACAATCTGATGGCAGTACTTGAACGATGATTGTACAATGGCACTACGAGTGTACAAAAATGCACGCTCGCAGTACAATGGCAGCACGTTAATAAATTGCATGGAATCTCAAAGCATGCATCAATTGCATGCATTACACTCGGCAGGCTTAAGCCGGACGTGTATTTTTCATTGTTTGATTGGATGTGCTGGGTCAGTCTTGAACGATGCTGTCAATAGCTTTTCATCTTGAACGGATTCAGGGCTTAACCCTCATATCCCCCGACTAGTGCTGATTATTTTCTACGCAGGGCATTCGTGCGCAGCATATCCAGCAGATCTGGCTCACGGCATGCTCTGCCGCTGGCCACGACCCAGACCAAATGCCACCAAACGCTTTCTTGTCCGAGGTTCTGGCAGTGCTGCGACCGCTGTTGTTCAGCCCCTGGAGCTGGAAGCCAGAGGGTGGGTGCGATGGCGTGCCTGGCAGCTCGAACAATGCTGTTATGATTAAGTCTGCCCCTCAAATGGAGGATAGCAGGTGTGTGCAATGACAGGGCTGGCATCATTTGCCTATCAATAGAGAGATCATGTGTGCGATAAAAGGGCTGGCAGCCAGCGCATGATCGTAGTTTTGGCAGTGGGAGAACAAAAACGAGGGGCAATTTGGTACTATCATTTCCATTACTTATACCTCTGTGGTACATACATGCTGCAAGCTTACGTGGGCCTGGTTCAAAGGAGCCTGCTAGCATAGGACAGCAGCTTCCACCTGCCGGACTCTCATGCCGTCCCAGGCTGAAGCTGTTTGTCGTCCCTCCTCTGAGCTGGGGCAAGTTGGCATTGTGATCGGTGGGCTGGGGATGGATTGAGTGCGAGACTGGGTGTTTCACATAACGCATGCATTAGCCTGATAGATGAACATATAGATTGAAGGCTGCAGGAACAGAGAGAGAGGTGATGTCGATATATGTCTGTAGCTGACAAGAGCAAGACTGATTAAAGGCCGCGGAATCTGAGGACACGTTAACACATGTCTTTCTGCAGCTGGCAACAAGAAGGCCTTTGGAAACGCTGCTTCCTCCCCGTCAAAAGCGATTGAGCTGCACCGCGTGCCCTACGCCAACGGCCACGTCAGCGCGCTGCACGACATGCTGTTGGGCATGTCGCAGTCAATCCTTTGGCTGCCCGAGGTGCTTGCCTGGCTGTTCCCGCCAGGCCGCGGGTACATGGAATCACCGCTGCTGGCTGCCGCGCTGGTGGCGGAGGAGGCGGCAGACCAGCAGGAGCTGCAGGAGCAGGACTGGGATGAAGCGGCTGCTGGGGGTGAGGAGGGCACGCCGGCGTCAGGTAGGTAGAAGAATGTCCTGGTGCAGCTACCATAGCTGCTGGTTGAAAAGAATGAGCCCCCCCTACCCTTCGGGGCGAGGAAGTGAAGGGGACTGCGCACTCATCTGACTGACCTCAACCTTGTCTGTCCTCCCGGTTTGCACCGCTTGGCTCTTTCGAAAAAGAAAAAAATGCTTTAGTGAGGCTGCAAGATCAGCTTGGGGCATAGTAGAAGCTGTAGCTATGTGACGCAAGGATGTGACCCATAAACGTCCTCGATGAAAGTCTTGCCCTGCTGACAGGCCTCTCCCACCATTCTCCTACCACACTTTCGCCTACCTGTACAGTGCCTGCCTTTTTAAGTTTGAATCCCTTGAACCGCTTACTTAGTGTCTCACTCGCTGGAAGTCAGCTTGCGTCCATTTCAATAATAGCCAGCTTCATCCGACCCCACTTCTCCTGCCCTCAGCCTCAGGAGTAGGGCCTGAGACGCCCCAGGCCATGCCCAGTGCTGCTGACGACCACCCGTTTGCTGTCGGAGTGCATGACCAGCCGGCGGACGCTATCAACATCGCCGCTGCTCCCGCTGCAGCGCCTGCTGTGAGCCCCAGCGGCCCGGTCATCTCAGGCATGATGGGCAGCCCTGCCATCCAGCTGGCATCAACCCTGCACCAGCTGCCGTACCCTCCCGCCCAGTCTGGGCTGCTGCTCGCGCGGGCTGTGCAGCCTCCGCAACGGCTGCAAGCGTCCGGGTCTCCGATAACCCCTACAGTCTCCAGGGCAGTGCACCTCTCCTCGTCAGCCATTGCTGGCAATAACAGTCTCAGATCGGCCCTGCCCATGGGAGCTCTGGCTGGCGGAGCCGCCGCCAGTGGCGCGGTTCATCAGGGTTGGGCGGCAGGGCCGGCGGCCACCAACGGCACAAATAGTCGTTTCAGACCGGCGACAGGTCCGGCTACCACCAGCAGCGCAATTAGTCATCATGGACTGGCGGCAAGCACTGAGGTGCCGGTCTTTAAGCCATCCTTTCTGTCAAGGTTGCTGTGTTGCAGGCATGACTAGAGCTACAATGCAGCTGCAGCATGACGCACGACTTGCGGGACATGGTGTGCCCAGCCCTGCCGATTTGGCCCCCAGTCATAGGTCGGTCAAGCTTTGGTCCCCTTGGGCCCAATGGTGGCTGCCCAGAGGCGGTCTGGTGTACATTAAATTAAAACTGCGGTGTGTGATGCAGGCCGAATATAGACCGGAATGGCTGTGTGTGCATGTTCTTTCAATGCCCAAGGTGAGGGGATGAGGCTGCACCTGAAGTCGCTCGTACGGGATCAAGCTTTTTGTATCGGACCTTTCTGTCCTTCCTACAGCCAAGCCGAATGGATTATTCATACATCATGATGTGATGACTTAAGTTATATTTGAATCTTGTCGTGGCTTGATTACAACACCTTGAAAATCGGTCTGTTTTACATTTGCTAGCCTGAATCTAATTGCCGTGTGGAATTTTGTAATCATGGACTTTTTGGTCTGGTGGGACGTAACAATTTCTTCGCCTCCAGGTGCCTGACACTACCGGTATTACTGAAACAATGCGTACCGGTATGATCAACAATGTAAGGGGTCGTTTTCAAAGCAGGTACCAGGACTAGACATTGTAGTATTCAGGACAGGGCATTGTAGTTCATTCCTCGAAATTGAAACAAGCTTCACCGCTTCTTGCTAAGACGGCTATGCCCTTGGGCAGGGGCCCCTGGATATACCAGTGGTCATGATGTAGACGATGCAGGTGATCTGGCTTAATTTTTCAGTGACTTGACCATTATTGCACTGAGTTTGCTCCACAGCTTTTGCTCCAGCAATGCTCTAGCCTCAGTCCACCACGATACTTAATTTTCCTTGCGCTTCATCAGTCAGGGCTCATGGGCAGTGGCTTGGACACTACATATGTCATCACATGCCCCTGGATGTTCTGAATCAGCTCGTCGAGGAACATCTTGCATCCCTTTTCATTCTGCGCATTCATGAACAACATCCGCACTATCAGGAGCAGGCGGTAAATGAAGACATGACGGCTCAAATGCCCAAGCATTAAAGCTAGTAACCAGGGCGTCAAGGGCAAAATATCTTGTGACCAGTGACAGAGGCCGCATGAATGCCCAATGAACGCGGATGCTCTTACCAGATGGACTTCACCTTTAAAGATGCCCGTGTCCATCTCGTACATGCCGGTCTGAACGGATGAGGGGCGCAGATAGCTATCCACATCCCCATCGACAGAGCATCCGGGTAGCCCTGACAACTGACGAGTGAGAAAGCAAAATCAGTATCAGGTCAAAATGAGCACGAATAATCACTTCAACAGATATTTTTCAGCATTAGGATGCAGCATCCAGTCATCAGCAGCAGCAACATCACTAATGCTATCAGCTATCAGCTGAGGATTGGGAAATTAAACAAGGTTCCTACCGCCTAGCATTCAAAGGTGTTCCATTTACACGTCATCATATCACCACGTCTGATAGCAATAAAATAGGGGGGCTTTGACTCTCTAAGCAACTAAAGAGAAACAGAGGAATATACAGTGCATTACCTGTGTTGTAGGAGAAAACGTGGCATCCCACCAGACGCCCCAGCCATGCATACCTGTCCCAGAGATGTGGAAATCAGAATCTGGGTAGCGCCGGAGAAAACATGGCTTCCCACCATACACCCCAGCCCAGGCACCCCAGCCAAACATACCTGATCAGCCAGAAGTGAGTTGAAATCTAGCACCCTCTGCAACATGACGGGATCGTCCACGATTGGCGCCACCGGCATGGGTCCATGTGCCCGGCCCATCCTCCGAGGTTTGAGCTTCAACACTGAGATGTGGGATCCAGGGAAGGCCGTTCGGATGATGTCCACGCTTTGGCGAACGCCGCTGACCAGCTGCGGCAAGTCCAGAGGTGGATCCGGTGGGTTGTAATCTGGATCTGGGTCCACGTCGTTGGTTCCACCTAAATTTCACAACGTTGATGAAAACTTGAGGCTTGGTATTTCAGACCTTTTTAGCACAGCATGCAGCAGGGCTCAAGGCTGTCAGAAGCCACATTCACACCATACTTTAGATCCCTGATCCAATGACACCAGGGATCTCTCATCTACACCAGATCTCTCTGATCCACATCACATGATGACTGACCCATGCATGGTAATGACAGCAGCAATATCACAGGGTCATTTCCCTCTAAGAAATAACAGCATAACGCAGCCGCAGCCCCTCCCCGCCCTATTTCCTGATTCCTGAAAGGCAACAAACACACACCATTAAGAACGAAGAGATTGATTGGCTTCCCCTTCTGAGTCGTGGAACGAAGCTCCACCATGAGGTCAGGGAGCCTGTGCAGGATGTCGCACACGCGATCGCCCCCCACACCAGCATTCAAAATGGGCACCTTGCTCAGGCCAGCAACAGTGTACATCCTGTGACTGCACAGACGATCTATTCCCGAATCCCCAATGAGGATGACAGAGTAGGGTTTTCCGATTCCGCTGATTGCATCGTGGATCTCCTTGTTCCTCCAATCCTTGCTGGCCTCTGTGAATGTATTCATATGCCACTTGATGTTCTGAATCAGCTCGTTGAGGAACATCTCGCATCCCTTTCGATTCTGCAAATTCATGAGCAAAACCCGCATTATCAAGAGCAGATGGTAAATGAATACATGCCAGCCCAAATGCCCAAGCATTGAAGCTAGTAACCAGGGTGTCAAGGGCAAATATCTTGTGACCAGTGACAGAGGCCGCATGAATGCCCAATGAACGCGGATGCTCTAACCAGATGGACTTCATCTTCAAAGAGGCCCGTGTCCATCTCGTAGCTGCCGATCTGAACGGATGAGGGGCGCAGATAGAGGGGCGCAGATGTCCACATCCCCATCGACAGAGCATCCGGGGAGCCCTGACAACTGACGAGTGGGAAAGCATTTTCAGATCAAAATCAGCATGCATACTTACTTCATCAGATCTGTTGCAGCATCTATGCATCATCAGCAGCAACATCGCTAATGCTATCAGCTTGCAGCTTGCTTCAATTAAACAATGGAGCTTGATCAATTAAACAATGGGGCTTGATCAATTAAACAATGGAGCTTGATCCATTAAACAATGAGGCCTACCGCCTAGCATTCAAGGGTGTTCCATTTACACGTCATCATATCCGGGACTTTGACTTTCTGAACAACTGAAGACTATAAAGAACATACCCTGTGTCGCAGGAGAACACGTGGCTTTCCACCAGGCGCCCCCGCCATGCATACCTGTCCCAGGGATGTGGAGATCAGAATCTGGGTAACGCTGGAGAAACCATGGCTTCCCACCAGGCACCCCAGCCATACAAACCTGATCAGCCAGAAGTGCGTTGAAATCTAGCACCCTCTGCAACATGACGGGATCGTCCACGATTGGCGGCGTGGATTTCCTTGCCCAGCCGCTCCTCCGAGGTTTGAGCTTCAACACTGAGATATGGGATCCTGGGAAGGCCGTTCGGATGATGTCCACGCTTTGACGCATGCCGCTGACCAGCAGCGGCAAGTCCAGAGGTGGATCTGGTGTTTTGTAATTTGGATCTGGGTCCATGTCGTTGGTTCCACCTAAATTTTACAACGTTGACGAAAACTTGAAGCTTGGTATTTCAGCACTTCAAAACACAGCATGCAGCAGGGCTCAAGGATGTCAGAAGCCACATTCACACGGTAGATCCCTGATCCAATGACACCAGGGATCTCTCATCTACACGAGATATCTCTAACCCACTGCAATATCACATGACCAGTGACCCATGGTAATAAAAGCGGCAATATCACAGGGCCAGTGACCTCTAATAAGGAACAGCATAACACAGCCGCAGTCCATCCCGCCCTAGTTTCCCTGATTTCTGACAGGCAACAAAACACACCATTAAGAACGAAGAGATCGATTGGCTTCCCCTCCTGAATTTTGAACAGAAGCTCCACCAGGTCAGGGAGCCTGTGCAGGATGTTGCTCAAACGATCGCCCCCCACTCCAGCATTCAAAATGGGCACCCTGCTGAGGTCAGAAGCAATGTAGATCTTTCTGTGACGACTGCCCAGACGTGCTATCCCAGAATCCCCAATGAGGATGACAGAGTAGGGTTTTCGGCTGATTATTGCAGCGTGAGGCTGGGGAATCATGGTTGTAATATTGACACTTGACAGATGGTTCCGAGGGCCATATGCAGGCCGCAGGCCCCGGTAGGTTGTCTGACGATCAGAAATCTGACTGTGTATGAAGGCGAGGAGTTGGAATCAAAATGTAGCGTACATAATGGTTCCTTTTGTGGTCGAAATCGTGGGGGAGCGAGAGACAAGGATCGTAATCGCAGCAGCGAAGCGTGCAGAAGCTTCAAGTTCGAAACTAGCCGCTGAAGGATGCTAGGATGACAGTTGACACTGCAGAACATGTGATAGACCATCATAGGGACTATCGCGCAGCTTTGTTTTGGGCACAAACTCGTTTTGTATGTTCGATTTGGCAGTGGTCGCAAAATTGCTTGCCTGCTTCAGTTTCCCGTGAATGAAGTGCGATGACGTTTCGACACAGCGTCCAGTGCCATGCAATTGCATGTAATCAGACTGTTGCTGTGTGGCTTGTGTGCACAGTACTATCACCTCTGGCAGCTAGCTTGCACATACAGCAAATGAAGCTGCTGCGATGACAATTGTGACAAAGTGACAGGTGCCATGCACAGCTGGATGGTGGACGAGTCAGGAAACCAAGCAGAGGACTGAGGCAGACCGCAGGCATGTCACGGTGCCGCAGCATGCAATGCACCTAACAGAAAACATGCAGCAAGCGCACACAACAGGTTCCAGCACAGACAACCAGACCACTTCATTTCATGCTCTAGAGCTTGCCGACTGATAAGAAGCAACTATGCACGCACGCAAACTCATTACAACCCTACATACACAACACCTACAGCCCCGCCGCACAGGCGACACACGCAACACACACATCACCAGCACCTAACAACATTCCAACAACAAAGCAGCACCATCACCCAACATGTTCGGCGCGTAAACAGAGGCAACAGGGAACAACTCGGCAACTACTGCTACAACACACAGCAGTCTAGGACACCACAGCAGTTTTAAGGGCACACGCGTCCCTCGGGGACTGCGCCTAAGGTACAGCTTTTACAAATGTAGGAATCAGCGACCGAGTTTATGAAGGCAACTGCCGAGCGCACGAAGACCTTCGCAAGGCGGGTCCGGCACCATAACCGCTGGTCGCGGCAGCTCGCGGCGGCACGAGGCTAGGGTGCGTGCGCCCAGTGTTGGCCCAGCCGGAGCATGCGGTGCACGCGGACCAATGCCTGGCACAGGCGGCTCGTAGGTCCGCTCTTGTATCATGTTGATGTCTCCTCCAGCCTGGACATCAACAGGATACAAGTCAGACCCTGCTTCAGACCTTCAGCTTAAGCTCCATCATCCGCTGATCATAAATTGCAACTACAGAGATGCAAGGTAAAGTAGTGCAGAGACTACCGTACTGCACTACTTTACCTTGCATCACCGCCTACAACGTTTTGAGTGTCAGCTCCCGAGTGAAATTCTAAATCAGCAACACCAACAACATCGTTTGTGGGCACAACTTGACCGCACAGCTCTTGCATTCCCACCTGCCAAGCACACGCGTCCCCTCAGCTACAAAATACGGCTGCTATATAATCCGGAAGCAGTCACACAATTGAAAATCGGCCAACAGTTCCAGTCCTCACCAATCACCATACCCCCCTGGTCCTCACTCCTCACCTTTCCGATAGTCGGCAAATTTCTGTGTGTCTATGGTTCATTCCCCTTCTGCTCTGGTGAGTGACCTAGGAATGTTTTTACCATCCCGTGACAATTGTTCTTTTGTTCTATGTCGCCTAATGTTCATTTGTCATTTAGTGGAGTTACAGCGTTACGTACTTTGCGTTTCTTTTGTCTGGCTTCATAATTCCTATTGGGGAGGCAAGGGGGCCGGCGGGCTGAAATCAAATACAAGTCGTCACAATTGGTTCTCGAAACAAAAATAAGCATGTTTTAGACAGGAGTTGCACTAGTGGACATAAGAAAATTAAAAGTCTGAGGGCATCGGTCACCCCTCCTTCCCTACTTCAACATGCAATGATGGGAACCTTAACGTCCACGTTGTCCATATCATGGTGGTAGTTGGAAAGCCCTTGACCAGCCCTCTGTTGTGCGCCTGCCATGCCAACAAGTTTCCTTAAGGTCCAATTGCTGTCTCAAAGAGCAGCTTTGGAACGTAAATCATAATCCTCAACCTTTTGAATGTGGTGCTACACTGTCACAATTTGTAAGGGGAGTATTGATTTCTCTGCGTTTCAGTGACGGGGTATCCCAGTTTGAAGTTTAGCATCCCATCGTCCATCGTTGAAAAAGAAAGACAAATGTAAAGGCCACCGATACCTCCCTTGCCAGGCCCATGTCGCACCTACAGTGTAGCAACTGCTAATTTTCTTTTTTCTACACGGTAGTCAAATGATAGGTTACTCACTGTCGTCACTGTGCACTACCGGTGCTCGAGTCCTAGAATGAGGGATTGAAGCCACCTGCCCTAAGGTCTCGCACCGTTATAGTACATACAATAAAGGCAATTGTGCTGACTATGCACCCAGACGATAAGATCGCGTCACTAGCTGTAAATCAGCCACATCACGTCCACACCATAAAATGCTTCTCTAGCAGCCACAAATGAAGTGAAGCAAGGGCATGTGACCAGTTGTGGCCAGTCGTGCGTTCTGGTCGCCCCAACTGTAAAGTGCCAACCCTAGTACCCTACCTGCCATTCAAAACTATCATCAACTGGACAACCCTTGGCTGCTGTCGACACCAGACACATCACGTCTTGCATGCTGTCCTCCTTTCCGTTGCCGTTAAGAACCATGCATACTCCATGACAATTTGGCTGCTGTCGTCATCCAATGCATCATGATGGCGGCGCTGGCTCAGCAGTGGCCATTAGCAGAGCCAGCTTGCCTGAAAAGATGCGGGGGCGCTCACAGGTAAGAAAGCAGCAGGGCCGCACTGTGGCATCAGAACGTGCACTCCCTCACGCCTTCAGGCATGAAGATCTCATAATATCGAACAGTCCATATTGCTGAGTGGTCCGCCGTCTCAAACAGACTTTCGCTGACTGGATGCCGAGGATGTCTACCCCAGTCCGAGAACCGGCAAAGCATGATTTCACAAAGACATGATACATACATGGGACTAGAATGAAACAGCATTTACGAATCAATGGGACTTAAGATACCATAGCAATAGACGGGCTATATTCCTCTGGTGAACATACGGTAGTCTCTCTAAATTCAATCATCACAAGGCAGCTTGCATCGACAATGGCTAGCCCTACCCATAACCCTAGACCCAGACGGCCAGCTCACCAAGGTCCAGGGCGCTGTCATACTTTGCCTCCGAGCAGTGAAGTATGAACCCACACCCATTGTACAGGCAGTACACAACCTCGTTGTCTGCGGCTACGTGGGTGTACATCTGCTCCGAAGCCCACCTGTGCATAAATACGGCCACTCTTTGTCAGTCGTCAAGGTCAAAGGTCACTCAAGGGCCGTGCCTTTACGATCAGCTGCCCTGCTCTATTCATTCTGCCGGCAGGCTCCCACGGAACATCTAGCTACCTTTCTCAACCACACGCTCATTGGGTGACAGTGGGAATGATTAGCCCCCTTGATTAGCTGCCCTGATCCATGCCGATTTGTGCATATCTAAACAGACATCCCTATAACAAGCTTGGGCATTTGAACTTACTGGGTGACGGCACGACTCATCGCCACCTTCATCAGCTGCTTGCCGGTGCCTTTCCCGCGACAATCCTCATCCACCACCACCTTCAAGATGTAGGCTCCCGCACCATCCTCCAAGGGCACCCCCACCTGGGAGGGTAAGAAACGGACCCCAGAGGGAAATAGGTAAGTGGCAGCAGATAGGGCACAGGCATGGCAGGGGGAGGGAACACAATAGTTAGGGCATACACAAAAGAGGGGAGCATCTGAGGCAGTGAACCCCAGCCTGGCATCATCTGCCCTGCTTATTTATTTCATATCAGGTATATTTTGATTTCATTATGCTGCCCACAATTATTTTTGGTCATTAACCCTAGCCCAGTAGCATCATGCATGGTATGCCACGCTGCTTGGGCTGCCGGTCGTTGGCGTGTCCAGGTACAGTCCCATGAGCTTTTTAGGGCGAGGGGCTGCCCGCCGAGAGTGGCCATGTAGCAGGAAAAAGATAATCGAGGCTAGCAACCAGGAACGATGGGCTTAGGCCCCGAGCTGCTATCCTCCCTTACCCTTGCCTATAAAGAGGAGAAAGTAGACTATTTTCTATCCATCTGGTGGCTTTAGGTTGTCCCATTCCTAAGATCTTTGCTACGGCCTTAAGGTTGCACCCCCTAGGGCATTGAGGCAATAACCCCTAGTGACCCCAGGCTACAAATCACTGGATGCATCCTGACAGCTGAGAGCGGCCACAGGGCAGCATCAAGCCCTACGCTACGTTATATTATCCAATCCAAGGTATAAAACTCACCGGCTGCCTCTTGGTGACCGAGAGTGGAAGGCGTATGTCGATGCAGCCTAACACGCACCCACTCCCAGCCTCGATTGCCACCTGCAGCCACCAGGACCACAAATCGAGACTAATGCATTAACACGACATGTGTAGTGGATTGATTCAACGTCTCATTTTGGCCTGAGTAGTGGTTTCAATTTGAAAATAGACAGGCTGCATATCTGGTTGCATGGCTTGTTGCAGAGTGTGCGTTGTATCTGGCTGCATGGCTAATTGCATGTTTTGTTGGATGGCTGGATGCAAGGCTGGTTGCAAGACTGGTTGCATATCCAATTTTATGGCTGGCTGCATGGCTGGTTGCATATCTGGTGGATGGCTAGTTGCATAGCTGGTTGCCTCCATGCAACCAGCCATGCAGCCAGCCATCCGATGCTTCCACATGTACCTTTGCAGTCAAGACAAAAGCACTGCAAACAAAGAAAAAGTGATTTTGAAAAGTGAGGATTTTGACTCCACTTTAAGGCTGCCGTCACCAAGCTACAAAAAATAGCGAGGAGAAGTGACTGCTGCGTACACGAGTCACTTCTCCTTGCTATTTTTTTTGTAGGGAGCTACACCTAGAATCAGTTATAGCATGGCCCGCAGCCGGCGGGGATTGGTGCGGCAAGGCCTGCTGCTTGGGCCTCCCGCCGCAGGCCAGTCAAGGTATGGTGTACATCAGAGCCCATTGTGGCCACCCAGCTGTCTGTCAAACGCGGCTTCAAACACAATAAAACAAACTATGTTGTTCCAGCTTCCCCCATGCTTTGGTAGCGCGTATCGCTCCTGCTTTCCCTCTGCTCTGAAAGAAAGAAAGGGCCCGCTCAAAGCTCGGCCGCGTGGGCGCCCAACTGTTGAGAAGGGAGAAAAGAAGAAACTAGATGTGCTACACTAGGTGTGCTAGGCCACGTGTGTTATTCATGGCACGCTCACCAGGCATTCACAGAGCGGTGCCCCACTAGGTGTGTTAGGCTGCGTGCGCTGCTCCAGGCTCTCTGCCTCTTGGCCAGCAAACTTCTTCTTCAGCGACTCCACAAACCTTGAGCGGCCATCCTGTGGGTTGGTAATAAGGTTGAGGACTCGACCAACTTCGGTAATCACGCGGTAACGGTAGCGGTAAGGGTAATCATGCCAGGATGCAAAGCAGTGTAAAATTTAGTGCTATTACGCCCTGCTATGACATCACATGGCATCACCACAAAGTGTTGTCAAAGCGTAAAATTTAGTTGCTATTACGCCCTGCTATGACATCACATGGCATCGCCACAAAGTGTTGTCAAAGTGTGCACAATTTGTGTTTTCGATGCTCATGGTAGCGGCGCTGACACGGCCCTGGCCTGTGACGCACTGTTCCCCCTTCACCCTCACGCCCCTGAGGGGCATTGCTGTCTTTTTAGTTTGCTTGACTACCTGCCTAAAGGAGCAGCCAGAAAGCCACCACTGGGCCGGCTGGTGAGATACCGCATGGCCTGTCAGGACCAAACCATGCCTGTATGGTTTCTACCCTCACCCTCACCCACACACACAACACACACCCTCTATTACTACTTAAGTAGTCCTTGCTTCCTACGACCTGAAATATGGCTGGGCTCACCAGGCAACAGTCAGGGGCTCATACACCAGGCTTTTGTTGCTGCGCCAGATCGTCAACCTGGTCGTAGGCCGGGATACAGCTGGCGTGGAAAACTGCAATACCCCAGAGGGAAGCCAGATTCAGGGTTAACAAGCGCCAGGAGGCAGTGCAGCTGAATCATGTATTTGCACCACTACCAAGCAGCCATACTACGCAATGATCCAGCTGCGCTGTGTGGCGTTGCACGGCAAAGTCGCAGAAGTGGCTGGTTGACCATTGCGTCGGCAGAATGCCTGGGATACAAGCATGCGTGCATGCAATCATTCAGCATGGGATGCCGCATGCAGTAACGCAGCCATGCATACACCTTGCAGCATGCTACCAGCGTGTTGCATCGCAAAGTATGCACAGATTAGGGCGAAAAGAAAACAACATCATCCATGCATGAGCCTTCCAGCCATGCATAAACACGCCAGTCTTGTATGAACATTCCAGCTATGTAAGAACATTCCAGTCATATATTGATATATATGAACATTCCAGCCATGCATGGACATTTCAGCCATGCATCGACGCGCAGCCATGCATGCACATTCCAGCCATGCTTGGACGTTCCAGCCATGCATGTACATTCCAGCCAATCAGCCATGCATGTGCATTCCAGCCATGCATGAATGTTCCAGCCACACATGACCATTAAAGCCATGCATGGACATTCCAGCTATGCATGGATGTTCCAGCCACACATGACCATTACAGCCATGCTTGGACATTCCAGCCATTTATAGACATTCCAGCCATGGATGGACAACCATGGATGGATGTACCAGCCATGCACCAGCTTTCCAGCCATGCATGGACAATCCAGCCATGGATGGACGCTCCATCCATGCATGGATGTTCTAGCCATGCATGGACATTCTAGCCATGTATGGACTTTCGAGCCATGCAGGAGCAGTAACGAGGGAGGGACAGGCACTTGACCAACAAATACCTAATTTCTTAAGTTGTGCTGCAAGCTGCAGCAGCATGGACAGGCAAGGAAGGACCAGTGCCAAAGACATTGGCAACAACAGCATACCTCTGACCTGGTAAATCGCCTAAGCTCACAGCCGCGCCACCCTCTTAAGCTCCCCAGTGCCCTCTATCGGCCTGATGATGACAGTAGGGTCTTGCTGATCTGTGACCGAGGCCGAGGTGGATGACGCTGGCAGCTCCATGATGGCACAGCTGCGTCGGACGCACCGGGATCAGATGATATTCGGCTGCCTCTTCTAACGTGTATGTTCATGTTGCCACTGATGTTGCTGCTGCCGGTGCTGACGAGGACGTTCATGATGCTGCCCATGCTGTTGGCAGCGAAGGATCGGCGGTTGCTGAGCGGCATGCTGCAAAACGTGTTTGTCGTTGCCACCCTCCTCCTTACGCTTCGCATAATCAGGGACACCGTAGAGTTGCGAGAGCTGCTGCACATGGATGCAGTTCCCCTGGGACTGACACTGCTCACTAGCGCTGCCAAGATCCATGCGTCTGCAACAAATGGGGCCAAGTCCTCCTAGGCGCCTGGGCCCCTGCAAGCCGCAGGTCGGTCTAGGGTCAGTTCAGAATGTCCTTTGTCTAACTCTTCGAGCTGACAAGGTATGGCAGGGATCAGGTGCCAACTGACAACCCCTGATCGCAAGCACCCTCGTTCCTGATCGCGAAATGTTCTTCGGCTTGAGACATTTTCATATGCTAGTCAATGGCCAGCAGCAAAGGCAATCGTCAGTTTTCAGAAGCTTGCAGCTCTGAATGCTGCAGAGCTCGCAAGGCGGGAGCACCGGATGGGAGACACTCCTGACCGGGTCCACTTCATGTGGAGGTCAATCGTGGTAGCAGAAGCAGGGTTGGAAGCAGACATGGCCACCCAGAAGACCCTAGTTTGTCTTCATGGGAATATGCATCACTGTGAATTTGCCGACTTGGTGTAGCACGAGCGAAAATGCTACCTTCATGAATGAACCTGGTTTATAGGTAAGAGGTGCAGTCCATGTGGAGCCTTGCTGTCCCCATGGCACCATGCGTGCTGCTTAAAGACCTTCATGTACCGGTACACTGACTTCAATATTCCAGAGATTCCGAACTGTGTTTGATATCCCGGTACCCAATCAGGTATATCAAACTACCCTTCTTAGCCAAGGAATGAAGGAAGGGTGGTACACTGCAAACTTACGCACAATGCTTCACTCTAGCCACCAGCATGCTCAGGTGCGGGCTACTTCCGATCGCACAATTCGAACGTCGGACTGTTTTCCCGCCACGTCAACCTCCCTGCTCCCTCCTCCAGAGCTCTGACACGGGTTTGAGGGTTTCCCCCACACCAGGTAGGAAACAGCAAACGGAGATGCCATCATACCATCGTTGTGTAGACGTCTAACACCATCATTTAAATTTAAAGCGCACAGTCATGGGTGGCATGGATGACAACACCTGCGGCATCATCTTGGAGGATGCTTGCCAGCTACAGGTTCCCGCTGGGGCGAGCGCGTGGCATCAACAGCTCGCGGGTGAGTCAGGATCATGATATGTATTGACTGAACGCATGTTTATATTTCGGCTGGAGCTCACTTGGGGGAATGGTCTGTCAGAAGCAAAGAGTGGTGGGCATTTTTGAAAAAATGCGAGGATATACCGTAACGACGCACCGCCATTCTTCCTTGATGTATCATCATTTTTTGACGCCGCGATTGCAGCGTATAACAGGGATCACAGATACTTGCATCGTTTGAGCTGCGAAAGGGTCGTAATTCGTCAAGTTGTGGCGCGAAATATTCAAATAATCAGCAACTGTGCCCCGCTCTGACAGCTGAATGTTTGCATAATTGCATGGGAATGCGCATGGCAGCAACCTATGTGAGATACAGAGCCTAAGCAGCCACCGGCTGGCTCGACATCGCAACTGATCGATCGGTTCTGGGTCCTCGCATGCGGAACCTGCATAGTCCATGCGTTCCACGTGCAGTAGAAATCTAGAATTAACACTGCCAGGTGCCGTAGATACCTCCCCTTGTCTCTCCCGGATTCCCCCCGCCATCTAGTCTCAAACGGTGGTCTCAATATCCGGCCAGCTGCCAGAAGTACATCCAATGTTTGTCTGATCAGTCACCTGCTGCACTAATGCCATGACAGATGATGATGAGGAGCTCTTATGTCCGCCGTACTGTGATACCTCTGACTGCTTCAACGTTGGATACGCCGCTCAACTCAACGGCACTGACCAGCTAGGCAGCAGCAGCAGCCAGAGAGGCCGGAAGAGGATCTTGCCGGCCATCGGAATCGACGATCTCCGCGAGGTCAGTCGCTATTTTGCCGAATCAGCTCATAAGCAAAACAATCCCACCTATTGTTCCTGTTACACCAGCGGTGAGTTACTGAGTTGTCAACAGCACAGGCTGTCACTTACTTTAAAAATTCTGTTAAAGAAGTAATAGCTATCAGAGCAGAAAACAAACACCGCTTGAGTGCTTGGGAGCAGGGAAAACCCTGCTTGAGAGTTGCCCCTCCTTACTAAAGACGCAGATGTGGCCTCGGCCCCCAAGATTCGTCATTTTCTAAACTCTCACAACTCAACAAACAGGATGCATTGCACTTGCTTTCATACCCTCTTGATAACTCTGAAGGCCTGCTGCGATCGCCCCCCCAGGTTCAGTTCTGCCTGGAATTCAACTTGAAACTTAGCTTTAAATTCCATGTCCTCATGTAGATGTACCACTTGCAAAGTGATGAGGCTGCAAGGTCCTTGGGCGTCGGAACAAACACCCTCAAGAGGCTGCTGCAGAAGTTTGGAATCAGTCGGTGGCCCCAGCGCAAGCTGTCTGGCCTCATTGCACTGTTCGAGCAGTTCACAGAAGACAAAGGGTTTGCCTCCAAAGTGACCGAGGAAGAACGACAGGTAAGAAGTTTTTCCTCGTCCAGTCAATGCTTGAAATCAACCAACCAAATTTCACATTTTTCAATACATTTTGCTATTGCTTATGCAGTTATGCTGGATCAGATTCAAGGTTAATAAACTAAATTAATGCGCTTTGTGTCCACGATGAATGAATTCGCAATATAACTATGAATTTATGGTACAAGTGAATCACTGCCTGATTGCTGCATGCATGCTGCCGTCTGCCAATCTCTCTGTAGGATGTCCAGGCGTTGATCACCTTACAATACAAGCGTATTATTGCCGACCCCAACGAGGCTATTGACCCCAGGCTGGAGGAGCTGCGCAAGCGCATGCACAAGCACGCCTTCATCACAAGAAAAAGACTTGCCAGGGACGAGAGCAGCAGCGGCAGCGAGGGCTCTGCTGGCATCAGCGAGCGCCCCAGCCAGCTCCGAGCCGTCAACATCACCAACGCTGTTCCCTCTGCCACGAGGCAGCAACGTGCCCCGACAGGGAGCCCAAACCTCGCAATGGCATCAGAGTTTTGCACCGTCAGCTGCCCTCCTTTGGAATCCTTCTTGAGCACCACCACTGCTGCCTCTTCTACCATGGTACCCTTGCCGGCGTGGCTGGCATGGTCAGAAGGTACTGCAGCAGCTGTCGGTGTGCCTGCTGGCAAGACGGGACTCGCGGATACATCTTGCAGGCCTGCTGTTGCTGATACTGCATCTGCTGGTAGGAACGATGATGAAGCCCCAGAGCTGCTGACCATGAGCAGCTTCCCAGAGCTTCTTTCCAGCTCGTCCCCCTTGTTTGAAAATGACGACGCACTGTTGCTGGACGGGTTTCAGGGATTTTTTCAGCCTGATGCTGCTGGGATTGACTCCTTTGAGGGCTTGGTGTACAGCTGCCTTTGCAACAGCACTTCCACTAGCAGCAGCAGCCTTTGCGACAATTACAGTCTGGGCCCTCCTGGGGATGACAACGACTGGCTGCTGCTGCTGCAATGCGACGTTCCTGATACTCACGAGTGAGCTCGGGTACACATGCTAGCTGAGCAAATCCCAAATCTGTACAGTTCTGCAATACGTCAAGAGCGGCATCCATTGAGGTATGCACGTCAGTTGCTGAAAGGCGGGGTGGTGCTTACAGCTGCTGAATTAAGACCCTTGGACATCAGCAGCCCTTGTACTAATGTGGACTATGTATTGATTTCAAGAATCATGTCTGCTGGGATACATACTGCCATTTGAATACTGCCCCTCCTCTGCTGGAAGCGTGCCAGAAAACCTGAGACTGCTGGGTCGCTTTTTTTGTCTCCCTAGGCATCCCCCTATGAAAGTTGGTAAAGGAATGCCTTTTGCTTCAGTCATGTTTAGACTGGCTTCTTCCCTGGCCAACATTAGTGAAAAGTAGAATGTGTTAGACATGTCATGTCTTTTGGTGTATCTTAATTTCTCTCGTGCTGCTTGTCTTCCTTTGTTGACCGAGCATTTTAGGGCATTGTTTAGCTAGTGTCTGCTGTCTAGCTTTCTCAGCTCTTCCAGAATGTCCTGCATGTATGTTTCCCCTTATAGACTTTTGTGTGGTGAAGAGCACCGGAACTTCAAAAATAATGGATGAAGCGGTCTTTCCTTCAAGAACGCCTGTCACGATTGAATCTGTGAAATGGTCAAGTCATCAAACTGTCTGACAAATTGTCATATTTGTCGATTTTTTAGATTGTCTCTGCCATGCACATTCTCTCCTTTAAATGTTGGACTGTTTTAATTGTCTGACGAACTGTCAACTCGCCAAATTGTCTGCTAACTTGAAGTGACAATCCTGGAGCCTTGATTTGATCATCGATGCATTGCGGGCTGTCGGATCATCTCATTGTTTATTGAACCTTCATCATGACGCCTCAAGGCGAATGGTGCCTAATTTCCGATATTTCTTTTTCTGGCCAAGTCAGTGTACTAAAAAAACATGATTTGACAGTGGAGTGATTGTATGCCTTGGGTCACGAGTAGACCAATGCACTGTTTCCCTGGCCCTGAAGTCACGTAGTTTTCTCTCAATCCAGCCAGGTAGCTGGTCTTCTAGTCCCACTCCAGCAATCCCTCTGTTGTAAGAATTTTTCACATGTGCTTTCTGCACTGCCGAATTTTCACACAGTTTGATGTGCGTGTCTAACTATTTGTGCCTGAGTAACACTGAGTGGGCATGTGCTTGCCTCAATGTGTTTCCTGCGCTCGTGTGTCCATAGAGATTGTACCCTTATGTTGTCCCACTTAGCAGGAATCATGTGCTGTTCAGAATCTTAGGGCTTGTTTCTGCCAGCCTCAGTAGCACCCCAGCACACTCTAACTGTCTGTCCGTCAGTCTGAGTGGTCATCATTCACAGGCTGGTCTTTGCAATGCCTTTTGTTAGCATGATCGTTATGACTTCGATGGTATGCTTTTAACCATCAAGTGAGATTATGTACTTGGAGGGTATGTTTGAAGCCATTGATTTTGTCGCTTCGTATGTCGTCTAGGCTGCTGGCTACTTCCAGAGTCTGTACAGAAGCAGATCAGGGCATGCCAGATGTAACGGGGCATACATGCCCTGCAGCCTCACTGATGACATAGCCTCACGGTGAACACGATTTTGTATACAGATTGTCAGTAGTCAGGTGTCCATTCTAGCTGTCCATTGATTATTCCGATGTCTCAATTTTCCTGGTGGGCTTGCTTGCCAAGGATGCTGATGAGTGATGGTTCCCTTACCGCATCAGGCTTGTACATAGGATGTCCAACTCCCCTTCAGGGAAATCATGTAATACGTGCAGTGGAAATGCCTTCATTTAACCGATGAATGTGAACCATGTGATGCATCGGACGTGCACATCTCCGTATATACTCGGTTGATGAGGCACCGTCTGAACAGGAAAGCAATTGCAGCCTGGTTAGTAGTTTTTCAGACGGAAGGTCGATCAACAAGATGCTACAGATCTTCCCTTCATGCCGCTGAGCGTTTATGAGCAGGGCCCAGAGGTGTAACGTCATTGACACAGCAATCAAGCAAGCTGCTGATTGCAATGCTCTGTATGGTATTTTAACCTCTGAGCACCCTGTGTGACCATGCACAAAATACGCACATTGCATGCCCTTCAATTTCCTCCCAACTAGACAGCTGGGCGCCCTCAGGGCTCAGCCTTTTTTGAAAAGGGGCCAGCGGCGCATCGTCCTTGACCAGTTGCATGGCTTGACAGTTAGCACAGACAATTACACTCAGGCTCTTATCACCTAAACCTGCTGAGTATCAGTGGCTTTGCCTATTACAAGAATGGACACTCATGATGAGACCTGACCTTTATTTGCCGGTGCGACAAAAGCAACCAGCACCTTTATTCCACACGAGGAGTCATACATTGTCAACATTGCCGAGAGCAAACTCTCTTGTCTGCAGCCACACCACTTCTTCGAAGAGGAGAGTGTCAAACGTAACACTTTCCTCCTCTCCTGTATCCTAGCAGAGGCCGACACTCCGACTCCTTATTTGAGGTTGCCGGCTTTCTGACGGTGGCTGTGTTGGACCTGGCCAGCACAGCCACCTCCCGCAGGCACAATCTATCCCTCCTACTTCACAAAACTTTACACACCTCTCCTGTGTCCCAGCAGAGGCCGACTACTTATTTGAGTTTGATGAGTTTCGGTCAGCAGCCCTGGCCAGCATGGCCACCTCTTGCCGGATCATGGCCAGCTCCCAGTCATCGTCATCAGACATGGTCGTTTTGCGAGGTGACAGCTCGGCGCCTGTGGGCGATACGCCATCCCCAGCCAAAGCTGCCCCTGCCACACCCAAGCCTTGGGAGTTGCCGAAGCTGCGTGGGGCGGCGGCCAGCAGGTCAAGCTCCGATGCCTCCAAATGTCTCCCTTCTGCTGCTTCCAGCGTGTGGTCCGGGGAAGAGCTAAAATCGGCGAGTAGGTTCGCAGGCCTGTGGGCCGCGATATCCCCGCAGCCTGCGGGGCCACCAGGGCCATCGTCTTCGCCTACTGAAGCTGACAATGCCTGCGAGGCAGCATGCGCCTGCTGCTGCAGCTGGGAGCTGTCAGGGCCAGCAGCAGCACCTCCTGCTCCCCACCTTGCATTTCCGCTGCCCCCATCCCTCCCCCTCTCGCCAGCATGGTCATCACAGCTCTCCTCTGCATCCTCCGCCAGCCTCAACTGCTGCGCTGGCAGGCCCTGCGCCACGAGCTCGCTTTCCAATCCCAGTGCCTGCGGAGGCGTGGACCAGCCGTTGGTGTCCACCGCGGCAGGAACAGATAGCGCTGGCATATTTGCCATTGCCGGGGCCGCGAAAGAAACGGAGCGCCCATCAGGTGCCGAGCTGCCCTGGGACTCCAGAAAGGGGCCTGGCCTGACAGCCGCCGGCGTGCTCACCGGGAGCGGCTCACTACAACTGGAAGCCGGTAGCCGGGCTGCGGCGGCGGCTCGCAGGTTTGCAGCCGCCGCCGCCGCGGGGCTGCCCACGGCAGTAGCAGCGGCCACCTCCTTGGCTGTCCTCTCCTCTTGGCGCTCGAGGGCCTGCAGCAGTGACGCCTGACTGGCCTCGGCATTCTCGAGCTGCTGAGCCAGGGGTAGAAGGGACGTGCGCCGCAACCGTGCGACGAGCTCACAGTTTGACTCCTTGCGCACCGACAGCACAAATAGGAACCATGCCAACTGCAAACAGAGGGCCGTGGGGTGTATGGGTGGGCGCGTGTGTGAGTGGGTGGGTGAGCGAGTGGATGGGCGGGACGGGGGGGGTGCTGCATCAGGAACAGAGGGAGAATCTTCCCCCACCCTGCAAAGTGTAGAGCACAAGTGCGGCTGGGGACTAAGCGGCTTCCGTGCGAGCTCCTCGAAGGGTGGGCGGGCGGGCGCCTCAGCCAACTGACCTGAGGCCTTAACCCTACACCCTTATTGCTGCTTTGCTGATGGAACCAGAGCCAGTCCTGCTACACAAATCACCACCTGTGCATGGTGAGGGGAGAGCCAACCAACAGCTCACTAACCCTCTTCTGCTTCATTTGCCTCACCTCACCTCCTCTGCTTCATGTGATTCAGCTCACCCATCAGCTCACTAACCCTCCTCTGCTTCATTTGCTTCAGCTCACCCATCAGCTCACTAACCCTAATCTGCTTCATGTGCTTCAGCTCACCCATCAGCTCACTAACCCTAATCTGCTTCATGTGCTTCAGCTCACCCATCAGCTCACTAACCCTAATCTGCTTCATGTGCTTCAGGTTTGTTGATCCTATTCCAACCTGCACCAACCTGCCCCCCTGCACTACCAGCATCTGCAATCTGACAGACTATCAACCCCGCAAATCACATCGGGCGACTCAAACCAGCACTCCTACGCAACCTCCAGTTTGACGGGCTCCCAACAGCAGCCACCCCCCTTTCCCTTCCTTCAGCTAGCAGCCGCCTACCGCTCCCCCATCCCCCCTGCTGCAGCATCACCTGCAGCTTGACAGGTTTCCACGGCCCTTCGGACACGCTGGACGTCACTGACTGGAACGCAGGTGCGGAGCTGCCCACCATGCTCTGCCAGGTCCTGGTCGACTCTGCCGCCGCCTGCCTGACCGCGTCGCTGGCACGGCCGCCACCAAAGCGTGGTGGCAGCTCCTGAAGATATGTAAGCAAGATTTAGGGGGCGAGGCAAACCTGGGTTTTGAGGGACGAGGGTTGCGCAGGGCATGCATGAGCACTGAGCAGCTTCACAGCCCGATTCACTCTAAAGACTTCATCCTCACCTTCTAAGCGGCAGTGGGAAAGTTTGAACAAGATGGGATGCAGCGTCCAATACTAGTCAAGCCAAAATGTGATTTTGTGACGTGAGTCACCGGTTAAAGCACTGCCTGGCCCTTGAGAAAATGCTACTGCGTGCAGATATCTCTAATGGCCTGGATGTGTAGACGATTTGACAAAATCAACTTGGCCTGATGTTGGCGTACGGTCCAACAACTGCCCTTTGCCAAACACCGGGCTGCACAGTTCACAGGCCTGCATATTTTTGCAGGCTAGCGGGATTTGAGACCCTGAGTGAAACCAACAGCTGCAGAAGCTAGCGTCTGAGGAGCTCGCAGCCCTTGAATGAAACACTCCCCAACACTGATTCTCAGCCACCCACCCACTCACACCCACAAGTACAAACTGACACACACATCGACTCACATACACACATGTTCACACTAACACACACATCCAACGTGCTGCCCTGTGAGTTGCGGCTGGCATCTAGGTAACCAATTGCGAGCCTTGAAAATACCTCAAAGCACACACACTTTTGATTGGACTTAACAGAGTGCGAGGCTGGCCGCCCAACCCTTCAAAACCTGAGACGCTGACACAAAAAACACAGCCTGGGTGCGCATTTGGCCCTTGCCGTCAACTGAGGAAATACAAGCAGGAACAGGAAAGGCACACAACCAACAAGCACTCAAACGGCCGCAATAACTCATGCGTTAAAGTTAACACACACACACACACATGCTCACACTGACACACTCAAATTTTCACATCCTAACATACCTGAGACTCGCTACGCGGTGAATCGCGGCCGGCATCAGCACGGAGCTGCACCTCGTAGGATGCCGGCAGAGGCTTCAACATCATCATCGCCTCGGTGCTGACGGCCGGCGGGACGGGCGGAGGCGCAGCCCCAGCTGCTGCCGCAGCGTCCTTGCTGGCCTGCTGCGCCTGTTTGGGTGTCGGGGCGGCGGCGACCGCTGCTCCGCCGCCGCTGCCCTGGCGGCGACCTGATGCGAGGGCGGCAGCAGACGTGCGCTGAAGCGCGGGTGTGTTGCCGCTCCCAGCCCTGCTCAGACCGCTGTGGAAGGGTCCCGGGAGCGGCGGCTCCGGAGCCGAAGCTGCAGCGGCCGCCTCAGTCACCTGCAATGAGACAATCGCGCTTTAGAACATACCGGGTACCGGTTAATTAGTACAATTCCATGGATACCCGTGTCAACGAATATTCATGTACCAGTACCGGTTCTGCAGGCACAAGTCTTAATTCAACACATAAGAATTTGCAAGGCTTAATAATCGGGGAAGCTATAACCTCATTCATCCCCCAACCTACCAAATACACAACAACAAAATATTAAGCTGCATGTGTCACGCCATACTGTCTGCTCGATGAACTCTATCCTTACAAGCAGATACAGATCGTCGAAAGCCATATTACCAGGCGCTCGGATTCAAGGCTTGCGCACAGAAATAACTGTCCATCCTGACTAAGCCCAGCGCCACATCGACCTTGCCTTGACCCAATTTATGACACCGTTACAGGCCCAGGTCAGAACGATTCAGACCCGGGCCTGTGACGTTTTTTTTCTAATTTCATAAAAAAAAATCAAGCTTTTTGCCCTTGGTCGTTATTTTCCTAGGTGGGCCTCAGTCAATTCAAGGGTAGTAACCACTAACCAGCCTCCCCTTCCTGTTCTCTCAGTCTTCTGCTCTGTTAGGGTCTCCAAAGCCAAAGCGATTGCAACCCCAAGCCTCGAGCTTTTGTTGCTATATCGTAGTGGCCGTCATTTTGACCATCACACAGTGGACTGGCGCATTGACCTCCCGCAAAACCTTTCAGCCAGCTCCCAAGAAACTAAGCTAGCAAATCGGCGATTCTATGTCGTAACCCAAGATTCTCACAAACACTTTGACTTCCACACACAACATACCTTCCGCAGCACCTCTCAGCCGGCTCCCACGCACCTAGGCTAGCAACCCGGTCATTAACTGTCACCACACCCCAAGATCTGCACAAACACTTCCACTGCTGCACACAACGTACCTTCCGCAGCACCTCTGCAGCTTCCCTCACAACAGCCGCTGAGACCGACGGGACGCCAAACGCCGAGCGGGCCGCGGCCTTTGAGTACCTGCCAGGGTCCGTCGCGCTGCTGGCTGTCCCTGCACCGCGCGGTCCACCCCTCGAGTACAGGACCTGGCCATCAAAGAAACAAAGGTTAGTGTACTTTGCCGTTGGCAGGGGGGCGCTTAGGGCATATGGTCTGTTTTATGGGTACGTGTTTGTGAACCCTCGACTCTGTGCACAAAGATGTCAGACTGTCAGCAGGGGTCAGCTGTTCTAGAGTGCGGTAGCACGCTCAGCCACTCCAGCAAGACCGAATATTCAGATAATTGTGAATAGGACGAGCCACAGGAATGCCACAGGCTCTGCTCAGCTATCTATAGACCGGGTGAGACAGGATAAATTGTTGATCCCTCAGTTTGTTTTACAGTGTGTGTAAACATCTCTCTCAAACCTTTTCCTACAATACCGTATGCCAGGTTGTGACTTCAAGCCTAGCTGAGCCTGGGAGAGCGGCGTGGGCCAAGGCCTAGGCCCTTGCTGCACTTTTTCTTAACCCTAACTGTACCCTGTGGGGCAAAGCAGGGGGGGCCCAGCGTTCTTTGGTGGTTTCTGAGCCCGGACCTGCAGGGCCCCACCGCCGTGGACTTGTCTCAACGGCTGAGAGATGCAGTGGACACCTGGCTTGGGAGTCATGCACCGGGTTGCCGTTTCTGGATATTGTTGCAAGGGTGCAGGCTTTCTGAACGCCAGGCGATGCAGCAGTAGCACCAGCAGGCCAAGACTACACATGGGGTCAGAGGCTTGTCTACTTCAAAAGGCCTCAAAAGGTGTTTGACAGAGCCTTTTCATAGTGCTCAGCACATACCTGCACTAGCGCCTTGGCTGTCTCTAGCTCAAGCTCCACCCCCATGTCGTCCCCGGCACCCAGCGTTATGTACTCCAGGGTGCGTGCGGCCTCGAGGGCCACCGTTGGGTCTGTGGGAAGTTTCAGGTTTAGGGTTTAGGGTGGAAATTACGAGGTCAGGCGTTGCAGCAGGAACAGTCCAGGGTTTATGTACCGCCCAGGGTTTATGTACCGCTGACGTGCAGCATAATTCATAAATCATAATACTTCCAAGTAACGCTGAGTGCGCCATGGAAACCAGGAGTGTGGGATTTACAGGTTCATTTGGGGCAGTGAAGCTCTTGAGTAATCTAATCACATCGTGTAACCTCAGAAAAGAGTGTTAGAGTTCAACAGTTCCGCACCTGAAGCCATGAGGTATGGGATGTTTTAGCCTTCGAGGTCGGAACGCTACCCGACGCGAGGGCGCAGGAAACTAAGATGCTTAAAACCCGTTTAAAATATTGGCATTCAAAAGCTGTTATTTTCTGGGGCCGGTGGACTTGCGGCATTCAAGGGATGCCCCGGGGACACAAAGGCCATCATATCAGGGACACATAAAAGGCTAGGGGATACAGTGGTTATTAATGGGTGACACAGATTCAGCCATGTGTCTGAAATGGCTACCGTAGCCATGTATGGGTGGACGAGATGACGCAGCAGCAGGCATGACAGGTGAAACAGGAGAAGCAGCGGGACACGCGCATGCATGCATGTATGTATATATACATACATACCTATTTATGCAAATACCGGTATACATGTATGCATCACATACACTGTAAAGGTCTTAGGTCCCTGGGGGACTAAGGTCTTTAATGCTAGACAAGGACTCACTGTTGGAGAGGCGTAGAGAAACGTGAGGAGGTAGTCGTGAAGGTGTAGTCGGTAGGACAGTTGACCGGAGGGGGGGACTGGGTGCTCACAAAGGGAGACTGCTGGAGACTTGTAAAAGAATAGTGGGACAGTCAGGTATTGAGCCTGATGGATTTATCTCGTCTGAGACTTCCCGATAACTAGCAGAGCTCGCTTATAAGGGAGTTGCAGGGTTTAACCTGTTTAGGGTTCTGGTCTGGGCTTGCCAGGCGACCCTGCAGCTTCCGTATCGGTTCGTAATCGCCGATATCGCAAGCTGGGCTGCGTTAGCGCTGGTAATTCTGGGGTACTGGTTGGATGACCATTACATACCTCCCCTCGTGGCTGCGTGCCGAGCGCGGTGGAAGGTAAATGTCAATGAACGGGAGCCTGGAAACTGGTTTTAGTTATCGCTGGTCTAGTCCAGAAAATTTAATTCTGCTTGTTCCTTGACTGTCCGGCTAGATAGAATAAATTCTCTGGTACTGGTTTCTTGGACTGGATAAGAAAATTAATTCACTGGGCTTGTAAAAATCTTGTGCTTGTCAGAAAAAAAAAAAAATTTCCTTGAGGTAGTGGTAAAAATTAATTCACTGGAGGTTTCAGAGTTAGGTCTTGATCTGGGCACTAGGTGTATGGACCTTGTTTATTCTGATTTACTCAAAGAGTTTCTGGGCAACAAGCAGTAAATCAGAGGTTAGGTTCTTGAGTGGCTCCCACGAATTGTGAGTGTCATCGTATCCAACCCATTTGATTAGGACCTGCTTGACTCGCTTTTTGCCCACTCGTCGAATACGATGCGACAGGAGAGACTCGACCTTGTAAACTGGTAAACCATCGATGACTAGAGGCTCGACAGGTACTGGGTGTGAACTGGTACTGGGCTTGAACGGTCGTAAGAGTGACACGTGAAAGACTGGGTGAACTCGTGTGTAATTCTCGGGAAGTTGCACTCTAGCAGCATTGCCACCAGAAGTCAAACTCAGGATTGTAACTGGGCCGATATACTTGGGATGGAGTTTCTTAACTCCGGTCTGGAACTTGAAATTTCTCGTCGACAGTAGGACTTGGTCACCTGGTTGAAAAGTGTGAGGGGCTCGGAAGCGCGTGTCAGCGTACGATGACTGTCTATCTTGGGCACTGCGCAGCAATTTTTGAACTTGAACTAGTGTGTCATCCAGGTCACTGAAGACCGAATCTAGAGCTGGTATTTGCTTGTCTGGAATGTTGATTGACAAAGGCGTATGCGGGTTGCGACCGCAGTTCAGGTAGAACGGGGTGTGCCTGGTCGTACTGGTCTTGGCATTGTTAATGGACATAGCAACAACTGGTAGGAGTTCTTCCCAAGTGACATGGTTGCCATCGATGAAATGTCTCAGCACTTCTTCGACGACTCGGTTCATCCTCTCTGTTTGGCCATCTGTCTGGGGGTGAAAGGCAGTTGAAAATCTGGGCTGCATACCGAGTCGTACGCACATGGTCTTCCAGAATGACGAAGTGAATCGTACATCTCTGTCAGAAATGAAGTTTCGAGGGAAACCGTGATGCTGGAACACATGAGATATGAAAACTCGAGCAATATCTTCAGATGTGCTAGATTTCCTGACTGGTGCTAGGCAGACAAACTTGGTAAGCTTATCCACAATGACCATGATACCATCATGACCACTGGCTGACTGGGGCAGGTCAAACACAAAATCCATGGTGACAGTGTGCCACCTGGAGTCAGGGATTGCTAGAGGCTGGTTTTGACCAAAGGGTCTCTTGTTTGCAGACTTGTTCCTTTGGCATGAGGCACATGATGAGACATATTGTTGTACATCTGCCTGAATTGAGGGCCACCAAAATTGACGCTTGATGTGGTCTAGTGTAGTCTTCCAATTGAAATGACCTGCAAGGGGAGTATCATGGTGTTCTCGAATGACTTCTTGTCGAAGTGCTGCTGGTATTATAACT
Source organism: Limnomonas spitsbergensis (assembly GCA_037349105.1). Classification (NCBI taxonomy): domain Eukaryota; kingdom Viridiplantae; phylum Chlorophyta; class Chlorophyceae; order Chlamydomonadales; genus Limnomonas; species Limnomonas spitsbergensis. The sequence goes on from JAYJMM010000120.1 coordinate 6,175,039, forward strand.
AGGCCTGCATGGGACCAGTAGCCATTTGTAAGGGACCACTGTCTAGTTGTACTGGAATTTTTGAATTCTGGGTCGATGCTAGACTCGTTCTTGATTCTTTGCATGAAATCTGGACAGGACTCGTTAACAGTGATTGCAAACAGCACTGCTGCATGGGAAGGACCTTGGTGTGGTAATCTGGACAGTGAATCGGCTGGGTTGGTAGCACCAGGTCGGTACTTCACAGTGAACTCGAATCGTGAAAGAAACTCGCTCCACCTGGCTTGCCTACGAGACAGGGTGGGTTGCTTGGAGAAAAATGTCAGTGGATTGTGATCAGTTACAATGTTTAGGCCATTGCCGCCTTCTAGATAGCATCGCCACTCCTTGAGTGCTTTGATGATGCCTAAGAGTTCTTGTTCGCCAGTTGTGTAATTGCGCTCGGCTGGTGAGAACTTGGCAGAGAAGTACGCGACAGGTCGACTCAGCTGCGTAAGCACTGCGCCACAACCAGTAACAGAAGCATCAGAAATAAGTTCGTACGGTAAATCTGGATTTGGGTATGCAAGAACTGGAGGTGAAGCTAATGCTTCCTTGATAGCTTGAAAAGCCAGTAGAGCGTCAGCGTCTCCTTTGAACTCGACGGTTTTCTTGGTCAAATGGTACAGAGGTGCTGCCAGCCTGGACAAGTTGGGTATGAATTTTCGAAAGTAGTTGGCCAGGCCTAGGAATTGCAACACACCTGTCGCACTGGTCGGGAATTCCCACTCGGTAAGTGACTTGATTTTATCTGGATCGGCAGCGACTCCTTCTTTCGAAAGAATATGCCCTAGATACTTGACTTGATTCTGCAAGAACTTGCACTTTGAAAATTTGACCTGGAGTCCTGATTCTCGTATTTTGTCAAACACCTGTCGTAAATGCTGGAGGTGCTGGTCTGGTGTTTGGGACAGGATCATGATGTCATCAATGTAGATGAGGACAAATGCTAGGTTTGCAAAGATCTTGTTCACGGTGCTCTGGTATTGACTGGGAGCATTTGACAGACCCATGGGCAGGCAACGCCATGCATAGTGTCCAAAGGGTGTAGCAAAAGCTGTCTTGGGCTGGTCTTCCTCTGAAATGAGCAGTTGGTGAAAGCCACCTGCCATGTCTAGGCATGAGAAACATGAAGCTCCTCGAGCTGCGTCTAGAAGATCATCGATTCTGGGTAATGGGTAGCGTAGCTTGACAGTGAGTTCATTCAAGGCTCGGTAATCAAGGCAGAACCGAAGTCCTCCATTCGGTTTCTTAATAAATAAGACTGGGGCCCCATAAGGACTGTTGACAGGAGTGATGATTCCTTTATCTAGTAGTTCAGCAACCTGTTTCTTGAGTTCTTCGGACTCGGCTGGTGAGAGGCGAAAGTTCCTGCGAAAAGGTGGTTTAGCGCCAGCGACCAGATCGATCGTGTGCTCCAGGGGTGGGACTTTCGCTCCGCCAGCTCGAGGTGTTTCCGAAAAAATGTCAGCGTACTCGTCGATCAGTGAAGTAATCGATGTGCGCATGTCTGGTGGTACATGGTTCAGGTTAAAAGTAATCTTTTCTCGACAAGTACTACTCGGCTCGTCTGGTTCTCCTTCTGGGTTTGGTACTGGTTGTAGCTCTTCGTCTGGGTCGATAGCATGCGGTGTCAGTACAGCTATGAATGCGCGGTGTCGACCAGACTTGAGATATCTGGCTGCGAGGCCAGCTGGGATTTGATCGGGACTGGTTGGGGATTCGTCTTCGGTTTCACTCGGTCCAGGGTTATTGCCATGTGTCGGATTCACCGGATCAGGGTATTCAGTGGAAGCTGAACCTAGAGTGGTCTTCACAGTCTGCGTAACTATCACAGCCGCTGTGCCACGTAAACACACGTTTTGCTTGATCTTAACCTCTCCTTGTCGGAGGGTAAGTACTGATGACTGGTCTGGATTGTATTGTAGTTGACAGGAGTGTGTTTTCATGAAGTCCTCGCCGATTATCATATCAATCGAATCGAGAAACGCTGGTAGGACGTGAACCACAGTCTCAAAATCAGCCCGGCCGAACTTAATTAAGAGACTAGCGGAACCTAGGACAATACAATCTCGACCAGCCGCTGTGGCCACAGCACGATATTTACTGGAACGAATCTGGAGTCCCAATTTCTTGGCAAGTTTTGCACCCATGAAGCAGGAAGATGCGCCCGAATCAAATAGACACTTGAGCTGGTTACCATGTACCTGGCCGTCATAGATTGCTGCTAGTTGCTCGTTATTCTCGTTCCTACTATTCGTATCAACTGGTTGTCCTGTCTGGTCTGGTTCATCACCTCGTACTTGTGCTAGAACTCGGCACTGGGCAGTTTCTCTCGTGTCAGCTGGGATTACGAACGCTAGTATGGGAGAAGGTTTCATACCCTTGTTCACAGCAGTACCAACAGCTGAGCTAGATTCAAACGTTTTGACTAGGCTGGATTGTCGTAATAGCGATTGTAAACCTGCTGCTTGTCTGGAGGAAACTAGTAAGCAAGAACTGGTCTTGGGTCTGTTGTTTAAGTAAAGCCTTGCTACAGCTCTAGTCTTAGCAACGTATATCTGGTGCGTTTCTGGTGAGCGAGAAAGAATGACTGGTAGCACACAGGCGCATTGGCAGCGTTCGTTACAAAGTACTGTGTCGTACGTCAGGAAGCTGGAGTTCATTAGTTCAGGCAAGGCAGTAGCAACTGCAGCGCACACGAGACATCTATGGACAGGAGGTGGACCCGGAAATACAACCTGTTCTAGTTCCTACTTGTCGTCCTTGTTAGGGGGCCTGTTTTCTTTCTTGTCTGGACAATCTCGTGCTCGGTGGCAGCCCCCTCGGCAGTACCAACAGACGTTGTACTCTAGTAGTGAGGCCTTGGCTGCGAGGGAGAGCGTACCCACGTAGCGCCAGTAGGGGCACTTCTCAGGAGGCTCCTTGTACTTCTTGGCCTCCTTTCCGGAGCTAGTCTGGTATTCGTCAGACTTGCGCTTGGCCTCGGTGTGAGCCATGCGCCCCTTGAGGCGGTTGGACCCCTGGACCTGGTACTCCTGTTTACGGGAAGGATAATCTTGTCTGGGTGCTGCACTGGTAACTGGGTAGTAGCCAGATGTAGGCATAGGGGTGGGCTGGGCTGGTACAGTCATGCGCAAGTTTTCAATTTGAGCATACTTCATGAGGTCTTTTAGAGACTGCCAAGATTTGCCATTCTTGTCTAGAAAGCATCGCTGCCTAAGTTCAGGTCGCATGCCTGCTAGGTAATGTACGCAAAGTGTGGTCTGGTTTTCGCTGGGCAGGAGTCTCGTGACGTGCGTGAACTGGTGTGTGTACTGCGCAGCAGTCTGGTTGCCCTGAGTAATCAGGCCTCCCACTAGTTGCTCTCTAGCTACGTCGACTGGATCTCGTACCTCGCCTGAGATGAAGCTGGTGAGCTCCTGGATGAACTCGTCGTGCTCAAACACCATGTGCGAGTGCAGGAAGTTCATAATGAACTCTTTGACTTCTGGGTCGTCAACGAAGACGCTGATATCTTCTGGGTAGTTGTGCCCATTCTCGATGAGCCATGTCCGGAGCTCCTCGAGCGTCATCGCGATGAGCCTGGGCTTGTCCTTGCATCGGACGAAGAATCTGGTATCCATCCTGCCGGGGGCCGGGAGGGCTGGGAGGGTACGACGGGGGCGGAAATTAGATTCCCTCGGGTGCAAGACATGATTGGTTGCTCGGTGAACAAGTGTTGGACCAGTGTTCAGGATAGGCTGGTTACGCAAGTTCAGGTGCACGTTATTCGGCCTGGTATCGTGATTCATGCTGGGCAGTTCATTGTCGTCAGGGAGGACAATTGGGCTGGTCTGGTACTGGACAGGATTCACGACAGGATTAATGGCTGGTACTAGGGTGGGCTGGGTTCCATTCAAATTTGGGGAAGTCTGGTCAAGGAATGAATTCCACAAAGCTGAATCACCTTGTTTTAGCATGGTGGCCAGTTCCTTCATGAAGGCTCGTTTTGTTTCAGGGGACAGCGAGCGCCTGCGCTCGTTGGCCTGGCGCGGCAGCGGGCCGGAGCTGGTTCCTGCCACACAGGGTGTGATAATCTGGAGCGCAGCCTGGGACGCGGTGGCAACCGCTGCTACGACGGGTACAGGTGCGATGGCGGGAGCCACGTCAGCGATGACTGGTGCTGGAGTCACGGCAGCGACGACTGGTGCTGGAGTCACGGCAGCGACGACTGGTGCTGGAGTCACGGCAGTGACGACTGGGGTCAGGGCTGGCACTGGGGCAGCAGCAGTGGCCAAGACTGGGGCCGCGCTAGGAGCGGTCTCGACAGGAGCTGGGGCTGGTGCTTGAGGTGGCAGCTGCACTACCGGTGGCTGGTTGAGATTCATGTGCGTCACTGTGCGGTAGGTGGATTTTGTTGCGCGTTTAACCATTGTAAATGAATAAGTAATGCGTTATTCAGTCACGAGGGTGCCTTTAGGCCAAGACTGGTTTGTACGGAATTCTAACCGACTCGAAGTCGAAATCGAACTCACTCGTCTGGGTCAACTCCGAAACGTTGCTGGTGTTGCTGGGTAGCGGGGGATACGCTTCTAGTCCTCCTCGAGAGTGGTACCAGTAGTAAATACTGTTGTACTCCTCTTCGGTGCTAGGTCCTGCTTTAGGCACTGGTCTGGATTCAGCTCGGGAAGTTGAATAATTCAATCCTAGCGGTCTAATGGGACGCGAGTGCCCGACACGCGTGTCTCAAAACTCTTTCGAGCCGACGGCAGGGTTCTGTCAATGAAACTGCGACAGGATCGAACCGATAAGGCTCTGAAACCACTGTAAAGGTCTTAGAAAATTTAATTCTGCTTGTTCCTTGACTGTCCGGCTAGATAGAATAAATTCTCTGGTACTGGTTTCTTGGACTGGATAAGAAAATTAATTCACTGGGCTTGTAAAAATCTTGTGCTTGTCAGAAAAAAAAAAAAATTTCCTTGAGGTAGTGGTAAAAATTAATTCACTGGAGGTTTCAGAGTTAGGTCTTGATCTGGGCACTAGGTGTATGGACCTTGTTTATTCTGATTTACTCAAAGAGTTTCTGGGCAACAAGCAGTAAATCAGAGGTTAGGTTCTTGAGTGGCTCCCACGAATTGTGAGTGTCATCGTATCCAACCCATTTGATTAGGACCTGCTTGACTCGCTTTTTGCCCACTCGTCGAATACGATGCGACAGGAGAGACTCGACCTTGTAAACTGGTAAACCATCGATGACTAGAGGCTCGACAGGTACTGGGTGTGAACTGGTACTGGGCTTGAACGGTCGTAAGAGTGACACGTGAAAGACTGGGTGAACTCGTGTGTAATTCTCGGGAAGTTGCACTCTAGCAGCATTGCCACCAGAAGTCAAACTCAGGATTGTAACTGGGCCGATATACTTGGGATGGAGTTTCTTAACTCCGGTCTGGAACTTGAAATTTCTCGTCGACAGTAGGACTTGGTCACCTGGTTGAAAAGTGTGAGGGGCTCGGAAGCGCGTGTCAGCGTACGATGACTGTCTATCTTGGGCACTGCGCAGCAATTTTTGAACTTGAACTAGTGTGTCATCCAGGTCACTGAAGACCGAATCTAGAGCTGGTATTTGCTTGTCTGGAATGTTGATTGACAAAGGCGTATGCGGGTTGCGACCGCAGTTCAGGTAGAACGGGGTGTGCCTGGTCGTACTGGTCTTGGCATTGTTAATGGACATAGCAACAACTGGTAGGAGTTCTTCCCAAGTGACATGGTTGCCATCGATGAAATGTCTCAGCACTTCTTCGACGACTCGGTTCATCCTCTCTGTTTGGCCATCTGTCTGGGGGTGAAAGGCAGTTGAAAATCTGGGCTGCATACCGAGTCGTACGCACATGGTCTTCCAGAATGACGAAGTGAATCGTACATCTCTGTCAGAAATGATGTTTCGAGGGAAACCGTGATGCTGGAACACATGAGATATGAAAACTCGAGCAATATCTTCAGATGTGCTAGATTTCCTGACTGGTGCTAGGCAGACAAACTTGGTAAGCTTATCCACAATGACCATGATACCATCATGACCACTGGCTGACTGGGGCAGGTCAAACACAAAATCCATGGTGACAGTGTGCCACCTGGAGTCAGGGATTGCTAGAGGCTGGTTTTGACCAAAGGGTCTCTTGTTTGCAGACTTGTTCCTTTGGCATGAGGCACATGATGAGACATATTGTTGTACATCTGCCTGAATTGAGGGCCACCAAAATTGACGCTTGATGTGGTCTAGTGTAGTCTTCCAATTGAAATGACCTGCAAGGGGAGTATCATGGTGTTCTCGAATGACTTCTTGTCGAAGTGCTGCTGGTATTATAACTAGGCCTGCATGGGACCAGTAGCCATTTGTAAGGGACCACTGTCTAGTTGTACTGGAATTTTTGAATTCTGGGTCGATGCTAGACTCGTTCTTGATTCTTTGCATGAAATCTGGACAGGACTCGTTAACAGTGATTGCAAACAGCACTGCTGCATGGGAAGGACCTTGGTGTGGTAATCTGGACAGTGAATCGGCTGGGTTGGTAGCACCAGGTCGGTACTTCACAGTGAACTCGAATCGTGAAAGAAACTCGCTCCACCTGGCTTGCCTACGAGACAGGGTGGGTTGCTTGGAGAAAAATGTCAGTGGATTGTGATCAGTTACAATGTTTAGGCCATTGCCGCCTTCTAGATAGCATCGCCACTCCTTGAGTGCTTTGATGATGCCTAAGAGTTCTTGTTCGCCAGTTGTGTAATTGCGCTCGGCTGGTGAGAACTTGGCAGAGAAGTACGCGACAGGTCGACTCAGCTGCGTAAGCACTGCGCCACAACCAGTAACAGAAGCATCAGAAATAAGTTCGTACGGTAAATCTGGATTTGGGTATGCAAGAACTGGAGGTGAAGCTAATGCTTCCTTGATAGCTTGAAAAGCCAGTAGAGCGTCAGCGTCTCCTTTGAACTCGACGGTTTTCTTGGTCAAATGGTACAGAGGTGCTGCCAGCCTGGACAAGTTGGGTATGAATTTTCGAAAGTAGTTGGCCAGGCCTAGGAATTGCAACACACCTGTCGCACTGGTCGGGAATTCCCACTCGGTAAGTGACTTGATTTTATCTGGATCGGCAGCGACTCCTTCTTTCGAAAGAATATGCCCTAGATACTTGACTTGATTCTGCAAGAACTTGCACTTTGAAAATTTGACCTGGAGTCCTGATTCTCGTATTTTGTCAAACACCTGTCGTAAATGCTGGAGGTGCTGGTCTGGTGTTTGGGACAGGATCATGATGTCATCAATGTAGATGAGGACAAATGCTAGGTTTGCAAAGATCTTGTTCACGGTGCTCTGGTATTGACTGGGAGCATTTGACAGACCCATGGGCAGGCAACGCCATGCATAGTGTCCAAAGGGTGTAGCAAAAGCTGTCTTGGGCTGGTCTTCCTCTGAAATGAGCAGTTGGTGAAAGCCACCTGCCATGTCTAGGCATGAGAAACATGAAGCTCCTCGAGCTGCGTCTAGAAGATCATCGATTCTGGGTAATGGGTAGCGTAGCTTGACAGTGAGTTCATTCAAGGCTCGGTAATCAAGGCAGAACCGAAGTCCTCCATTCGGTTTCTTAATAAATAAGACTGGGGCCCCATAAGGACTGTTGACAGGAGTGATGATTCCTTTATCTAGTAGTTCAGCAACCTGTTTCTTGAGTTCTTCGGACTCGGCTGGTGAGAGGCGAAAGTTCCTGCGAAAAGGTGGTTTAGCGCCAGCGACCAGATCGATCGTGTGCTCCAGGGGTGGGACTTTCGCTCCGCCAGCTCGAGGTGTTTCCGAAAAAATGTCAGCGTACTCGTCGATCAGTGAAGTAATCGATGTGCGCATGTCTGGTGGTACATGGTTCAGGTTAAAAGTAATCTTTTCTCGACAAGTACTACTCGGCTCGTCTGGTTCTCCTTCTGGGTTTGGTACTGGTTGTAGCTCTTCGTCTGGGTCGATAGCATGCGGTGTCAGTACAGCTATGAATGCGCGGTGTCGACCAGACTTGAGATATCTGGCTGCGAGGCCAGCTGGGATTTGATCGGGACTGGTTGGGGATTCGTCTTCGGTTTCACTCGGTCCAGGGTTATTGCCATGTGTCGGATTCACCGGATCAGGGTATTCAGTGGAAGCTGAACCTAGAGTGGTCTTCACAGTCTGCGTAACTATCACAGCCGCTGTGCCACGTAAACACACGTTTTGCTTGATCTTAACCTCTCCTTGTCGGAGGGTAAGTACTGATGACTGGTCTGGATTGTATTGTAGTTGACAGGAGTGTGTTTTCATGAAGTCCTCGCCGATTATCATATCAATCGAATCGAGAAACGCTGGTAGGACGTGAACCACAGTCTCAAAATCAGCCCGGCCGAACTTAATTAAGAGACTAGCGGAACCTAGGACAATACAATCTCGACCAGCCGCTGTGGCCACAGCACGATATTTACTGGAACGAATCTGGAGTCCCAATTTCTTGGCAAGTTTTGCACCCATGAAGCAGGAAGATGCGCCCGAATCAAATAGACACTTGAGCTGGTTACCATGTACCTGGCCGTCATAGATTGCTGCTAGTTGCTCGTTATTCTCGTTCCTACTATTCGTATCAACTGGTTGTCCTGTCTGGTCTGGTTCATCACCTCGTACTTGTGCTAGAACTCGGCACTGGGCAGTTTCTCTCGTGTCAGCTGGGATTACGAACGCTAGTATGGGAGAAGGTTTCATACCCTTGTTCACAGCAGTACCAACAGCTGAGCTAGATTCAAACGTTTTGACTAGGCTGGATTGTCGTAATAGCGATTGTAAACCTGCTGCTTGTCTGGAGGAAACTAGTAAGCAAGAACTGGTCTTGGGTCTGTTGTTTAAGTAAAGCCTTGCTACAGCTCTAGTCTTAGCAACGTATATCTGGTGCGTTTCTGGTGAGCGAGAAAGAATGACTGGTAGCACACAGGCGCATTGGCAGCGTTCGTTACAAAGTACTGTGTCGTACGTCAGGAAGCTGGAGTTCATTAGTTCAGGCAAGGCAGTAGCAACTGCAGCGCACACGAGACATCTATGGACAGGAGGTGGACCCGGAAATACAACCTGTTCTAGTTCCTACTTGTCGTCCTTGTTAGGGGGCCTGTTTTCTTTCTTGTCTGGACAATCTCGTGCTCGGTGGCAGCCCCCTCGGCAGTACCAACAGACGTTGTACTCTAGTAGTGAGGCCTTGGCTGCGAGGGAGAGCGTACCCACGTAGCGCCAGTAGGGGCACTTCTCAGGAGGCTCCTTGTACTTCTTGGCCTCCTTTCCGGAGCTAGTCTGGTATTCGTCAGACTTGCGCTTGGCCTCGGTGTGAGCCATGCGCCCCTTGAGGCGGTTGGACCCCTGGACCTGGTACTCCTGTTTACGGGAAGGATAATCTTGTCTGGGTGCTGCACTGGTAACTGGGTAGTAGCCAGATGTAGGCATAGGGGTGGGCTGGGCTGGTACAGTCATGCGCAAGTTTTCAATTTGAGCATACTTCATGAGGTCTTTTAGAGACTGCCAAGATTTGCCATTCTTGTCTAGAAAGCATCGCTGCCTAAGTTCAGGTCGCATGCCTGCTAGGTAATGTACGCAAAGTGTGGTCTGGTTTTCGCTGGGCAGGAGTCTCGTGACGTGCGTGAACTGGTGTGTGTACTGCGCAGCAGTCTGGTTGCCCTGAGTAATCAGGCCTCCCACTAGTTGCTCTCTAGCTACGTCGACTGGATCTCGTACCTCGCCTGAGATGAAGCTGGTGAGCTCCTGGATGAACTCGTCGTGCTCAAACACCATGTGCGAGTGCAGGAAGTTCATAATGAACTCTTTGACTTCTGGGTCGTCAACGAAGACGCTGATATCTTCTGGGTAGTTGTGCCCATTCTCGATGAGCCATGTCCGGAGCTCCTCGAGCGTCATCGCGATGAGCCTGGGCTTGTCCTTGCATCGGACGAAGAATCTGGTATCCATCCTGCCGGGGGCCGGGAGGGCTGGGAGGGTACGACGGGGGCGGAAATTAGATTCCCTCGGGTGCAAGACATGATTGGTTGCTCGGTGAACAAGTGTTGGACCAGTGTTCAGGATAGGCTGGTTACGCAAGTTCAGGTGCACGTTATTCGGCCTGGTATCGTGATTCATGCTGGGCAGTTCATTGTCGTCAGGGAGGACAATTGGGCTGGTCTGGTACTGGACAGGATTCACGACAGGATTAATGGCTGGTACTAGGGTGGGCTGGGTTCCATTCAAATTTGGGGAAGTCTGGTCAAGGAATGAATTCCACAAAGCTGAATCACCTTGTTTTAGCATGGTGGCCAGTTCCTTCATGAAGGCTCGTTTTGTTTCAGGGGACAGCGAGCGCCTGCGCTCGTTGGCCTGGCGCGGCAGCGGGCCGGAGCTGGTTCCTGCCACACAGGGTGTGATAATCTGGAGCGCAGCCTGGGACGCGGTGGCAACCGCTGCTACGACGGGTACAGGTGCGATGGCGGGAGCCACGTCAGCGATGACTGGTGCTGGAGTCACGGCAGCGACGACTGGTGCTGGAGTCACGGCAGCGACGACTGGTGCTGGAGTCACGGCAGTGACGACTGGGGTCAGGGCTGGCACTGGGGCAGCAGCAGTGGCCAAGACTGGGGCCGCGCTAGGAGCGGTCTCGACAGGAGCTGGGGCTGGTGCTTGAGGTGGCAGCTGCACTACCGGTGGCTGGTTGAGATTCATGTGCGTCACTGTGCGGTAGGTGGATTTTGTTGCGCGTTTAACCATTGTAAATGAATAAGTAATGCGTTATTCAGTCACGAGGGTGCCTTTAGGCCAAGACTGGTTTGTACGGAATTCTAACCGACTCGAAGTCGAAATCGAACTCACTCGTCTGGGTCAACTCCGAAACGTTGCTGGTGTTGCTGGGTAGCGGGGGATACGCTTCTAGTCCTCCTCGAGAGTGGTACCAGTAGTAAATACTGTTGTACTCCTCTTCGGTGCTAGGTCCTGCTTTAGGCACTGGTCTGGATTCAGCTCGGGAAGTTGAATAATTCAATCCTAGCGGTCTAATGGGACGCGAGTGCCCGACACGCGTGTCTCAAAACTCTTTCGAGCCGACGGCAGGGTTCTGTCAATGAAACTGCGACAGGATCGAACCGATAAGGCTCTGAAACCACTGTAAAGGTCTTAGGTCCCTGGGGGACTAAGGTCTTTAATGCTAGACAAGGACTCACTGTTGGAGAGGCGTAGAGAAACGTGAGGAGGTAGTCGTGAAGGTGTAGTCGGTAGGACAGTTGACCGGAGGGGGGGACTGGGTGCTCACAAAGGGAGACTGCTGGAGACTTGTAAAAGAATAGTGGGACAGTCAGGTATTGAGCCTGATGGATTTATCTCGTCTGAGACTTCCCGATAACTAGCAGAGCTCGCTTATAAGGGAGTTGCAGGGTTTAACCTGTTTAGGGTTCTGGTCTGGGCTTGCCAGGCGACCCTGCAGCTTCCGTATCGGTTCGTAATCGCCGATATCGCAAGCTGGGCTGCGTTAGCGCTGGTAATTCTGGGGTACTGGTTGGATGACCATTACATACACATGTATGTATGTATGTATGTATGTATGTATCACATACACATGCATGCATGTATGTATATATACATACATACCTATTTATGCAAATACCGGTATACATGTATGCATCACATACACATGTATGCATGTATGTATGTATGTATGTATGTATGTATCATATACACATGCATGCATGTATGTATGCGTACTAGATAAACCGGTATGCATGTGCGCATGTGCGTGCCGTGGCCTCACCGTCAAAGGCCAGCAGCTTGAACAGCACGGGGTCCAGGTCATCCCCGCCTCCCCCCGCCAACCGCATCTGGCTCTCGGGACAGTCCTGCCAGGGTGGGGAGCACAGGATACCATCAGTGCATGCATGCGCTCGTGAGAAGAACGGTGAGAAGATCAAAACATGATGTAAGTGGACAGGTCTGGAGTGGTCTCCTTCTGGCTTCGGCCCTGAGCCGCGCTGAGCCCTCACGTGTGCGCCCCATTCCTCACCTCATTGAATATTCCTTCTTCCTGCTTTCTCAGCCTCGCCCGAAGTACAACCCGCAGAGGACACACCATTTCCGCAAGGTGTGACACACCCCGTTGCTCATCACCCACAGAGGATACGCTAATCCCCAAAGTTGGTGTGTTCCGGCGTGAACATGTCCGGCAAGAAGCCTTTCACAACAGCGCCAGGCATAGCAGCCCGGGAGAATAACAAGAGGTCAGACGATCTGTGATGCCCCCCTCCCGTTTTCCTTCATCTGCAGGACATAGGCCATCCATGCCTGTTTTCTTGTGCACCCCCTGCGCCCCCCCCCACACACACAGCCCCCCCGTAGTTTCTCACCCTCACGAGCCTTGCCAGGGCAAAGCATGCAGCTGCCATCGAGGGCACGAGGCGGGCGTGCGCTAGGTCACTAGGGTTATCGACGTCCGTCAAGGAACGCAGCAGGTGCAGCAGCAGCGTCAAGCATCCAGACTCCCTGCACACAACAGCTTTGAACACTTTGTTTACAGGTCTTGACATAAGGATTGGCAATCAATCACATTTTTGCGCTTATATTGTGCAGTTTTTACAAGATTACAGATCATGTGTAGCAGTTTTTCAGTAGTAACACAAGGTTTGGATTCACTTCTTCCACCTCTTACGAAAACGGATGCATGGGGAGGGGAGAGAATATTCTGGGCAAGGGCATGCAGCAGCAGTGACTAGCACAGGGTAGAAGACATCTCTAGCATCATCTCTAGCAACATCTCTAGCAACATCTCTAGCAACATCTCTAGCAACATGGGTAACCAGGTACGGATAAATGGTGAGGTCAAAGACGTAAGGTACAACACTAACAACAGTACTTCAGTGATCAAGGACGCGCTCCCCACCACATTGTTTCAGACCGTTCTGAACACGCAACGGTGAACGGTACAGGATTGGTGCACGGAGGGCCATACAAGGTAGCTCTGCTTGCAGGCCTGGTCTGTCAACTTGTTGAGACAGGGCTCATTATGAAACAAACAAATCCGGCGGGGCATAAATGATGCTTCAAACACTTGAGCTCTGCTGCTCCCTGCACTTTGAAAAGGGGGCACACTATCCTGTCTCTCGGCGGCACATGTCCCCTTGTCTTAACCCTCCCCCTGCGCCAGTTTATTTTCGACCTGCACATGTCCCCTCCTCGTAACCCTTCCAACCTTAAAACAGGGTCTGTGGCTCAAGTCCAGCTTCAGTGCAGCTCAAGTGCAGCTCAGACGCACTCAAAGCACCCCTGCCAGACACGCACCTCGCAGCCTGCTGGATTGCTTCATTGAACTCTGCCAGCGTACCCAGCAGCCTCAGCAGCGTCTCCAGCATCTCCGGGCGCAGCGCTGCGCCCGCCAGCGCACCGCCTAGTGCAGCCGCGGCAACCACCGCAGCTGCGACCGTGCCGGAGGCGCTTTGTCTGGCCGTCCGCGAGGAGGAGCCGACCACGAGGACCGCTGACGATCTGCTAGAGAAGGTGGCGCCCACAGCGGAGCGCGGCGGCGACCCCACGAGGCCTGCTGGCGGCCTGCTGGAGAAGCTCTTGCCGGACGGGGAAAACGAGGTGCGTTGTGGCGAACCCATTACCTGCACCACCAGGGCCATAGCAGATCAAGGTCACGGGGAAAAGGGGGTGCATAATGACAACCTCACCACCTTCTACATCAGGGCCTAGTAGATGGGATGGGATGGGATGGGATAACCATCCGTCTCCTTCATCAAGAGGGTAGGAGGGTACGAGGGTGGGATGGTAGGAGGATAGAATGGTAGGATCATATGATGTAGAACTAGCGGCGCCGCAAAAAATGGGACAAATGGGTCTCCATGTAGGCCCCCATTGAGCACCCAGCTGCGGAGATAAGAATGATCTTCAATTCTCTCAGACTTGAAAGGTTTTCTCTTTCAGGTCTGGTGTATCCACCTCATGAACAGGTCAAAGCCTTCAGTGATGATACAAGAAACCCACAATAATAATACAAAATAATAGAAGACACACACACACCGTAATAATAATAATAATAATAATAATACAAGTAACCCCCAACAATACAAAAACGCACATCATGATACATGATAGTACAAGAAAACCACATGATAATACAAGAAACCCACAGTCCAATCGTGGCTCATGAGTTCATCTAGAGATGAGGGCTAAAAAGTAAAAAAACAAAACGAAACGACTCATGAGGCCCCACCTGCTGTTCTTTTGTGTCCTGCAAAGACCCCCCTCCAGCCTTGCTGGGTAGTACCGCCTGCTGCTGCTGTGGCGGCGTGATGATGTCCTCCAGGAGGTCCATCAGCAGATCCATGCCGCCCTCCTCGGCCACCTTGTCCTGACTGGCATGGTTGCTCTGGACTAGGCACGTCAACGCTTGGGCTGCCAAGACCTGCGGGAAACAAGTGGGGGAAGGGGGAGAGGGAAATGGGTAAAAAACTAAAAACACAGATTTCAAATTCAGATTTCAACAAAAGCGGTACTCCGTCACCCCCCCCCCCACCCCCATCCACGATGCTCCCACCATCAGCCTGGCTAGAGGCACACACCTTGTCAACCGCCAGTAGTAAAGGGATCTAAGCCCCGTCACACGCCCTGTCCCCCCCTGCCTCGCCCTCTCCTCTCTCTCCTCCTTCACCTCTGTATAGGGGTAGCTGGGGGCACACCCCTGGGTCACAGCCCACAGCATCGGGATCAGAGCCCCTCAACCTCTGTCTAGGGATGGCTGGGGGAACCCCCCTGCTCATTGCCAGCAGTAAAAATATCAGAGAGCACATCCCCCATCCCGTTCCCCCCCCCCCCCTTTCCTGCCCCCTTCTCCCCCTCCCCTCCCTTCTGCCCCTTTACCTCCCCTCCCTTCTGCCCCCCTTCTCCCCCTCCCCTCCCACCTGCCCCTTCCCCCCCCCCCCCCCTTTCCTGCCCCCTTCTCCCCATCCCCTCCCAGCCTGCCCCCTTCCTGCCCCTTCTCTCTCCTCTCCCTTACCGATCGCTGGAAGCAAAACAATTGGTCAATGCAAGCGGCCGGGACATGGTGCCTCCTTCATGTCCCCTCTCCCTGCCCTTCACCCCCCCCCCTTCCCTCCCTGCACCCTCCCTGCACACCTTTCCCCCCTCACCGCTGTCTGGGGGTACCTTGAGGCACACCCATTGGTCACTGCCAGCAGGAGCGTGACCTTATCCCCTTCACGCCCCCTTCCTGTCCCCTCTATCTACCTTCACCCCTCCACACACACACCGGCCTATCCTCCCTCCCTGCACCCGTCCTCCCCCCCCCCCCTTCTCTCACCGCAGTCTGGGGATGACTGGAGGCACACCCTCTAGTCACTGTCAGCAGCATCATTACCATATCCCCTTTACCCCCCCTCCCTGTCCCCTCTCTTTAACTCAACCACCTCCACACACACCGGCCTCTCCCCCCTCCCTGCACCCCTTCCCCCCCTCACCGCTGTCTGGGGATTGCTGGACGCACATCCCTTGGTCACTGCCAGCAGCAATGGGATGAGCCCGCCCTGCCTCGCCAGGTTCTTCACAAAGGTATTGCCGCTGGCCAGGGCAGGGACCAGCCGCAGAAGCGCGTGCGTGATGGGGCCGTGCCAGGTGGCGGTCAGTTCAAACACGGTGTACAGCGCTCCACCATCGCCAGCTACCTGAGGGGAGCAAGAGGGCATCGAAGGGGAGGGGAGAGGAGGGGAGGGGAGGAAGAAGGCATCGAAGGGGAGGGGAGGGGAGGAAGAGAGCATTCAGGGGGAAGGGAGGGGAGGGGAGGAAGGAGGCATCGAAGGGGAGGAGAGGAGAGGAAGAGGGCATTCAGGGGGAAGGGAGGGGAGGAGAGGGGAGGAAGAGGGCATTCAGGGGGAAGGGAGGGGAGGAGAGGAGAGGAAGAGGGCATTCAGGGGGTAGGGAGGGGAAGAGAGGGGAGGAAGAGGGCATTCAGGGGGAAGGGAGGAGGGGAGAGGGGAGGAAGAGGCCATTCAGGGGGAAGGGAGGGGAGGGGAGGAAGGAGGCATCGAAGGGGAGGAGAGGAGAGGAAGAGGGCATTCAGGGGGAAGGGAGGGGAGGAGAGGGGAGGAAGAGGGCATTCGAGGGGAAGGGAGGGGAAGAGAGGGGAGGAAGAGGGCATTCAGGGGGAAGGGAGGGGAGGAGAGGAGAGGAAGAGAGCATTCAGGGGGAAGGGAGGGGAAGAGAGGGGAGGAAGAGGGCATTCAGGGGGAAGGGAGGAGGGGAGAGGGGAGGAAGAGGCCATTCAGGGGGAAGGGAGGGGAAGAGAGGGGAGGAAGAGGGCATTCAGGGGGAAGGGAGGGGAGGGGAGGGGAGGGGAGGAAGAGGGCATTCAGAGGAAAGTGAGGGGAGGGGAGGGGAGGAAGATGGCATTCAGGGGAAGGGAGGGGAAGGGAGGGGAGGAAGAGGGCATGCATGGGGATGGGAGGGGAGGGGAGGGAAGGAAGCGGGCATTCAGGGGGAAGGGAGGGGAGGGGAGGGGAGGGGAGGGGAGGGGAGGGGAGGGGAGGAGGAGGGCATTCAGGGGGAAGGGAGGGGAAGAGAGGGGAGGAAGAGGGCATTCAGGGGGAAGGGAGGGGAGGAGAGGGGAGGAAGAGGGCATGCAGGGGGAAGGGAGGGGAAGAGAGGGGAGGAAGAGGGCATTCAGGGGGAAGGGAGGGGAGGAGAGGAGAGGAAGAGTGCATTCAGGGGGAAGGGAGGGGAAGAGAGAGGAGGAAGAGGGCATTCATGGGGAAGGGAGGGGGGGAGAGGGAAGGAAGAGGGCATTCGAGGGGAAGGGAGGGGAAGAGAGAGGAGGAAGAGAGACGCAGATGTGGCCTCGGCCCCCAAGATTCGTCATTTTCTAAACTCTCACAACTGAACAAACAGGATGCATTGCACTTGCTTTCATACCCTCTTGATAACTCTGAAGGCCTGCTGCGATCGCCCCCCCAGGTTCAGTTCTGCCTGGAATTCAACTTGAAACTTAGCTTTAAATTCCATGTCCTCATGTAGATGTACCACTTGCAAAGTGATGAGGCTGCAAGGTCCTTGGGCGTCGGAACAAACACCCTCAAGAGGCTGCTGCAGAAGTTTGGAATCAGTCGGTGGCCCCAGCGCAAGCTGTCTGGCCTCATTGCACTGTTCGAGCAGTTCACAGAAGACAAAGGGTTTGCCTCCAAAGTGACCGAGGAAGAACGACAGGTAAGAAGTTTTTCCTCGTCCAGTCAATGCTTGAAATCAACCAACCAAATTTCACATTTTTCAATACATTTTGCTATTGCTTATGCAGTTATGCTGGATCAGATTCAAGGTTAATAAACTAAATTAATGCGCTTTGTGTCCACGATGAATGAATTCGCAATATAACTATGAATTTATGGTACAAGTGAATCACTGCCTGATTGCTGCATGCATGCTGCCGTCTGCCAATCTCTCTGTAGGATGTCCAGGCGTTGATCACCTTACAATACAAGCGTATTATTGCCGACCCCAACGAGGCTATTGACCCCAGGCTGGAGGAGCTGCGCAAGCGCATGCACAAGCACGCCTTCATCACAAGAAAAAGACTTGCCAGGGACGAGAGCAGCAGCGGCAGCGAGGGCTCTGCTGGCATCAGCGAGCGCCCCAGCCAGCTCCGAGCCGTCAACATCACCAACGCTGTTCCCTCTGCCACGAGGCAGCAACGTGCCCCGACAGGGAGCCCAAACCTCGCAATGGCATCAGAGTTTTGCACCGTCAGCTGCCCTCCTTTGGAATCCTTCTTGAGCACCACCACTGCTGCCTCTTCTACCATGGTACCCTTGCCGGCGTGGCTGGCATGGTCAGAAGGTACTGCAGCAGCTGTCGGTGTGCCTGCTGGCAAGACGGGACTCGCGGATACATCTTGCAGGCCTGCTGTTGCTGATACTGCATCTGCTGGTAGGAACGATGATGAAGCCCCAGAGCTGCTGACCATGAGCAGCTTCCCAGAGCTTCTTTCCAGCTCGTCCCCCTTGTTTGAAAATGACGACGCACTGTTGCTGGACGGGTTTCAGGGATTTTTTCAGCCTGATGCTGCTGGGATTGACTCCTTTGAGGGCTTGGTGTACAGCTGCCTTTGCAACAGCACTTCCACTAGCAGCAGCAGCCTTTGCGACAATTACAGTCTGGGCCCTCCTGGGGATGACAACGACTGGCTGCTGCTGCTGCAATGCGACGTTCCTGATACTCACGAGTGAGCTCGGGTACACATGCTAGCTGAGCAAATCCCAAATCTGTACAGTTCTGCAATACGTCAAGAGCGGCATCCATTGAGGTATGCACGTCAGTTGCTGAAAGGCGGGGTGGTGCTTACAGCTGCTGAATTAAGACCCTTGGACATCAGCAGCCCTTGTACTAATGTGGACTATGTATTGATTTCAAGAATCATGTCTGCTGGGATACATACTGCCATTTGAATACTGCCCCTCCTCTGCTGGAAGCGTGCCAGAAAACCTGAGACTGCTGGGTCGCTTTTTTTGTCTCCCTAGGCATCCCCCTATGAAAGTTGGTAAAGGAATGCCTTTTGCTTCAGTCATGTTTAGACTGGCTTCTTCCCTGGCCAACATTAGTGAAAAGTAGAATGTGTTAGACATGTCATGTCTTTTGGTGTATCTTAATTTCTCTCGTGCTGCTTGTCTTCCTTTGTTGACCGAGCATTTTAGGGCATTGTTTAGCTAGTGTCTGCTGTCTAGCTTTCTCAGCTCTTCCAGAATGTCCTGCATGTATGTTTCCCCTTATAGACTTTTGTGTGGTGAAGAGCACCGGAACTTCAAAAATAATGGATGAAGCGGTCTTTCCTTCAAGAACGCCTGTCACGATTGAATCTGTGAAATGGTCAAGTCATCAAACTGTCTGACAAATTGTCATATTTGTCGATTTTTTAGATTGTCTCTGCCATGCACATTCTCTCCTTTAAATGTTGGACTGTTTTAATTGTCTGACGAACTGTCAACTCGCCAAATTGTCTGCTAACTTGAAGTGACAATCCTGGAGCCTTGATTTGATCATCGATGCATTGCGGGCTGTCGGATCATCTCATTGTTTATTGAACCTTCATCATGACGCCTCAAGGCGAATGGTGCCTAATTTCCGATATTTCTTTTTCTGGCCAAGTCAGTGTACTAAAAAAACATGATTTGACAGTGGAGTGATTGTATGCCTTGGGTCACGAGTAGACCAATGCACTGTTTCCCTGGCCCTGAAGTCACGTAGTTTTCTCTCAATCCAGCCAGGTAGCTGGTCTTCTAGTCCCACTCCAGCAATCCCTCTGTTGTAAGAATTTTTCACATGTGCTTTCTGCACTGCCGAATTTTCACACAGTTTGATGTGCGTGTCTAACTATTTGTGCCTGAGTAACACTGAGTGGGCATGTGCTTGCCTCAATGTGTTTCCTGCGCTCGTGTGTCCATAGAGATTGTACCCTTATGTTGTCCCACTTAGCAGGAATCATGTGCTGTTCAGAATCTTAGGGCTTGTTTCTGCCAGCCTCAGTAGCACCCCAGCACACTCTAACTGTCTGTCCGTCAGTCTGAGTGGTCATCATTCACAGGCTGGTCTTTGCAATGCCTTTTGTTAGCATGATCGTTATGACTTCGATGGTATGCTTTTAACCATCAAGTGAGATTATGTACTTGGAGGGTATGTTTGAAGCCATTGATTTTGTCGCTTCGTATGTCGTCTAGGCTGCTGGCTACTTCCAGAGTCTGTACAGAAGCAGATCAGGGCATGCCAGATGTAACGGGGCATACATGCCCTGCAGCCTCACTGATGACATAGCCTCACGGTGAACACGATTTTGTATACAGATTGTCAGTAGTCAGGTGTCCATTCTAGCTGTCCATTGATTATTCCGATGTCTCAATTTTCCTGGTGGGCTTGCTTGCCAAGGATGCTGATGAGTGATGGTTCCCTTACCGCATCAGGCTTGTACATAGGATGTCCAACTCCCCTTCAGGGAAATCATGTAATACGTGCAGTGGAAATGCCTTCATTTAACCGATGAATGTGAACCATGTGATGCATCGGACGTGCACATCTCCGTATATACTCGGTTGATGAGGCACCGTCTGAACAGGAAAGCAATTGCAGCCTGGTTAGTAGTTTTTCAGACGGAAGGTCGATCAACAAGATGCTACAGATCTTCCCTTCATGCCGCTGAGCGTTTATGAGCAGGGCCCAGAGGTGTAACGTCATTGACACAGCAATCAAGCAAGCTGCTGATTGCAATGCTCTGTATGGTATTTTAACCTCTGAGCACCCTGTGTGACCATGCACAAAATACGCACATTGCATGCCCTTCAATTTCCTCCCAACTAGACAGCTGGGCGCCCTCAGGGCTCAGCCTTTTTTGAAAAGGGGCCAGCGGCGCATCGTCCTTGACCAGTTGCATGGCTTGACAGTTAGCACAGACAATTACACTCAGGCTCTTATCACCTAAACCTGCTGAGTATCAGTGGCTTTGCCTATTACAAGAATGGACACTCATGATGAGACCTGACCTTTATTTGCCGGTGCGACAAAAGCAACCAGCACCTTTATTCCACACGAGGAGTCATACATTGTCAACATTGCCGAGAGCAAACTCTCTTGTCTGCAGCCACACCACTTCTTCGAAGAGGAGAGTGTCAAACGTAACACTTTCCTCCTCTCCTGTATCCTAGCGGAGGCCGACACTCCGACTCCTTATTTGAGGTTGCCGGCTTTCTGACGGTGGCTGTGTTGGACCTGGCCAGCACAGCCACCTCCCGCAGGCACAATCTATCCCTCCTACTTCACAAAACTTTACACACCTCTCCTGTGTCCCAGCAGAGGCCGACTACTTATTTGAGTTTGATGAGTTTCGGTCAGCAGCCCTGGCCAGCATGGCCACCTCTTGCCGGATCATGGCCAGCTCCCAGTCATCGTCATCAGACATGGTCGTTTTGCGAGGTGACAGCTCGGCGCCTGTGGGCGATACGCCATCCCCAGCCAAAGCTGCCCCTGCCACACCCAAGCCTTGGGAGTTGCCGAAGCTGCGTGGGGCGGCGGCCAGCAGGTCAAGCTCCGATGCCTCCAAATGTCTCCCTTCTGCTGCTTCCAGCGTGTGGTCCGGGGAAGAGCTAAAATCGGCGAGTAGGTTCGCAGGCCTGTGGGCCGCGATATCCCCGCAGCCTGCGGGGCCACCAGGGCCATCGTCTTCGCCTACTGAAGCTGACAATGCCTGCGAGGCAGCATGCGCCTGCTGCTGCAGCTGGGAGCTGTCAGGGCCAGCAGCAGCACCTCCTGCTCCCCACCTTGCATTTCCGCTGCCCCCATCCCTCCCCCTCTCGCCAGCATGGTCATCACAGCTCTCCTCTGCATCCTCCGCCAGCCTCAACTGCTGCGCTGGCAGGCCCTGCGCCACGAGCTCGCTTTCCAATCCCAGTGCCTGCGGAGGCGTGGACCAGCCGTTGGTGTCCACCGCGGCAGGAACAGATAGCGCTGGCATATTTGCCATTGCCGGGGCCGCGAAAGAAACGGAGCGCCCATCAGGTGCCGAGCTGCCCTGGGACTCCAGAAAGGGGCCTGGCCTGACAGCCGCCGGCGTGCTCACCGGGAGCGGCTCACTACAACTGGAAGCCGGTAGCCGGGCTGCGGCGGCGGCTCGCAGGTTTGCAGCCGCCGCCGCCGCGGGGCTGCCCACGGCAGTAGCAGCGGCCACCTCCTTGGCTGTCCTCTCCTCTTGGCGCTCGAGGGCCTGCAGCAGTGACGCCTGACTGGCCTCGGCATTCTCGAGCTGCTGAGCCAGGGGTAGAAGGGACGTGCGCCGCAACCGTGCGACGAGCTCACAGTTTGACTCCTTGCGCACCGACAGCACAAATAGGAACCATGCCAACTGCAAACAGAGGGCCGTGGGGTGTATGGGTGGGCGCGTGTGTGAGTGGGTGGGTGAGCGAGTGGATGGGCGGGACGGGGGGGGTGCTGCATCAGGAACAGAGGGAGAATCTTCCCCCACCCTGCAAAGTGTAGAGCACAAGTGCGGCTGGGGACTAAGCGGCTTCCGTGCGAGCTCCTCGAAGGGTGGGCGGGCGGGCGCCTCAGCCAACTGACCTGAGGCCTTAACCCTACACCCTTATTGCTGCTTTGCTGATGGAACCAGAGCCAGTCCTGCTACACAAATCACCACCTGTGCATGGTGAGGGGAGAGCCAACCAACAGCTCACTAACCCTCTTCTGCTTCATTTGCCTCACCTCACCTCCTCTGCTTCATGTGATTCAGCTCACCCATCAGCTCACTAACCCTCCTCTGCTTCATTTGCTTCAGCTCACCCATCAGCTCACTAACCCTAATCTGCTTCATGTGCTTCAGCTCACCCATCAGCTCACTAACCCTAATCTGCTTCATGTGCTTCAGCTCACCCATCAGCTCACTAACCCTAATCTGCTTCATGTGCTTCAGGTTTGTTGATCCTATTCCAACCTGCACCAACCTGCCCCCCTGCACTACCAGCATCTGCAATCTGACAGACTATCAACCCCGCAAATCACATCGGGCGACTCAAACCAGCACTCCTACGCAACCTCCAGTTTGACGGGCTCCCAACAGCAGCCACCCCCCTTTCCCTTCCTTCAGCTAGCAGCCGCCTACCGCTCCCCCATCCCCCCTGCTGCAGCATCACCTGCAGCTTGACAGGTTTCCACGGCCCTTCGGACACGCTGGACGTCACTGACTGGAACGCAGGTGCGGAGCTGCCCACCATGCTCTGCCAGGTCCTGGTCGACTCTGCCGCCGCCTGCCTGACCGCGTCGCTGGCACGGCCGCCACCAAAGCGTGGTGGCAGCTCCTGAAGATATGTAAGCAAGATTTAGGGGGCGAGGCAAACCTGGGTTTTGAGGGACGAGGGTTGCGCAGGGCATGCATGAGCACTGAGCAGCTTCACAGCCCGATTCACTCTAAAGACTTCATCCTCACCTTCTAAGCGGCAGTGGGAAAGTTTGAACAAGATGGGATGCAGCGTCCAATACTAGTCAAGCCAAAATGTGATTTTGTGACGTGAGCCACCGGTTAAAGCACTGCCTGGCCCTTGAGAAAATGCTACTGCGTGCAGATATCTCTAATGGCCTGGATGTGTAGACGATTTGACAAAATCAACTTGGCCTGATGTTGGCGTACGGTCCAACAACTGCCCTTTGCCAAACACCGGGCTGCACAGTTCACAGGCCTGCATATTTTTGCAGGCTAGCGGGATTTGAGACCCTGAGTGAAACCAACAGCTGCAGAAGCTAGCGTCTGAGGAGCTCGCAGCCCTTGAATGAAACACTCCCCAACACTGATTCTCAGCCACCCACCCACTCACACCCACAAGTACAAACTGACACACACATCGACTCACATACACACATGTTCACACTAACACACACATCCAACGTGCTGCCCTGTGAGTTGCGGCTGGCATCTAGGTAACCAATTGCGAGCCTTGAAAATACCTCAAAGCACACACACTTTTGATTGGACTTAACAGAGTGCGAGGCTGGCCGCCCAACCCTTCAAAACCTGAGACGCTGACACAAAAACACAGCCTGGGTGCGCATTTGGCCCTTGCCGTCAACTGAGGAAATACAAGCAGGAACAGGAAAGGCACACAACCAACAAGCACTCAAACGACCGCAATAACTCATGCGTTAAAGTTAACACACACACACACACATGCTCACACTGACACACTCAAATTTTCACATCCTAACATACCTGAGACTCGCTACGCGGTGAATCGCGGCCGGCATCAGCACGGAGCTGCACCTCGTAGGATGCCGGCAGAGGCTTCAACATCATCATCGCCTCGGTGCTGACGGCCGGCGGGACGGGCGGAGGCGCAGCCCCAGCTGCTGCCGCAGCGTCCTTGCTGGCCTGCTGCGCCTGTTTGGGTGTCGGGGCGGCGGCGACCGCTGCTCCGCCGCCGCTGCCCTGGCGGCGACCTGATGCGAGGGCGGCAGCAGACGTGCGCTGAAGCGCGGGTGTGTTGCCGCTCCCAGCCCTGCTCAGACCGCTGTGGAAGGGTCCCGGGAGCGGCGGCTCCGGAGCCGCAGCTGCAGCGGCCGCCTCAGTCACCTGCAATGAGACAATCGCGCTTTAGAACATACCGGGTACCGGTTAATTAGTACAATTCCATGGATACCCGTGTCAACGAATATTCATGTACCAGTACCGGTTCTGCAGGCACAAGTCTTAATTCAACACATAAGAATTTGCAAGGCTTAATAATCGGGGAAGCTATAACCTCATTCATCCCCCAACCTACCAAATACACAACAACAAAATATTAAGCTGCATGTGTCACGCCATACTGTCTGCTCGATGAACTCTATCCTTACAAGCAGATACAGATCGTCGAAAGCCATATTACCAGGCGCTCGGATTCAAGGCTTGCGCACAGAAATAACTGTCCATCCTGACTAAGCCCAGCGCCACATCGACCTTGCCTTGACCCAATTTATGACACCGTTACAGGCCCAGGTCAGAACGATTCAGACCCGGGCCTGTGACGTTTTTTTTCTAATTTCATAAAAAAAAATCAAGCTTTTTGCCCTTGGTCGTTATTTTCCTAGGTGGGCCTCAGTCAATTCAAGGGTAGTAACCACTAACCAGCCTCCCCTTCCTGTTCTCTCAGTCTTCTGCTCTGTTAGGGTCTCCAAAGCCAAAGCGATTGCAACCCCAAGCCTCGAGCTTTTGTTGCTATATCGTAGTGGCCGTCATTTTGACCATCACACAGTGGACTGGCGCATTGACCTCCCGCAAAACCTTTCAGCCAGCTCCCAAGAAACTAAGCTAGCAAATCGGCGATTCTATGTCGTAACCCAAGATTCTCACAAACACTTTGACTTCCACACACAACATACCTTCCGCAGCACCTCTCAGCCGGCTCCCACGCACCTAGGCTAGCAACCCGGTCATTAACTGTCACCACACCCCAAGATCTGCACAAACACTTCCACTGCTGCACACAACGTACCTTCCGCAGCACCTCTGCAGCTTCCCTCACAACAGCCGCTGAGACCGACGGGACGCCAAACGCCGAGCGGGCCGCGGCCTTTGAGTACCTGCCAGGGTCCGTCGCGCTGCTGGCTGTCCCTGCACCGCGCGGTCCACCCCTCGAGTACAGGACCTGGCCATCAAAGAAACAAAGGTTAGTGTACTTTGCCGTTGGCAGGGGGGGGCTTAGGGCATATGGTCTGTTTTATGGGTACGTGTTTGTGAACCCTCGACTCTGTGCACAAAGATGTCAGACTGTCAGCAGGGGTCAGCTGTTCTAGAGTGCGGTAGCACGCTCAGCCACTCCAGCAAGACCGAATATTCAGATAATTGTGAATAGGACAAGAGCCACAGGAATGCCACAGGCTCTGCTCAGCTATCTATAGACCGGGTGAGACGGCGGATAAATTGTTGATCCCTCAGTTTGTTTTACAGTGTGTGTAAACATCTCTCTCAAACCTTTTCCTACAATACCGTATGCCAGGTTGTGACTTCAAGCCTAGCTGAGCCTGGGAGAGCGGCGTGGGCCAAGGCCTAGGCCCTTGCTGCACTTCTTCTTAACCCTAACTGTACCCTGTGGGGCCAAGCAGGGGGGGCCCAGCGTTCTTTGGTGGTTTCTGAGCCCGGACCTGCAGGGCCCCACCGCCGTGGACTTGTCTCAACGGCTGAGAGATGCAGTGGACACCTGGCTTGGGTGTCATGCACCGGGTTGCCGTTTCTGGATATTGTTGCAAGGGTGCAGGCTTTCTGAACGCCAGGCGATGCAGCAGTAGCAGCAGCAGGCCAAGACTACACATGAGGTCAGAGGCTTGTCTACTTAAAGAGGCCTCACAAGGTGTTTGACAGAGCCTTCCTTTTCATAGTGCTCAGCTCATACCTGCACTAGCGCCTTGGCTGTCTCTAGCTCAAGCTCCACCCCCATGTCGTCCCCGGCACCCAGCGTTATGTACTCCAGGGTGCGTGCGGCCTCGAGGGCCACCGTTGGGTCTGTGGGAAGTTTCAGGTTTAGGGTTTAGGGTGGAAATTACGAGGTCAGGCGTTGCAGCAGGAATAGTCCAGGGTTTATGTACCGCCCAGGGTTTATGTACCGCCCAGGGTTTATGTACCGCCCAGGGTTTATGTACCGCCCAGGGTTTATGTACCGCTGACGTGCAGCATTGTTCATAAATCATAATACTTCCAAGTAACGCTGAGTGCGCCATGGAAACCAGGAGTGTGGGATTTACAGGTTCGTTTGGGGCAGTGAAGCTTTCGAGTAATCTAATCACATCGTGCAACCTCAGAAAAGAGTGTTCGAGTTCAACAGTTCCGCACAACCTGAAGCCATGAGGTATGGAATGTTTTAGCCTTCGAGATCGGAACGCTACCCGACGCGAGGGCGCAGGAAACTAAGATGCTTAAAACCCGTTTAAAATATTGGCATTCAAAAGCTGTTATTTTCTGGGGCCGGTGGACTTGCGGCATTCAAGGGATGCCCCGGGGACACAAAGGCCATCAAATCAGGGACACATAAAAGGCTAGGGGATACAGTGGTTATTAATGGGTGACACAGATTCAGCCATGTGTCTGAAATGGCTACCGTAGCCATGTATGGGTGGACGAGATGACGCAGCAGCAGGCATGACAGGTGAAACAGGAGAAGCTGCGGGACACGCGCATGCATGCATGTATGTATATATACATACATACCTATTTATGCAAATACCGGTATACATGTATGCATCACATACACATGTATGTATGTATGTATGTATCACATACACATGCATGCATGTATGTATATATACATACATACCTATTTATGCAAATACCGGTATACATGTATGCATCACATACACATGTATGCATGTATGTATGTATGTATGTATGTATGTATGTATCACATACACATGCATGCATGTATGTATGCGTACTAGATAAACCGGTATGCATGTGCGCATGTGCGTGCCGTGGCCTCACCGTCAAAGGCCAGCAGCTTGAACAGCACAGGGTCCAGGTCATCCCCGCCTCCCCCCGCCAGCCGCATCTGGCTCTCGGGACAGTCCTACCAGGGTGGGGAGCACAGGATACCATCAGTGCATGCATGCGCTCGTGAGAAGAACGGTGAGAAGATCAGAACATGATGTAAGTGGACAGGTCTGTAGTGGTCTCCTTCTGGCTTCGGCCCTGAGCCGCGCTGAGCCCTCACGTGTGCGCCCCATTCCTCACCCATTGAGTATTCCTTCTTCCTGCGTTCTCAGCCTCGCCCTAAGTACAACCCGCAGAGGACACACCATTTCCGCAAGGTGTGACACACCCCGTTGCTCATCACCCACAGAGGATACGCTAATCCCCAAAGTTGGTGTGTTCCGGCGTGAACATGTCCGGCAAGAAGCCTTTCACAACAGCACCAGGCATAGCAGCCCGGGAGAATAACAAGAGGTCAGACGTTCTGTGATGCCCCCCTCCCGTTTTCCTTCATCTGCAGAACATAGGCCATCCATGCCTGTTTTCTTGTGCCCCCCCTGCCCCCCTCCCCCCCACACAGCCCCCCCGTAGTTTCTCACCCTCACGAGCCTTGCCAGGGCAAAGCATGCAGCTGCCATCGAGGGCACGAGGCGGGCGTGCGCTAGGTCACTAGGGTTATCGACGTCCGTCAAGGAACGCAGCAGGTGCAGCAGCAGCGTCAAGCATCCAGACTCCCTGCACACAACAGCTTTTAACACTTTGTTTACAGGTCTTGACATAAGGATTGGCAATCAATCAAATTTTTGCGCTTATATTGTGCAGTTATTACAAGATTACAGATCATGTGTAGCAGTTTTTCAGTAGTAACACAAGGTTTGGATTCACTTCTTCCACCTCTTACGAAAACGGATGCATGGGGAGGGGAGAGAATATTCTGGGCAAGGGCATGCAGCAGCAGTGACTAGCACAGGGTAGAAGACATCTCTAGCAACATCTCTAGCAACATGGGTAACCAGGTACGGATAAATGGTGAGGTCAAAGACGTAAGGTACAACACTAACAACAGTACTTCAGTGATCAAGGACGCGCTCCCCACCACATTGTTTCAGACCGTTCTGAACACGCAACGGTGAACGGTACAGGATTGGTGCACGGAGGGCCATACAAGGTAGCTCTGCTTGCAGGCCTGGTCTGTCAACTTGTTGAGACAGGGCTCATTATGAAACAAACAAATCAGGCGGGGCATAAATGATGCTTCAAACACTTGAGCTCTGCTGCTCCCTGCACTTTGAAAAGGGGGCACACTATCCTGTCTCTCGGCGGCACATGTCCCCTTGTCTTAACCCTCCCCCTGCGCCAGTTTATTTTTGACCTGCACATGTCCCCTCCTCGTAACCCTTCCTTAACCTTAAACAGGGTCTGTGGCTCAAGTCCAGCTTCAGTGCAGCTCAAGTGCAGCTCAGACGCACTCAAAGCACCCCTGCCAGACACGCACCTCGCAGCCTGCTGGATTGCTTCGTTGAACTCTGCCAGCGTACCCAGCAGCCTCAGCAGCGTCTCCAGCATCTCCGGGCGCAGCGCTGCGCCCGCCAGCGCACCGCCTAGTGCAGCCGCGGCAACCACCGCAGCTGCGGCCGTGCCGGAGGCGCTTTGTCTGGCCGTCCGCGAGGAGGAGCCGACCACGAGGACCGCTGACGATCTGCTAGAGAAGGTGGCGCCCACAGCGGAGCGCGGCGGCGACCCCACGAGGCCTGCTGGCGGCCTGCTGGAGAAGCTCTTGCCGGACGGGGAAAATGAGGCGCGTTGTGGCGAACCCATTACCTGCACCACCAGGGCCATAGCAGATCAAGGTCACGGGGAAAAGGGGGTGCATAATGACAACCTCACCACCTTCTACATCAGGGCCTAGTAGATGGGATGGGATGGGATGGGATAACCATCCGTCTCCTTCATCAAGAGGGTAGGAGGGTACGAGGGTGGGATGGTAGGAGGATAGAATGGTAGGATCATATGATGTAGAACTAGCGGCGCCGCAAAAAAAGGGACAAATGGGTCTCCATGTAGGCCCCCATTGAGCACCCAGCTGCGGAGATAAGAATGATCTTCAATTCTCTCAGACTTGAAAGGTTTTCTCTTTCAGGTCTGGTGTATCCACCTCATGAACAGGTCAAAGCCTTCAGTGATGATACAAGAAACCCACAATAATAATACAAAATAATACAAGACACACACACACCGTAATAATAATAATAATACAAGTAACCCCCAACAATACAAAAACGCACATCATGATACATGATAGTACAAGAAAACCACATGATAGTACAAGAAACCCACAGTCCAATCGTGGCTCATGAGTTCATCTAGAGATGAGAGCTAAAAAGTAAAAAAACAAAACGAAACGACTTATGAGGCCCCACCTGCTGTTCTTTTGTGTCCTGCAAAGACCCCCCTCCAGCCTTGCTGGGTAGTACCGCCTGCTGCTGCTGTGGCGGCGTGATGATGTCCTCCAGGAGGTCCATCAGCAGATCCATGCCGCCCTCCTCGGCCACCTTGTCCTGACTGGCATGGTTGCTCTGGACTAGGCACGTCAACGCTTGGGCTGCCAAGACCTGCGGGAAACAAGTAGGGGAAGGGGGAGAGGGAAATGGGTAAAAAACTAAAAACACAAATTTCAAATTCAAATTTCAACAAAAGCGGTACTCCGTCACCCCCACCCCCACCCCCATCCACGATGCTCCCACCATCAGCCTGGCTAGAGGCACACACCTTGTCAACCGCCAGTAGTAAAGGGATCTAAGCCCCGTCACATGCCCTGTCCCCCCCTGCCTTGCCCTCTCCTCTCTCTCCTCCTTCACCTCTGTATAGGGGTAGCTGGGGGCACACCCCTGGGTCACAGCCCACAGCATCGGGATCAGAGCCCCTCAACCTCTGTCTAGGGATGGCTGGGGGAACCCCCCTGCTCATTGCCAGCAGTAAAAATATCAGAGAGCACATCCCCCATCCCGTCCCCCCCCCCCCCCTTTCCTGACCCCTTCTCCCCCTCCCCTCCCTTCTGCCCCTTTACCCCCCCCCCCCCCCCCTTTACTGCCCCCCTTCTCCCCCTCCCCTCCCACCTGCCCCTCCCCCCCCCCCCCCCCCCCCCTTTCCTGCCCCCTTCTCCCCATCCCCTCCCAGCCTGCCCCCTTCCTGCCCCTTCTCTCTCCTCTCCCTTACCGATTGCTGGAGGCAAAACAATTGGTCAATGCAAGCGGCCGGGACATGGTGCCTCCTTCATGTCCCCTCTCCCTGCCCTTCACCCCCCCCCCTTCCCTCCCTGCACCCTCCCTGCACACCTTTCCCCCCTCACCGCTGTCTGGGGGTACCTTGAGGCACACCCATTGGTCACTGCCAGCAGGAGCGAGACCTTATCCCCTTCACGCCCCCTTCCTGTCCCCTCTATCTACCTTCACCCCTCCACACACACACCGGCCTACCCCCCCTCCCTGCACCTGTCCTCCCCCCCCCCCCCCCCCTTCTCTCACCGCAGTCTGGGGATGACTGGAGGCACACCCTCTGGTCACTGTCAGCAGCATCATTACCATATCCCCTTCACCCCCCCCTCCCTGTCCCCTCTCTCTAACTCAACCACCTCCATACACACCGGCCTCTCCCCCCTCCCTGCACCCCTTCCCCCCCTCACCGCTGTCTGGGGATTGCTGGACGCACATCCCTTGGTCACTGCCAGCAGCAATGGGATGAGCCCGCCCTGCCTCGCCAGGTTCTTCACAAAGGTATTGCCGCTGGCCAGGGCAGGGACCAGCCGCAGAAGCGCGTGCGTGATGGGGCCGTGCCAGGTGGCGGTCAGTTCAAACACGGTGTACAGCGCTCCACCATCGCCAGCTACCTGAGGGGAGCAAGAGGGCATCGAAGGGGAGGGGAGAGGAGGGGAGGGGAGGAAGAAGGCATCGAAGGGGAGGAGAGGAGAGGAAGAGGGCATTCAGGGGGAAGGGAGGGGAGGGGAGGAAGGAGGCATCGAAGGGGAGGAGAGGAGAGGAAGAGGGCATTCAGGGGGAAGGGAGGGGAGGAGAGGGGAGGAAGAGGGCATTCCAGGGGAAGGGAGGGGAAGAGAGGGGAGGAAGAGGGCATTCAGGGGGAAGGGAGGGGAGGAGAGGAGAGGAAGAGGGCATTCAGGGGGAAGGGAGGGGAAGAGAGGGGAGGAAGAGGGCATTCAGGGGGAAGGGAGGAGGGGTGAGGGGAGGAAGAGGCCATTCAGGGGGAAGGGAGGGGAAGAGAGGGGAGGAAGAGGGCATTCAGGGGGAAGGGAGGGGAGGGGAGGGGAGGGGAGGGGAGGGGAGGAAGAGGGCATTCAGAGGAAAGGGAGGGGAGGGGAGGGGAGGAAGATGGCATTCAGGGGGAAGGGAGGGGAAGGGAGGGGAGGAAGAGGGCATGCAGGGGGATGGGAGGGGAGGGGAGGGAAGGAAGCGGGCATTCAGGGGGAAGGGAGGGGAGGGGAGGGGAGGGGAGGGGAGGAGGAGGGCATTCAGGGGGAAGGGAGGGGAAGAGAGGGGAGGAAGAGGGCATTCAGGGGGAAGGGAGGGGAGGAGAGGGGAGGAAGAGGGCATGCAGGGGGAAGGGAGGGGAAGGGAGGGGAGGAAGAGGGCATTCAGGGGGAAGGGAGGGGAAGAGAGGGGAGGAAGAGGGCATTCAGGGGGAAGGGAGGGGAGGAGAGGAGAGGAAGAGTGCATTCAGGGGGAAGGGAGGGGAAGAGAGAGGAGGAAGAGGGCATTCATGGGGAAGGGAGGGGGGGAGAGGGAAGGAAGAGGGCATTCGAGGGGAAGGGACGGGAAGAGAGAGGAGGAAGAGGGCATTCAGGGGGAAGGGATGGGAGGAGAGGGGAGGAAGAGGACATTCAGAGGGAAGGGAGGGGAAGAGAGAGGAGGAAGATGGCATTCAGGGGGAAGGGAGGGGAGGAGAGGGGAGGAAGAGGGCATTCAGGGGGAAGAGAGGGAAGAGAGGGGAGGAAGAGGGCATTCAGGGGGAAGGGAGGGGAGGAGAGGAGAGGAAGGGGGCATTCAGGGGGAAGGGAGGGGAAGAGAGAGGAGGAAGAGGGCAAAGGGGGAAGGGAGGGGGGGAGAGGGGAGGAAGAGGGCATTCAGGGGGAAGGGAGGGGAAGAGAGGGGAGGAAGAGGGCATTCAGGGGGAAGGGAGAGGAGGGGAGGGGAGGGGAGGAAGAGGGCATTCAGGGGGAAGGGAGGGGAGGGGAAGAGAGGGGAGGAAGAGGGCATTCAGGGGGAAGGGAGGGGAGGAGAGGGGAGGAAGAGGGCATTCAGGGGGAAGGGCGGCAGCGGCCCCCACATACCTCATTCTGCAGGTCGTCGTCTCCGCTCTCCAGCATCAGCTGCAGCACTCCCGCAGCCGCCGCCGTGGAGGCGTTCGGCGGGCGGTGCCCGAGCGTTCGCAGCAGCGTGTTGAGTGCGCCGCAGGCGAGGATGCGGGCCTTGACGTCGGGTAGCCCCGCTTGCATCAACTGGAGCAGCAGACGGCAGAAACCTGCAGCAGTAAAAATAGACGGGGAGTTTGCAAACGCTCAAAGGAAAAGGGAGACAATGTCGGGGCCCCGCCTGCTCGCCGCTGCTGGCCGGTGGCCGGCCGGCAGCCCGTCTGCTCCTGCTGGAACAGCAGGTGGCAGAGACCTGGTCCAACGTAATTATGCACACACACCAGGATCTCCTGTCTCTTGAGGCCGAGCATCATCCTATCTATGAGGCATGCCTTGTGGCTCCTTCCCCAACAGTCTTCTGGTGGCGCAGATGCGTGTGCACATCTGAAAAGCGTGCCGCAGTGGCACCGCTACGAATTCAAAACAGACGCCAGACGAGCCCGGCTATTCTGTTTCAATCCCGCAGCATCTACCTTAAACTGACCAGTTGCCTTCTTCCACGCAACCCCACAAGGCATAGCTGCACTAGTCCTTCGTTCTTCACCCTAGGATTGGATTGCAGGTGTGTATGTCTCGTGCCTGTCACAGGCACGAGACATACACACCTCAGCCTGTGTCAGGACCCGATGGGCTGTCCCAGCATTTAAAAACAACAAAAATCATTCCCCTGGGACAGCTCAGCGCCGTCAGCATCCGGTCCTGAATATCCCGCCCCTCAGGAGAGGACGCGAGTCTGGACAGCAGATTCCACTCCATAACCGTCGCCTGGACCTTACAGACCACCTACCTTCAGCCACTGGTCCTGCATATTCCCACCCCTACCTTCAGCCACTGGTCCTGCATATTCCCACCCCTACCTTCAGCCACTGGTCCTGCATATCCCCACCCCTACCTTCAGCCACTGGTCCTGCATATTCCCACCCCTACCTTCAGCCACTGGTCCTGCATATTCCCACCCCTACCTTCAGCCACTGGTCCTGCATATTCCCACCCCTACCTTCAGCCACTGGTCCTGCATATCCCCACCCCTACCTTCAGCCACTGGTCCTGCATATTCCCACCCCTACCTTCAGCCACTGGTCCTGCATATTCCCACCCCTACCTTCAGCCACTGGTCCTGCATATCCCCACCCCTACCTTCAGCCACTGGTCCTGCATATCCCCACCCCTACCTTCAGCATCTGGTCCTGCATATTCCCACCCCTACCTTCAGCCACTGGTCCTGCATATCCCCACCCCTACCTTCAGCCACTGGTCCTGCATATTCCCACCCCTACCTTCAGCCACTGGTCCTGCATATCCCCACCCCTACCTTCAGCATCTGGTCCTGCATATCCCCACCCCTACCTTCAGCCACTGGTCCTGCATATCCCCACCCCTACCTTCAGCCACTGGTCCTGCATATCCCCACCCCTACCTTCAGCCACTGGTCCTGCATATTCCCACCCCTAACTTCAGCCACTGGTCCTGCATATTCCCACCCCTACCTTCAGCCACTGGTCCTGCATATTCCCACCCCTACCTTCAGCCACTGGTCCTGCATATCCCCACCCCTACCTTCAGCCACTGGTCCTGCATATTCCCACCCCTACCTTCAGCATCTGGTCCTGCATATTCCCACCCCTACCTTCAGCATCTGGTCCTGCATATTCCCACCCCTACCTTCAGCCACTGGTCCTGCATATTCCCACCCCTACCTTCAGCCACTGGTCCTGCATATTCCCACCCCTACCTTCAGCCACTGGTCCTGCATATTCCCACCCCTACCTTCAGCCACTGGTCCTGCATATCCCCACCCCTACCTTCAGCCACTGGTCCTGCATATCCCCACCCCTACCTTCAGCCACTTGTCCTGCATATTCCCACCCCTACCTTCAGCCACTGGTCCTGCATATTCCCACCCCTACCTTCAGCCACTGGTCCTGCATATTCCCACCCCTACCTTCAGCCACTGGTCCTGCATATTCCCACCCCTACCTTCAGCCACTGGTCCTGCATATCCCCACCCCTACCTTCAGCCACTGGTCCTGCATATTCCCACCCCTACCTTCAGCCACTGGTCCTGCATATCCCCACCCCTACCTTCAGCCACTGGTCCTGCATATCCCCACCCCTACCTTCAGCCACTTGTCCTGCATATTCCCACCCCTACCTTCAGCCACTGGTCCTGCATATTCCCACCCCTACCTTCAGCCACTGGTCCTGCATATTCCCACCCCTACCTTCAGCCACTGGTCCTGCATATTCCCACCCCTACCTTCAGCATCTGGTCCTGCATATTCCCACCCCTACCTTCAGCCACTGGTCCTGCATATTCCCACCCCTACCTTCAGCATCTGGTCCTGCATATCCCCACCCCTACCTTCAGCCACTGGTCCTGCATATCCCCACCCCTACCTTCAGCCACTGGTCCTACATATCCCCACCCCTACCTTCAGCCACTGGTCCTGCATATCCCCACCCCTACCTTCAGCCACTGGTCCTGCATATTCCCACCCCTACCTTCAGCCACTGGTCCTGCATATTCCCACCCCTACCTTCAGCCACTGGTCCTGCATATCCCCACCCCTACCTTCAGCCACTGGTCCTGCATATTCCCACCCCTACCTTCTGCCACTGGTCCTGCATATCCCCACCCCTACCTTCAGCCACTGGTCCTGCATATTCCCACCCCTACCTTCAGCCACTGGTCCTGCATATTCCCACCCCTACCTTCAGCCACTGGTCCTACATATTCCCACCCCTACCTTCAGCCACTGGTCCTGCATATTCCCACCCCTACCTTCAGCATCTGGTCCTGCATATCCCCACCCCTACCTTCAGCCACTGGTCCTGCATATTCCCACCCCTACCTTCAGCCACTGGTCCTGCATATTCCCACCCCTACCTTCAGCCACTGGTCCTGCATATTCCCACCCCTACCTTCAGCATCTGGTCCTGCATATCCCCACCCCTACCTTCAGCCACTGGTCCTGCATATTCCCACCCCTACCTTCAGCATCTGGTCCTGCATATCCCCACCCCTACCTTCAGCATCTGGTCCTGCATATTCCCACCCCTACCTTCAGCCACTGGTCCTGCATATTCCCACCCCTACCTTCAGCCACTGGTCCTGCATATTCCCACCCCTACCTTCAGCCACTGGTCCTGCATATTCCCACCCCTACCTTCAGCCACTGGTCCTGCATATTCCCACCCCTACCTTCAGCCACTGGTCCTGCATATTCCCACCCCTACCTTCAGCCACTGGTCCTGCATATTCCCACCCCTACCTTCTGCCACTGGTCCTGCATATCCCCACCCCTACCTTCAGCCACTGGTCCTGCATATTCCCACCCCTACCTTCAGCCACTGGTCCTACATATCCCCACCCCTACCTTCAGCCACTGGTCCTGCATATTCCCACCCCTACCTTCAGCCACTGGTCCTGCATATCCCCACCCCTACCTTCAGCCACTGGTCCTGCATATTCCCACCCCTACCTTCAGCCACTGGTCCTGTATATCCCCACCCCTACCTTCAGCCACTGGTCCTGCATATTCCCACCCCTACCTTCAGCCACTGGTCCTGCATATTCCCACCCCTACCTTCAGCCACTGGTCCTGCATATTCCCACCCCTACCTTCAGCCACTGGTCCTGCATATCCCCACCCCTACCTTCAGCCACTGGTCCTGCATATTCCCACCCCTACCTTCAGCCACTGGTCCTGCATATTCCCACCCCTACCTTCAGCCACTGGTCCTGCATATTCCCACCCCTACCTTCAGCCACTGGTCCTGCATATCCCCACCCCTACCTTCAGCCACTGGTCCTGCATATTCCCACCCCTACCTTCAGCCACTGGTCCTGCATATTCCCACCCCTACCTTCAGCCACTGGTCCTGCATATCCCCACCCCTACCTTCAGCCACTGGTCCTGCATATTCCCACCCCTACCTTCAGCCACTGGTCCTGCATATTCCCACCCCTACCTTCAGCCACTGGTCCTGCATATTCCCACCCCTACCTTCTGCCACTGGTCCTGCATATTCCCACCCCTACCTTCAGCCACTGGTCCTGCATATTCCCACCCCTACCTTCAGCCACTGGTCCTACATATCCCCACCCCTACCTTCAGCCACTGGTCCTGCATATTCCCACCCCTACCTTCAGCCACTGGTCCTGCATATTCCCACCCCTACCTTCAGCCACTGGTCCTGCATATTCCCACCCCTACCTTCAGCCACTGGTCCTGCATATCCCCACCCCTACCTTCAGCCACTGGTCCTGCATATTCCCACCCCTACCTTCAGCCACTGGTCCTGCATATCCCCACCCCTACCTTCAGCCACTGGTCCTGCATATTCCCACCCCTACCTTCAGCCACTGGTCCTGCATATTCCCACCCCTACCTTCAGCATCTGGTCCTGCATATTCCCACCCCTACCTTCAGCCACTGGTCCTGCATATTCCCACCCCTACCTTCTGCCACTGGTCCTGCATATTCCCACCCCTACCTTCAGCCACTGGTCCTGCATATTCCCACCCCTACCTTCAGCCACTGGTCCTACATATCCCCACCCCTACCTTCAGCCACTGGTCCTGCATATTCCCACCCCTACCTTCAGCCACTGGTCCTGCATATCCCCACCCCTACCTTCAGCCACTGGTCCTGCATATTCCCACCCCTACCTTCAGCCACCGGTCCTACATATTCCCACCCCTACCTTCAGCCACTGGTCCTGCATATCCCCACCCCTACCTTCTGCCACTGGTCCTGCATATCCCCACCCCTACCTTCTGCCACTGGTCCTGCATATTCCCACCCCTACCTTCAGCCACTGGTCCTGCATATTCCCACCCCTACCTTCAGCCACTGGTCCTGCATATTCCCACCCCTACCTTCAGCCACTGGTCCTGTATATCCCCACCCCTACCTTCAGCCACTGGTCCTGCATATTCCCACCCCTACCTTCAGCCACTGGTCCTGCATATTCCCACCCCTACCTTCAGCCACTGGTCCTGCATATTCCCACCCCTACCTTCAGCCACTGGTCCTGCATATCCCCACCCCTACCTTCAGCCACTGGTCCTGCATATTCCCACCCCTACCTTCAGCCACTGGTCCTGCATATCCCCACCCCTACCTTCAGCCACTGGTCCTGCATATCCCCACCCCTACCTTCAGCATCTGGTCCTGCATATTCCCACCCCTACCTTCAGCCACTGGTCCTGCATATCCCCACCCCTACCTTCAGCCACTGGTCCTGCATATTCCCACCCCTACCTTCAGCCACTGGTCCTGCATATTCCCACCCCTACCTTCAGCCACTGGTCCTGCATATTCCCACCCCTACCTTCAGCCACTGGTCCTGCATATTCCCACCCCTACCTTCAGCCACTGGTCCTGCATATTCCCACCCCTACCTTCAGCCACTGGTCCTGCATATCCCCACCCCTACCTTCAGCCACTGGTCCTGCATATTCCCACCCCTACCTTCAGCCACTGGTCCTGCATATCCCCACCCCTACCTTCAGCCACTGGTCCTGCATATCCCCACCCCTACCTTCAGCCACTGGTCCTGCATATCCCCACCCCTACCTTCAGCCACTGGTCCTGCATATCCCCACCCCTACCTTCAGCATCTGGTCCTGCATATTCCCACCCCTACCTTCAGCCACTGGTCCTGCATATCCCCACCCCTACCTTCAGCCACTGGTCCTGCATATTCCCACCCCTACCTTCAGCCACTGGTCCTGCATATTCCCACCCCTACCTTCAGCCACTGGTCCTGCATATCCCCACCCCTACCTTCAGCCACTGGTCCTGCATATTCCCACCCCTACCTTCAGCCACTGGTCCTGCATATCCCCACCCCTACCTTCAGCCACTGGTCCTGCATATTCCCACCCCTACCTTCAGCCACTGGTCCTGCATATCCCCACCCCTACCTTCAGCCACTGGTCCTGCGTATCCCTACCCCTACCTTCAGCCACTGGTCCTGCATATTCCCACCCCTACCTTCAGCCACTGGTCCTGCATATCCCCACCCCTACCTTCAGCCACTGGTCCTGCATATTCCCACCCCTACCTTCAGCCACTGGTCCTGCATATCCCCACCCCTACCTTCAGCCACTGGTCCTGCATATCCCCACCCCTACCTTCAGCCACTGGTCCTGCATATCCCCACCCCTACCTTCAGCATCTGGTCCTGCATATTCCCACCCCTACCTTCAGCCACTGGTCCTGCATATCCCCACCCCTACCTTCAGCCACTGGTCCTGCATATTCCCACCCCTACCTTCAGCCACTGGTCCTGCATATTCCCACCCCTACCTTCAGCCACTGGTCCTGCATATCCCCACCCCTACCTTCAGCCACTGGTCCTGCATATTCCCACCCCTACCTTCAGCCACTGGTCCTGCATATCCCCACCCCTACCTTCAGCCACTGGTCCTGCATATTCCCACCCCTACCTTCAGCCACTGGTCCTGCATATCCCCACCCCTACCTTCAGCCACTGGTCCTGCGTATCCCTACCCCTACCTTCAGCCACTGGTCCTGCATATTCCCACCCCTACCTTCAGCCACTGGTCCTGCATATCCCCACCCCTACCTTCAGCCACTGGTCCTGCATATTCCCACCCCTACCTTCAGCCACTGGTCCTGCATATCCCCACCCCTACCTTCAGCCACTGGTCCTGCATATTCCCACCCCTACCTTCAGCCACTGGTCCTGCATATCCCCACCCCTACCTTCAGCCACTGGTCCTGCGTATCCCTACCCCTACCTTCAGCCACTGGTCCTGCATATTCCCACCCCTACCTTCAGCCACTGGTCCTGCATATCCCCACCCCTACCTTCTGCCACTGGTCCTGCATATTCCCACCCCTACCTTCAGCCACTGGTCCTGCATATTCCCACCCCTACCTTCAGCATCTGGTCCTGCATATTCCCACCCCTACCTTCAGCCACTGGTCCTGCATATTCCCACCCCTACCTTCATGCCACTGGTCCTGCATATTCCCACCCCTACCTTCAGCCACTGGTCCTGCATATTCCCACCCCTACCTTCAGCCACTGGTCCTACATATCCCCACCCCTACCTTCAGCCACTGGTCCTGCATATTCCCACCCCTACCTTCAGCCACTGGTCCTGCATATCCCCACCCCTACCTTCAGCCACTGGTCCTGCATATTCCCACCCCTACCTTCAGCCACCTGGTCCTACATATTCCCACCCCTACCTTCAGCCACTGGTCCTGCATATCCCCACCCCTACCTTCTGCCACTGGTCCTGCATATCCCCACCCCTACCTTCTAGCCACTGGTCCTGCATATTCCCACCCCTACCTTCAGCCACTGGTCCTGCATATTCCCACCCCTACCTTCAGCCACTGGTCCTGCATATTCCCACCCCTACCTTCAGCCACTGGTCCTGTATATCCCCACCCCTACCTTCAGCCACTGGTCCTGCATATTCCCACCCCTACCTTCAGCCACTGGTCCTGCATATTCCCACCCCTACCTTCAGCCACTGGTCCTGCATATTCCCACCCCTACCTTCAGCCACTGGTCCTGCATATCCCCACCCCTACCTTCAGCCACTGGTCCTGCATATTCCCACCCCTACCTTCAGCCACTGGTCCTGCATATCCCCACCCCTACCTTCAGCCACTGGTCCTGCATATCCCCACCCCTACCTTCAGCATCTGGTCCTGCATATTCCCACCCCTACCTTCAGCCACTGGTCCTGCATATCCCCACCCCTACCTTCAGCCACTGGTCCTGCATATTCCCACCCCTACCTTCAGCCACTGGTCCTGCATATTCCCACCCCTACCTTCAGCCACTGGTCCTGCATATTCCCACCCCTACCTTCAGCCACTGGTCCGTCCTGCATATTCCCACCCCTACCTTCAGCCACTGGTCCTGCATATTCCCACCCCTACCTTCAGCCACTGGTCCTGCATATCCCCACCCCTACCTTCAGCCACTGGTCCTGCATATTCCCACCCCTACCTTCAGCCACTGGTCCTGCATATCCCCACCCCTACCTTCAGCCACTGGTCCTGCATATCCCCACCCCTACCTTCAGCCACTGGTCCTGCATATCCCCACCCCTACCTTCAGCCACTGGTCCTGCATATCCCCACCCCTACCTTCAGCATCTGGTCCTGCATATTCCCACCCCTACCTTCAGCCACTGGTCCTGCATATCCCCACCCCTACCTTCAGCCACTGGTCCTGCATATTCCCACCCCTACCTTCAGCCACTGGTCCTGCATATTCCCACCCCTACCTTCAGCCACTGGTCCTGCATATCCCCACCCCTACCTTCAGCCACTGGTCCTGCATATTCCCACCCCTACCTTCAGCCACTGGTCCTGCATATCCCCACCCCTACCTTCAGCCACTGGTCCTGCATATTCCCACCCCTACCTTCAGCCACTGGTCCTGCATATCCCCACCCCTACCTTCAGCCACTGGTCCTGCGTATCCCTACCCCTACCTTCAGCCACTGGTCCTGCATATTCCCACCCCTACCTTCAGCCACTGGTCCTGCATATCCCCACCCCTACCTTCAGCCACTGGTCCTGCATATTCCCACCCCTACCTTCAGCCACTGGTCCTGCATATCCCCACCCCTACCTTCAGCCACTGGTCCTGCATATCCCCACCCCTACCTTCAGCCACTGGTCCTGCATATCCCCACCCCTACCTTCAGCATCTGGTCCTGCATATTCCCACCCCTACCTTCAGCCACTGGTCCTGCATATCCCCACCCCTACCTTCAGCCACTGGTCCTGCATATTCCCACCCCTACCTTCAGCCACTGGTCCTGCATATTCCCACCCCTACCTTCAGCCACTGGTCCTGCATATCCCCACCCCTACCTTCAGCCACTG
Source organism: Limnomonas spitsbergensis (assembly GCA_037349105.1). Taxonomy (NCBI): domain Eukaryota; kingdom Viridiplantae; phylum Chlorophyta; class Chlorophyceae; order Chlamydomonadales; genus Limnomonas; species Limnomonas spitsbergensis. The sequence goes on from JAYJMM010000120.1 coordinate 6,216,375, forward strand.
GTCCTGCATATTCCCACCCCTACCTTCAGCCACTGGTCCTGCATATCCCCACCCCTACCTTCAGCCACTGGTCCTGCATATTCCCACCCCTACCTTCAGCCACTGGTCCTGCATATCCCCACCCCTACCTTCAGCCACTGGTCCTGCATATCCCTACCCCTACCTTCAGCCACTGGTCCTGCATATTCCCACCCCTACCTTCAGCCACTGGTCCTGCATATCCCCACCCCTACCTTCAGCCACTGGTCCTGCATATTCCCACCCCTACCTTCAGCCACTGGTCCTGCATATCCCCACCCCTACCTTCAGCCACTGGTCCTGCATATTCCCACCCCTACCTTCAGCCACTGGTCCTGCATATCCCCACCCCTACCTTCAGCCACTGGTCCTGCATATCCCCACCCCTACCTTCAGCCACTGGTCCTGCATATTCCCACCCCTACCTTCAGCCACTGGTCCTGCATATCCCCACCCCTACCTTCAGCCACTGGTCCTGCATATTCCCACCCCTACCTTCAGCCACTGGTCCTGCATATCCCCACCCCTACCTTCAGCCACTGGTCCTGCATATTCCCACCCCTACCTTCAGCCACTGGTCCTGCATATCCCCACCCCTACCTTCAGCCACTGGTCCTGCATATTCCCCACCCCTACCTTCAGCCACTGGTCCTGCATATTCCCACCCCTACCTTCAGCCACTGGTCCTGCATATCCCCACCCCTACCTTCAGCCACTGGTCCTGCATATTCCCACCCCTACCTTCAGCCACTGGTCCTGCATATCCCCACCCCTACCTTCAGCCACTGGTCCTGCATATCCCACCCCTACCTTCAGCCACTGGTCCTGCATATTCCCCACCCCTACCTTCAGCCACTGGTCCTGCATATCCCCACCCCTACCTTCAGCCACTGGTCCTGCATATCCCCACCCCTACCTTCTAGCCACTGGTCCTGCATATTCCCACCCCTACCTTCAGCCACTGGTCCTGCATATTCCCCACCCCTACCTTCAGCCACTGGTCCTGCATATCCCCACCCCTACCTTCAGCCACTGGTCCTGCATATCCCCACCCCTACCTTCAGCCACTGGTCCTGCATATTCCCACCCCTACCTTCAGCCACTGGTCCTGCATATTCCCACCCCTACCTTCAGCCACTGGTCCTGCATATCCCCACCCCTACCTTCAGCCACTGGTCCTGCAGTATCCCCACCCCTACCTTCAGCCACTGGTCCTGCATATCCCACCCCTACCTTCAGCCACTGGTCCTGCATATCCCCACCCCTACCTTCAGCCACTGGTCCTGCATATCCCCACCCCTACCTTCAGCCACTGGTCCTGCATATCCCCACCCCTACCTTCAGCCACTGGTCCTGCATATCCCCACCCCTACCTTCAGCCACTGGTCCTGCATATCCCCACCCCTACCTTCAGCCACTGGTCCTGCATATCCCCACCCCTACCTTCAGCCACTGGTCCTGCATATCCCCACCCCTACCTTCATGCCACTGGTCCTGCGTATCCCTACCCCTACCTTCAGCCACTGGTCCTGCATATCCCCACCCCTACCTTCAGCCACTGGTCCTGCATATCCCCACCCCTACCTTCAGCCACTGGTCCTGCATATCCCCACCCCTACCTTCAGCCACTGGTCCTGCATATCCCCACCCCTACCTTCAGCCACTGGTCCTGCATATCCCCACCCCTACCTTCAGCCATCTGGTCCTGCATATTCCCACCCCTACCTTCATGCCACTGGTCCTGCATATCCCACCCCTACCTTCAGCATCTGGTCCTGCATATCCCCACCCCTACCTTCAGCCACTGGTCCTGCATATCCCCACCCCTACCTTCAGCATCTGGTCCTGCATATCCCCACCCCTACCTTCAGCCACTGGTCCTGCGTATCCCTACCCCTACCTTCTGCCACTGGTCCTGCATATCCCCACCCCTACCTTCAGCCACTGGTCCTGCGTATCCCTACCCCTACCTTCAGCCACTGGTCCTGCATATTCCCACCCCTACCTTCAGCCACTGGTCCTGCATATCCCCACCCCTACCTTCAGCATCTGGTCCTGCATATCCCCACCCCTACCTTCAGCCACTGGTCCTGCGTATCCCTACCCCTACCTTCTGCCACTGGTCCTGCATATCCCCACCCCTACCTTCAGCCACTGGTCCTGCGTATCCCTACCCCTACCTTCTGCCACTGGTCCTGCGTATCCCTACCCCTACCTTCTGCCACTGGTCCTGCATATTCCCACCCCTACCTTCAGCCACTGGTCCTGCATATCCCCACCCCTACCTTCAGCCACTGGTCCTGCGTATCCCCACCCCTACCTTCAGCCACTGGTCCTGCATATCCCCACCCCTACCTTCAGCATCTGGTCCTGCATATTCCCACCCCTACCTTCTGCCACTGGTCCTGCATATCCCCACCCCTACCTTCAGCATCTGGTCCTGCATATCCCCACCCCTACCTTCAGCCACTGGTCCTGCATATCCCCACCCCTACCTTCAGCATCTGGTCCTGCATATCCCCACCCCTACCTTCAGCCACTGGTCCTGCGTATCCCTACCCCTACCTTCTGCCACTGGTCCTGCATATCCCCACCCCTACCTTCAGCCACTGGTCCTGCGTATCCCTACCCCTACCTTCAGCCACTGGTCCTGCATATTCCCACCCCTACCTTCAGCCACTGGTCCTGCATATCCCCACCCCTACCTTCAGCATCTGGTCCTGCATATCCCCACCCCTACCTTCAGCCACTGGTCCTGCGTATCCCTACCCCTACCTTCTGCCACTGGTCCTGCATATCCCCACCCCTACCTTCAGCCACTGGTCCTGCGTATCCCTACCCCTACCTTCTGCCACTGGTCCTGCGTATCCCTACCCCTACCTTCTGCCACTGGTCCTGCATATTCCCACCCCTACCTTCTGCCACTGGTCCTGCATATCCCCACCCCTACCTTCTGCCACTGGTCCTGCATATTCCCACCCCTACCTTCTGCCACTGGTCCTGCGTATCCCTACCCCTACCTTCTGCCACTGGTCCTGCGTATTCCCACCCCTACCTTCTGCCACTGGTCCTGCGTATCCCTACCCCTACCTTCTGCCACTGGTCCTGCGTATTCCCACCCCTACCTTCTGCCACTGGTCCTGCATATCCCCACCCCTACCTTCTGCCACTGGTCCTGCATATCCCCACCCCTACCTTCTGCCACTGGTCCTGCATATCCCCACCCCTACCTTCTGCCACTGGTCCTGCATATTCCCACCCCTACCTTCTGCCACTGGTCCTGCATATCCCCACCCCTACCTTCTGCCACTGGTCCTGCATATCCCCACCCCTACCTTCTGCCACTGGTCCTGCATATCCCCACCCCTACCTTCTGCCACTGGTCCTGCATATCCCCACCCCTACCTTCTGCCACTGGTCCTGCATATCCCCACCCCTACCTTCTGCCACTGGTCCTGCATATCCCCACCCCTACCTTCTGCCACTGGTCCTGCATATCCCCACCCCTACCTTCTGCCACTGGTCCTGCATATCCCCACCCCTACCTTCTGCCACTGGTCCTGCATATCCCCACCCCTACCTTCTGCCACTGGTCCTGCATATCCCCACCCCTACCTTCTGCCACTGGTCCTGCATATCCCCACCCCTACCTTCTGCCACTGGTCCTGCATATCCCCACCCCTACCTTCTGCCACTGGTCCTGCATATCCCCACCCCTACCTTCTGCCACTGGTCCTGCATATCCCCACCCCTACCTTCTGCCACTGGTCCTGCATATCCCCACCCCTACCTTCTGCCACTGGTCCTGCATATCCCCACCCCTACCTTCTGCCACTGGTCCTGCATATCCCCACCCCTACCTTCTGCCACTGGTCCTGCATATCCCCACCCCTACCTTCTGCCACTGGTCCTGCATATCCCCACCCCTACCTTCTGCCACTGGTCCTGCATATCCCCACCCCTACCTTCTGCCACTGGTCCTGCATATCCCCACCCCTACCTTCTGCCACTGGTCCTGCATATCCCCACCCCTACCTTCTGCCACTGGTCCTGCATATTCCCACCCCTACCTTCTGCCACTGGTCCTGCATATCCCCACCCCTACCTTCTGCCACTGGTCCTGCATATCCCCACCCCTACCTTCTGCCACTGGTCCTGCATATCCCCACCCCTACCTTCTGCCACTGGTCCTGCATATCCCCACCCCTACCTTCTGCCACTGGTCCTGCATATCCCCACCCCTACCTTCTGCCACTGGTCCTGCATATCCCCACCCCTACCTTCTGCCACTGGTCCTGCATATCCCCACCCCTACCTTCTGCCACTGGTCCTGCATATCCCCACCCCTACCTTCTGCCACTGGTCCTGCATATCCCCACCCCTACCTTCTGCCACTGGTCCTGCATATCCCCACCCCTACCTTCTGCCACTGGTCCTGCATATCCCCACCCCTACCTTCTGCCACTGGTCCTGCATATTCCCACCCCTACCTTCTGCCACTGGTCCTGCATATCCCCACCCCTACCTTCTGCCACTGGTCCTGCATATCCCCACCCCTACCTTCTGCCACTGGTCCTGCATATCCCCACCCCTACCTTCTGCCACTGGTCCTGCATATCCCCACCCCTACCTTCTGCCACTGGTCCTGCATATCCCTACCCCTACCTTCTGCCACTGGTCCTGCATATCCCCACCCCTACCTTCTGCCACTGGTCCTGCATATCCCCACCCCTACCTTCTGCCACTGGTCCTGCATATTCCCACCCCTACCTTCAGCCACTGGTCCTGCATATCCCCACCCCTACCTTCTGCCACTGGTCCTGCATATCCCCACCCCTACCTTCTGCCACTGGTCCTGCATATCCCCACCCCTACCTTCTGCCACTGGTCCTGCATATCCCCACCCCTACCTTCTGCCACTGGTCCTGCATATTCCCACCCCTACCTTCAGCCACTGGTCCTGCATATCCCCACCCCTACCTTCTGCCACTGGTCCTGCATATCCCCACCCCTACCTTCTGCCACTGGTCCTGCATATCCCCACCCCTACCTTCTGCCACTGGTCCTGCATATCCCCACCCCTACCTTCAGCCACTGGTCCTGCATATTCCCACCCCTACCTTCAGCCACTGGTCCTGCATATCCCCACCCCTACCTTCTGCCACTGGTCCTGCATATCCCCACCCCTACCTTCTGCCACTGGTCCTGCATATCCCCACCCCTACCTTCTGCCACTGGTCCTGCATATCCCCACCCCTACCTTCTGCCACTGGTCCTGCATATCCCCACCCCTACCTTCTGCCACTGGTCCTGCATATCCCCACCCCTACCTTCTGCCACTGGTCCTGCATATCCCCACCCCTACCTTCTGCCACTGGTCCTGCATATCCCCACCCCTACCTTCTGCCACTGGTCCTGCATATCCCCACCCCTACCTTCAGCCACTGGTCCTGCATATTCCCACCCCTACCTTCAGCCACTGGTCCTGCATATTCCCACCCCTACCTTCAGCCACTGGTCCTGCATATCCCCACCCCTACCTTCAGCCACTGGTCCTGCATATCCCCACCCCTACCTTCTGCCACTGGTCCTGCATATTCCCACCCCTACCTTCTGCCACTGGTCCTGCATATCCTGCTTCCTCGGGGAAGATCGTCAGCCTGGGTAGGAGCCCCGACTCCGTCACTGCCATCTGAGCTGTCACGTTGGTCTCACACAGTGCCTGGTGTGGATAAAGTGTGGAGCATGGTGTGAGCAAATAATACGAAAGTGATCGATACGTGCAACCAAGCATGTGGAGGGAGGTGCCAAACGGTAGGAGGCATGAAATAATACGTGTGGTGGATACCTCGTCTTTTCATTCTTTACAATTTTAGGAAAGCATGCAAAAGCATAAAGTACAACTGTAAAAAAACAATTAGGCGTTAGAACAAGGCCGTTGCAGGTGTGGTTGATCGAACAAGTATTCCCAGATGTCTAGTTTTCAGACAAACACGCGATTGTGGGTGGGCAGCGCAGATCAGAGATCATATCTGGCGCAGATGGATACATTGGCGTGTCTGGTGGCATAAGGGGTAGCAGTACAGCAAGGTAAAGTGTGACTAGCTTACCATGGACAAGCTGCACTACACCGTGCCATCACGTCTGTCCTTCGTGCCCTATGTGGTATGAATGCCCCATGCCACATATCAACATATGACATATTCAAGCTCGCTTTGAACTTGCTTGGCTTTTTCGGAAAACTGGCCAAAAGCTTTCTACCGGTATGCCTTTTGAATACCGGTAAGCTGCTTTAAGGGGCTACCTTCCATATGGCAGCCACACTTTCCTTCCACGACACGAGGGCCAATCTGAATTTGACCCTCTGACCACAAAAGGTTTTGTGGTAGCGCCCAACCCCAGGCCTCCTCTTTTCAAAGCCCTGTTCCCTCCCTGACTGCACGTGATCGGTGACAACGTGCTGGGTCGGGGTGGAGAGTCAGCGCAGCTTGCTGAACTGTACAGAATAACTCGTGTGAGTGTGAAGCGGCATTCATCCTCGCCCCATGCCACTACCATTTACGTAATTATGTTTGCATATACACTACCCATTGTGCTTTTCTTTACCTACCGGTATCTTTTCCCCATCAGAAACACTTCCGCCTTACCGCCAGCAGGCGCATAGCTGACGCGTACGTTGCGGGTGTGTGCCGATTGGAGGCCAGCAGGTCAAAGAGGAGCTTACCAGCACCCAGCGCCATTAGGGCATCCTGAGCAGGCAGGCAAAGGGATGCAAGGCCAGGAGACAGACCCACATAATGTCAGTCAGAAGGCTAGCAAGCAGGGGGCAGGAGATCAGGGAGGCAGTGAGCAGGCCGGCAAGTGGAAGAGCAGGCAGACAGCCAGACACGTGTTCATGGCTGCGTAGGCCCCCTCCTGGTTATACCGGTAGGGTTTGCACCCTAAACCCTGATGCCTGCAAAACCCCTCACCTAGTAACAGGGCTTGCACCCTAAACCCTGCTGCCTGCAAAAGCCCTCCTACCTGGTTTCCGCTGCTGCCAGGTAGGCATACTGCCAGCGTGTCCATGGCCGCCACCGCCACCTGCTCCTCTGCATCCAGAAGGCCCGCGTCAGCACCCGGCTGCAGAGCAGCAGCCGCAGCCGCAGCGATGGCAGAGGATGCCGCGACGGTTGCCGCCTTACGGCCCTTGGATCCGATCGACGGCATGACGGGCTTGCCGGTGCCGGAGCTTGAACCTGCGACCTGCACACCCAGGTTAAGGGTTTAGGGGGATTATGTCGGGATTATGTTCTGGTCATGCCAGGATGCCAGCCAGGGACCTGCACACCCGGGCTTAGGGTTTAGGGGGATTGTGTTCTGGTTATGCCAGGATGCCAGCCAGGGACCTGCACAACCAGGTTAGGGGTTTAGGGGGATTGTGTTCTGGTCATGCCAGGATGCCAGCCAGGGACCTGCACAACCAGGTTACGGGTTCATGTTCCGGTCATGCCGAGGCTTATGCCAGGGTTGAGGTACAGTGGCATGGTACGCGTTCCAGCACGCTAAGAAAATGTTCCAGAACATCTGGAACGGGCCAGAGATCTTGAAGGGGCTGCATGGTCATGGGGGGGTGAGCTAAGGGTGGGGGTAAACTGTTTGCTTGGTTGGTCGCGTTCCACATGTTCCAGAGGGGGAAAAATCACGCATGGAACGGCGAGTGAGGGGCTGCATGGTCGCCCCCGACCATGCAGGGGGGTTATCAAAAAGGGGAGGAAAGGCATCTACTTTGTGGGAACGGATTAACTTCTCTGTTCTTCCCTTTTGTGCTGCCAGGCCCATTTGAGCTCTTTCGGCATTGTAGAGATTTCCTTGATTTCTAGTTGTTTTGAGTCTTTTCTTGCTCTCTTTCCTCTTACATGGACATGACAGCTCTGCAGTTTTTCGATTTGTCTGTCTGTAATCTGACTCTCCAGATCTGGCATTCGGTAAAACTTCTGTTCAGCCGTTGGCCCCGTTGTTCATCAAAATCAAAATCGGGCAATTGCGGATGAAGCAGTGAGAACATCAGCACTAGTTGCGAAGAGCCGGGTTGGGTGGTGTTCAGTGTGTGCCTCTTTGTGCTTTCCTGGTGCCACATGTCAGCTACACCCAAACCTCCGGCCGGAAGCACCCGGCCATGTTGCTGAGGTTAAGAGCTGCCAGTAACGGTTTAAACCCTTAAAATCTAAGCCCTAGTCATGTTGCACGAGCCACTGACGTTAAAATCTAAGCCCTAGTCGTGTTGCACGAGCCACTGACGTTAAATCTAAGCCCTAGTCATGTTGCATAAGCCACCGACCTTAGACTGGTCTAGGTTAAATCCCAATTGGGCCTAGGGTAGGCCACCCCTCTGCAACCACAAGCCGCCTAAGGTGGCCCAGTATGCAAATAAGAAACACGAGTGTAAGGGGACCAGGATGGCCCTAAATATACCATCTATGTGCATTTCGTAGATCAGGCGTATATCCGTGGGCCAACCTACTATGGATCTCAATCTTCCGTACATGAGGGTATAAACTGGGTTCCTGCGCTTCCCAAATCGGCGCCGAAAAGGGCCATCCCTTCCATTCCTTCATTGCTTCTATGACAGAAGGAGTAGATGGTGATGCGGATGCATTCCCAGGCCTTGTGTTCGCCAGAAGATGTACCATAATAAATGCGGGCCAGTGGAGGTGGGGAAGGAGTGTTGAGGAATTTGAGACAGACGCAGACCCACCTGTGCTGCAGGCGTGCTACAGGCGACACAGACCCACCTGTGCTGCAGGCGTGCTGCAGGCGGCACAGACCCACCTGTGCTGCAGGCGTGCTGCAGGCGACGCACCCCCACCTGTGCTGCAGGCGACGCAGACCCACCTGTGCTGCAGGTGTCGGCGGGCTTCCCAGCGCAAGCTTCAGCAGGTCCATCAACGGAGTGAATAGGCCCTGCTCGCGTGCAATCAGGCGGTTGGCCGGGTTGCCCTCCACCACTGCCTGGAGGGCCATGCAAACGCTGACACGCAGCTGGTAGATGTCCACAACGCCCGGGCGGAGCAGGCTGCTCAGCAGGGAGGTCAGCACAGCTAGACCCCGCACTTGACGCACATCATCCTGCAAGGGGTACGAAATTTTGAGTTTCAAAATAAGTGGTAGATGTCTAGTTGTGCACAACACCCGGGCGGAGCAGGCTACTCAGCAGGGAGGTCAGCACAGCTAGACCCCGTACTTGACGCACATCATCCTGCAAGGGGTACGAAATTTTGAGTTTCAAAATAAGTGGTAGATGTCTAGTTGTGCACAACACCCGGGCGGAGCAGGCTACTCAGCAGGGAGGTCAGCACAGCTAGACCCCGTACTTGACGCACATCATCCTGCAAGGGGTACGAAATTTTGAGTTTCAAAATAAGTGGTAGATGTCTAGTTGTGCACAACACCCGAGCGGAGCAGGCTACTCAGCAGGGAGGTCAGCACAGCTAGACCCCGTACTTGACGCACATCATCCTGCAAGGGGTACGAAATTTTGAGTTTCAAAATAAATGGTAGATGTCGAGTTGTGCACAACACCCGGGCGGAGCAGGCTACTCAGCAGGGAGGTCAGCACAGCTAGACCCCGTACTTGACACACATCATCCTGCAAGGGTTAAGGGGTTAAGAGCTTCAATATATATGGTAGATATCTTAGACGCCCCTATTCAGCAGGCTCCTCAGCAGGCAGGTCAGCGCTGCTTGACCCCACACCTGACAATCGATTACTTACAGCTTAATTGGGGTTCGGTGCTTCAGGGTTGAATTTTTACATCCACATCAGCACGACCAGATCATGACGAAGGAGTCATCAGTATGAAGGCTAAGGGTGCAAGGTACCAAGGCAAGCATGACATCATTGTAGATTTGAGATTTTACAATGCAGAGGGCGAGCAAAAAAAGGCAAGAAATGTCGTTGTGTGTTTAACTACAAGGAGAGCACCAGCGTAGGCACAAGCTCCTTGCCATATTCAAACATGCACCCACAGCACTCAGCAGGCAGCCACTCATGCTATGCTCTTGCATGAATAGTGCCACAGGTCATTGATTAAATTCCACGCCCTCACCATTGATGTACTTATACACAGGGGTCGCAAGGCAGGTGCCACCCCGTCTCACCCACCTTCACCATCCACCCCACACATCCTTGTTCCTCAATATGGTGAGAATGCTGGTACCGGTATGCCTTTGAAACATACACTCACAAGGCCATTGGCTGGAAACATACACGCTGTCAGCCAACAGGGGGGTCATAATACCGACGGCACCCCTCCCGCCACCCTTAAAATGGCCTATGCAGTCCACCTGTAGCCATGCCCTGCTAGCCAGCAGAGGGTTTATAATACCAACACCACTCCTCCCGCCACCCTTCAAATAGGAAGAGGCATGATGGTCTTTACAGCGCACACAATGCACACACACACGTTGCAGCAACAACACACCTGCGACCATGCACTGCTCGCCAGCACCAGGTTGAGCAAAGAGATGGCTGAGGATGCGAGCTTGGAGTGGGCTACGCCGGCCACCTGGACAGGAGGGGGGGGGTACTTGATCACTGTTTTGGGGCTGGCCCAATAGAGGCAGCGGCAGGTCAGGGAGGGAAGATAGATGTGGGGGGCGGGGGGCAACACCGTCCATCTGGAGGGAGGATTGGCGCAGGGATGGCGGGGATGGACAGGCAACAGTGTAAGCTGCGGCATGCAAGGCATCAAGGGTGAGTCCAAGGAGGGGCAGTACAACAGGGAGGAGGGGACTGCTGTTTGCAGACAATTGTCCCGCATGCCCTCCTGGCATACACTGGATTGAACACACAAAAGAGCCGTCACCTGCCGCAGGGTGTGAAACAGGTGCAAGGCTACCCAGGCCCAGGCAACAGGTGCGCCTCACAAAGCGACCAAAGATGTGCCCCCCCAACCCAACCCCCCAGGACCCCCAGCCAGCCCTTGAAAGGAAGCTAGCACACGGAAAAGACTGCTTCATCCCTTCTAGCTCCTGTCTAATGGAGTTTGATGCGCCCCAGCCACGCAGTCCAAGGCAGTGAACATGTCCGCTAGACATGTTCATTTACTGCACTCTGTTGCTGTTTAGAAGTCACGACAAGCCGCGTCATTGCATACCCTATCCCTAAATGTGCCTCAAGAACCCTAAACCCTATCCACACCCAATGTATATCATCATGCTTTGAAGGCACTTGTTCTAAGGAGTACCGGAGCAAACGTTTTACTTGACAAACCGGTCTTGTGATAAAAAGTACTGGGAGGCGCACTGTACCGGTACGTTAAACAAAATATCCTCACCTTCTGGTATAGCAGCAGGAATAATATGGGCACTATTGCTCCAGGGGTCCTGGCACACCAGCCAGTCGTTTTGGCTAAACAACGGTGCTGGAAAAGATAATTTGCCACCCCTCACCGCATGGTGCAGCAGCAGGAACAAGGCGTACACTCCGCTCCAGGAGTCTCCGCACACCAGCAACGTTTTTTTATTCATCACAGTACCAGTACTGGTAAACACAAGCTGCCATTCCTCACCTCATGATGCAGCAGCAAGAACAAGGTGTACACACCGCCTGCATCAGCAAAGCGCTCCGCCATGCTGGACAGCTTCGTCGCCCCCGCCGCCAAGGCCCCCTTGGGCGCCCCGCCTCCCTGACCCGAGGTCGTGCCGCCCACTAGGCGCAACAGCGCTTTAATGACAGAGCTGGCGGTACGTCGGCAGTACAAGCAGGGGCGGCGGTACAGGTTAGCGAATTCAGAACAGCCGGGCGCTGGCCGCCCTCAGGACACAGCAGCGTTTTGATGACAGTGCAGGCAGTACAGCTGCATGGTACAAATAGGGGCAGCGGTACGGGTCGGCCAATAAATAACAAAAGGCTTTCATGACAGAGTCAGCAGCATATAAGCAGCACCAATGGAAAGATGCGGTACAAGAGTACAGCACAGCGCAGATTAGAACTGGTCAAGTATCCTGCCACCCTTTTTTTGGCATCGAATACCGCGCCCCTTCAAGGAGCACAACATACGGTACCTCTTCTACCCGGACGCAACATACGCAGGCCGAGACTGTACCGCTTTCCTTCCGTGCACTGTACCTACCTAAGAGCGCAGCAGGCGCAAAGCACGGCAGCTGGCAGCACCATGCCTCCCCATGCAGGAGGCGCATCTACCTGGGAACGCAATAGTCGCAAAACGTTGCGATCCCATGGCCTGCAGCGTACATGCAGCTCTGGCTGCTGCTGAAGGTGCCAAAGTTGATCGGCGTCTGCCGCCCCACCAGCTGCACGCGCGCCTGCCGTTTCTTGTACTCCTGCTGCAGCTGCCGCCCGTTGTTCTGCCACAGCAGCAGCCCGTCGGCGCTCTCGCCAGTTGGCTGCAGCGGGGAAGGGGCATGCCCGGACGGAATGCCCGTCCGGCGCTCTTGGAGCTGCCTCTGGACGGTCAGCAGGTGCAGGGCATCCGCAGAGTCCTGATGAAGAGGAAGGGGTAGTACAAAGTGTGAGAAAGAGAGGTAGGGGGGCAAAGAGTGCAAAATAGGGGGAGGGGGTACAAAGTGTGAGAAAGAGGGGGGTGGGGGTACAGGGTATGAGAAAGAGGGGGGGGGGGTACGAAGCGTGAGAAAGAGGGGGGGGGGGGGGGTGCAAGGTGTGAAAAGAAGGGGGGGGGGGGTACAGGGTGTGAGAAAGAGGAGGGGGGTACAAGGTGCGAGAAAGAGGGGGAGGGGGGTACAAGGTGAGAGAGGGAAACAGTTCAGAGGGTTAAGGGCAGCAGGAGGGCATGGCATATGTATTTACTTTAAGCAAGAGAGAGAGAGAGAGAGAGGGTGGGAGGAGGAGGGGGACGGGCATGGTGGAAAGGTCACGAGCCAAGGCGAAGAGGGGGGTGGGGGGAGGGGGGTCAGCGGGGACAGGGGGCAGGAGGGTGGAGGGCGGCAGCTGGGTCTGCAGTTCCGCACCACAGGAGATAGTCTGCCCAACAATCGCATGAGGTCTTATGTCTTCTGACATATCTGTTGGACGGAGGTTGAAACGCTGCAAAAAAACGTTCCAACGTACCTGTAGTCTCAGCAGTGCCAACTCTTGGTCGGCCTAGTATAGGGTGAAGGGCTGCAGGTTTGTGTGCAGCGGCAGCTTTATAACTGCTCGGCTGTCCAATCTGGGTTTCAAAGTCAGGGCTTAAGCGGCAGCGCCAACTCCTTGGCCACCTGGTTCAGGGTTCAGGGTTCATCGGCAGCCGCAGCGCTAACTGCGCTTTGACCTGGTTTAGAGCAGAGGACAAAGGGTCAAGGGTCAAGGGTTTACCTATTGCCGCAGCGCCACCTCCGCTTCCACCTGGTTTTTGTCTTAAGGTGAAGGGTTTAGGGTGGAGGTTTTACCTGGAGCAGCAGCGCCAGCTCTTCAGCCGCCCCCGCAAGCAGCAGCTGGGGGCAGTAGTCGGCGCCGAGGGAGCTGATCACCTCGCAGGCCTGCCAAGCCAGGTTCACATCTGCGGTCGCCACCAGCTGCACATAAAGGACAATCAAAGTGGAGTGATTTCATCTCAAACTGGTTGGGTGAAGGGGGTTTCCATCATAATCAGAAAGCCAACGGCCCTGGTGGCCTGATTGGCTGCAATATGACCACTCAGCCGCAGGCCAGGGCGTAGCTGAAATGTAGCTGACGCGCAGCACAAGCGACACTAGCATGCTGGGTGCGTAGCGGTGTCCGGGCTGTACTTCCTGTTCACACTGCTCGGCACTTTCGAAAAAGGCTATAAGGTGGATGGATGGACATTTTAAGAACAGCTGCGAGCACGCTACCCCCCTGCCTCATCATAGAAAACCAGTGGCCCCTCCTCCTGAGCGCGGTACTTCTGTTAGATCTGCAGTACACGGATCCATCATCCATATCCAGATCCGCAGCACAACTCACGTGCACCATGGAAGAGATGACCCCCACTTCCACCGCTACCGCCTGGTTGTCCGGGCTGTCCGACAGCAGCGCACGCAGCGTTGCCACAGCCTCCCTCAACGGACACATCTGCTCCATGGAGCGAGCCAGTGACAGAGGGAGAAGCGGCAGCAGCAGGCCGTAGCTTGGCAGCGAAGAGAGCAGCAGGCCGCCGCACGGAGGCAGCGGCAGTGGCGCAGAGGAGGAAGAGGATGAGGGAGGATGGGCAGCAGCAGGGGCCGCCACGACCCGGCCGAGCACCGCCCGGAATAGCAGTGCACCGAGCAGTCGTTGCCACGGGACGACGTCCCGCAGCAGCCCGCTCAGCTCGGTCCCTGCCGGCCTGCCGTGCTCGTGGTAGCGGCAAGGCTCCTCATCTGCCTTGGCCTGCAGCTTCTCCCGCTCCCAGCGCAGGTTCCAACCCGACTCTCCAGCGGCGGCCATGCCGCGGCTCTTTACCGAGTTCACGGGCAATAAGGATGCAGGGCCTGCCGAGCAGTCGTCTAGGTGGCGGGAGGCCCTGACCAGGCCTACCAGGGACTGCAACGCCCCCATGGCCCGCATCGCCTCTTTGGACTCATCATCACCAGTCAGCAGGACGTGAAGGCTCCTGTCAGGAAGATGATCAGAGCAACAACTTGTTTGCAGCGTTTCGTTTTTTTGGCTACGGGTCCACCTTCGGCAAGCCTTCTGAAGGCCGCCGAAGGCCCGATTAGGACCAAACCTGGACAGGCCTACGACTGGTGGCTCAAGCACCAAGGCTGGCTGCAAAAGGGTCTTCCATCAGAGGCCGGAGCCTGGCTGACATGTAGCCGAGTCACGGTAAACAGAAACACTGGAAATAAGAGCATCCAGGGTTGTGGAAATTTTGGATTGGGGCACACCGGTTGGGGTAGGCAGGGTGGTTGAATACACAGGAATGCAATTGAGGACAGGCAGCCTCCTGACGGGCGCCCAGGACCCTAAACCCTTAACCCTGCCCCCCCGCATCGCCCCCAGGAGGCCTGGCGGCCTCAGTTTCACGTTCACATTTTTTCACATCCCTGGCTCCTGGACAGTACGTAAACAAATCTGAAAAGGATAGCTCAGGCAGACGACGAGCGGAAGAAGACATCCAGGGTCAGGGGAGACCCAGGGCCTTGGGGTGATAAAGCAGTATATGTTTCAGAGCAAACATCCAACCCTCCCACCGCCCCCCCCCCCATCTATACGGTCATACCATGACCTGTCGTCTGCTTAGCAGAACCCAGATTCCGGGCCCCCCTTCCCTGCCTCCCTGATTTTGCCCTCCTTCCCTGCCTACCTGATTTTGCCCTCCTTCCCTGCCTACCTGATTTTGCCCTCCTTCCCTGCCTACCTGATTTTGCCCTCCTTCCCTGCCTCTAGCACTGACCTGATTTTGCCCTCCTTCCCTGCCTACCTGATTTTGCCCTCCTTCCCTGCCTCTAGCACTGACCTGATTTTGCCCTCCTTCCCTGCCTACCTGATTTTGCCCTCCTTCCCTGCCTCTAGCACTGACCTGATTTTGCCCTCCTTCCCTGCCTCTAGCACTGACCTGATTTTGCACATGTGTGTTAAGGCAAACATCAGGGTCGCCCACAGATTGCCCCCCCCCCCCTCCCCAAACCGGTATCTGCTTCCAGCCTAGCAGGGTCAATATTCCTGGCCCTCCTTCCCTGCCTTTGGCACTGACCTAATCGCCAACGCCAGCATGTGCCCGAGGTGCTCCGCCCCTGGCAGCTGATACACATGCAGCATAGGGCCCAGGCACTGAACGACTGCCAGCGTAGAAGGGACCAAGGAGGCAGTCAATGGGTTCCTGCTGCCCTGCTGCTCTGCTAGCTGCTTCTGCTTCTGCTGCTGCAAGATCCCTTCTTGAGCCGCTACGTAAGACATTGCCTCTACGAGGTTAATGATGGACCATAGGGCTTCCTGCAACAGGATCAAGGGTCAGGAAGTGAGGAAGGAGATTCGAATTCAAACGCTGGGTCGGATCACTGTGCCATAAAGAGGCTTCAATTCAAACGCTTGGGCAGAAAACCAAGAAGCTTTAAAATCATGAGCCTGAAGAATGTTGAAATTCCAAAAATTGGGCGCCTCACCGAACGGGATATTTGGACACATGTCCACACTTGATCAGCTAATCGAACATAAAGGAGGTGCGAATTCACACGATTGACCAACTAACTGAAGCGGCAGGAGGTCCAAATAAAAAGACTGAACAGCAGGACAGCTAGCCTAACACGAAGGAGGTTTGAATTCAAAGATTTCACTCCACCCCTCCGCCACACAGAGTTTTTAATGACCCTCGTCGGTTTCTCTGAATCCTTTCCTCAGATCTTGTCACTACTTCGGCGGCACTTCAAGCCGCCCTAATCCCCCTGGACGCCTGCTCCCCTGGCCACACACATCATCTGTTCTGACTGCGCACGTTTCCCTGGGCTGACGGCCACACAAGCCAGCCCACTGCTGGTCAGTCCGACTACATAAGAAACACAAAGAGAGCAAAGCATTGTACAGAAGGTGCCTAGTTAAGCGCGAAAAAACATGGTTTGTGTTAATGGTTCATGAGCTGCTGCTGTAACTGCCTCACCACATCCACCCTTAAGTATTTAAAAAAGGGCCAATCTGCGCGTCCCGGAACCGGATGAGTGAACAGTTCATGGTGAGCCATCACAAGTCACAGCATACTCGAGAGATCTCAGCTAGGAGGCACCCTGCGTCCACACACGTCCGGGAGCAACTTCACACATCCATTCACACCTGAACCAGGGCGAGGTCGCACATGGAGGGCAGGTCCAGCAGTAGGTGGATGAGCACCGGCACCGCCCCCGCCTTCACCAGAGCTTCCTTGCAGGCCATGGTGTGGCGGGACAAGTGCTGCACGATGGCAGCGGCGCTCTGCTTGGCCAGGAGCGGTGCCGAAGGGCCGCCGGGCTGCAGGGAGGATAGGAGGACCCTGCGGGGGGGGGGGGCGGCAGCGAGGGAGGCAGCAGTCAGGGCATAGGAGGGGGAAGTGTGGACAGTAGGTATGAAAGTGTGGATATGTGTTGAGGCTGGATGAAGCAAAGGCCATCCATGAGGAATGCCAGCTGAGGTTAGCTGTGAGGCACTGGATCTGCCAGGCCTGATCTGAAGGGCCTAAAAGGAGGGGGACAGCGCGAGGTGCGGTGGGAGGGGGCAGTAAGAAGGTGCTGAGAATGCGCAGCCAGGAGATTCGAAAGGAGCGGGGAGGCGCTGTGGTCCAGTGGACTAAGATTTGATCCGGGCAAGCTTCTTGGGCAACTGCCCATTCGTTGGCAGGGCCAGGGCCTTAAATAACTGCTGATTGGATGGCGTTTTTGAGGCGCAGACGGCTGCTCGGTGGCTTAAGACATTTGCCGTCACAGGACACTGGTTAAGGCAGGGTGTGTGTCTGACCCCTGATAGGGGTTATGTCCAATGTTCTTCATGCCCTAGGTACCCGGTGGCCCGGGCCTTACAACAAGGACCTGGGCCTGGGTAGATGCGACCATGTTGCAAAGAAAACATATACACATGCAAATACCGGTACTTTTCTTTGCAACACTGCGTAAATCCGCCGTTCTTAGCATGCAGCCCTCCTACGTGGAGGTATGCAGAACCATGCAGAGCTTCACATCATTGCTATGAAACTAGAGCCCCACTTTAGGAACAAACAGGGAGTCAGGGACTGTCCTTTCATCTCCCGGCATTTATTCATGACGACATTCTTGCCGCATGCCAAGCTTGACTGATTGACTTGCATATTAATTGGTTGAAAATACTGCATGGGAGCACATGTACCAGAACTGACATAAAATTGCCCGAAACTGATATAAAACCTGCCTCTATAACCACTATAACTCGAGGTTCACACCATAAACACACCTGAGAAACACCGGGCTGCTCACGTGCAGGATTGCGCGCTCATCCGTCCTCAGCAGGCGCAGTAGTATGGCCAGCGCCGCAGCGTGCAGCCAAGGGCCTGCCGGATCAGACAGTGGGCAGCGCTGCAGCGCGTCTGCGGCCAGCGCCGCCGTCCCCGCTGCCGCAAGGTAGCTTGCGTTTGACGGCCAGTAGTCAATCGACAGGTTGAGCAGCTGGAGCATCCTGGCAAGAGCGGCCCACTGCTGCGCTTCAAGCTGCTGACTGATGAGGGCAGAGGCTTGGAGCGCCACCTGCAGCGAGAGGGGGGTGGGGGAAGGTGTTACCGACGGTGGTGGGTGATCTGCATCATGCATATGCCCTGGAAGACAAGAACAGGGCGGATACTAATTCTGGAACTATGGCGGGAGGTGCGTTGGCGGGCAGGCGGGCGGGAAACTTTCAGTGTGTCTGGGTAGCGCCTGGCCAAGCCAGCTGTGGCGAGAAAAGTGCCTCCCATTGGCCTCCCTGCCCTTTCGGTCTGGCGCAGTCAGTCAGGGTGCACTTCATTAAAAATGTCGGGTTCTGCACTCCTATGACTTGACAAGGCAGATTTTGTAGGGAACTCGTAACCATATGGCCTCGTAGACACGAAGACTAAAACTGAACAGGTCTGGGAGGTCCAGCATACGATACACATCCTGACATAGGACAGGCGTCCCAGGAGCCCACCATAACTGCCGGAGGAGTTTGACAGTCGCAAACAAATGAATATGCGTGACGTTTAAAGAATGAGAACATGGCACGGTAGCACAAGGGTGGAACCCCTGCAGAGCGCTATCACTGTAGCGACAGCTGCATGGCGTACGCTCCTCCCATGCCCAGCTTCATGTGTGCTTTGTTCAAGCTAACAAACGTGACCAAAGCCATTATGATACTCGCCTGCTCTGGAGAGAGAGGAGATGTTTCAGCCTTCCTCGGAGGCAAGCTGGGCATGTGGGGATAGGAGCTCAACATATCCAAAGATCTCGAAAAATCAACTGGATTAGCAGGGAGGTGCGGAGGACACCCCGGTTTGTACACGTTATATAAATTATAAAGGTGCTTATTCTCATGTGCAAAGGTATAAGGCGATCAAGTGACAATCGCTCGAAGCTAAGAGTATTTTGAGCTGCAAGTCGTATGTGGGCCTGCTTACAAATGATAACGTATTATATGCGTATCGACCCCATTAACTTGTCTCCAGGCTACGGTATGTCCAACTCGTTTGGTTCGATGTGTCAAGACACTCCAGAGTCGGATCAGGGGATCAGATCCATGGTTCCCACGCATTTCACTCGGGGGGGGTCACACTTTTGGGAACTTGAAATTCCCACTGTAGGAGGGTCCCACATTCCTCACCGCCCAATTTCGGAACCACTCGTGTCCCGTGAATTGTATTCGCCCACCCTGTATCAGATTCTAGTTAGAGTCATAGTCAATTTTAAATTTCCCTGCGCAGCCCTTGTCCTCAATCCTTGAACAAATGCCTCGTCAAAGCAAATACGTCCTCGTTGGTGAGTCCTCAGTTGATTGCCTGTAAGAAGTAAGAACACGGTATACGCCGAGCTTGACACCTGACCCAAGTCGAGATCATTCTGGTCACTGACATGACGCTTGGGTTTCTCGAACATTCTTCACGCAGTCGACAACATCAGCAGCAGCACTCCTGTCAGAGATCTGGAGAAGGAATTTGCCTATTGCGGAAAAGTCAGGTAAATGAGTGGCAGCTCCGACCAGCTCCTCGGCATAACGTCGCACCTTCTCTCTGCCCCGCCTTGTTTATCGGCTGAGTGAGCATTACGCTATCTCCGCAGGGATGCTATCAAGGACAACAAGCTTCGCAGTGGACTCGTAGAGTTTTACAAGTGGGTCTTGAATCAGGGGCCGTCTCGAAGACCCTAGGCAGTCTGAACGGGACTCGATGGGGATTTCCATTGAGTGCTACCTAATCTTGTTCCTTCTGGTACTTGGAGGCTTGGAGCTTGTCCTGCCCTTGAGTCCACCTTCTTGCTTGCGTCAACCCAAAACTGCCAAAGTTATATCTTGAGTGCGGAAGGATACCAAACCAAATTGTTCAGGCTGGTTGGGCAGCGATTCAGCTTTAATTGGAAGCATTTAGCAGGGATCCCTGGATTCCCTGGCTGATGGAATGATTGGAAGCCAGTTGGTTGCTGACTTTCCGTAAATAGTAACTTCCTGGTAATTTTGGAGTACTTGTATGACAGGTTTGGCTAGCCAGGAACTACTGTCGAGTGTCAATAGTGTCAACTAGGACCAGCGCTGGGGATTTTATAATGTCAGTTGTAAAACTGACAGGAGCTCATCTCGAGACTTATGAGGGAATATTTCTGTCACGGCAAGTCTGGCACCATGGCAGCCAGTGGGTGGCACTGAAGCTGTCGACCCGTACCTTACATACCATGGTTACATCTGCACCTTATTTGAATGAAGGCCCTCACCTCCCCCTCGTCGCCTCTGCCTGCACACCCTCTCTGTCTCTGCATGCTGAATGCTGCAGCTAGCCGAGTAGCGTTACCCAGTCGCCAAGCTGCACCGCTTCAGCGAAATCTTCGGCCACCATGATCTTCAAGGTCACCCAGCAGGTGTCCCTCATCCCACTCATCATTTCACAGTTTCTCCTGTGATAGATGCTGCGCTGAACCTCGGTAGCAAATGGTGTCACATTGTGTCCGCCTCCAATCCTCCATCATTCGAGCAGGCTTGCATTTCATTAATGCTTGATGGTTCCCAGTAGGGGAGGAAAAAGGCAACCGTGTCAGTAAACAATTGTTGACCTGGTTGTTGCCCTTGCTATGATGAAGCCAGCTTGGTTGGGTTCTATATTTTTCAAGATGCATGGAAACTGTAACTTGCCACTGAGTAATTGAAGACAAGCTAGCTGGGGCCACGCTCTGTCTATCCCTTTTGCTGTGCTCATCGTCTGCCCCGCCTGCGTTTGTATCTTTCCTGCGCAGCCAAAAGGATGCGCAGTATGCTTGGCGCAAGATGGATGGTGTGTCTTTGGATGGCAGGAAGTGGAAAGTTGATTGGTGAGTGCGGAAAACATAGAAGCATACCTATTGGTCTAATGATAAACTGAAGCTGGAGTCAACCGCTGTTCCTGAGCTGAAATGGTTTAAGTGCACTGCCTCTCGAATTGTCACCTCTTCAGCTCTTCCATGTACAACCGTACCTTTAAATGGAACTTTGGAAATTTTGATGCTATTGCACTGCCTCAACTAAATGCTCTTCAGTTCGTTTACACATTTTGTCCCCCATTTTGTTGCCTTCCTGCAATTGAATGCTCTTCAGTTCATTTACACATTTTGTCCCCCATTTTGTTGCCTTGCTGCAACTGAATGCTCTTCAGTTTGTTTACACATTTTGTCCCCCATTTTGTTGCCTTGCCTTCAATAAGATGCATCTGCTTCCTGCCTGGGTCGTCCACAGGGCAGAGAAAACTGACTTCAAGTTGTTTGACTGGAAGTGGACAGAGGGCGAGGACACCCCTCCTCGAGGAAGGGCTTACAGCAGGTGAGGTTCGGAAGGCACTCGTAGATGACTAGCGCTCGTTGCATGGCCCTCCCCGATTGCTGAAACTTTAAGCGACCTGTTAGCGCAGACCAGATCATTGTTTGGTATCATTGTGCCTCGTGTTGCCTTCATTAGCCCAGCATTTCCAATTTGATCGCTTTGCAGGTCCCCATCTCGTTCGCCCTCTCGCAGCCGCTCCCGCTCGCCAAACACGCCCTACCAGAAAAAGGGTGATGACAGGCGCCCAGAAGGGTCCTTTTAGACATGTTTTTCACAATGTCTGGCAATCAGATCTGACTATTTAGCATTTTGTTTTGTCTAGAGAGCTTCGGTCTTGGTTTGAACTTCCATTCCTTTTTTATTTCGCTTGTTTTCTTGTCGACTAACTAGTTTCTATGAACTCGTGCATCAATTGATTTATGGCAGTTGACACAAACGTTGCCCAATGTTGGCTTGATGTAAAGCATGTTCTATGTCCAGTGTGGCTATACGGAGTAGGTCCTCCCTCAGCAAATTTAAGTGCGGCGCATCGAAGGAGGTCAAGAGAAGAGGGAATTTCAAGACGAAATGGTAGGGCAACCTGGAGCCATGGGATGCCATGTGCACACATCAAATGATTTCCTTCGCATCTGACACTTGACTTAGGGAGTGTAGTGCCGATACGGGCTGATATGTCACAGCACCCTGTTCAGGCCTCAAGGTGTATTTTCCAAGGAACTTGTGACAACTGTTTTTGAGGAAAGAAGTGATAACATGCTACGGAATATTGAGACATGGCGATGGTACCCGAGTTACAAATTGAAGCACAGACAGCAAGTTAAGAATCTGGGTACAGGCTTGAGTTAAGTGAGAAATAAAGTCTCACGGTGGAACTCAAGACTGGCCAGTACCGTACCAAATAAAAAATGCCACACATTTATAACCACGTATCCTGGATGTATCGTTTTATCAGATTCACCAGTACCCAGCTAGGTCAGGAACTGAGCTTTTCCTATAAGATATTCGCAGCCTGATCTGCAAGGGAAATGGTCCGGTGATTCAACACTGGTGGCATCCACACCCATGGCTCAGGCTGTGCATTATAGCTGGAATTGAGCTTACTCATTCCTTACCAGCCCCATGAGGCCGAGCATTGAGCTGGACCCAGTGGGTATGAACTGATCTAAACCCACCAAACAATCCTCTCCCCCCCTGTCAAGATCGCCGGCTTCATGTCCCTGCCCCATCTCATTTGAGGGTGGCATGGCTGCACCATGGTCCTGGCTGTGCATGGTACCTGGAATTGAGCCTGCTCATCCCTTTACCAGCCCCACGCGGCCGAGAGTTCAGCAGGGCCCAACGGGTATGCACAGTTCGAAACAGCCTGATCTTAAAAAGAGTCTGGCAAGGATGGTTGACCAGGCTAGCTCCAATTAACGAATCCTAATCAGGCCTTCCTCCAGCAGTTAACACATGATGGCACTGTTGGCTCAAACAGGTGCCACAGGGAGTGCATGCGGCTTCATGAAGCTGCTACACACTTCACTTGATAAGCCTCATTCCATGCTTCCTGCCACCCCACATAGGAGGATGGCATGGCTGCACCATGGACCATGCTGGCATGGTAGCTGGAATTGAGCCTAGTCATGCCCTACCAGCCCCACATGGCCGAGCTTTCAGCAGCGGGTATGCAACGATCTTAACTTGATAAGCCTCATGTCCTGTCCCGCCCCGGATACCCCATGACCCCTGGACAGCCGGCAGGAAGATCTACTTGCCGCCATACGGCCCCTGAGGTATACTCTGCATCTGCACCTGCTGCTGATACATCTGTTGTGGTTGGCCACCGTAAGACGGGTGGCCATACATTGGCGGAGCCACCGTGCCGCTGGACCCGCCCGCATACGAGTGCGGGGCCCCGTAGTTGGGCTGGCTGCCGTAGCCCGGCACGTGAGCCGAGGAGGAGGGCGCACCGTAAGCAACTCCTCCGTCAGGCTGCTGGATCAGCGCGCCGGACAATGACGGGATTGCCTCATACACCTGCAAGGTTCCAGAGTCCAGGTTTCAAGGTATCATACTTTTTCAAAATTCCCAGGCCGTTTCAGGCTGTTTCTGGATTCAAGGGACTCAGGTTTCCTGGGTCCCACCAGAAACAGGGCCTATGAGGATGGCCCTGTTTCGCCGGCATGAACTCCCCAACAGACCGTCCTTACAACATCTTGGCCAGCACAGGTTTGTCTCACTTCCTTGACTTTCATGGATCAGCAGTCTTTGCTGAATGCACCTAGCTTTCATCCCTGCACGACCTCCTAGCAATTGGTTGCCAATCGATCAGCGGCAGTGCAAAGGCCTTTCAATTTGCCTTGCTTGAGTTTCAAGACAGGTTCACACCATGTGATACATCTGCCTACCCACTTGCCCACTCTGCTAGGATGAATGTGAAGCAGTGTCACTGAGGGGGTTTTAGCTACAATTCAGCTACATCACAAATTCACAGCCTTAGGCCCAGGACGCCTGCACCAGTATGTTCTGCTGCTTGGGCCACCAGGTCAAGGTTTGGCCCCCCCTTGGCCCAGAGGTAACTCTGCGCAACATCCAGCCTAACGCACACACTGAAATGACCAACGATGTAACGCTTATATACGTCCAACCCTCTCTCCTGGACATGGGGTGGCTGCGTAGATGCCGTCAAAACAACCCTCACCTGGTGGATCTCAGGGTGGGAGACCACCTTGCGGTCTCGGTCAAATGCAAAGCAGATGTAGATGGCATTGACGCCGTCCAGCTGAGAGGGTAAAAAGGAAGTTTTATATTATAATGTGTAGCTTTGGATAACAAAACCCGAGTCTACACGCTAGCGAAAGAGGGTCTAGCAAGTGCAGATGAAGATGTTGCTGATGCATCCATGATAGGAGTCAACAGGCAGTTTTGCGTCATGGTTTTTGCATCGGATAATACGAATATAGTCTGCTTCTCATCAGGTTAAGGTGTTTATAATATATAGGATGTATATGTACATGGTGTTTATGCCATTCAGCTGATGAGGGCCAACAGACAGTCTTGTGTCATGATTTTGGGCCCCATGTTGTTTTCAGGAAAACTGCTTGAAGATGACTTGTGGTGTATGCACGTGTGGTGTATGCAATGGTAAATGCTATCTGAGGTGGTAGAAAGCATGGGGTGGAACGATATGGGTGGACAGTTAAGGGTGGGCAGTGTGGGATTGGATACAAGCAGTGGAGGGTGTAGGGAGCTTGAGTGAGGAGATTAGGGGAAATATGGTGGAAGGAGTAAGTGTGAGAAAAAAAGAGGGAACCGAAACGAGGACGGGATATTACGTAGCAACTTATACAATACAACTTCCGATACCGTATTGATGTTTGCATTGAACATTGGTGCGCAGCTTATGAACCATTCTAAGGGGCAGGATGCGGATCTAAGAGCCTGGCGTGCAGTACTGAATACAATCCGAACGCGGCCTCCGCTGCACGGATTCCTGAACCCTCACGCCCCTGCGGGACGTAGTTTTCTTTTCCTTCAATCTGCTGCTACTGCAGCACTGGTGTGGCCCACTCAGCCGGAACCAACTGCGTATTGCGCCACCTCACCATCAGGGATGATACAAAGTAAAGGATGAAGCCCATCGAGGCGAAGGCAACACTGGACACTGCAAAGGCCAGGCCCACTGCGTTGCCGCTATCCTTCCACTGCCTGCATACATAGAACAAGGGTGAAGGGGCTCATCCTAAATAGCCATAAAACGGCCATCCCAAGAAAGCAATAAGACTTGATAAACCAGGGAAGGCCCACTGCCTTGCTGCTGTCCTTCCACTGCCTGCACGCAAAACAGAGGTCAGGTACACGTACCAGACAGGCTTGTCAGATAGAGTTTGCACGCACGTCCTGCATCATGCTGGCCCACACCATGCTGGCCTACGTTGGCTGTCTTAATATTCTGTATTGAATGCACTTCAAATGCGTTCCACAACTACATCAATTGCCATTCCCTTAACATCCACTAGCAAGCCCCAGGCAAACTATAACGGCGAGGTTAATCAATGCCAAACCCTTATACCGTGAGGAACTAGAATTCACCCGACACCCCCCAGCAGGGTGTTAACTATATCACCCAACACTCACCAGCAGGATTTAAACCCAAGATTAACCAAAAGCAAATGATCACTCCTGATAACAAACTCTCCGCACTTATGATCCATTCACACCCAACGCTCACAGGTAGGTCACGAAGAAGACGAGACAGCTCCACGCTAGTGTGAACAGGAACACTGTCATGCCCAGTGTAAAGTCTGGGATCCACCAGAGCGAGTAGGTCGCCAGAAAGTTGCGTTTCAGCATATCAAACAAGTCCCTGAGTGGCAAAAAGGAGAGAAGAGTGGCAGCAGCCTAAGGGATGTGGCAGTACACAGGGTTACTAAGCAGTGCTGCCATTGCAATTACATGTCAGCTACATATCAGCTACATCCCAGCTTTGGGCTGAGGGGACCTGGTGCAGCATCCCTGCTGCTTGGGCCGCCGGCCAGTCAAGCTTTGGTTCCAATCATCCGGAAGGTCGTCTGATGCACACTGGAAATGCAATGCGATAGTGCGACGTACTCACTTTGCTGCAGGTACAAAGCCTTTGCCCGAAATGGCTGTAGCCACCGTCGCAAAGTGTGTGAACTGCTCCACCAACTCCAGGAGGCACTGCACATCGTGGTGGGAAAAGCAAGAGCAGGCACAAGGATCGGGTGGCTGAAAGGGCGAGTCATAATCAAGTACGCAGCCTAGGGAGAGGTGAGGAGCAGGGGATGCATACCATAGATTTGCTTTGCCTTTCCTCATAATTAACGTTGTTTGGGGTTATGAGATCCATGCATGTACTGATTATTGATTTGCTGATGCCAGTTTTCAGTCAGAAATTAAGAGTTTAGGTCGGTATTTTCCCCTGAGGGCAGCATAAATCGTTGTTTCGAACCCGAGGGAAGGCAAATCAGATCCAAGTTCATAGACTACATAATAATGCATAGGGCTGGGCAGCAACAGGGCTCCAGACGCGTTAGTATTCCAACCCTGAACCCTGGGCAGCTTGAGGGGTCCAGCCACGTTTGGCTCTAACGGACCCTGCAGCTTCTTTGGACAGCCAGCAGCCCAGTTTTCTCTGGTTTTCTGGCGGCTGACCCCGGTCGCTACCCTGTAGGTTTTCTCCCGAGGCCCTAAAAGTAATCATTCCACGGTTGCCACAAACCAGGCTGCCGCAGCAATATTATGGTAAAGGCACAGACACCGCCTCGCTCTGTCTTGTGCTGTCCCCCGCACCCCGTCCAAACAGGGCACAGCTTCCTTTCTTCCTTTGGTGGCATCAAAGGGAGCCGTATTTTATCCAGGCCGAGACAATTCTGACACGATGTCGGAGTCCTAGTATGAGCTCAATTGAGCCTAGGGCAGGGATGGAACGGCACCCCGGATCTCCAGCCATGCCTAGATAGTTATAAAGCTGTCAAGTATCACAAATTCAAGTCCACAATCCAAGGTGAGTCCATACCAAACCAATATACGGAAGGCCCATACCACCCCAAACCAAGGAAGGCCCATACTACCCCAATCCTAGGAAGGCTCATAGCCTCATACTACACCAATCCAAGGGAGGCCCATACCACCCCGGCAGCTTTTCTCCTCCTGCCAGCCACTACTTGCCTGGGCAATGCAGTTGAGGAAGCAGCAGATGATCTTCATGATCCCCTGCGACATGCATGCGGCAAACACTGGGGATCAACCAATCTAGACACGGCGACTCTAGATCCATATCCAGATATAGAGCACGGCAAATGCGGTAGATCAACCAATCTGGACACAAAGCCTCTAGATCCAGATCCAGATCTAAAGCAGTACATCGAATCATGTCAAGCAAGGTAGGCACGTCGACCAATGAGCAACAGTAGCTGAAACCAGATCCAACCTCCTTTGTCTAGGCTGTCTTCAGCACTCAGTTCAACGCTGGCAGAAACCATCATCGGCTGAGACCATCATCGGCTTGTTCGACCTACTTCGGCTGAGTGCTGCGCCTTGTTCATGGCCTCCCGCAGGATCTTGATGATGGTCAGGATCAGGCCGGCAAAGCAGATGGATCCAAAGGAGGACGTCAGCCCATGGCGCAGCGCAATCATCACGGAGGGCTGGTACCTCGGGTCCATGTTGCCAGCAGGCTCTGCAAACAAGGTCACAGGTTTAAGCCTTAAAGGCTTCAAATAATCGGACGGGGTGAGACATCGTTTCCAAATGCGGATCCCATACACTCATGCAGCCATGCATGGCTCCTGGTGTGAAACAGAGATACTTTGGGCATCTAGAGTGTGAGACTGGGTCAGCATTTACCCCCCGCGGATGCCCAGACAACAACTACAGTGGCTGCGGGGACTAGCAAAGCCAGTCCGGACCGCGGCAAGACTTACCTCCGGCCTAGCCAGTCGTGTACCTACAGGCAGGCACGTCATAGGCTAACTGCTGCATGCTGCCTCAACTGACACGACCCGTGGGGCTTGCTCTGTGCTCATTGAAATTTCCTCCGGCTCTATATGTGTTTGCACATCTTCTCCTCAAGACCGCACTGTCCAACCCTGGCGAACCAGGCCCTTCAGTGGCTGCTCATACGATGCAGCAGGCATCCTTTCCTTCCCCAGGGGCAGGCATGAACCAGGCTCTCACCACTCACCACCCTGAACCCGCCACATACGACAGGAAGCCTTGAACCTGCCGCTGACACATCTGGACCTTAAACCCGCCACTCACGCGTCGCGACCCTGTACCCGATTACCCGCCACTCACGAAAGTACCACTGCGCCAAGGTGTCAGCCACGACGTACAGCTTGAGCGACAGGAGCACTTGGGCAGTCCAGGTCAGCGCAAACGCAGCGAAGAAGCAGTACACGCCTGCCCAGGTCTGCGATCGTGGATTTGAATTTTGAATTCAATGCAGGTTTGCAGGGCGTGGTGCCTTAGCAGCAGCCAGGGGTTGTACCACAGGGCATCCGGCATCAGAGAGATATGGAGAGGGTGGAGGCGTGATATGAGTTGTGGTTCGTTGTGCCAACTTTGCAACAACAACAAAATATGAGCCGAAAGGAATTTGAGGCTCTGGTCTTGAGCTCTGATTTGAAGCTCTTGTCCCAGCTTTTTATCACAGGCTCTGACCGGAGACTCAGACCCAAGGCCCAGATCCAATTATCGAAGCCCAATTAAACCATCTAGAAGTGCAATGGAATCCAGCTGTTATGAAACGGCGGTGTGAGGACTTTCTTATACGCTCCGCGGAGAGTGTATAAATTGAAGGTAGCAAGCTGCTCCCCTTGCAGCGTGAGAGAAGAGGGGAAAGGATGAGCGTAGCTCAGGGCCAACGCCATATCTGCACGATTGCGATTCATGAGATAAATCCAGCCGGGGAGACCTTTTAACATGATTTGCTCAGTGCAGGCACTTACCGCAGTGATGTACGTGCAGCAATCGACTCTGCAGCACAGGAGGCACAGGGCACGCGAGTCAGCAGCAAATAGGCATTATCCACGTACAGATCTCCAAGGGGAAGGTGGCACCGGTACACCAAAGTGTGTTAATTTAATTTTACTTTGGAGTCCCTAGTCCATGCACTTGTAGTCCTGCACCCCGTACCCAGACACAAGCACAGAACCCAATTTCCAACATTGCACATACAGGACATGGCCTTGCACGGAGCTCAGTAAACTTGAATATGGCGCTGCATCTCATGCGGCATGGCCTAGCAAACAAAGCAGGCAAGGCATTTTGTTACATGCATGCCAGTTACACCATGCAGCACACACTCAACAAACAGCAGTCCATCTGCACAGGATGGATCAGGATGGCTTGGAGAGAAGCTTACAGGAGTTGAACCCACAGCTTTCAAAGCGACTGTTATGCCACTAGCCCTAGCCTCCTGTCCGGAGCTAATCCGTGCAGGTAATTTACGAGCATGTCACCCTGCCGAAAATTACCTTGCCTGCTAGATCTCTCGAATTCTAGTCCCTAGATCAGGGGGGTTATCCAACATCCAGGGGGGGGGGGGGGGATCTCACTCACGGGTATTGTATCCCGGACAGGTCAGTCGCGTAGCAGATGCCCACGTCCCCATTGATGGTCTTCACAAAGTCTCTATAGCCGCTGGGCTCCACCTTGCCCACGAACACGGCGCAGATCAGGGCCGCAAAGTAGAAGGCCATAATGCCAATCCCGATGAATTTCATGCAGAGGGCGGAGATGATGATGCCTGGGCAATCCTGCAGCCCCCTGCCTGGAGGTGCGCAGGAAGAAGATTGTAAGAAGCTGGGGGTAAGTTGGAGGAAGTTACGAGGAAGCTGGGTAGAAATGTGGAACAGCCAAGGACGATCCAATGCAGGGCGATATGTGGGGATGCCAAGGTGTGACAACAAGGATCTCAACTTGACGTAATGTTATTGGAGGTCAATGTGGTGTGTGCAAATATAATTACAATCAGGTGATGCTTTATATGATCACACCAGTTTGTGTGCTCGTATAGAATCCAACTTTCTATTATAACCATCAAAAAACAGAAATCAAGACATCTGCAATCATAGTCGTTAACTTCCGGTACACCTCACTTTTTATAAAGCCATGTGCATGGCCTAAAAGATCACCTGCAACAGCCATGACCTGTCCGCACATCTTTAACTGGTCTCTGATCCACCAGAAGATCCCAGCTGAGATCACGGCAAAGATCAGCAGGATGACCCCGCCGGCAACTGCACCTGAGTTGATGGCAGAGAAGCAGACATGCAGGATTTGAAAACTGTGAGCAAGCTTGAACAGCAGAGAAATGACCGGGATGGAAGGGAGAACAGGACTAGTACTGATACATGTAAGGGAGCGTTTGGTGGAACCTTAGCATAAGGCACATCGCCACGTGCTTTTTAGAGCATAAGCTCCAATTCAGCTCCATCCTGGCCTTATATTGGGGGGGGGCAGGTGCAGGGGGCCCTGTTGCTCAGGCTATCAGCCGTCTGTCTGTGAATGTTTAATACTTCGGTCGCCATCGGCCTAGTGGCGGCTAACCAGCGGCCTGACCAGGTGGTCTGGAATAAACTAGGGCATCAAAACATGCGTGACATCCAGGGGCATGGAAGCCATGCACGCATTCAAAAATAATCACGTGATCACCGAAGTGCGCCGCCCCCTGGCATCTTATGCATGCAGTACTAAGCCGGCACGACATACCTGCGGCGAAGGCGACCACTGCAATCACGATGCTGATGGTCACAGATGCGATTACGGACGCGTACACCATCATGACCGCATGGTTGCGAAACAAGTACAGGTAGATGACGGAGAAGATAATGCCAAAAATCTGGCCAAGGGCAAAGAGTGGGAGTAGGGTAGGTAGGCAGACTCGTCAAGTGTGAAATTGAATTCAGTGCCAGCTCTTGTGCTGCGAAAGGCACTCAGAGGCAGGTTCTCGTGCTCCCTATAGGTCATTGATTTCTTCCTTTCTTCCCGAAGGCAGAAACCAGGATAGGACGATGATGAGTGGCGCCATGTATCAATTATATTGCCTGCTCAGCTGTGCCTTGTTTTAATGCTATCTAGTCAGAGTGGTCCGTACCCCGCCCAGATCAACACTAATGTGTTCCTTGAGCCCCTTTGATCAACATCTGTGGATGACTGGATGGATGCCTTGAAGTGGAGACAGCATGCAACTACGACATGGGCTGCATAGGCTCTGCCAGGTTCCGCTGCATAGGCCCGGCCAGCTTCCTCGAGCAGCCTAGCACACAAAATCATTCATAAGCCACGAAAAACAACTGTTATGAATCAGGGGCCTGGGCATGTCACACCCATGTGCCATAAACCATGCGGTATCCTAATCAGCTATGCACACCAATCTCACAATGGTGATGGGCAGCCAGATGCTGACGCTGACGGTAAATGATGACCCAAATGTGACGCTGGTGTCCACTGCGCTGCCTTGTGATGCCTGGAAGCTAGAGAGCGAGCAGGAGGTGCTGCGAAAGAATCCATGCAGAAACATTTCAAAGTCTAAGCCACGGCATCCATTCGTTTGCTACCTGGCAGGAAGGCATGGGGTGCTCAAGAACAGTGACATCTTACCAGTGCATTGCCCTCTACAGACTAAGCCCATGCGGTATGTGCATGTCTGAGCACTCAAAGTAGTCAAACACATTTCCATGCGTAAGAGCTGCCTAACCATGCAAACATTGGTATATATCCACAGCCTAGCCATGCATGAAAGGCATTTCCCATGGCATTGAAGCCTAATTTTCCGCACTGGCACCTGGGTCATTGCATTTAGCCCAAAAGGTGATGATGATGAATCTGATGAACTCACCTGTTTCTGTAAAATGCAGGGCTGTACTGGCCATTGAAGGCATCATGGTTCGTGGTTGCGAAAGAAGCGATGCCTCCGATGGTTGCTATGAATAGGAGGCTCAGATATGCGATCATGGCCCCTGGATTTTAACAGGAAGGGACTTGAGTTATGCTAGCTGACAACAGTGGGTCTATGTCAGGTCATCATATGTGATCTACCGGTACTTCCCCTGGAATTTTTTAGCACCACGTTTCCGATGCTCAACGTTCAAAATGTACTGATTTAAAGCAGGGAGGAGGCCGTCAGACAATGGCGAGAGTTTGAGGGGGATGTGCCAATCTAGTGCGAGCTCGCAACGAATTCTTAGAGACGTATCCTGATCACGTATCTAAACATATTAAATTTTACTCTCATGCCTCTTACAGGTATCGCGCCTAGGCCTGTCGTGATACTCATACAGAGTCGGGCCCGTTGGGCCCAAATACGCCTGCTGCTGCGCTCCATGCTCCACATCTTGGGCCGGCCTTGGGCCCTCTGGCTTGGCAACATTTTGATACACTGACCTATTCAAATCCATGCTGATGCTCGTATGGCGACAGGATGGGAGGATATGCCATAAATTGTTGCCGGTTTAGGGGATATTGAACCCCAATCAAATGACCTTAGCGGTGTCAGCACTCCTTTCGTTGTATTCCTGAAGATACGCTCAAGCAGCTGCTCAAGCAGAGGATCTTTGCACTCAAGCGTGTACTTTCTCTCTTCCTTTCGAGGCCGCGGCTTTCTTACGTGCCAGCCCGTGCCAGCCTGGATTTTGAAATTGGCATCCCGGGCGAATCCCCTGACTCAAAGAATCAGTACAACATCACACGCCCAACCACCCGAAGGACATGCACATGCGGCCATAATTGATTACACTAAGCAGCAGCATCTCTGATTACTTGTCTGCCACACTGACTACTCTCCTGACACCATGTCCCCCCAATCTTCCTCAGTGGTATGGCCCAGAGCGATCCCTGTTTCTGGGCCCCTTCACAGCCTCCCCCTACCTGGTACCTTACCGAGTTACCGGAGAGTTCCTCGGCGATTAAGGTTGGGTAGGTGCGTTGCAACCTCAATTGGCATGCATGCTCGGGAGTCGGGACTGGGCAGCACCTGTTGCACTGCTTTGTCAGTTGGCATGCATGCACCGCCCTCAGGTGACATGATACCGGTACTCTATAACTGTTCTAATCTGCTATGAGTGACCTGGACGATCTTGGAATACTATCCAGTGACCTGTTTGACCTGCCTTGTGGCATATGGTTCACTCAGAACGAGTGCATTATACGGCTGCTGTGCCCATGAGACACCAGGCAGACTGCCAATAGGTGCACTGATTGTTTCGGATATGCCCAGTAGCTGGAGTAGCTGACAACTTGCCATTGGCTGAGCCAGAATTCCTTGTCTTCCTTATCAAACTACACATTTTCACGAGGAGGTGTCATCACTCCAGTGAGTGTTGTTACTCCTGATTTTTATTTTCTTATTTTCTTCACTCGGCCGGACACTGCTGGTCTGTCTGCTGACCCTGAGACCTTCTCCGGGTACCGCACCACTGAGGTCATCCACGCCCGCTGGGCCATGCTTGGCGCTCTGGGCTGCCTCGACCCTGAGCTGGACCAGTCCCCCAACGCCCAGCCTGTCTAGTTCAAGGCCGGTGCCCAGATCTTTGCCAGCGGTGGCCTCGACTACTTGGGCCAGTCCAGCTTGGTTCACGCTCAGTGTATCGTGGCCATTGTAGCCTGCCAGGTCATTATGATTGGACAGGCTGAAGCGTTCCATGCCGTTCCCTGAGCTGAAGGTCACGGAGATCAAGAACGTACGACTCAACATGTTCTCCATGCTGGGCTTCTACTTGCAGGCCATTGTGACTGGAAAGGACCCCCTGGAGAACCTGACCACACACCTGGCTGACCCTGTTGCCAACCATGCCTTTACCTATGCCACCAAGTTCACCACCAGCACATAAATCATGTGCCAACCTACACTGTTTATCCACAAGATTTGCTAGGATATACCAATGTCTTGATCTCCAGCAGCAAGTGCTGCAGCTTGAAAACAAATCATGTACCCATGCGGCCATACCAATACCATAATTTTATTATAGCTTAGCCCATGTACCGGGAAATAATGAATGATAAATGAATACAGTACATCGTAGGGTGTAGTAGCAGGGGGGTGTAGTAAGCCATGAAGATCTCTCACTTAAGCCACTTTGCCTTGCGGTCGGACTTGTTTGCCTTCCCAGCCTCTCCTTTTGGTACTTTATTTTGTGTTCCCTCTTCCGTTCGACTTTTATTTTCTCCCATCTGAACAGTTGGGCGCCCTTGCGGCCGAGCCTTCTTGTGCATGGCCCAGAGGTGTAACGTCATTGACTTGTATATGTTACTTTCTCTCCTCTGCGGTTGGACATGCCCGATTCAATTTCCGGGGATGGGGGCTTCACCACCTGGACTCATGAAGGCAGGTCTTAAATCCTCATCCGTTTGTTCCTCTCGCTTCATTTCTCCATTTGTTTGTTTGTGGATCGGTTGCTTGTCCAGGGAAGTCGCTGTTATTTCGCCCGTTGTCCTAGTGTATTTAGTGCTCGAGCCGGCTTGCAAGCACATGTCTTGTGCATTAAATGCTATTTCGGGCAGTAATTACTGATGCAGTTTGTCATGAATCGTCATTTTTTCAATGATGGTTGCTCATAAGAGGGAATGTAGAACAGCAATGCCCATTTTGGCCCTCTTAAGCTCTCCTGTCGTTTGTCCCCTCTGTCCTCTTGTCTCCGTGGTTTGCTTGCATGGTTTCGTCTACGTCTCAGGTTATGTTATTTACTTATTATATTCATTCGATCAAAACATAATGTTTGGGGATCTTGGCACGTCTGTGGGGTTCTACTCGCAGATGTTGTTGATGCCATTTTTTTGCCCTGTCACAAGTTAGTAACTACGCTTATATTTGTCTCTGCTTGTAGTAAAGTTTGACTGGGCTCCGGGGTCACAAGGGTAGTCTGCTTGTCTTTGATGTGCGGATGCTCGCCTTTGATTCCCGGATGCTATCTTTGATGCTCGACTTCTGCCATTTTTAATGATGGGGGGTAAGTACGACTTAATACCAGGGGGGGTGACTGTTTTTGCTCTGGTGGGGGAGCAAAATATTTAGTATTTTTATAATACTAAATATTATAAAAAAAAGGCCCCCTCCCCCCTTCTCCTCCCCCCTTCCCCTCCGTGAGTCTGCCATGTGCCGGATGAAAAAACTCATCGCTTTGGCGAGCTGGCGGCTGATACCTTGATAGTATCCATGCCCATTCTGATACCATGGGTGTGGCCATGTGGCGTCAAGATAGCCCATGCGGCAGAGCTTTTGAGCATGACATAGCTGAGGTGTAACGGCATTGACTGTCTGTGAGCTTCAGGGGATTCACCCGGGAGACCTGTTGCAAGTTCCTCGTACAATTTTCATTGTACACTCTCCGTCGTCGACAATGCCCGCGCCATTGCACTAAACTGTTGTTCCAGGCGGACTTTCAGCAGTTGTACCATGAGGGCAAGCATGGGTGGGAGGCTCTGACTTTTGATCAGGGAGGTAGACTTTGTCGAGGGCTAATTTTGTTGTCTATACCCTGTCACCTTAGGGACTGGTTCTTTCCCTTTTGTCTCTCTCTTGCTTTCTCTCATCTTTGCAAGAAAATGCTAAGGCTGTGTTTCCATTGGCTGTTTTGACGTCGGAGTTGGCTGCCAGCTAGGCGCCAGCTAGACCACTGCGACGAAAACGTTTCCATTGGACGTCGAAGTCAGTCCAGTCGACGGTTCGTTTCCCCGCCCAAACGTCACCCAAAACCACTTCGGGTCCTAGACCCGAAGTGAGCTAGGGGGATTCCGCTCCAAACGCCAGCTGGACAATACTTCACATCCTTATTTTTGAGCCCTGTGCTCATTCTATTTTATTTATACCGGTGTAAATACCATTATTTAATTTTGCTTCTTCTACGGAAATCGACTGCCTGTCTGGGCTGACACAACGTCACTACTACTCTTCTTGCTTGTGCCGTACGTCAAAAAGAGAGTCGGCCGACCTCTGGGATTACCCAGAGGTCACACCCTTTCATAACCCCAGTGATTTCGAGGCCGAAATGACTCAGGACCTTGGATGGGCGCTTGCAGCATGGGCAAAAGAATAAACAAGAGGAAACTGAGCATTTGCGCCGGCGTCATTTTAGAATGCGAATCGTTCACCTCAAATCTCAATGGAAACGAAGGCATAGTTTCTCTGTGGTGCTCTCTGTTTCGGGCTAAAACCTGGCGCAGACCGAACAAAACCGACAGCTCTGACTGCTCACCTCAAACTCCAATGGAAATGCAGCCTGAGGGCTCGGCTCGTCAGGGGCGGGAACCCTTCGGGCCGCCTTTCCATGTCTTTGAAGGGGTGTTTTTTGTCCTTTGTGTTCCTCTGTCTTTCCTCTTGCCTCAAGTTCCTTTCCTTCTTCCTCCCACCGAGACAGTTGGGCGCCCACGACGCCGAGCTCCCTCACCTTGGCACCCATTCATCTATCCCCTCCCCCCCACTGGGCCAAAAACAAAAACTATTGTAAAACATATTTTGGAATGCTCTCATAAAGCCCTACAACTTTGGAATGGAGTTGTAATTTCATTGACATGTCAACTTAAATAGATAGTGATTGAGACACGGATTGGTAGCTCGGCATCCAGGTAAGAGAAGGGGAAACGTATTTTAAAAAATGTTTCCTTATGCCAATTGCTGTCGAGCGAGCTCAAAACATCAGCTCTGATGTCCTTGCAGATAGGAGCCAAATGGTGCTGATGCACGCGGCTTCTGTGGCGGCGTTGGGTGTGGAGATTGTGCATCAAGGCAGTGCATAAAGGACAAAGCCAAGGCTCTAACAAAGGCATGCTAGTAGTCAAGTCTATCTGCCCCTGAACTAAAAACGTCATATGCGGCTGTTGAGAATGGTGATGTCGCCAATCCATGTGAGGTTTGTAAAGTTTGTACATTCTAGCAAAGCATCACCACGGTATAAGCAGTCCGGCAAGCAGGCGGCTGCCACTGGGCCAATGGGGATCAGACCTTCACCAGAATATATGCGTCCGTGGCCCCAAGGAACAGGGCTGTTGCATACACCAAGCCCTGGCGGCCATAGGCTGGATTGTCATGATATGTGGCTGCACCGCATGAGTGGATGTGCTGTACCGATCTCTCTGTTATTGGCTTAAAATGTTCCAGGCAGTACAATTACTACTTTTGATGTGCCTGGCTGTATCCATGCACTATTGTTTTCTATGGCAGGGCATTGGGCAGCCTCTGGGCCCTGAAACTGGCCATGGTGAGGTAGCTGCTGCCTCTAGAAAAAGTGTCGAACAATAGTACCCGGTAGGTCATCCCATCAATCTCGGCTCCAGCACCTCCCCACAGAATGAAGAGAAGTTCTTCTCACTCTTGATCAGTGACCTGGAGGCCTACGGAACAAAAGACAAGGTGCGCTGGTGGTTTTAACTGACATCTTAAGGTGTAGCCATTTGATTCGTAAAACTACCTGAAGGCACTAGAAGACTAGAAGACACAATTTCTTTGAAGTGCCTCAAATGCTGTGCCCATGCTCCATGAATGCCCCCCAGAGCAGCACAGTGGATAGGTGGGGAAAGGGGGGGCGGAGGAAGAGATCGATTCCTGGTCGATCGCCTTTCCAACCACATGTAGTTGAGACATAAACCAGTGCTCAAAAGAGTAGGTAGAGGCTCAAAAGCAACATACACAGAGGAACAGGACAGAATTCATCGAAGCCACTGCTAAACAATGACAACTCCCTTACAAGACCTTCCTACAATTGCCACCCAATTAATCAAGACAATCCCACATCTAATCAACAAAGGTCTTGAAGCCGTTCAATCTCTTCATTCAAATCAGCACCGCTGCGCCGGTGCTTCCTTTCTGTGTCCCCTAGTAAAGTAATTCACTTGGAGCGTCAGCAACAGAGTTAAGTAAGTAAATGTTGTATTGCAAATTTGCAACATAAGTAAACGATGTACCTTGACACAATAAGACAATTGTCCTATCAAAGAGCCCACCAGATTCACAACCCCAGAAAATATATGACAACACGCATTGTTAGTTCATTTTGACGGATGGCAGCATTAGGTCCGCGAATCCACACATAAAATTTCATGTCAGAAAATACTTGGATTGTACAACACTTTATTTACCCCGTGTGACATCTGAGCGCAGTAAGCCAGCACAGACAGGCAGACCCTGAATGAACCGGGATGCGACCCAACAACCGATGCCTCCACATCAAACTGATGCCTCCACATCAAACTGCAACTGCAACTGATGCCTCCACATCAAACTGATGCCTCCACATCAAACTGCAACTGCAAATGATGCCTCCACATCAAACTGATGCCTCCACATCAAACTGCAACTGCAACTGATGCCTCCACATCAAACTGAAACACTAGAACGTCTAGGTACATGCTGCACTAGTCTATTCATTTAATGACGCGGGCATGATACTCCCAATAGACTCAGCATAGAAAGAAACCCAGCAGGCCATCAAAAGCTATCGCATGAATGGCACGATTCACCCCGCGCAGAAATAAACCCTGACCATTCTGCAGACTTTCCTGACATAGACATGCCCCATTTTGAATTAGGTGATTGACGTTAAGGACATGATATATTGGTCAATAGGAGAGGGGAGGTGCAGTGAGAACAGGGGGCATGCAAAAACAAGCCATAGGGGTGACCCGGCCAGCAGGGCCCGGCCCGGCCAGCAGTTACAAGCCATAGGGGTGACCCGGCCAGCAGGGCCCGGCCCGGCCAGCAGTTACAAGCCATAGGGGTGACCCGGCCAGCAGGGCCCGGCCCGGCCAGCAGTTACAAGCCATAGGGGTGACCCGGCCAACAGATATCCTGATGCAACACCTAAACCAGCTGGCCCAGGTACTTGCCCCATTCCTGGTCTTTCCATAACCCCCATGCCCCTGTGGGGCGCAGTTTTCCCCCTTTTTCTTTCCATAATGCCGACCGCCTTCCTTGCAGCAGGGCAAGACCCTTCAGCAACCAGGTGCCTGTTGTGGCCTGTGAGCCATACCGTATAAGCCATGCCTAAGAGTCACAAAAAGACAACCCACAGTCCCCGCAGCCAGGAATGGCCCTGGGGATCGCACCCCCTGTGGCGGCCTGAAAGACTTGGTCAAAGCTGACATCGTTGGCGCAGACTGGCAGGAAGCCGTCGGCCGTCCTGAACAGGTCATCATCAAGGGACCATACTTTGTCACTGTGCATGTGGCAGGCAGCGTCGATCGTGAAGGCCAATGCGACCTCTACACTGCCACCGTGCTCCAGGAAGCAGCGCTGCGCGCTGTCCGACCAGCCACCGCGGGGCAGGTGCATGCCGCTTTCGGACCAGCCGCCGCTGGGCAGGCGGATGCCGGGCCATGCGGACATGACGCGGTCCGGCATTCGGAGCTCCTGCTGCTCGCCGCCGCCGCTGTCCCGCAGCGCCGAGGCGATGGCCAGGAAGCATTCTGCAGCCATGCCAAATAGAAGTATAATGCATAGGAATGTGTGCGGGCAGATATGAGCAACAAGTATGTGGTTAAGTATATGAGCCAGAAAAGCTTATGGGAGGCATGCGGGTCGAAATGAAAAGCCGTTGCGACAAAGAGAGAGCATTGCATGCCAGCAGAAGCAAGGAGGAAGATGAGGCCCAGGATCCATATTGCTATGCTAATCGAATAGTTATTGCGCCATGCTGTACATTCTGTCCAGAGCTTTATTTGATAATTTGCCTTCTGGACACTCAAAGGGCGAAGGGGGGGAGGTCTACTAATCGAGGAGGCGAGTATCAACTAGATTAACAAACATGCATCAGCTCCACTGATAATCCGTACACTAAATTGAGTTTTTGGCCCCTGTTCCCCACCCACCCCTAAAATGCAGGTCCTGGCCACCAGAAACATACACACACCAAGGCCTGAGCAACAGTTTGTATTCAACTGCGCTCCACAGCTCCTGGCCACCTTTGCCTGGCAGGCAAAGGCATGGCCACCTCAGGGCCTGACGTTGGAGGCCCAAGCA
This sequence comes from Limnomonas spitsbergensis, assembly GCA_037349105.1. Classification (NCBI taxonomy): domain Eukaryota; kingdom Viridiplantae; phylum Chlorophyta; class Chlorophyceae; order Chlamydomonadales; genus Limnomonas; species Limnomonas spitsbergensis. The sequence goes on from JAYJMM010000120.1 coordinate 6,256,235, forward strand.
CCAGGGCCTACTATACCAGGCTACCACGTTCGTAGGACATCATACAACTCAAATGTAGCTAAGCACCCTCAAATGGACGGTGCTGATCAACAGACAACCTACTTGCGATGCATGGTGCCATGCAAACCCACATCCAGATCCATTGGCACTGCTGATTATTGCATCCTGTACTGTTCTCCAACCAATCAACTCCAACCAACTCCAACCAACCAAATCCAACCAACTCCAACCAGCCAACTCCAACCAACCAACTCCAACCAATACCCAACCAACTCCAACCAACCTCGACCCACCTACAGGGCACATAACTGTATTCCAAGGACCCCTACTAGGCTACCACACCCAAATCCCACCTTCACAGTCCATCAAGGCATCCCCCCCCCCCCCCCCCCCCCCCTTCCCTCCCTCATCTGTGCCCATCAAAACATCATCTATCGAACTCTACCATCCCCTACCGACCCCTTCCACCCTTCCTCCACCATAGCGTAGCCAATCAATGTATCATCCACTGACCCCTGCTATAGTGCTGTCTTCCTCTGCCCACGCCGCCACCTGCTTAGCCCATCAATACCTGCCCTAACGTCCCCCACCCCCATCTGCAGAGCTTATGAATGTCCGCTACCCCCTCGTGACCACTGACCCCTTGTGACTACTGACCCCTTGTGACCACCGACCCCTTGTGACTACTGACCCCTTAAAAACTACCGACCCCTTGTGACCACCGACCCCCTCGTGACCACCGACCCCTCGTGACCACTGACCCCTTGTGACTACTTACAACCTCGTACTTGGCTGAGCCCTATGTCCCCCCTGCTGCCCTCCACCCTCATCAACATTGCCCATCAGTAACAGGCGGTGCTGCTACCGGTCCGCTGTAGACAGCGGCAGGATGTTGCACCAAGCCCTAGTGGCCATAGGCCGGGTTGTAGCTGAAATGTACCTGAAGCACCCTGCAAATACCACTGCCTCCCACCTGCATAGCCCATGAGGAACAAGCGGTGCAGCTGCCTCTCCTGGGTGGCCAGCGGCAGGATGTGGCAGCAGAGTGAGCACTCCATGTCCCGGATGTGAAGAGGCAGTCGGACGCCGGGGCCGCGGCTGCTGCCAAAGAGCCCCGTGCTCACTGCCTCCTCCACGTCCTGCATCAGCAGCCGCTCCTGATCCTTGGCCACCTCTTGCAGGATGCGCCGCATCCGGGAGGACAGCAGGCCTGCAGAATGGAACAGTATTCAGGGGGGTGAGATCAGGTGGGCGGGAGTGCCGTATGCTGAAGGATAGCAGGCGCTTGGGAGGCGAGCAGGCTTGCGAGGTGGCACAATTAAGATGGGGATGAGAGCAGGCATGTAGGACGAGAGAAGGCCTGCAAAGGAAAATTGAGAAGTTGTGTGAGCTAGGAATCGAAAGCAGTCAGCTCCTCTTGCAGAAGGTAAAGGAGACAAGTGTAGCCCAGGGAAGAAATGCAGCCTTTTCAGATTCGGAGGCAAGCTATTGCAGACACGCGCAGCTAAATTTCAGCTACATCACGGCCAGATAACGGTCAGACTGCAGAGCCTGGTGCTGCATGCTCTGTTTCCCGGGCCACCGGCAAGCAAATATTCGGTTCCGGTCGGCCCAGCTGTGTCTGCCTGGCAGCCCCCCAGATGGTCTGGTGCGTACGCAACCAAGCGTACCGGTATGGCAGTCCTTTTAACATACACATTTCCGTTGCGCATGTCTCCTGTTGTTGAACCCATGGTTACAAAATCACGGTTCCAAATTCAGGGCCATCCGCTCAAGCATCGACGTCCCTTCCTCACACCTGCTGTGCAGTCTAACACCTGCTGTACAGTGTACAGTCTCACATCTACTGTACAGACGTACAGTCTAACACCTGCGGTACATTCTCACATCTGCTGTGCTGATGTTCAGTCTTACACCTCCTGTACAGTCTCATACCTGCTGTACAGTGCTCACAAGTACAGCCCTCTGCTTTGAGCCGTGCCATCTTCTTGTGCCCCTCATCACGAAGTGCCTGGTCGCGCCACGTAACCCCCATCACCTCAAAGAAACGGTGGCTACCCGTGACTGAGCCCACCTGCAACACACCGCGGAATGGGGAGCGCATGCACCTGGGCGTCAAGAGGAGAACAGTGGCAAGAATACAGCATATATTCATGAGTAAAAAGCATGCCTAGGAGCGTGGAGGTGAAGGTGGCTATACGGCTAGGGGCAGGTCATCAGCCATCACAATAAACAGAAGGCAAGCGAGATTTGGACACAGGGCGATGGAACTCGCCTGCAGAACCGCGCCCTGGTCCGCTTGGAAATGTAGCAATAGTTTCAATGTGTGGGCCTCGACAGCCTGTCAGTGGGCATGAGGGGAGGAAGACAAAATAGCGAATGAGCACTATCATATCACCAACAGAGGAAAAGTCGGGCAAGGAGGCCCAATTTAAAAGAAGAAGGGGCCACAAGAAAATGCAGCCACAACGGAGAGCTAGGAGAAATAGGTGATAGCCGCGACAGCTTCCAGGAGGCAGACGAACAGCAGCAAGCCAGCAACAGCAACAGCAGAGGGATCAGCAGCAGCAGCAGAGGGAGCGGTAGCAGCAGCAGCAGAGGGAGCGGTAGCAGCAGTAGAGGGAGCAGAGGCAACAGCAGAGGGAACAGCAGCAGCAGCAGCAGCAGAGGGACCGGCAGACAGGGCTCAGGAGAGAGGTGGGAAGGGGAAATTGCTGTGGGGCATCGAGGTATTTATTTCATTGCACAATTAGTAAAGGAATCAATTGATGCACATATTCCTTGTTTATATTTACAGCACCGCAAGGCATCAGAGGGCCTGACTCACTTGCCACAGCCTCCGTCCGATCCCCCGTCCAGCATGCCCTGGCAGGACCTCAAACAGTTGAACACACGGCCCGACAGTCCTCGCCTTGGGGCTGATGTAGGTGACCAGTGCCTTGGCCACTTGCACACCACGACCATCGCGCACCACAAATAGCGTGGACGCATGCAGGTGCATGGCATCGCCGCCGGATGTCAGTGTCAGCTGCAGGCCGTCTACCTGCTTGCTGCACCTGGCCCCGTGCGAACAGAGCGCAGCGCCCGGCCTACCGGTCGGACAGGCGTCCCACACGGACGCCCGTCTGGGTGGGAGTCCCAACCACCCGTCCGTCACCCCTGCGGAACCACCATGCTGCCAGTACTCTTCTGTCGCCGCGTCCATCTCCGGTCCTACAGCATCTGCTCGTGTTGAGCGGGACAGCCGGGCATCTGCTGGCAGCGGTACTACTCGCTCTGAGTGCTGTAGCTGGAAGCACTTGTACCTGGACAAGGCATCCCTGATAGCGGCGAGCGGCCCGCCAGGCAGCACTGTTGTAATGATGTACCAGCCCTCCCGGTACAGGTCTGAGGAGTTAGGGTGCCCCTCCAGGTAGGCCATGATAGTGCCCTGCCAGTCCAGGATGGGTAGCCGGAGCACGGAGCAGTTAGGGTTCCAGGTGCTTGGCAGCAGCCCGCCGACAGCAGCAGCAACAGCAGGGTGTTCCTCCTGCTCCACATCACCCTCTACCACCAGCATTTCCTCCATGTGTGGGAGGTCGGCCACATGGTCGGGCATGCCGAGCTGTACGCCCTGGACGATGCTGCGCAACAGCCGCGCCACCTTGGGCAGCTGCATGGATAAGCCGCTAGGGCCGACAGTGGAGGCCTCGATTAGGCTAATCTTGCTGAAGAGGGTGACTACACCGGGGCAGGGCTTCGGGTGTGGCGTGCCACCTGCTGGGAAGCGGAACCATTGCTGCGGTTGAGAGATCTGGGTCAATGTGACAGGTCTAGGTGCATTTGCTTGAAGGGCTCAAAGTTGGGATGCCGGAGTGTCATGATTGCACTTTGTAGGGATGCTTTCATGTATCATGTTTCCTAACGTTGTTTTAAGCGATCTTACGCTACAATTCAGTTACATTCCGGCCTCGGTCGGGTTTTCTTGCTGCAGCATGCCATGTTGCTTGGCCATCGGCTGAAGGCCGGCCTAGGGCCGGATAGACCCTCTAATGGACAGCCATACGCCCTTCAAAGATGGTCGGGTCCGTTCGGAATGTGGCACTAATCTTTCCCTGCAGGATGTGTTCCACCTGCGAAATTTGAACTTACCGGTGCCCTGAAAGGAGTCCCAGTTGAGGCGAAATGCCTGTAGGCCACACCCGGCTGCCTCTGAAGGAGATGAAGTTTGAATTCGGCTGCTAGGTGGCTCACATTCGAAGGAAGCGCAGTCGAGCATTCGCCGTGACATGCCTCGTGGCGTTCCGTCAATGTTGCATCACGTGGATCACACCGTCATCATGATATTTGAAGGGCTGAAGTGTGACCTGAAGTGTCCGAAAGCCTCGCGAAGCCGAGTCTCACGAAGGAGCTGCCCGTACGGCTGAATCTTGCGTAATCGCTTTTCATTTTGCTTCTCTGTTGTTTTCGCGTTGTTTGCTTTCATTAGTATTGAAACGTCCTGCTGCCATGAAAGAGATGCGAGACGCGTGTTTCCCCGGGTCCTGCCTTACGACTGTTCAGTTGGGAGGACAACGGCAGTATGTTCGAATTCGAACACTGTATACTCTGCCATGACTCAAGCTATAAAAACTTTCAGTTTGGCCCCTATGATGCGCGCAAGTGCAAAGCTGGGGCCCAGTTCCGACATGTCACCAGCTGAGGTGTGGCTCCCTTGCTTGGGGCCAGGGAGGCCCCCTTGGCTGTTGCCGTGATCGTGCCCTCCACGTCAATGCCGCAGCAGCCCTCAGGTATCAAGTATGGGCACCGCCCAACTGCGGCGGCCACCCCAGTGACGGGGCTCAGGCACTTGCTTTACCATCAGAGTGCATGGAGGCTGTCATGTCCCACCACTCATGTGATGCCCCACTGGACTGTCAACACTGCCATGCTCATAGACTTTCCACTGAGAAACAGTGATACACGATCAGGGAAAGTTACTTGGCATATACACGGGCTGCAACAGCCATGTCTACACTCTACAGTGCATGTCAGATTGCAAAGACTCCATTGAATATCAAGAAGGAGAAATAAACTCAAATCAAAGTTGAGAAAATTGAACAAAGCCATGGACCACTATTTAGACCACTGGAACATGTTGGAGATAGGTCAATAACGTAACACCTCTGGGCCCGCTCAAAGCTCGGCCGCGTGGGCGCCCAACTGTAGAAACTAAAAAGGGGGCTAAAAAGGAAGAAAAGGATCAAAAGGGAAGGCCGGAAAGGCAAACGAGACCAGCTCCTCAGAATCCCTAGAGCCTAACCATCAACAATGCCCACAGCACAGTCCACAAAAGCAAGTGCATCCCACTCCTGCTCAGCCTTGCACAGCTGGTGGAAGTTAATGGCAGCGCCTGGAGGACCTGCCCACCCCCGCTCCCGTAACTGCTCCCTGACACTAGGGCACTGGAAGCAAACATGTAGTGCATCCTCCACCTGCTCGCTATCCCCCCGTGCACAACACCGCTGGCAGCAGCGTGCCTCTCGCCGCTGACCGTTGCACCGTCCTCTGGTATCAGCCGTGCTGATCGCGCTGAGCCGCAGTCGCAAATTTATGCACACTCCCTCTGGCTAGTGCGGCTTCTGGCTTGCGCCAGCACGGCACGCACCGTGGACTGGAGCCAGGCGCGGTAGGTCGCCGCAGATCTGTGCTCGGTGGTAGGGTCCATAGGGTCCCCACCGCCGCTCGCGTCCAGTTGCGCCTGCTCGTAGGCTGCGTCAACGAGTGCCAACACCTCTGTGACGGGAAGGCGCTGTAGGGCAGCTGCTGCCTTGCGCAAGGTGGGGGTGGCTGCCCCCCGCTCCAGCTCCTCTAATGCACCCAGCAGATCAGAGCACCAGGTGCGGCCGCCAGTGCCCTGGCTGACTGCAAGCTGCATATCTGCTGCCATGGCTTGAGCCATGAGAGGGCTGCATTGCTGAGCCGCCGGTGCCACCACTACATTGTAGAAGCGGAGGATATGGGTCCACCAGTCTCGCAGCCTGGCATAGGTGCTGAAGCAAGGTGGACTACAGTTTGCTAGAGTGACATTGTTGGAGATAGGTGATCAAGTTAAGCATACAAATTCAATACGGAAGGCCTTTGCAAGATCACGATCAGAGATCATGCCTATACCTTTTACCATTGGGCTGACCAAAGCCTGGCCCTAGCATTGTGCCAAGCCCTGGTGGTTGTACTGCTGCTGGGCGCAGCTGTCCTGCTGCTGGATGTACAGCTACTGCTGCAAAACATCAGCTCTGATGTCCTTGCAGATAGGAGCCAAATGGTGCTGATGCACGCGGCTTCTGTGGCGGCGTTGGGTGTGGAGACTGTGCATCAAGGCAGTGCATAAAGGACAAAGCCAAGGCTCTAACAAAGGCATGCTAGTAGTCAAGTCTATCTGCCCCTGAACTAAAAACATCATATGCGACTGTTGAGAATGGTGATGTCGCCAATCCATGTGAGGTTTGTGAAGTTTTTACATTCTAGCAAAGCATCACCGCGGTATAAGCAGTACGGCAAGCAGGCGGCTGCCACTGCGCCAATGGGGATAAGACCTTCACCAGAATATATACGTCCGTGGCCCAAGGAACAGGGCTGTTGCATACACCAAGCCCTGGCGGCCATAGACTGGATTGTCATGATATGTGGCTACACCGCATGAGTGGATGTGCTGTACCGATTTCTCTGTCTTTGGCTTAAAATGTTCCAGGCAGTACAATTACTGCTTTTGATGTGCCTGGCTCTACCATGCCCTATTGTTTTGTATGGCAGGGCATTGGGCAGCCTCTGGGCCCTAAAAATGGCTATGGTGAGGTAGCTGCTGCCTATAGAAAAAGTGTTGAACAATAGTACCCGGTAGGTCATCCCATCAATCACGGCTCCAGCACCTCCCCACAGAATGAAGAGAAGTTCTTCTCACTCTTGATCAGTGACCTGGAGGCCTACGGAACAAAAGACAAGGTGCGCTGGTGGTTCTAACTGACATCTTAAGGTGTAACCATTTGATTCGTAAAACTACCTGAAGGCACTAGAAGACACAATATTTTTGAAGTGCCTCAAAAGCCGTGCCCATGCTCCATGAACGCTCCCCAGAGCAGCACAGTGGAAAGGTGGAGAAAGGGGAGGCGGAGGAAGAGATCGATTCCTGGTCGATCGCCTTTCCAACCACATGTAGTTGAGACATAAACCAGTGCTCAAAAGAGTAGGTAGAGGCTCAAAAGCAACATACACAGAGGAACAGGACAGAATTCATCGAAGCCACTGCTAAACAACGACAACCCCTTAACAAGACCTTCCTTCAATTGCCACCCAATTAATCAAGACAATCCCACATCTAATCAACAAAGGTCATGAAGCCGTTCAATCTCTTCATTCAAATCAGCACCGCTGCGCCGGTGCTTCCTTTCTGTGTCCCCTAGTAAAGTAATTCACATGGAGCGTCAGCAACAGAGTTAAGTAAGTAAATGTTGTAGTGCAAATTTGCAACATAAGTAAACGATGTATCTTGACACAATAAGACAATTGTCCTATCAAACAGCCCACCAAATTTGTCACAACCCAGAAAAATATATGACAACACGCATTGTTAGTTCATTTTGACGGATGGCAGCATTAGGTCCGCGAATCCACACATAATATTGCATATCAGAAAATACTTGGATTGTACAACACTTTATTTACCCCATGTGACATCTGAGCGCAGTAAGCAAGCACAGACAGGCAGACCCTGAATGAACCGGGATGCGACCCAACAACTGATGCCTCCACATCAAACTGATGCCTCCACATCAAACTGCAACTGCAACTGCAACTGATGCCTCCACATCAAACTGAAACACTAGAACGTCTAGCTACGTGCTGCACTAGTCTATTCATTTAATGACGTGGGCATGATACTCCCAATAGACTCAGCATAGAAAGAAACCCAGCAGGCCATCAAAAGCTATCGCATGAATGGCACGATTCACCCCGCGCAGAAATAAACCCTGACCATACTTTCCTGACATAGACATGCCCCATTTCAAATTAGGTGATTGACGTTAAGGACATGATATATTGGTCGAAAGGAGAGGGGAGGTGCAGTGAGAACAGGGGGCATGCAAAAACAAGCCATAGGGGTGACCCGGCCAGCAGGGCCCGGCCCGGCCAGCGGTTACAAGCCATAGGGGTGACCTGGCCAGCAGGGCCCGGCCCGGCCAGCAGTTACAAGCCATAGGGGTGACCCGGCCAACAGATATCCTGATGCAACACCTAAACCAGCTGGCCCAGGTACTTGCCCCATTCCTGGTCTTTCCATAACCCCCATGCCCCTGTGGGGCGCAGTTTTCCCCCTTTTTCTTTCCATAATGCCGACCGCCTTCCTTGCAGCAGGGCAAGACCCTTCAGCAACCAGGTGCCTGTTGTGGCCTGTGAGCCATACCGTATAAGCCATGCCTAAGAGTCACAAAAAGACAACCCACAGTCCCCGCAGCCAGGAATGGCCCTGGGGATCGCACCCCCTGTGGCGGCCTGAAAGACTTGGTCAAAGCTGACATCGTTGGCGCAGACTGGCAGGAAGCCGTCGGCCGTCCTGAACAGGTCATCATCAAGGGACCATACTTTGTCACTGTGCATGTGGCAGGCAGCGTCGATCGTGAAGGCCAATGCGACCTCTACACTGCCACCGTGCTCCAGGAAGCAGCGCTGCGCGCTGTCCGACCAGCCACCGCGGGGCAGGTGCATGCCGCTTTCGGACCAGCCGCCGCTGGGCAGGCGGATGCCGGGCCATGCGGACATGACGCGGTCCGGCATTGGGAGCTCAAGCTGCTCGCCGCCGCCGCTGTCCCGCAGCGCCGAGGCGATGGCCAGGAAGCATTCTGCAGCCATGCCAAATAGAAGTATAATGCATAGGAATGTGTGCGGGCAGATATGAGCAACAAGTATGTGGTTAAGTATATGAGCCAGAAAAGCTTATGGGAGGCATGCAGGTCGAAATGAAAAGCCGTTGCGACAAAGAGAGAGCATTGCATGCCAGCAGAAGCCAGGAGGAAGATGAGGCCCAGGATCCATATTGCTATGCTAATCGAATAGTTATTGCGCCATGCTGTACATTCTGTCCAGAGCTTTATTTGACAATTTGCCTTCTGGACACTCAAAGGGCGAAGGGGGGGAGGTCTACTAATCGAGGAGGCGAGTATCAACTAGATTAACAAACATGCATCAGCTCCACTGATAATCCGTACACTAAAATGAGTTTTGGCCCTTGTTCCCCACCCACCCCTAAAATGCAGGTCCTGGCCACCAGAAACATACACACACCAAGGCCTGAGCAGCAGTTTGTATACAACTGCGCTCCACAGCTCCTGGCCACCTTTGCCTGGCAGGCAAAGGCATGGCCACCTCAGGGCCTGACGTCGGAGGCCCAAGCAGCAGGGCCTACTATACCAGGCTACCACGTTCGTAGGACATCATACAACTCAAATGTAGCTAAGCACCCTCAAATGGACGGTGCTGATCAACAGACAACCTACTTGCGATGCATGGTGCCATGCAAACCCACATCCAGATCCATTGGCACTGCTGATTATTGCATCCTGTACTGTTCTCCAACCAATCAACTCCAACCAACCAAATCCAACCAACTCCAACCAACCATCTCCAACCAACCAACTCCAACCAACTCCAACCAACTCCAACCAACCTCGACCCCACCTTCAGGGCACATAACTGTATTCCAAGGACCCCTACTAGGCTACCACACCCAAATCCCACCTTCACAGTCCATCAAGGCATCCCCCCCCCCCCCGCCACCCCCCCCCTTCCCTCCCTCATCTGTGCCCATCAAAACATCATCTATCGAACTCTTCCATCCCCTACCGACCCCTTCCACCCTTCCTCCACCATAGCGTAGCCAATCATTGTATCATCCACTGACCCCTGCTGTCTTCCTCTGCCCACGCCGCCACCTGCTTAGCCCATCAATACCTGCCCTAACGTCCCCCACCCCCATCTGCAGAGCTTATGAATGTCCGCTACCCCCTCGTGACCACTGGACCCTCGTGACCACTGACCCCTTGTGACTACTGACCCCTTGTGACCACCGACCCCTTGTGACTACTGACCCCTTAAAAACTACCGACCCCTTGTGACCACCGACCCCCTCGTGACCACTGACCCCTCGTGACCACTGACCCCTTGTGACTACTTACAACCTCGTACTTGGCTGAGCCCTATGTCCCCCCTGCTGCCCTCCACCCTCATCAACATTGCCCATCAGTAACAGGCGGTGCTGCTACCGGTCCGCTGTAGACAGTGGCAGGATGTTGCACCAAGCCCTAGTGGCCATAGGCCGGGTTGTAGCTGAAATGTACCTGAAGCACCCTGCAAACACCACTGCCTCCCACCTGCATAGCCCATGAGGAACAAGCGGTGCAGCTGCCTCTCCTGGGTGGCCAGCGGCAGGATGTGGCAGCAGAGTGAGCACTCCATGTCCCGGATGTGAAGAGGCAGTCGGACGCCGGGGCCGCGGCTGCTGCCAAAGAGCCCCGTGCTCACTGCCTCCCCCACGTCCTGCATCAGCAGCCGCTCCTGATCCTTGGCCACCTCTTGCAGGATGCGCCGCATCCGGGAGGACAGCAGGCCTGCAGAATGGAACAGTATTCAGGGGGGTGAGATCAGGTGGGCGGGAGTGCCGTATGCTGAAGGATAGCAGGCGCTTGGGAGGCGAGCAGGCTTGCGAGGTGGCACAATTAAGATGGGGATGAGAGCAGGCATGTAGGACGAGAGAAGGCCTGCAAAGGAAAATTGAGAAGTTGTGTGAGCTAGGAATCGAAAGCAGTCAGCTCCTCTTGCAGAAGGTAAAGGAGACAAGTGTAGCCCAGGGAAGAAATGCAGCCTTTTCAGATTCGGAGGCAAGCTATTGCAGACACGCGCAGCTAAATTTCAGCTACATCACGGCCAGATAACGGTCAGACTGCAGAGCCTGGTGCTGCATGCCCTGTTGCCCGGGCCACCGGCAAGCAAATATTCGGTTCCGGTCGGCCCAGCTGTGTCTGCCTGGCAGCCCCCCAGATGGTCTGGTGCGTACGCAACCAAGCGTACCAGTATGGCAGTCCTTTTAACATACACATTTCCGTTGCGCATGTCTCCTGTTGTTGAACCCATGGTTTAAAAATCACGGTTCCAAATTCAGGGCCATCCGCTCAAGCATCGACGTCCCTTCCTCACACCTGCTGTGCAGTCTAACACCTGCTGTACAGTGTACAGTCTCACATCTACTGTACAGACGTACAGTCTAACACCTGCGGTACATTCTCACATCTGCTGTGCTGATGTTCAGTCTTACACCTCCTGTACAGTCTCATACCTGCTGTACAGTGCTCACAAGTACAGCCCTCTGCTTTGAGCCGTGCCATCTTCTTGTGCCCCTCATCACGAAGTGCCTGGTCGCGCCACGTAACCCCCATCACCTCAAAGAAACGGTGGCTACCCGTGACTGAGCCCACCTGCAACACACCGCGGAATGGGGAGCGCATGCACCTGGGCGTCAAGAGGAGAACAGTGGCAAGAATACAGCATATATTCATGAGTAAAAAGCATGCCTAGGAGCGTGGAAGTGAAGGTGGCTATACGGCTAGGGGCAGGTCATCAGCCATCACAATAAACAGAAGGCAAGCGAGATTTGGACACAGGGCGATGGAACTCGCCTGCAGAACCGCGCCCTGGTCCGTTTGGAAATGTAGCAATAGTTTCAATGTGTGGGCCTCGACAGCCTGTCAGTGGGCATGAGGGGAGGAAGACAAAATAGCAAATGAGCACTATCATATCACCAGCAGAGGAAAAGTCGGGCAAGGAGGCCCAATTTAAAAGAAGAAGGGGCCACAAGAAAATGCAGCCACGACGGAGAGCTAGGAGAAATAGGTGATAGCCGCGACAGCTTCCAGGAGGCAGACGAACAGCAGCAAGCCAGCAACAGCAACAGCAGAGGGATCAGCAGCAGCAGCAGAGGGAGCGGTAGCAGCAGTAGAGGGAGCAGAGGCAACAGCAGAGGGAACAACAGCAGCAGCAGCAGCAGAGGGACCGGCAGACAGGGCTCAGGAGAGAGGTGGGAAGGGGAAATTGCTGTGGGGCATCGAGGTATTTATTTCATTGCACAATTAGTAAAGGAATCAATTGATGCACATATTCCTTGTTTATATTCACAGCACGGCAAGGCATCAGAGGGCCTGACTCACTTGCCACAGCCTCCGTCCGATCCCCCGTCCAGCATGCCCTGGCAGGACCTCAAACAGTTGAACACACGGCCCGACAGTCCTCGCCTTGGGGCTGATGTAGGTGACCAGTGCCTTGGCCACTTGCACACCACGACCATCTCGCACCACAAATAGCGTGGACGCATGCAGGTGCATGGCATCGCCGCCGGATGTCAGTGTCAGCTGCAGGCCGTCTACCTGCTTGCTGCACCTGGCCCCGTGCGAACAGAGCGCAGCGCCCGGCCTACCGGTCGGACAGGCGTCCCACACGGACGCCCGTCTGGGTGGGAGTCCCAACCACCCGTCCGTCACCCCTGCGGAACCACCATGCTGCCAGTACTCTTCTGTCGCCGCGTCCATCTCCGGTCCTACAGCATCTGCTCGTGTTGAGCGGGACAGCCGGGCATCTGCTGGCAGCGGTACTACTCGCTCTGAGTGCTGTAGCTGGAAGCACTTGTACCTGGACAAGGCATCCCTGATAGCGGCGAGCGGCCCGCCAGGCAGCACTGTTGTAATGATGTACCAGCCCTCCCGGTACAGGTCTGAGGAGTTAGGGTGCCCCTCCAGGTAGGCCATGATAGTGCCCTGCCAGTCCAGGATGGGTAGCCGGAGCACGGAGCAGTTAGGGTTCCAGGTGCTTGGCAGCAGCCCGCCGACAGCAGCAGCAACAGCAGGGTGTTCCTCCTGCTCCACATCACCCTCTACCACCAGCATTTCCTCCATGTGTGGGAGGTCGGCCACATGGTCGGGCATGCCGAGCTGTACGCCCTGGACGATGCTGCGCAACAGCCGCGCCACCTTGGGCAGCTGCATGGATAAGCCGCTAGGGCCGACAGTGGAGGCCTCGATTAGGCTAATCTTGCTGAAGAGGGTGACTACACCGGGGCAGGGCTTCGGGTGTGGCGTGCCACCTGCTGGGAAGCGGAACCATTGCTGCGGTTGAGAGATCTGGGTCAATGTGACAGGTCTAGGTGCACTTGCTTGAAGGGCTCAAAGTTGGGATGCCGGAGTGTCATGATTGCACTTTGTAGGGATGCTTTCATGTATCATGTTTCCTAACGTTGTTTTAAGCGATCTTACGCTACAATTCAGTTACATTCCGGCCTCGGTCGGGTTTTCTTGCTGCAGCATGCCATGTTGCTTGGCCATCGGCTGAAGGCCGGCCTAGGGCCGGATAGACCCTCTAATGGACAGCCATACGCCCTTCAAAGATGGTCGGGTCCGTTCGGAATGTGGCACTAATCTTTCCCTGCAGGATGTGTTCCACCTGCGAAATTTGAACTTACCGGTGCCCTGAAAGGAGTCCCAGTTGAGGCGAAATGCCTGTAGGCCGCACCCGGCTGCCTCTGATGGAGATGAACTTCGAATTCGGCTGCTAGGTGGCTCAAATTCGAAGGAAGCGCAGTCGAGCATTCGCCGTGACATGCCTCGTGGCGTTCCTTTCTTTGAGGATTCTCAAGGTCACTGGCATCGACAGTCAATCAAGCAATTGCAAGGTATGTAGTCCCAATTTAGGTATTTGCGAATTCAGAAGGAGTAGCATGCGTAACTACGCAGTGAAGGTGGTAATTGTCAGAATTCCAAGTAATGGAGGAAGAAAGCGATTGTTGACGTCATGGTGGGCGTGACAGAAACCCCATGCCAGGGACAAGGCTCCCAACACCCCCTGCCAACACCCAGCTCCCAACCGCCATTGTTTTGGGAGCCCATGAATGGTTGGGGGGGGTCATAACACACGGATGATAGCCGTTAAATTTCCTCATGAAGTCGTCGTTTTGCACATGGACAGCCCGGGGATGTCCCCGGCCTTGCCGGTCTCGCCCGCTAGATTTGAAACCGCAAGGTACAAAGCATGTTCCTGGCGAAATTGACTGTGGTTGCAACGTGCAATTTTAATTATGACGCCCTTCGTAATTCGTTTTCCAAGTTCCTGCCAGAGGTCTTGGCATTCCCCAGAGGCATTCCCGGAGTATAACAGAGACTTTAACTCCTCTCGGGAGTATATAAAGCTCTATTGACATATTTTAGGCAATGTGCCGTACCAACCAGAGTCTCTGGTACCAACACAGGTAGACCGGCACACCGGCACACACACGCACACGTTTGTCATCAGTTATATTTCCAGACAGCGCATAACTTGTCTTGCCTTCAACTAAGATACAGCTCTCTAACTGTAGGATTCTGAGACGATTGACAGGCTGATAGCAGTTAAGCGCAAAACCTGTCGGGCATACTAGCACGTTCTTTTGCTCATGAACAGATTTGACTGAGCATCGCTTAAAAGAGCAGCAGACGAGCGTGCTAGAAATTTCCTGATAATTGAAGTAATCTTACCGAGTCACCATGCTTCGGGAATACATGGCGCATGGCTGTGGGGGCAACGTCCGCATGGCCGACAGACACCAATGCGTAAAACTAGCCCTGCCTGCAGCATGCATGGTGACGGCAGGCACTCGAGTCAGGGCCACATCAAGGCATGTCATGCGTCACGGGGCCAAGTGCCGTCCGCTTGCTGCCCTCGCCGTCGAAGAGGTCAAAGCGACAGCCGGACGCGGGGTTCTGGCGCTGAGGGAGTGGTCGGTGGTGAATGCGGCCATCCAGGATGGTCTGCAAACGGTGCGAATGGCATGAAGCATGCATGGGGAGGGGTCTGCATGAAGATGGGAGCTGCATGGCTGAGACGAGCTCTGTGCCCATTAGAGGCCGGCTTACATGGTATTTGTTTTTCTGTTTCCTAGGGCGCGGGTATGCCCAGGCCCCAACCTGTGCACTTCTCTCTGAAACATCAGCCTTGACATTCCGAACATGGCTGATTTATTCTAAAACCTACCGGTATCGGGACGTTAGACAAATGTAAACTTTGCAGTTCTGTGCTGACATGGACATATTTAATATTCCAAGCATTGGAAGGGCAGCATCGACGTGGCAGGCAGTGTTTTCGGATCTTCCCCTCGCTCATGGCTGTGGCTCTTAAATTTAGATTTGAAAATTCAGCAGTCGTGTTCCCACAGGGGCTGTGACGGGCAGCGCTTTCGGATCTTCCTCTTGCTCATGGCTGTAGCTCTTAAATTCAAATTTGAATATTGAGCAGTTGTGTCCCCACAGGTGCTGCTGCGCAAGGGTGGAATCGAGGAGAAGGGCTTCCGCATCGAGGCGCAGCGCTTCCTGCTCTTCCCGTCGTACTTCCATGCCGACACCTCACTGCTAAAACCTGGCTTGGCAGAGCGGTACAGACAGGTGAGAGTGGCTGGGTTGAAAGGAGCCGTGCAGGGGCAGCAGAAGTGGTCCAGGCAGGTACCCCAGACAAAACAAGCAGGCAGCAGCAGATAAGCTTCAGCTGACCATGGGTGTTATGGTGTTTAATTGTCCAGGCAAGAATTTCCGGCTGAGCTTGTGTTCAGTGTTTATTTTTAGTTCACTAAAGCGCGGAGCAGACCACCTATGACAGGCCACTGGCGACCACCACAGGGCCGATGAGCACCTAACCTTGACTGACCTACGGCTGGTGGCTCAAGCAGTTGGCACCTTGCAGCACCACTACCCCCCAGCTGTAGGCCACGATGCAGCTGATTCGTAGCTCATAGAAGTAATCACTGCTGATCCAACCGTCATCTTCTCAACAACGTGCGATTTCCGTCGTCTGTTGTCCTGGAGAAGGGCGTGGCTACCGATTGTAAGCCCTGGACCCCTATTTCCCTCAACCCTAACTAGGCGATGGAGATGGATCCTAAGGCCATCCCACAGCTGGAGCTCACCACCTATGCCGAAATAACGGGGGCTTGGGCGACGCCCGACCCGGCCGTGGCCGCCGCAGTACAAGACCTGCACGTGGGGACGGCGGCCTTCCTGGAAAATCGCCTGAAATGGAGGAAAGGGCAGGTGAGGCGAGAAGGCTTCATCACTGTCCCGCCAGCGAGGGAAATGCGGATCGTGTGATGTCAGGGGTGCCCCTCTCCAGGTACCTTATCTCAGGGTGCTTCAGCTACAGTTCAGCTACATCACAGCATTTACTCGTGGGGGGCTTGAGCAGCAGGCCAGCGCCTGCTTGGGACACTGGCTGTAGGCCAGTCAAGGTTCACGTTCCCATCCGTCCCATGATGGCCGCCCAGCGGCCTGCCAACGGTTGTCTGGAGCACATATAAAAAATAAACATTGCCAGTCACAGGGTTCATTCTAGCACCCTGATGGTAATGATCTTGTAGGGTATACCCAAAATAGATCCGTTTATGATAACACTCCTGTGGCATATATTGTGCACAGCAAGCATGGTCAATCACAAAAATTGTCAAACTCTGGTGGTGGTGCAGGATGTGCTGCCCTGCTTGCACCTTCCACTGGAGCAGAAAATAGGAAGAGATAAGCAAATTAACCTGCTTTTGCCCCTTGGGTATAAGAGTAAAGGAAGCAGTGCAGCTCCAAGCCGAACAAGCCACATGCACACCATAAGCAGTAAACTTTGGAATATCAAGTCATGTCTCACTGTTTGGCTAAGTTGGAGCCCTGCGTGTATGAAAGCATTGGATGAAAGCCCTCAACCCTTGCAGTCAACGTGTCAAGTGAACAATTTCACGTACGCCCCCACCTCAGGCCCTCACAGTGCTGGAGCTCAGGGCTTGGCGGCTGACACGGCCTGTGCTGGTGACACCCGGGCCAGAGCTCTTTGGCTGCTTCAGCTGGGGTGAGCACTGGGGGGTATGAACGGGTGATATGCAAAGAATGAAACGGCTAATCAGCAGGGTCGCACACAAATTAGGGTTGTAGGATTTCAGGTTTGGAGCTTCTAGGCTTTTGATACAGCTTTTGCTCTTTGCAGTTCATTGGCAAATGAGGGGGTGTTAATTAAGCAATTGCCTCCCCCCTCAAGAAGTATGAAGGCTACTGGTTGTCCACGGAATGTACGGAGTGATGCCGCGGATGTGTGCCCGGTCCATGCTTCAGCGTTTCCTTTATCCTCACACGCCCCTTTGGAGCTCTTAGCTTTGTTTACTGCCAGGTAGCCCCACTCCCCCAGGTCTCATGCTTACCATTGCTATATTATCTGTCACATGTGTAATATGTTGCAGGCAGGGGGATTCCTCTGGTTGCAGGCTATGCCCAGATCACATCATTGTCGCAGGCAGGGGGGTGCCTCTGGTCGTAGGCAATACCCAGATCACATCATTGTTGTAGGCAGGGGGGTGCCTCTAGTTGTAGGCAATACCCAGATCACATCATTGCTGCAAGCCGGGGGGTGCCTCTAGTTGTAGGCAATACCCAGATCACAGAACTGTTGCAGGCATGGTGAAACTTCTAGTGACATCCATGGGGTTGCAGCTAGCAACACTTTTGCTGATGTGCACCAAGAGCTTTGCAAAGTCGCACTCCGCATGCTCCATGCAAGACTTGAACTTGACCATCAGATCCCCATGTTGCCATTGGCTGACACGCATAGTTACAGGCAATACCCAGATCACATAACTGCTGCAGGCATGGGGATATCTCTGGTTGCAGGCAATACCCATATCACAATATTGTTGCAAGCAGGGGGGTGCTTATGGTTGCAGGCAATGCCCAGATCACTTAACTGTTGCAGGCGGGGGGGCGCCTCTGATTGTAGGCAATACTCATATCAGCCAGGGATTATGCGTATGCTAGTGTGTCCATATGAAGGACGTTTGAACAACAGGAACGCTCCACTGCGATGTATCTGGCAGGGGTATCCAGGCTGCTTCAGATATTCAAAATTCGATTTTAGATTTCAGATTGACATTTGAGAGGCAGCAAGGACACAGCCGCCCATATTTATGCCCCGGCTTTCACCTCTTGCCTACCTGTCTGCCTGCCTGCCTGCCAGCCTGCCTGCCTGCCTCTGTCTGGTGACGAGACACCCTTGCCACGGAAACTTGATGTGCTGCACCACTTCATCCTCTTATCATAATTCCGCAGCATGCACATGTTTGAGACCTTGCATATTGTCCTGCATTATGTTTCCATATTCATCCTGTTTTCGTTCCACTGCATGCTCGCTTGCATTTTAATCCCTCTATCCTTTCCCTACGTGCCTGCTTGCAGTGGACCTTGGACATGCCACTGACCTCTGCCTGGAGGGCATGCAGCCATGCATGCCTGAGTCTGAGTTCCTGCGGAAGCAGAAGCAGCTGAGAGAGGCGCTGGCAGGGTTGCAGAGCACCAGAGACCTGCTCCTAGTGTGAGATGTGGAGACCTCAGATCAGCTATTTCATGACATGCTACCCACGCGCTCTTTGAATGACATGAAGATGGATGAGATGGTATGGATGTCTTGGTGATAGTCAGAACTGGTCAGTCCAAATATTGAAATATTCCAAATTATTTCAAATTCACTGTTTAATTGGTGATTGCAGCACTGTATGGCACAGAGTTACAGACTGATATGTTTGCGTTAAGACATGATCAAACTGGCAGTTCAGTTCATTTGTATTCCTGTTTACCGGTATATTATTATGTTGCCCCCTTTCGAATTATTTTCGCATCCTCTCCTTGAGGTTGTGCGATGTCTGTACTGATGCCTGTTGCTGCAGCATCCACGCATCCACTGAAGAGCAAGGTGGCAGCTCAAACTGTAAGAAAAATGTTGAGAGGGTTGGGAGGAAAAGGAAGTCGATTCTCCACCCCTCTGAGAAAGCCACGTCCTGAGGAAAGAGCGAGGCTGGGAGAGAGATATTCCAGAGGATGCAAATCAGCCACAATTGTGCCAGCTTTGTTTCAGTGTGCAGAGGTCCTTATTTGGGGTGCTACTAGTCTAGCCCTGTTTGGCTCAGTGGTGGCTGACCAGTGGCTTGCCTTAGGTGTTCCAGTGGGCAGTTGATTGAAATCTGCAGACCCGGCCACTGCAAGGCAGCAGTGTACATATTGATGAGGTATTTTCAAGGTGTTGTTATCACTTTTTCACAATCTTCAAGGGACTAACATCGGGTTGATAAACAGGTCCATCAGACCGCTGGGTGTAGGCTGGTCATGGTTTGGTTCCCATTGGGCCATTGGCCCAGAGGTGGCTACCCAGCGGCCCCTCAAGGGTGGTCTGGCGCACACGAAAACAAACACTGTCTTCCGGCAACACGATTTCGAGTGAGGACGTAAGGCCAACAAGCTCAGGCTCAAGGCAGAGGAGCAGGGTCTCTTCGTGCCAGTGAGAAATAGATACAGCTGGTTCAAGACGTCACATACAGCTGATCAATGGTGGCTAGATGAGGGATAGCAGCACACAGCCCATGAGTTGAAAGCCAGGCGATGGGAAGGAGAGGGGTTCTTTTTGTACTTAAAACGGTTTTTAATAGTTGCTCGAAATTTGAAACCAGGATTTTTGCAAGTGCCACAGAGGCACAGATGTTGATGTTAAACTCTGGCTGAGCTTATGACCTAACATCTCATAATCGCATGCCCCTTAATGCAAGGAAATCATGCGCTAAACAGCTGCTAGAGATCAGCAGGAGCATCAATGGCCTCTTATTTAAGGGTTAAGAGCGTAGGGTCGCGTAGGGTATCAAAGCGAGCCAGCACGGAACACCATCGCGACACCCCCTCGCCCCACATTATGGTGTACGGTGCACAAGCATCGTAAACCTTAATACACGCCCAAGCGTTTTCTAGTCATTCTTGACAGGTGAGGGACATTTACCTGTTTCGCCCAAGCGATATGAGCGACGCTACGGCTCTGAATTTAGATTGTCCTGGTCACCAGGCAGCCACAACAGCATGTCAGCATCAGCAATCTCTCCGTCTTCAGCCACATCCGACGTTGCCAATCTGCTCCCCTGACTTGCATGATTCCTTGAAGGATCGAGACAGCGCTGGCCACTCGCTTCAAAAGTTGCTAGATATTCTGCAAGGTGAGGACTGATGAGGACGAGGTAGACTGTCAGTGCTAATTGTGACCAAACCTTGATACGGTATGCCTTAACTCCGTCTGTGGCCCAAGCAGCAAAACTTGTTGCATCAATGCCTGCCGGCCGTAGACCAGGTTATAGCTGAGGCACTAGAGAAGAAACAATAAGCCACATTTATGGGATATATCACAATTTGCAGGCAGGCAGGCGTCTATGCGGGGCTTTTTGTCGTCATCCTGCATAATTCAATTATTGCCAGTAGCATTTGCCATACATGTCTGGAAATTGTCATTTTCCTTTCTCATTAGCAGACTTGCTTGATACCAGTTTGTAGCCAGGTTTTTCAAGTGGCATTTGGAAATCTTTTTGGTCACCAAAAGTCGTTTTTTTAATACCACGCGACTGAATCACGGCTTCGCCGCATTAGTTTTTTCTTACCACATTGGTCACGACTGGTGACCAGTAACCACTAAAACAATCCCTGCTCGTTACACAGCAGCCTGAAGATCATACAATCCTTTCTGCCGGATTATCTGCCACTGAGCAAAGCCCCTCCCATTTGTGCCCTGGGGTTGCACCTGTACTTTGAAGTGACCAGGTTTGTTCAATTCTACTTTGTACGGCTTCAATTTGCTAAGGTATTTTCAGTACCACTTACGTACTCGCCGTTTGTGTTCACGAACCCATCTAAAAAGATAAGTCCGTGCTGTCTTTTATTGGGTCACGCAGGGTGGATAATCATGTAATCATACTTTGTGCAGCGAAGTGTGGGACACTGCCGATCCTCCTTGCCGGTACCGCTCATGTGCCAGCCTTTCTTTTATCCTAGGCCGCCAAGTTACCACACAGCTCAAGTTCTGGAATAAATGTATAGCGCGCGAGCAGTCCGCGCAGATGCGCACTCCTGAACATAAATAGTTTACGCATACCGGAATGAGCAGTATCGTAATATGTAGCAAATGTGAGGTTGATCAAATGTAGACTTTGCATGACATGCCATCTAAGTATGAGGTGGCTTATTAGCCTTTCAGCTTTGATTATCTTGCACCTGTTACCCTCCTACCCCTCATTTATTTATTTCCCTTATACTGGCATTGTGCTGCAGAAGCATCCTCTACGCCAGACTTGCAGTATCTTTTTGACAATGTATACGACGTGGAGAGTGCGGAGCTGATGTCACCTCAGCGTGCGTCTTCCCTGAATAAACAGCATGTGCACCGGTTTGAGCAACAGCTGGTGGCTTGCCAGCCAATGGTCAGCGAGGAATGTGAGCAGCAATTTCAGCAGCAGCAGGAGTAGCAGGAGCAGCAGCTTGCACCTTAACTGCATGATGTACCTCAGCAGGATCATCAGCCTGCCGTCACTCCTCCTGTTTGCCCAATCGTACATCTGTTCCCCAGAGGAGGCGGAGACACCGAACAGGAGGAGCACTGCATGGAGATGCTCAAAATGATAGCAGCAACGCATATGAATTCAGCAGCTGTGGGACGGCCCGCAGGCAATGAAGGCATGGACCCTGACAGGTCATGTTCCGCTCCAGATCTGCCAGACAAGGCCGGATATTTCCTAGGTGCTGCAAAATTGAAGGGCCTCAAATGAAACCCACTGGGGCCAGGCACATACTCAGCACTGCCGAATGCCGATTGATGGTGAGTTTCTACTGTTGGATGCTAGCTGTTTGGGCTGGGTTAAATGCGTGCCAGGTACACAGCGTCGCGCATTATGCAGTGCTTAATACTTAAGCCTTACATCTACGTGCTCTGGTATTTTGTTCAGTGTCACATGGCAACTGCAAGATTTATACCGCCACATGCTACAAATCTGCTTGCTCTGATATTGTGCTAAGTGTATAATATGTCAACCTCCACCTGTAAAGCGCTACATGCATTGAATCGCTGGCTCTGATGTTGTATGGCGTTTGCTCAGGCACTGACGGATTGTACAGAGTAAAGCGGAGTGGGTGTCAAACTTGGGAGGGCACAGACGAGATGCAAATGAAGAAATTGGAGTACAAAAGGTGCTATCTAGCGGGGGGGGGGGGGGGGGGGCAATTGGTCTAACCAGGCTGGAGTAATTGTGAATGGGATGTATATTCTCTATTTGTATCAGGGGTTTGGTCGCGTGAAACTATCTGCATACAATTACCTAACTCCGAATTGACAAGTGAATGCAAGGTCTATTGTAAAAAAACGTCGATGATAAGATTATAATGGGCCACCACCTACAGGCCCTGGTGCCAACAGGTCAGCAGGGATGACTGGTGCTGCCCCTCCGGTGTGTGACAAATCAGGCACATCCGCCACCATTGGGTCGGGAGTCGGCTCCGGCTGCAGCTGCCGAAAAAACCAAACGAGAAGCGGAAGAAGCTGGAGGAGACTGAGAAGAGGGAGAAGTGGCTGGATGGCAAGGACTCCTGGATCTACCAGGTGTTCACCGATGTGTCGTACTGGCAGTTTGATAAGGTCGGTTTGCTTGCTGGCCATGAGTGGATTCCAGGGGTGAAAGCAGGGGGATGCGTTTGGCATCGGAAATTCAAAATAAATCCTGGGGCCGGAATCAAGGGAGGCTCTATTTTGATAGAATGCATCACGGATCCTTGCGTCGATGAAATAAATAAACAATCGCGCATACCAGTGTCGTTGTGCCTTGAAATGTGAATGTTGCATCACATCTACCCTACAGCCTTTCTCGAAAGAGCCAGGCAGTACTTGTATGTTTTGCCATCCTTGGCTCAACTCAGGATTCAACTCAGGATTCAACTAAGGATTATGAAATAAACTGCATACTGCCATCGTGGATTCAGCTGGGCGAGAAACCATGCTGATGACCCGTACCCGTATTGGGCTGTAACGGCTGATGCCATCAGATACTCCCACAACCCTTGGGCAAGTCGTTTGTCTCTGCTATCCATTTCAAGGATTTATATCAAAGCTTGTTCCTCTCCTGCCATAAAATGGCATGATACTCTAGCAAACGTGCCCACCTGCGACTGCCCCAGCTTGATTGATGTATCAGATGCACTTATGCAGATCAAGGTGGGAAAGAAGGCCACGGTGGTCAGGAAAGCCAAGATGGTCAAGAAGGCCAAGCTCGTCAAGAAGGCCAAGGTGGGCAAGAAGTCCAAGGTGGTCAAGATATCGGAGTCAAGAGGGCTGGCAGGCATTGCCACCGCCCTCACATCACCTGGGCCATCTTCTGCCATGATGACCAGCCCTGGGCCCTCAGCAGCAGCTGCCTCATCCAGTGGAACGCTCCTCTCTGGGCCTTCTCCGCCTCCATTCCCAGCTGCTGTGAGGGACCTTGTGGGGCGGGCAGCTGGGCAGCACACTGGCCCCCCGACTGAGATGCAGCCGGTAGTGATAGCATTACCAAAGGTGGGCTTAACGGCCCCCACGTATGATGCTATCGCTTCTTTGGTGACGCCTGAGGATCCTGCAGAGCTTGCTTATGCGCTGATCCATGCAATTCACGGGCCGTGGCATTCCCAGCCGCTGCAGCCGCAGCAGGGGCAGTCCCAGGCAGCAGCGTCAGAGCAGCATCAGCTGGCCGGAGCGGGGAAACTTTAAGGGATACCGCAAAATATTGGACAATTTTTGCCAGGTACTGCAATGTTGCGATGTAGCCTCCCTGCGCAGCCTGCCCCTGCCGGCGCCGCCGCCCTCCCTGCCCCTGGCAGAGATGTCAGTTGTGTGAGCTGCACACGCAGGCCCATCTGGCCTGGAGGCGGCATCAAGGCCGGGTGATTTCTCCTCAGACGTGAAGTCATTCGCCCCCCCCTTCCTGCACTGGGTGCTGATCCCCCGAATGCGTCAGCTGTGGGACCTGGATGACAAGAGCGGGCACGCCCTAAATCCTGAGCTTCAGATCCACCTGCTGGCTGTGGTCAGGGACCACGTGGGGTTGCCCGCTTTTGACAGACTTCTGTGCCAAAGAGACAGGTGCGTATTGTGTGTGGGCTGGAGGGCATATTTCCAGAGCCTCTTTAGGCATTGGTATACACGAGTGACTGAAAGGAACGAAACGGGATAGGGTTTGAGATTTCATTAGCTTATCGTAACCACATTCTTGTCCTTTCAAAATTGTTGCTAAAGGATCTATTGGGAGCCATCCGCGTGACGTCGTGGTGATGCGTGGCTCGCCCTGACTGGGTGGGAAATGCTTTTACTCTTGGGTATTGGGTGGTGCAGTATCGTACTACGGTATGTGCTTCAAAACTCCTCTGGGCGCTGCTAGTCATGCAGTGCTTGAGTGCTAGAGAGGCTTGGTCGTGTGGGCGCTGAATTGTGTGTACCATATACGATGGTTGGGGGTGAAGGAGAAGGCCCATGTGGATCGAAGCGGTTAGACTTAAAAGTCTTGTCAATTGTAAAATAATATGGAATGTCATGAAGATTGCACGACTGATGCACACTGCCATTTCTTCCTCTGAAATCCTTGCATAACAGGCAAATGCCTGTTGTCACAAATCGAACCCCTAGCTGAAAGCGTTTGCAACTCATTCCGTTGAGCAGGCATGGCTATGATGACTGAATTAGGTTAAGGATGATGCATACCCGCTGGGCCAAGCCAAACTCTCGACCGCGTAGGGCTGATAGAGGATAAGCAAGCAAAAATGAGTTCGTGATGTTACACATCTGGGCCCTGCTTAAAAAGGCTTGGCCGTGTGGGCGCCCAATGCTCGGTGAACTAACTTCTGGGATTATGAGTGTCCGTCTCCTCACAATGACCCAGCGCCCCAGCCACTAGCAGCTGATAGAAAGGTTAAGCAGAACGTGCTATGAACTGCTATGGACAGTGGAAGTGGCATACGGGCTGCTGTGGTTACGCATGAAAGTGCTGAAGCAGGCGTGCCATGACATAGGCTACAGCGTTGCTCTTGGTCCCTATGGCTGGGAGAGTAAGGATGGTTTGTAGTAATGCTGAAGGGGATGCTGCATAACCTGAATAGAGCATTGGGTAGCTAACAAAGGCTCAGGAAGGAAGATTGGTTGTAGTTTTAATGGCATCGCCCATGAGCGCAGCCCCCTCTGAACCACGTGTCACTAGTGACTCAGGCTCACATGCATTATGCTCAGGAATTATGCTTGGACGTGGTATTTGCCTGGTTCTTGCAAACATAGATGACTGGAACGAAATAACACGGCAGGAGGCGGCTGGCAGATGAAGTGTGGTTTCAAGACGAAGCATGCCATATGCATCTGACTGCTGTTTCCTGAATGATAAATTGGGCTACCCCGTATTTGTACTGCCATCACTTTTGCTGGTTCACACGAAAATGTAGACATGTTGTCGATATTATACCTGATGATAGATGTCAAAATGTGCTGTTTTGTAGCCTGACTGGCGTCGTCACATTATTTGGTCAAGGGCCACAAACTTGGGGAGGTGGGACATTTTAAAAGACATATTAAGAATGCGAGGCTGGTAATATGGTGCCTGGTTGCTTTGTTTCATCTGCGGTGCTGTGACGTACTGGTAATGCACTAGCGCCACGGATTGTGTTGTGCACTGGTAGCCACTGAGATGAGGGGGTAGAAACTATGGATGTCACCACTGGGCGTTAAAGCCCCTGATCACAGTTCGCCTTCTTAAATCTGGCAAGCATTGCAAGATTCTACCATCTTGCGTTCACGCCCCTCGCATGGGTGGAGCTCGCTGTGCACACCAAATGAAACCCTAAGTGAACATCACATGAAAGATTTGCACGACGAACTCACATGGGATGATCTGGGGGTGGAAAAAATGAGTATGAAGTTCTGATAGGTTTCCCCTTTTTTGGTTACCGGCAAGGTCATCCACCTGTCCAGCCCAGCAGGAAGTGGGTCCCCTAGCCCGGTAGAATAAAAACTTTCACAACCCCGAAGAGGGAGAGGTCGGGAGGTGATGGCACAAGGACTCCTAGTGGTATGTGGTCAGCTTTCTGGTCCGTTTGACGAAAATAAGCCAGGTGTGGGTTGATCAATTGCCTGTTCATACACATGTCGATGTACTAGACAGTTGACTGCAAAACGGTTTAAGCACGAGATTGACCAGTGGAAACCCTGTGCTGCCTTCCAGCAAACAAACATGCAGTGGCGTAGGTGTGAGCCCCATAATGCAGTAGGAAAGACCCGACAAACAAATCTAGATACTAACAAAACATGCGACAAGAACAGCCAGGCCCAGCTGGTAAAAACACGGCACCGTCCCATGAAAATAACTCAAGTGATCATGAAAGGACGTCCATCCAGGCTACAGGAAATTGAGTACCAGATTTGTTGTCCCAGTCCAAGGTTGGTTCTTCAAGGCAAGAAAAGGAAACCCCAAACTCCATTCCAGCAGGCTCATGACACCGCCTCTGCTGCTGGCTCGAGTCATACCTCAACCAGCATCCACATAAAACAAAATATGATAGCAGATTATGCAACATGGCTTGAGAAAAGGCCATCCTTTTTCTTTGATGCACATCAAATCCTACACACTGTATTTATTTCGCCCAGAGTGGCCACAGTTAGATCTAGCTCCATAGCGATAAAACTTCAGAGACATACCAGGCCGTCACTACACAAGCTTGCCAGCCTGGCCTCACTCTCCGCTGGACATCAGTGTTTATTTTAGTGCGCACAAGACCGCTACTTCCGGCCACTTATCCACTGCTTGGGCGATGGGCACCAGACATTATCCAGCCTATATCTGGTGGCCCAAAGAGCAGGCACCCTGCTGCACAAGCCCTTTTGGCTGCAGGCCAAGATGTAGCTAGACTGTTCGTGAATCACCCTAAAATAAACACTGTTGGACAAGGCCACTGGCCGGCACCAGAGGGCCAGCACCCATGACTTTGACAGACTCCTAATACGCAGGTCTTCAGGTAGAACAGCTGGCGAGGTCACTGGACGTTCAAGCGGCGCCAATGGCAATAGTTGAAACACGATCACACACAAGCGAGAGCGTGAAATGGAGCTCCTGCACCACAGATGTGGCGACATTAGTTGTGGCTCGGCATCCCCCCTCCCCTCCCCTCCCCCGAAAAGTCCCCTCTCCCCTGCTCAGTCATGAACGAAACGCACAACCACCGCCGTGATGTCATCCACGACGCCTTCCTCCTCGACCAACCATCGCTGGTAAGCTTCGTCAACGAGCTGCGACGCATCAGCAACGCGCAGCGAGGACCAATTATAGTCACGTCATGCACACACATCAACGGGATATGTAGGTTCATCTGAGGAGGCTCACAGCCGCAGGGTTTCCTTTCAGGCGCTAAAGCTACCAGTCAGCTACATCACACAGACTGCAAGCAGAGGCGCTTGGAGTCGGAACTGCCAGCCAGAAAGTCTAGCTGCTAGGGCCCCTAGCCGAAGCCGGTTTAGCTTTGATTCCCATCGGTTTAGTCACCCTGGTGGTGCCTACCAATCAGCCTGCCGAAGATGGTCTGGTGCGCACATAAATAAGCAATGGACCTCCCTGTGCTCCCTTGCAGTGCGTAACACCATAAAGACCTCTAGTGTCAAGACCCCTCTTCTGAGCTCCTTTCCAGTGCGTGACACCATCAAGCCATTAGGGGTGACACAGCCATGGGGGGTTACCACAGTGAAAGCATTATGGCATTATGGCAGTAATGCAATGCTGCACTGTTTCCTTGACCCTGGCTACCCTGCTGGGCGCGGCTTTCTTTTATCTGTCTAGACGTGCACAACTTCCACATCCCAAGGCTTCACCCCAATCTCCTTATCGAGAATGCATCGCCTGACATGAGGATGGCAACCTACCGAATGCTATGGCTGAACATCCACGCCCCGATGATTTGTATTTGTTTTTGTCTTATGCCAGTTTCTCACTTCACTCATGGCCTCATGGGCAGTACGCGTGTGTGCACCGCCAATATATGTGGAGCTTGTCAATACGGTATCCGTGTTTGAGCCACCATCTGGCAATCAGAATGGGACATTGACTCGAAGTCCCCTAATGCTGATTGCTGATATACCCATATCTATGCTTTCAAAGTGAAGCATTGCTCAAGCTTCCAAAGATATCCACCTCAGCTTAATGACCCATACGATATGTGCGCCGGTGCGATCCCACATCCTCCACTCCCCCTGACGTGGTGAACCAGTCCTCATCTCACCAACAGTGTGACACCCACATGAGACCTCCAGCATACCCCATACCTATGACCCTAAGTGAAAACCCTGATCTTCAGCAGGCCCTATAACTGAACCCACACCGAAAGCAACTGCGCTCCCCATCAAGCTCACCTGTCTGCATGACTCCTCCACAGTGTCGTATGCGCCCACTATGTCCACCGCCTCCTTGCTGCTGATGAACTCCCACACGCCATCGCTGGCCAGGATCATGAACTTGTGCGAGGGGTCCAGCTCTGTGACGCTGTGTTCCGGCTCAGAGGCAACGCCGACCCTGAGAGGAAGCAGAGGCGAGTGCGGGAGCCCTCATCATCCACATCATGGTGCCGCCAATGCATCATGCATGGTCCGTACCATGAACAACCAGCCATGCAGCATGGCTGGTTGTTCATGGTGCGGACCATGCTGCCGAAGATTTAAGGTGCGGCGAAGGTAACCAAGTGATCCTGCCTGCAAAGGTTTGCCTTCGCCACGTTTTCCAGATTGAAGGAACGCCTGATTGCGGGCTGCATGCCCAGTTGCTCACACCAGAATGCTCACCTTCCTGCCACACCTGACTACACCTGACCACAGTACTAACCAGTGTTCAGCCGTAAACCACACTCCCGGCCATCCGCACCAGCATGGATAAACATTGCAAACATTTGTATTTGCAACCACAGCCTTTGGACCTTTTACCTAAGACAGCCAGGGACCCACAACCCTACAACGGACCAGCCTGTCAGCCCCATTCCCCTAGCTGTCTTTTAAGCGGATAGGCCCTTCCCCAAATTTGTGTGGTTGTTTACAACTGGCTGCTCCTTACTTCAAAAACTCACGGCTATCCATACCCCCACTTCCCCAGCTCTCATTTCACTAGTTCACACTCCAATCCACACTCACTGGTGGGCCAAAACATCTCCCAAGGCTCTGCTCATGGCTAGGCCTGGGATCCAGGCGTACTGCAGCCACACGCGGTGAGGCCCCATTGGCTGACCCATCTCATCCACCAGCCTGCACATCACCATCACAAACAAAGCGGTCAGCATGGTGAGCGGAAGGCCGAACCTACCCTTGGTCAGCCTGGTCAGCAGCTGACAACACGTATCCTAGCCTCAAGGCTGTGCAAACCAGTGGTCAGCTAAGCCCTTCAAACGACCGCAAGCACTTTGGTGCATGCAAATGGAAATCAATCCGGCTAAGTATCGTATACCACCCGCCGTCACTAGCAATGTTTCTTCCTCTGGCTATGAGGCCACTTCAGGCGGGCTGCTCTGCAGCCGCAGCTAGAGACCTAATCGCCGCATATAGTGCCAAGTAGGACCTAAGCGTCGGCTCGCATCACTAGGATTCCCATGCATCTCCAGGCACCATGCTCTCCCCTACTGTCCACACCCCTGTCCTCTGCTAGTGCTTCTTTTCGTGGAACTGCTACAGCTCAGCTCTAGTTCAGCTACCCCAGGCCGGTCTGAGATTCACTGCACATCCAGCCATGCTGCTTGGGCCTGTGTGACAGTTTCCGTCAACGTCAAGGTTTCGATGCAATCTGGCCTCTAGCTGCGGCTGCAGGGCAGCCCGCCTTGAAAGACCTCAGAGAGGAGGAAACACTGCCCTCTGCCCCCTATTCCCGATGCCTCCCGGATTTCTTTGAGCTTCCCCCGCTCATTGCCCGACCCTCACCGCTCCACCCGGCCGTTTGTCTTGAGGATGCGTGCATGCTCCTCTGGATCTGTAGGCTTGTGATCTCGGGTCAAGTCAACGGCATGTAGGGCCTCTGTAGCAGTCTCCCGCCCGATAACGCCTCGCGAGTCCCCAACCCAGGCAGTTGTCAGCGTACGTCCCTGCGCACATGGATGTCGCGTACCTTCTGAATGATTGCGGATCATAGGGGTTGTTGTAAGGGTGGCTGCGTATCTTGCGCATTTGCTCAGGGTTAATGCTTTATACAATTCAGTGCCCTGCTCACGCTTATCATGGGTAGTCAGCCTTAAAACCAACATGACAGATTTTCAGATCAGCACATGAGCAATCAGGCCACGTCCAACGCTGCATTGAGCATGGCAGGTCCCTGAATTTGTGCCTTGCATGAGTGCCCCCCACCCCCACTCATCAGGCCTCAGTCCCCACTCCTAAGCAACTACAACTGTTCATTTCTAAGAAAAAACTGACTGTCGTCTCTCCGTATTTTTGTGGTTCCTAATCTTCTGAAGCGTGGTGCTCAGAGCATATTTTCACCTTAAGGTAGCTGACCACTGCAGTGCTGCCGCTGAACTCGCAGTCGATGCGGCTGTTACCCAGCGACTTATCCACCTCCATAAAGCCCTTTGTGAGAGCTCCCTCCACGTCAGGTCCGCTGGTCAGGTGGTTGACGAGGATGATTGGCAGATGCTGCTTCACAAACCCTGACACTAGATGACCTGAGAGGAGGAGGCAGCATATGGAGATGCGCTTCCTAATGCAAAAGCCAGAAGGCCAGCTACGTTGCAGGGGGTCAGCCCTCACGCTCTGCATGCAGAGTAAGCAACGCAAGGGCGCTGAGGCGATGCATGGGAGCTGAGGGGATCAAAATTACTTGAGAGGAGGAAAATATCCTCTATGGATGGCTTATCAGGCAGGCATGGGTTTCTGAGAGGATGAGATCTTCAGGAAAGAGGGTGGGAAGCACAGCTGAAGTGTGATGAGCATATTGAAATTGTAGCGGAGGCATGCGAGGCTGGGCATGGTCACTATAAGCATACTTGCTGCATGCATATCTGCAGCAGTATGTCAGTGCAGTGTCCCATTCAGGCCTCACCGTGAGGGCCATGTCCATCCATTGCTCCGAAAAGCGATTGATCTTCCGTGATATACTTTTCAAACGCGAAACAGTTGTCCTGGTTGGTCTTCTTAAAGCCTGGCTCCTTGCCCGCCCTCGACATGCAAGCCACTTGCAGCTTCAGGGGCGGGGGTCGGTTGCTGTCCTGCAGGCCGAAATAAGGAGAGGGGTCCATGCGAATGTGGTCAGTACCCTACAGAGA
The DNA here is from genome assembly GCA_037349105.1 of Limnomonas spitsbergensis. Lineage (NCBI taxonomy): Eukaryota > Viridiplantae > Chlorophyta > Chlorophyceae > Chlamydomonadales > Limnomonas > Limnomonas spitsbergensis. The sequence continues at coordinate 6,287,422 of JAYJMM010000120.1, forward strand.
GGACAAGTGCACATTTGATCAGGGCATCGGCTCACCTCCGGCCCTGCATCCTGGCTTAACATCCTGACACCTGCCCCTTGCTCGTCGACGCCCTCTTCCTCGTACTCGCCATCGATAATGCCCGGGGGAGCATTTGGCTGTTAGGACAAACAAAAACAGTTTACGTGAGCTACAAGTCAGGAACCTTGGTTGCATCTCACTTTTGCACTGAGACCTGCAGGATACCCACGTCATTCGTGATGTAGGATAAGCGCCTTGCCCTCGTGTTGGTTGCTGCCTTGGGCGCATCAGCTGCATTTGCATCGTTTGGAGGAGTCGACGTTGCGTTGGGGTCCTTCGATGCAAAGGTTGTTGAAACAAGAGATAGTCAGAAACCTGTCGCCGGGCTTCTGCAGGTGTCGATGCTTCTTACCACATTTGCCTTGCCATTCTGATCTCCAGTCACATAAGAGAGTCTACGGGCTCTGGTATTCTTTCCGGCCTTTCCTTCTACATTGCCAGTTGCCTCATCGCCTTGTTCATCGGTAGTTGCAACCACAACTGCAGCCCCAGCAACGGAGGACGTTGCTACAAGTGCCCCAGCCGGTGCATGTTTCTTGTCATCAGCCCTTTGCCCATTCTGCTGCGCATCTCCCTCATCAACGGGAGTGCTGTTGCCACACCCCTACGGTCAATTTATATATAAGTTCCATGTCCATATTTTGCCAATGAGTACTGGAATTGAGAAGGTTGCCTGTGTTCACCCTACCATTTTTTGGCGTGATGTCCGGCTCGATGTCACTTATAATTAAAAAGCTAGCTGCATGCGAAAAGTAATGATGAATAATCTGAATGTTGTAGATTGGGGCGAATGATTGCGATTGAAGCTTTACCATTGTGTACATCTCTTGGATGTGACAGCAAGCGGCAGTAGTCGGCAGTAGTCAAACGTGCATGCATGGAACGAAGTCCAGTCGATGCCCTGATTAATACCCCCTGGGCCAGACAGGCCACCCAGTGAGCTGATACCGTACAGGCTTGCGTCCCCTGATGAGTTACAGACCCGCGTGAACAGGCCAGGGCTTGATTTTCCCGTTCACCCAAGGCACCGGCCGTTCACCTGTACGACGTACGTCTGCAAATCCACGTCGTTATCGGTCGTCGCTATCGGCGTTATGATCGGCGTCCTCTTACATTCTCCCACAACCATAGGTTGCGGGTGCACAGGCCCTCTCTCGAGAGGCGATCGCGGAAGTGCGGCTAGTCAGTGAGTACACTTTGCCATCCTCAAATCCACGCCTTAAACGGAGTTCCTTCCTTTCCTTTCCTTTCCGCGTCAAAATTTTATTTTATTTATAAGCGACTCATGAGTTCACTGCACAGACAGGAGCAACGGAGTCAGATGATGACGATCGCGATGGTTATTGCATATTTGCATACCGGGAATGCCGACAAGCCCGTAATTACCGTAATCCACAGGACCCGCGTCAACTTAGGATGGGGTTTATTTTTAGTATTTGCTGTTAAAATTCCTTTAACGCCTGTTCATTTATGGTTAGGGTTTAGCAAAAAATATTAGTTGCTAACGGAGACCTGTCATTTAATTAATTAATTGCTTCATACAATCTTGGAAATTTCTGAGTGCCCAAAATACAAAGTGCCACCAAGCAAAAAATATTAGTTGCTAATTGAGACCTGTCAGTCATAACCGAAAAATCAGGCCACACGATAATTCTTATGTGAAAAATCGATGTTCCATCTCTTCTCCACTAAATCTATATCTATGCTCAAAAATGTCAGTACATATCTAATCCTACATGGACCGGTAAGCTGCGTGAATGGCGTGCATATCGTGGTCCACAGCCGACCTGATCTCAGCACGGAGGTCAACTTGCTTGTCAGCTTGCTAGGTACGCAGGCATGTCTGGCACAATGTCCTCGTGGCAATCGCGCACCTGTCCACATGCAAAGGCAATCAGAGCAATTAGTGTGCTCGGTTCTTTCCAAAAAAAGTATTGGCATAGGCATGGGAGACTTAAAACAGCCTTGAGCGAGGGTATCAGCCAATTTGAACAAGTTGTCGTTTTCTTTTTAGGATACGTGCTAATGGTCATATTATAACTGGTCATAAGTGTCCTACCTAAACAGCAGTCGTGATCAAGAACTCGCGCCATTGTCGAGCCACGTCGTTGTGCTGGTTGAAGTAGCGCTCGTTGGTATTGTGGTTCATGAAGGTGATGTTGACGTCGTCGCTAGTGATGCGCCTGAGAAATGGTGCAAATAATTTTCTTTGGGCTCAGGCAAGACAGAGGCATATCGTACGGGGCTCGGGCGAAACAGGAGGTTTGAATGCCTAAAGCAAATGCAATATGCCATTCTTGGACTGACCCTCTGTATCACCTTCCCTCTTGACACCATTGTGGCATTGTAAACAAGGCAAGCATGCAGGCATGGTGCAGAATGGATGGCAGGGGAATACTGAAATAGGCTGAGGGGATCACAAGGGAGCAGGTTTCCACTTTCCAGTCAGTTTGGCAACAATCGCACACACCTGCCCCCTGGCATCCGGTAGTGTGTTCCTCGTTTTCCTCATCAGAAGCGTCGGCCGAGCCGGGCTCTGTCGTCTTGTTCGTCATGCATGGTCGAAGGCGTCCAGGCATGTCGGACTCGCTTTCGCCCTCTTCTGTGTACAGGAATTGCAGCAATTTGGAAGAGGGAAGTTCTAGGGATCCAAATGATTTCATAGTCCAGATAGAGGAGCAGGGTAGCATGCATCGCCATTTGCCAGGCTCTGCACGGGACCCAAATTGCGCTCGAAGGGTTACCCAGTTCCACAGTTCGCACCTGAAGCCTCGCAGGTCTTCCACGATGGGGTAAAGGTTGTAGCGACGCAATGGACGCTGCCCTATCCGGATTCCACCAATATGCATAACATAGGCTTGGTACAAGTTACGCTGATTGTCATTAGCGATGTTGCAGCCTGGTATCATCCCTTATTATTTGGCGTTAGCTCCGTCGCATTGTGCAGAGGAATTTAGGCAAATTCTAGCAATTCTCAGTGTTTTGCTACAGAAATCCATTCGACAGCCATCGCATAAGCTATTTTGGAATTCGATTCGGCATCTGTCACATGTCTTGTCCTTACAATCGGAACGAGGCAATGCGCGCAATCTTTAAGCCACGTCTTCTTCTCCCGTTTTTAGTAGAGTCCCGGAGAGACTCCAAACATGCTATAAACACAAAACCGGGAAGACATCAGGGCAGTATGAACCAGGTGTGAACATACCAGACATTCCATGCAATCAAGGCAGATAACATGCACTTGTCAAAGCCACATTGCTTCCGTACACAAGATGAAACTCCCTATATTGTATGTGCACTTTAATTATGAACAACCCAAGCAACCACGGGCTACTAACATAGGACAAGCTTGTATTTCCAGAGACTGAGAGTAATGGAGCACACCTTCAGACACACGGCCAAGGCCAGTGCCCAACACAAGCCAGCACTAAGCATACCACATGAAAAATATTGTGTACACATTTTTCTTTCCTTACCTGACACAACCTACAAGAATCCATTAGCGATTTATTTTCCAAAATGGCGAATTTCTCAATTCGTAAATCATACTTTCGAAGTGTGTACAGCAGGTAGTGTATGTATTATTAGCAGGGGTGTTATTGAAACTAGGAGGTATAGGTTTTATTCGTTTTATGATACCTATTCTGCCCACTTTTACTGCATCAATTTTTCCATTAGTATGTTGTATGTGTTTGGCTTCTTTGACATCAGTGTCGGGAACTTATGCCGTCACTTCAAGCCTGATGTATAAAATTCTCGTCACTATTAGAATGCGTAAGACGCAAGCAGGCAAGGAAGAGAATACCAGATCATCTCTTAAGGAGTACGACACTTGAAATAATGCCGTACACCAAGAAACATGGAAGTAGGAACAGGGGTAGGAGGTTAATGTAACAGAGCTGGCACCTAGCAAGTGCCATGCTAATGCTTGTCAGAGATGGTAGCTAGGAAGCTATGCTTTTAGTCATGCTAGTTCGCATATTACTCTGTGCGGATTGAAGCTCGTTTCCGTTTGTGTTTGTTCTCATGAACTTCCTTCCGAAGTTCAGTGATTACTTAGTTGCCATGACTAGTGACACGTTAGCCATGACACTATGACTGTGCTCATGGCTCTACTATGCATGGTAGTAATTCTGATTTGTCATAGACTAGGGCATGCCTTGTCTGCCATGCCTTCTTATACTGAGACTATGTTGATTCGTGATCTTATAGTACGCCGACTCTGATGCTTTACCGATTGTATCAAGATGTAACCAGCGATTCTCCACCGTGATCCCGACTCCCCGGTCTCCGCTTCCTCTCTCAGCATTGACAGATAAGAGATACAAGTAAGGGCATTATTGTCTATACTGCCCTGCTTCACTTGGTTTCACAGCCTGATTGATCCTGAATTGCCATCCCTGGCAATTTTTGATGGGCTTTTCACGCCTGGCCTGCGTCCCTGCGACGGCGAAATCGCTACATGTTGGCCCAACCTCCGTGTAGTAGTGTCGTACGCGCGCTGTCAGCCAGTCATGTTGTATTGCTGTCGCTTGTGTACACTGCCTGAGTATCGCCTGTGTATCTCGCTTGACATCCCGTCTCGCTTGTGCCCTCGCGTGTACCTCTCGCGTGTGCCCTCACTTCAGCCAGATTTGGTCAGCACTTCCGGTGGGCAGCAGTCGACAGTCAGCCTGAACTTCAGCGTGAACTTCAGCTGCCAGTTAAATGACCAGTCATCGCCACAGTCGGCCTCAGCAAGGTCGTTCTGGGCAGGCTAGGTTAATCTCGACAAGCCCGTGCCTAGCGATTTATGGCTCGCTCGAGCTGCTATCAGACGTCAGCTGAATTTGCAGATGTTTTATTTCATAATGGCGTGGCTAGAAGATGACGGGACTATGGAACCCAGATTCAGCACGTCCGGTTCTCAATTTCCCAGATTCTTTTCCCCCCGGCCAAAACGTCTCATTCTACTGTGTGTTCCTTATGACCGTCCTCTACCGTCCAACACAAAGGCTGACAGGCAACGCAATTCCCATCTGAAACCATGGCATAGACCTAAAGAGTTGTATTGCCTAGGCCGGATGCATCACTATGGTGGTGGGGCAACTCACGGAAACCTGTCATGCGCAATTACTAGATGTGCTCCGGAGTGCACACATTTGTTTTGAGGGAGGAGGAGAGATGGGTCAGCACTTAGCAGACGGGCATGAGAGGAGTTAATGCAGTATGTCGAGCTAGGACCCCTGAGGAGCCGGTGAAGAGTAATTGCCGTGCATCCACTTGGGACCATTGACCACGATAGGCAGATTAGCCTCAACTCCTTCGGGTAATGTCAAGACTGTGCTAAGTTTCGAGACGTAGATTCTTACATGTCAAAACAGAGGTTTCTTTGCACGGAGATGAGGTGTTCCTAGAATCAACCCGATATCTATACACCGCCCACGGGATCCTTTGCGTGATTCGTCTTGGGTATTCCATTTTCAACGGCCCGTTGTGACATGCCAATGGATTACGGATTTTCCTCCTCTAGGTTGCGGATAAGCCATCCGGACTTTTTCGGCGACATCTAGAACACGGCTTTGACCAAACGGCAGTTTGTCTTCGCGTGTGTGTCACCATGCCATCTGATCCGGAGCTCTTATGCACTCTCACCGTAACTGGCCGAGATGAGCTCGCGGATAGATGAGGATGTTCAGCTCACATCAGGAATGCACAATCATGGTTCCTGGTTGTATGTGCCGCATAGGATCTGCAGATCTTGCATATGCGCCACCGGCTGATTCATGGCTTATGATGTTTCCACTTCCGGCTGCGGAGCGCGACAAGCGAGCGATTGCCTCACGCGTATTTTAGCGGCCTTAGCTTCATCATCTGGTGGATGACTTTTGCAAAGCACATCAGTCCATCAGGCCAGGTTGCGACAGAGTAACCAAGCCATAGCTTGGGTTTCGTACCAGGGTACACCCTCGCTCCAGGCAGGAGAGTCATTATCCCTGGCCTGCCCCGTCTGGTGAGATGGGGGTGATATCATGTACTATGTTGCACTTTATCCATTCATGGGTTGAGCATTGATTGCGTTCTACGCATTTGCTTGTAAAGATTTTGAGCATGCCTTCATGCATCGCTTCAACATCTATCCCATGGCCACGCTACCTAGGTTTTTGTAGTTCCTCCGGAGTCGCTCTCTAGGATTTATGCAGAGCCTCCACCACCAGTTACGTCAAGATTTTAGAGGAGCGGGAGCCTGCCGTCAGTCCCGGGGGAAAGGAAATACAGTCCCGGGGGAAAGGAAATTACGGATTATGTTCAAGAAGACGAAGAAGACGAACAAGACGAAGATGGAAATGCAGATGCGTGATGAGGAGCTATTAAATGGTTAAAATGCTTACTACGGCGGCGTGATGGAAAGTAGCATACCTATTGTTGTTAGGCTCCGAGATATGTCCTCGATATGTTGACGTCCTTCTGTAGATCCCATGACATGACATGTTTAAAGAAATAATGTTCTGACTTTTGAGAAAATAAATTAGTTGACATTTAGATGATTGTTTATGAACGAATACGTTGGACGCCCGCCGATTGATCATCGTATGGTTTTCTAGTTATTCTGCCATAAGCATGTTAATTTTGGATGGCTCCGAGGGCGTAGCCTGTTTGAAAAGGGGGGAGAATGTAACAGAGCTGGCACCTAGCAAGTGCCATGCTAATGCTTGTCAGAGATGGTAGCTAGGAAGCTATGCTTTTAGTCATGCTAGTTCGCATATTACTCTGTGCGGATTGAAGCTCGTTTCCGTTTGTGTTTGTTCTCATGAACTTCCTTCCGAAGTTCAGTGATTACTTTAGGTCTTTAGTTGCCATGACTAGTGACACGTTAGCCATGACACTATGACTGTGCTCATGACTCTACTATGCATGGTAGTAATTCTGATTTGTCATAGACTAGGGCATGCCTTGTCTGCCATGCCTTCTTATACTGAGACTATGTTGATTCGTGATCTTATAGTACGCCGACTCTGTTGCTTTACCGATTGTATCAAGATGTAACCAGCGATTCTCCACCGTGATCCCGACTCCCCGGTCTCCGCTTCCTCTCTCAGCATTGACAGATAAGAGATACAAGTAAGGGCATTATTGTCTATACTGCCCTGCTTCAGTTAAGGAGGGTCGAAAATTACGCCAGGACGGTAATGATGAGGCAGGAGAACAGAGTTGCGAGAGATTTTCTCGGCATATAAATAAATATGTATTGGCATTAATCACGAGTTATCTAAGGATGGAAACGATACCATGTATACCATGTTTGGAGACATACACTGAGCATACCGAGCACCTTGTCAGCGGAAGAAAGAGGCCCCTAGAAGTCTCCAGAGTCCACACGCTTGGCTCCTCGGTCGGCAAAGAGTGTCACAGACACGTGTCAGCGACACAGAGAAGCCAACTGGCATATCTTTTAGCTGCGTATTATTGCCCTGATTATTTGTGATATTCGAAGCAGAGCTCGCGGCCTCATTTGCCCTGGCTCCCCAAGTTTCACATGTTTGGGGTCGCGCGCTCGGGGCCGACAGAGTCTCAGAATGAACTCAGAAGCCACCGTTCAATGTATCAAACGCGTCTTGCAATTTCACGCAACTCTCTCTCAGAGCCCGCGATGTGGGATTGTGGGCCCCCCTGGTCGAGGCGCATCCCTGTCGTCGAGACCAGTCGTCACACTAGTATTAGCCCACTCGTGTTTGGAAAACCTATATAGTAGCGGACGTAAACTAACACCCGATCCCTTCTCTATCTAGCTCACCAGGCAAGGCGCCGTACAGAATTCTGAGATGATGTTGCACCAAGCTGCGTTGTTTCCTCAACATCCACGCCCCAATAGGGCGTAGCTTTCTTTCTTTCTTTCTTTCTGAGATGATCCTGACTACATCCACACAAGAGGCGCGAGTTGGGCGACAGATAGTCGTTGTACTTTCGTGTACTTCAAGGATCATTTCAGAAACGACCTCCCGATTCTTGGACACGTCACGTCAAGTAGGTCCCAAATGGAGTCCCACACGAAAAAGGGCTTGCCACGCACAGATCTGTCGCCCGCCAGAGTTACCAGCCATTTAGCATCGGCGAGCGTGCCGTCAGGGTGCCGCCACGGCCGGGTTGAAAATGGCAAATTTCATCTCGCGCGCCCCGATCACGCTCATCACGTCGATAGGTACCGCAAAATGCTGAAGGTACGGGTGTAATCCTGCATTGCCCTGCCTGCAGCCCTGCCATGCCTTGCAGCCATGCTCTGCCCTGCAGCCCTGTCCTGCATGCAACCCTGCCCTTTCCTGCAGCCCTGCCCTACCCTGAAGCCTTGCCCTGCATGCTGCCCTACCCTAACCTAACCTATCATGCCTGCCCTGCCCTGTCATACCATGCAGCCTTTTCCTTCCTGCAGCCCTGCCCTGCCATGCAGCCCTGGCATACATGCAGCCCGGACCTGCCCTGCATGCCCTACCCTGCAGCCCTGGCATGCATGCAGCCCTGCCTGCAGCCCTGGCATGCATGCGGCCCTGCCCTGCCCTGCAGCCCTGACATGCATGCAGCCTTGCCCTGCCCTGCAGCCCTGGCATGCATGCAGCCCTGTCCTTCATGCAGCCCTGCCCTGCAGCCCTGACATACATGTGGCCCTGCCATGTAGCCCTCGCATGCATGCAGCCCTGCCCGACAGCCCTCGCATGCATGCAGCCCTGCAATGCAGCCCTGGCATGCATGCGGCCCTACCCTGCAGCCCTGCCATGCAGCCAAGCCCTGCCATGCAGCTAGCCCTGCCATGCCCTGCCCTACTAACCTGCCTAGACCTGCCCTAACTGCAGCCCTGTCCTACCCTGCAGCCCTGCCCTGCATGCCATGCAGCCCTTCCCTGCAGCCCTACCACCAAACCAACTCCTCACATCGCAACGTTCTTTCAGGGAGGTGAAGGTACGGATGACCAGGATGCACGACAGCTGGGAACGCCTAAGGCTATGAGCGTGGTGAGTAGCTTATAAATATATTCATGCCGTACATGTGCCTACTTACACTTACCGTGCTTCATTTTGCACTGTTTCTTTAGCATTTCTCCTGCCCTGGCCCCCTCGCCCCCCTCCTGCTCCTGCCCCTGCCCCCTCATCCCCCTCCTGCCTGCCCCCCTCCTTGCTACCCCTCTGAGAACACCACCTCTAGTGTTTGCATAGCCATCAAGGTCGAGATGAAGGGTATGCCGGAAGGGCAGGGTGGCGGGTGCCCAATTCCTCCAAGTCATGGGCTGCCCAAACAACACGTTGCTGACAACGGCGTTGGCCGTGATGACTGTCAGCTTGGAGCTGCTGGCACCACTGTCAGCAAAAAGGGGGCCGCTCTCGCTGTCCACCTCTCGCTGGTAGTCCGCCTCGTTCACATCGTTGATATCAGCACCTACCAGTAGCATTTGGAAACATACGGCAAGGTTGAAAGTCAAGCATGTTGTGGGGATGCTTCACACCTATTTTGGTGTATTTTTATTTTCATCCTTGTTTCGCCCCAAGGCAACCCCTCTCAACCCCCCCTTTGTAGGTAAATATTTGACATGACATAGGCAGGGTACAGCTCCCTGCTAGCCATGCAGCAGCCAGGGTCGTCAGGTGCAGCCTCCTTCATGCGCGACAGCTGTGACTCAATGAACTGGAGTGCTGTCAGCAAGGAGAAATAGTCACGCCCAGAGTGCAACAGCTCGCACAGCTTGTGCGTCTTGTCGTCCATGCCGATAACCAGTACCCTGGTCTGCATGACCTTCCATTCACATTTGTGATCTAAAGGGTGAGGGATGTCCACATCAGGAGAAGGGGGGGGGGGGTAAAAACTCGTTGAACATGTGCCACAAGGATGTTTTTCAACTCAACAGGCATGTCAGCCCCCCCACCCCTAGTCCGCCTTTATACTGATGTGTAAACTGCAGATTAATAATAAGTCTGCAGCGAATAAATAACAACCATGCCACTGTATTTACCCCGAGGAATGCATCAGACACCTCACTCCCATAACATTCTCCATGCCCTCGCCAAGCACTCACCATGCCCTCAGTGGCGTCAATGTACCAACCCGTGTGGCCCTGGCGGCGCAGCTCCATCCACAGGTCCAGCTGCAAGTCTGTCATCCGAAGCAAGAGGAAGTGGCCGCCTGCCAGCTGCAGGAACATGGGAGTGTCTCCGTACCACCAGCGCCCGGCAGCAAGCGAGGCATGCATGCCAGCCTTGTCAGCCGCTTCAACTGCCTCCTTGCGTTTGCCCATGCTTGCCATCAAGCTCTTGTCGAAACACTATTTCCGCTGCCGTTCCTCGTACAGAGCCTGACTGACCGAATGGGCATCGCCGCCGCTGGTCGACACATCGTTGCTGAGCTGTTGCTCGGGGCTGCGTGCCAGCAATGCCGCTCCGTGAGCTCCAGCAGGGCTGCGCCTGGCGGAGGAGGCATCCGCGTCCTTGCGCCTCAGGCCACGGCATTCACCATGCTCTCCGCTACCCGCTGCATGCTTGCATGGGCCATTGAAGCGAACCTGCAGGTTTTCCTTGCGGTCATGTGGCTGCATGATCAGCCCTCTGCCGGGGCAGCCGCTGTCCATCAGGTCGCACGCGAAGCACTTGTACCACAGCGCCCCGCTGTGCACTGCAAGCTGCAAGCGGCTGGCGGCATTGCTGCGTCATGGCGCTTGCACCCGCCCTTCATTGCAGGCCGGCCACCTAAGGCCACCTGCGACAGCGCCCTCCTCCTCCTCACCCTCATCGCCAGAGCCGGCCTCGCTCCATGCTTGGCTTTGTGAGGCCGCGCTGCTGCAAGGGGAGGGGCCCAATGAGGAAGCTGAAGCATGGGGAGGCGGCAGACCGCATGGGCCGCCCTTTGGCAGTTCAAAGGCGGGAGATGTGCTGCGGGCCCGCTTAACGCGGCTGCTGTTGGGCCAGCACAACGGGAGGGTCTCAGTCCATGCTGAGTGCGCCTTTATCGCTGCCTCTTCCGCCACAGCGCTCCTCGGCAGTAACCTCTTGCCGTCGCAGATGCGCTGCATGACGTAGGCTTCATCTAGGTTGACTGCAGGAGCGAGCTTGCCGTCAGGGTGGCACTTGAGGCCAGCGGCAAGGTTAATGTCGTTGTCAGTATTTACGAAAACGCGCACGATCTCATCGACAGCGTTATGAAACGTGCGTTTGATGTATGCATTCATTACTCCTCAGAGCATCGATCTATCTCTCGCATTTTAATACCATAAAGCCATCAACTTACAAATCTAGCTGGCAGATCTGTGGCAAGCCCTTTTTCATGTGGGACTCCCATGTGGGACTTACAGCCTGTTTCTGATTGACTGCGGAGAAAAAAAAGTACGACGGTCTAATGGCCTGCGGAAGAGTTCCGCAGAGGTCGTTTCTGATTGGACCCTGCGGAACGAGACCGTGCAGGGTTCAGGGCGTACTGTAGTATTGCCGATTGTGTGCACATTATCCCTTCATTTCTCTTTCTCTTCACAACGTTTCGACCACATCTCTTCCTAATAACAATATGCCTCCAATGGCTGTCGGTACCCTCGGTCTTATCCTCGAAGGTCGTAGAAGGATGCCTGACGCGGCCTTTGTCCAGGGTCGGCGCCGCGGCCACTGCCCGATAGGTCCATGGACAGAAAAATACAGGGGTTCTAATATATAATTAATATCAATTCGAAGGCCTAAAATGTTCCGCAGTCTGTGGAAGTTCCGAGGAGGGGGGGGGGTCCTCGGGAAAAAGGCCGCACGTGGGTCTTCTAAAGGCCTGCGGAGCAGTTCCACAGACCCCGTTTCTGTACGACAGGGCCTGCGGAGGAGTTCCGCAGTCAATCAGAAACAGGCTGTTAGACCGTGTTTCCACTGGCGATTCGCGACCCAACCGACACGAATTAAGGACGCTGAATGAGGCAACCGACGGCAACTGACACGGATTAAGGACGGATTAAGCCTCAGAAAAAAGAATAGCTTAATCCTCGTCGATGACCAGGATTAGCTTAATCCGAAAGTTGGTTGTCGAATTTGTCATCATGAGCTCACAACGTTAAAGATCTTTGAATGCGATCGCCGGTATTTTACTTGTCTGATCGAAACCAGAGGCGGCACTTGTGGTGCGGAGATCGCAAAGGTGCATCATCGGTGCGTAATCGGCAGGGACACAGGAAACGGGTTACGGTATCACGTTACGGTACGATACGTTACGTTACGATACGGGCCTTTGGCCCGATACGGGATTCAATACGACCTTCCCCCCCAAAAATCCCACATTTGACGTGGAGGTGCCATGGCCCAAACCGGCATGCATGGCTGCATGCCAGCCCCCATGCATTCTTGCATGGCCCCCAAGTAACCCCTAAGGGTCACCATGTATGCATGCAGATTGCAGATTGACCATGCAGAATGCTAGTTTAAGCAGACAATCATCCGGGCAATGATGGATATTTAACTCATGATTTCAACCCGTCTGTATAAGCACTAGCACATCCCCTCTCAGTTGAGTACCGGTACTCGAGTCAGTTCCTCTTACGTCTCACTCTCCCACCTCATGATCAGATGATCTGTTACATCTGACCAGCTGAGCAGCTGAGCTGCATGCTTGAATTCCGTGAGCTCCTGAAGTGCTAGGTCATCGGAAGGTAAACATAAGAGACGAATGAAGGATCCCCAAGCGTTAAACGGGTGCATTATCCACGAAATTTCGAACGGGCTGTCCGAACATGACATGCGTCTGTTCCCTACACTCTGTGCTCACAAACTCTCAATGCCATTGTAAAGTAGAAGCATATTTTTTGCGCGATGCATCGCTGGATGTGCAATGCACGAGTTGCTGGGCTTATCACTAGCGATGGTCGTGTCGCTGTGTGGAATCTCAGCGCGGTCTTTCCACACATACTGAAGAAGTGCAGATTTTCAGTCGGTGCACCGTAGTGGACCGTAACGATACGTTACGTTACGATACGTTACGTTACGGGATTTTTGGCCCATACGGGCCGTATCCTGTGTCCCTGGTAATCGGTGCATCATGGATAGCGACAGAGCACCAGGCCTGTGGGATTACAACACGAACGGGCTAGTTCCCGCGTTTGAGTAGTCTCCTTCTGAATTGCGCAAAAGCTTAGTCGTGTAAGCATGGGGCGCCATTGCCATGGCATTTGGTACCATTGTGTGGATTTTCGACCGCTTGATGTCGCCATGCAAGAGGATTCGTTCCATTTGAGGTCCGATCTGGATCGTGTAGGGGCAGCGCTACAGCTGGCTGTAGCATTTCTACGTTGGTTACAGTCCGATTTCAGTGGAAACACCAAACGGATTAAGGAATCCTTCGCGGCCAACTGCATTTCAACCAACCCCGATTAAGGAATCCAAAATCGCCAGTGGAAACACAGCCTTACTTGAGGCCCAATTCCACTTGTCACCGGAACGCGGAAATGGCATGCCAGCTCACCCTCTCCAATTCCACTTGTCACCGGAATGGCACCGGAACGCCAGCGTGGCGCCAGCGTGGCGCTGCCGTACCCGTTAAGTGCCAAATTTTGCATCGCTCCTATTTTGAGCGATTCACTAAAAAGATTCGATATCAGCCGTACCCGAACACATTCCGGATACAAGTGGAATCGCGTTTCAAGTATTTTCATCCAGCGTGGCCGAAGCCTCGCCCAACCAGATAAACCGCCACCGGAACGTGTTCCGTCGAGCGCCCTAGTGGATTTGGGCCCTTGGACGAGACGCCAAGACAATCCAAATGATCCTGCCACGCTGGCTAGGTCAGGGTTTAGTCTCATTCAATTTGGGGGCGATTATGCCCAATTGTATCGCTATCCATTCTTTGTTTTATATTATACACGGGATTGATTAAAGAAAATGTATAGAGCAGTCGATGAGACCTGCGATGCCACAAAAAATCTCGAGTTTAAAGATGAGTACGTACACCATAGGGGGATCAGATTCCAGACGGAAATGACACGCGCCATGATGTATCTCGTGTTCACAGCAGCATGGATAGGTTTGACACGAAGATTGTGATTGGTGGATAACAGAAGTCGACTGTGAAAACGTCTGTGGCTGACGGATTCTTGCAAGTAGCTGAAACTGGCGAGAAAGTGGGCAGAAATGATCCTACCTAGTTCCACACTTGGCCCGCAAATGATCCCAACGACTGGACTCGAGCCAAAGGGAACGCGCCTCAGGCGCTGGGCCTCGAGCGTGGGTGCTGAGGGAGCCAGGGACTGAGCCCGTGACATGTGCACCGTCCGTTGCGATGATAGGTGACAATTGACAAGTCAGCATCGACCGACCAGTCGCTAACACAGATGCAAGATCCAAAGGGAGTGGGATTACAAACGCACAGAGAAGACACGTTTAAAATACAGAAAGCAAGTTCCGAAGCTGACGCCAACTAGCATACAGAGGCTCAGTATTCAGAAGCCACGCCAGCCGCAGGAGTGCCGCTGCAATCCCTCCATCTGCCATGGCGTGGCCTCATCACCTCGGTACGGGAACTCAGCTGGCATGCTCAAGCTGTGGCGGGAACCTGTTGGCGATTGACCGGGATTCCTCGCCAACTGAGCATGGGTCGACGCCTAGCACATCACAATGATACTCAGAGTTGGGGAGGCCGGCATTGCAAATTGTATGGGCTGGCTCCTCGAGCATGAGAAGGAGCGAGAGCTGCCAGATTAGCCAGAGTGGGAAAGAATGTTGATGTGAATGTGTGCTGTCTCTTAAATAAGTTCTCCTTGGCCAGCCTTTCAGACCTTGTCATGCACTCTTTCCCCTCTTGGTGATTCCTTAGAGCCACAAGGCTGCCTGTCAATTTTAAGACCCTTCAACAATGCCCACATGTTTTTCTTGCCTGATTCCTAGCAACTACTGAAGAAGCCACACTGTTTGATTCAACAATGGGCGCACAAACAAGAGTGCTTGGGGTTGTGGAGTCGTGACACCCTCCCATGCCAGAATAGCATGCTAAGAGGGTCTGGCTTTTATGACAGTTCTATTTTATGACGTAGATCGACAGCGATACATAAGGAATGCAATGGCGTAACTACCGTAAAACTGGCGTGCCTCAGCTTTTATTATTTAGTTTTGGACGTGCGTGGAATGCTGCGCGACAGAATAATAATTAACATCAGGGGTGCGCGGCCGGTCAGTCACAGACCAAAACAACTATTTTGGGGGGTGCGAGGAGTATTGTCCCCATACCTACCATCAAAAAGGCGTGCACAAGCACGCGATTGATTGATTCGAGATTCGTTCACAGATTGTTGACCGTGTTAACTGTTCTTTCATGCATCTTAGGTTCTTGATAGAGCTGACTATTCGTAGTGGCTGTAAGCCTCGTGCGGTGTTTAATTAATTGTATCGGACCGGCTGTGTGATATAGCAAACAACTATTTAAAAAAGATCAGTTGCGCGTGTGCCGAGTAGGGCACTTTTTGCCTGCGCGACGAATTTGATATATTTGTTCTCAACAGGGGGTGCGCGGACCCTATCCGGTTTTACGGTATGGTCTCAATCTGATGTCTTAAAAGATGTACTGAAATTAAAAGAAACTTATTTTTCTTTAACCCCCCATTCCCCCTGGCCAAAATAAAGTTGAAGAGCAGATTTTGAAATTTGAAAGCTCTCGTCAAGCTCTACAACTTAGGATAACGGGGTGCTTCCAATCATTATTTGCCTGTCCTCCTCGGATTAACGTATGGAAAACAAACTCTGCCCCTCAAACCAATATAGGTCAGTGACATTACACCTCCGGGCCCTGCTCAAAAAAGCTCAGCCGCGTGGGCGCCCAACTGTCCCGTTGGAAGAAAATAAAAGGACCTTAAGGTAAGATAAGGAAAAGGAACTTCAGGTAAGAGGGAAAGAAGGAGAAGAACACAAAGGAAAAAGAAATACCCTCCCCAAAAGGAAAAGGCAGCCCAAAGTATCCCTGCCCCTCTCAAGCCTCAACAATGCCTACTACATCCTCAACAAAAACAGTGCCTCCCACCCAAGCCTGCCCCGGTACAACTGTTGAGAGTCTGTGGCGCCCTCCGGGGGGCCAGTCCAACCTCTGTCCCTGATCCTCTCCTTTACGCTAGGGCACTGGAAGCAGACATGCAGCGCATCCTCCACATGCTCGCCATCTCCCCTTGCCCAACACCGCTAGCAGCAGCGTGTCTCACGTTGTTGATTGCTCCGCTGATCTCTCGTGTCAGCCATGCTAACCGCACCGAGCCGCAGTCGTAAGTTTGTGCACACTCATGCCCTATTGCTGGTGCGCCTCCAGCTGGCCTCAACACGGCGCCCGCCGTAGACTGGCACTAAGCGCGGTAGGCGGCCGCATACCTGTGCTCGGTGGCGTGGTCCCTGGGGTCTCCTCTGCCAGTCGTCTTAAGCTGCACATGCTGGTAGGCTGCGTTCACTAGGTGTAGCACCTCTGGTACGGGGAGCGGCTGTAGGTCAGAGACTGCCTCACACAGTTTTGGGGCAGCTGCTCCACGTTGCAACTCCAGAGAAGTAGCCTTTGCTTCAAACCTTGGATTCTTGTCAACCCAGTTAGGGGGGAAAACTGCTACCCCTCGAACCAGAGAGGCAGCCTCTGCCTTAAACCTTCTTTTTCTTGGACTTAACAAGGTGTGAGGCTGGCCGGCCAACTCTAAACCTGAGACGCTAACACTAAAAAATAGCCATGGTGCGTATGTGGCCCTCGTCGACTCGTCGTCAGCCGAGAAAAGGCGAGCATGAACAGGGAAGGCACACGACCAACAAGCATTCACATGGCCGCAATAACTCATGCACAAATGTTCGATTAAGGTCTTCAAATAAACTGCTACCCCGCCACGGCACCCCTCGAGCTACAGCACACTACCGTTAGTACACTACCACCAGAAGCTCACCCCAAAGCTGCTGCAAACTCCTCCACCTAAACCGATTAAACGGCTTCCAACCTGCAGAAGGAGACAAGAGCTGACAGGAAGACAGAAATGAGTTGCCTTGGACACTACGAGGGCAAAGGGCAAAGTAAGACCCAAAGACATGGGCGGCATGGTCCCACACACACAAAGACACAAGTCGCAAAATAGCAGCCATAAGGCCCAGACTACCCCGAGGCCCTCACGACACGAAGCAAAAGACGCAAACAGGACATGCACAACCTAAACCGGGGACTAAGGCACACTGTCAAACCTTGGATTCTCGACAAACAAGTAGGTGGGGATCCACGTTCACACTTCTCGCTGGCCTTGCCGCCTCATCCTTCCGCTTCCGTCACTGAAGTGCCGTACTATCCCGGTGACGCTAGTGCGTAGTCTTCCTTTCCATCCTACAGCTGTTCAAAAAAACTTAATCTCGCATCTGTGAGATTGATCGCACCCACATCAATCTCCCGACTTGTCAAGCTGGCATCTCGGTTCGCACTCTCAGTCGCGCCGCCCCACACCACCGCAATCTTCATTCCATCTCGCTCTCTGAAGAAGCACACGCCCACCGCCCCTTTCCCTCTCGGCTGCTTTAGCGTCAGAAACGGCACTTGCAGACCTCGCAGCCATCCTACCTCCGTACGTGCTGCATCAGCACCCCCCGCCCGGTCTCCCGCCCCCTCCTCGCCGCCCCCACAAGACATCAACGTCATGTCGGACTCCCATCCCATGAATGCAGCTGAGGTTGACGGCTCCGCCAACGGCAAGGCACCTGACCCCACTGACTTTGCCAACTACTTCTGCACGTATGGCTACTTGTACCACCAAAAGGACATGCTTGAGGACCACAAGCGCACAGGTGCCTACTACCAGGCCGTCATGTCGAACAAACGGCAGTTCGCCGGCAAGGTCGTGCTCGACGTCGGGACCGGCTCCGGCATCCTTGCCATCTTCGCCGCCAAGGCCGGCGCCAAAAAGGTTTACGCCGTCGAGGCGACTGGAATCGCGACCGCCGCACGGAAGCTGATCGAGCACAACAAGGTGGGCAACTACCACCTTGGTGGTGGCTGTGACATGTATGGTGGCTGCTGCAGGTGTTACATGGCCATGGGGCGCGCATAATAGAGCCGCGCTTGCATGATAGTGTGCTGAACATTGCAGGTGCTGCAGAGTTGCGGGCTTGGAAAGCATGGTGTCTGTTGTGGGTGTTGCATGGTCATGGGGTTTCTTGCATGGCAGACGGCAGATGGGGTTTCTTGCATGGCAGACGGCAGATGCGCAGGCATGATGGAGTGCAGAACTTTGGAAGACGTTTGGTAGTGTTTGTTTGAAAGTGCATTATACCAATTGGGGGGACTTGCCTGGCAGTCACCACTGGGCGGATGGGCTCGCGCAGCAGGGCTTACTGCAATAAAACGCCATGGCTGGTGGCTGTGACGTAGCTGAATTATAGCTGAAGCACCCTGAAATGAAGAGTCTCTTGTAGATGATGGCGAGACTTGTCTTTACCCTTATGCTGAATGCCCCCATACTACCCCCTCCCTGGCATTTCACTCGCACTGCCTGGTCCTTTCAAAGAAAGGCGCTAGGTGGCTATAGGTGTCGAAGCTGTACCTACCAGCACTCACACCAGTTACACGCCCCGCATCATCTTTCACCTTGTAGCTGTCGTGGAAGTGACTCTAAAACTTAAGCCCATGCCTCCTCATTCTGAACCCCAGCCTTAACCCTTTTCCCTAAACCCATCACCCTGCAGCTGGGGGATGTTATTGAGGTTATCCAGGGTACCATCGAGAGCATCGATCTGCCAGAGAAGGTGGACATCATCATCTCGGAGTGGATGGGCTACTTCCTGCTTCGCGAGTCAATGCTGGACTCTGTGTTGGTGGGTGGGAATGGGTGACCCAGGCATGTGGATCAAAGGCATGTTAATGAGCTACTTCCTGCTTCGCGAGTCAATGCCAGACTCTGCACATGATGCTGGGTTAGAGAAGGAGTTGTGCTCATGCCAGCTGTGGAAATGTGGGTGACAGGGCATGTGAATTGTGGATCTTGATCTCTCACTGTATGGTCTGCTTCTGGAGGCCATCCTTAACTCGCCAATGGGCTTGGGATGCTTGCCTTTCGGGTGTGGACAGATTTCAATTGCCAGCTTGTTTTGATATCAGCAGGTGTGGGAAGCTGGGTGCAGGGTGGTGTGGTAATCCGTCCGTAGAGAGGAAATAGAGCATTCCATGTGTCTAAAAAAATCATAAATTGTCTGGTGCAATCAGCTGGTCACACCTGTGATGTTTGATCGTCTGTTTTATCCCTGCGTGGTATCTACTGGCCCCGCTTGCCAAATCGTGGGCACATATACCCCCATGTTTCCATGGCACACCATCCCGAGCTTTCGCATGTGCGCTGCGGCAGCCACTGCGCCGTGCACACCCATGCATCTAGCGCATGGAGTGTTCCGGTTTCTGTGCTGCGTATGGAGCTATCCATAGGGCTGATAGATTCTTGGGGACCCATCTGACCATGGGTTTCCAATTCCGAATCAGAGTTGATCATTTGAGCGCGATGAAGTCTCTGTTACGAGTCCTGAATTGATTATGGATTTCTGATGAGTACCTTGCTGTATCGTGGATTAATTCTTAACTACCCTTTCCTGACCAGCATCGAACATCAATTTTCATTATCTAACAAAGTGTCCGTGCTACCGCCTCGTAGGTGGCCCGCGACAAGTTCCTGAAACCCGGTGGTGCACTGTACCCCAGCCATGCAAACATGTACCTCGCACCTATCCAGTCGCAGCAGTCGCAGCAGAGGATGGCTGAGTTCCATGTGAGTGTACTGCTCTCCTCATCATGGTGCACCGCCTGTACCCCAGTTATACCAGAGGGTTGTGCGGTTTCATGCGAGTGTATTGCCACTATCAAGATAGTGTTGTACTACTTGCATTCAGTTGTAATAGAGGGTGGCTGAGTTCCATGTGCGAGTGCTGTCTCCCTCAATATAGTGGTGCACTGCCTGTACCCAGTCGTAGCAGAGGGCAGGGCAGTTCCTATCTGAGCATACTGCCGCTGTCAAGATGAGTGTTGAAGTATTCAGTTGCAGCAGGCTGGCAGAGGATGGCTGAGCTCCAAGTGAGAGTGCTGCTTCGCTCAAGATAGTGGTGTCTGTACCCAGTAGCATATGATAGTGACTGAGTTCCATGTGAGCAGCAGGGGCTGGGTGAAGAGATTTTGTAAATCTCTTTATTTGAATGGGCTGGGGTGGTGTGTGAGTCTCAGGTGGAGCCTGCTGGTGCGCCCGTTGCCTTAGCCAAGATGTGATCGCTGCTCTTGGTACAGAAAGATCAGCTGCTATCTTTGCGTCAGCTCATCCATCCAAGGGCCTTTTACGAGCAAACCTGTGTTTAGGGTTGGGTAATGTGTGTTAGCTCATGATGGGGATGACAGTGCTGTGATGCCTCTAATAAGATATGGGTGTACTGCCTGCATCCTGAACTCCATCAGGAGATTCTTCGACCTTCAAGTAGATATATTGCGCCTGAGTTCTGAATCTCTGACGGCTATGGTGGCGGTGAAGGGATGCACACTGTCTGACCAGGAGGCTATTCATGTCAAAGCAGTCTGCCTAATTTCTTTCGACCATGTAAGTGTTGAGTTTTCTGCGGTTATGCGATCAGACTGTGAGATTTTTCACAACCGCCAGATGGAGATAGAGACAAGGCATATCATGTATCAGCCAATGCGTCCCTGACTTCAAGACAAATGGAACATGAATTGAGTTCAATGACCACTTGCACATTGCAGGGATCGATGGAAGGGTGGGCAGACTTCCTACAGGACATGAAGAACTTCTACCAGGTGCGGCATAGGCGTGAAGTGGATAGCATGTTAAGTTTTAATTGAGATTGTCTAATACAGCTGGATGACCTCTGATGTCATACCACGTATTTGGCGTGGGTGTGCGTGTCTGGCTGTATGTGAGCTAGGGAGGGCCGGGGTCTGCAGACGCATCTGGGTTTTCTTGGCTCTCGCTGTCTAGGTTTTCACACTCTTTAACTCCTTCAAGCCTTTTTAATAACATCGAAACTTGTAGATTATGCGTGTGTGAGGTTTTGTCCCATCGTCCAAGTTCCCCAGTTCTCAACCCCAATTTTTTTGCATATTTTGGTGAGTGGCTGGTTTTGCGCCGCCCTCCTGATTCCGGCCCCCCTCCTGCACTGCTCGTGCATCATGCCTGGCTCCCAAACCCTGAACCCTCCCTGTCCTGCAGGTGGACCTGGATATCTTGTCGGACAACTTCAGGAAGGAGCAGCGCGACTTCTTCTTGAGCACCTCCCAGTGGACCGACACCCACCCGCAGCAGATGCTGGGTCCCGCGTCGTGCATTAAGAAGTACGACCTGCACAAGCTGACGCTGGAGGAGCTGAAGGTGGGATTCGAAACGACTTGCGAAGGATAAGACCTTTTGCTTACTGGAACCTTGAGTAATGAATCCCAGCCCTTGGGGTGTGTCGAGGTGGGCTGCAGCACAGCACAGCATACGTGTTCCTCTCAAAGCAGAATTACTTAAGGGACTATCAACCTTTATTCCAGCCTGTTGCCGTTTGTGTTGACCCACTGGTCATGCTTATGCATCGGACGGACCATCTGTCTAAAACTGTGTTCCTGTCTTACGCTGTGTTTCTGTCCATCGCTGTATAACTTGCCAGGCACCGCTGAGGGAGGACTTTATCATGCATGTTTCTGACGGAGGCCCGGTGGACGCGTTTTGCGGCTTCTTTGACGTTGACTTCAAGGGCTCCGAACAGAACCCTGCAGACGTGGATGTGCGCCTCACGACGGCACCGGACCCCACTGGTAAGTGCTAAACTATTTATTTCCCACCTCCTATTGTCTAGCAATGGTCAACACCTGCTTCAGCGAAATGTACGGAAAATGCGATCGCCACATGCATGCTTGACTACACCGCACCTGTATCTGATGCCAGATGTCTCTGGGGAGGAGGGAGCTGGACTCTGCCGTTTGAAATTTGAACTTGAAACTTCACGGATCTGATCTCGAAATTTTGAACGATTGCAGGTGCCACACACTGGGGCCAGCAGACGTTCTATGTGAGCCCGCCCATTGACTGCGCGCCAACAGACCACCTTAAGTGCTCCATCGACGTTGCAAGGAGGGCCGACAACCATCGCCTGCTGCGCGTCAAGCTGGCGACAAAGATCGAGGGCACCAGCGTGTTTGCGGAGCAGAGCCACACTCCGCGGCTGCTCGAGTACAACATGGACTAGGTGCTCCTCCGTTGATGGGGGCGACTTGTCTCCTGCCCTTTTACTTTACATTACTATTATCTTAATTTCTCATCGTACCCAAGAGGCGCTCTGTCGTGGGATTGGTGAGAGAGTGCGCGCGAGGAGCGTTCCATCTTCGCCGATGTCGCGAATTAAGCTGAGGATGTCTCTTAAGAATTTGGGACACTGCGCTCGAGGTTTCTGCCCGGTAAGACTGCTTCTGGACCACGCAAGGGAGCATAGTCCATCTGCATGGTGACCTTGATTGCAAGCTAGCACATTTTTGCCTGGCTCTGAAAACTGTCGACGGCTGTCAGAACTGCCATCCTCTCCTTGGCAATGAAATATGTCAACTATACTCTAGGGTGAAGAGGATGAACTAGGGAAGATGAGCCCTTTCAAACTATGCTGCCAGATCCTTCATGGCTCTGCTATCTGCAACACCTGGACCTCAGAGCGAATCGTGTTATACAAAAAAACGGGGAAATCACCTACACTCTAGGATGAACTCTGTAAACTTGCCTCTCAAACTTTTTGCTTGCATATTTTACTTTTCCGGACATTGCATTGAACTCGACCTGTTCACGGCATGGGTCACTCAATTGTACCGTTTCAGATATGTCTCTTGCCAGTGTCAGAATGTTTTACACATGACCCTATGTGCTTCATAGGATATCGTGGTTAATCTACTGGACACATGTCAATGATGTAAGACGTCTTTGTCCTGCTTAAAAAGGCTCGGCCGCGGCCGCTGATCTACTTGACGCATGTGCTTCAGGTCAGATAATTATTCAGAGATTTTAAGTCTATACACGCATGGGGCCTGTCTAAAGATAGCCACCAGTATTTACCTGTTATGCTTGTATGCCGCTGTGCGCTACTCCCGAAAGTGTCAAGATTATCACAGGCAACGGCTGATGTAGCATTGCAACAGAAAACCTTCAGTCCGTGCTACTCACTATCGCGCATGCACCTTCTGGCACGCCTCAGCCAATTTGTGATGACCGGGGTCCCCTGATTTGGCAGGACCTGCCGCTTAATCCACCAACTGTAGGCCGATCCCGTGTTTTCCCTACAGTTTGGTTATGGCTTTACTGCTGGGAATCGGATGATCTTCCCCTTTTCTGGGGGGGGAGCTTTTTTTGTTTATTTTTAGTTTCTGTCTTCTCTTCAGTTTCCAACCACGCCGCTAGACGCCAACGCGGTCAAGGCGTTTTAGCAGGGTCCTCGAGTGTAACGCCATTGACCAGACCAATTGGGATCAAAACTTGCCCGGCCAGCGGCTTGTGCCATAAAGCAGCCACCACCTTACCGTAGTCATGCAAGCAGAATGGCCACAACTCTAAAGAGTCCTTGAGAACAAATCAGGAACGCAGGCTACCGTATGCCTAAAATCATACACCAGCTCAGACCGTCACGACGAATAGCTACCACGCCTGAAGGGTCATTGAAGACAAATCAGGAACGCAGGCTATGCAAGAAATTACAGACCAGATCAGTCCTGCAATCAGAACAGCTACCACACTTTAGCAGGGTCCGGGCTTACGGATAGCCCTACACTAAACTAAAAACCCTTAGGATAAATCAGGAATGCAGGCTATGCAAAAAATCACACACAAACTGAGTCCTAAAATCAGAATTACTACTATGCGTTTATAGTCATTGAAGAATGAAGACAGATCAGGCACGCTGGCTGTGCCAGAAATCACA
Organism: Limnomonas spitsbergensis; assembly: GCA_037349105.1. NCBI lineage: Eukaryota > Viridiplantae > Chlorophyta > Chlorophyceae > Chlamydomonadales > Limnomonas > Limnomonas spitsbergensis. The sequence goes on from JAYJMM010000120.1 coordinate 6,311,370, forward strand.
CATCAGCCCTACTTTTCAAGCAGGAGTACGCTTTAACAGCCTTTGAGAACAAATAATCGATACGCCGGCTGTCCCAGAAATCACACATCAGCCCTGTTTTTCAAGCAGGAGTACGCTTTAACAGCCATTGAAAACAGATCAGGAACGCCGATTGTGCCAGAAATCACAAATCAGCCCTGTCTTTCAAGCATGAGTACGCTTTAACATCCATTGAAAACAGATCAGGAACGCCGGCTGTGCCAGAAATCACACATCAGCCCTATCTTTCAAGCAGGAGTAAGATTTAACAGCCATTCAAAACAGATCGGGTACGCCGATTGTGCCAGAAATCACACAACAGCCCTGTCTTTCAAGCAGGAGTACGCTTTAACAGCCGTTGAAACAAATCGTGAACGCCGGCTGTGCCAGAAATCACACACCAGTCCTATCTTTCAAGCACGAGTACGCTTGAACAGCCATTTGAAGTAGATGGGGAACGCCGGCTGTGCCAGAAATCACATACCAGCCCGGTCTTTCAAGCAGGAGTATGCTTTAGCTGCCATTGAAAACAGATCGGGTACGCCGATTGTGCCAGAAATCACAAAACAGCCCTGTCTTTTAAACAGGAGTACGCTTTTACTACAGCCGTTGAAACAGATAGTGAACGCCGGCTGTCCAGAAATCACACACCAGCCCTATCTTTCAAGCACGAGTACACTTGAACAGCCATTTGAAGTAGATGGGGAACGCCAGCTGTGCCAGAAATCATATACCAGCCCGGTCCTTCAAGCAGGAGGATGCTTTAGCTGCCATTGAAAACAGATCAGGAACGCCAGCTGTGCCAGGGATCACACAACTGCCTTATTTTTTAAGCAGGAGTACGCTTTAACAGTCCTTGAAAACAGATCAGGAACGCCAGCTGTGCCAGGGATCACACCACTGCCTTATTTTTTAAGCAAGAGTACGCTTTAACAGTCATTGAAAACAGATCAGGAACGCCAGCTGTGCCAGGGATTACACATTGGCCCTGTATTTCAAGCAGGAGTCCGCTTTAACAGCCATTGAAACCAGATCGGGAACACAGGCTAGGCCAGAATCAGACACCATCCAGTTTAGTCCTTCAAGCAGAATAGCTACCACCTTTAAAGAGTGGTTGCAGACACGTCAGGAACGTAGGCTTTGACAGAAATAAGTTACCAGCTCAGTCATGCAACAGAATAGCTACCATGCTGTACGAATCCTTGAGGACAGATCGGGAATGTGTGCAGGCTATCTGATGCCAGAAATCATACACCAGCTCAGCCATGCAAGCAGAATGGTCATTAATCTTCAGAAAGCATCGAGCGCAGTGAGGGCTTTGGGTTCAGTATTCAGAGGCTGGAGTGTGTAGGTGTTGAAAGCCACAGTCAAGCAGCATCATTCTACAGCACCGTACAAATATAATCAGGTCCAGGCCGATGAGCAAAATCATCATCCAGATGCCCCAGAGTCGAGAGCCCAGCCGCTTCTTAATTTGGAAGCTCGAAGCACTGCAGATTTGGCGTCAGCCCTCCTACCTTACAGACTCCTCTCCGGGCCCATCTAGTACCCATACCCCTAACACAGTGTTTCCATGTCGGTCCCAGGGCCTCAAAAGTACCGTTATGTAATTAAAAAAACTTACTATTTATTTCCCACATGCAAAAGCACCACAGCCCCATGCAAAACCACCTTCAGCCTCATGCATCGGTGGACTCACCGTGGCGCTCTTCTCAAACGACACATAGTTGTCCTCGTCATCCAAGTAGACGACTTGCGTGGCAGCCTCTGCGGCCTCCAGAGCCTTCTCGACCTCGGCCGGCTTCAGCGGGGGTGGGTGGCCGCTGGCGATGTGCTGTCCTTGCAGCAACCCAGTGGTCATGAACAGCGCCGCGCGCAGCCCGTCTGACTCGCGCAGCATGCCGCCGATCTTGCGCCGCAAGCTCAAGCAAAGGTAGCTCATTATTGCTTCCTGAGACCCAAGCTTGGACTCGGTCTGTAGCAGAGACAGGCCGGGAGAAAGGCAAGACAGAAGTGAGGACCAAGCTTTGAGTTCAGGCTGTATGTTGAGGGCAAAGCCTTTCGAAGACTGGTGGCTACAAGTAGCTCCTGATCTGATTTTCATGGGCATGCCAGTGTGTGCAAGGAACACTGAGAATACCTTTTTTGTACTCTGCTATTTTCAGCTGTTCAGCCAACACAAGCAGGGCATAAGGTTGGCTGTGTTAGCGCTGTAAAAGACTTGCAATCAAATGGTTCAGGGATAGGTCTGCAAAATTCACATCTCCGTGAACTAGATATAGGATACCTATACACAAATAGGACCTTGGGCTCAACTAGAACCTTACTGAAGCAATGGTGCAGATATATTCAAGCAGCTGAGGTCAAGAACTAGTGTGCATTTCAATTGGAGCATGTTAATACAACAGCAGTTTAGCACCAGTGAGCCTCGATAACCAATAACCTACTATTTGTGAAGGTCCAAGATGTACAGTTAACAACCCCAAAGCTAAGTCAGAAATAAGTTATTGATTGATTTCACTCTTTCGATTCTTTTTGCGTTTCACAGCTTCAAGTCAGCTACACTCCGGCCGCTGACCGGAGACCCCTATTGCGGCTAGCCTTGCTACTTTGGCCACCAGTCGTAGGCTGGTCCAGGCTTGGTCCTTATCGGGCCTTTGGCAGCCAAGGGCGGCAAGCAGAGGCTGGACTTGCAGCCGTAAATAATGAAAACTTTCAACTAAGTGGCCACCCTTTTCTGTTGTTGCAGCCATAACTAAACAGCTCTCTCAATCGAACCCCTGACTGTATCCATCTATTTTCCCCAGGTGTGGAGAGTGCAGCTTGCGAGGCTTGCAAACTAGAATCCATGAACTAAATAATTTGTGATCAATCTGCCTATCAATGCCTAACAGAGGCTTCCTGGACGCCTAAAAGCTCAGATACCCCCTCAGGCCCCTACCACCCTACCTCCCGCCTTCCGGCATCCGAAGAGCTCTGATCCTCACACCTAACAGCTGAAGACCCTCAACCCGCCTCCTGGGGTTAAAGGTTACGGGTTTAGGGTTAAGGGTTAAGGGCTTAGTTATCAGGGTTTAGGGATTATTATTCTGGGATTTTGGACAGGATTTTGGAAATCCTGTATTTCAAAAACAATTGAGCTCTCTCCCACCCTCCCATTGAACAGCATCAGCTGGAGACTTTGCACCCTCCTGGCTCTCACCCAACCACCCACCCACCAGCTTGATATCCATGATGTCCACATGCATCACGCTGATCATCCTGCATAGCTGTTGAGCTCCACCGGAACCATGGACAGCTCGGTCAGGATCCAGCGGTCTGGTAGTTTTTTGACCTGGCCACCCTTGACAGCGGCGCATGTGTACTGCCGCTCAAACCTTTGGGGCAAGGAGCACCGAGACACACCACGGGGGGTGAGGGATGCCAGGAGGCCTGTGCCTCATACGCTTTTCTTCCGCATACTTAACTTTTTTGTTTTACTCTTGTTTAAATTCAGGGATCTCAGACTGTCCTGTGTAATACCTGGGGTCGAAATTATTCATTCAGGGGATTCATCCTCCTCACAATCAGACACAGCATGGCACAGAGACCACAGTGCAGTCCCTGCTATCGTCCCACTGACCCAGGTATAACAAGAAGGGGGTCATCAACTTCTCAGTCATCTCGTTCCACTGGCTGTGCTTGACATCAGTATGTGAATCCTCAATATTAACTGGGGCTGCTGGAAATCGACCTGTCAGTCCTGAATACCCACCAGCGCTGATGTAAAACAATATGCATGTCCGCTACTTCGAGTAGCATTCCTGGAAAACGTGTCAGTCAGCTATATCGACTACCGTTGCTGCAAATCAACATAGTAGTCCTCTATATCGACTAGTGCCCCTGGAAAACAATACATAATTCAGCTATATCGACTGGCGCTCCTGGAAAACAACATGTCAGTCCGCTGTATTGACTACTGGTAACACTCAGACTGGAAATAAATATGAAAGTTCCCTCTATCGACTAGTGCTCCTGGAAATTAAAATACAAGCCCGGTTTATCGACCAGCGCTCATGGATAACAATATGCAAGGATTGCAAGCCTTCTATAACGACTAGCACTGCTGGAATGAGATCAATATCTTTATCCTTCGTAGTGACCAGCGCCCCTGAAAATCAATATCCCAGTCCGCTATTTCGACTTGTGCTACGCCCCAATGGCATTGTTGAGGCTTGCAAATGTGAGAGTCAATGTGGCGGCTCTGATAACCCAAGGCCCAGCGGCCCAGCCCCAGCTGGATGGTAGCCAGGCCAGCCAGGGTTCTTGCTCAGGCACACACACATTCACATGGTACCTTTCCCCAATTCTCCTGCTTAGCTAAATTTTACCGAGGCAAGAGGAGATTTTTTAAGTTTGCTAGCATTTATGTAGCCCTATGAACCAAACTGGTATGTCTTGACCTCTACCGGAAATATGCTGATGACGGAGAGCCTGAGACCCTCAGACCCTACCCTTAGGTTTAACTGTTTCAGTGGTTGCTCAGTCCTGCTTCAAAAACAATTTAGTCACACAGGTGACAATGCAGTCGAAATCTGTTCTCTGTGATACCAAATCTATCTACCGAAGCAGTTAAGCACCCACATACTGTCCATGCATGGTCGGCATATAAGCATGATATTGAGAGTTTTTCAGATTCTCCATGCTGGTATGCTGCGGCAGTGAGGCAGAATCAAGGAAGAGAAAGGAGACCACGTCCATCTCTGTTATCATCTGCAAAAAAACTCACAATTGTCCAGATCAAGACATGCCTTGCTGCCCTGGATCTACGCACCTGACGGAAGGCTTGTAGGGGGTTTGAGTACCGTACGGCGGACAGCACATATTTCGTGTGAACAGCTGTCAATCATTTGCCTAATTGTTTCTTGTCTTTTGGGTCTTCTGTATACTTGTTTCGCTATTTCCATTCACCCCGCTTCACAAAATGTCGAGCGACAACGTAAGCGTGATGATTGCTGCAGTTGCTCCCGTCTCTGAAAGCCCTCTGATGATGCTCCTGCTGCCGTTGCTGCTCCTGTCTTCCTGACTCTGAAAGTGCCTCTGCTGCTGCTGCTGCTCCTCTTGTCCCTGAAAGTGCCCATGTTGCTGATGTTGTTGTTGTTGCTGCAATTGCTGCACGTAATGTTGAAGTTGTTGTAGCCGACCGGGCTGCGACAGTGTCTGCGCTACATCCAAAGAGAGGGGACAGACAGCCCGGGGACTTGCGTGGACATTTTCCACATCTTTGCCGACTTCTATGCGAGAACTATTTGGAGGAGGCTGGGAAGGCCACTCGCCAGCCAGGGCAACAACGACAGGAAGGGAGTAAAAACAACGGGGATCTTGTCACCTATTTTTGGTGTCTTTCTTTTTATTAAACCCCTCGCTCTTTTTCAGGGATGTTTTCTTTCGGGTGCGAACAACCATCGGCGTGTCAGTGCGATGGCGCATGGTCTGCGATAATTTTCTGCCAACGGCAGGTATCGAACTGGCGACCTCCGCTTCATCACTGTCGTCAGTGCTAGGCGATCAGCGGCTGACACCCGTACGGCACTAGTCACGTGTGATTACGTCGGGTGGGTGGCGGGCGAGAGGTGTCATCGCCGCGCGGCCCAAAAGCTTTCCGAATACATATCGCCTACACCCGACGTTGAGAGCAATAGAATCGCATTGCTAATTTGCTTATTTTGATCGAGGCCGCGCATGCGGCAGAACACTACGTCGCAACCCACCCCGGTGCCTGCGGAACGTCGCGAGCCGTCGCTTCGGCATAGTAGGTTAGGGCCACCGTTTTTTTTTCAGTCACTTTTTTTTTCTAGGCACACTTTTTTTACAGTCTCCCATGAAGGAGATCCCTAAAAATATAGAGAGAAAGATGACGGCGATGGAAATATGACAGGGCGAACGAAGTTGTCCACGCTGTCGGAGCGTTCATTGATGCGAAGTATTTTTGCATGGCCCAATATAGGAGCGATGCAAAATATGGCACTTTACGGGTACGACAGCGCCACGCTGGCGTTCCGGTGCCATTCCGGGGCGCGTTCCCTTTGGCTCGAATCCAGTCGCTGGGATCATTTGCGGCCCGAGTGTGAAACTAGGGAGGACCATTTTTGCCCACTTTCTCGCCAGCTTCAGCTACTTGCAGGAATCCGTCAGCCACAGACGATTTCATGTTATCCACCAATCACAATCTTCGTGTCAAACCAATCCCTGCTGCTTTGAACACGAGATACATCACAGTGCGTGTCATTTCCGTCTGGAATCTTATCTCCCTATGATGTACGTAGTCATCTTCTAACTCAGGATTTTTGTGGCCTCGCAGGTCTCATCGACTTCTCTTTACAATTTGTTAAATCTATCCCGTTTTCAAATTTAAAGCTAAGAACGGATAGCGATACAATTGAGCATAATCGCCCCCAAGCGTGCCTGGCAGGATCATTCGGATCATTCTATCTTGGACACAAGAGTCGTTGTGCCGAGCTAGTGTCCACCCGATGCGAGTTTTGCGACGGCGATTTCCAAATGCCGCTATAATCGAATGCTGATAAACGATCGGTGCTGCTGCAATGAATGCGCTGTCAGATGGCATGCTTACCTCTGCGGATGCCCGTCAGATCAACGGTGTTTTTAGGCGGGGGGCAGGAATTTTAATATTTTATCGAGGGAAACTGCCTATGTGTCGAGTCGCTGACCTCAGTCATCCTGGGGGAGCAAGCCATTGCATGCTGCAAACTTCTAGTTAAAAGAGAAAGGGAAACCTCAGGAGTTTCCAAGACGACCTACATGTGAGGGATGCATGCAAGATCAGCAAAATTGACAGTCGGCACCGATATCAGCATCTTGCTCAGTCAACTCGACTGACAGCAGTGGTGCCGCACTGCACCATAATAAACGTATGCCGACAGTGAGGATTCAAACATTGGGCACGTGGTGAGGCGCGTCGATTATGACTCAAGTAACTGAAGCAGCCATCCCCGTACGACGCAGCTTTGACATTTTTTCCGGCTAGGAAATAAATACACGTGGGCGGCAGGGGTGTGTGGCGAGGATCCACGCTTACAGCACGATTCTGATGCGTGGAGGAACTTTCGAAACCACCCTTTCGAAAGTTCCTCCACCCGATCTCGTGGAACAGGTGTGGAGGAACGGGTGGAGGAACTTTCGAAAGGGTGGAGGAACGCATTCTTTTCCGCGGAGGGGGGGTGGGGGTCCGCGGAACAATTGAACTATTGAGCTCATTGCCAGCGTGGCCGTGATAATTTCCGCGCCCTTTCCTTTCTATATGACGTTAATCGCAAGTTATTTCTTTAACTTTTGATGTCTTTGCGGCGATTTGGCGTGGATGAAGGGAGCAAACGACGGCTCTTTCGATGATGGAGCGAGCGATCTACAGTCACACAAGACTGCGAGCGATCTACAGCCACAAAAATAATGTGCGACATCCATAGTCGGTCTGCTAGAGAGAATAACAGAACGATATGCAGCAATGATATACACTGCAAGGAAGAATGCACGAAAGAAATGAAACAGGCGGCAGGAAAGAGCGCTGTGAAGATCTCCCGTACAGAACTCCAACCTTCGCCATTCTTCCTCCATCTCACGTCTCGTGGAACAGGGGTGGAGGAACGGGTGGAGGAACTTTCGAAAACTTTCGTATTTTTCCTCCACACTTGTTTCCTCCACCAATCAGAATCGGGCTGTTATCACGAACGAGAATGGGCTCAATTCCACTTGGGCGCTCACCGGAACGCGTTCCGGTAGCGGTTTATCTGGTTGGGCGAGGCTTCTGCCACGCTGGATGAAAATACTTGAAACGCAATTCCACTTGTATCCGGAACGTGTTCGGGTACGGCTGAGACCGACTCTCTAGTGAACAGCCTGTCAGGCATTTGCCTTATCGCTTCGTGTATCTAGAGTGTTCTGTCTACTTGTCTCGCTTAGCATGCTAGTCATGCTTGACAAATTGTCGAGTTGCAAGGTACGTGCAGCAAGGGATGCCCTGGCACTGTCGAACTAAGTTGGGTGTAGCAAATGTCAGGCCGCTGCTAAACGATAGCCCAGGCGATCGGAGGGACTGCTAGGGGGCACGCGTCGAAATTCGCCATTGGGTTGGCCAGATCGGTGCCAACTTCTACGCGGGAAAGATTCAAATGATGCCCCTGTTAAGGTTATGCGTCGGCCATGGCTGCGCAAACGGGCGAAAAGGAGTATTCGGAACGAACGAACGATGACGGCGATGAAAAATTGAAGATGAGGACGAAGTTATCCACGCTGTCGGAGCGTTGATGCGAAGTATTTTTGCATCGCTCAAAATATGAGCGATGCAAAATATGGCACTTAACGGGTACGGCAGCGCCACGCTGGCGCCACGCTGGCGTTCCGGTGCCATTCCGGTGACAAGTGGAATTGGGGAGGGTGAGCTGGCATGCCATTTCCGCGTTCCGGTGACAAGTGGAATTGGGCCCAATCTCTCACGGATCCCTCAATTCCTGACAGTGACTGTAGGGTTATTGCGTTTTTTGTTAATTTGGCATGACTGTTGGTTGAAGAGCGCCATGTTCAATTTACCAGTGCCTAATGACACAGTCGCGCTCTGGTTGAAGCTTTGCCCCTGCTCCGTTGCGCTGTTCGACGAGACTGGCAGCTTGGTAGCTGCTAACAGCAAAGCGACAGAGTGGTATGCAGGTGGGAAGGACTTCGTAGCCTGCTGGGGCCTCTTTACCTTGCCTTTTGCATTTTTGCCTCTGTATACCGGTACCTGTTGGGCATTTCTTTCGACTTGGCCAAATTTCATTGCGCTTGTTCACTACAGATGTGCACGGCACCGCCGACGTGAAGTTGTCAGCCATCGTCGATGGCGACCCGGTGGAGCTCCTCATGAAGCTGAAGGATATACCGTCTTTCAGGTGTGCTGGCGCCAACTCTTTGTAGACAAGATCTACAAGATTGATGCTTTAGAGATGAGAATGGATATGAAAACTGAGTCCTGTTGTTCCTGCCTAGCCTGGATTCTGCCTCAATGCCCACTGCCACACCGGTACAGCTGTGAGCTACCACGATGGAGGCCATGAGGCTTAAGGCTCTTACAGTTCACCTTCAGTTGTTCCTGCGCAGATATGTTTTGACATGGGCCACCACAACCACATGCATTTAGATTGGGGTTCCATAGTTTGGATGGAGGTTGAGACATGGGTCCTCTGGATACTAGCATTGCTTGCAAAAGCTACTGATGCTGTAGAAACATAACAGCTAGAATGGAGGATTGAGGAGAGATATGATGCAAGTGAATGCGTGAGAACAAGTTCTGTCATTTGGTCGATGTAGGGCTGGAACTGGAATTTGCATCATTTCCGCAACAATCATGCACAGGTAGCTGCAGCAGAGCTGTCGGGGCGGAGTGCCATTTGACTTAGGACACTGGGATATTGATTTGCCCCTGCCTAGCCATATGCGGACCGGCACGACTGTAGCGGGTGCATTACTCGGGTCTCCATACTATGCTAGGCTCCGTATGCTTAGCTTGAATACCCGGTACGGTAGAACCGATTTGACTCTGTTAAATTAATTATTTTTAGGGTGCGTGAACGGCATGCGCAGTTGAAAACAATTCAGTAAATTCCGCTGCGCGGACTTGGTAGTCACAGGCAAAACAAAACTGGGGGGGGTGCGCGAACTAATTACTGGTACGAAATATCAAAATTACTTTCAATAGTCGGCATAACGCTACTGAGAATTGTGCAATAGCACTAATTAGCAGGGCTGTTCAGTTCAGGGCAGTCGGCCTCTTCCTCTTCCAAAAAACAACAGCCAAGGCCTGACGTCGACGGGCCAGGGCCAGGTATCCTCCTCCTCCTCTTCCTCCACCAGCTCGACAGCTTGGCACCTCGGGCATGCGTGCGACAGGTCAAATTTGTTTGGGCAGGGTGGGGCATGGCACCGCACATTCTCTAGTAGCACACCGAGCAGATCTTGGTCTTGGCGATCATGGAGAGGGGCATCTTACGGATAGGATTGACAGCAGCATTGTTTTTTATTGTGTTGACAGTACGTCGTGGCTATTTGCCATGCGAAGTTTTTTTTGTGTACCTGCACGGACCTGTATTGAGAAAATCGTATTGGCTGCGCGCTCAACAAATAAAACATTTGCTCAAATTGGATGCTGCGCAGTAAATGCGCTGTGCGGATTCATGGCTTATATGCCTGCGCGGACGATTTGCTAAAATATCCAAATGCAGGGTGCGCGAACCCTATTCGGATCTACGGTACTGGTACCGATATATAAGATTATGACCTGTGATATCTCAAACTACAGGCTAAATCCCTTCAATCAAAATCAGAGCAGCGTTTAGCATATTAGACTCCTCAAACCTCACAGGATAATACTTTTCTTTCTGCACGCAACATTACCATGGTGAAGATAACCCTCGCACATGGCCTGCAATAATTCGTGCACCAGTGTAGAGGCTGGCTGCAGGTGCTGTACAAGCTACCTGGACAGCAGTACTTTAGGCTCGTGTGCACGCAAAGTTTTAGCATTCTGTCACGCACCTGCCTGTAAATGATTAGTATCTACCGTGCAGCAATCCATTCTCCTTTAATAATTGTTGGTGTGGGGAGTCTGATGCGCGCATAAGGCGACCTAAGCAGATCAGGCACAAGGCTCCAAGCATCCCTTGCCTTCTTACTCATGTCTTGCTGCTCATTGCCCCGAAGGTTTGAGCGGCAGTACACATGCTGCGCTGCCAAGGGTGGCCAGGTCAAGAAGCTGCCAGACCGCTGGGTCTCCACCGAGCTGTCCATGGTGCCTTTGGAGCTAAATAGCTCGTGCAGGATGCTCAGCGTGATGCATGTGGACATCACGGATATCAAGCTGGTGGGTGGGAGATCTGAATGTGTTTGGTGGGAGTGGGTATCCAAGCTTTTAAGATGATTAATAAGTATTTATGGACTGATCAGTAAGCTGCAGGCCTGTGTATTGAGCTTACCAGTCCTGCTGGGTGCACTCCTCAAGCCTGGGAGAGACAAATAAATGGATGTACCCTGCTGCATATTTTTCCTGGGGTGCAGGGGTATAGCCTCAGCAGGATGTGAGGTTGCCACTTCTGTTCGGCAGAACGCAGGGGTTAATCATCAACATCATGTTTACTCCTGGGACAGTCATGGATGTTACACTATGATCGGTAGTTATGGTTGGGGTCAATTTATAACTGCAGCACCACCCCGTGCCGCGCCACACTGTTCTCCTTACCCTTGCTTCAATGAGGTTCTGGGAATGTCCTGGGTCCAGGATTTTTAAAGATCCAGTAGGGTGTCTTGTCCATGGTGCGTGAAGGGACGCTTATACCTGTATTTTTTTGCCAGAGCTGGCCATGCAACATTTGTTTGAGTGATTCTCAGAGCGCTATCACTTGGCCATGCCAGCGGTAGCCCAGACAGCTTGAACAGACGCAGAAAATACGGGAGGCAAACTCTAAGCATGCTCTGCTTGTGTTTACTAGATGCTTACTAGATGCACCGGCATGTCTATGGACTGCAGATGGGGAGCTACTTCAAGCTCATTTAGAAAAGCTTGGCCCTAACCTCACAGCGTCTATCAAACTGGGTCACACCTTCCGCCTTTCTCCTTGCCTGTCGCTACCACAGACCGAGTCAAAACTGGTGTTCCAGGAGGCGATGCTGGGCGACCTGGTCCTGAGCCTACGGCGCAAGATCGGCGGCATGCTGCGCGAGTCCGACGGGCTACGCGCGGCCCTGTCTACCACCACGGGACTGCTGATGCGGCAGCACGCCATCAGGGGCGCCCCGACCCCGCCCAAGCTGGTGGAGGTGGAAAATGCGCTCATGGCAGCAGAAGCTGCCGCGCAAGTTGTCTACTCCGATGACGAGGATGGTTTTGTGGTGTCTGCCAAGGGCGCCTCCAATGTGCGTGCTCCTCTGGGACGGGGTCTGCAGAGCTGTGTATTTTGCGCGTGACAAATCCAGTCCGTTGTTTTTTTCATCAGCACCCTTGCATGCTCGCGCGCCGACAAGCTGTCCAGCCCTCTCTGCTGAAGGCATTTGGATTTCTTGATGTCTTGAGGATCACGGCTCGATTGCCCGTTACTCACTGATGCTGCTGTCCAATATCGCACCCATTGAGCGCTGAATCTGTTCCCTCAAAATTATACCAGGGGCGCTCTTTAGGCCTTAAGTGGCCCAATCTGGCTGCATTGACTGAGCTGCTCTTTTGTTTCTGGCACGAAGCCTGCCTCGCCTACCTTCATTGCTGTCCTCAAAACGCAGGGCTATGGTATTGAGCTGGACTCAGCACAGATGGTCAAAAGCGGTGGCAGTGAGCCGATGCTCTGCGGTGTCATGTCTGGAAAACTGACGCCGTCAGCCAGGGACTGTGGCGCCAGCCTGGAGGCGCCAGGCAGCTTTGAAACCCAGCTGTCCAAGTGGCAGCAGGACTCGGCGAGCATCAAGACCTGCTGTAACGAGCTGGCGTCGCACTCCTCGGAGCAGAAGATTTGCTTTGACCTGCAGATAGCAAAGGCTGAGGTTGAAACGATGGAGGTCAAGGCGGCTTTCGACCAGATGCAGGCCGACGTTGCAGTCCAAAAGGTCTCCTTCGATAGCCGCATGGCCAAGGCAGGAATGGACTCCAGTGATCTAAAGGCCGCGCTGCACAAGCTTGCCTGGGACAAGTTTGAGCGCCGCGCCAACTTCGACAGCCAGCTGGCCAAGGCCGGCTCGGACACCAACGTTATGAGGGCTGCACTTGACAAGCTGTCCAAGGATTGCTCCGAGGATAGGGTCGTGTTTGATGCGCAGCTGGCTAGGGCTGGCAAAGATGCTGGAGGCCTCAAGGAGGCTTTTGGGCAACTGACCATCAACAACTCTGAGCAGAAAGCAGGCTTTGAGCGACAGCTGATCAAGACGAGGCAGCAGATGAGCAGGATGAAGTCTGCGTTTGAAAAGCTGGCTGAAGATACAGTGGATCAGAAGAGCAACTACGAGGGGCAGCTGGCCGAGGCGCGGCAGGACGCTGGTGAAATGAAGGCCGCGTTTGACGAGCTTGCGTGGGACAACTTTGAGCAGAAGGCCACGTACGACTACCAGCGGGAGAAGGATGGGTTGAATGCGGCCGAGCAGAAAGCAGCGTTCGACCAGCTGAATTTGGACAATACGGAGGAGCGGACTATGTTTGACAACCAGCTGGCGAAGGCAGGCGTCGACTCAGTGGAGATGCAGGCAGCTTATGAGCAGCTGGCGGTGGACAACTCGGTCCAGAAGGCTGAGTTTGACCAGCAGCTTGCACAGTGCGAGACCGACACCAGCGGTATGCAGCGCGCCATGGACAAGCTCTCCTTCGACTCCTCGGGCACCCAGAGCAGCTTCGACAACCAGCTGGTCCGCGCCCAGATGGACGCCGAAAGGATGAAGTCAATGTACGACAAGCTGGGTTGTGACAACACCGAGCAGAAGGCGCAGTTTGACAACCAATTCGCCACTGCTGAGCTGTATGCTGGGGTGATGCAGGCTGCATACGACAAGCTGGATTGTGACAACATGGAGCAGAAGACCAGCTTTGACAACCAGCTGGCCAAGGCCGAGCTGGATGCAGGTGATATGAAGGCAATGTATGACAAGCTGGACTATGACAACATGGAGCAGAAAGCACAGTTTGACAACCAGTTTGCCAAGGCTGGTCTGGATGCAGGAGATCTGCAGGCTGCATTCGATCAGCTGGATTGTGACAACATGGAGCAGAAGACCAGCTTTGACAACCAGCTGGCCAAGGCCGAGCTGGACGCGGGTGACATGAAGGCTGCGTATGACAAGCTGGACTATGATAACACGGAGCAAAAGGCGCAGTTCGACAATCAGTTTGCCAAGGCTGAGCTAGACGCGGGAGATCTGCAGATTGCGTACGATCAGCTGGGTTATGACAATTTGGAGCAGAAGACCTGCTTTGACAACCAGTTGGCCAAGGTCGAGCTGGATGCAGGAGCGATGAAGGCAATGTTTGACAAGCTGGATTGTGACAATACTGAACAGAAGGTTGAGCTGGATGATAAGTTAGCCAAGGCCGGTTTGGATGCCGGGGAGATGAAGGTCGCTTTCTACAAGTTGGCGTTCGATGGCTCCGAGCAGAGGGCCGCCTTTGACAACCAGCTGGCCAAGGTAGGCCTAGATGCAGGAGAGATGAAGGCTGCATACTATAAGCTGGCCTATGAGCACTCTGAGCGCAAGTCTGAGTTTGACAGCCAGCTGGCCGAGGCAGGTGTGGATGCAGCTGTCATCAAGGCATCCTTTGATAAGCTCAGTGGGGACGTCGCGGCGCAGTCAGCCAGTTTTGAGGCCCAGATGGAGAAGGCGCATCTGGACTCAGGAGAACGGAAGGCTGAATATGACAAGCTGTTGGGGGGACAGTTCGGTGCAGCTGACCCGGTTCGGCCTCCGCCAGGCCAAGATTGATGTGGTGGCTGCTTCGATGAAGGCAGCGCATGACGCGTTGGCCCTAGACATTGTGGCGCAGAAGGCCAGGATGGTCGCGCAAATGGGAGGGGCCGGCAAGTGCTCTGATGGCAGGCAGTTGGCTTACGACCAGATGCTGGCAGAGCATGCGGCGCAACGTGCAAGCTTTGAGCAAGTGATGGCCAGGGAGGATTTGGACGCAGATGAAATGCATGCCGCGCTAGACCGACTGGATAAAGAGGGCGCAGAGCTCAAGTCCAGGCTGGATGTTCCGGTGGCGAGCCTCGACTCTGGGGAGCTGGACTATGCCTTGGGCAGCGGGGACAGGGGGGCCTCAGAGCTGGCCATGGTGGGTGAGGCGCTGGCATCCCGGGGCTCAACTCTTTTTTCGACGCTGAGTAATGGGGTACTGCAGTTGAGCTGTATATTGTACTGCTGTGTGAGTGAGGGTCAGCTGCCGGCAGGGGTGTGCCGCTTGGCCAGCTATCAGCCGGCCCATGGACGGAGTTTTTTATTTTGCCTTTGCTACTATATTAGCCTAGCAATTACTGCTCGTGCCGGAGGCACTGTGCCTTACCAAATGACGGATACAGAAGCAGAACTTCTTTACTTGTTGCACTGTTTGAAATGCCTCTCCATCCTCAAGAATCAATGACTTGTTTGAATAGCTCAGATGTTTGTCATGCAGTGTCTGTAAGAGGAACCTATTGAGGTTTGCAATTACAATATGTTACTACACAGGGAGATGATATTAGCAACCTAATTGGCACAAGTTTCACCGTGCTTTATTTGTCTTATTTCGGTGCTGTCTACAGATGCAGGATCTTAGACGCTGCATGCTTTTGCCGACCATTTGGAATTAGTAAGGGGCGCTTTCAACCATGTTTTGATTTATAAATGTATCCTGCTTCAAATCATCATTGCTTCGATGAGAAACATGCTTGTAGACGCCAAGTATGGTAAATAAATAAGTAATACTACGCTTTTTTGAGCGCGTCTTTTTCTCGCTGAAGATGGTAGTCCTGCCAGTAAGACCCTTCCCTCCCACAATTATCTTTTTTTATGCTGTCTCGTGGCGATGGTGTTTCCTTGCCCTGATGTGAGTGTCGTCATCTTGTTTATCTTGTTTATCCCATGTGCGTTTGGCGCCATGTGGAAATGAAATGCTGTTTAGGTGCGCCCATTTGTCCAGGAGGGCCTTGAGGAGGGCAATGTGTGAGATATTGAAAAAAGAATTGCTCTGCCGCTGTCATGTAGGGCCTCAAGGAAGGCAGTGCGTGTTGTTTTTCGTGGAAATGTTCCAGTGTAGGGCATCTTAAAAAATGCATAAGAAAGGTACCCACCCGTGTGTGAGAAGACAATGTTTTGGCAGAACTTCCTCGCCTTATGGCCTCGTCCTTGAAGAGTGGTGGTTGCACTTCAAAATCCTAGGCCCTCCCGTTTGTATCAATGTAGCCTATACGAAGTGTTTAAACAGCTGCTTACTTCTCGTCAGTCTTGTTTATAACTACCGGTAGTAAACTAAGTTACCTTGAAGCCATGATGAAAAGGTTGTTTGTAGCTTACCGGTACCAGAAGTGTTCAAGCACCATCTACTCTCCATGGGATGTCTCATTACCCCCCTGACAACATATTTTGACACATTTTCACGCCGACATGCAACCTATCGACTTGGCAAAGTCGAGGCTAGGAGACGCCCTCTGTTGAGCTCGTGGTTGCAATCATACCCAGTAGGCACAAATACAGAGGCTCGATGGGCAGCCATCTGATGCCTCAGATGCAAGACAAATGGCCAGTGCCACAATGTCTAATTGTAAGCGTATATACTAAACGTATATAGAGCGCGTGGCAGGCATGATGGCATATGATGCTCAGGCACATGCCATCCTATGTTAAGGGATCGAACCCGCCACACAATCTTCTCTCGCCCCCCGACTAGAGCGCCGGGTTTCATGTTCCTGCCCCCTCACATATGAGGATGGCATGGCTGCACCATGGCCCAGGCTGTGCTGGAATTGAGCCTAGTCATTCCCCACCAGCCCCACGTTGCCGAGCGTTCAGCAGGGCCCAGCGGGTATGCACTGCTCTAAACATGCCATCATAGCTGCCCCTGTGGCGCAGTCACAGGCCTTGGTGAAGGTCGCATGCAGCTTGCTCCGACCTCCATCGGCCCGTAGGACATGATCTGCATGCCCTCATAGGAAAGCAGCATGCAGTGTTGCGGTCCCATCGAAATCCGAACTTTGCAGGAGGGATGTGACGTGCAATCACACCCAATGATCAGTGATGGCATTGAGCAGGCTGGATTGCTGGCTGGCAAACAGCCAGTGCAACACGCTGGTTAAGGCCATCAGCCGGTAATTATTGGTTCATGTTAGGGGATCTCTCTTCCAGTTGAAAGGCTGGCTTCTGACTGGCTGTCAGGCACTAAAAGAAAGCCCCGCACCGCCATCCAATCATGCAACATCTCCTTGAGCACGTGCCGCTGCTTGCCCTCTTGAGTTGTCGTTTACCAGGCCAGCTGGATGAAGGGAGCAATCATACCATCCAAGCCATATGCGGTATGCATGCACATGCTGGGAAGAAGCCTGTCAATGACGTTACACCTCTGGCCTCTGGGCCCTGCTCAAATAAGGCTCAGCCGCGTGGGCGCCTAACGAAATAGTCGAGAGGAAGAATTGGGGGAAGAAGCATGTCAATAACGTTACACCTCTGGGCTCGCTCAAAGCTCGGCCGCGTGAGCGCCCAACTGTTCAGAAGGGAGTGAAGAGGGAACTAGAAGGAAGAGAGGGGGAAAGGATCAAAAGGAGAGGCCGGGAAGGCAAAGAAGAACAAGTCCAACACCTGAGTTCCACTAGAGACTAGCCCACAACAAAGCCTCTAAGAAAAGATAAGTCCACAAAAGCAAGTGTATCCCATCCCTGCTTGGCCGCGAGGGCGCCCCATTGATCAGAAGGGAGAAGAGAAGAAACTAAAAAGGGGGCAAACAACAACAACAACAACAACAAAAGGACCAAAAGAGAAGGCCGGAAAGGCCAAAGACACCGGCCTCAGAAAGACAGAAACCCTGGAGACCAACCCTCAATAATGCCCACAGCATAGTCCACAAAAAGCAAGTGCGTCCCACCCATGCTCAGCCTGGTACAACTGGTGGAAGTTAGTGGCAGCGCCCGGCGGACCTGCCCACCCCCGCTCCCGTAACTGCTCCCTGACACTAGGGCACTGGAAGCACACATGCAACGCATCCTCTACCTGCTCGCTATCCCCCCGTGCCCAACACCTCGCAGCAACAGCGTGCTTGTCGCCGCTGACCGTTGCACCGTCCTCTGGTATCAGCAGTGCTGATCGCGCCAAGCCGCAGTCGCAAATTGATGCGCACACAAGCACACTCCCGCTGACTAGTGCGGCTCTTGGCTTGCGCCAGGTCGGCACCCGCCGTGGACTGGAACCAAGCGCGGTAGGTCGCCGCAGATCTGTGCTCGGTGGTAAGGTCCCTGGGGTCCCCACCGCCGCTTGCGTCCAGCCGTGCTTGCTCGTAGGCTGCGTCGACGATTGCCAACACCTCTGTGACGGGTAGGCGCTATAGGGCAGCTGCTGCCTCGCGCAAGGTGAGGGTGGCTGCCTCCCGCTCCATCTCCTCTAATGCACCCAACAGATCAGAGCACCATGTGCGGCCGCCAGTGCCATGGCTGACTGCAAGCTGCATATCTGCTGCCATGGCTTGAGCCATGAGAGGGCTGCATTGCTGTGCCGCCGATGCTACCGCTGCATTGTAAAAGCGGAGGATATGGGTCCACCAGTCTCCCTGTAGTGGCTGGAGCTGCAGCTCTCTCAGGGCTCCCAACTGGCGGCTGGTGCAGGTAGCCCCGCAGCCTGGCGCAGGTGCTGGAGCAAGCTGGACTGCATTTTGCTGGAGAGACATTGTCACGGCCGAAGGTGACAGGTGACCCACGCACACCACGTCGCCGTAGTTAGCCGCAGGCGCTGCATACACATCTGCCAACCTGATGCGGGTTGGAAGATGGCGCCTTAGGCCCACCTTGGCTGCCATGCGGCGAACGCAGTGCAGCGCGGCAGCCAAAGGCGCCTCCCTACCCTCCATGGCCCTCTTCAGGCCGCCGTTGTCGTGCTGAGTGATGCCCAAGATCTTGGTTTCTTTATTGGATACGCTTAAACACGGCACGGTCAAACGCAAACATGGGCTGGCTGTCGGCGCTGCGCTGCCAAACTCCATGATCTCTGTCTTACTAACATTGACCTGAAGCTGTTTATGTGCCGCATACTCATGCAAGGCATCAAGCAAGTGTGCCTCCCACATCTGGTAGGAGACAACGTGGTGGGACAGGGCTGAGTGCTGCCTCTCTAGTGCTAGGTCAATGACATCACACCCATGGGCTATGCTTAAAGGGCTAGGGGGCGTGGGCGCCCGATTGTCTGATCGGGCGGAAAAGAAACTACCGGTACAGTAGAGGCCAGAGGAAAGGAATTGACGGAAACGAAGAGGGAAAATACCACCCCCTAAAGGAAAGGAAGTCTGAAGAATCCCCAGCCCGTTCAGATTCTAGCCCTCAACAAAGGGAAAATAAACAGATATATCAGGTGGTGGGTCAGGACAAGTGCTAGGTACCGCGCAGTGTAGATAATGAGACCTCTCAATGCAGCAATGCATGTGAACGAAATGTAAGCCATGTCAGAGCTCCTTTTCCATCAAGGTGAAGGTGTGGAAATGTCAGTTTTGTAAATACCCGCATGTTGTATTGGATTGCTATAACCTGGCTGCATAAGGCTGTGTATTTTAATCATCTCTCCATGATGTTGTTACAGTTTGCGTCTCATGCTCCTGCCTTCCCCCCCAGCAGTTCATACAATTCTGGAATGGTTCAGGTCTGAATCCACGATCTGGATGTCAGCAAGCATTGCGATGGGAACAGAGCGCATCCTGCTTGTGACTAAATCGGCAGGCACAGGAGGCTTACACTGAGAAGTGGTCCCTCATTCTTTTGAAAGCTTCATGGACAGGCTCTGCCGCAATCGGTGCATGTGATGGCTTGCACCGCACTTTGCCTGCCAAGAGTCAATGACATTACACCTCTGGGCCCTGCTCAAAAACGCTCGGCAGCATGGGCGCACAACTGTCCCGTCGGAAGAAAAGAAACTGAAGGTAAGAGGGAAGGAGGAGAAGAACACAAAGTAGAAAGAAATACCCCCCTAAAAAGGAAAAGGCAGCCCGAAGTATGTTTGCCCCTCTTAAGCCTATTCCCCAAGAAGGCAAAGAAAAGCAACAAATCTAGGCCTCAACAGCCCGTACAACGTCCTCAACAAAAGCCAGAGCCTCCCATCCAAGCCTGCCATGGTACAACTGTTGAAAGTCTTTGGCGCCCTCCGGGGGGCCTGCCCAACCTCTGTCTCTAAGCCTCTCCTTCACGCTAGGGCATTGGAAGCAGACATGCAGCACATGGCTGAACTGGGAGGGCATATCCTTTGAGGAACATCTCAAAGGGTGAGGGGAGATCTTGTCAGCCTTCGCTTCAGGAAAGGCTGAGGGGCACACATAGAGAGCTTCAGAAATGCCCATTCGGAGGGGGGTAGCCAGCTGGTGATGTCCATGGATTCAAGGGTAGGCATTTGAAAACATCATTATTTGAATTATGAATGTATGCCTAGCAACGAATGCCTCAATTCCAATTGACTAGGTGAGAGTATTTGCAACAGATACACATGGAGATATGACATACAGGTGTTTTAGGAAGCAAGGTGACAGAGGAAGCGAAAATGCCATGTTTTGAATTCAGTGATTGAGGATGAAGGCCTACATGGGTTTCAAAGAAGCCCGCAATTCACTGAGCTAGCATCACTTGCCTGCTCGGTTTGATTTCTCATGTCCACCTCTTGAGATTTCTGATGGGATTTTGCCTAAAAAAACGAAGAAATTATAAAGAGCATGCATGCATGCATAGTGCGACATCCCTCTGCGCATGGCACTAACACACCTGAAGCAACTCCTCTGGATCCAAAGCCAAGCTGAGTGTGGCTCTGAGCTACTGCTGTCTGCTGCGTTCTTTTCCCCCACTGTCTCTGCAAAGGGTAGTCTTGCAGATGTATGATGACTGATGAGGGGGGAGCGGGTCCAAATCTACATGCCTTCAACAGCTGTTTAACATCTGCTGCACGTGAGTCGTCCTCCTCCTTCTTCATATCTGAAGACAGCGCTTCTGTATTTACTGCCTCTGCCGTGATGCCGACCTCTGGCCGTCGTTCCTCAGTCTCTGATTTATGGGCACGGAAGACGCGCCATGCCCGGGCATTTCCGTCTTTATCTCTTCCGCTTTGATGACATGTATGCGGGTTTCTAATTTGATGTGAATATTCATATTCTCGAAGGGAGTATCTGTTTTCATGGAGGGAAACTTGGGGAAAGGAATTAAGACTCGCCCACGTCTGAGGTACACACAACACAGCCGTTCAGTTACCGGTATATATAGCAGTTCCTCTAACATTGATCATTTGAATTGAGAGCAAGTTTCCTAGCAACTTGAGCCCGGGTAAAACGCAGGAAAAATATATTACACTTCCAGCCATGCACGGTTGCAAGACTGTCACGTGGCCACCAGACTGGATGCTCCCCTCCTAACATTGTTGTCTCCACTACAGCGGAATGGTGACTTATGTCACTCAACGGTGAATCAGTTTGATAACCAACGTCGCTGCGCCCACAGAGCTGCGTATTGTCTTCAACAGCGACGGGCATGTGCTTAACCCCCTATTTCAGCCTCTGCCACAGCCGTGATCCTTGCCTCTGACACAGCCTCTGCCCCTACGTAGCTAATAGGAAGCTGCCCCAAGACGTTCCATGATCACTTTGCCCCGGTTTGCAGCTACCCAGCCTCAACGCGACAATTTACCGGTAGGGTAGGATGGGCTTCAACATGGGCTTGGTTAGGGGCTTGGGCACCCATGCCCCTCTCTGCTGGCACCTCCTAACTGGCTGGATGATGCACTAAATGACTTCATCACACTCCCTCATGCTATGCACAGCGCATGGTAACGACATCAGCGATGCATGCATGTCTTAAAATGTTGGGCATTCCGCAAACAGCTTTCGAGTGGCCATACTTTCAATGAATTCAGGCATACCGTACAAGAGGCAGCAACCAATCGATGCTTCAGGGTGCTCTTTGACCACATGGTGAACATACTGTACTAGGCATTGATTGTTTCGTTCGAACACAAGTCATGTCACTAATCTTCACTCACTTCCGTAAGTTTTTCTGAAGGAAGTCCTGGCTAACAATCTCATGTGCAGAGGTGAGGCCACCCATGTGGGTGGGAAGTCCTCAGTGTCAAGCCTAGAAGAAATAGATTTCAACTTCCCGACCTGCTGCGACGTTATGTTTCAGTACATTTCAAATTGCGTACCGGTACACCATTCACTGATTACCACTCAGATGTCCTCATGCATTCTGCGCGCACATGCCAGGCGAACTTGAGTGCACGACGCTCGTGATACCAATCTCTCACACAAGTCCCATTGTTTAGTTTAGTCACACTTGGAGAGACACTTAATTATAAGGCCTGGAGCTGATATGTCAAGGTTTTGAAATTGTTTCAGTTATATACAATATACTTAGACAAAGAAGCCTCAAATGACATTCCATAGCGGTTATGCCTTAAGGAGGGCAAGAAAACCAGGACTCCAGATACACACACACTGGTCTGCGAACTTGAACTCAGTGCAGCAAGATATAGTGTAAAGTTTAGGATACATAAACTGAGGGCCAAGCAATGATCCGCAAAATAAACGGGCAAAACGTACTTTGCTCGTCCAACTGCATGGTCCTGCCAAGGCATGTACTGCTGCAACGCTACTCGTCTCTGCCTGCAGGCGAATAACATTTATGCCGCATCGTGGCAGCCGAAGGAGCTTGTTCAAGGCAGGTCAGGAGCAAGTAGCCAAGGCGCCACGGCGCGAAAGCAGCAAAATACACTATTTGGCGCTTCATTTCTTTCCGAATGGGAACAGGCCTTTCTTCTTGCCAGCCTTCCCCTGCAGTAAGAGTAGTGGTTACGCTGAAGTTCAGTTCATGATCTGCGCCACCAACTTGCAGCATGCTGATCAATACAAGCCATTCATGAAGGCTTGAAATTTCGTTTCACAAAGATGGCATGTTGGATGTTGGATGAAGAAGGGGGCGCTCGATACGCATGTTGAAGGTCAACCACACCCACCTTCTTAGTAGCAGTGGCCTCGCCATAGATTCCACCATAGGTACTCTTGATCACTTCCTCATAGCCCAGACCTGCCTCACCAAGGTTGCTATCCTGCGAACCATTTATAAATGATACGTCACACAAATTTCCCAACAGTCATTAAATGCATAGGCAAGTTCCTAGGACGTCAGCCTGGACCTGTCTCAGGCAATTTGGAGCACGCTTGCCAAGAGGGACAAATCTGACTTACTTTGCAGTGATGAGTGATGAATGAAGAGATGACATGAGTTGAAGTCATGGACCTGTGTGACTCCTGCTGCTACCCCTACACAATGATCAGGTTCTTCAAAATTGGGCCCCCCTGATCACACGAGCTTCATGCCTGCTTGACCAGCTGACGAGACATCATCCTATGCGCTTGACCCTAAAACATGCTGACTACCCACTAATCGACTGACTTGCATAAGCTCGGTACATCATGACCCCGTTAACTGAAGTACATGTGGCTAATCAGATCAATACAGTTGAATCACTTCTATGCAGCAACCTATGGAGCTTTTCATGTAGCAGGGCTGCAGTTGGGCTTTCTGCAATTAAGCACTGCCACTCCTTCCCTGGGATACTTCTTGCCAGGCAGCAGGTCAAACCTCCCCAGGCTTCGGACATGTTGACGCGGCTTCAGGCTCGCTGTTTCTGCAGAGCCGACATCCTAAATACTATCTCCCAGGGCAAAACTGTTGTACCTCCCTGGACATAACTGATAGATGAGGGGGTGAGGTTCCCCCTCCACACTTCTGGTTCAAGATACTTGTGCAGTTTCATAGAAACTTCACAAGTATTTTGATACCTGGTACTGTAAGCCATACTGGTGATGAAGTTCATTTTCCTGCCCATCGGGCCACTTAGGCCAAACCGACAGACAGCTAACACTAGGCCCATAGGTATCGAAGTTCAGTAACTTCAATAGCCAGTGGTGCAACAAGGCTTGCTGCATCACTGTCCTGCAGCAAGCAAAGTTTTAGCAAACAAGTCCAAGAGGGCGCTCCGGGATCCAACGGACCTTGATGATGACAGACTTCATGAAGTCGCCAAACTCATCATCCACCTTGTAGGCAAGCAGTACAAGCGCTCCGATGAACCCGATAGCGCCTAGGGAATTGCAGCAAGGTGAAGCATTGTGAAAATAGCAGCAGGGAAGCGGTTTGTAACAGTTGCAGGAGTTCTGTTTGTGGCGGCGGAGCAAAATTTGTTGTGCATGATGACGCGTTAGGTAGTATTCCTTGTGTGGATATCCCTAAATTTAGAGCTTGCATGCCCTATCCTTCCATAGGTGCTCTTTAATATGGATGAACAGGAAACAAGGAACGTCCACAGTCCTGCACAGGGCCAGGTCACCCAGGTGCCACTGTTATCTGATGCCCCATGTGCCCCTTAGTGCCCCTGCATCTGCCAGCTGCACGCACTGCGGGTCCCAAAGGAACCGGCCTCCCGTCTCAATCTGAATTCAAACGCTCTTGTTCCAATCCTTTACATCCATTCTGAGGATTCAAGATTGGGCATAATGGTGAACCAAACAACATCTTTGCGATGGTAGCCATATTGGGCAACTGAATCAAAGTATGAAACCGTTCATGAAGTAACCGTACAGTAAGAGAGTACGCTGCCGTAACATCCTGCACTTTGGACCAGGCGTGGGGATTACACCTTCACAGCTGAGGCATAAAGCTTAATCCCCCAAATCTATGTATGCATTCCTGCAATGTATGCCGGCTGCATTCGCACTTGTGGATGGAAATACAGAGAGTCATTCAGGACAAGTAAGCCTGACAGCTTGTGGTTGGGGAGCTGGAACTGCCAGTGACCAGGCACATAGAACAGTCTGAATAGTGCCTCACATGGATGTTAACTAACCCTGGGTATCATAGATCGCACCTGGGAATCCCAAAGATTGCACTTCGAAGCCGATAGGTCCAAACTTGGGGCCTTCGGACTTGGGGGGAGAAACGGAGGGCGCAGCCTGAGGTTCGCTGGGCTTGTCACTGCTCTGGAAAGCCTGGGGAGAACAAACACAATACAACGAGATCGTTTAGGTACAAAATACCTTGCAAACGGAGGGGGTCCGACACCGGAACCCTGAGGCGTGTCTGAGGTTATCCCTGCGCAGCCTGTTGCGTCCTTTGCCCGCCTTCCAGCCCACGGGACAAAAGTAGCACCGACATTGTTACAACGTGTGTATATGCTTTGGATGGTCTTGCACACATTATAAGCTACTGGCTATGTGCTAGACGCTGGTACCTGACCTTGTAAGACCGAGAGGGCTTGGTAAGGATGACTCCGGCCTCCGCCACGGGCGCCATAGGTGCCATCAGCAGGGCCACGGCCGCGAGGGATGCTGCCGCAAGCTGCACACGCTCAACAACACCTGTGCCATACAAGCGATCTCGGACCTCATCTTCAATAGCAGAAATACGCCCCACGGGACAGGTGCTGGCTGGGCCTCACATCATAGCAATCACACTTCTTAAACTACAATGATTGAGGCGACTAATGTTCTCTTTGCTATTTCGCCTGCGTACCGTGGGCAGCCTCGACGCGGACACATCGAGGAGATGCCTTGCTGACGGTGGATCGGGCACTGATGCACTTAGACTGCATGGAGAGGGCCATCGCTACACCTGTCAGGGAGTACCGAGTGAGATATTGCAGCTGATGGTCGTGCAAAGTTTGCGTTTGGGGTATAGGTATGAGGGCGGGTACGGCATCAGGTGAGTGGTTAGGAACAGAGTGGACTCAAGGTTATGTTAAGTTGCACGTACCTTCATGTTACACAGGTAGGGTGAAACGTGCTTGTTTATTGCAAAGTTATTCTAGTTGCAACCAGCTTCGCCCTTGGTCCACATTATTCTGGCCCTGTGTCTACCGGTACCGACCGTTCTGTGTCAACTCTCTCAGAGCCCTGCTCATAACAATAGTAATCGCATCCTAACAACAATTGAAAAAGAAGGAAGGGGAAATGACGTTGGCAGAGACACGTGATTCGGTGTGGGGGAAATATACACTGCGTAAACACGCACACGGCACCGCTATGCACAGATCCTGCCTCAAGGCGCCTCTCACGTCTCCTGTCGCTCCCTCAGTATCACGGGCACGCTCGTGGACGGGATGTTCCCGAACTCCGTCACTATCATCGTGACGTACTCCGCCGGCATGGCATCGTACTTGAGGTTGAGCAGCCCCAGGCCCTGCTGCTCCTGCCATCCGGCCAGGGCGCGCACATCCGGCCGCCCCAACACCGTGGCCAGCGCACCCGGGTCTCCCAGCTCGTTGTGCGTGATGGAATCCAGTTGGACACGCTCGTGGAACTTGTAGGACTCGCAGCAGATCATGACCGGCTTGCTGTGTGCATGCGCGACCATGGCCACAGCAGCCGACCCCGCCCGGCCCATGACAGTGCCGTTAGACATGACGGCAGCTGCTCCCAGGAACACCTGCAACATGCATGTCAAGAAGGACGCATTTGGGCACCAGAGCTTATTTCAGCAATTCAAATGAAAGGGGGGGGTGACGAATCATGGCCTTGCTGGAAGAGCTGCACGTACAGCATAGGACAGTCTATTATTATGCCTGCCAAACCGTCTTCGACGGCCGCCAGGCTGGGCTACCCTACCCTGCCAACCGAAGAACAGTTTGAAGCTACATGGTCCCTCGAGCACTCTATGGAGAGTCACCCACAGCAATGCAGCAGCTGCAGCAAAGAACACGAGGACTCATCCCAACATTTGGTACTGCTGGAACAGCTCCTTCCCTACCAATATAATGAGAGACGGTTAACAAGATCTTAAAGACAAGTAGGACTGTCCATCTATTTCAGACTGTCCATTATCTTAGGCCCGACAGGCATGCCAAGAGAGCATACCGGTAAACAGGATAAAAACCTATTCAGAATGCACCACCCTCTGCCCTCTTGGCGCCCTATAAATAACCACGAAAGCTGAGTAGGTTCCCGCTAAGAGAACGTTTACGAGGGATGCGGAAAGGTGGCCCTGATTAAGAAATGCAGCATTAAGAGGAGCGTGCAATACATGACGCAAAGCAGAAAGACCCCCTCCTCCCTCGCGTCCCTATCAGAATCATTAGTTCTCCAGTGCGTGGACTATACAACATTTATATCCTCCCCCATGAAAAAAATATATACACATACCGTATATTTAAATTTACCGGTACGGTACCGTATATAAAACAATTGTATGCACATGACCATCACAGAGCGGTGATGCGCCGAGCACCGTCAAGCGCTGCATAGATTTTTAGCCCCCTGACCAGGAAAACATGGCATCCGTCAAAACGGAATTCTGACAAAAATCCCACATGTGACCGGATTGACCGCGCAAACACATGCATCGTTTACCGGGAGCAAGCCCGCCGCCGCACCTTCGTGACCTCGCGTATGCCGTAGGAAATCGCGTTGAGGTGTACGTAGTTGCACGACACTCCAGCAGCCAGAAGCTTCTGAGGACATGTACCAGCAATGCAACACAGGTGTTGCCCCTTTTGAGATAAACAGCTGTGGCATGCCACTTGCATGGCCCACCTCAGCGAAGAGAACGCCTTCATATTAAAGAGCGTTGTACTTGCAGGAATCAATTCATTCAATTTCAGAATTCATTCAATTTCGAAAACAAGTGAACGAGGGTTGGCAAGTTGGCATTAGCTCGAAACAGCAGAGGCCCCCTCCATTCATGTTTCATGGCTCTGAGAGCATTACATTTCCTCCCTCCAGTTCTACTTAAAGGTAATTAAATCAAGAAGACAATCGTAGAGCACATCCTACCCCCCCCATTCTCAAGCTGGAAAGCAGACCTGGGCAACCCAGCTAAGCTACCTCAACCAGCCTACCCCCTTATCTCCAGTCCTTCAGCAGGCCTCAACAACCCAGCTGACACACCTCAACTAACTTGGCACCCTCTGCACCCTAGCCCCAGTCACCCCCCTATATACCGTATATATATATATATACCGTATATATACCGTATATATACCGTATATATATATATATACCGTATATATATATATATATATATTTTTTTTTTAATAACCTCACCTGCAGCATCTGCTTGCCCTCCGCATCCGGCCGCGCGTCCACCACCACGACACGGAACTCCCGCTTCCGCTTGGCCGCCTCCAGCAGCACCGCGGCCACCACGTGGCTGTATGCAAACGTGAGGATAACGTCCCCGTCCACCACCTTGGTGACAGCCAGGTCCACGATGAGCGTGTCGGCCAGTACGATGCGTGCCTGGATGAAGTCCGCAATATCCTGTATCCGAAGAGGGTTCAGGGTTCAAGGTCCAGCGATCAACATTCAGGGTTTCTGGTTCACGGTGCAAATGGGGTTGAAAGGGGGTTTAGGAGGGCTCGGGGTTTAGGGTGCAAGGCTCTGGATTGATCCCGGGTTGCCGTTGAGGACTTTGGATTGGGGGAAAGAGAGGTAGCAGGGTTGAAGAGTTTCCTGGGATCAAGCCAGGGCCACTGCAGCGTTTGCATTGGGAAAGCCCTTGAATTAGGTTGAGGAATGCAGGGTTGAAATCTGGTATCCTAGGAAGCTTGAGTCTGTTCACCACACCCAGACCTAAACCAGAAACCAGAAAAGCATGGACATGCGTCCCGCATGTGGAACAGATAGAGCTGGTCAGGGAGCGAGACGGCATGTGCAGCCCCAATCATTTAATCCTCAACCCGCCATGGGCCACAGCGTGTTTTCAGGTTCCGCGGATTTGTATAATCTGCTGATTATTTGAGGGTGAGGTCCCATCAGGAATCTACACAGGACTCACCTGAATGAGGTCTGACTTGGCACTCGCCTCAGGCTTCCCTGGGTCGATCTGCGGGTAAAAGAAGGGGATCGGGATCACATGAAAAAGTACCCAGGGAAGACAGGAGGGGGACAGGCTGCCCTTCAGAACGCGTAAGAAAACAGGGGAGATGGGTTGTCTACAAGAAACTGCTGATGGTAAAAGAAGGGGATAACTGGATAAGGCGTATGTTATAATGTATCAGGGCAGAATAAAGGGATACTTGCACTGCACACTGTATAATAGGAGGGTAATAGCATTTTTCCGGTATGAAGATGAAGAATGGGAAAATCAAGCATTCCTCCGTCCCTCTCTTCCTCCGCCGCCCCTCTTCCCCTATCCTCTTCCTGTCCTCTTTTTCCCACGACTCCCTTACCTTGCTCAGCCTCAACTTGACAAACTTGATCGCATTGCCCATGGATACGGACAGAGGGCGGCACTCCACCAGGAAGGCGATGATATTATTGAGCTGCTGAGTCAAGTCGCGGTTCAGGCTGCGGCCTTCAGGCGTGGTGTAATCCCGGACGACCTGCACGGTTGAAAGAAAGAGGAGTAAATCCGTACTGACACCGGTACATGATTCATGATAAAATAAAGAGCACAGCGGGACTCTGATAGGGAAACAGAGGTGGGGAAGGGGGGGCAAGTAGTGATTTTATAGTTTGTTCCCTGAACCATAAGAGGAGAGGCCAGAGCAAGTGTTGAGAAGAGAGAGATGTACAAAACAATAACAAATAAGAGGTGGGTGCCGTCACCCAAAGAGAGGGTTGAGCATCACGGGTTAAAATGCCATGATGAGCTGTTTAAATGTTCAAAGTTTAGGGTCGTTCAGTGTTCATGGCATGGTAGCACAATCCGGCTGAACCTGTGCCGTATCCAGCCGTTTCGTGCCGTATCGTGGCACTTAGGTGGTACAATCCGTCTGAACCTGTGCCGTATCGAGCCGTATCATGCCGTATCATGCTACCATGGTTCATGACAGCGTTCCAACTGGGGCCGCTGGAATGAGGACTGGGCATCGGCCCCGGACCTCAAGGTCTCCCTCCGTTCCAGAACACAAAGCCTAAACCTGAAGCAATCTCAGATTGGTGCTGACGCTGCTACTTTGACTGATAATGTCTTCCCGCACGGCATGCCAATCCAGGCATGCGTGGACTGGCTAACATCCCTCGGGATGGATGTGCCAGACAGAGGTCGGGGCATGCATCGTCATCTTTTTACTTTCTTCTTGTCCACATGACGCAACAAAGCGCCTCCCGGTGTGTCACTGTGTCCTACCTGGCAGAGTGTGTGCGCCAGGTAACACAACCCACACTGACCTTGAAGACGCGACCCCCCCATTCCCCCTTCCAACAAAACGAGTCAAAACCGATAGCCCCACCTGGTGTAGTGCTTACAATCGTACATCATGGCCTATTACCGTGTGCTGGCCCCAGAGACCGATTCCCCTACCATCGCCCGGGTATGTCCTACCTGGCAGAGTGTGTGCATCATGGCCACACAGCGTGCATTGGCCCCAGCTATCGAGCCGTCCGCGTATCGGAGGCCGAGCTGCAAGACGGCTGGGTGCATGACTTGTGTATCCTTGTGCCGGCTGAGCAGCGACGACACCGACACCTGGGGGGTGGAGAGTGTTGAGGGGAATGGATTTAGGTTAAGGTTTTAGGGGGATGAGGGGAATAAATTTAGGGTTGAGACGGCAGAAGGTATCGCAGATGATTGAGGTTCGGAGAGGAGGAGGGGTGCTAGACGCTTGAGGGAGGCGGCGCAAGGTGAAGTGGTGGAGAGAATGGTGGAGAGGAGGAGAGGACAAGACGATGCAGTTGAGGAACCCTGAACCCTGAAGGGCAGAGAACAAGACGATGCAGGGGATGAACCCTTAATCCTAGGAGTGGAGAAAAACACCATTCCGGGGAGGACTGATACCGAGGCAGGGAAGTGTGTGCGGCAGGCCACTGAGGTGGCTTTCTTTTTACACCGTCATTCCAAATAAAATGCGTGCACGGTCGACTGAAGGAGAAACAAATAAGTGCATAAGAAAAAAATGCACCCCCGTTCACCTCAGTAGTCATATGTTCATCCCATAGCTGCAGTCACGAGGTTTTCTCCAATCTGTATATCGCGCTGCTGTTCTGGTGCAGTTACCTTGCCTGGGCCATCCCCATTAGCGTGCCAGACTCCCGCCCTCCCACTCCCGACCCCGCCCCCGCCCATGGCCCAATCTCGCTCTCACTCCCGACCCCGCATCCAGCACCAGCCGCGTCCCGCTGCTGCTCCACCCCAGCCTTACCTCCTAACCGCTGCATTTCCTCCCCTACCCGCCCGCCCACTGGTCCACAATACAACGTCTGCCGCCATGCACCTTCTTGTACTGCTGGAGGTGTGAAAACATTTCCGTCGAGGCAAGGGAGGCGACGCGGCCGCTCTTCTTTGCAGCCGGCGCCTTGGTCGCGGCAGCAGCGGCGCCCGCGGCGGCAACTCCAGCTAAGGTGGCTTCAGCATGGCCGGCATGCGGCACCTCCGCTCTGTAGGCGGTCAAGGTGGCAGTCAAGGCAGAAGCTAGGCAGAAGCTAGGTATGCTGCACAAAATGCCAGGTGTTTTTGAAGCACTATATGTACAATTTATGCAAGGCCAGACGCCGTTCCTCATAGTTGGGGAGTGATTTGGGGTGGGAGGGGCATTGCATCTGTTACCCTTCACCCAACCAGTATGGCACTTCCTGAAACAGACTGGCAGGCAAGCGCACACAAATCCACATGGCACACAACACCGAGGATCTTAACCTTCGGGTAGCAAGTCAATCCTACCCCTAACACAAGCGCTCAACTCCCTGGCACTAGCCAGCAGGCTCCAGGAGGCACCCGGATCTAGCCCCGGACACCCTTGACCGGCAGGGCTCATATCTAGGGTCAGGGTTGCAGAGCCGTACTAGTGATAGAGGGGTCCTGAACCCTAAAGCCTTTATCACCCAAAACGAAGAAGATGACGCTAAATCACCATGAGACACAGACACCCACCCACACATACACACATAGTGCAACATTTGTATTCCATCACCCTGAAATCCCCATTTTTGTTGACAGCAGCAGGTACCGATACTGCCTGGCAAGCTGTCTGATCTCCAGTGGACACTGCAGCATCCTATACATCCTCCCATTTCATTCTTCCCCGCCACCTCTTTGTCAGCCGACTCCCCTTTTTATCTACACACGTGTACCTCTGGGACACCCCAGCCGATATTAAAAAAACGCAATGCCCCAAAACGCATTTTGAGGGACTAGTCCCAGCTAATGTCACAAGACACCCCCATCACACACAAAACACATATTTGACATCTAACAACCGTCAAAGACCGACGACCGAAACCAGAGAATAGGGCAGCCATGCATGGTAGATCGCCACGCAGACAGCCATGCATGGTAGATCACCACGCAGACAGCCATGCATGGTAGATCGCCACGCAGACAGCCATGCATGGTAGATCGCCACGCAGACAGCCATGCATGGTAGATCGCCACGCAGACAGCCATGCATGGTAGGCAGCCATGCAGACAGCCATGCATGGCAGATGGCCACGCAGGCAGCCATGGTAGGCAGCCATGCAGATACCCATGCAGTTAGCCATGCATGATAGGTAACCATGCAAGTAATGAGCCCCCCATCTGGAAACTTGCTTTTCTTTGAGCTTGCCAGCTGCTGCCGCTGCTGCTGCTGATGCTGCTACGTAGGCACCAGCGGCAGAAGCAGCGCTAGGAGCCTGCCCAAGGGGTGGCTTCCCAGCAGGAGGCTTGCCTGAGGACTTGGCGGCCCGCTGCGCCTCCTGCATGAGGTTTAAAGTTCGGGGCATGATGTTCAGTGTTTAATGTTCGTAGTAAAGAACCTGGAGAGTCAAGCTGCGCGCCTGATTTAGGGTTCAGGGTTCATACTTAAGGACATGGATGGCCCGCTGGATTTCTGGGGTTCAGGGTGTATCACTTGGATGGCCCAACTGTCCACTCAATTTGTTGTTGAGCGTTTTTGTTTTACGGTTTGGGAGGGAGATTATGAGAGGGGGTAGTTTTTAAAGGATTTCGAGTCACGCATCTTGAAGACCTGGCAGCTTATCTGACTGAGAGTTCAGGGAGCACATGGATGGCCCGACTGGCACAGCCGGACCCGGCTAGCAGGGCTGGGACCCGTCTAGCAGGGCCGGGACCCGGCTACCACGGACTGGACCCGGCTAGCACGGCCCATAATTGGATCACCAGGTTAGCCTGGCCCGGACAGCACTTCGATGGCCGGCGATCTCTCCAGCAGGGAATTCAAAGTTCAGGCTTCAGGGTTCGGGTAAAGCACCTGAATAGCACGGCGGTCCGCCCGTGACAGGGCAGGCTTGGCCTCGCCTCCCCCTCCTCCGGCAGCCCCTCCCTCAGGCCTCGCTGCTGCTGTACCGCCTCCACTGCCGTTCCTCCCTGCAGCTGAGGCCCCTGTGGTGGAGGGTTTGCCGCCGCCGAGGGTCGCCGCCGCAGCCTGCCTAAGCTTCTCTTGAGACGGCGGAGGGTTCACCTGCGCCAGACGGGCCTGGCGCGGCGCCTTGGGCGACAAAGGCGCTTGCGCCACGACGGCGGATCCTAGGCTCATGATATCTGCGCAGGCAGGCCGTTGTTGTTGTTGTTGTTGTTGTTGTTCTTGGTGTTGCTGTTGTTGTTGTTTTTGCTGGTGTTTTTCTCTGTGTTGCGGCATTATTTGATTTCTTCCATTTGCTACTAGACAGCACCAGCACTGCCACACACAGGACCTGATCCCTGAAGGGGCCCAGGCAGCGCGGGCAAACATCCAGCATTAAAGCAAGGTGGCATGATACAGCACAGGTTAAGCCGGATTGTACTACCAAAATTGCACGATACGGCAGGATATGGCATGATACGGCACGGAGGTTGGCCGGATTGTGCTACCATGCATTTTAGTGGGCGGGCGGGATCAGGACAGGGGATCAGGACAGGTTTTCTGCTGGTACAGGTAAAATCGACGCCATGATTCAAAAAACGGTATCATTTGTTTTTTTTACCTCCACGGGGCCCAGAGACGTGCCTAACAACACACATACCAGACAAGAACACGTCCAATCAAATACTGGTAGAGATCAGGATATTTGAAAGAGGGTGTGACAAATGCCCCAAATCCAGCAGTAACCCAGGTTTCTGTGGAATGTAGCAATAAACACACAAGTGTCAAAATGTACATAGACGCCCATGGCCCAGGATCAGGCTGACTGGCCCCGCAGCTCCAAGCCAGGCAAGCACAAGCCGAGGGCGTTGCTGCAAGTTTTCTGGCCTGGGAGCAGCGGATTGCAGTGATAAATTGAGACTGAAGTGCAACTTGGGAGGAGAAAGGGAGCCATCAGGACCCGGCGTCCCGGCAGCTGCTGACCCATCCCGAGCAACAGCTGAAAGGTCCTAGTGCTGCATGCCATGCTGCACCTTGGGCCGCCGGCCGGAGGCCGGGCGTGGCTGAGGCCAAGCCGGATTGGAGGTGGCTGCCCGGCACACAACACCCACACGCCCATATGGCACGGATTGGTGCAGGGCAGGACAAAATGACAGGACAGGGCGGGCAGAAAAACAGCACAGCCAGTGCCCAGTGCCCACCAGGGGGTGCCCAACATGACGTGTCCACCAGGGGGTGTCCACCAGAGGGTGCCCACCATGAGGTGTCCACCACAAGGTGCCCGCCAGGGGGTGCCCACCATGAGGTGTCCACCATGAGGCGCCCACCATGAGACACCCACCAGGGATTGTCCACCACGAGGCGCACACCATGAGGCGCACACCAGGGGGTGTCCACCAGGGGGTGCCCACGATGAGGGGTGCCCACCAGGAGGGTGCCCACCATGAGGTGTCCACCACAAGGTGCCCGCCAGGGGGTGCCCACCATGACGTGTCCACCATGAGACACCCACCAGGGATTGTCCACCACGAGGCGCACACCATGAGGCGCACACCAGGGGGTGTCCACCAGGGGGTGCCCACGATGAGGGGTGCCCACCAGGGGGGTGCCCACCATGAGGTGTCCACCAGGGGGTGCCCACCATGAGGCGCACACCAGGGGGTGCCCACCAGGGGGTGCCCACCATGAGGTGCCCAACATGAGGTGCCCACCAGGGGTTGCCCACCATGAGGTGCCCACCAGGGGGAGTCCACCAGGGGATGTCCACCAGGTGGTGTCCACCAGGGGTTGCCCACCACGAGGTGCCCACCAGGGGGAGTCCACCAGGGGATGCCCACTATGCGGCGCCCACTAGGGGATGCCCACCATGAGGTGCCCACAAGCCTCTTCATCCCTTCACAAATTGACCCATTCACCCTTTCATCTCAGGCACTGGTCCACCCATGACCCTCAACCCCTAGGCAACATCCACACACGCTTCACCCACCTGACAGGTTGGTGGTAGATCCAGGGGACGTGGCATCCGAGTTCGGGCTGCTTGCCTGCGCCATCCGCGAGGCGCTGGCCTCGAGCGGCTCATAAGACGGGTGCGGATGATGGATGGACTGGGGCACTGAGGAGGGCATCTGCAGTCATGGGCGAGTGGGGAACTGTTTGCTTGTAATTGCGGGTTTAAGCTAGGATGCAGCTATACCACGAACACCAGTGAAGGTTAAGTGAGGAGCGGTTAACTTAAGCAGGTGGAAGCTGGAATGCAGCTATACCAAGGCCCACAGACAAAGGCACATGGTGCAGCAAGCCATGTTACTCAGGCCAACAAACGAACGCCAATGAAGTTCAAGTGGGGTACTGTTAACTTTAGCAGGAGGAAGCTAGAATGCAGCTATACCACGGCCTACAGCCGAAGGCGCATGATACAGCAAGCCCTGTTGCTCAGGCCAACGAACGTATGCCGGTGAAGTCTCTGCCCCCAATGGGCCCGGTGGTGGCAGCCCAGTGGCACCCCAAAGATGGAATGGCGTGCACTGAGAAACAAAAAGGGGGCGGTGAATTAGCTGGAGCATCGAGGAGGGCATCTGCGGTGAAGGCGATTGGAATTGTAGCTCTGGGGGAAGGGGCATGAAGGGAGGATTTTATACTGGCACCCGATAAGATTTTTAATTGCATCCTATGATCAGTTTAAACTGTCCATGGTGAACATGGGATGGAGGATGGGGCTCTCCGGGATGAGCCGGGACTGCGGGACTGGCAGGAAGGCTCTGGCTGTCAAAGAGTGTCACCCAAAAGGAAAACAAAATGCAATTTCAGCGGCTTCAGGTCCCCAGACCGGCGTATAATTAGCAGGAAGATCAACAGGAAAAACGGGTTGTGTGGTTTAGAATAAAAACAACTGTGCTGCAGAAAGCCATTTTGCAGGGTTGGTCATCAGGCGGCGCAAGAAGCCATGCCAGAAAGACGTTAAAACACACACACAGGGTATAGGGATATCGTAGGGGACTGCAAACAAAGCCAAACCAAACCACACATGAAAAGAGCGCAGCAACACCTGCAACACGACGGGCAGCGGCCCTGAATGGTGTAAACGCCCCTCGCCGACCCGAAGCTTGGAGACGGCACCCGGGGCAACCTGTGGAGCCAGGACCTCGCCATCAACGGTCGGCACGATGGCCAGCAACATGTTTGCGGGGTGGCTGTGATGTGTCTGGTCCCCCTCGATGCTGCGAGGGATCAGAATTCCGA
The DNA here is from genome assembly GCA_037349105.1 of Limnomonas spitsbergensis. Lineage (NCBI taxonomy): Eukaryota > Viridiplantae > Chlorophyta > Chlorophyceae > Chlamydomonadales > Limnomonas > Limnomonas spitsbergensis. Next base: position 6,347,592 of record JAYJMM010000120.1, read on the forward strand.
CAATTCAGGCAGTTGGTGACTGTACATCCAGGGTGTACATGGGTCTATCAGTTCCAACAGCCAGGGAATGTTAGCAAAATTTCAATGCCCTTCATTACAGATGGAGAAGTTGCAAGAAAGCAGTGTTTCTATTAGCAGGCTAACCGTCGCTTCAGGCTTTGAAACAAGGCGATGAGCAATGACAGAATAAAGAGTGAGAAGTTCAGTTTCGGAGCCCAAGGGGAAATGCGTAGCCTAGGGGGAAAGCCTAGGGGTAGAGGGAAGGAGACTGGTAGGGAGGGGGAAAAGGGAAGAAGGTGAGGTAAATCTGGAGCCCCCACCCTCCAACCCTCTATGAAGTTCAGTTTTGTTGCCTAGGGGGACAAACAGCTCAAGGGGGAAATTTGTAGCCTAGGGGGAAAGCCAAGGGGAGAGGAGGTCCATGGTAAGAAAGGGAAACATACACGGTTGGAATTTAACTCGGGAGCCTCCATGTCCATGTTTCATCTTTGTAGCGCAGGGGCCTATTCGCAGCCCAGGGGAAATTCATAGCCCAGGGGGGAAATCTAAGAGGAGACAGGCAGGGAGAGGGGAAGAGAAGTAGGAAAGGGAGAGGGAATGAAGTCCCCCCTCAAAACACTGTTATCGTGAGGAAAGGTGAGGATACATGTCTGGAAGGAATGTTCTCTTCCAAAAATGTCTGATTTGTATCTGAACTTGGAAAAGCTTGCAGCACCAGAATAAGCAGCTGCACCTCTACGCGGTGTTGAAGACTAGCAGCATATCGCCAGTCCGCAAATCGATTTGACAACTGCCAATTGCCTGGATTCGTATCTATCAACAGAGGGAGGGCAACTGACCCGGCCAATCAGCCGTATCATACCGTTAAGCGTTAGCAGAGAAGCATTATATGAATGCATCACATGTTTTTCAGAGTTCCGGAGGATTCGTCCCCCCCAGCCAAGTTGGTGGGGCTTAGGTGTGCTCACACTCCTCATCACACTCTGGGCTACGAAAGTTGTGTACTGTTAGATAAACCAGGAACAAAACTGACCAAAAAGGGAGCAAGCACGAATGCCAATGCAGTGCTTTGCGACAGATGAAGAAGGTTCAATTAGGGTGTACCAGTACAGATATCAAAATTACGATGGAAGGAGTTCAAAAGGAGGCATTCTGTACATTACTTATGACCACATGGGTGCAAGCAGAGTAGAGAGGATGAAAAACCAGCATGGACAGACTGCTAGTTTGGGGATCTGTTCTTAACCGCAAATCGATCAATCACCTGTGCCTGGCCCACAGGCATATGGTCAATATTGAACTCTGAGTCGTAGACGGAGGCTCCGATCCTACCATCCCTAGCATTGTGTGCGTGAAGGACCTCCTTCATCAATGGAAATGGGCTGCGCCTCCTAGAGGGATAGCATGGACCAATATGTGATCCAAGGACTCCACATATGGACAGAATGAATGGTTGGTACCGAGCAGACCATGCAAAATCTTGTAGATCTTCTGCATAAAATCTTAAAATCCTGCATGGTCTGCTTGGTACCAACCATGCAAAATTTTGTACATCCATAGAAACAAAATCTTATTAAGCCTTTATCAAGTACCTGCTCTTTAGCTTCGCTAATAGTCTTACCTGAGGTACACATTTGCTGCTTTCTGGATAATATTCTCCGTGGGAGCGCAATTCAAGATCTCTCACCTGGGCAACGCTGCGCCTCCCATGGAGGTTGGCGCAGATGAGTCCTACGAAGCGCAGCAGCCAAAGTTAAAACACAATATCAGTTGGCAGTACCTAATCTGAGGGACTATAAGCACAGGATGGGGGATATAAATTCAGGTTGGGTACCAGAACTCGAAAGGAGGTGACAAAAACTTTGGGAACCGTAACCAAGGAAAACAGAGAGACACTAGCACAGATGAGTGACTGAAAGAAGCTTCCATACCGCCGCAGCACAGATAAAAACATGTAGACAATTGCAAATAACAATTGCATTGACTGTTTGGGTAGCCCTGAGGCGGGGGATGTGCAGGATGCCTCTTCAGTTTTATAGCAGCACTGAGACAGGTAAACTGCTATGTTAGCTCCAGCCGGTCGTCCCACACTCCCAGAATGCGTGCTTGAGGGGCTGCTGCATGCACTCACCGATTGTCTGCGATTGTGCACTGTAGAATCGGCACCTCCTGTGCTGGACTTCTGGATCTGCAGAGCCAAGAGACAAAAAATACTCAAAGGGGCCAGATACACCTGTCATGAAAACAGTGCTTGCCAAACAGTGCATGCGGAACGGGCCCACGCAAAAACAGGTCCATGTGACATACCGGTTGACCCATGCAAGATGAAGCCATGCAAAATATGCCCAACACGCGCTGATCTGCTGCATAGAATGAATTCCAGATTTCTTGGCGGGCTCTTTTCATGTTTAGTGCCATGCACCTCTGCATGTGCATGAACAAGGGTACGCGCATGGGGGCATGGGCAGGGATCCAGAGGGGGAAGCCACGCTAGCAATCTTTCAAGCATGCAGCTTGGTGACAGGGCGAAGGAATGGCCAAGTCGCGACATTGCCAGCCCTAAATTGAGCCGCTCCAGGCTGAGCCTTGTGCTTTCAAGTGCAAGGGTTCGCCAAAATCGGGCAACCTTGCCTGAAAGGTGGGGGGAATGATGACGGGCGTTGGGGAGGTGGCACCGATATCGGGCACGTCCAGCGTCGAGAGGATGGGGCTGTTGTCGCCACCTTCCACATGGAACCCGACCACTTGCAAGGCTGGACTGCCGTGGTGACCTGCATGGACGGATTTGGCGACGGTTCAGGAATAGCTGGACTTCAAACCCTGGACTAAAGATGATAGGCTGAGGAAATCAAAGTAGAGCAATTTTCCGAGCGAGCGGTATTCAGCCTTGAGGCAGGGCTTCCAACCTTGGGGCACCGGTATGTTCATCCTGAGACACGGGTATAATCAGGGCCCTTCGATTATATAAGGGACTGTATATTGTTGCACCATGCGAGCGAGGGCGAGGGCGAGGGCGAGGTCAAGGTCGGCAGGCCCATTTCGCCACTCTTTTATTTACCGCTCTTGCATCCGGCCTTTCTACCCCTCCTCTTAGGTCATAGCTCCCACATACCATATTTTCAAAATTCCTAAGCTGCCGATTCATGTCACGACACTGCTTTACTGCGGAATGGCTGGACCCGATGACAGGAGTGCTTTGGAGGTACATGCCACAAGCATACCGTTTTTACGACATCTCTCCCGTACCGGCAAGCTTGTTCACAGATTGACATGAAAAACAGGAGAATGTTCCAGAGCTGCTGGTTGTGGGTTACACAGTGACAATGCTGTCACAGGAAAGGAAGATAATTGATAATGGGGATGATAATATGAGTTTGAGGATCGAAGCGCATTAGCAAAAGTGGATGTTGTTGCATTAGCGCCTCCCTCCATGCATAACGCCATGCCACTCATGCATGGTTGATACAAGTTCTCACCTCCACCCCGATGTACAATACCAAACAATATAAGCTAGGAGTGACTGGGAAATAATGTTCAGGATGCCTTTCTGGCAGCTAGACGAATGCTTCCCTCGCTTTTGCACACCAGACCACCTTGGGGCTCCTGGGTGCTGACCACTGGCTTACGGTCAGAGGAGTGGTGGACCGAGAAACGGGGTAGAGGAGGTCGCTGATTGGGCCGACATCCCAAGTCTAAAAAGTCTCTAGCACCGTTTGGAGGACCTGCCCATCCCCGCTCTCTAAGTTGATCCTGCACGCTGGGGCATTGAAAACAAGCATGCAGCGCGTCCTCCACATGGTCGCCGTCTCCCCTAGCCCAACATCGCAGGCAGCACCGCCTGTCACGCTGCTGAACACTGCGCCGTCCTATAGTGTCAGCCGTGCTGACGGCGCCGAGCTGCAGCCTTAAGTTTGGGCGCACGCAAGCACACTCCTTTCGGCTGGTGCGGCCCCGATGTGTGAGTAAGGGGGGCTGTGGTGTGGGTGAGAGAGCCTGGGGTGACAGGGCCTGGGGTGGGAGGAACTTGTGCTCAGCTGGAGTGGATATGAGTTCGGGGGGCTGGTGCACGGGGGGAGAGGAGGGCCTGGGTTCCACTGGGGCAGGGAATGATCAGGGGAGCGGGGGACTGGTGCACAGATGAGGTCCATTGGGAAGGGAGAGTGGTGCTTTGAACGATTGGGAGAGGGTCGACGGGGAGCTGGATTCCATGAGAGTGGACAACTTTTAAATGGGGGATGTGGAAGGCAAAGTAGTTTTCGTTTTACAATTGTGTTGTGTTGCTTTCCTGAGCATTTATAAGGCTGCCAGCCACTCAGCCAGGTGTACATTGCACAAAGGAACTCAGTGCTTGTGGCTTCGCAATGTCAGTTTTTGAAGTTGAGATTTGCAGATTTCAGATCAGGGAAAGTAAGATGCTAGAAGCACGGTCTTTTATCAGAATAAAAAGTAAAGAGCTTAACGCCTAAACCTGTAGCAGGTTAAATGGGATATGCAGTCCTGCCAGCATCCAGAGTGCAAGCTCACCATTATGAGTTCACTGAAGTATCACTCCCATGATACTAGAATCAACTCATAGCGGTAAGTTGTCAATACTGGGCCATTTAATCAGACATTGCAAACTAGCATAATAAAAACTGCAACAAGGCAACTCTGTCTTTAATAATCAACGATGTAATTGTGCGAGTGAAGAGGGCAAGATTGCATGATGTCAGCGGGCTGCAAGCACCATGGCTAATGGAGGGAAACACACTAGCACACACTCCTCCCTGATTAGCTAGCATTGAGTGCTCAGCATTTTACGGACTGGCCTAAAACCTGGAGCATACTGAAACATATTGCCATGTTTCAGATCTTGCCAGGATGAACCTATTCCGGTGCTCAATACCGAGATAGCAAGCACGGTGTAAAATACTGAATACCGGTAGCGGAAAAACGGAAACAGTACATAGTATCAATTAGCTTTTGACATTACTGGTAATTCAAAAGCTACTTGATAATATAAAACCTTTTCTGTGGAAATTAAGGACATTAATTATATACAAATAAACATCGAACATGTAGGCGCATCGTCCTCTTGGGCCCTCCGCCTGCACTACTGCAGTGCAGACTCATGGACTCTCCTCCACAATATTACAGGTTCCCCTCCACCCTAAAACCTGCAACCCAAGTCAGACCGTAGCTGCCCCGTATCACACTCCACTGGTGCCCTCTGGACCCTTTAGCCCCGCTGAGACCACAGAGGTCTGCCGATTAGGCTCCACACTTGCTGGCCGGGCCGGCCACGAGGCGCCTTCAGCCGCATCAGCCTGACTTGCAAGTCCAGCCACGCTTGCTGACAGCGCTGGCCACGAGGCGCCCTCAGCAACACAGACCTACCGTGCATATTCAGCCACGCCATATGCATTCATGCTGTCACAACCAGCATGCTGGCACGCTCGCATGAAGGTCACGCTGACGGGCTACTGCTAGACATGGGTGCCTTCAAGGAGCTGTGGAAGGGAGATGAAGCAGGTAGGCCCCTGCAGGGATAGTGACCTGGCATCATCGTGTCTTCCATGAACTGCATATGGCCCGTGTGGCCTGTCTAGGCTGCTTGTTCCATCTGGCCTGCCTGTCTTGCCCATGCCGTCTGGTCCATGGGGGCGTTTTGCCCGCCTTTCTCCACGTGGCTCTTGGGTGCACACGTTAAATAACTTTAGTAGGGCCACTGACCTCCAATGTGCCAATAGGGCCACTAACCTCCAATGGCTGATTGAGTTATAAGGTGGCTGCAGCTGCTGAGGTGGATTTGACCGTGGAGGGAGCCGCTTGTATGACAGCCAGCTCAGTCAGCAGGCGGGGGCCCGGCAAGCAAGGGTTGCTGCTGGACCTGAGGAGTGGGAGCAGGGAGGAGCCGGCTCGTGCTAATGGCGCGCCATGCCATAATTGCTGCTGCTGCTGCTGCTGTGGCAACAACGGCAACTGTGGCAAATGCTGATGCTGCTACTGCTGCTGCCCTGGTGGCGTCGGCTACTGCGACAAATGCTGTAGTTACTGATGCTGTTGCTGTTGCTGCTAATGGGGGGGCAGCGGTTTGGGCTGCGGGTGATCATGAAAGTGAGGGTTGGGTTGCGGGTGATCATGAAATTGAGGGTTGGGCTGCGGGTGATGGAGCTAGTGTGGGGCACAGCTGGCAGCACCCTTGCAGACCTCCAAGACCTGCTGCTCCTACTTCTGCTGCTTCTGCTTCTCTTTCTTTTTGCAGACCTTTGAAACGCTAGGCCGGCAGGCGGCGTCGAGGCCGATGATGCATCTCCCACCGCTGCAGGATCGCAGGGCAGGGTCAAGGCATATTTCAGGGTTAAATACTTGGAGTTTAGGGTTAAGGGCTCGTGGTAAAGGGTGCAGGGTGGCAAATACAAGGGGGCATGTAGATCAATGGTGCAACATGCATTTCTTAATGATCGCAGGGCAATCCAGGGGCAACAGGAAGGGCTCAATAATCGGGGGTTTTAATTGAGGGTGTCAGGTAGCAGATGTGAGGACGCCTTGAGGTGAATGATGCGCTTTAAGGGGTACAAAAACTAAAACTCATCTGCCTACCATAAAGGTACTTCCAGGCCCTTTGAGGCGGCCCCCGCCTGCGGCTGATCCCGCAACACAGCCCTCTCAGTTGTCACAACAGCCACCTCGGCCACCGCCGCCTGCGATGGCTGTGAGTATCCGACCCAGAGGAACCGCGCCGTCTTGAGCTGCGAGGGCAGTAGCCCTGCCAGGCAGTACTGCGAGGGCTGCAGGGCATGCAGCGGGTGATGCTGGTCCGAGGGCAGCCTGCGCTGCAGCTGCATCGCCTGGGCTCGGGCACGCAGCGCGTATAGGCGAGGCTTTGCAACTAGCAGCACCTGGAGGCATAGGGGTGGAGGGTGGAGGGTGGACAAGGGCTGTGTGGTGAAACAAGGTACTGGGAAGTTGGTGACGGGTCAGGGCTTGGTTGTCGTGGCTGACGGCTGTCGCGGCTGGCAGAACGCATGGCACTGCTTATTTTTAGGCTTCAAATCCACCTTCCGCGAGCTGCACTGCTGCTGTCAAAGGCCTGATTGGGGCCAGACTTTGAACGGCCTACTGACACAGTCCCGATCAGCATGGCTGGCTCAGGGGTCTAAGAAACTGGATGAGCCAGCCGTGAGGAGCATAGGCGAGGAGTGGGCGGGTGCATGTGTCGCGGCACAGGGGTGCACCCTAAGGAATGGGTGCACCAAGCAAAAAGGGCTAAACAAGTACTTAAACAAGTACTAATAAACTCTTACAGAGCTTATAGTAGGAGCTTCTCGATCCACTGCTGTAACTCAGTGAACTCAGCTCGATAACAAGTGATAGCTCTTGCTACTTCACCTGGACTTCTTCGATACTGTTGACAGGATTCCGTAAAGCCTCGACTCCTGAGGTACTTCTAGACTTCCTGGGACGATCTTGGGCGAATGTGGCCGTTGATCTGCTGTGATGAGTCGCTTGCTTGGCGACTTCTGATGACTGAAGATAACTTTGATAAATCAGATGGTCGACTTGGAGCCACATGTGAGGCTTTGTAGTGGAGATGTGATGGTTGGGTGGTGGTAATATCCAACTGTAGGGCTGGAGATATGCCTTGTTAAGAGGCAGGAATAACTCTAATTGCTGCAGATACTTAGTAAGACTTTGATGACGATTAACTTGCAGAAGTGATATTCAAGAACAATAGCTGAAAACGTTAAGAGTCTATTGAAGGCCGTGAAATCGCAGTAAGAAAGAAAAAGTAAAGGACCCAGTCCGGGATCCTCTAAGACGGCAAACACACTTGTTCAAGTTCACACATAACTTCCAACCGAAAAAGCAGTTGGCATGGTCAAACGCACGGTGCAGTCATACGTCGTGACACATGGACAATGCGAAATGGGTGTGTGCTGGGTAATTGCCAGGATGGCGAATAAAAGGGACCGTGATCAGACTGAGCAGAGACTGCAAAGGAAAGATGAGTGGCGTCAGCATCACATTAGCATGATCGGTCGGCTCCATCTGGCCTCTCAGATTTCAAATTTTGTGAAAACTGTGAACCTGTCAGACTCCCCCCCCAGGCAGCGAAGATGTGGACATTCAGGTGTCATGACGCTGAGATGAGTGGGCATATGTTCGAGGTATATTTGTGCAATCAAACAATCAATCGCACCTCCTTGCTCGGGTTCTGAGTACCTATGGTCAGGGCCTTCGCTAAGGATTTCACATGGGGATAAAGCTTGACTTGGACCTCTATGAAGCTGTTGTCATATTGGCTGGTGCTATGGTCCCCTTCATGTCGCCGATGCTGAGCTGGATGCTGAGGTCCGCCTGCTGCTACGCCGTTCAGTCGCCGGCATCGCTTATTCGCTTCGTTGCATCGAAGCCGCAATTCCCGTCATTTTTGTTCATTGACACTCGGTGAAATCTCCCCGGTAAGAACTATGTATGGCCGGTCTCCCCGGTATTGATAGCTTAAAACACTGATGTTCAATTCAGCAAATTGTAAACATGCGTTCAACGACGCTTTTCCGTCTACTACTCTACTCCCACGTCGGCCCTTGGGCGCGGTCCACCTGCTGCTGATGAGTGCTCCCTGGCCTGATGTAAAGCAGCTGAAGCGCTCAGAGGTGTACCCAGCGCTGTCTCGCGGTACGAAGCGCAGCAGCAGGGCGATGATCAGGAGAAGTATGAATTCTCTGACAAACCCGTGGTATGTTGGGCGTGGCAGCGTTGTGGTCCCGAGCGGCCGGGCTGGTGTTGGCTGCTCTTGCTGCCGCTGCTGCTGCTCCAGCCTCCGGGCCCGTTTCCTGGCCTTTTTGCCGCCGTTGGCCCTGGTGGCTCCTCGTGTGACAACCAGGCTGCTGGGCCTGGCAGGCTCTTGAGGCTGTGTTGGCCAGGCGGGGGACGGCTGGCTGGTCCTGAAGCGCGGCAGGATGGCCGGCTGGCGGCCGCGTGAGCAAGTGGCAGAGCCGTGCTGCTGGGTGTTGCTGGCTGCGGGCTCCGCCGTTCGGGGAGCCTCGGTTGGTTCCAGCATGTCTAAAGTGGCTTTGGCAGCTATGGTAGGGGTCCTCCAATCCTCTGGCCAGCCGGCTGGGCCCTGTCCTTGGCCTCCGACGTGGCCATTTCCGTATGCCTTGAACATCTCCTTGGATAATTTGTGGATGAGATCATTCTGAATGTCGTGCATGGGGGTGCCCTCGATAAGGGGCACCCCGCTGGATTTGGAGACCAGGCGCCATTCGGTGTTGTAGGACATCTGCAGGAGCCAGTAGTAGTCTGGCGGGAGGCACGCGTTTGCCGCTGCCTCGAGCTCCCCTGGAAGCTCAGTGCCCTGGATTGCCCGTTGCAGAACCGGGAGGGCGGATGCCATTCGTCCGCACTGGAAGCCCTTGTACTCCTCTCTGCGGCGCCTGAATTGGTGCCATGTCTCTTTTACCGCCTTTCCCAGCCGATTGCAGGCCTCTGGGCAGCCCTTTTGCCGGTGCTGCCCTGGCCTTCTGCAGATATGGCAGGTTTCCGCCCACGCCTGCCAGTAGCCCGCGCCGAAGGGGCAGGCCCAGGGCCCGTGGCCTGGCCTGCAACACCTGTCGCATTGCAGGTGGTCAGGCCCAGGCAAGCCCCAATGCGGGGGCACCTGCTGTGTGCAGTAGGGGCATGCCCACATGCCCGACAGATGCCCCTGGAAGGGGAGGCAAGCTATGCAATCCGCGCAGTACTCCTCGGAGCACCTGCAGCATTGCTTGGCACCGTGGTCTGCGGCTTGACACCTCGCCACGGCAGCCCTTGCATGCTGCTAAAGCTCCTGCCTGGCTATGCTGGCAGAAGGGGCAGAGGGGCTCGTCAAGGTCCTCGCTGGGGTCCCCTTGGCAGTGCTGAGGCCATGGGACCCCGCAACTGCTGCAATTCAGGGCCTGCTCCCCGTACGGGTTACTGGTCTGAATGCAGCATGCGCACACTGACCCGCGGAGTGTGGGCCACCTCTGAGACCGCCTATACGCGTCACCGCGAGGCAGGGCTGCAACGGGGGCGTGTGGGTGAAGTGCGGGTAGGGCATGCATAGGCACCCAAGGTCCTGGTGCCCAGAGCAGCCCCCGCGGTGGGGGCTAGGGTAGGGGGTGTCCTGGTGGGTGCAAGCATGCGGTAATGCGAGGGCCTGGGCACCATCAGGGATTTGGTCCTGATAGCCCCTGAAAGCTGGAGAGGATGGGGTGGGGGAATCTAGGTCAATTAAAGGTGGGGGACCCTCTGAAGAAGTGCTGCTGGGGTGACTGCTCCCTAGGACAGATATAGGTGCCGTAATTATGAAACCCTCGGTGTTGGCGAACAAGGTGCCCCACCTATCCTGGCCCGGAACCCTCCTGTGGCTGGCAGCGGGGTTTGACTCATTTGCCGATACGGGTTGTCAGGGGTGTGTATGGCATGCTGGGGGCAGGGTTGGGCTGCTCTGGGGTGGGCGCCTCCGTGGCAGGCGTGCCGAGGGAATCAGCACCTCAGGTATCAGTGGTGGGGGCATGAGGGCAACCGTGCTCACAGGGCAGGGATAGGGTGTGGGGTTCTAGCTGATCCTCAGGTCTCGCCGGCCATAAGCCTATGGTTGGGGAGGTGGGTGTGCTAGAAACGGGTGATGGGGGAACCGCGGGTAGGTCATGCGACTGCTCAGGTGTTGGTGAGGCTGAGGCGGATCGCCTGGTTCCCAAAACCGTGATGGTGAGGCGCTGGTGCAACAAGTCCCATCCCATAGAAAAATGATTGGGGTTGTGCTGGACTGTGGGTCCAGGGTCAGCGCGGGGCACGGGTGGGGCGGTTACTGGGATGGGGTGTGTGACAGGTGTGTGCGGCCGGGCCGGCTCCCCTCCCAAGGAGATGGGGGTGGAGGGAGCCGTGAATGCCGAGGCAAGTGAGGCTGATGGGTGTGGGTCGATCAACAGGTCCCATCCCCCCAAGTCACCTGACTCAGCCGCATCTTCAATGTCGGTCATGCCTTCCATCTTGGTGGGTTCCAGCGAGCTGACGCTGGCGTAGGGCCGCGACACAGGTCCAAGCTCGACGATACTGCCTCTGTCCTCTTCTGAGCCTCCACTAAAGTCCCACGGGGTCAGGCCTGACCCGCCGATGGTGGCGAGGGCGACATGGGCCGCCCCTTCCGGCTCACCAGGCGTGGCCGGGCGGGGGTATTCCGCGAGCTGCCTGGCCGGGCCTCTAGGTTCCTGGCGGGCGTCGTTGAGTGTGAAGTTGACGACTGTGACAGGCTGCTCTTCCTCAGTACTGCCGACGCTAACAGTGTCGCTGTCACTGCCAGAGGCGATGGCGGAGGGCACTACAAGGCAGGCGAATGAGGCGTGGACATTATGCAGGTGCTGGGACTCGTCTGGCAGCAGGCTGGCTGCTTCTACAACGGATTCTATCGTGACTGGGGGGTTAAGGAACAGCCGAGTCCAATCGTAGGCAGGGGGCTGCGTTTCTCTCCTCCTCCCCCTCTGATCCTGAATCCGGGCCTGGCTCCCCACACTCTGGGATGGGTCTGGACAAGGCAGGCCAAGACTGGAAAGCGGGGTGGAGGGAGCGGCGGCAGAAGTTTCCCTTCACAACCTAGCACCCTCATCAGTGGGCCAGAAGTGCGGGCGCCTACTACCATGGGCGCCATGACGCACCTTGAGCTCCCACCGGGATAGGCAGCTGTCGATGATCAGGGCTACTTCTATGCTGTTGTTGAAGGCTTTTCCCCTGACCCAGACAGCCAAGCCGCGCTCTGAGGTGGGCACCTCGGGCCACACGGGCAGGCGCCCCCTATCGGGGAGCCACAGCTCCGTGAGCTCCTCTGCCACTGTGGCTGCTGGGGCTTACAGCTGTTCAGGTGTAATGTCCCTGCCCAGCGCAAGGCGGACTGCTGCCCATGCCCCTATGTCCCTAGGGCCTACTAGTGCCATGTCGGCCCACTCAACAGCCCTTCTAACGGTAGTGAACATGTGGGTCACCCTCTGGCCCCTGACCTCTAGGGAGATCCTGACGGGCGAGGTGTCCCATTTATAGTGCATAAGGACGTAAGTTGCCGGGCGACCCGACAGCTTCTGGATGGCAGGGTAATCATGCTGATTGTAATATGCAACGAGGTCAGGGATCATGGTTGCCGTCCTGGGCTGCTGCAGGCAGGGTGCGGGTGACCATTCTACCCCTTGCCCTGCCACCTGGAGGATAGCATTGAGGGCGAGGGTGGTAGCGGTGACATTCTTGCGCGGGTAGCTATGGTGGAAACACCCGCTATCATACCCCATATCCCCCACAGTGTGCCAGAAGGTCTGGTCGTCCCTGATCAGGGCCTCGAAGGCACTGGTGGGGGCGTAGAAGGCATAATCGAGGAGGTTAACCTCGATGAGGGCGTTTTTCAGGCAAGACAGGGCCCACTTATGGGCCATAAAGCCCTCTGCGGCGTGGCGCCATACCTCGTCACAACGGGCTGCCAGTGTGTTGGGCCGCTGCTGGTTGGGCGCCCAGTCCCTAGGGTGCGCCGCTATGGTGCCCAGATGGTGGGCCCATCCAATGGCAAAGTGCATGCTGAGGGCCCAAAGTGATCGATAGTCCCAGCTGATGGCCATGACCTCTTTCATGGGCATTTGGGTAGTAAATTGACGGCTAAGGGCCGCGTTCACTAGGGCAGCGGTGATTACATCATAGGGGAAGATGAACTGGGCTACCCCTTGGCGGGTAGCCCTGATGCTGACAAAGGTAATGTTCTGTTCAACCCCCTCTACTAGAGACACCCTGCAGTCCCCTTGCTGAGGCATGGTCACAAGTGCCTGGTTCGGGGGGGGGCATGCGCTCATCCCTAGAGTCGCACCACTGAATAATGGAGGACATGTGGGCAGGCAACCGAATCAGGGTGGCTTAGTTCTACCAAGCCTGCCTCGCGGGTCCCCTGCCAGCTGTTGCGCAGGGGCCCATTCGGGGCTTCTTTCTAAGCAGTGCGCCTCAAGGGGTTTGCAATGCACGGGCGGCTCTAGTCCTTCCACAATGGCTCCTAGCTGAGCCGCCCGAATTATGGCGTATGCGCAGGCCGCTACAGCTGACCTGGCTAACGAGCACGCCCGTCCCGATGTGCCGGGGTAACCCCGCTTTAGGGGACGCTGCCCCCTGGGTACTGCCCTCCAGGGTACCTGGTTGGGGGGGGGGGACCGCACGTCACCGTGTCAAAATCACGGTCAGAGCAGCTGTCTGTGCTGGAGAGGTCAACATTGGAATCCTCACCTGAGGAAAGGGTTCTGATGGCGGTCGGCCCTGACTGGTTCTGCAAGCCAGGGGTGGTACCCCTGCTGTCAGACGGCCTGGTTGGGTGCAACACCCTATGACTAAGCCCGTGTGTGTAGGGGGCATGGACCCCTGATGTTTGCAGTTGGTGTGCGGTTTCGGGGCAAGAGGGTCCTGTGGACGGGTCTGCCTGGTACTGAAATGAGTATGCTGTTGAGAGAAACTTTTGGCATGTGAAAAAACACAGCATCAAACTAGGGCCCGACCCCGTGGTTGCCCCCTTTGTATGTTGCGGGGAAGGGGAGGTGTTGGCAGGAAATAGGGGGAACAGGACTGGTCGGGCCATCGCGTGTGGGGGAGTAGATGCCTGAGTTCGACTAGTCAATGATATGTCTTCACACCTGGCCTGGGCATTGTGGCCCAGCGACGACGGTTGCGGCGTAGGGGGTGCCTGGTCCTGCCTCTGGGACGCCTGGCTTGAGCTTGCTCCCTATAGCCCATGGTATACGGGCGGGGGCCAAAGGGCTGCGTGCTGGTTGCTGCCGTAGACGCCACGTGCTGGTACGGTGCAGGCTGGGGGTAGCATGGCGCCTGGCCGTAACCGTGGGGCCCAACTGGGTTGGCGTGCTGGTTTGGTGCTGGTAGCCAAGCCTGACCAGGTGGCACCCCGGGTGCCCACTGTTGCACTGGTGGTGGCGCTGCTGGGGCGCCCGTGGGTGGTCCGAAGGCGGGGTGGGACTGGGCCTCTGGGTGCCAGGGGGGGGGGGGGCACCCACAAACGGCGTCTGATGCTGGGGCATGGCTGGTGGAGGCGGGGTGTGATGTGCGGGGGCATAGCTGTGCGGGCCCGACGGCGGCACACTCGGGATTGGGGGCAGGTTGGGCATGTCAAGCCCAAGGAGCGTTCCTGCCTGGCGCAGCAATGGCATGAAATCTATCAGCTCCCCCCTTGTGATGACTGGTTTGTTGAACAACGGGAGGAAGGCGTGGAGGGTATCAGCATGGGTCTCCTCAGTGCCCGGCGCGCAACCAAGTCCACCACTGGGGGAGCCTGAGTCCCTGCAGCAACAGCAGCAGCAACGACCGCCTTATCACATGCAGCAACAGGCGGCTGTGGGCCGGCCAAGAGGTCCTTCAAAGAATAGCGGTGGGGGGACCAACCAGGCCAGTCCGAGAGGCTGGTTCCACGACGAGCAACAACAGCAACAACAGCAACAACAGCAACAACAGCGGTATCAGATGCAGCAGCAGGCAGCTGCTGGTCCTCGAAGAGGGATGTTTAAGGATGGCGGGGGGACAAACCAGGCTACTGCAGTTTTTTGGTCCCCTAAACCCTGAACCCCTTCTGGGCTCCTTACAGCTCAGCGGTGTGGGACTGGCCTCAACCCTTAACCTTACACCCTTTCTGGGCTCCTCAGAGCCCACACACGCAGCACGCCGTCACACCCAATCCATGAACAGGTAGTAAATCATACACTCTGAGGCATTGATTAAGGAAGCTACGGACATGTGGCGCCAGTGTTTTGGGGGAGACATGAATTCGGCCATAAATGGCATTTGCGGAACGCCAACGTTTGGACCATAAATGGTAGTTGTTAAGGAACGCCATGCGCGGCGGTAGCTCTGGGTAGGCCACCGTCACACCCAAGCCACATGGCACAGTCCGTGCATCACCCTAGCAACATGGTGCATCAGGCCATCAGCCCTTGCAGTAAAAGGCAGTGAACAAGCATAGCCTGCAAGCACATCCAGCTGGAAGCGTATCCTGCAGTGGGCTCTTGTTCCCCGCCACGTCGCACACCAGGTGCATGTGGCTATGTGAGCCTTATCTAGCGCTGCAGCCGGCCGATCAGATGGCAGCCCTAGTCCAAGCTGGAAGACAAACCTCACCCTCACCCCTCAACCCTTCATTTTTCTCTTCCCACGAATTCGCCCCCCAGCCACGATCCTAGATACAGAGTTTTAGGTTCAGACGTTGCGATTTAGCACAAGGCCCAGTCTGAAGCTCTGCACCCCCGACAACACTTGGACTGTGGCCCTGCTCAGTCCTGCTCCCCTCCACCCCCAGCCTGCACCTGTTCATCCAGTTCGCGCTTGTATGCCTCCTGCCTGCGGGCATGTTCGTCGCGGTCCTCCAATCCGTGTTGCTGCCGCCGCCCCTGCTGCTGCTGCTGCGGTCCGGGTGCTGATCAGGTCCTCTGCCGGTTGGGGTGGGTGTATTAGCACCCCTGGCGTTATCTGGCGGTACCCCTGCTACTGGGCAGTATCTTGCTATGTGGGTTGTACTGCCGTAACTGAAACACCCCTTGGGTACCTGCTGGTATTGGGAGGTAACCCTGCTTGGGCTTCCCAACCAAGCCCTCTAGGGTTTGCGCTGTAACGCTGCTGTTGGTTGGGTTGCTGGGGTTGGGGACCCTGAGGGGTCCCTTGCTGGCTGGGGTAGTAAACTTGCTGGTTGCGGCGATCCCTACGGCCGTTCCGACTATCCCTTGCAGGGCCGCCTGACCTGTCTTCTGTGGTCTCGACCGGTGCGCGCTGCTGTTGCTCATTGGGTGGCGCCTTAGGCTTATTGCGGGCGCTCAACATTTCTAGTTGATACGACTCCCAGTGGGCCACCTGTTGCTGCAACACGCGGACCTGCTCCTCATCGGACAGGGTCATAAACTGGGTTTGTTGCTGTGCGAACTGAGTGGTTTAGTCGGCGGGCTAGCCCATCGGGCAGACCCGCGATGAACAGGTTGGCTATGGAGTGCATGCGGCCGAAGTGGTCCTTGGCGTCACAGACATGCGGGAGGGGTGCGGAAGCAGACGCCAGGATGTCAAAACGAACGCGGAGCTATTCAGCGGTGAGGGTTTGGTCCCCTAATTCTAAACCCGTAACCCCGATCAAAGGCTAGACAGGGGACAAAGCCGTGAGACATACCAAAGGCAGCAAAGGGTTCCGCAGGAACCTGCACAGCCTAATGGTTCCAATACCAACCAGGATTGGAGAACCAATACCACCGCCTACCCCAAGCCTGGTCCCCCTAACATGCCACAACCTCCTTGCCAGGGCCCAGCCCAAGGCCAAGGGCAAAGTAGAGGCGGCCAGCAGGCCGCCCACGTGTCCCACTTGTCAGATCCCACAGCCTCGGCTAACCCTACGGGTTGGCAGCTGCAGTACGAAGCACTCGTCAGCGAAGCCACGGCACTCATGACTCGAGTAGGATTGGCCACAATGCCCACTGAGTTTAGACAAAAACCCCATGGCACCCGCCCCCGATCCTTTTACGCTGCGTCTAGCAGCGAGGAAGAGGTCCCGGACCTGCGTAATGGACCCCCGCAGGCCCCCTCAAGAAGGGGGGCCCGTAGGATTTCCCTTGCCCAGTTGCATGACAAACTCGTGGCCGTCCAATCGCAGGTCCAGCTCCTAAGTGGACAACTGCACTCCATGGCGCACGCGTCTGGTCAAATTCCCGCCGGAGTGCACCACCAGAGTGAGGATCGGGGGGGGGTTAAACAACCTAGGAGTTGGCAGCTACGCTGCCTCAGCTTCAGGATTTTGTTGACAATTCCAGAGACCCTAAGAGCTGCGTGAGGTGCTAGTCCATAGACAGCTCCTCATTCCTGAACGCTCCCTCATGGACTCAGCCTGTTCCTGCCATGTGGTCACTACGTGCCTAGCAGACAGGCTGTGTGCCATGGAGGCTAGAATGTTCAAGACTAAGGGGAAAATCCGCACCACGGATAACGCCGGTGCGCAGCTCGTGGGCGATCGGACCTCGCACCTGGCTTCTCCGCTCGCTTAGGCTTTTCTGTACGTTGAAGCCCCATCATTTCTCTTCCAGTCAGTTCAATAGGTCAGGTCAGCCATGCTGATGCACGCGCCCTACCCTGCTACAGTTGAACGAATAGAGCCTAGTATATAAGAGCTATTATATTACGTATGCATACGGTATGCAGCGCTTAAGGTAATTATTAATTGGCTTGGGCATCAGCACCCAGGAACGGAAGTTGCAACCAGAGTTCTGGGTGCCGGTACTCTCAATATGTTTGCCGTACACATGACGCCGTACAGCGGTGGTGATACCCCCTTTGGCTTGTCATGTGCTACAAATACGGTAAATGGATCACCTCAGAAAATGCCAAATTCTTACCCTGTATACCGGTAACAATCACATGTGCCAGTCTTCTACTTACCATTGTTTTCTCAAGCACGGATACAGAGGCAGGATGCATACTAGCGCGCACCCATCGCAGCCCATCCCTCCAACTTTGCCGCCCCTTTCTGACCTCCACACCTGTGCCAAAAACATGTTAGGACCAGATTTTGTCTGAATATGTCTCATCAAGCTCTATAACTTAAGAGGGTGGGGTACACAGTTTTACTTTTTGCCCCCCTCTCGACCGAGATACCCTCAAAAAATGCCTGAGGTGCAAATCATATGTCATATGGCGAGGTCAAACGGATGAGTTTGGAAGAAGTAGGGGTGATGGGGTCACATTTTTTCTCTTCTGCCGCCCTCGTCTCCTCTAATTACTTGAAGTACTTAACTTTGCCGATTCGCTTGCTTTTGTGGACTTTCCTTTTTTTTGAGGCTTTGTTGAGGGAGAGTCTCTAGTGGAACTCAGGTGTCGGATTTGGTCTTCTTTGCCTTCCTGGCCTTTCCTTTTGTTCCTTTCCCCCCTCTTCCTTTTATTTTCTTCTTTTCTCCCTTCTGAAGAGTTGGGCGCCCACGCGGCCGAGCTTTGAGCGGTCCCAGAGGTGTAACGTTCTTGACATAAAAACAGCATGGGTGTTCATGTGGCCCTCATCGTCAGCTGAGAAAAGTAGAGTAGGGGCAGGAAAGGCACACGACCATTAAGGGTCACACGATACTTCAGTGACCGTGATAACTCAGTGGGGCTGTCAAATAGTGCTGACGTGGCACTATTCAAACTTAGGGCCTGGCGACGTTCGCATGATCCTTATGCACGATGCAGCTTGCACCCATGTTTGCACTTACTTGTGCTGCCATTTATCAACTGTAAGAAGAAGCATCCAAGATCCAATCTCTGATTGGATGATCACAGCTATCAGGACACTTTCATTGATTTTAGGAAGGCATATGACTGCATTGACAGAGATTTACTGTGGCGGAGCTTACAGAGCATGGGCGTGCACGGCCGGATTTAAAAAGTTTGAAGGAGATGAATCAGGATGTAAAAATCAGTGTACGGTTGGTGGTAAACTGGGAGATAGTTTCTCCTCCTTTATGGGTGTTAAACAAGGAGACCCGCTGTCCCCTCTATTGTTTGGCATGTTTATCGACCGTTTCGAGAAGTTTGTCGCAAGTGAGTGCCCTGATATTGGCGCCCGCCTTTCACATGCTTTGGTCAGAGTTTTACTTCATGCTGATGATCTGGTGTCATTCGCTGAATCGCCGGATGATCTGCAAAAACTTCTTGGTGCTCACCATATTTTTTGTCGCCACAATGCCTTGAAAGTCAACATCAAAAAATCTGAAGCAGTTGTTTCTAGCCATAAATATTGCCGTCATTTGGCATCTCTGTCTTAAAAGTTATGACGGAAGCGTTCTTGATATTAAGCCCTTTTTCATCTACTTGGGTATGTTATTTGATGAGGCAGAGGGTATGAAGGGAGCAGGTAGACGTTGTGTCAGCAAAGGGAGGGCAGCTTTGTATGCCATGGTCCGGAGATGTCATGAGCTTGACATACACAATGTTCACATTAAATGTCATGTTTTGTACTCTTTGGTGAAGCCTATTCTGTTTTATGGGTGTGAAATTTGGGGACCAGGTCTCCTTTCGCAAGGACTCGGCTTGACATATACTGGTTTCTCTACCTTAGAGATTTGGAGGTAATTCACAAGGGTTTCCTTAGGCAGTGTCTGGGTCTTCGCAAGTCTGTGGCCGAGTTTGTTCTCATGAGTGAACTGCACCGTGAACCCCTTATCTTAAGTCTTTTTCAGCAGACCCTGAGTTTCTGGAATATAATTAATCTGAGGCCTGACGATGACCTTGTGAAAATGGCTATGCAGGAAAGTTGTAATTTGGCGAAGGCTGGCACTTCACTTTGTTGGGCTGGTTTTTTGTCTACGATATTGATGACTCTGGATATTTGATTTATTAACTGCTTTAGCCAATACCTCTTTGGATCATATTGAGGTCATTGTGAATTCAGCTAGGGATCAGTGGCTTTCCAAAATTTCCAGGGACATGCCACGTACGGCCTTGTCAGTACGTGCTACTCCTGACTCAGAACGCTCGGGGTTCAAATTGTTTACGTTCTCTAAGTAGTTCCAAATTAAGCGTGATGTGAAGGAGACTTTCTGGTACAATTTGACTAAGCATAATATTATTTTCGCTGTAGACCGGTATCGGATGGGGTCGCATTGGCTAAATGTTGAGACGGAGCGCTTTGAGAAACCTTGTGTGACTCGTAACGAGAGGATTTGTTGATGTTTACTAGTACTTACAAGGCGAGGGTAGATCGAGGTACCACGGTAGCTTGCCTTGTATGTATCACGGTAAAGAAAAACGACCATGGTTACTAGGATGGCTCCCCCCATGCTTTATCGTATGTAGTGACTTGGGTCATGTCTAGTGACGTCGGTCCTGCTTGACCTTAGTCATGTCAGTGACTTCGGGTTTTGCCTGTTCAACAACGGTGGCCTTTCCCACTCGATGGTGCCTTAGGTGGGGATTCCCGCGCGAGGGGGGATACGTCGTGGGTTAGCAACGTGTGGAAATCCCCACGACGGGTCCACCCCAATAATGGCTTTTCCCACTCGATGGTTCCCTGCGTGGGATTTCCCGTGTGGGTATGCACGGCGTGGGTCAGCAACGTGTGGGATTCCCCACGACGGGTCCACCATAGTGGCTTTTCCCACTCGATGGTACCCTGCGTGGGAATTCCCGTGTGGGAGTGCAGTAGTGGGTCATCCCACTAGGTGGTGACAATCCCCAATGGGTAACCCCACGGCGGTTTAGCCCATTGACTGTACCCCACGCACAGTTTCCCCGACGAATCTTAAATGTCGGGAGGATGAGCTTCACATGATTTACTACCCTTTCTACACAGACCTTCGTTTTCAATTCAACCTTACTTTCCATAATTTCCTAGAGGACGAGGATGAGGCCATGAAACGGTATGCAAATGGAGTGTGGGGCAAACTAAATGCAACGGATTCTGCACGTGTTCTGGAAGAAATTTGGTTCCTTTATCTTTCAGTGTATGATAAAAAGAGATAATCAAGTAAAAACTTTGCCAAATTTCCTGTCTCCCCTCTAATTCTCTAGGCGGTGCTCAATCGAACTCTTTTGCACCCACGTCATGTTTTATAAGCTTATCCTCTGGACTATGGGGTTCAATGTCCAACTTGTGTCTGACAATGTTAGCTTGACGGTGACATTGCACTAATTGCAGATATCAGTTTTTATTGCAGTCAATGTGGTGCAAGTCCAAGAAGGCGCATCTGTCCGATGGTAGCTTGGCAGTGATTCGACTGAATTCAAAATATCAGTTTTGTGATGAACCTTGTGGCTCCATGAAGCGCATGTGTCCAATAATGGTAGCTTTACGGTAACATTGAGATGGTTCCAGATATTATAGTTTTGTATGGTCCATGCCAGCTAGGCTGGTGCAACTTCAACTGCAATCCCACCTCTTGCTCGATCCGTATTGCCGTGTGGGGCCCGGGGAGTTTGGGTCGTCCCCGGACATGTCCAAAAGTCTCCCCTCCCCTCCGCGGCGGCTGATGACTCAAGCACCCTCTGGCTCCGCAGCGTTGTGCAAACAAACCATCAATCGATGCAGGTCGTCCCAAACAAAAAACATGTTCGAAGGAAAGATCACTGCCTCTCAGTCCAGCCGCAAAAATTCAGGTCCCAGCAAGATGCCTAGCCTACAAGTCGCATGCATTGTCACGACGTATGGGTGCACCGCACGCAGGGGTGGCTTGTACATTCTTTTTGGTTTCGGATCCATTCTGTTTTGTGGTACTTCGAGAATGCCTGGCTCGTTCCAGGCATTCTTCTCTTCTTAAAGAAGTGCTAGGAGCCCTTTATCAAGGGTAACCTGCTGTGCAGGAGCGATAGGGTAACCTGCTGTGCAAGAGCGATAGGGTAACCTGCTGTGCAGGAGCGGAGCACTGACCCCAGAGTGACTGCTGTGCGCAGTGATACTTCAAGGTCACTGGTACCTCGTGACAGCATGGCCACAGCCATTGCTTGCGCACTTTGCTTAGGACATAAGACCATGCAATGAAGTGTAGCCACCCATCCATGCAGCCCCACGCCTCCATCTAGAAACATGCATGGAGCGTCGCCCACCTTTCCAGACTTGCTTGGCGCACTAACTAAAATAGGATGTAGGATGCGGAGGCATGTGCAACCTGCCCGATCGGCACCCAGTTCCCTAGAGACAAACCTTGCTTGCACATATCATTGGCAACTAAGATGGAATGGGTTTCGGGTATTGTGTCTTTTCTGGAGAAAAAACATGTCCCATGTTAAACATCCCGGTGTCCAATAGGCAACATGGCAACATGCCAAATGGCAGGCCGCAAATCCGTCACCAAGTTAACTGGAATACAAAATCATTCATTGTACATCGACAGGGCGCAATCAAGATAAACTTCACACGAGGTAAATTGCTGCGACTCGCTCCACACGCCCTCCGCACAAGAGTTATGTCGCACCATTAAGTAGTAACTGCAATACTATGGTAAATACCGTGAACTCCGCCGGTCAGGAGTCAGGACGCCTTAGAGAGGCGTCCTCTACTCACAAATACGGTACAGCGCCGTACACTCAGGCTCCTTGTACTACATACAAGAGCTCTTAACATGATAACTGAGTCCCCGCCACCAGTGTTGCTGCATGACCATGAAAGCCGTGCGGTGACTGCCAAAATGGCCAGTACCAGCAGCATCGGCCTCCTAGATCACTCCCAGCCTGTCCTCTGGCCTGGGCACCACGCAACGTCTACCGTCGGGCATGAGCCTCATCAGCACTCCTCCCCTCTCTGATTCCCACTGGAATGGAGCGGCCCTGCGTTGTACCCTGGTCTGTTCTCCTAGCTCTGTTCCTGGAGCGTGTGTTTTACATCCACTCTAAAGTGTGTTTTACATCCACTCTAAAGTGTGTTTTACATCCACTCTAAACCCCATGGTCCTGCAGGACACCCTGGCGGGTCTCTCTCACCCCCTTTGTCCCCGTTCACCTCGCTGCCAGCATCTGCTTTTGCCATAGGCGTGTTCCCACCTGGTTCTTGCGTTGCGTCGGCCCAATCTGCCGCAACAGATTCTCCCAGGCACTGCCTGTACGACGCGGCCACTTCCCCACTGCCAGAGCACGCATCTCATGCGGTAGCAAGGGCGTAGTGTCTGGATTTTAAAGTTGCACCAAGCGCGGGATCTCTGTCCGGACCCGGCAGCTGTGCTCTGCGCGTCAATTCCTCCGGTATGATTTTAGCACACTCGAGTGCTACATTGAGCAATGCTCCCAGTGCCCATGAATCCATGCAACTGCCCAGGGCTGCCCTCCTGGCAGCCTCTGGGAAGTCTGGGCGTGGCATCGTGGACCCCACAGCGTACCCCATGGCACGTTCACGTTCATTTGCATTGGGCTCATGCAGGTCCCCCATGGGCATGTACACCATCCCATTTTTCACCGTTCCTGAAAGAATATGATGCGGGAGTCGCCATCAAGCAGGGCAGCACCCTCCTGAGCTGCCCTGTCACATTGATGCGATACCCCCTATTGTCTGGGCACGCGACCACCTGGGCCATGCTGCCCTTGTCCAGAATGTCGTCTACGACCCCCTCGTGGGGCCTTTCCGAGGCACAGATCACATACTCAATATCCGCCGCTGGGGCGATGTTTTCCCAATAGTTACGCGTACGGTGGGATAAAAACCCCACATGTGCCGCATCAAACAGTGCAGGTGTCACAAGGACCCTACACACCTCATGAAAAGCATCCACACTGGCCTTCGCGCTCCTCTGATTTAACTGCATCGCTACATTTTCAATCAGGTATGCGGGCGGCCTAGGCCTCTGCAGGATTTGCAACGTGCCCAACAGCTTGACTAACGGGAAGAAAGACTTGCTTCTTTCCCCCGGGAGCCCACGCCCCTTGCCTGCTGATGAGAGATCCTGGCACTCCCAGCCTGCCACCATGAACCACTGGCGCCCATCCCGGGCGCCTGCCCCCTGGAGGTGCTCTGCCGTAATGGCATACAAATCTTGGGGCAGCGCTCTGAACGCGTCATCAAACGCTTTGACTGGGAGCAACTGGGGATACCGCTTGTGCAACTGCACCAGGCGACCCCCAGCGATCTCCCTTACTTCTTCACTGATATCAGCATACAGGTACCGCACCACTGGGATACCTGCCTTGAGGACCATTTCCAGTCCTGAGCACATGCCTCCAAAAGGCTCGAAAAGGACCACGCCTTCTGCCTCCAAGGTCCGAACAGCCTGGACCGGTAGGCACATTGTGTCCACTCCCTGCGTGCCGCAGTAGCCGGGTAGATCCTCCATGGAGTAAGCGAATGCTCCTTGGCGGTCCCTGAGGCTCTGCTCAAGGTTCTCCTGCTGTTCCGCAGTGAAGTAAGGGTGCTTGCCCAGCAGCCACCCCTCCTTTGTTTTGACGTACTCCGAGGGTGGTTCCACCACTCCCCCCGGCTGGATCATGTCGATCATTTCCGCCGCCTGCGGATCGTCCTCCGCGGGCGGCGCTTCCTCGCCAGTGTTGTTGCTGCGTTGCCAGTCCTCCTGCTGGCTGTAGGCGCCTCCAGCCCTGCTGGCACCCACCACGGGGATGACAGCTGGCGGGCGCAACCAGCCAGATGTAAGCTTTGCTGCCGCTTCACGACCGGACACAAAAGCCCCCCCTGGCTTGCTGTGAACCCTCCACCTCGCACTCCTTGCCCGGTTGCTCGCGCACCCGGGACACACACCGACAGCAGGAGCCACACCAGTATCAGCTGGAGCGTCCCCGTAAGGATCCCCTTGAATGCTGTACAAGTGAGAAGTCCTCTGCATGCTGGCAGCCACCGCGCAGTTTCCTGCGGCTGTTGCGCCGTGGGCTGCGTTATGTGTGGCTCCGCACTCTGCTCTGGCCTCTGCTGCCCTCTGGCCCACGTGATCTCCAGGTCCACCCGGCTGATCCTGATCGGTTGGACTGGGCAGTCCACTCCTGGCCTGCTGCCGCGGTCCCTGTCCGCGGCCTTCCTCTGCGCCTTCCTTGCGCGTCGCCTAGCCTTCTTTGACTTCTTCCCCTGAAACTCGGCCGCGTCAGCCCAGGCTGTGTTGGCCCCCTCTGGCCACGCCCCTGTAGGTTGTCTCTTGCGGCCTTTTTCATGCTGCCCCTGCCTGTGAGTGGGGCGCGGCGCTGCCCCACCGCTGCCTGCGCATGCGGACCCTTCTGGTCCCGCGCACTGTCTCCTGCCTCTCCTAGCGTTGGCAAGCTGCATAGCCTGATGGTCCACACCGCTGTCGCAGGTTTGGCTGTCCTCCTGTATGGCTGTGCCTCCAGCCCGGCCCCCTGGCCTGGGCTGAAGCATCCCTGGCGCCTGGCTGCAGCGGCCGCCTGCCAGCTGTTGGGTGACGACTCCCTTGGTTCCCCTTTTTCCAAGAGCTGATATTTTTCCAGCCAACTCCTCTTGCAGATCACTGAGCGCCTGGTTGTACCCTCCCATCCTTGGGTCCGTATCGGGCTCTGGCAGCGCTCTCAGCTGGAACAGCAGGCTGGACTCCTGGACTGCTCCCTGCTGGCCCATGTCCTGCCTTCTCTGCTCGCCCAGCTGATCTACCGAGTTTTTTGGCATTGCTATCCAGCGCCCCGTACTGTACGATGCTGGGTCACCCTGCAGGGTTCCCTTGCTTTTGCCGGCACCGGCGTGCTGGACTGGGTATCCCCTGGGCGGTCACTGCCTGCCCCACAGGCTGCTGCCTCCCCTGGAGATGAGGTTTGTGGAGCCGCTGCCTGCCGCGGGTTCACCCCCACGCCTGGCACGCCCCATCCTCAAGCTCCCTCATGCGGCAGCGTTCAGTTTCCTCGAGCGCGGTCCTCTCCTGATCGACCTTGGTCATCCACTCATGTCGCAGTTGTTCCAACTCCTCCTCGAGGTTCCGCCCTGAACTCCCTGGTCTTGGGCCTGTGTCGTCTGGCAACTCCAACCTGACTGCATCCCGAGCCTCTGCCCTGGTGATGCCTACCCGCTCCGGGGACGGCGCTCCGCTAGCGTACCACTCCTCCTCTGACTCCGAATTCTCCACCAGTGGTGGCGGCCCCTCCGAAGGGTCTTCGCTCTCCCCTCCTAGCAGACTCGTGCCCTCATGGCTGGAGTGAAACCCTTCGCGGAACCCAGGGTTCCCGCGGCCTAGGTTCCCTGCTACTGGTCTGCTGGTACTGTCCGAGGGTGTCCGGGGTTCCGCCCGATCCCTGGGTTCAGTCTCCAGCGCTGACACCTCCATCTCTTCCATGGGTTCAAGCCATTCCCATGAGGATGCTGTTGCCCCGAGTGTGGTGACAAATGCTGCATGGAACGATTCCGGCAGCTCGAACGT
Organism: Limnomonas spitsbergensis; assembly: GCA_037349105.1. Taxonomy (NCBI): domain Eukaryota; kingdom Viridiplantae; phylum Chlorophyta; class Chlorophyceae; order Chlamydomonadales; genus Limnomonas; species Limnomonas spitsbergensis. The sequence goes on from JAYJMM010000120.1 coordinate 6,373,403, forward strand.
TTCATGGGACGGTCCGTCGCTGTCGGTAGTGGGGTCCCACCAGCGGGATCCATGTCTGCCCACTATCCAGCGACCCAGCTCGGGTTGGGTCCTCAGTTCTTCCAGCTCCTCCCCGTAGGTGTCTGATCCTGTCCCTCTGAACAAGGGATGCAGCGTGCGCACCCCTGCCGGGTGCGCCTGCCTCCACAGCTCCACTGTCACAACGTCCGCCTGCCAATAAGGCGCAACGCTGCTGGCCCTGTTGTCACGCCATGGTCTTCTCTCCCAACGCACCCACTGGTGCACACATGCTTCCAACCGCTCCAATGCGAACGGTGAGCGCGCTAGCTCCTCTTCTCCTTCCCACATGGCCCCATCTGCTGGTGACCGCTGGGTCCCATATGGCCATGTGGGGCATTCCGCCATCTCCACAGGCGCCCACTGATCATCTACTCTGGCTCCACACATGCCGCATGGCCGCTGACAGCTGTCCTGGTTGCAAGGCCCTTTGCAGCGCCATCAACATGACTGCCCATGTTGCTAAGTCTGCTCCCCTGGCATGCGCGTGTGCATGGAACTCTGCCTCCTCCACCGATGCGCACTTGGTAATTGCGACATTCCCTTCGCTTCTTGCGAACAGGAAGACATGCTGGTCATCCCGAGATGCGTGCATGTGGATCCATGCCGATGAAACGGGTATTTCTCCCTCCTGCACTTCCTCGTAGTAGTACGATACCAGCTGCTGTACCGGGATGGCGCCACTCCCCATGGTACAGCTTGGCCTGCGACCACCCTGGGAATGAGGATTGCTGCCTCGATTGTGGCCTCACATCGCCTGGGCCTGCCGTAGTGGCACAGCCCTGCACCGTCGTAGATTCCCTCTGCTGACCCATCGCCCCTTCCGTGCCCTCCTGCGGCTGTGGCATGCACAGGTACGTAGAAGGCGCGGTCCCTCAGGTCGGGATGCTCCATCAACTGATGGACGCAGTCCTCCGCCCACGGCGTGCGCATGAACCTTGGCAGCGCGCCCTGCCACATTCCCTCTGTGTGCGCGCTGTCAGGTACCTCTGGGTGCGCCCTGTCGGCTGCATCCACTGCTGTGATACCTTCTTTGATCACCAGGCCCACCAGCTCACTGACGCAGTATGCGTAGATGGGGTGCTGTGACCACCCCCTCTGCATGTAATCTGCCATCACCGTGTCGGGCTGGATGTACCCTTTGAGTGCTGCACTCAGCAGCACCGCCGTTACTGCGTCCTACGGGAAGATCAGCCTGGCCACCGCCTGCATGGCAGCCCGTATGTTCACGCATATCTGCGCCCTGCCCGCTAGGAGCCTGTGGTTTTGCAACCTACACAGCCCGTCCTTGTGATCTGCTGGCAGCGTGATCATGGCCTCCGTAGTTGACTCCTCTGGCATCTCTTCCCCCATGCAGTACCATTGCACAAAGCACCTGCTCTCTGGCGGGCTATGCGGTCCTGGCCTGGGGCGAATGTGCTCTTTGCTGCTAGACCTTTCGCGGCGGACCTCACCAGCCTGGTCGAATTGGGAATCCTCGCTCCACGCAGCGAACCTCCCGTCCCTGCCGCGGCTGCGCTGCGGCTCTCTGGCCGCCTCTTCCCACCCTCCAGGATTGTACCTAGAGGTAATACTACGATGGGTCCGGACGGGCCCCGCTGTATCCCCCTCTTGACTCATTGCTGCGGCCCCCCTGACCCTTGGGCGGCGAACCCGCACGCTGAGCGGATCCAGGGTCTTTGCGGCTGCTCCCGCTGCCCCGCCTTCTGTGTCGTCTTTGCCCTCCGGGGTACCTGGACAGAACAAGGCAGACTCTTCTTCATGCATTGGCAAATGAGGCTCTGACTCTCTATCCGAGGAATCGGAGCTGTCCCCACTAGAACTGGCTTCCCACTTTTCTACTCTGCGCTGGTGCAATGCCTCTCGCGCCATTATCTCAAACTCATCCATCTACCACTGGGCATCGTAGTTGTCCCATTCTTTGGTCAGAAATGCTTGGAACATGCCGGGCCACCCCTCACACGGTGCCGGGCACCCCCTCTGCTGGAGATCTCTCAGGAACCCCACTGCATGTGCCATGGATCTGGCTGAACCTGCTGGCATAGTACCGTAATGGTTCATTGCCAGGGATTCCACTGCCATCTTCCAATGGTGTTTCTGCTGGGCCACCTGCCCCTCTGGCACCACCTGGAAGGCTACAGGCACTTCTGCCGCCTGGTTGCCCTCAACCTGGGCCGTGCCTGTGTCCTGGCCATCCCCCGTGGATAGATATCAGGCAAATGTGCCTCTCTTGGCCTGCCCACCTGGGATCTTCTGACTGCCCTGCTGGCCCCGGCCATCTTGGCGGGCCTGGCAGCGTGCTTGGTCCAGCTGCAGTCTGCAGTTCTCTCCAGTCCGCGTATGAGATCCCCTGGGCAGCCTCATAGGCTTGCCGCATGCTGTCTTCTGAGGCCTCTTGGCTTCTGCCAGGCCCCCTGACTCCCCAACCCCATTCTGGGCCTGCTGGTGCTCGCAGCCTGTCGAAGCGGCTGCTCTCGCCTGCCTGCAAGGCATTTCCTTGCTCTGGGCACGCATTTACGTAGTGCCCCGGCTTCAAGCAATTGAAGCAGACTCCCCCATCGTGGGGTCCTAGGACGCTCTACTGTCCTCCCGTCCAACCTCGCCCTGCCTGGGCCCCGCCCGGCGGACTCTGACCGGAGGCCCTCCTCTTGTCCTGCTCTTTCTCCTCCCGTCTGTATGCCCTGGCTTGGCACCCTGGGCCACGTCCTGAGACTTGCCCCTGGGCTGGCTCCTGCGCTCCCTGCTGGCCGACCGCCGCCTCCTGCCCCTGCCCTGTTCATCAGGCGGGTTGTGTCTGGCAGCGTGGTCCGGCCGCTGGGTCCTAGCCTCAGGCGTAGGCACCACCCCGTGGCGTTCCCCACTGTGGGTCCTCTGCGCGCTCCTGCTGCGCTCTCTGGGCTCCTGCTGGCTCCTTGCAGTCGCGGGAGCTGTCCCCACTTGCTGCGCGTGCGTCTCCTCCCTGGCCCCCCTGGCCCTGTCACCGCCCCCTGGTCCTTTCTGACCAGGGTCCATTTCCTCTGCTCCTGGTTGCTCACCCTGGCCGGGATGATCACTTTCTTCGTCCGTGTGCTCCCAAGGAGATGCGGGACGAAACATTTCTTGGATGCATGCTGCCAGCTCCGGGTCTACGGGGACCGGGAGCGGCTTCCCCTGGTTCAGCGGCTGCCCCGCCTGCTGATCTCCGATAACGTAGGACAGCTCTCGCAGCTGATCTGCGCGCAAGATGTACTGTTGCTGCACCTCGGTGAGCCGCTCGTTGGCATCCTGGATGCGCGTCCACCGGGCCTGCTGCATGCGCAGGTATTCGACTGATGCCACCGCCTGGCGGTACAGCTGTTCCTCCTTCCATTTGAGGTCTTTCTCCAGCATCTGCACCTGGCTGCGCAGCCTGTCCGTTTCCCAGGACTTTCTGCTAGGCCTTGCCCCCTAGGCCCTGTCCTCATCGCTATCCTCCTCCTTGTCCTCCTCGTCCTCGCTGCCAGGCTCCCCCTGGCCGCTGTTCGCGCTACCGCGCTGCCTTGTTGCCCCCCGCGCTTTGCCTCCTGCTTCTGGGGCCACTCCCCCATCACCTCCTTTGGCCTCTTGCGTCCGTGCGCTCGATCCTGCCACATCTGGCGGTGTTTCCTCTGTGCGCCTGCTTTGGCCGCCTTCTTGCTGCGGCCCGGGCAGCTGCCCCTCATTAGCCTTCTCGCCCCTACCGGGCACTCGCACCTCCGAGCGCAGCGTCGGTCCCGAGATTGCAGCTCTTCCTGGTGCAGCCGCGCCTAAGGCCACCCTCGGCGTTGCTGCCGGTGAGGCCATCCGGGCTGTCGCAGGTTCCCTGTGCTGAGTCAAGGCTAGAATTCTCAGCTCACACGCCTCTGGTGAGTGCAGGCTTGGCGTCCCGCACAAGACACATGGGTGGCCTGGACTTGCTGCCAAGCATCTCCTGATAATTGCCTTCTCTGATGCGGGCATTTCCGCTGCCTTGCGTGCCTTCTGCGTATCATCTGATACTGCAGCGTCGGTCACTTGCCCCTGTTGCTGCTCTTTTCGCCAATACGGCCGTACTGGGTAACCCTGGCATCTGTTGGGCTCAAGGGGTAGGGTAAGAGGATTGTTAGTTGTTCTTGTATGCCCTGTCACCAAAAGTATTTATTTTCTCATATGGCTCGGCTACAGCTCAGCTACCTTCCGACCGCCGTAAGCAGCCAGCCATCTTGCTTGGGCTTGTATCTGTTGGCCAGTCTTGATTGCCATGAGTGGCTTCCTAAACCTACGCCCTAGGGCGTATACATTTATTTATGCAACTGTGCACTAGGGGCAGCATGCCTTTGGTGGCTTTTCAGCCTAAAAACCAGCTCTATTCACCACACTCGGCAGAACTACATTGCACTGTCCCCCCAGATCGATGAAGCTGTCAGGTTCGTGGACATCCTGTTAGCCAGACGATATGAGGTTTCGGCGGAGCGGAGTGACAGCGGCAATCTTGTCAGGGTCAACGCCTCTCACCAGCACCAGTTTTCTCCTCTGGCTGTGAGGGAGCTGCTGGTCAACGCCCTTGTTCACCGGATGTTGCAGGTGAGAGGCGGCCATGGTTGCTTCTGTTTATTTTTCAGGACACTTGTCGGGGATGGGCAAAACACTGGGCGCTGGGTGTGAGATGCGTGTGCCCTCCCCCGCAGGAGGAAGTCCGCGTTACTGTCGAACTCCGACACTCGTCCTTGACCATTCTTGTGCCTGGCCAATTTCTGCCTGGCATCACCCCCTCCAACATCGGAGCGACAAGGAGCAGCTTCCCGCGGAACCCTACCCTTGCCAAGTAAGGCCATCTCTCATTACCTTGTGGCTGCACCAAGTTGTTTTCTTCGGCTATATTTCAGCCACAATTCAGCTACTTGCCCTGGAGTGGTAGCCATGTTGTTTGGGCTTGTTACCGTGGGCCGGTCCAGGTTTGACCGTGGCTGAAAGCCCTGCTGCACCCTTATCTTAATATTATTTATTGATGCTTTCCCTCAACCATGCAGGTGGATGCGGGAATTCCGCCGTCCTGATGGGATTGGCATCTCCAAGAACCGCATCTTTGAAGGGAACGGGATGGGCGTTGCGGCGGCCCGAGACGCAACCTCAAAAATGGGGGGGCACCTCAAGTACGAGGTTGAGGGCACGCAGGTGGTTGTGACTTTAACTGCAGCAAAGACGCCTGAGGGAAAGAGGCAGATCTCGCCGCGGCATTGGGATGTGGCTTGCAAGGAAGTTATGGCGCAGGCCAGCCCGTGCTGAGTTAAGTGAGGCATCACTCAGCGAGGGCTGATCTGCGCCTGGAAGTGCTTCAGCCATGGGCAGACAATGATTGCGCTTATAATAGGAATGGCTGCCGCCGCCCGGCGGCAGCGTCCCGAATGTGTGTCTGGAAATTTTGCACGCGCTTGCGCGTGTGCATTTTAAAGGTCTGGCAGGGAGGCAGGGACCTGAGGGAGGTGCACTTGAGATGTGAGTGCATGGGCACAGGAGGGAGGGGTGCATGTTGCAGAAAAGAGGATAGTGATGTTATTCCCGCTGCATTTGGATGGGATGGCATTTTTATCAGAGTTGCTAAACTTTTGAAAAGGACACGGGGGGGGCAAGTAACGTGGTGACAAGTTTGTACACTATTTGCGTGTGGGATGGGTCCGTAGGTGTGACCACTTTTTTTGTATGGGACACACTGACATCAGGGTGCCAGGATATCAGGGTGTCAGACAAGGGTTGCGCTAAGAATAGGATAATTATATAGTATTGGCTATATTCGAGGCGGGGGCACATAAAAACTGTGGAGACACCGGGCTCTAACTTTGAAAGCTTGATGACAGCAACTGGTCTTACTTAATTTGTCTGCCATTAGGACAAAAAGATATGGTCGGGCAAAATACTGGAATTTGGGGGGGGGGGGTCTGGATTGGTTTTTTGTATCTTTTTTTCTAGGCATCGGATTACCACGGGGATGGTACTGACGGATTGCCCTTGATGATAGCTTTCGTTTGACACCATTTATGGCATGCATGATCCCCATACCAGACAGCCCAGTACTTTCAGTTGGGATTCAGTTACTCCGAGTATGTATGGGAGAACAGTGAAACTTGTAAAAATACTTCAAACGGCCGTCCATATGGCGGCTGTTGCAAAGAAAATACATAGCCTAACATTCAAGCATGGCCCAGACAGAGGTGTTATGTCATTAAATGAAGTTTCACTTACGCGTAAGACAGACTTAACAACAAAATCACTTACACATTTTTGTTTTCTTCTCAATCTTCCTAGGCGGCGTCTAACGGAGCTCTTTAGCACCTACGTCATATTTATGGCTGAGGCTAATCTTCTGCACTATGGGGTAATAGAGTGGGTATCTTCATACCCACGCTACTGCTCAGTAGTTGTGTGTTGGTTGCTTGCCCAGGGGGTCACTGGTTTTCGCTCACTGCCCTAGCGTATTTAGTGCATGTAACGGGCACAGGTCCCATGCATCAAATGTGATGCCCCGCTGGACTGTAAAACTTCACAAAAATGTTCACATCCTTGAGCTCACACACTTTTTCGGAAGTGATTTTAAACACGGGCCTTAAATCCTCTCCTTCGACCGCTTCCCCGTCTTTGCCTAGCCTCTGCTCAACTCGCCACTAGATCCTGTGCCTCCCCCCATCAGTGACCTCTGACCCCTACCATTTGTCCATATACATTGACGGGAGAAAAAATCACGTTGTTTTGACACGCTATCAGATTTGGCAGTCCTTCAGACGCATAGTGCTAGCATGTGCCCAGGAATACCAGCTAGGAAGACAAACCGGTAAGCCCGGAAACAAAGTAGGAATACCCCAACATACCGGTACTTGAGCATTTAAAAAAGCAGGCAGCTAGCTGTGACTCTTAATTTGATAAGCTGATACGAACAATCCGGCCTAAATGCCCCTCAACCAGGTGCCCCATCCAGGCAAGCCAAGTCGCATGAAATTCCCAGCCAAGATGGCTTTGCTCCAGCTCCTCTTCCAAGTGGAACAAAGGCAACGCTGCTACTGCCAGTACAAAGCCCATACTAAGGTGCTTGCCCCTGCAGATCACGTTTCACAGGTAACCCCAATAGTTTCCCCCAAGACTCGACACAATTATACGAAGGGTGCGCGGTCCATCAAGACGCGGCAGCAGCACACAGGCCAGTCGCTCTAGCATGCAACGCTGTTTGCAAGACTAAGCAGCTGCTCCCTCCGGTTAAGATGCCTTGAATGCTGAACCGTCGCAACAAGCCAGCAGGGAAGCCGCATCGATCCAGCATGCCAGGCAGGCAGACATGCGCACGCTCAGTTGCCCCTCCAGAAATGCCCGCTGTGCATAGGCCGCACTGCCGCTGAGGTGTCCATGATAGGAGGGCGAGGGGGCATAGGGTCGCCCCAGTTCTCGCGGCCCTCCACTGGGCCGTAGAACCTGCAGGAAAGGTGGGTGGACACCAGAAGCATGAATGTTTTCCAAGCCGGGTGGGCAGTGCGTACCAGAGGGCTGGAATGGTGAATAGGATGCGGGCACTGCACATGTGCCCAATCAAAGCATCCCACCATGAAGATTACATAGCACAAAACACAATTAGATATCCTTGTTGTCACAGTGTCAAGCCTGACGTCCGCACGCCGACGCAGGACCATCAGTCTCACAGAGGACCCTGGCCGCGGGACGTGCCTAACGGGAAAATGGTTATTGAACAAAGCCGGACAAGGCACTCCCTGTTGGCCGGTACAGCTTGTCATCTCTGTACTGCCATGACAATGTACTCCCTGTACAGCACATCCTTCATGTACTGCCTTGCCAGTTACACCTGTACCGCAGCACTAACCTGAATCCGGCCATTCCACGAGGAATGACCTCAGCAATGATGTCCGCCGAGGCGACCGCCAACATAAACGTCAGCGGCCACGCAATCGGTTGCGGCATCGGGCGGAAGCCACCAAACGCTAGCCCGGCCACCGCGCCTGCGACCAGGCCCGACGTCATGTCGTGCTTGCCTCGCATATTCTCAACTGTTGCTTCTGTGAAGCAGAAGAGCGCTCCGATACCTGGGGTGGAAATAAGCGGGTCAAGCGCTGAATATGACAATTTCCCGTGCTAAGTTTTCTCTGCGGAAGTTTACATACCAAAAATCCCTTGAACTAAAGATGACACAATCATGTTCAAGTAGAGTTAAACCAAAAGGTGACAAAGGGAACAGATATTTAAAGAGTCTTCAGTTCAACCAGATGGGGTCTGTGCACCCCAAAAACAAAGAAGCTAACTTCAATTTTTGTCGCGCAGCCAAACAACAATTAAAAAACGGCTGCACAGCGGCGAAAATTTTGCAGATCATTTAATTTAACGCCGCGCATTAGGTCAGATAATACGCTATTAAGTTCACCTGGCTTACACACTGCGCAGCGGGGATTTTGAATTAAAAAAAGCGCGCATCCAGGTCCGCGCATCCCAATCATTAATTAATTGTGAGCAAAGTCTACCCGATTTTCCGGCACATGCCAAGCATTGCATTCGTTTCAAGGTTTCAGCCTGAGCACGATTGAGCCTTAAAGGATCACCAAAACATAGGACACTATTCAACATCTGTCAGTATCATGAAAGCGCTCAGCCCACAGCGAGTGTGCACAGCATGCGGGCGGGATGCGTGGGCCCAAAGGACTGCAGCTGACAGCATGCGGGCTGGATGCGTGGGCCCACAAGACTGCAGTTGACAGCATGCGGGCTGGACGCGTGGGCCCACAGGACTGCAGTTGACAGCATGCGGGCTGGATGTATGGACCCACAGGACTGCCGCTGACAGCATGCGGGCTGGATGCGTGGGCCCACAGGACTGCCGCTGACAGCATGCGGGCTGGATGCGTGGGCCCACAAGACTGCAGTTGACAGCATGCGGGCTGGATGCATAGACCCACAGGACTGCCGCTGACAGCATGCGGGCTGGATGCGTGGGCCCACAAGACTGCTGCTGACAGCATGCGGGATGGATGCGTGGGCCCACAGGACTGCTGCTGACAGCATGCGGGCAGGATGCGTGGGCCCATAGGACTGCCGCTGACAGCATGCGGGCTGGATGCGTGGGCCCACAGGACTGCCGCAGACAGCATGCGGGCTGGATGCGTGGGCCCACAGGACTGCCGCTGACAGCATGCAAGCTGGATGCATGGGCCCACATGACTGCTGCTGACAGCATGCGGGCTGGATGCATGGGCCCACAAGACTGCAGCTGACAGCATGCGGGCTGGATGCGTGGACCCACAGGACTGCCGCTGACAGCATGCGGGCTAGATGCGTGGACCCAGAGGACTGCAGCTGACAGCATGCGGGCTGGATGCGTGGGCCCACAGGACTGCCGCTCACAGCATGCGGGCTGGATGCGTGGGCCCACAGGACTGCTGCTGACAGCATGCGGGCTGGATGCGTGGGCCCACAAGGCTGCAGTTGACAGCATGCGGGCTGGATGCATAGACCCACAGGACTGCCGCTGACAGCATGCGGGCTGGATGCGTGGGCCCACAAGACTGCTGCTGACAGCATGCGGGCTGGATGCATGGGCCCACAGGACTGCTGCTGACAGCATGCGGGCGGGATGCGTGGGCCTATAGGACTGCCGCTGACAGCATGCGGGCTGGATGCGTGGGCCCACAAGGCTGCAGTTGACAGCATGCGGGCTGGATGCATAGACCCACTGGACTGCCGCTGACAGCATGCGGGCTGGATGCGTGGGCCCACAAGACTGCTGCTGACAGCATGCGGGCTGGATGCATGGGCCCACAGGACTGCTGCTGACAGCATGCGGGCGGGATGCGTGGGCCTATAGGACTGCCGCTGACAGCATGTGGGCTGGATGCGTGGGCCCACAGGACTGCCGCAGACAGCATGCGGGCTGGATGCGTGGGCCCACAGGACAGCCACTGACAGCATGCAAGCTGAATGCATGGGCCCACATGACTGCTGCTGACAGCATGCGGGCTGCATGCATGGGCCCACAAGATTGCAGCTGACAGCATGCGGGCTGGATGCGTGGACCCACAGGACTGCCGTTGACAGCATCCGGGCTGGATGCGTGGGCCCTCAAGACTGCTGCTGTTAGCATGCGGGCTGGATGCATGTACCCACAAGACTGCAGCTGACAGCATGCGGGCTAGATGCGTGGACCCAGAGGACTGCAGCTGACAGCATGCGGGCTGGATGCGTGGGCCCACAGGACTGCTGCTGACAGCATGCGGGCTGGATTTGTGGGCCCACAGGACTGCAGCTGATGGCATGCGGGCTGGATGCATGGGCCCACATGACTGCTGCTGACAGCATGCGGGCTTGATGCATGTACCCAAAAGACTGCAGTTGACCGCATGCGGGCTGGATGCGTGGACCCACAGGACTGCAGCTGACAGCATGCGGGCTGGATGCGTGGGCCCTCAAGACTGCTGCTGTTAGCATGCGGGCTGGATGCATGTACCCACAAGACTGCAGCTGACAGCATGCAGGTAGGATGCATGGGCCCACAGGACTGCAGCTGACAGCATGCAGGTGGGATGCGTGGGCCCACAGGACTGCCGCTCACAGCATGCGGGCTGGATGCGTGGGCCCACATAACTGCTGCTGACAGCATGCGGGCTGGACGCGTGGGCCCACATGACTGCAGCTGACAGCATATGGGCTGGAAGCGTGGGCCCACAGGACTGCCGCTGTCAGCATGCGGGCTGGATGCATAGGCCCACAGGACTGCAGCTGACAGCATGCGGGCTGGATGCGTGGGCCCACAAGACTGCAGCTGACAGCATGCGGGCTGGATGCGTGGGCCCACAGGACTGCCGCTGACAGCATGCAAGCTGGATGCATGGGCCCACATGACTGCTGCTGACAGCATGCGGGCTGGATGCATGGGCCCACAAGACTGCCGCTGACAGCATGCGGGCTGGATGCGTGGACCCACAGGACTGCCGCTGACAGCATGCGGGCTAGATGCGTGGACCCAGAGGACTGCAGCTGACAGCATGCGGGCTGGATGCGTGGGCCCACAGGACTGCCGCTCACAGCATGCGGGCTGGATGCGTGGGCCCACAGGACTGCTGCTGACAGCATGCGGGCTGGATGCGTGGGCCCACAAGGCTGCAGTTGACAGCATGCGGGCTGGATGCATAGACCCACTGGACTGCCGCTGACAGCATGCGGGCTGGATGCGTGGGCCCACAAGACTGCTGCTGACAGCATGCGGGCTGGATGCATGGGCCCACAGGACTGCTGCTGACAGCATGCGGGCGGGATGCGTGGGCCTATAGGACTGCCGCTGACAGCATGCGGGCTGGATGCGTGGGCCCACAAGGCTGCAGTTGACAGCATGCGGGCTGGATGCATAGACCCACTGGACTGCCGCTGACAGCATGCGGGCTGGATGCGTGGGCCCACAAGACTGCTGCTGACAGCATGCGGGCTGGATGCATGGGCCCACAGGACTGCTGCTGACAGCATGCGGGCGGGATGCGTGGGCCTATAGGACTGCCGCTGACAGCATGTGGGCTGGATGCGTGGGCCCACAGGACTGCCGCAGACAGCATGCGGGCTGGATGCGTGGGCCCACAGGACAGCCACTGACAGCATGCAAGCTGGATGCATGGGCCCACATGACTGCTGCTGACAGCATGCGGGCTGGATGCATGGGCCCACAAGATTGCAGCTGACAGCATGCGGGCTGGATGCGTGGACCCACAGGACTGCCGCTGACAGCATCCGGGCTGGATGCGTGGGCCCTCAAGACTGCTGCTGTTAGCATGCGGGCTGGATGCATGTACCCACAAGACTGCAGCTGACAGCATGCGGGCTAGATGCGTGGACCCAGAGGACTGCAGCTGACAGCATGCGGGCTGGATGCGTGGGCCCACAGGACTGCTGCTGACAGCATGCGGGCTGGATGTGTGGGCCCACAGGACTGCAGCTGACGGTATGCGGGCTGGATGCATGGGCCCACATGACTGCTGCTGACAGCATGCGGGCTGGATGCATGTACCCAAAAGACTGCAGTTGACCGCATGCGGGCTGGATGCGTGGACCCACAGGACTGCAGCTGACAGCATGCGGGCTGGATGCGTGGGCCCTCAAGACTGCTGCTGTTAGCATGCGGGCTGGATGCATGTACCCACAAGACTGCAGCTGACAGCATGCGGGCTGGATGCATGGGCCCACAGGACTGCAGCTGACAGCATGCAGGTGGGATGCGTGGGCCCACAGGACTGCCGCTCACAGCATGCGGGCTGGATGCGTGGGCCCACATAACTGCTGCTGACAGCATGCGGGCTGGACGCGTGGGCCCACATGACTGCAGCTGACAGCATATGGGCTGGAAGCGTGGGCCCACAGGACTGCCGCTGTCAGCATGCGGGCTGGATGCATAGGCCCACAGGACTGCAGCTGACAGCATGCGGGCTGGATGCGTGGGCCCACAAGACTGCAGCTGACAGCATGCGGGCTGGATGCGTGGGCCCAAAGGACTGCCGCTGACAGCATGCGGGCTGGATGCGTGGGCCCACAAGACTGCTGCTGACAGCATGCGGGCTGGATGCATGGGCCCACAGGACTGCAGCTGACAGCATGCGGGCGGGATGCGTGGGCCTATAGGACTGCCGCTGACAGCATGTGGGCTGGATGCGTGGGCCCACAGGACTGCCGCAGACAGCATGCGGGCTGGATGCGTGGGCCCACAGGACAGCCACTGACAGCATGCAAGCTGGATGCATGGGCCCACATGACTGCAGCTGACAGCATGCGGGCTGGATGCATGGGCCCACAAGATTGCAGCTGACAGCATGCGGGCTGGATGCGTGGACCCACAGGACTGCCGCTGACAGCATCCGGGCTGGATGCGTGGGCCCTCAAGACTGCTGCTGTTAGCATGCGGGCTGGATGCATGTACCCACAAGACTGCAGCTGACAGCATGCGGGCTAGATGCGTGGACCCAGAGGACTGCAGCTGACAGCATGCGGGCTGGATGCGTGGGCCCACAGGACTGCTGCTGACAGCATGCGGGCTGGATGTGTGGGCCCACAGGACTGCAGCTGACGGCATGCGGGCTGGATGCATGGGCCCACATGACTGCTGCTGACAGCATGCGGGCTGGATGCATGTACCCAAAAGACTGCAGTTGACCGCATGCGGGCTGGATCGTGGACCCACAGGACTGCAGCTGACAGCATGCGGGCTGGATGCGTGGGCCCTCAAGACTGCTGCTGTTAGCATGCGGGCTGGATGCATGTACCCACAAGACTGCAGCTGACAGCATGCAGGCAGGATGCATGGGCCCACAGGACTGCAGCTGACAGCATGCAGGTGGGATGCGTGGGCCCACAGGACTGCCGCTCACAGCATGCGGGCTGGATGCGTGGGCCCACATAACTGCTGCTGACAGCATGCGGGCTGGACGCGTGGGCCCACATGACTGCAGCTGACAGCATATGGGCTGGAAGCGTGGGCCCACAGGACTGCCGCTGTCAGCATGCGGGCTGGATGCATAGGCCCACAGGACAGCAGCTGACAGCATGCGGGCTGGATGCGTGGGCCCACAAGACTGCAGCTGACAGCATGCGGGCTGGATGCGTGGGCCCAAAGGACTGCCGCTGACAGCATGCGGGCTGGATGCATGGGCCCACATAACTGCCGCTCACAGCATGCGGGCTGGATGCGTGGGCCCACAGGACTGCCGCTGACAGCATGCGGGCTGGATGCGTGGGCCAACAGGACTGCCGCAGACAGCATGCGGGCTGGATGCGTGGGCCCACAGGACAGCCGCTGACAGCATGCAAGCTGGATGTATGGGCCCACATGACTGCTGCTGACAGCATGCGGGCTGGATGCATGGGCCCACAAGATTGCAGCTGACAGCATGCGGGCTGGATGCGTGGACCCACAGGACTGCCGCTGACAGCATGCGGGCTGGATGCGTGGGCCCTCAAGACTGCTGCTGTTAGCATGCGGGCTGGATGCATGTACCCACAAGACTGCAGCTGACAGCATGCGGGCTAGATGCGTGGACCCAGAGGACTGCAGCTGACAGCATGCGGGCTGGATGCGTGGGCCCACAGGACTGCTGCTGACAGCATGCGGGCTGGATGTGTGGGCCCATAGGACTGCAGCTGACGGCATGCGGGCTGGATGCATAGGCCCACATGACTGCTGCTGACAGCATGCGGGCTGGATGCATGTACCCAAAAGACTGCAGTTGACCGCATGCGGGCTGGATCGTGGACCCACAGGACTGCAGATGACAGCATGCGGGCTGGATGCGTGGGCCCTCAAGACTGCTGCTGTTAGCATGCGGGCTGGATGCATGTACCCACAAGACTGCAGCTGACAGCATGCAGGCAGGATACGTGGACCCACAGGACTGCAGCTGACAGCATGCGGGTGGGATGCGTGGGCCCACAGGACTGCCGCTCACAGCATGCGGGCTGGATGCGTGGGCCCACATAACTGCCACTGACAGCATGCGGGCTGGACGCGTGGGCCCACATGACTGCAGCTGACAGCATGCGGGCTGGAAGCGTGGGCCCACAGGACTGCCGCTGTCAGCATGCGGGCTGGATGCATAGGCCCACAGGACTGCAGCTGACAGCATGCGGGCTGGATGCGTGGGCCCACAAGACTGCAGCTGACAGCATGCGGGCTGGATGCGTGGGCCCACAGGACTGCCGCTGACAGCATGCGGGCTGGATGCATGGGCCCACATAACTGCTGTTCACAGCATGCGGGCTGGATGCGTGGGCCCACAGGACTGCCGCTGACAGCATGCGGGCTGGATGCGTGGGCCCACATAACTGCCGCTCACAGCATGCGGGCTGGATGCGTGGGCCCACAGGACTGCCGCTGACAGCATGCGGGCTGGATGCGTGGGCCCACAGGACTGCTGCTGACAGCATGCAGGCTGGATGCGTGGGCCCACATGACTGCAGCTGACAGCATGCGGGCTGGATGCGTGGGCCCAAAGGACTGCCGCTGATAGCATGCGGGCTGGATGCATGGGCCGACATAACTGCCGCTCACAGCATGCGGGCGGGATGCGTGGGCCCACATGACTGCAGCTGACAGCATGCGGGCTTGATGCGTGGGCCCAAAGGACTGCCGCTGATAGCATGCGGGCTGGATGCATGGGCCGACATAACTGCCGCTCACAGCATGCGGGCGGGATGCGTGGGCCCACAGGACTGCTGCTGACAGCATGCGGGCTGGTTGCGTGGGCCCTCAAGACTGCTGCTGTTAGCATGCGGGCTGGATGCATGTACCCACAAGACTGCAGCTGACAGCCAGCAGGCAGGATGCGTGGACCCACAGGACTGCAACTGACAGCATGCGGGCTGGATGCGTGGGCCCACAAGACTGCTGCTGACAGCATGCGGGCTGGATGCGTGGGCCCAAATGACTGCAGCTGACAGCATGCGGGCTGGATGCGTGGACCCACAGGACTGCAGATGACAGCATGCGGGCTGGATGCGTGGACCCACAGGATTGCCGCTGACAGCATGCGGGCGGGATGCGTGGGTCAACAGGACTGCACCTGACAGCATGCGGGTGAATGCGTGGGCCCAAAGGACTGCAGCTGACAGCATGCGGGCGGGATGCGTGGGCCCACAGGACTGCCCCTGACAGCATGCGGGCTGGATGCGTGGGCCCACAAGACTGCCGCTGACAGCATGCGGGCTGGATGCGTGGGCCCACAAGACTGCAGTTTACAGCATGCGGGCTGGATGCATAGACCCACAGGACTGCCGCTGACAGCATGCGGGCTGGATGCGTGGGCCCACAAGACTGCTGCTGACAGCATGCGGGATGGATGCGTGGGCCCACAGGACTGCTGCTGACAGCATGCGGGCTGGATGCGTGGGCCCATAGGACTGCCGCTGACAGCATGCGGGCTGTATGCATGGGCCCACAGGACTGCCGCAGACAGCATGCGGGCTGGATGCGTGGGCCCACAGGACTGCCGCTGACAGCATGCAAGCTGGATGCATGGGCCCACATGACTGCTGCTGACAGCATGCGGGCTGGATGCATGGGCCCACAAGATTGCAGCTGACAGCATGCGGGCTGGATGCGTGGACCCACAGGACTGCTGCTGACAGCATGCGGGCTGGTTGCGTGGGCCCTCAAGACTGCTGCTGTTAGCATGCGGGCTGGATGCATGTACCCACAAGACTGCAGCTGTCAGCCAGCTGGCAGGATGCGTGGACCCACAGGACTGCAGCTGACAGCATGCGGGCTGGATGCGTGGGCCCACAAGACTGCTGCTGACAGCATGCGGGCTGGACGCGTGGGCCCACATGACTGCAGCTGACAGCATGCGGGCTGGATGCGTGGACCCACAGGACTGCAGATGACAGCATGCGGGCTGGATGCGTGGGCCCACAGGACTGCTGCTGACAGCATGCAGGCTGGATGCGTGGGCCCACATGACTGCAGCTGACAGCATGCGGGCTGGATGCGTGGGCCCAAAGGACTGCCGCTGATAGCATGCGGGCTGGATGCATGGGCCGACATAACTGCCGCTCACAGCATGCGGGCGGGATGCGTTGGCCCACATGACTGCAGCTGACAGCATGCGGGCTGGATGCGTGGGCCCACAAGACTGCTGCTGACAGCATGCGGGCTGGACGCGTGGGCCCACATGACTGCAGCTGACAGCATGCGGGCTGGATGCGTGGACCCTCAGGACTGCAGATGACAGCATGCGGGCTGGATGCGTGGGCCCACAGGACTGCTGCTGACAGCATGCAGGCTGGATGCGTGGGCCCACATGACTGCAGCTGACAGCATGCGGGCTGGATGCGTGGGCCCAAAGGACTGCCGCTGATAGCATGCGGGCTGGATGCATGGGCCGACATAACTGCCGCTCACAGCATGCGGGCGGGATGCGTGGGCCCACAGGACTGCTGCTGACAGCATGCGGGCTGGTTGCGTGGGCCCTCAAGACTGCTGCTGTTAGCATGCGGGCTGGATGCATGTACCCACAAGACTGCAGCTGACAGCCAGCAGGCAGGATGCGTGGACCCACAGGACTGCAGCTGACAGCATGCGGGCTGGATGCGTGGGCCCACAAGACTGCTGCTGACAGCATGCGGGCTGGACGCGTGGGCCCACATGACTGCAGCTGACAGCATGCGGGCTGGATGCGTGGACCCACAGGACTGCAGATGACAGCATGCGGGCTGGATGCGTGGACCCACAGGATTGCCGCTGACAGCATGCGGGCGGGATGCGTGGGTCAACAGGACTGCACCTGACAGCATGCGGGTGAATGCGTGGGCCCAAAGGACTGCCGCTGACAGCATGCGGGCTGGATGCGTGGGCCCACAAGACTGCTGCTGACAGCATGCGGGATGGATGCGTGGGCCCACAGGACTGCTGCTGACAGCATGCGGGCTGGATGCGTGGGCCCATAGGACTGCCGCTGACAGCATGCGGGCTGTATGCATGGGCCCACAGGACTGCCGCAGACAGCATGCGGGCTGGATGCGTGGGCCCACAGGACTGCCGCTGACAGCATGCAAGCTGGATGCATGGGCCCACATGACTGCTGCTGACAGCATGCGGGCTGGATGCATGGGCCCACAAGATTGCAGCTGACAGCATGCGGGCTGGATGCGTGGACCCACAGGACTGCCGCTGACAGCATGCGGGTGGATGCGTGGGCCCTCAAGACTGCTGCTGTTAGCATGCGGGCTGGATGCATGTACCCACAAGACTGCAGCTGACAGCATGCGGGCTAGATGCGTGGACCCAGAGGACTGCAGCTGACAGCATGCGGGCTGGATGCGTGGGCCCACAGGACTGCCGCTGACAGCATGCGGGCTGGATGCGTGGGCCCACAGGACTGCAGCTGATAGCATGCGGGCTGGATGCATGGGCCCACAGGACTGCCGCTCACAGCATGCGGGCGGGATGCGTGGGCCCACAGGACTGCCGCTGACAGCATGCGGGTGGGATGCGTGGGCCCACATAACTGCCGCTGACAGCATGCGGGCTGGACGCGTGGGCCCACAGGACTGCAGCTGACAGCATGCGGGCTGGATGCGTGGGCCCACAGGACTGCTGCTGTTAGCATGCGGGCTGGATGCATGTACCCACAAGACTTTAGCTGACAGTATGCGGGCTGTATGCGTGGGCCCACAAGACTGCAGCTGACAGTATGCGGGCTGGATGCGTGGGCCCAAAGGACTGCCGCTGACAGCATGCGGGCTGGATGCATGGGCCCACATAACTTCAGCTAACAGCATGTGGGCTGGATGCGTGGGCCCACAGGACTGCCGCTGACAGCATGCGGGCTGGATGCGTGGGCCCACAGGACTGCTGCTGACAGCATGCAGGCTGGATGCGTGGGCCCACATGACTGCAGCTGACAGCATGCGGGCTGGATGCGTGGACCCACAGGACTGCAGATGACAGCATGCGGGCTGGAAGCGTGGACCCACAGGATTGCCGCTGACAGCATGCGGGCGGGATGCGTAGGTCCACAGGACTGCACCTGACAGCATGCGGGTGGATGCGTGGGCCCAAAGGACTGCAGCTGACAGCATGCGGGCTGGATGCGTGGGCCCACAGGACTGCCGCTGATAGCATGCGGGCTGGATGCATGGGCCCACAGGAATGCCGCTCACAGCATGCGGGCGGGATGCGTGGGCCCACAGGACTGCCGCTGACAGCATGCGGGTGGGATGCGTGGGCCCACATAACTGCCGCTGACAGCATGCGGGCTGGACGCGTGGGCCCACAGGACTGCAGCTGACAGCATTCGGGCTGGATGCGTGGGCCCACAGGACTGCTGCTGTTAGCATGCGGGCTGGATGCATGTACCCACAAGACTTTAGCTGACAGTATGCGGGCTGTATGCGTGGGCCCACAAGACTGCAGCTGACAGCATGCGGGCTGGATGCGTGGGCCCAAAGGACTGCCGCTGACAGCATGCGGGCTGGATGCATGGGCCCACATAACTGCAGCTAACAGCATGTGGGCTGGATGCGTGGGCCCACAGGACTGCCGCTGACAGCATGCGGGCTGGATGCGTGGGCCCACAGGACTGCTGCTGACAGCATGCAGGCTGGATGCGTGGGCCCACATGACTGCAGCTGACAGCATGCGGGCTGGATGCGTGGACCCACAGGACTGCAGATGACAGCATGCGGGCTGGAAGCGTGGACCCACAGGATTGCCGCTGACAGCATGCGGGCGGGATGCGTAGGTCCACAGGACTGCACCTGACAGCATGCGGGTGGATGCGTGGGCCCAAAGGACTGCAGCTGACAGCATGCGGGCTGGATGCGTGGGCCCACAGGACTGCCGCTGACAGCATGCTGGCTGGATGCGTGGGCCCACAGGACTGCTGCTGACAGCATGCGGGCGGGATGCGTGGGCCCACATGACTGCTGCTGACAGCATGCGGGCTGGATGCATGGGCCCACATGACTGCAGCTGACAGCATGCGGGCTGGATGCGTGGACCCACAGGACTGCTGCTGTTAGCATGCGGGCTGGATGCATGTACCCACAAGACTGCAGCTGACAGCATGCAGGCAGGATGCGTGGTCCCACAGGACTGCAGCTGACAGCATATGGGCTGGATGCGTGGGCCCACAGGACTGCCGCTGACAGCATGCGGGCTGGATGCGTGGGCCCACAGGACTGCCGCTGACAGCATGCGGGCGGGATGCGTGGGCCCACATAACTGCTGCTGACAGCATGCGGGCTGGATGCGTGGGCCCACAGGACTGCCGCTGACGGCTGACAGCATGCGGGCGGGATGCGTGGGCCCACATGACTGCAGCTGACAGCGTGCGGGCTGGATGCATGGGCCCACATGACTGCTGCTGACAGCATGTGGGCTGGATGCGTGGACCCACAGGACTGCAGCTGACAGCATGCGGGCTGGATGCGTGGGCCCACAGGACTGCAGCTGACAGCATGCGGGCTTGATGCGTGGACCCACAAGACTGCAGCTGACAGCATGCGGGCTGGATGCGTGGGCCCAAAGGACTGCCGCTGACAGCATGCGGGCTGGATGCATGGGCCCACATAACTGCCGCTGACAGCATGCGGGCTGGACGCGTGGGCCCACATGACTGCAGCTGACAGCATATGGGCTGGAAGCGTGGGCCCACAGGACTGCCGCTGTCAGCATGCGGGCTGGATGCATAGGCCCACAGGACTGCAGCTGACAGCATGCGGGCTGGATGCGTGGGCCCACATGACTGCAGCTGACAGCATGCAGGCTGGATGCGTGGGCCCAAAGGACTGCTGCTGATAGCATGCGGGCTGGATGCATGGGCCCACAGAAATGCCGCTCACAGCATGCAGGCGGGATGCGTGGGCCCACATAACTGCCGCTGACAGCATGCGGGCTGGACGCGTGGGCCCACAGGACTGCTGCTGTTAGCATGCGGGCTGGATGCGTGGGCCCACAAGACTGCAGCTGACAGTATGCGGGCTGGATGCGTGGGCCCACAGGACTGCAGCTGACAGCATGCGGGCTGGATGCATGTACCCACAAGACTGCAGCTGACAGTATGCGGGCTGGATGCGTGGGCCCACAAGACTGCAGCTGACAGTATGCGGGCTGGATGCGTGGGCCCAAAGGACTGCCGCTGACAGCATGCGGGCTGGATGCATGAGCCCACAGGACTGCCGCTGTCAGCATGCGGGCTGGATGCATGGGCCCACAGGACTGCCGCTGACAGCATGCGGGCTGGATGCGTGGACCCACAGGACTGCAGATGACAGCATGCGGGCTGGAAGCGTGGACCCACAGGATTGCCGCTGACAGCATGCGGGCGGGATGCGTGGGCCCACATGACTGCAGCTGACAGCATGCGGGCTGGATGCGTGGACCCACAGGACTGCAGATGACAGCATGCGGGCTGGATGCGTGGGCCCACAGGACTGCAGCTGACAGCATGCGGGATTGATACGTGGGCCCACAAGACTGCAGCTGACAGCATGCGGGCTGGATGCGTGGGCCCAAAGGACTGCAGCTGACAGCATGCGGGCTGGATGCATGGGCCCACATAACTGCCGCTGACAGCATGCGGGCGGGATGCGTGGGCCCACATAACTGCTGCTGACAGCATGCGGGCTGGATGCGTGGGCCCACAGGACTGCCGCTGACAGCATGCAGGCGGGATGCGTGGGCCCACATGACTGCTGCTGACAGCATGTGGGCTGGATGCGTGGACCCACGGGACTGCAGCTGACAGCATGCGGGCTGGATGCGTGGGCCCACAGGACTGCCGCTGTCAGCATGCGGGCTGGATGCGTGGGCCCACAAGACTGCAGCTGACAGCATGCGGGCTGGATGCGTGGGCCCAAAGGACTGCAGCTGACAGCATGCGGGCTGGATGCATGGGCCCACATAACTGCCGCTCACAGCATGCGGGCGGGATGCGTGGGCCCACAGGACTGCCACTGACAGCATGCGGGCTGGATGCGTGGGCCCACAGGACTGCTGCTGACAGCCTGCAGGCAGGATGCGTGGACCCACAGGACTGCAGCTGACAGCATGCGGGCTGGATGCGTGGGCCCACAGGACTGCCGCTGACAGCATGCGGGCTGGACGCGTGGGCCCACATGACTGCAGCTGACAGCATATGGGCTGGAAGCGTTGGCCCACAGGACTGCCGCTGTCAGCATGCGGGCTGGATGCATGGGCCCACAGGACTGCAGCTGACAGCATGCGGGCTGGATGCGTGGGCCCACAAGACTGCAGCTGACAGTATGCGGGCTGGATGCGTGGGCCCAAAGGACTGCCGCTGACAGCATGCGGGCTGGATGCATGGGCCCACATAACTGCCGCTCACAGCATGCGGGCGGGATGCGTGGGCCCACAGGACTGCCGCTGACATCATGCGGGCTGGATGCGTGGGCCCACAGGACTGCTGCTGACAGCATGCGGGCTGGACACGTGGGCCCACATGACTGCAGCTGACAGCATATGGGCTGGAAGCGTTGGCCCACAGGACTGCCGCTGTCAGCATGCGGGCTGGATGCATGGGCCCACAGGACTGCAGCTGACAGCATGCGGGCTGGATGCGTGGGCCCACAAGACTGCAGCTGACAGTATGCGGGCTGGATGCGTGGGCCCAAAGGACTGCCGCTGACAGCATGCGGGCTGGATGCATGGGCCCACATAACTGCAGCTAACAGCATGTGGGCTGGATGCGTGGGCCCACAGGACTGCCGCTGACAGCATGCGGGCTGGATGCGTGGGCCCACAGGACTGCAGCTGACAGCATGCAGGCAGGATGCGTGGGCCCACAGGACTGCAGCTGACAGCATGCGGGATTGATGCGTGGGCCCACAAGACTGCAGCTGACAGCATGCGGGCTGGATGCATGGGCCCAAAGGACTGCCGCTGACAGCATGCGGGCTGGATGCATGTACCCACAAGACTGCAGCTGACAGTATGCGGGCTGGATGCGTGGGCTCACAAGACTGCAGCTGACAGTATGCGGGCTGGATGCGTGGGCCCAAAGGACTGCCGCTGACAGCATGCGGGCTGGATGCATGAGCCCACAGGACTGCCGCTGTCAGCATGCGGGCTGGATGCATGGGCCCACAGGACTGCCGCTGACAGCATGCGGGCTGGATGCGTGGGCCCACAGGACTGCTGCTGACAGCATGCAGGCTGGATGCGTGGGCCCACATGACTGCAGCTGACAGCATGCGGGCTGGATGCGTGGACCCACAGGACTGCAGATGACAGCATGCGGGCTGGAAGCGTGGACCCACAGGATTGCCGCTGACAGCATGCGGGCGGGATGCGTGGGCCCACATGACTGCAGCTGACAGCATGCGGGCTGGATGCGTGGACCCACAGGACTGCAGATGACAGCATGCGGGCTGGAAGCGTGGACCCACAGGATTGCCGCTGACAGCATGCGGGCGGGATGCATGGGTCCACAGGACTGCACCTGACAGCATGCGGTTGGATGCGTGGGCCCAAAGGACTGCAGCTGACAGCATGCGGGCTGGATGCGTGGGCCCACAGGACTGCCGCTGACAGCATGCTGGCTGGATGCGTGGGCCCACAGGACTGCCGCTGACAGCATGCGGGCGGGATGCGTGGGCCCACATGACTGCTGCTGACAGCATGCGGGCTGGATGCATGGGCCCACATGACTGCTGCTGACAGCATGCGGGCTGGATGCGTGGACCCACAGGACTGCTGCTGTTAGCATGCGGGCTGGATGCATGTAGCCACAAGACAGCAGCTGACAGCATGCAGGCAGGATGCGTGGGCCCACAGGACTGCCGCTGTCAGCATGCGGGTGGGATGCGTGGGCCCACAAACCTGCCGCTGACAGCATGCGGGCTGGACGCGTGGGCCCACATGACTGCCGCTGACAGCATATGGGCTGGATGCGTGGACCCACAGGACTGCTGCTGACAGCATGCGGGCGGGATGCGTGGGCCCACAGGACTGCCGCTGACATCATGCGGGCTGGATGCGTGGGCCCACAGGACTGCTGCTGACAGCATGCGGGCTGGACACGTGGGCCCACATGACTGCAGCTGACAGCATATGGGCTGGAAGCGTTGGCCCACAGGACTGCCGCTGTCAGCATGCGGGCTGGATGCATGGGCCCACAGGACTGCAGCTGACAGCATGCGGGCTGGATGCGTGGGCCCACAAGACTGCAGCTGACAGTATGCGGGCTGGATGCGTGGGCCCAAAGGACTGCCGCTGACAGCATGCGGGCTGGATGCATGGGCCCACATAACTGCAGCTAACAGCATGTGGGCTGGATGCGTGGGCCCACAGGACTGCCGCTGACAGCATGCGGGCTGGATGCGTGGGCCCACAGGACTGCAGCTGACAGCATGCAGGCAGGATGCGTGGGCCCACAGGACTGCAGCTGACAGCATGCGTGATTGATGCGTGGGCCCACAAGACTGCAGCTGACAGCATGCGGGCTGGATGCGTGGGCCCAAAGGACTGCCGCTGACAGCATGCGGGCTGGATGCATGTACCCACAAGACTGCAGCTGACAGTATGCGGGCTGGATGCGTGGGCTCACAAGACTGCAGCTGACAGTATGCGGGCTGGATGCGTGGGCCCAAAGGACTGCCGCTGACAGCATGCGGGCTGGATGCATGAGCCCACAGGACTGCCGCTGTCAGCATGCGGGCTGGATGCATGGGCCCACAGGACTGCCGCTGACAGCATGCGGGCTGGATGCGTGGGCCCACAGGACTGCTGCTGACAGCATGCAGGCTGGATGCGTGGGCCCACATGACTGCAGCTGACAGCATGCGGGCTGGATGCGTGGACCCACAGGACTGCAGATGACAGCATGCGGGCTGGAAGCGTGGACCCACAGGATTGCCGCTGACAGCATGCGGGCGGGATGCGTGGGCCCACATGACTGCAGCTGACAGCATGCGGGCTGGATGCGTGGACCCACAGGACTGCAGATGACAGCATGCGGGCTGGAAGCGTGGACCCACGGGATTGCCGCTGACAGCATGCGGGCGGGATGCATGGGTCCACAGGACTGCACCTGACAGCATGCGGTTGGATGCGTGGGCCCAAAGGACTGCAGCTGACAGCATGCGGGCTGGATGCGTGGGCCCACAGGACTGCCGCTGACAGCATGCTGGCTGGATGCGTGGGCCCACAGGACTGCTGCTGACAGCATGCGGGCGGGATGCGTGGGCCCACATGACTGCTGCTGACAGCATGCGGGCTGGATGCATGGGCCCACATGACTGCTGCTGACAGCATGCGGGCTGGATGCGTGGACCCACAGGACTGCTGCTGTTAGCATGCGGGCTGGATGCATGTACCCACAAGACAGCAGCTGACAGCATGCAGGCAGGATGCGTGGGCCCACAGGACTGCAGCTGACAGCATGCGGGTGGGATGCGTGGGCCCACAAACCTGCCGCTGACAGCATGCGGGCTGGACGCGTGGGCCCACATGACTGCCGCTGACAGCATATAGGCTGGATGCGTGGACCCACAGGACTGCAGCTGACAGCATGCGGGCTGGAAGCGTGGGCCCACAGGACTGCCGCTGACAGCATATGGGCTGGAAGCGTTGGCCCACAGGACTGCCGCTGTCAGCATGCGGGCTGGATGCATGGGCCCACAGGACTGCAGCTGACAGCATGCGGGCTGGATGCGTGGGCCCACAAGACTGCAGCTGACAGTATGCGGGCTGGATGCGTGGGCCCAAAGGACTGCCGCTGACAGCATGCGGGCTGGATGCATGGGCCCACATAACTGCAGCTAACAGCATGTGGGCTGGATGCGTGGGCCCACAGGACTGCCGCTGACAGCATGCGGGCTGGATGCGTGGGCCCACAGGACTGCAGCTGACAGCATGCAGGCAGGATGCGTGGGCCCACAGGACTGCAGCTGACAGCATGCGGGATTGATGCGTGGGCCCACAAGACTGCAGCTGACAGCATGCGGGCTGGATGCGTGGGCCCAAAGGACTGCCGCTGACAGCATGCGGGCTGGATGCATGTACCCACAAGACTGCAGCTGACAGTATGCGGGCTGGATGCGTGGGCTCACAAGACTGCAGCTGACAGTATGCGGGCTGGATGCGTGGGCCCAAAGGACTGCCGCTGACAGCATGCGGGCTGGATGCATGAGCCCACAGGACTGCCGCTGTCAGCATGCGGGCTGGATGCATGGGCCCACAGGACTGCCGCTGACAGCATGCGGGCTGGATGCGTGGGCCCACAGGACTGCTGCTGACAGCATGCGGGCTGGATGCGTGGGCCCACATGACTGCAGCTGACAGCATGCGGGCTGGATGCGTGGACCCACAGGACTGCAGATGACAGCATGCGGGCTGGAAGCGTGGACCCACAGGATTGCCGCTGACAGCATGCGGGCGGGATGCGTGGGCCCACATGACTGCAGCTGACAGCATGCGGGCTGGATGCGTGGACCCACAGGACTGCAGATGACAGCATGCGGGCTGGAAGCGTGGACCCACAGGATTGCCGCTGACAGCATGCGGGCGGGATGCATGGGTCCACAGGACTGCACCTGACAGCATGCGGTTGGATGCGTGGGCCCAAAGGACTGCAGCTGACAGCATGCGGGCTGGATGCGTGGGCCCACAGGACTGCCGCTGACAGCATGCTGGCTGGATGCGTGGGCCCACAGGACTGCTGCTGACAGCATGCGGGCGGGATGCGTGGGCCCACATGACTGCTGCTGACAGCATGCGGGCTGGATGCATGGGCCCACATGACTGCTGCTGACAGCATGCGGGCTGGATGCGTGGACCCACAGGACTGCTGCTGTTAGCATGCGGGCTGGATGCATGTACCCACAAGACAGCAGCTGACAGCATGCAGGCAGGATGCGTGGGCCCACAGGACTGCAGCTGACAGCATGCGGGTGGGATGCGTGGGCCCACAGGACTGCAGCTGACAGCATGCGGGCTGGACGCGTGGGCCCACATGACTGCCGCTGACAGCATATGGGCTGGATGCGTGGACCCACAGGACTGCAGCTGACAGCATGCGGGCTGGAAGCGTGGGCCCACAGGACTGCCGCTGACAGCATGCAGGCGGGATGCGTGGACCCACAGGACTGCACCTAACAGCATGCGGGTGGATGCGTGGGCCCACAGGACTGCAGATGACAGCATGCGGGCTGGATGCGTGGGCCCACAGGACTGCCGCTGACAGCATGCGGGCGGGATGCGTGGGCCCACATAACTGCTGCTGACAGCATGCGGGCTGGATGCGTGGGCCCACAGGACTGCCGCTGACAGCATGCAGGCGGGATGCGTGGGCCCACATGACTGCTGCTGACAGCATGTGGGCTGGATGCGTGGACCCACGGGACTGCAGCTGACAGCATGCGGGCTGGATGCGTGGGCCCACAGGACTGCAGCTGACAGCATGCGGGATTGATACGTGGGCCCACAAGACTGCAGCTGACAGCATGCGGGCTGGATGCGTAGGCCCAAAGGACTGCCGCTGACAGCATGCGGGCTGGATGCATGGGCCCACATAACTGCCGCTCACAGCATGCGGGCGGGATGCGTGGGCCCACAGGACTGCAGCTGACAGCCTGCAGGCAGGATGCGTGGACCCACAGGACTGCAGCTGACAGCATGCGGGCTGGATGCGTGGGCCCACAGGACTGCCGCTGACAGCATGCGGGCTGGACGCGTGGGCCCACATGACTGCAGCTGACAGCATATGGGCTGGAAGCGTGGGCCCACAGGACTACCGCTGTCAGCATGCGGGCTGGATGCATGGGCCCACAGGACTGCAGCTGACAGCATGCGGGCTGGATGCGTGGGCCCACAAGACTGCAGCTGACAGTATGCGGGCTGGATGCGTGGGCCCAAAGGACTGCCGCTGACAGCATGCGGGCTGGATGCATGGGCCCACATAACTGCCGCTCACAGCATGCGGGCGGGATGCGTGGGCCCACAGGACTGCCGCTGACAGCATGCGGGCTGGATGCGTGGGCCCACAGGACTGCTGCTGACAGCATGCGCGCTGGACGCGTGGGCCCACATGACTGAAGCTGACAGCATATGGGCTGGAAGCGTTGGCCCACAGGACTGCCGCTGTCAGCATGCGGGCTGGACGCGTGGGCCCACATGACTGCAGCTGACAGCATATGGGCTGGAAGCGTTGGCCCACAGGACTGCCGCTGTCAGCATGCGGGCTGGATGCATGGGCCCACAGGACTGCAGCTGACAGCATGCGGGCTGGATGCGTGGGCCCACAAGACTGCAGCTGACAGTATGCGGGCTGGATGCGTGGGCCCACAAGACTGCAGCTGACAGCATGCAGGCAGGATGCGTGGGCCCACAGGACTGCAGCTGACAGCATGCGGGCTGGATGCGTGGGCCCACAAGACTGCAGCTGACAGCATGCGGGCTGGATGCGTGGGCCCAAAGGACTGCCGCTGACAGCATGCGGGCTGGATGCATGGGCCCACATAACTGCCGCTCACAGCATGCGGGCGGGATGCGTGGGCCCACAGGACTGCCGCTGACAGCATGCGGGCTGGATGCGTGGGCCCACAGGACTGCTGCTGACAGCCTGCAGGCAGGATGCGTGGACCCACAGGACTGCAGCTGACAGCATGCGGGCTGGATGCGTGGGCCCACAGGACTGCCGCTGACAGCATGCGGGCTGGACGCGTGGGCCCACATGACTGCAGCTGACAGCATATGGGCTGGAAGCGTGGGCCCACAGGACTGCCGCTGTCAGCATGCGGGCTGGATGCATGGGCCCACAGGACTGCAGCTGACAGCATGCGGGCTGGATGCGTGGGCCCACAAGACTGCAGCTGACAGTATGCGGGCTGGATGCGTGGGCCCAAAGGACTGCCGCTGACAGCATGCGGGCTGGATGGATGGGCCCACATAACTGCCACTCACAGCATGCGGGCGGGATGCGTGGGCCCACAGGACTGCCGCTGACAGCATGCGGGCTGGATGCGTGGGCCCACAGGACTGCTGCTGACAGCCTGCAGGCAGGATGCGTGGACCCACAGGACTGCAGCTGACAGCATGCGGGCTGGATGCGTGGGCCCACAGGACTGCCGCTGACAGCATGCGGGCTGGACGCGTGGGCCCACATGACTGCAGCTGACAGCATATGGGCTGGAAGCGTGGGCCCACAGGACTGCCGCTGACAGCATGCGGGCTGGATGCATGGGCCCACAGGACTGCAGCTGACAGCATGCGGGCTGGATGCGTGGGCCCACAAGACTGCAGCTGACAGTATGCGGGCTGGATGCGTGGGCCCAAAGGACTGCCGCTGACAGCATGCGGGCTGGATGCATGGGCCCACATAACTGCCGCTCACAGCATGCGGGCGGGATGCGTGGGCCCACAGGACTGCCGCTGACAGCATGCGGGCTGGATGCGTGGGCCCACAGGACTGCTGCTGACAGCCTGCAGGCAGGATGCGTGGACCCACAGGACTGCAGCTGACAGCATGCGGGCTGGATGCGTGGGCCCACAGGACTGCCGCTGACAGCATGCGGGCTGGACGCGTGGGCCCACATGACTGCAGCTGACAGCATATGGGCTGGAAGCGTGGGCCCACAGGACTGCCGCTGTCAGCATGCAGGCTGGATGCATGGTCCCACAGGACTGCAGCTGACAGCATGCGGGCTGGATGCGTGGGCCCACAAGACTGCAGCTGACAGTATGCGGGCTGGATGCGTGGGCCCAAAGGACTGCCGCTGACAGCATGCGGGCTGGATGCATGGGCCCACATAACTGCCGCTCACAGCATGCGGGCGGGATGCGTGGGCCCACAGGACTGCCGCTGACATCATGCGGGCTGGATGCGTGGGCCCACAGGACTGCTGCTGACAGCATGCGGGCTGGACGCGTGGGCCCACATGACTGCAGCTGACAGCATATGGGCTGGAAGCGTTGGCCCACAGGACTGCCGCTGTCAGCATGCGGGCTGGTTTCATGGGACCACAGGACTGCAGCTGACAGCATGCGGGCTGGATGCGTGGGCCCACAAGACTGCAGCTGACAGTATGCGGGCTGGATGCGTGGGCCCAAAGGACTGCCGCTGACAGCATGCGGGCTGGATGCATGGGCCCACATAACTGCAGCTAACAGCATGTGGGCTGGATGCGTGGGCCCACAGGACTGCCGCTGACAGCATGCGGGCTGGATGCGTGGGCCCACAGGACTGCAGCTGACAGCATGCAGGCAGGATGCGTGGGCTCACAGGACTGCAGCTGACAGCATGCGGGATTGATGCGTGGGCCCACAAGACTGCAGCTGACAGCATGCGGGCTGGATGCGTGGGCCCAAAGGACTGCCGCTGACAGCATGCGGGCTGGATGCATGGGCCCACATAACTGCCGCTCACAGCATGCGGGCGGGATGCGTGGGCCCACAGGACTGCCGCTGACAGCATGCGGGCTGGATGCGTGGGCCCACAGGACTGCTGCTGACAGCCTGCAGGCAGGATGCGTGGACCCACAGGACTGCAGCTGACAGCATGCGGGCTGGATGCGTGGGCCCACAGGACTGCCGCTGACAGCATGCGGGCTGGATGCGTGGGCCCAAAGGACTGCAGCTGACAGCATATGGGCTGGAAGCGTGGGCCCACAGGACTGCCGCTGTCAGCATGCGGGCTGGATGCATGGGCCCACAGGACTGCAGCTGACAGCATGCGGGCTGGATGCGTGGGCCCACAAGACTGCAGCTGACAGTATGCGGGCTGGATGCGTGGGCCCAAAGGACTGCCGCTGACAGCATGCGGGCTGGATGCATGGGCCCACATAACTGCCGCTCACAGCATGCGGGCGGGATGCGTGGGCCCACAGGACTGCCGCTGACATCATGTGGGCTGGATGCGTGGGCCCACAGGACTGCTGCTGACAGCATGCGGGCTGGACGCGTGGGCCCACATGACTGCAGCTGACAGCATATGGGCTGGAAGCGTTGGCCCACAGGACTGCCGCTGTCAGCATGCGGGCTGGATGCATGGGCCCACAGGACTGCAGCTGACAGCATGCGGGCTGGATGCGTGGGCCCACAAGACTGCAGCTGACAGTATGCGGGCTGGATGCGTGGGCCCAAAGGACTGCCGCTGACAGCATGCGGGCTGGATGCATGGGCCCACATAACTGCAGCTAACAGCATGTGGGCTGGATGCGTGGGCCCACAGGACTGCCGCTGACAGCATGCGGGCTGGATGCGTGGGCCCACAGGACTGCAGCTGACAGCATGCAGGCAGGATGCGTGGGCCCACAGGACTGCAGCTGACAGCATGCGGGATTGATGCGTGGGCCCACAGGACTGCCGCTGACAGCATGCGGGCTGGATGCGTGGGCCCACAGGACTGCAGCTGACAGCATGCGGGCTGGATGCATGGGCCCACATAAATGCCGCTCACAGCATGCGGGCGGGATGCGTGGGCCCACAGGACTGCCGCTGACAGCATGCGGGCTGGATGCGTGGGCCCACATGACTGCTGCTGACAGCCTGCAGGCAGGATGCGTGGACCCACAGGACTGCAGCTGACAGCATGCGGGCTGGATGCGTGGGCCCACAGGACTGCCGCTGACAGCATGCGGGCTGGACGCGTGGGCCCACATGACTGCAGCTGACAGCATATGACCTGGAAGCGTGGGCCCACAGGACTGCCGCTGTCAGCATGCGGGCTGGATGCATGGGCCCACAGGACTGCAGCTGACAGCATGCGGGCTGGATGCGTGGGCCCACAAGACTGCAGCTGACAGTATGCGGGCTGGATGCGTGGGCCCAAAGGACTGCCGCTGACAGCATGCGGGCTGGATGCATGGGCCCACATAACTGCCGCTCACAGCATGCGGGCGGGATGCGTGGGCCCACAGGACTGCCGCTGACATCATGCGGGCTGGATGCATGGGCCCACAGGACTGCAGCTGACAGCATGCGGGCTGGATGCGTGGGCCCACAAGACTGCAGCTGACAGTATGCGGGCTGGATGCGTGGGCCCAAAGGACTGCCGCTGACAGCATGCGGGCTGGATGCATGGGCCCACATAACTGCAGCTAACAGCATGTGGGCTGGATGCGTGGGCCCACAGGACTGCCGCTGACAGCATGTGGGCTGGATGCGTGGGCCCACAGGACTGCTGCTGACAGCATGCAGGCTGGATGCGTGGGCCCACATGACTGCAGCTGACAGCATGCGGGCTGGATGCGTGGACCCACAGGACTGCACCTGACAGCATGCGGGCTGGATGCGTGGGCCCACAGGACTGCTGCTGACAGCATGCAGGCTGGATGCGTGGGCCCACAAGACTGCAGCTGACAGTATGTGGGCTGGATGCGTGGGCCCACATAACTGCCGCTGACAGCATGCGGGCTGGATGCGTGGGCCCACAGGACTGCTGCTGACAGCATGCAGGCTGGATGCGTGGGCCCACATGACTGCAGCTGACAGCATGCGGGCTGGATGCGTGGACCCACAGGACTGCAGATGACAGCGTGCGGGCTGGAAGCGTGGACCCACAGGATTGCCGCTGACAGCATGCAGGCGGGATGCGTGGGTCCACAGGACTGCACCTGACAGCATGCGGGTGGATGCGTGGGCCCAAAGGACTGCAGCTGACAGCATGCGGGCTGGATGCGTGGGCCCACAGGACTGCCGCTGACAGCATGCTGGCTGGATGCGTGGGCCCACAGGACTGCTGCTGACAGCATGCGGGCGGGATGCGTGGGCCCACATGACTGCTGCTGACAGCATGCGGGCTGGATGCATGGGCCCACATGACTGCTGCTGACAGCATGCGGGCTGGATGCGTGGACCCACAGGACTGCTGCTGTTAGCATGCGGGCTGGATGCGTGGGCCCACAAGACTGCAGCTGACAGCATGCAGGCAGGATGCGTAGACCCACATAACTGCCGCTGACAGCATGCGGGCTGGATGCGTGGGCCCACAGGACTGCAGCTGACAGCATGCGGGCTGGATGCGTGGGCCCACAAGACTGCAGCTGACAGTATGCGGGCTGGATGCGTGGGCCCAAAGGACTGCCGCTGACAGCATGCGGGCTGGATGCATGGGCCCACATAACTGCAGCTAACAGCATGTGGGCTGGATGCGTGGGCCCACAGGACTGCCGCTGACAGCATGCGGGCTGGATGCGTGGGCCCACAGGACTGCTGCTGACAGCATGCAGGCTGGATGCGTGGGCCCACATGACTGCAGCTGACAGCATGCGGGCTGGATGCGTGGACCCACAGGACTGCACCTGACAGCATGCGGGCTGGATGCGTGGGCCCACAGGACTGCTGCTGACAGCATGCAGGCTGGATGCGTGGGCCCACAAGACTGCAGCTGACAGTATGTGGGCTGGATGCGTGGGCCCACATAACTGCCGCTGACAGCATGCGGGCTGGATGCGTGGGCCCACAGGACTGCTGCTGACAGCATGCAGGCTGGATGCGTGGGCCCACATGACTGCAGCTGACAGCATGCGGGCTGGATGCGTGGACCCACAGGACTGCAGATGACAGCATGCGGGCTGGAAGCGTGGACCCACAGGATTGCCGCTGACAGCATGCAGGCGGGATGCGTGGGTCCACAGGACTGCACCTGACAGCATGCGGGTGGATGCGTGGGCCCAAAGGACTGCAGCTGACAGCATGCGGGCTGGATGCGTGGGCCCACAGGACTGCCGCTGACAGCATGCTGGCTGGATGCGTGGGCCCACATGACTGCTGCTGACAGCATGCGGGCGGGATGCGTGGGCCCACATGACTGCTGCTGACAGCATGCAGGCTGGATGCATGGGCCCACATGACTGCTGCTGACAGCATGCGGGCTGGATGCGTGGACCCACAGGACTGCTGCTGTTAGCATGCGGGCTGGATGCGTGGGCCCACAAGACTGCAGCTGACAGCATGCAGGCAGGATGCGTAGACCCACAGCACTGCAGCTGACAGCATGCGGGTGGGATGCGTGGGCCCACATAACTGCCGCTGACAGCATGCGGGCTGGACGCGTGGGCCCACATGACTGCCGCTGACAGCATATGGGCTGGATGCGTGGACCCACAGGACTGCAGCTGACAGCATGCGGGCTGGAAGCGTGGGCCCACAGGACTGCCGCTGACAGCATGCAGGCGGGATGCGTGTGTCCACAGGACTGCACCTGACAGCATGCGGGTGGATGCGTGGGCCCACAGGACTGCCGCTGACAGCATGCGGGCTGGATGCGTGGGCCCACAGGACTGCCGCTGACAGCATGCGGGCGGGATGCGTGGGCCCTCAAGACTGCCGCTGACAGTATGCGGGCTGGATGCGTGGGCCCACAGGACTGCAGCTGACAGCATGCGGGCTGGATGCGTGGGCCCATAGGACTGCAGCTGACAGCATGCGGGCTGGATGCGTGGGCCCAAAGGACTGCCACTGACAGCATGCGGGCTGGATGCATGGGCCCACATAACTGCCGCTCACAGCATGCGGGCGGGATGCGTGGGCCCATAGGACTGCCGCTGACAGCATGCAGGCTGGAAGCGTGGGCCCGCAGGACTGCTGCTTACAGCATGCAGGCTGGATGCATGGGCCCACATGACTGCAGCTGACAGCATGCGGGCTGGATGCGTGGGCCCACAGGACTGCCGCTGACAGCATGCTGGCGGGATGCGTGGACCCACAGGATTGCCGCTGACAGCATGCGGGCGGGATGCGTGGGTCCACAGGACTGCACCTGACAGCAAGCGGGTGGATGCGTGGGCCCAAAGGACTGCAGCTGACAGCATGCGGGCTGGATGCGTGGGCCCACAGGACTGCCGCTGACAGCATGCGGGCTGGATGCGTGGGCCCAAAGGACTGCCGCTGACAGCATGCGGGCGGGATGCGTGGGCCCACATGACTGCTGCTGACAGCATGCGGGCTGGATGCATGGGCCCACATGACTGCTGCTGACAGCATGCGGGCTGGATGCGTGGACCCACAGGACTGCAGCTGACAGCATGCGGGCTGGATGCGTGGGCCCACAAGACTGCAGCTGACAGCATGCGGGCTGGATGCGTGGGCCCTCAAGACTGCCGCTGACAGCATGCCGGCTGGATGCATGGGCCCACATAACTGCCGCTCACAGCATGCCGGCGGGATGCGAGGGCCCACAGGACTGCCGCTGACAGCATGCGGGCGGGATGCGTGGGCCCACAGGACTGCAGCTGACAGCATGCGGGCTGGATGCGTGGGGCTTGGGCCCACGGGACTGCAGCTAACAGCATGAGGGCTGGATGCGTGGGCCCACAGGACTGCCTGTTGACAGCATGCGGGCTGGATGCGTGGGCCCATATGACTGCCGCTGACAGCATTCGGGCTGGATGCGTGGACCCACAGGACTGCAGCTGACAGCATGCGGGCTGGATGCGTGGGCCCACATAACTGCCGCTGCCAGCATGCGGGCTGGATGCGTGGGCCCTCATGAAAGTAGTTGACAGCATGCGGGCTGGACGCGTGGGCCCACAAGACTGCCGCTGACAGCATGCGGGCTGGATGCGTGGGCCCACATGACTGCCGCTGACAACATGCGGGCTGGATGCGTGGGCCCACAGGACTGCCGCTGACAGCATATGGGCTGGATGAGTGGGCCTACAGGATTGCTGCTGACAGCATGCAGGCTGGATGCGTGGGCCCACATGACTGCAGCTGACAGCATGCGGGCTGGATGCGTGGGCCCACAGGACTGCAGCTGACAGCATGCGGGCTGGATGCGTGGACCCACAGGACTGCTGCTGACAGCATGCGGGCGGGATGCGTGGGCCCACATGACTGCTGCTGACAGCATGCAGGCTGGATGCATGGGCCCACATGACTGCTGCTGACAGCATGCGGGCTGGATGCGTGGACCCACAGGACTGCTGCTGTTAGCATGCGGGCTGGATGCGTGGGCCCACAAGACTGCAGCTGACAGCATGCAGGCAGGATGCGTAGACCCACAGCACTGCAGCTGACAGCATGCGGGTGGGATGCGTGGGCCCACATAACTGCCGCTGACAGCATGCGGGCTGGACGCGTGGGCCCACATGACTGCCGCTGACAGCATATGGGCTGGATGCGTGGACCCACAGGACTGCAGCTGACAGCATGCGGGCTGGAAGCGTGGGCCCACAGGACTGCCGCTGACAGCATGCAGGCGGGATGCGTGTGTCCACAGGACTGCACCTGACAGCATGCGGGTGGATGCGTGGGCCCACAGGACTGCCGCTGACAGCATGCGGGCTGGATGCGTGGGCCCACAGGACTGCCGCTGACAGCATGCGGGCGGGATGCGTGGGCCCTCAAGACTGCCGCTGACAGTATGCGGGCTGGATGCGTGGGCCCACAGGACTGCAGCTGACAGCATGCGGGCTGGATGCGTGGGCCCATAGGACTGCAGCTGACAGCATGCGGGCTGGATGCGTGGGCCCAAAGGACTGCCACTGACAGCATGCGGGCTGGATGCATGGGCCCACATAACTGCCGCTCACAGCATGCGGGCGGGATGCGTGGGCCCACAGGACTGCCGCTGACAGCATGCAGGCTGGAAGCGTGGGCCCGCAGGACTGCTGCTTACAGCATGCAGGCTGGATGCATGGGCCCACATGACTGCAGCTGACAGCATGCGGGCTGGATGCGTGGGCCCACAGGACTGCCGCTGACAGCATGCTGGCGGGATGCGTGGACCCACAGGATTGCCGCTGACAGCATGCGGGCGGGATGCGTGGGTCCACAGGACTGCACCTGACAGCAAGCGGGTGGATGCGTGGGCCCAAAGGACTGCAGCTGACAGCATGCGGGCTGGATGCGTGGGCCCACAGGACTGCCGCTGACAGCATGCGGGCTGGATGCGTGGGCCCAAAGGACTGCCGCTGACAGCATGCGGGCGGGATGCGTGGGCCCACATGACTGCTGCTGACAGCATGCGGGCTGGATGCATGGGCCCGCATGACTGCTGCTGACAGCATGCGGGCTGGATGCGTGGACCCACAGGACTGCAGCTGACAGCATGCGGGCTGGATGCGTGGGCCCACAAGACTGCAGCTGACAGCATGCGGGCTGGATGCGTGGGCCCTCAAGACTGCCGCTGACAGCATGCCGGCTGGATGCATGGGCCCACATAACTGCCGCTCACAGCATGCCGGCGGGATGCGAGGGCCCACAGGACTGCCGCTGACAGCATGCGGGCGGGATGCGTGGGCCCACGGGACTGCAGCTAACAGCATGAGGGCTGGATTCGTGGGCCCACAGGACTGCCTGTTGACAGCATGCGGGCTGGATGCGTGGGCCCATATGACTGCCGCTGACAGCATTCGGGCTGGATGCGTGGACCCACAGGACTGCAGCTGACAGCATGCGGGCTGGATGCGTGGGCCCACATAACTGCCGCTGCCAGCATGCGGGCTGGATGCGTGGGCCCTCATGAAAGTAGTTGACAGCATGCGGGCTGGACGCGTGGGCCCACAAGACTGCCGCTGACAGCATGCGGGCTGGATGCGTGGGCCCACATGACTGCCGCTGACAACATGCGGGCTGGATGCGTGGGCCCACAGGACTGCCGCTGACAGCATATGGGCTGGATGAGTGGGCCTACAGGATTGCTGCTGACAGCATGCAGGCTGGATGCGTGGGCCCACATGACTGCAGCTGACAGCATGCGGGCTGGATGCGTGGACCCACAGGACTGCAGCTGACAGCATGCGGGCTGGATGCGTGGGCCCAGAAGACTGCCGCTGATCTGCGCTATCCACCCATTGACCCAGTTCACCACCCACACACTGCCCTCTTACCTGCAGCGAAGGCGGTACGTTTCCCAATCATGCTGTACAATGACGTCGCCTGGCGGAACGTCTGTCTGCTCACCGATGGCGGCATTTTCTGGACAGAGAAGCAGCAGGCTTTGATTGTAGACGGTTGTGAGCGTGCCTGTAGGTTGCTTTCGGCTCTGACAGTTCGGGAGTACTTATTATACCAGGGTGGATAGGGTAAGCGTGAGAGGGGGCACGTATGGAGGGTGGATAGGGTAAGTGTGAGAGGGGGCACGTGTGGAGATATGTGCGATGGGCATCATGAGGGATCTGCCAGATTGAGGTAGGCAGGAGTGCTTCTTCTAGCGTGCGGTGCGGAGAAGGTAAGAGAGAGTGGGTTGAGAGTGATGATTATGGAGAGAATCATGCTCCAGGTCTGATGAGGGTCTAAACCAGGGTCAAGGTATGGAGAGGTACAAAATAATATGGAGGGTCCTCTCCAGACAGAGTGAGGTGTGGTTTGATATGGCGAGGTATGACAGGGAATTGAGGAGGAGGATAATTTGGGGGATAAGACCAGGGAGGGTTTAGGGTTTAGGGAAGAGTGTAGACTGCAGAGTGATATGGAGGAGGGGGTCCGCAAACTCCTGATGCCATTCATGGAAGGGTCCATGACCGCATGCAGGCCTTGTTAGAGCATCCCCCAGCGGCCAAACATTTAGCATGAGACTATCCTTGTGCCAATCATCTGCCTGTGATGGCTAATGAAATTCCTGCAGGCGCATGCTACTGAGCGTACAGGCCCCAACTCCTGCCACCGCTAAATCGTCCTGTGATTTCCACTCATGCGTCCCAGTTCACTCACTTCCCTCTCGTCCAGCCGTTCCCCCTTGGTATTGTAAAGTCAAGTTCTTCCCAGCCACTAGTATCCCCTTACCTCTTTCAGCCTTTCACCCAGATGCGCTTTAGTCAAGTTCTGCCCAGCACCTGCTTCCCGCATCTCATCCAGCCACACACCCCATGTCTGCTGAAGTCGGGTTATCTCCTACGCCTTGCGCATGGACGCATGTGGTATTCCTTTTTTACTTACTTACCCACCCCCGCTTCACGCTGTAGAGAATCATCGGGATTGCTCTACGTGGCTCTGCAGCAGACGCCTCAGAGCCTCAGCACCTTTATCACGTTCATGCAAATTATCTGGCGTAAGCTGGATGAGAGCATGCTGTTGGTTGACTGGGCCAGACCATGTCCCCATGTGATGCTCCCCATAAAGTCATCTGGCCGGTGAGCATCCCACCTCGAACTTATAGTACGCCTCTTGAAACCCTGAGATGACGCCTGCTATCGCGATGACGGGGGCGTTGCGCAGCGCGTACATCATAGGATCGCTGCGGTCTGAGAGCTGTACAGGAGGGGAGAAAGGGCCGAGGGCGTGGTGTCAGCCCCCGTATCGCATGAAAAACGGTAGTGAGCAAGCCAGGCAAGCGATGCGCTGTGAGCTGGTTGAGGGCTTCACCTGCTGCATGTACGCAGGGTAACCCTGCATATCCACGATTGGCGAATTGTCTTGCTCCTGAAGCAGATTGAGTACGAGTGTCAGATACAGTAGGCACTTGCTCCGAATTAAAGCAAAGTGCAACGGCTAGGGCAGACCTTTGGCATCGGCACGACATTGCCTGTGGTGGCATTCGTGTACCCCACGGCACTGAAAACCATTTTGATGGCTGTTCAGAAAACCCGCCCAGGATTCAGTCGCATTGCCTATTAGCCTTGCCTATCTACGATATACGGCAACGCTTTCACACTCGCGATCGTTTATAGTGTGAACAATGACATAATGACAGATTGACAGATGGAGCCCCT
The DNA here is from genome assembly GCA_037349105.1 of Limnomonas spitsbergensis. Lineage (NCBI taxonomy): Eukaryota > Viridiplantae > Chlorophyta > Chlorophyceae > Chlamydomonadales > Limnomonas > Limnomonas spitsbergensis. The sequence continues at coordinate 6,412,562 of JAYJMM010000120.1, forward strand.
GAGAGAAAGCACCACAATTTAGGAAAGCCAAGGAGATATGAGAGAGAGTACGAGAGAGAGCAAAGGGATATTTTTACTTACAACGCTCACTGGTCGTGAGGGTATGACGACGTGGCCGAGCGGTCTAAGGCGTTGGATTAAGGCTCCAATCTTCACAGGCGCGGGTTCAAATCCCGTCGTCGTCAGATTTTGCAGATAGTCATTGCCACGATGACATCCGTGACCCACGTCCATCGAGTGACCCTCCCGATCCCAGTAGACTATACCGAAGCTTGATCCTGGGGGCAGCGACGAATTCTGAGGACTGCTGCCACACGTTTCCTGAGGTCAGGGAACAGCCAGGGTTGTCTTCTCCAGAGGGTTCGGTTCTAGAACCGGCGGGGGAGGAGGATGACTATGCTGAATATTACTGGCCGTGTAATGTCCTTCCTAGCATCAAACAAGGGTTTTAACCGATTTTTACTTTACTGGCTGAAACAAAGTGCTGCGCGGACGGAAATTAAAATTAATGTATGAATAAGATACGGCGGCTACGGCCTGCCGGGGGTGGGCGTGGCCGGAGGGGGGGCGAAACACGTCGGGGGGAGGGGTCGTGAAGATACGTGAAAATGAAGGGGGGGGGAATTTAGCCGACCAAATTCCAATCTGGTGGGGAAGCTATTAGTCAGCGCTGGTATTCCGGGTGCGATGTTAAATTTAAATTACCTAATGCGCGGCGTTACATTATGTTCAATTTTCGCCGTTGCGCATCCGTTTCCTGATTACTTTTTCAGCTGCGCGACGAAAATTTGAAAGACCTTGGGGAGGGCGGGAGCGCGCCTTGCGCGGACCCTTTTTGATTTACGGTACGGAAGTCAAGGGGGGGGCAACCAGCTGTTCCGGGGCGGGAAATTTTGTCAGAGTGCGTGTTCTGTATCCTAGAGGATATCCGTGGCAGTATAACGAATACTCGGATTCTTTTAAGTTGGCCAGGCAGGGCCAATCGACGGTCACCATTGACTGTCCATTCGCTGCCCTCTACCGAAAGTAAGGCCTGACGGGTCAAGGGTAGTAGGGTACCGTCGCGCCATGCCTTTTGTCGCACCATAAAGCAGTAAACGTGCCAATATGGTAAACTCCGGAATCTCCGGTAAAGGCGCCTTAGAGAAGTGTCCTTCTACTCATAAACACGGTACATTACCGTACACACAGACTCCTTGTACTTCAGACAAGAGCTGTTAACTGGCTACTGTAAGGTTCGGCCCTAGCAGGAAGTCTCTCTGCCTAGGGGTAATGTCTGGGTGTCCCTGTCTTGTGGGTACCGCCCCTACTACTTCACTCGCGATGTGCGCTTCAGGTCCGTGGCGGACTTCTTTCCTCACGGCAGTGACGGACGCCTACGGGCAGGCTCAGTGACTCTTCACTGGCTGCGAGTGCTCAGCGAGTTAAGCAGTAGAGCTGGATATTTGTATGTATAGCAATAGACGTATGGTAGCGTAGGCCTTCTGGCCGTCTGGGCGCGATCCAGCTGGGCTATGTTAAGGGCACTTACCGCGCAACACGCGGTGAGGTAGCCGGGAGGTTGACTGCGTACTTCTTCTTCGGCAGGGTCTCGGTTCACTACTGAGGTACTTGTCTCCAGGTAGTTCAGCTGAGGCGGAGCTAGTCTTGACTTGATATAGGTACTGACGTTATGAACACCTCAGGCCTCATGCATTGGATGCCGGCCGGAGCTTGTTACATAAGAGGTCTGTCCTTTAGAAAGGGACGAAGTAGTTAGCCTAGGCAACTGCCGGGATACAGGGACCCGGCAGGCCCAATTCAGAATACGGTACAATCTGTCAAATCAACCGGCGTAAGCGGGTTTCTAGGTCTCAGTTCAAATCCGTAGACTCCGCAGAGAAGCTGCGGAGTCCCCGAGGCCGCTAACTGCGGTCTAAACGGTTCTGTCACGTATACGGTAATATACTGTGACAGCTGTCGCACCATAAAGCAGTAAACGTGCCAATATGGTAAACTCCGGAATCTCCGGTAAAGGCGCCTTAGAGAAGTGTCCTTCTACTCATAAACACGGTACATTACCGTACACACAGACTCCTTGTACTTCAGACAAGAGCTGTTAACTGGCTACTGTAAGGTTCGGCCCTAGCAGGAAGTCTCTCTGCCTAGGGGTAATGTCTGGGTGTCCCTGTCTTGTGGGTACCGCCCCTACTACTTCACTCGCCCCCCGCTCCTCAGCGTTAAGCCTAAAGGGCATGCGCTGGGAGCCGGAAAAAGGGGTCGGTACTGAAAGAAAGAAACTTCTGGCAATATGTACACCTCAGAAGATCAAAATATCAAAGCAAATCTGCCTGGTTCAGGCCGTCCCCCGCATCTGCCTGGTTCAGGCTATATACACACATCAGCCTGGTTCAGGCTGTTTTCAAAGCAAAATCTGTACGCCCAGAACTTGTCAGTTCCCTAACACTGAAGCCTCCTAAACATCTGACTGCAATCCAGCCAGTCGGTAAAAAAAAATCCCCTGAAGAAAATCCACTGCAGGAAATGTGCTGCAGGACATCCACACAAGGAAATTCATCAAAGAAAAAATTCACTGAAACCCGTGGCGGACCACACAGAATCCGGTACCGTTACCAGTGTCATGCTTGGTTGCAGGCAATAAAGGGTCGGAACCCATCAGAAACCCTCAGCAATCATCAGAAACCATCAGAAACCAAGTTCAGAAATCATCAGAAGTCATCAGAAGTCATCAGAAATCATCAGAAATCAGAATCTTTAAACTTCTGGAAAATATGTACGTAGAAGCTCAAATCGTCTCAGCAAATCTGCCTGGTTCAGGCCTTCTTCAATCAGAATTAAAAAAAATCCACCGAGTCTCAGCTGAAGCGCAATGCGCAGAATCCTACAAATCCAGGCTGTTCAGCCCACTACTGGCTAGCAAACAGAGAAATTTTCAAAGTTATCAGGTCAAGCTAAGAACAACCGCTGCTCTCGCCCCACTGCGCCATAGCCGCCTGGTCTTCAATGGCCACAGGAAATGTGCGCCGTAGCAGCGTGATCCGCCCCCTGCTGTGTTATCATCGCCCGAGTTGACTAATTCTCCTCGCTCATCATCTTCATAACATATGTACTACCGTAGCCTTGCTGCTACGGTGTTTGAGAAACAAATTTTCACTATGTTGCTGCGATAGCTTTAACTCCAATCCTGCATCTTCCGTCTTCGGTCCGCTGGCTGCCGGCCCACTGCCTGCCGGTTACTTAGGACAAGCCGCTCTGCGTCTGCATTTTCTGCTCTGTAGGCGCCTGCCCGCCCATTGCCAGTTACGGCGTGGGTAACGTCACGTGCTCAGCGGCCTTGCCGCTCTGGGCTCGGCCTCAGGTCTCGGTAAGCTCCGCAAGGGCTGACTCCTCCTCTTTGTTGGAAGCCTAGCGCCACCTTGGCCCATTTATGGACCGCTCGCTGGGTGACATTGGCTTCTCTTCATCCAAGGAATATCTTTCTCCAAAAAGTCTCTTCCTCCAAGAAGCCTCTCGCGCCTCCTCCTCCTCATCCGCCTCTTCCTCCTCTTCCATCTCATTCTCCTCTTCTGCCTCTTCCATCTCATTCTCCTCTTCTGCCGTAGGCCTGTGATCTGTGACCATCAGGTCCCCCATTTCCAGGGCGAACTTCTCCCACAGCACCACCTGCTGCGTCAGCACTGTGATCTACTCCTCATCGGTCATGCACAAGTACCCTGGCACAGTGATCACGAACTTGCTCAGCTTGACCCTGGTGGCCACTGGCAGCCCCTCATAGAACATGTGCGAGACCGAGTGCCTTCTGCCAAAGTAGTCCACTGCATCCCTCGAGATCTGCAGCAGCTCTGCTGTGGACAGTACTCTGTGCGCAAACGCCTCCACTGTCTCCTCTGGCTTGACCTCTGGATCCAAGGTTGTTTTGACTCCCAGCTTGAGGTTGGTGATCGCGGATCTCTCATCCGAGGTCGGCTTCCCCACCTCCTCCTTTACCACCCTGATCCACAGGGTAAGCAGGGAAACCGCACAGCACTGCTCCTCTGCTGGAGCGGCCCACTGCCCCCTGATCCTTTCCACCTCCTTGGTGGCCCTGTCCCCTGCATGGGGCGCTGCCCTGATGGCCACCATCAACGGCCCCACACTGGCAGGCTTGTTGTTCCACAACCTGGCCAGGGATCGCACGAGCATGGCCATGGCCGAGGGTGACTGGCAGGATCCAACAATTTCCCCTGCCACCACGGCCAGCGCCGGTGGTTCATCCGACAGCGCCAGTCTGTTGTGTGATCCCCAATAGCCACACTCTTGGCAATATTTCTTGGCTGCAACCGCGCCCGGGTGTGACATATCCAACACCGGCACGTTGCCTTGGATAGCTGGGATTTTGGTATATTTGGCCACCCCTGCCAGCTGCAGGACCATCTGCTGCAGCAGCTGCATGTTCATCCTTGTCTGCTCCCTATCGAGCCTCTTCATTTCCTGGTCGCTGGACTCCCGCCTGGCCCTTGGCCCGCGCCTGTCCGCTCCACCTGACCCCGACTCGTCTAAACTGGAGTCTGATCCAGATCCGCTACTGTCGCCCCCTGATGGGCTGCGACTGCGCTGGTACTGGCTGTTTCTGCGGCCAGCCCCATCCTGGGCTTGTCCGCCCCCGGACGACTGTCTGCCGGCCCTGCTCGCGGAGCCTCTGCTCCTCTCGGGTGGCGGCTGATCAGCCTCATCTCTGCTTTTTCTCTCCTCTGGGCCAGACTCCCGAGGCTGTGATCCTCTGCCGGATTCTGCCTGCCCCCTGGGCGGCTTCTGGCTTGGCTCGCCTGGCTGTGTCCTCCTGCCGTATTCTGCCGGCCCCCTGGGCGGCTCCTGGCTCTGCCAGTTTGGCTGTTCCCTGCCGTCTGCCTGCCCCCTGGGCGGCTCCTGGCTCTGCCAGCTTGGCTGTTTCCCTCCTGTGTAATTCCTGACGTAGGAATCAGATTGTGTTTCCCCTCTGGTTTCCTGCCTTCTTGGTCCACTGAAGCGCACACTGCCTGCAGGCTCGTCCTGTTGTGTTCCTCTTGCTGCGCCCTCTTGCCTTTTCCTCAGGAACTCCTCGACGTAATCCACCTGGGTTTCCTGGCCTGTGTTCTCTTTGTCCTCGATTATGCGCAGGAGTGCATAGGACTCTTGCCTGTTTGCTCTGCGCGTTGCTACGCCTTGCTCAGCCATCCTGGCCAGCGATCGGCTAGTCAACTCCGCCCTTTCGCTGGCGGCTGGGCTACTGGCCCTGGGCTCTTCCCTGCCCCTTGGCCGCCCCCTGAGGCTTGGCTCGCTGCTGACCTCAAAAACCTCAGATCTGAGGGTTGGCGCGGTTCCTGCTTGCTGCTTCCACCTTTGGACTTCCCTGAGCTCCTCAGGCCGCTGCCCCGCTGTTTCAAATCCTTCCCATGCCTGGTCCTCCTCATCTTCTGGCTCGGATCCCGGTTCCACCTGATTTCCTGTTACCTCATTGCACCACTCATCTGCGAAGGCCTTAACAGCCAGGGCTGCTTCGCGTCCAGCCCTTCCCTTGGATACCTGTCCAAGGGCGCTTAACAGCGTCGCCCTGTCCTGCCCTGTGTGGGGGATACCCAGCATGGCCTTTGTTGCCCATCCCCTCAGATGATGGGCCTTGAACTCCTCAATGGCTGTGACCTGGTCCTGGAAATGCAAGAACGTCCTGGAGCAAACTTGCTTCCACAGGTCTGTTGCCCACTGCAAAATTCCTGCCCAACCGATCGGTCCTTCTGACTCCTCATTGCCGCACACTACTCCCCCAGTCCCGGAGCGCTCTGGCTCTCTAGGTCTGGTATCCTGCGCCTGTGCTGTACCTTGATAAAATCCGCGCAGGATTTCCTTGTGGCCGCCGCCTGCTCGCATCTGGCTGCTAGATCCCTCCTTGGGTGTCTGCACAGGTCTGCCCACACTGGGCGTAAACTTGGACAGCGGCGTCCCGTAAACTGTGGATCCCGCCCCTCTTTGAACCGGCACCCTGCGTGGTCGCATTGGCTGCCTTGGGCGCAGCCCTGTCACTGGCTGCCGCCCCTTCTCTTCTTGTATCGGATCAGGCAGCTCTTCCTCAGATATTAGGTCAGCCCACGGCTTTCCCACCGGTACAGCTGACTTTTCCTGTGGTTCTTTGCTGCTCTGCGGGGCCTGCCTGGTCACAGCAGGCTTGATCTCAGCTCCCTCGCGCTTGATCTCTGCATCACTGGCCTCAGCCGGGTCCTCACCCGGCTCCAGCCCCCTCTGGATGTTGGCATCCATGAGGTGCTCACATGCACTGTCGCTGTGCTCGCACTCGAACCCGCAGAACATGCATACTCTTCCGGGGTAATACCTCATGGCCTGACGCATGGCATTGCGGGTGTCCATCTGCTGCTGACGGTCACCTGTTGCGCAATCCTCCCAGAGCCTGGCCAGCTCCACATCTGCAGGCACCGCAGCAGGGAATGCTACCAGGCACACATTCCTGCTGCTGCTGTTGTTCACGGGTGCTGGCACCGGAGACCTGCTGCTCCTAGCTTCATCCACGTCACTGTCAGCTGCCCTGTCTTGTGGCAACAGCGTCTGCAGTTTATTTGCCAAGCGACGCTTCATCATCCTCAGCTGCCTGGTCATTCTCATCTGCCAGGCAATCCCAGGCTGCCTGGCCATCCACAGCTGCCTGGCCATTCCTTTGAGCTTCTGCTGGTACCAGTTCACCTTTTCCCTCAGCATGGGTATGGAGATCCCCTGCTCCTCTGACCCCTCAGGATTCTCTGCCGCCTCCAGCTGTTTGCTGGCCTGCTGGGCCGCACCTGGTTCTGATATTGGCACCTGGACCCCTCCTGGAGCTGCTGGCACTGGTGGTGTGACAGGCCCATCTTCTTCTGGCTGGTGCATCTGCACCAGCACCGGCGCCTGCCTGTGCTCGTGGTCCTCAACCTCACTTGGGCCAACTGGTTCCTCAGCCACCCTTTGGGTCAGCTTCTGCTCCCACGGATGCAGTTGGTCCGGCTCGCAGCCGCCGGCCACCACAGGTGTCACATGGGCTGCCTCCCTCGACAAACACAAACGTGACGCCTGCACCTGCAGTTGGCCTGGCTCACAGCCACCGATCCCTACAGGTGTCACATGAATTGCCTCCCTCTGCACGCACCGTCGTGACGCCTGCAACTGCAGTTGGCCTGGCTCACGGCCACCGGCCACCACAGGTGTCACAGGAACGTCCTCCATCTGAAAACACAGCCGTGACGCCTGCACCTGCAGTTGGCACGGCTCGTGGCCATCGGTCACCACAGGTGTCACATGAACTGCCTCTCTCTGCAAACACAGCCGTGACGCATGCACCTGCAGTTGGCCTGGCTCACAGCCAGCGGCCGCCACAGGTGTCACATGGGCTGCCTCCCTCGGCAAAAACAGCCGTGACGCATGCACCTGCAGTTGACCTGGCTCACAGCCACCGATCCCTACAGGTGTCACAGGAACTGCCTCCATCTGCAAACACAGCCGTGACGCCTGCACCTGCAGTTGGCCTGGCTCACAGCCACCGGCCACCACAGTTTTCAGAGGAACTGCCTCCTTCTGCAAACACAGCCGTGATGCCTGCACCTGCAGTTGGTCTGGCTCACAGCCACCGATCCCTACAGGTGTCACAGGAACTGCCTTTCTCTGCAAACACAGCCGTGACGCCTGCACCTGCAGTTGGCTTGGCTCGGAGCCACCGATCCCTACAGGTGTCACAGGAACTGCCTCCTTCTGCAAACACAGCCGTGACGCCTGCACCTGCAGTTGGCTTGGCTCGCAGCCACCGGTCACTGGTTTGGGTGAAAAAGCATTCCCTATCGGAACACAGTTGATCAGGTGCAGCTGCTCGCTAGCTACCGGGCTATCCTGCCTGGGTGGGCCGGCACTCTCTGCCGTAATACAGTTGATCAGGTGCAGCTGCTCGCTAGCTACCAGGCTATCCTGCCTGGGTGGGCCGGCACTCTCTGCCGTAATACAGTTGATCAGGTGCCTGGGACTTGGCTCACTGTCACTGCTGAGGATGTCAAACATGGACCAGCCGTTGGGGGACACCTGATTACCTGGCTGCTCCATACACCTGGTCAATGCCTCCAAGGGTGCGCGCTGCTGGGGAACAGCCAGACTGCTTAACCCCGCCTGCTCTGCGTCACACACACTTTTCCACACTCCAGTGGCCCACTGCCCTAGCCTGTTCCACCCTCTTGGCTGAGCCAGATCCTCCTTCCTTTTTACTGGGGGCCATTCCGCAGTGGCGGCTTGTGCTCCACCCACCGCCTGCAGATCTGCAGGTTTCCTGATCACCTGACTTCCACCACGGGGCATCGTCCCGTTCTCCTTTTTAACGCACTGCGCAGCACTTGCCACTCTCATTAGCCTCTTCTGCGTCGCGTATTCTGGCCCACTGCCTAGGTCTCTTGCTCTTCCGCACTCTGCTGCCCCCTCTGGGGCTGCCGAGGTGCCTGCCCCTTGATCACCGTGATCGGGCTCGTTCTTGACTCGTTGCACGGCCCCTGCCCCACTGGGCAAGTCCTGCTCTGGTGCGCCTTCTGGACCACTGTCCCGATTTGCGCCACTGGTCTGCGACACCTCAACGGCCGGGTCCAATGTCAGCTCAGGGGTTCTTCCTCCCTGTCTCAACCACTGCGCATATTCCAGGCCTTGCCTTGGAATATCCAGGGTTGATTGGGGCACTCGCCCACCTCGGCTGATCCCTTTGTGCGACACTAGTGCTGAGCCGTCTGCCTGCGCCCCTGCCTCTCTGGGCGGTACGCGGCCCGGTTCTGGCACCTTGCTGTCTCCTGCGGGCGGTCCCACTGGCCCTGCCAGCTTCGCCGCCACCAACAGGGCTTCTGCAGCCAGCTCATCACTAGCTTCCATCGGGTTTACACCCGGCTCCAGCCCCCTCAGACGCCCACTTCTCCGTTGGGCGTCAGGGTGCTGGTGCCTATCGGGATTTAGATCTACGTCTGTCATTCCTACAGGCAATTTACGAACCGCACGGTCCTGCAAGCGTGCTGGCGACACCCCCTACAGGATCTGCTAACTTTAGGCTTCTGCCCCCTTGTTCCTACTGCAATCTGGTGAGGGCTTGCGAGCCAAGATCGGATGGCAGGTACAGCAATATGCAGGATAGGCCTTGCCTTCCTGCTTTTCTGCTCACTAATTTCAATCTGGCGGAATCCTCCTTCGCCTTTTCAGTTCTTCCCACCTTGCTGGCTGGGCTGCTTCTAGATGTCTCACGTCCTGCGTGGATGTCACACGCCCTGCGTGGATGTAGCCTCTTGCGTAGTGCCCGCTCAGCTCTGCGTCCCTGCGGGGATCCTTTGGTACACCCACAAGATTTCAAACTTGGATGTTCTATCCACAAATTCACTTCTGTCAATGATGAAAGATTGGATCCACCTGATCACAATCTGCAGTCACACAGGTAATTATCTGCTGGGTGTTTAAATCCACAGCCAGATCTTCAAGCCTCTCCTGGACTCAACACTAAGCTGCCACGCTCAGCGATTCTCAGGGTTTAACTTGGCAATCTCTCTCTGGAGATTACCACAGCAAAGTGCAGTTCAAACGCTGTCCAAGGTCGTTTGCATGCAAACAAAATTCCAATTCCGCTGCACAAGCACCTTTAGCAGGAATTGGCGAATCAAGCTGATCAGGCTAAATCCACTTCGTCCCTTTCTAAAGGACACGCGATGTGCGCTTCAGGTCCGTGGCGGACTTCTTTCCTCACGGCAGTGACGGACGCCTACGGGCAGGCTCAGTGACTCTTCACTGGCTGCGAGTGCTCAGCGAGTTAAGCAGTAGAGCTGGATATTTGTATGTATAGCAATAGACGTATGGTAGCGTAGGCCTTCTGGCCGTCTGGGCGCGATCCAGCTGGGCTATGTTAAGGGCACTTACCGCGCAACACGCGGTGAGGTAGCCGGGAGGTTGACTGCGTACTTCTTCTTCGGCAGGGTCTCGGTTCACTACTGAGGTACTTGTCTCCAGGTAGTTCAGCTGAGGCGGAGCTAGTCTTGACTTGATATAGGTACTGACGTTATGAACACCTCAGGCCTCATGCATTGGATGCCGGCCGGAGCTTGTTACATAAGAGGTCTGTCCTTTAGAAAGGGACGAAGTAGTTAGCCTAGGCAACTGCCGGGATACAGGGACCCGGCAGGCCCAATTCAGAATACGGTACAATCTGTCAAATCAACCGGCGTAAGCGGGTTTCTAGGTCTCAGTTCAAATCCGTAGACTCCGCAGAGAAGCTGCGGAGTCCCCGAGGCCGCTAACTGCGGTCTAAACGGTTCTGTCACGTATACGGTAATATACTGTGACACTTTGTTTGTGTGAGAGATATCCAATCTACCTTCGCATGGCTCAAGCCTGGCTCAAATGATAAGATCTTTCATTTCCTAGCTTCAACTTTTCAAATCACACACTTTGACAAAAAATTCCCGCCCCGGAACTGCTGGTTGCACCCCCCCCCGGTTTGATGTCAATTACGTTGAATCCATGGGTGGAATCCATGTTGAATCTGTTAAATTGGGGGCATTTCTGAGGTCCGGGTTTTTTAATTTGCAAGGGTGTAGGGTTTCAAATGCTGTGTATCACTGTTTCCTGCAATGGGCCTTGCAACATGTCTTTCATTGTGTATGTGCTCCTGATGTTGGCTATCGTTTGCACAAATAAAATGTTGGATGCGCTTTTGCTTTTCCCAAATAGAAAGCTCGAGTCCAAAGACATGTTCGATACTTTTCAAAATGTATTGAACAGTCCATGAGATTTTGCTGGAGTTCCTGTCAATTGATTATAAATATTTGTTGTGCAGTCGTCACTCGTCAGTTAACATCACAAGGTGCGTACAGATTTTGTGGCATGTAAAATGGCCCACTTTGCATCGAGATCCAAGACCGCCCCTACCCCCTGGCCCCAACTACCCCAAAAAGCAGTTCCCCCATGTTTTGCCCCCAGCCTGGCAAAGTTTCAAGTTCCGAAACTTTCTCGACACTCAACCATTTCAGTCGCTCATCTGATTTTGAGTTTGCACCACCGGCTCGCACATGCCATTCATGCGCGTAGGAAATCTCTCGTACAAGCGAAAGCAAGGCGCGTCGGTGGACGTGTCAGGCCTTACTTACTTTCGCTAGACGGCACCGAATCGACCACCGATTGGCCCTGGTCAACTTAAAATAATCCAAATATTCGATTTACAGCCACGAATATGCTATAGAATGCAGAATACGCGCCTCGACAATTAAATCCGCCCCGGAACCCGGGTGCTGGCTGGAACCACTGGTTGTCCCCCACCCTGGAGTGCAGCACTCTGCCAGCACGCACACGCACGACTAAGCAAGCCAAAAAATATGTTCAAACACACATGGCTAATAAAGGCGTCTATGCAATTACACGGAAGTGATCGCTCGAAAACAAATTAGGGAGGGGGGTCTAGGATGGATCAATCGCGTGGACTCGCCGCACCCCATCCCCTCGCTTGGTAGGGCTATCAATTATATATAAACCCTACACCATTTACCCTAACTACCGCACATCATCCCCACCCACCCCGGGGTCCCCAGTGATAGTGCTCTGGACTCGTCCGTGGGAGCTACCCTCAAATATGCATCTCGTGAATCCAGTAGAGCATTTTGCAAACGATTGCCGTACACATCATCTATCAATATCTACCGTATCTCGAGCCCTAGATGGTGAGAGATAGAAAAAGAGAAAAGAGAACGCCGATGCGGCGTGGAATTTGAGAAGTACAGGTTGACGAGACGCCCAAGCCCCGGTCTGTATACCCTAAAAGGGAGAAAGGGGCTATGGCGGGTCAGTGAGAACAGGGGGAGATGCTGGACGGCAGTCGGGTGGACTGTTTTTAAGGAAACGTCGAAGTCGAAGAATGGAATAGGCAGATTGGACAGTGTGAACTGCTAGTTGTTTGAGCAGTGGGGGGACGTTCAAGGGATGATATGAGCACCTTGACGGCTTGACCCAGAGATATTGGCACGCGGTACACAATACAACAAGGCCTCATCACTCATATCTACAGGCCAGAAAGTCAGGGGACCTGACCGACTTACTTGACTTTGATTTCATTGCATTCATTATTCCATGGGCTGCACAGCGAGCTTGCAGGGGCGGGATGGCACCGGCCTGTCGCGGCTTGATTTTTTTTCTGGACGAAAGAGTGCTTAACGATGCATGCACACCGCTCGCATGCGCTTGGCCGGGGCCTCACAAAACCTTCCGGCCATGAGTTGTGCCCATCATAAACTGCGATTTGCCTGAGCGGCGCAACGCACGTTTAAGCTGGAAATACACAACAGAACGAGAGGCTGAGATACAGTCAGCATCCATGACGCATGGACGCTTCTAGCGCCGGATGTCCGACCCGCTGCATGTTTTCAAAATGACAGCTAGGGTATGCCGGGTGTCGGTCAACCTCATGCCCTTGAATTAAGAGCCTATGACTGCGCACCATATTGTTGAATGTTGATCTGTGGGTGCCTCTGCTACTATTCAGCTACAACAAGCCTTATGCCTGCTCGGTTTGGAGCATAAAGCCTTGCTGCTTGGGCCAGAAGGCCAGTCACAATTTGGTCCCCGTCGGCGCCGTGGTGGCCGCCTGGAGGTATGGGCACTAACAAATAAACAGTGATGCGCATGCATGCACGCTGAGTTCAAGAACTGCATGACCTATGCCGAATGCACCTTCGCTTGAGATGGACAAGTCCAATTGAATCCATGGTTGCATGGCAAAGGCCCGCATGAATTCTGGGTCGCATGGCTGCATGGATCCCTGGGCTGCATAGATGGATGGCTGCATGGATCATTGAGCTACATGGATCCTTGGGCTGTGTGGATTTATGGGCCGCATGATTGCATACATTTTCATGGGTTGCATGCATGAGCCAGCAAGCCCAAATCCACAAAGCATCCCCACACCTCACGTGGCACACATCTGTATTTGTTTGTCACCTGATAAGCGCCCTCCAGACGAGTCACATCCACTGAAGAAAGCAATCTTCCAAGCCGATCCCGTGCAATGAGGCAGCAGCCCACATCACCCACCAAAATTCAGGGGGAATTAACTAAAAACAATCTCATTTGAAAAGAGACAGCCTCCTTATAATAATAAATTTCGATTTCTCACTCAAACGATACAAGATTTTGCTCTAGACGATAACGAATTTTGTACGTCCGTTCTTTGGGTGTTGAATATCCCTGAGTGTTGCCTGCAAGAGCCTGCCATGCTGATATCGGCATGTCTTTTGCTTCGCTGGCTGACATCGGTACTGTGTGTAAACTTCACTGTGATCGATGCCACACTTGTCACTAGTTGTGACCTGTCATGGGGCCCAATTCCACCTGCGCCTCGCCGGGATTAATCCCGGTGTCAGTTTTTCTGGTTGGAAACAGAGTGCTGGGGAATACAGCAAATGCAATTCCACTTGAGCACGCGAGATGTTCGGGTACGGGCGAAACCAAATCTCTTTACATTACAGCCTGTCAACCAGCCTCTGTGCTTTTTGTGCTGCTAGGCGCTGCTCTTGTGTTTTCTTTTCTCGTGTGCGCTGATCTTTGCTCTTTGCGGTGCTCTTTGCGCTCCTCTGCGCGCTGATCTTTGCGCTGATCTTTGTTCCTTGTGCTGCTCTTGTCTTTGCGTAGCACTTTGTGCTGTTCTTTGCGCTGTTCTTTGCTCTGTTCTTTGCTCTGTTCTTTGCTCTGTTCTTTGCTCTGTTCTTTGCGCTGTTCTTTGCTCTGTTCTTTGCTCTGTTCTTTGCTCTGTTCTTTGCTCTGTTCTTTGCGCAGTTCTTTGCTCTGTTCTTTGCTCTGTTCTTTGCTCTGTTCTTTGCGCTGTTCTTTGCGCTGTTCTTTGCGCTGTTCTTTGCGCTGTTCTTTGCGCTGTTCGCTGCTCTGTGCGCTTTGCTCTTTGTGGTGCTCTTTGCGCCACTCCATGCGCGCGCTGATCTCTGCAAAGGCGCCTGCAAGATCTTTGCCGCCGTCAGACGGATTGTCAGCCATGACGAAAGAGACCGTGGAGAAAGAGAGATAAATTGAACGAGATGAATGAAACGAATTACGCGCGCGACTGTGAGTGATAATCAAGTGATGAAATGGAGCCACGCCTCGCTGTCACGCTTATACGTACCCGGCGAGGCTTGAGTTTTGCATCGACCCCCCTGGGCACGATGCAAAAATCATGCCTCGCCGGGTACGGATAATGGGTGGGCAGGATCCCGAACACGATCCCGAACACTAGGGGAATTGACTTTTGTCTAGCTGGCACTATTTTTCGAGTTCCGGACACAGGTTATATTGGGCCCATGGCGCTGTCAAGAACGCCAGGTATGGAATCGCCAGGAATGAAAGGTACAGTCGATGACACTCCGCGTCCCGACATAAAAGACGTTGCTTTCTTGCTTTTGAAAATATGTTGGGCTGTGTTAAGGACTTCGCACTGCATATGATCTAGCGCGGGTCTCGTAGCTGTCGCCTACGAGAAGTTCGAAGTCGACCCGCTGGCCCTTAGCTAACCTCGGGTTTGGGGTCCATGTCTATCATTTGTCTGGATTTGCATTTGCATTTGCATTTGTCATCGCTTTAGCAGAAATGGCGCGCTAAGCAGATATGGCGGCATCGGCAGTTGGCCTCAGTATAGTTTAGGGAGTATGTTCATTGCTTAACTCCTTGGACCGGCATGAGATGCAACTACTTCTTTTGTACCACATACATCTTGACTTGATCCCTGGATTCCCCTTGCCACCCTAGGACGAAGAGGCCTGGGAGGAGGAGGACAACGATTCGGATGAGCTCTCTGAGGAGGAGGAGGGGGAGGAAGAGGAGGAGGAGGCCTTGGCTCCGACAGTGCTTGCGAGACGCTCGCCGCGGCGTCACGAGGTGCAGTCCAGGGTGGCTGTGCCATCTCGGCTGTCATATGCGGGCCCCGCTGCCGGCCCCTCTGCTGGCCCCTCAGCCCTCCCCGCCAACAACCTCAATGCAGCAACGCCGGCCGTTGCCTTGTCACGTGGCCCATGTCGCCCAGCAGCTGGCCCTCCGGCTGGCCCTTCCACCCAGCCACACATGAACACCTCAACCCGCCCCTCCAACTACCGCCCCTCCTCTCACCCCCCCACCCGCCCCTCGACTCGCCCTCGATCCGCTCCCGCTGCCCCGAGCCAGGTTTCACCTAGGGGCATGAAGCGGTCCTCACCATGCACGCCGGCAGACGACTATATTGTCGCCCTCAGGGCGCAGAAGGTGACCTTTCAGGTCAACCAGAGGCCTGTCCTGGCCCAGCAGCCGGGCCACGAGGTTTCCACCGGCGAGTGGTACCCCATCCGGCGGTTGCGCCGCTGCATGGCTGTGGCCCAGGGCATCAGCCCGACTGCCACGTGCCATGACTGCGGCAGCGCCACCATCTCCAAGGGTGGCGCCGAGGCCATTAAGGTCGTCATTGCGCCTCGTCGCCCCTTGGAGAAGGGCGGCTACAACATGGTGGCCAAGTTCCGTTGTGCCGAGTGTTCTGTGGATGAGGCGCCCGATGTTGCAGCCTTGAGGATTGAGCTGAGGGACGCGGGGGTATACCCTTCCTTTATTAACGGTATTCTGGAGCGCATGGGCCACGTGTGAGTAAGTAGATGAGCTGGCTTTGCAGGAACAAACAAATTGAGGCTGAGTTCCCCTAGCTTTGCAAATTTCAAGTACCATTTGGGCGGACTTGTGGGGTGACCCCTTCTATAAGCTGCTGTTAGGCTGCTAGACCCATACCATTTTGAGAGGCCCAATTTGCCTTTTATATTGCAGTGACTGACATAATGCGCATCTCGGAGCGTTGTGGCAGCTGTCGGTTGGTACGTCAGTGGTTTTGCTGCGGTGCCCTTTGCTTGGCCTCAGTTTATGTGCACTATGACGCAAGGTTGTTGGTTGTTCAAACTGATGTAACAAGTAAATTCAAAACCTAGGGCTGGACAATAGGGCCACAGTTCAATGCCTTCATAGCCCATTCCTAATTCCTTCAGTTTATGCCCATTGCTTTGGGCCCACTGGCCTGAGCTTATGACGGCTGTTCAGCCCGATGTCACTGATTAAATTCAAAACCTACGGCTGGACCATAGGGCCACAGCTCAATGCCTTCAGAGCCCATTCCTAATTCCTATAGCCTATGTCCATGCTTCGGGCCCACTGTGACCTAAGCGTGCCTAACGTTCCAGAAAGATAGCAGTTTCCTAGATTAAAATAGCAGTTTCACAGATTCTGCAAGGCAGCCAAAGCCAAGCCAAAGGGGTATTGGCTGTTCAGTGATTTCAAACAGTGATTGCAAACAGCCTGAAGTAGAGGTAACGGCAGCAACAATGCAGCCGCACCGGTAGTGACAGTGTTTGCACACACCCTGAAGTAGCGGTACCGGCAGTTGCTACGCTAGCGACAGTGATTGCACACAGCCTGAAGCAGTGGTAATTGTTCAACCATACCCTAACAATACAAGACTAACATAATTGTTAAACCGTAAATAAACACTAGAAGGTGAACAAAATTAATCAATACGGTTCTAATACCAGAAAATGAACTCCAGAAAATCATGATAACAACTACCGGGGTAACCTCAGAGTGGCTAACGTTCCAGAAGCAACAGTTTCACAGATCATGCAGGGCAGCCAAGGCTGCAAGCTCTGGAGTGACAAAGCTGTTGCTAGAGCTGCTCTGCACTCTCTTGGGTGCACGAACACTCACTGGGGCTTCTCCAGCTGGTTGAATCCCGGCTGGTCTGTATTGCAGGGCTGTGTGCTGTTGCAATGCGATATTATAATATTATGCATCGTGATAGGCAGCTAGGACTATCCTGCAAATCTTGATAAATTCTGACGAACTTGATTTTAGCCCCAGATCACCCCATTTTGCCTCAAAGCCCCGCTTTAAGCGCAGGCACGCAGCAGGTGGTCCAAGAAAAGTCAGATTTCAACAGGAGAACAAAATATTATGCATCAGCATAGGCAGCTAGGACTATCCTGCAAATCGTGATAAATTCTGACAAACTCAATTTGGGCCCCAGATCACCCCATTTTGCCCCAAGCCGGCACGCTCAAAGCCCGCTTTAAGCGCAGGCACGCAGCAGGTGGTCCAAGAAAAGTCAGATTTCAACAGGAGAACAAAATATTATGCATCAGCATAGGCAGCTAGGACTATCCTGCAAATCTTGATGAATTATGACAAACTTGATTTGGGCCCCTGATCACCCCATTTTCTCCAAGCGGGCGCGCTTGGTTCACAAACAATCAGTTTTGAATGGGCCAAAAAACATACCTTGAAGCATGTGCCATCCCTCAGCAACAATTTGTTGAACCATGCCATGTACTTTGGCTGTGGCCGATTCTCCCTTCGATCCTCAGGCACTGCCGGGTAGATAGACACGTGGCCCCCGATGCCGCCCACTCGGACCTATAGGAACCTTGAGCTGAAGACATGCAGCAAGGGTGAAAGGCATCATAATCACTCATCATCATCACAATCACCCACCAGCCACCCAGGAGGGGGGGGCACTCTGCACCAGCCCTGAAGAAATAGGCTAGGGGACTTGCCTTCACCGCAAGCCCTTCGAGGGTGCGGAGAGCGCGAGCGGCAGCAGAAACTCCCACAGATGTTTCCCTGAAGAAAGACGCAAGATTAGGCAAGGACAGAGATACCACAAATATTCAAAACTTCCATCATCAACAGAACTCACTATTTTCCTTCCTGAAGCCAGCACCATATTTCACTAGGCGCTTCAGGGCCTTGGGGCCGTGGTACAGGCACAGAAAAAAGTGCGTCATCGACTGGATCTGCGCCTGAATCTCCAGATACCTGCAGCAAAAGAAAGGAGCTTCTAGATCTGTGGGCAGCCCTAAACACTGACACACTCACATGAGCCATACCTCTGACTGTCTCCGTTGACGGCATGCTCCCCACATGCCTCATCCAGGGGGCCACTCATCGTCTTGAGGTAGCAATCATCGCCCACAATTAGCCTGTGGCATTGAAAAAGCATCACGGATTACGGACATAATGTCACACATTTTCAAAAGTCTCATACACTTACTTCTTTCCATTCAGCTCAAGACACAGGCCGTTGATCAAGGCCATGTCATGGTCCGTGACGATGAACGATGGCAGCAGGGTACGGGAAGCCAGCAAGCAAGATGGGTCAGTCTGATCCGCCCTCTTGATGGTGGATAATGCGCGGACTAGGATCTGAATCCCCATGCGGTACGCAACACAGTCCCTCAAGCTTGTGATAACCTCAGCGAGGATCAGGCTGTGGTTCTCCCCCTCCTCAAGATCGTTGTGGAGAAACAGAGTGTGCAGAACCTTGTGGCCATGTACGTCCTTCACCTTTGTTGGAACACATGTCAGACACAAGTCAGAAATCGTAACATTTACAACAAAAATGCAAATGCAAGTAAAGGCTGGTAGAGGAGGGCAAAGGCAAACAGAATAAGACACAAGGAAGCAATAGTAAAAGCAGGCAAGCAGAATTACGCTACGTTGACAGGCCCATGGCCGGTGGCCTGAGCAGCAGGAATCCTTGCACCAGGCCCCCACGGCCAAAGGCCGCGGGGTACTTGAATTGTTCCTGGAGCGTGCTAAATAATCCCTGGCAAGCAGAGGCATGAAATTTAACTTACCAAACCACCCACTGTGTCAATGTACCAACCATGGCGGCCCCTCGCCTTACAGAATTTCCAGCGTCTGACTTGCCCCTCAATGGCGCGCACAATGAGGAAGTGCCCATCCTCCAAGTTGACGACCAGCTGTGTGTCTCCATACATGATCCTGCCGGCCTGGTCTTCCACCGGGGTGGCATTCATGTCCTGCTCTGCCAGCTCCTTTGACAGCAGAATCAGGGAAAGCACGTCGTCTTTGTGGCGGATGAAACGCCGCTTGCGCTCCTCCGAGATGGCCTGCCTAAGGACTTGGGAAGAGGTGCCAACCAAGCTGGTTGTGTTGTCAAGCTGGTGCACAAGCGGCCGGGCACTGAGGCTGAGTGCATGCGCATAGGCTGGTGCTCTGCCTACCGCTGTGGTGACAGCTGCCTGGCGTGATGCCCCAGAGAGTCTTCCTACCACTCTCCCGCCTGAGGTGTGCTGGCAATCTCCGTTGAAGACCACGCGCAGCTCGCCTGGAGCATCGCGAGTTTGCATGAGCATGCATGCCCCGGGGCACCCGTTTTGCATATGCACACAGCAGCTACAGAAGTACCACTGGGCATCCTCATGGACAGCTTTACCCAAGGCCTTCGTGCGATTGGTTTCACTTGGCCTCTGGATGAGGACTGCACGGCTTGATGGTTGTGGCCACCATTCTGGTCATGCTGTCCATGCTGCCCTTGCTGTCTCTGAAGTCCCAGCTGGCTCTGCTGACCCAGCTGCCAGCCCCGCTGTGTCTGCTGCCCCTGCAGCACTACCTGTCCCTGCTGCTCCAGCTGACCCGACATGGCCAAACGAGGCTAGTCTTGCAGATGTGGGCCAGTAAAGCTGGAAGTGAGCTGGCCAAAAAGACATGAGGGCAGCGAAGAGGCTCTTCACTGCCTCCCTGGCGGTTGACCTGAAGCCCGTCGTTGAGGCAGCGTCCAGAATTCTGGCATCCACGAACTTCTGATCAACTAGCTCGTCCGCTGTTTCTCCAGGCGGGATGCATCTTACCGAGCCCAGCGGTATGACGAAATTCTGGTTGCGCAAGGTTCTGACACTGCCGGCAGTAGACATGGGCTGATGCAGATGCGAGGCTAAGATGCCACCAAGCTCCTGGCTACTTTGCTCGTCCATCGTTATCCGGTGCGAAATCAGGTGGGCGCTAGCGATTAGCCTCAGGCTGCCCGATATAACAGGAGACCAAATTGCATAAGGGGAACACGATTCTGCGATATAAAAAGTTGTGAGACGTTGTGAGACTCAGCGACCTGTACCTTTCATTCCTGGCGATTTCATACCTGGCGTTCTTGACAGGGGGGTCATGGCGCGGGCTACTTGGTGCGACCGAGGTCAGCTTTCCATATTTTGAATTCCTCTTCTCTGCGCGTAAGCAATTCCACCACCTTTGGGCATCGCAGCTGTGTTAGCGACCGGTCGATCGATGCTGACCTGTCAATTGTCACCTATCATCGCAACGGACGGTGCGCAGGCCACAGGCGCCAGTCAGGTCTCCCATAACTCGTATGTACCGCGAGGGGGGTATACAGTATGTACCGCAAGGGGGATACTCATATGAACCCACGTCTTTCGCCCTAAAAGAGATCGCACAATTAATTAAAAAGGCAGTGGTTCAGCATGCAGGCAGTGCATTAGGGAGGGAGGGGGGCAGTGGCGCAGCATGCATGCAGCGCATTAGGGAAGGAGGGGGGCGATGGTGCAGCATGCAGGTAGGGCATTAGGGAGGGAGGGGGGCGGTGGCGCAGCATGCAGGCAGCGCGTTAGGGAGGGAGGGGGGCGGTGGCGCAGCATGTAGGCTGCGCATTAGGGAGGGAGGATGGCGGTGGCGCAGCATGCAGGCAGCGCATTAGGGAGGGAGGGGGGCAGTGGTTCAGCATGCAGGCAGTGCATTAGGGAGGGAGGGGGGCAGTGGCACAGCATGCAGGCAGCGCGTTAGGGAGGGAGGGGGATGGTGGTTCAGCATGCAGGCAACGCTTTAGGGAGGGAGGGAGGCGGTGGCGCAGCATGCCGGCAGCGCATTAGGGAGGGAGTGGGCGGTGGTGCAGCATGCAGGCAACGCATTAGGGAGGGAGGGGGGCGGTGGTGCAGTATGCAGGCAGCGCGCTAGGGAGGGAGGGGGGCGGTGGTGAAGCAAGCAGGCAGCGCGTTAGGGTGGGAGGGGGTCGTTGGTGCAGCATGCGGGCACGGGTGGGGGGAGGGAGGCGATGGTGCAGCATGCAAGCAGCGCATGCCAAGGAGGTAGGTGGGGTTCCAGTGGTGCAGCATGCAGGGAGCGCATGCCATGGTGGATGGGTGCGGTATTGCAGCATGTAGGTAGCGTATGCCAGGGTGGAGAGGGAGGCTTCAGTGCAGCGTGCATGCAACGCATGCCCTGGTGGATGGGGGACGGTAGTCCTGCATGCATGCATGGCAATAGGTGGGGAGAGGAACTGCCCTACAGCATGCAGGCAGCGCATGCCAGGAGGTCAGGGGTGTGGCGGTGTAACATGCTAGCAGCACATGCCTGGAGGGCAGGGTGCGGTGGTACTGCTTTCACTGGTCATACCATGCAGTCGGAGCACTTGGACTGCTGGTAAGCAACCCAGCACTGAGGGGCCACGAGCCGTCGTCCTCCTCACCGTCTTCACTGCTCCCGCCACCAAGCGATCCAGGTTATGAAGCGTGAAGCTGACACAAACCCCAGGGCAGAAATTTATTATGCCTATTAAACTTAGGGGCCAGAGAGGGGGAGCTTTACTACTGTCACTGAGAGAGCGAGACTTATCCTTTTGTCGCGAGGATGCTTTGAATGAGTAAGGCCCATATCAAATACACACACATATAAAAATTATACTGTGCGATCGCTTTTAGAGCGAAAGGCATGGGTTCACATTAGTACCCCCCTTGCGGTACATACTGTTTACCCCCCTCGCGGTACATACGAGTTATGGGAGACCTGGCAGTCCCTGGCTCCCTCAGCGCCCACGCTCGAGGCCCAGCGACTGAAAGTCTCTAGAGTCCACACGCTTGGCTCCACGGTTGGCAAAGGGTGTCACAGACACGTGTCACCGACACAGAGAGGCCAATTGCTCCCCCCTGGCTGTGTTTCCATTGGAGTTTGGGGTGAGCAGTCGGGCAGGTCGGTGGCAGCAAGCAGGACAGCTGGTGGTGTGGACCCCGGGGATCTGCCTACTCGCAGCCTGCAGGAGCCCCTCTGCAAGCTCGGAATACCATATCTCAGCCTGCTGGTGCAGATCGCGGCTGATGTCAGTGATTGGGCTGAGGCCACTGGCCGCACTGCGATGCAGGTACTGCTTTGCTGTCCCTTTCCACACATTGCTAGGAGGATCGCTTGCGGCATTCTTGTTGATCTGCATTCACTGAAAACTACTTAAGGTCATTTTGGTTGGCCTTGCATTGAGGGGAGGTCACGGTAATGGCATGTGGCCACTATGTGGCTTTGTCTGGCGTGTGTGTTTGAAGGGCTCCAGATCTTGGGCTCCCTGATACCGGTACTTCCTAAGAGTGTAACTGTATAAGTAACATTGCGTTATAAACGTATTTGATACAAGTTTATAGGCCCACAGTGAATAACTTGGGAATCTGAATATCATTCTGGTACCATAAAATTACTTTCCTCGGTATGTGTGAATTTGCTGATCGAACAAGCAAGGAGGCTGCGCAACATCCCACCCACTGCTGCCGCCTCTGCCACATCCAGGATCTGTTGCGTCAGGTGGGCAGGCTGATCCAGGATCAGCTTAGCGCTGAATCATCGGCCCAGGCTGCTGCCTCTGCTGCCATGGGTGCTGCTGCTGCTTCTACCTCTGCTGCCGTTGCTGCTGCTGCTGCTGCTGCTGCTTCTACCTCTGCTGCCGTCGGTGCTGCTGCTGCTGCTGCCTCTGCTGCCGTTGCAGCTGCTGCCGCTTCTCCTACCTCTGCTGCCGTGACTGCTGGCGCAGCCGATGTTGCCTCTTCTGCAGTTACTGCTGGTAGCGCTTCAAGAGGGCGACCTCCTGCTTGTGCTGCCGCATATGAAACCTCCTTCGACGCAGATGATGCTGCATCAACCGCAGGGGCCGAATGCCAGAATGAGGGAGCTCTATTCCCGATTCCTGGCGTTAACTTCACAGTCATGCTCTGTGCAATCTTGCCTCTGAGGCTGGTTGTGATGATCAAATTACACAACGTGTGTTACCGGTATATCCAAGTTGAGCCGCTGATAGCTTGGGAATTGGGAACGTGTTCATGTTTCCGCGCTTCTTTTGTATTAAACATAAATGGACACTGTCTGGCATAATACATCCCTGTGACAACACCTGCCGCACATAGGTCCCACGGCGCCCTGGGCCTCGGATTAAGGATGCCATCATTTCGGGGTTAGCACTAGGCAGGCTACCATTGCAAAGTAAACTGATCAAGGTTCTTCTGCTCCACCGTGCTCGTCCTGCCAGGTTGGATATCAGCTTTCTTCGATCTGCTGCTATGGACGGGGCCGTCAGTCGTCCTGCTGCTGCTCCACTGCTCACGGAATCCCAGCTGGCCAGGGGTGATGCGTGCCCGGCGGCTGCTCGCATCGGTCAGGCGTCGCTCGCCGCCTTGGCTGCGCCGCGCCTGCGGCTGGATGTTTGGCCCCAACTATGGCATGATCATGCATGTGGGCCGCATCTACTCGTTCTGGCGGCTAGAGAGGGGGTCGCCCCTGGGGTTGTTCACCGATGTTGCCGCACATGCCTTCCGGCGACTGCAGTTGTTCCCAGTTACAATGTTCGTGTTTGGGCTGTCACAGTACGACCTGCGCGCCGCATTGCTGTTGGTCCCACTGCTTGAAGTGCCCGTCTGGTATGCCATGTTTTTGATGCAGCTCTCGGCTCTCGCCGCCGTCGGCACTGCAGCTGTCGGTATGGAGCTGCTTGGCGACACTGGCGGCACAGGTGCTTGCACCCGTCTTGTACCGCCTAGGTGGCGGTACATTCCTGCCTCGGCTGTACCACTGGCTGCATGGCAGCTAGGCCGGCACTGGTGTGATGATGGCGAAGGGATGCTCTGCTGGCCATGATTGTATTAGCCGTCATGACGAATCATCTCCCGAAGGTGCTGCTGGCAGTGGGAGCACTTTGAGCACTGTTGCCGGTACTGGAGCAAGGAAGCTGGTGTAGTAGATGCCATTGGACAGTGGACACCATGGCTCTTTTTGTGCCAAAGTCCTAGAGCTTGCTGCACATCAGCCAGTGGTAGGTCCCCCAGGTTTTTAAACTTCAGCAGTAGCTAGGTGCTGAGAGGGTGAGAAGGCTATTTGGGTGGCAAGAGCAACGGCGTGGGGGGAGGGTCCAGGCTGCTGCGGCCGAAGCTGCAGGCAAGTATACACTATACAAGTGTTTTATTTTTCGTGGCTCAGCCACCGTTCATTTACAGTTCAGCTACATTCCAGCCTCCAGCCGGGCATCTCACGCATGGCCTCTCCTGCATGCTGTTTGGGCTTCCAGCCAGGTTTGGTCCCAATATGGCATTCCGTAGCCCAGGGCCGGCCTTCTGAAGGTGACCTCTTGTCGGAAAAATAATAATTGCAAGTCCAAGGTTCAGATTCGTGATCATGATTGCCTGGTTTGCAATGCAGCGCCAGCGTATGGCAGAGCATATAGCAGCATATTTGTATTTTTTCTTTTTCAGTACCGACGGCAACCGAGTCACATGTCAGTGATGACAGTGCCATGTGCATAAATGAAACTGGTAGAGATATTTGAAGCGATATTCATGGGATGTGATGTTTGGCATGTTGTTGTCTCAGTCAGAACTGGTATTTAAATTAGTCATGGGGTGTTCATAATTGCAATTCCCACACTTTTTCCAACCAGTGTTTCGTGCATTGTCGACTTCAATGAAAATAAATGATCTCGTTGAAACCGTATTAAGTCACGTAAACGATTGATAGCTTTTCAAGCTTTAACTGGTATCGGTTATACAGTTGTGCTGGCTCATCCATTTCTATAGCAGTTTAAGGATAATTGAATGGGTGTTTTTAAAAAACAACGATGCATGAGTTCAAGGGTGGACGCATCATAAAGACATCAACCGAATAAGATGTAATTCGCAGAGACTGGCCGTGGGTAGATTATGATATATACACAACAAATCCCGAAATATGTGGAGGTGTGAACTGTGAAGACGATATCAGCCACGATTTGCCGCCGTGCTTCTTAAATAAGGTAGAGGAGTCGAGGAGGGGGGGGGGGGGTAAAATACAAGATTATGTTTGTTTTCCCTCTTAATAAACATGCATTAACTATTTTGGATCTGCTTGCCGACGTGGCCGAGCTTTATTTAAGCTAGGCCCATACGTGCAACGTCATTGACCATCTTGGATAACAAAACATGACGTGGGTGCATAGGAGTTTGGCTATTAAGCAGAGCACCACTCACAAAATTAGGAGAGTACCAGTATATGAGAGTGAATCAATGGTATGTGTGAAGTGTCAGTACACGGTCTAGTTGTGCAGTGCTTTGCCCAAGTGGCGTGTTGTGTCTTGATCAAACCCCTCTCCTCTTCAGCTGAACACGGAAATAGAAGCAAGAAGCATGGTAACTTTCAAGTAGGACATCACATGTTGTAGCAAGGACACAGCATGCAGAACCTCACGGAGGTAAGGATTGAGGAGACGTGTGGTGTAGTAACCAACAATAGCCAACACGTTGCTTTACCAATAGCATGCACATGTATTGGCGAATGCTGCTGAGATATGCGATGTGGTTCAATATCTGCCTGTATGGCAACAGCCGCCATGCATGGCTTGCTGTCTTTGTGTCTGCTGCACAACATGTGTCTTGCATTGCTCCCCGTTTGCATGCCTGTTTGGCAGCATCTGCCGTGCACTGCTTGTTGCCTGTCTTTTTGCAGCACCCGCCTTGTACTGCTTATTCAATTTGTCCCTTCAGAACATAATCCGCCATGCACTGCTCTCTGTATTTATGCCTGTTTCGTAGCACCCGTCGTTCACCGCCTGCTGTCTTTCTGCTTGTTGATGAGCATCATCCGCCATGTGCTACTCGGCTGTTTTACAAGGAGGCCCATCCATTCAGCAATGGGCTATTGGACCGTCACATCCATAGTTTGGGCTTTTTAACGCTTTTACTTTCTCTCATCTCTGTAGTTTCCAATCAGCCAGGCAGTTGGAGGCCGAGGTGGCCGAGCCCATTAGAGCATGGCTCAATGGTGTCAACAACATGCATTTATTGAGTCACGCGTTCGATTCGAGCGCTGTCCCCTTACCGAACTCACCTGTATTCTTCTGCTAAATTATTTCACATCACCGTTCCGGTTTGAGTTGGTAGTCTCTCCCAGTTTACATCTAACGCTTTCATTCTCCGTCTCAGTACTTCTTAAAAAATAACTGCAAGGCATGCCACATCCCATGACATCCAAATTAATGCAGTATACCGTACCGGTATACGGTTACCTTATTTTAGGACATAGACAGGCTTGACCACTCCCATTGGCTCATTACGGTATAGCATAGCACCCTGTTATTTTTCAACAGCAATGAATGAGCAAGCCAATTGCGTGCGCTGAGCTTCCCACTGGGCTGGAGTTCAATTCTGTCTCTTTCTACATGACCTTGTGGCTTCAGTCCATGTCCGTTCGGGCTGAAGTTTTTACAGTCCAGCAGAGCATCACATTTGATGCATGGGACAGTCAACGACGTTACACCTCTGGGCCTTGCTCAAAAAGGCTCGGCCGCGTGGGCGCCTAATTAAAGGGTTTAAAGGAAAGAACAAAACGAACACCAGGGGTCAGGAAAGAAAAGAGGAAAAGTGGGACAGTGCAGAGGGTGCTCCCACCAATGCAGAAGTTGCTACCGTACCACCCTTCATTGGCGTATAGGGGTGAGCTGGTGAGCTGGCAGATCAATCGGCCGCCTGCTGTGATGTGGGATGATGCATGATAATTGCATACCGGCATTTGATGTTATTCGATACCGGCTTCTTACCGGTACTTCAGCTTCTGGGCAGTTTTCTTTGCTCATGCAGTCTGTCCCTGTCCTTCAGTTATGAATCTTTAGTTTTCGAATGATAGATCTTAATTAGTTACTAAAGCTGTTATTTAATATTTCAGTGCGCGATTGACGCTTACATTCTTGGGATTTGAAATCAAAACATCAAGGCCTTTACCAAGACGTCTTCAATTTTGTCAGGGCCTCCATGCCGGTATCAAGATACGTCACCAGTACACATTCGTCGCTCATGTGTGAACAGTTACAAAGGAGCAGTCACGACCCCTGGTCACGACTTGCAGATTACCGGTATGGAGAATAATATGATTGCACAAAATTGTGAGGGTGCAATATCTATCATGAGTATCATCCCTAAATTGATATCAGAATCAGAAGATCAATGCCATCTCACAGAATTTTCGTCAATTCAAAAGTGATGCAGCTCTGATCACATGCCTAAGGGTAAAAATATTCTAACGCTGCTAATCCATAAAATATCATGAAATGGAGCGCACAGAAACAATATCCGCGAACTCGTCTCGTCATAGAGGCAAAATTTGCGTGTGGACGGCCAACAGAAAACAGAAGGATGCACGCTTTAAAGTATGTGGTCCTCCTGGAAAATAATTTTAGATGGCTTGTACACACACTAAGGATCAACGACGCAAAATAATTTGATCTGCTGTGTCGTGAACCACCAAACCACCAACATACATCGCAACATGTTCGTGAAAGATAACCAACAAATATAGCCAATCACCAGGTCTATCAATATGCAAGCAGAGCCCTTCACTTCCAAAATCAAGAATATAGACCAACATAACTCAGTCTTGATCATCTGCATCTGCTGCTGAAAACTATTTGCCGCAGCAAATTCCTAAAACCAAATACTATTGTAATGACACCACTAGAGCAGGAATGGACAAGCAGGTCAAATCACATGCTCGCAATACTGCTGCTCTAATGAAGTCATGCCACAGAGTACCGGTAAACGGAGACATCGGAGAAATATTATTGGAATCGGAGAAATATGCTTGGAAGCCATGAAATGAAACTTTGCAGCTTGGGCTGCATGAAACAGCCTGTAACCTGAACGATACAGCAGGTCAGCATCAGTCTATGAGACGGCATGGATGTGTCTTCAGACATGACACAACTGAAAAAATTAATTTACCAGTATACAGGTATCTGACATGAGGCGAGTTTACGTCTCAAGGCAACCAAAAGATAGAGTTTCAACACAGAGCTATTCAAACACAGAGCTATTCCTGATCACGCCCCTCAAACCCTCGCTGCAGAAACCTGTTCAGATCAGCTGGATTTGTTTGCATAACCACAGCCACAGCCGGGACCTGTGTAACAAGCCTCCAAACATTGGCGTTCAAAAGCAGGGCGCGACATGCACGGTTTTAAGCCTACCAGAACCGGCTCTGCCCTATAGGCAGATGTTCCCTCACCTCCCAGCGCGAGCCCATCCTGAGACTTCGGTGGCTTCAATTCTTTCTGCTCCTCAACTTGCACCCCACATATTTCGAATTCAGGAGAAGCACGCGTAGCATGCCAACAACAATGCACCGGCCAAGAGTGAGAGCACGACGTTTTCCCAGAACGCGTACATCCCGTCTGAAATCCAGGGGGATAAGAAGAGCCTGCCACAAGCTGGGCCATCCACGCATGCCGCTTTGAACTCTGTCGCATCCAGCAGCATCCGGCAACGCATACACAGACCCGCTGCCGGCGGCAGCGTCCCAATCTCGCTTGTGGGCCTGCTGGGAAGAGAGAGCAGGGCCGTAGCGCTTGAGACCCCATCCCCGTCATCGCTGCTCGTCACGGAAAGCCTAGACATGGCCAGCTTCTCTGGAGGTGGGGACGACGAAGGCGTGGAGCCAGCAGTGGCAGGCGGTACATCAGCGGCGGCAGCGAGATCGTTGCGGCAGCCGGAGGGTACCAGCCAGTCGTCGCGCCAGCTCTGAGAACAAGGAGCGGTGAGCACACGTAAATCAGGGTGCCGGATAACACGTTTAGGGTTTAAGGTTTATATTGGGTAGTCCGCACTAGATTTGGCTCTCCGTTCTACCAGTTCCCCATGTAAGACTGTGTCCTGAATGAGGGCAGGCTCGCGAGGCTGTGTGGATCACTGTTGGCAGATCTGATCAAGGAACCGGTACACTTTTTGTGGCTGTGTGGATCACGGTTGGCAGATCTGATCAATGTACCGGTACACTTTTTGTGGCTGTTTGGATCACGGTCGGCAGATCTGATCAAGTTACTGCCACACTTTTTGTGGCTGTGCGGATCACGATTGGCAGATCTGATCAAGGTACCGGTACACTTATTGTGGCTGTGTGGATCACAGTCGGCAGATCTGATCAAGGCACAGGTACACTTTTTGTGGCTGTGTGGATCACAGTTGACAGATCTGATCATGGTATTGGTATATTCTTTGTGGCTGTGTGGATTACAGCTGATATATGAGTATATCTGGACAAGGTACTGGTACACTTTGTGTGGCTGTGTGGATCACAGTTGGCAGATCTGATCAAGGTAACGATACACTTTTAGATGCCGTGTGGATCATGGTTGGCAGATCTGATCAAGGTATTGGTACACTTCTTGTGGCTGTGTGGATCATGGTTGGCAGATCTGATCAAGGCACCGTGCACCGGTGCATTTTTTGAAACTGTGTCCAGCGCAAAGGAGTGTGCAGATCATAAACTCTTCCCTTTGATACTTCTTGTAGCAGGCGACCTGCAGATACCGGGAAAACAAGCGCTGCAAGAGACGGCTGTGAATCCAGCGGGCAATCCTGCGAAATGCAAAGTGCCCCCGGTGGGGCTCACCTCAAATTGTGCAGCCAGTTCCTCCTCGCAGTGAAAGTCGCCAAAGGACCCCAGCTGGTCCAGGGACGAAAACAGAAGCTCCATACTCTCACGCTGGATGAAGTAAGCTCTGACATAGCCAGACGGCCCTGACTGCAGGGCAGCCGCGCTCTCCTCCTCTAGGGGCCAACAGGAGGGGCCGGGGCGCGCAGCCACCGAGGCTGATGGAAGCTGACCACAACCGGAGCGAACGCTGTCGGGCGGCGGCAGGTATTGGACACCGACTTCTTCGTGGCGGGCACTTGTCAGCAGCGATTCGATCTCGGACGCAGTGGCGGTCGCTCCCTGGGGTGGCCGTGCACAACGTGGGAAACGGAGTAAGATCGTGCTGCTTGGAACGATTCCAGGGAATATCGCCATGGTAGGGGTCAAAGTGGAAGTGGCCAATGCTTCCTGTTCAGTCATCGAGAGGGGGCAGGTCTGAATCCCTCACACAGGAACAAAGACCTGCACGTCATTGGCCAAAGCCTAGATAAAGCCGAGTATGGTTGATGCCCGTGTCTGAGCTGAGCAAAGCTGTATGAAGCTGCAGCAGCTAGGCAGCCAATTACCAGTACGCACCATTCAAAAATATACGCTAAAAAATATACTTGCAGGCTTACTTTTAGTTTTAGTTGGGGCTCCTTTATGCCTTCCCACTCACCGGCTTGCCCACTCTCTCCCCGCGGTGGCAGAGGGCCACGTGGAAGCCTCCGGCGTGACTCAGCAGATCCGCCAGCGTGGACCAACAACCGTGGTGCTCCAGGAACGCAACCAGGCCCACCTGCAGCAGAGGCACGGACATCAGTTAATTCAGATGTGTTCATTTATTTCAGTTAAGACTCTGCTGATTGCTGTATACAAAAAAGAGTGAAAGAGCCTCCCAGCATCCATCCATCTATCATCGACAGCAACACGCGTTTCAACAACAGCACCGCCCCACTGCAGCAGCAGCCAATAGTACCCCCCTTAGGTAGAAACATCCAGCACAACACGTGTTTCGACAACAGCACCGCCCCACTACAGCAGCAGCCAATAGTAACCCCCTTAGGTAGAAACATCATCCAGCGCAACAAAAAGCGCCATCACCCACCAATGTTTTGCAGTACATGCGATGGTCCCAGCGGCTGAGGGGCACCGCCCCCGGCACGCAGGTCAGCAGGTACGAGATCTCACGCATCAATGGCTGGAAGTAATCGGACCACGCCACTGAGCAGGCGCGCGCTTCCGCAGCGCCGGCCGCCCACGGCGGGCCCGACAGCGCCAGCTGCGGGGCGAGCCTGGGAGATGACAGGCAAGGAGGCTCAGGGTGAGTTTTGGACACTGGGGTCAAAAGGGTGTGGAAGACTGCGTAGTGCTATGAAAGGCAGCAATGCAGCTTGATGCGGCACAATGCCACACAGGTTGAGCCGGATTGCGCTAACGAAGTAGCAGCCTACGGCAGAGGTTAAGCCGGATTGTGCTACCATGGTGCATCAGGCCAAACGGAAGGCTTCCTCAGTCCTTACATCACCGTGTCTTCTCCATTTATCGACGAGCGCATCAGGATGCTAATTCGTAGGCCAGGAATATCGCCCAGCCAGTACCAGCCTCAGCCATGCATGTCCAGCCAGTATACGCTGCCTGCTGTCATGTTTGTATGTTGAACGGAAGACTAAACGACTCTCCTATTTGATAGATACACACGAGGTTGTTGCATGGATGGCTCACCTTCCGCTGCTGAGGTCTATGCTGGCGACTCTGCTGTACGGCTTACGGACTGATCGTGGAAGGTCCTGCACAGCCAAGGGTTTAGGTTTCAGGGTCATGGGTACAGGTAAAGGGCTAGACTAGGGTGGCTCTATGGACTGAGAGTGGCATGGCTTGCATGCCTTGAACTACTGTGTGGCCTGCAGACTGAAAGCGGGATGGCTTGCATGCCTTGAAGGACAGGGAAACAGAATGGGTCACAAGTTACACAGCCAGTTCAAAAAACGACATAAGGCTTTTTCAGGAAGGGAGAGAGAGAGAGGGAGAGAGGGAGAGAAAGATGACCCCTCAGGAAGTAAGTGTGCTCTAGGGTCCAATAAACGAACACAAACGTTTTTTCAATACCGGTACATGGCAACAGCCCAGACGTGCTCCCCGTGGTGCATTGCTGTCCCTCTCACCCTCACGCCGCTACGGGACGCCGCCGCAGAAGGGCCCGCCTTTGCGGAGGAGAAGATGTGGCGGTGGGTGCGGGCAGCGGTTGAGGCGGCGGTGCTACCTGCTCCTGGCAGGACAACGAAGCCATGGACGTCCATCATCTACACTCCAGGGAAGGCAGGAGAGCATTGTGAAGAATACAAGATACTAAAAATTAAGTAAAAAATAAGTAATTTTGAACTTCTTACGATTCCTTTGTCATC
Organism: Limnomonas spitsbergensis; assembly: GCA_037349105.1. Taxonomy (NCBI): domain Eukaryota; kingdom Viridiplantae; phylum Chlorophyta; class Chlorophyceae; order Chlamydomonadales; genus Limnomonas; species Limnomonas spitsbergensis. Next base: position 6,444,466 of record JAYJMM010000120.1, read on the forward strand.
CGGGGCGCGGGTCACGAGGAGGAGAGATAGAGGCACTCGGGGAGTCAAGCTAAAACTTGCCTCCACCGCATTATGCCAATGGATTTTTTGTCACGACAGAGACAACCGGGAGTTCAGGTTTGAATCAGGATTGATCTTTCGAAGCGGCCTCGGGACGTGCCCTGAGCCCCTGATATTGCCTACCTCCACCGCTTTGATTTTCAAGCCCGCCCACGATTAAAAAGAAAGCACAGCCTTGATGAATTGATGACCCCACCCCTTGTTATACCGCACGGGAGCTTCAGGTCCCACACAGATCTAGATCCATGCCCTGCTAGTTGTACTGCTCGCAGTGCCGCACGTCGCCAGTGTCGTACCTGCAGGTGCGGCAGGCGCCTGTCCTGGTCGAGCGTGAGCAGCTTCCACGCCAGCTGCAGGAACAGCGTCTGAAGCTCTATGGCGACGTCTGGCGGGGCACACAGAACAGCGACGGCTGCGCCGCTGCCCGCCGCCAGGCCACTGTCCGCAAACAGTGACAGCATGCGCATCGGAGGTCTGGCCGCCACCTTGGCGGTCGAATCGATGACGGAGGCCAGGGTCCCGCACAACGAGTCGTTCAGGAGTAGGCCGCGCGTCGGGAGGCAGCAGCGGGCCTCTCGGCCGCTGGTGACCGGTGAGCTGGCAAGCAGGTTCATTCCTTGGTCAGTCGCGCGCACTTGCACCAGCTGAGCAGGTGGGTGGACAGGGCATTGTGGGTTTAGACTCGACATCTGGAAGTCACCTGACGTCGAGAAAACAAATTCGGACGGGCCATACCAGTACATTTGATTTGCCTTCCCTTGGGCATGCAAAAATGATGTCTTGTAATGCTGTCCTCAGGGCAAACTTACGACATAAACTCTTATCTTCTGACTGAAATCTGGCGTTGACAATCGATGATTAGTAATTGTGTGGATCCCTCAACCCCAAACAACATTAATCATGAGAAAAGGCAAAGCATATCTACAGTACAGGCATTGGCATGCTCTTTCTTTGTCTAGGGCATGGGTCAAGACGCCTGCACCTTTGCACCACCCGAACCCGCAAGGCTTCCTCCAAAATTGCTATGCTGATAGCACTTCTGATCCAGTTCAGCTTGAGGAAACTCAGTGGACATAAACGCTCAAGGGGTCCTGGCACAGCATGCCTAGCTGTTTGGCTGCCTGTATACCAGCCATGGTCTCGTCTCAGTGGGCCGAGTCGGGGCCTCCCAGCATCCCCCCAGAACTCAGGTCGTGTGCACTAAACAAAGCACTGACCTCCACATCAAAGGGCTCCACTGCAGGTTGCGCTAGGCGTACATCAATCCAGCAGTGCGAGCCTCCCCCGCAGCGCAGCGGCATGCACACTGGCCACACCATCTCAATCTCGGGAGCAGCCATCTCACTTGCGGTCGACGTGGGCGCTGCTGCGCGGAGGAAAGTGCTGCCTTCATGAGCGAGCGGGGAATGGGTGGAGGCGGGGCAGCGGCGATACTGTACCGCCTTGCTGTACTCTGGAGTGCAGGGGCCGTTCACCGCCAGGCCTGCCATGCGCTCCTCCGGCGTCATGAACAGGACCGCCTGCCTGGGCCCAAACTCTGCGCAGCTGGAAGCCCCGGGATGAATGCAGCTGCTCCTCCCCTCAGCTGTGTCACTATAAGCTGCTGATTTCGCCACTGACAGGGCCCCGGCCAAGTAAATAGGTTTGTTGAAGGACAGGTGAATTGTGAGGTCCATGCAGCCCTCACCACAGCTATCACTCTCGCTGTCGCTTGAGATCATATCGTCAACGTAGGTATGGGCCGCCTGCTTAAGGACAGCAGGGGACCATGAATCCATGATCAAAGCCGATGTTTGCACGGGATGGCGCAGGTGCAGGTGAGTGGAGGGATGGCGCAAGTGAGGGGTGAGCGACCACTCACTACTCCACTCACCTGCTGCATCATCCAGTATTACATGATAGGGGACGATGCAGCAGGTGAGTGATGGAGCAGATGCTCAAAGAGGTCCAGGGATACGCCACTGCGGTACACTGCTTGCAACTGCTGGGGTGATTAGAAGTGACAGGACAAATTTTGCCATTCGCCAAGTGGATATTTGCGCGCAGGCCTCACAGCGACAGGTTTGATAATGGTTGATTACTACGGTAGATTGCTGCATGCATGGCTGAATGCAGGGTATGATGATCGGAGGGCTGGAGGCAGGGGAATACCAATCGCGCCCTTCTTACGGCGGCAAAATCGACAAAAACATGATGTGCATGATTGACGATAACCCTGGATTCCACATGTGCAGGTGGTATCCCTATAGTATACCAGTACTTACTAAGCTCATCATGCATGACCTGCATGTCATGGGAACAGTGCGACCAGGGGTGTAACCCTAATTCTGATTCATATTTATAAATATCAGAAATTCAGGATATTACAAAGTGGCCAGATTTGTGCACCAAACCAGCGAAATTACCGTAGGTTGGACACTTCCCCCAAATGGACGTCAGATTGCTGCGTTGAAGGATGTGCATACATGGGGTGCAGGGACTTCCAGAGGTAGGAATGTATGCGACTTCAATCGACATCAAGTAAGCAGTCGTGTTTGCATAAAGGCAACGACAAGTGACTCGGGTCTGATAATCCGACCGAACAGCGTGTCACAAACATAAGTGGTGGTGAGTGGTGCTGGTGAGTGTGGGCACCAGCACGCTGCTGCATTGCCCACGCTCACCTGGGCAGAACGCCTGCGAGTCCAGGAAGAAGTGACGTGTTCTCGAGGTTAGAGGTCAAGAAGCAACCTTGCAGATACAGAAATGCACTATTTTAGGAAGCACCGTAGTTACAGCAGGTTAGGGTGCCTACGAGCGGACATTTAACTGCGGATTAAGACGAAGCGGAAGGCTAAAACCGCTAAGCGTGCAGACTCGAAGAACTGTAGCGGCCGTGGCAGGGCCAGGGGCAGATTATTGACAGAATCGATAGACGACCTTTTGTGGGATTCTGGATCTGCAAAGTGTTTTCAGCAGGAACAGCTGGCAACCTCCACCTCCCTCGGCGCTGGGGAGATGATGCCAGCGTGTCTACCGCACGATTGCAAGTGAACATCCGCCACTGAAGCCAGATGGCAGATTTGAGCGCTATAATACTCGAGTGCCAGGGGCACGTTCAGACATGGGCCCAATTGCGACAATGGGAAATTGGAAGTGACAGCGCGACCCAGAGCGCGACCCTGAGCGCGACAATTGCGAATATTGCCGTACAGAGGCAAGTAGGGTGATTCAAAAAGCAGGGACAGTGGGGAAACCGGCAGTAATACAGTAGATGAGGCAGCAAAAAACAGCTTCATTTAGCAGGATTGAAAAAAAGCAAGGAGGGTGCTGGTGTCAATGGATCAGAGCGTCTCAGACGCTCGCTCGAGCGGTCGCGACAGCGTACGGCTTGAGAGATCCCTCCCTAGACCAGCCATAGACAGATCTTGTGGGGACGTACACACTCCGTAGCTTGGCAGCTCATTTTTATAGTTGTAGAGCTACAGGAAATCGTGTGAATATGAGGCCCGCCAATTCGGGCAGCCAGGAATTAACCCGCATCGAACTGGGTACCCGCTCTTCCAGCAAGGCTCCGAGCAGTGCTGCTCTCAGTCCGCGGGCTCCTCCCAAGCAATCCTCCAGACAATCAGATGCTTACCTATCAGAACTGCTATCCTACAGCTTAGACCGACTTCAAAAGGTCAGGGATCAGTTCGAGCATTTCCTGTACCACGCCATAATTTCGACTTCCAGCTAATCAGGGGGACACAATGTCTGTTGTGACAGGAGCCGGAACTACTAAAAGACGAGGAGCAGCAGATCAAAAGAAACATTACTGGGACATCTGTGTCCAACTACCGCGCATTCATCGAGACGTCGCGCTGCCTCAACACCATAGACCAGGAGCTCGGCGCAGTTTGTGAGCGTCTGGACACGCTGTTGGAGGTGCAAGGGCACTGGGAGACATGCATGCATGCATGCAGATATGTACCAAGCATTCCCCAAGCATGCAACAAGCCTGCACCACCTGCTGAGCTAACAAAGCATGCACGCACCTCAGATTTGTAGAGGCCATGCAACACCGCAGTAAGCACGCCATACATATCATATATGATATGGTTATTGAGGTCATGCCGCCATGCGCCTCGTCTCCCATGGCTGTCAAGAACAACATTTTCATGGCATATGCTCAATTTCGCCTGTAATGGAATGTTAGACACTGCTTATCTTGGAGCGTAAGCTGAAATTCAGCCACGTCATGGCCTATGGTCAGGGAGCTCGATGAATCAGGCCCAGCTGCCTGGGCCACTGGCCGTCGGCGTGTCAAGGTTCAGATTCCATCGGCCCGGTGGTAGCTGCGCAGCAGTGGCCTCTGTCAGAAGTGGTCTGGTGCGCCATAAAATGAACACCGATGGCTGACCATGCAGCGTCCTTTCCTATCTCATTGTGCTCCCTCTATCCGTCATGCAGGACATTCCTGAGCTGGCATCTGCATGTGAATCCTTTTCCTCCCAGTCTTCGACAGTCCTGGAGCTGTACGCACAGAACAAGCAGCTGGCAGGTAAGACCTGAGTGGGCCTTGTAAGAACATCCAAACATGTGAAGTAAGCAGGCGATCCTCATCCCGAGATAGCATCCACACCAGGCTTCCTGCTGCTGACATGTGCTGGAAGTGCAGACATGAGTTATGCACAAAGTGCTGTAGCTGTTGGACACCTGTGCGCACAGCGGTGACTATAAAGTTGTATGATTCCTCCTGCCTCCCACCCCCCCACTCCGCCGGGTTCCCAATCCGCTCTGTTGGAGGTGCTGGCGATGCCTCAGCTGATGGACACCTGCAGTGTGTACGCATTACGCAACGGCGTCTAATACGATGCATGATCCCCTCACCACACACACGCACTCCAGGCTCTCAGTCCACTCTGTTGCAGGTGCTGGAGGTGATGTAGTCGATGGACCCCGTGCACGCAATGGCGTCTAATACGATGCATGATTTCCACCACTACCACAACACACACACACACACACACTCAAGGCTTCCAGTCCACTCTCTCTTGGAGATGTTAAAGGTGCCGTAGTTGATGGACACCTGTGCACACAATCGTGCCTGAGACGGTGGATGATTACTCACCCACCACGCACACGCACACTCCAGGCTCCCAGTCTGCCCTGCTGGAGGTGCTGGAGGTACCTCAGCTGATGGACACGTGCGTCCGCAATGGCGTCTATGATGAAGCGCTGGACTTGCAGGCGTTCGTGTCACGCATGGGGCTGTTGCACCCGGACATACCCGCAGTGCGCATGCTAATGAAACAGGTGTGTGCGGGGGGGCTGGAATTAGTCATGAACTCTTGTGGGGGCAACAGTCCAATGTAGCAGATATGTGCGGGAGTCTATGGAAATTGAAAGGCGTGATTTTGTGGGAGCAACATGCCCATGCAGCAGGTGCGTGTGCATGCTTGTGGAGCAGGCGGATTCGCAACTCCGCATGCCTTGCCTGTGGAGCAGGTGTGTGTGGGGGTCTAACGAATATGAAAGCAATTGAGCTTTTGGTGCAAGTGGGTGCGGGAGCCTATGAAAGGTGAGAGGCGTGAGCTCTTGTAGGAGCAACATACCGATCAAGGTATACCGGTTGGTGCATACACATGCTTGTGGAGCAGGTGGGTGTGGGTTTTTGATTTCGGCAAGATAAGTAGCTGATTGATCACGAACGCTGAACCCTGAACTGCAATGCAGGCCGTGGAAGCGGGTCAGACCATGTTGAGGCAGCTGCTGGCACGGCTGAGTGAACTCAGTACGCTGATATTGTGCCGCAATACAGGTGGCGGAAGTGGGTCAAACAATGCTGCAGCAGCTTCTGGCCAGGCTGCGCTCCAGCCTGCAGCTGCCGGAGTGTCTGCGTACCATGGGCTACCTGCGACGCATTGCGGCCTTTTCGGAGCCTGAGCTGAGGCTGCAGTTCCTTAGTTGCAGGTGTGGAGGGAGGGCGTGTGTGCAGTGGGGGGGAGGGCACTGAGCTTGAGCTGAGGCTTCAGGTCCTAAGTTGCAGGTGTGGAGGGAGGGAGTGTGTGCAGAGGGAGGAGGGCGTGTCGCTGAACATATGCTGAGGCTGCAGGCCCTTAGTTGCAGGTGTGGAGAGAGGGATTGTGTGAAGAGGGAGGAGGGCGTGTCGCTGAACATGAGCTGAAGCTGCAGTTCCAAAGTTGCAGGTGTAGAGGATGTGGGTAGGTCTGCTGGTTGCTGCCTTGTTAGGGTCGAGGGCCAGGAAAGCACTGGACGCCGAAAGTGTGGGTCTGCTGACTGCTGCCTTGTTGAGAGTTGATTTAAGAACTAATGGGGTGCCAATTGTTAGAAACTTGTACCTGAGAGAGTTGCACAGGGGGATCCTAGCCTGGCAAACAGCTCCGGCCCCACTCGAGGGGATGCGCCACTTTGCGGGATCCGGTTGCAGTGTATGCCGTTTCCTTGTTGCCAGCCTTATCTCAGGTCTGACAGGTGTATAGGAGGATGGATGTGAGGAAGGGTTCTCTGAGGCATAAAGGATACTTACCCCGTTTCTGATACCTACCCCCCGTAACTGTAAATTTCATATTTGCTGGCATGTCAATAACTGGAAAGGAAGAGCAGTGGAAGTGCCATTGGTATTGTCTGTGATTCGTTTCCCCCCCCACACACACACCATGCAAACATCCCTACACCTATTAACAGAGACGAGTGGCTGAGTCAGCTCATCGATGACCTGGACGAGAGCGACTCGTACGAGTACCTCAAGCGCCTGACCGACGTGTACCGCCTGCACCTGTTTGATGCCATTATGCAGTACAGGGCCATCTTCTTTGATGCCCCGGCTGCACAGGTGGGTGGGCCCCAGTGGGACCAGTGGGGGATAGGGGTGCAGCTTATACAGCTGACGAATGCGCTCCGGCAGGACCAATGAGGTAAGAGGGAGGGAGGGGAGGTTCCAGATTTTACCAATTCTGAAGGTCCAAGGGAAGCGAAAATGCGCACGGGGGAATTGGACCTGCTTTCACGAGGAGCGTGAGGGTTCTATTGCGCGACCATGAAACTGAATGTAATTGCTGAGCTGTAAAACATGAACCTGAGGCTGACTCAGCGCTGTGGGCTGCCCTTCAGGGTGATGCTTCTTCTTCTGCGCGTGCGGGCTCTGGGTCCGCCGCTGCGCCAAATATCCGCGAGACCACGGTGCTGTACAGCTGGGTGCAGTACAGGTTGACGCACTACATGGAGGCCCTGCGGCGCCACCTGCCAAACATCACGGAGGGGGGCAACCTGGCATCGGTATTGGAGCATTGCACGGTGTGGGGCCAGAGGGGGGAGGGGGGGCGGGTTACCTACTTTCTTGCCCTTATTACTAGGTAAATGAAGTAGGTGGGAGTTTACAGGAAGCAGCAAGGAGGTGTGAAGTTGGAGAAATTATTCTTGCGAAGGTGCGGGGACGTAGACATAGAGTTCAGTGCTGTGATTCCCCCTAGGGATGCTGGGCCCCCAAGTGCTGCACGTGCCTTGGTTGCAGTTCTGTTGTCAAAGGCGGAATTTTCAACCCATACCGGTACCCCATTTTTCTGATAATTTTTTTGATACCTGTACCATATACGGGTACTGTAAATCGAGATATACATCCTCACCATGCCGACGAGCATGCCGGAGTAATGGAAAACTAAAGAAAGACATTTTCTGTATGTACCGTAGTCATGCTGCATTCAACCGCTGCCGCGGCTGCGCCCCCACGCCCCGTTGTCCCGCAGTACTGCGGCTCGTCCCTGAGCCGCGTTGGGCTGGACTTCCAGGCTCTGCTGCACCCGCTGTTTGAGGCCGTGATGCTTCGGCTGTTTGCGTCGCACCTCGGGACCGCCGTGGAGGCGTTCAACACGCGGCTGGAGGCGCACAAGTGGGTCGCGCTGCCGGCGCCAACCATGCACAAGGCTCGACAGCAGGACCAGGCAAAGGCAGCGGCGGCCGCCGCCGCCGCCGCCGCCGCCGTGGCGGCTACCTCCGGCCAGGATGCGGTGGAGGAGCTGCCGGGCGCTGCTGGTGTGGGTGATGGCGGGGCTGCGTCCCCGTCGACTCCTCCGCGGCCCCAGGAGGATTTGTCTCCTCCGTATGTCATCATGGAGCACCTGCCTTTGGCGGTACTCACGAATGCGGTGCTGTCGGCATTTAACGAGCTGCGGCACTGCGCGCTGCTGTCTTTAAGCCGGCCAGCAGCAGGGTGAGAGTGAGATTGACCGTTTAGGATGCGAGTAAGGTCAGGGTTAGAGGGCCTGGGATCAGGGGTGTTAGGCTTAGCTTAGGGACTTAGGGTAAAAGGGGTTGAGGCAAGAGTCAGTTCAAATGTTAAGGGTTAGAGCGACTGAGAGGCCCTAAGTCGCCATTTCTTATTATAACTTGTGATGTCATTTTACCCCTGAACCCAAATGTTGCAGATGGTGGCGGTTCATAATCCCACTCTTCAGAATGCCAAGCCTGTCTTGAGCGTGCAATCCTTCGACACGATCCCATGCATTTTAGTTCCTAGCCTTCCCTTTGGGATGGGACCAAAGCATGCATGTCGCCAAAGATCTTGTCTAGGGGTGCAGCAGACTGCATTCACTGTCTCCCGGTCTGCCATGCATGCCCACGCATGCCCATGTGCGCATGCCCATGCATACCCATGTATGTATGCTCATGTATGCATGCCCATGCATGCCCATGTGCGCATGCCCATGCATACCAATGTTCTTATGATCATGTATGCATGCCCATGCATGCCCATGCATGCCCATGTGTGCATGCCCATGCATACCATTGATACCAATGTATGTATGTCCATGCATGTTCATGTGTGCATGCCCATGCATACCAATGTATGTATGCTCATGTATGCATGCCCATGCATGTGCCAGGTTGCTGCAAGAGTGTATGGAGCACGCCGCAGCCTCCATGCTGCACTACCTGCACACGCGGGCCCTGGGCGAAGCTGAGCAGTCACTCTTCAGGTCTGCGGTCAAGGCCATGATGGACGTTGTGGTGCCATATCTGTCATCCTGCTTCTCAAGAGTGTTCCCAGGTGGGCGAGGTTCAGGGAGGGCATGGGAGCAGTTGAGCTCGGACACCGTAAAAGGAACCCAAGTGTAAGGTAAGATGGTGTGTTGCACTGAAACAGTAAAATGTTGACTAAAGAACCGTAAATGTTTGTGGCACCGTCATAAGGCCGACCGTCACGGCTGTCAATTGCCCAACACTGCATAGGAGGCATTAAGGGTGGAAGTTATGGTTATTATGTTCAGGATGTTGCCAGATTGGCTGGGGGGAGTTAAAGCAATGGTGGTATGGAGGTTGGCTGATCTGATTACAGTGTTCAGGGTGTTGCCAGGAGCGATGGTGGAGAGAGCAAGTCTAGGGAGGGCGAAATGTGTGATTTCGAGTCGCCTTTGTTAAATGCTTGCTGATCACATGCCCCTGGTGTTGAACCAATCAGTCACGTCAGTGTTAGCATCTGTTACTTTTTGATTTATTATACAGGCTCCTATTTTGTCTGGTCATGTGTAACTTCTTCCGCTCTTTATCCCCCATAGGGTACGCATGTTTATTTTGCCAGCTGTCCGAACACTCTGCTGGCCTGACAGGTGGCTCCCGTATGCCTTTGCCTTGCACGCGACAGGTGGCCTGTCCAAGCTGGACATGTCAGGCAGCGCAGCCCTTCTGGCTCAAACCCTCCACGAGGCATGATCCAGTATGAGGCATGATCTAGGGAAGTTATGTGATTTTTTTACGTAGGCTCCCCCCCACCCACAAAGGAGGACGTTTGACCTGTAAGAGGTGTGACCCCGTAGGCTCCAGTCGCGCCATTTACCCTGAGCTGGTGTCACGCATGGCGTCTATAATAATTGTTAGCATTACATAAGTATGTGCAACTTTGTTAAGTGGTGAACACACCCAGAAGGTGGCTCCTGACAGAGATGGGAACGGACCTACGACCATGCAGCTTGCGGCGCTATGCTTGCCCCGGATCAGTCCCCACATTATGCTGGCTCAGCAAGCGTGCCAGCTGCCAGCCCACTGCCTGCGGGTCAGTAGTCATGGCATGGTCTATGTAGTGTGTACCCATCAGCAAGCCTAGTTGGTGAGTCGTTCCTTGAGTGTTTGGAACGACTGAGGAAGCGTCGACCTGAGCTTTGTGTCACGGTATAATGCAGTATACGTGCCAAAACCGTAGGGACCGCTGACGCGTCCCCGTAGACTCCGCAGCTTCCCTGCGGTGCCCCTTTTTAGGGTTAGGAGCCCAGCTTCCCACTTTCGGGAAGGTCTGAGGCAGGATTTCCCGTACTCAGTAAATAGGGCTTGCCGGGACCTTTGAATCCCGGCTTGCACGCTTGACATTTACTTCGTTCCTTTTAAGTGGACAGGCCTCTAATTGTAATCAGCACCGGCTATCATCCCAAGATATACCCTGTGAATACCAATAACGCCAGTACCACGAAGGCACGAAGACGATCAAGCCTAGTTCGGCCTCAGAGCCGACATAGCAACCTAGTAATCCTCAGCTAGATGCCCAGCCCGACCTAGGACACCGCCCGCAGTCTACGGCTACGACATCCCCCGCTTCACGCGGTAAGTGACTCAGCGACCCGACAGATCAGCTATCTGAAGGGCCAGCAGTTTAGCGTCACAAGTGACCAGCTCCGTGTCTGTCATCTAGAAGTTCCAGCCACAGCTTAACGCGCTGCGCATCCGCGGCCAGTGTGTAGTCACTGAGTCCGCCCGTAGGCGTCCGCCACTATGTGGGGAAGAAGTCCGCCACGGACCCGAAGCAAACCTCTCGTGTCCACTTAAAAGGAACGAAGTGGATCTTGCCTAATCAGCCTGACCCAAAGAATCCTGCTAAAGGTGTATGTGCTGTGGAGCTTGGAATTTCTTTTTGAGACAGCGGATCTGCCTTGGACAGCTAGAAATCACTAAGCAGAGCTGATAGTGCCTGTGCATCTGGACTTGCCTTTGTGGTGGAGTGCAAATTCCCAAGTGTTGACAGAAGTGGATCTGCGGATCAGTGATTAAGTGGATTGCTGAGGCCGAGACATAGCAAGCTCAAGACTCCCTAGCGGGAAGCCCGACTCAACCTAGGACTACGTCTACGGTCAGCGTCTGCGGTCTACGGTCAGCGTCTGCCGTCTACGGTCAGCGTCTGCGGTCTACGGTCAGCGTCTGCGCTGCGAAGCGGAAAGAAATAGCGGACGAGACCCGCTATATGCGGAATCATCCAAGGCTGCAGAACGCAGCTTGAGAGGAGCCTGCGAAGCTCGAGGAGCAATCTGCGCTGCGAAGCGGAAGGAAATAGCGGACGAGACCCGCTATACGCGGAAGCATCCAAGGCTGCAGAACGCAGCTTAAGAGGAGTCTGCGAAGCGCGAGGAGCAAACTGCGCTGCAACCCAGAAGGTGAAAATACCCGCCGGACCCATAAAAGAAAATTTTCCCATGCTTGACCTGTCTAGCAAAAGCCTAATCAGCCTGCAGAAGGTAAAGGAGAACGGAAGCAAGCTTTAAGCTCGTGCCCAGTTGCTGTGAGCCCACACAGTCGAGCTGGCACAGCTGTTCAGCATCGATAGTAATTAGTACAATGCAGGATGCCATTGTAGATCCCAACCGCCACCAGCACCCTGTAGCCGAGGAAGCAAAGCAGATTTCCCTTGGCTTGTCGAGGGATGAATACGCAGGGATGGGGGACAAGACCCTGGGGGTTGTTAGTTCTCGAACCTTGGATGCGAGTACGGTGCACAGTGAAGTGACACGCAGGGGTATCGGACGAGGCGGCACCGCGCGCATCCCGACGGGGCTGAGCCAGGAGGGAGAGCGGTGGCCGGTTCCCGACGATGAATCCCTGGACCCGACCTCGGCGCCACCCACTGAGAGGTCGCAGACCGGTGGTGTTGGAGAGGGAGGCGGGCCAGAGGAACCTCCGGTGGACCTGCCTGTCGGGGCAGGGACACGGAGCAGCGAGGTCAAGATGGATCTCCAGGTGTCGCACACAGAGATCGGCCGAGATGAGCCAGTGCCCCAATCAACCCCGGATTTTTGGAGGCAGGGCCTGGCATATGCGCAGGGGTTGAAGCTGAAAGGAGGCACCCCTGAGTTGGCCTTGGATCCAGATACAGCAGTGTCACACACAGAGATCGGCCGAGGTGAGCCAGTGCCCCAATCAACCCCGGATTTTTTTAGGCAGGGCCTGGAATACGCGCAGTGGTTGAAACGGGTAGGAAGTGCATCTGAGTCGGCTCCAGATCCAAACACGGCTGTGTCGCAGCTACGGGGCGCGGATCTATGCAGTGGGCCAGAATACGCGACGCAGAAGAGGCCGCTGGGAGTGGCAAGCGCTGCGCAACGCGTCAAAGAAAAGAGTGGGACGATGCCCCGAGGTGGAAATCAGATGATCAGGAAACTTGCAGATCTGCAGGCGGTAGAGGGAGCAAAAGCCGCCACCACTGAATGGCCCCCAGTAAAAAGGAAGGAGGACCTGGCCCAGCCGGTAGGGTGGAAGAGGCTAGGGCAGTGGGCCACTGGAGTGTGGAAAGTTGTGTGTGACGCAGAGCAGGTGGGGTTGGGCAATCTGGCTGTGCTGGTTGGCACCGCAGGTCGCGTGCCCTTGGAGGCATTGACCAGGCGTGTGGAGCAGCCATGTAGGCAGGTGCCCCCCAACGGCTGGTCCATGTTTGATATCCTCAGCAGTGAAGGCGAGCCAAGTTCCATGCACCAGCAGCAGACCCGAGGGAGTGCCTGTCTACCCAGGCGGGATAGCCCGGTAGCTAGCGAGCAGCTGCGCCTGATCAACTGTGTTACGGCAGAGAGTGCCTGCCCACCCAGGCAGGATAGCCCGGTAGCTAGAGAGCAGCTGCACCTGATCAACTGTGTTACGGCAGAGAGTGCCTGTCCACCCAGGCGGGATAGCCCGGTAGCTAGCGAGCAGCTGCGCCTGATCAACTGTGTTACGGCAGAGAGTGCCTGCCCACCCAGGCAGGATAGCCCGGTAGCTAGAGAGCAGCTGCACCTGATCAACTTTGTTACGGCAGAGAGTGCCTGCCCACCCAGGCAGGATAGCCCGGTAGCTAGCGAGCAGCTGCACCTGATCAACTGTGTTCCGCAGGGGAATGCCTGTCCACCCAAACCAGCGGCCGGTGGCTGCGAGCCAGGACAACTGCAGGTGCAAGCGTCACGGCTATGCTTGCAGAGTGAGGCAGTTCCCGTAACACCTGTAGTGATCGGTGACTGCGAGCCAGGCCACCTGCAGGTGCAAGCGCCACGGCTGTGCTTTCAGAGGGAGGCAGCCCATGTGACACCTGTAGGGATCGGTGACTGCGAGCCAGGCCAACTACAGGTGCAGGCGTCACGGCTGTGTTTGCAGAGAGATGCAGTTCCTGTGACACCTGTAGGGATCGGTGGCTGCGAGCCAGGCCAACTGCAGGTGCATGCGTCACGGCTGTGTTTGCCGAGGGAGGCACCCCATGAGACACCTGTGGTGGCCGGTGGCTGTGAGCCAGGCCAACTGCAGGTGCAGGCGTCACGGCTGTGTTTGCAGATGGAGGACGTTCCTGTGACACCTGTGGTGGCCGGTGGCTGTGAGCCAGGCCAACTGCAGGTGCAGGCGTCGCGACGGTGCTTGCAGAGGGAGGCAGTTCATGTGACACCTGTGGTGGCCAGTGGCTGTGAGCCAGGCCAACTGCAGGTGCAGGCGTCACGACGGTGCTTGCAGAGGGAGGCAGCTCATGTGACACCTGTGGTGACCGGTGGCCACGAGCCGTGCCAACTGCAGGTGCATGCGTCACGGCTGTGTTTGCCGAGGGAGACAGCCCATGAGACACCTGTGGTGGCCGGTGGCTGTGAGCCAGGCCAACTGCAGGTGCAGGCGTCACGGCTGTGTTTGCAGAGGGGGGCAGTTCCTGTGACACCTGTGGTGGCCAGTGGCTGTGAGCCAGGCCAGCTGCAGGTGCAGGCGTCACGACGATACTTGCCGAGGGAGGCAGTTCCTGTGACATCTGTGGTGGCCAGTGGCTGTGAGCCAGGCCAACTGCAGGTGCAGGCATCACGACAGTGCTTGCAGAGGGAGGCAGCTCATGTGACACCTGTGGTGACCGGTGGCCACGAGCCGTGCCAACTGCAGGTGCATGCGTCACGGCTGTGTTTGCCGAGGGAGGCACCCCATGAGACATCTGTGGTGGCCGGTGGCTGTGAGCCATGCCAACTGCAGGTGCAGGCGTCACGGCTGTGTTTGCAGAGAGAGGACGTTCCTGTGACACCTGTGGTGACCGGTGGCCACGAGCCGTGCCAACTGCAGGTGCATGCGTCACGGCTGTGTTTGCCGAGGGAGACAGCCCATGGGACACCTGTGGTGGCTGGTGGCTGTGAGCCAGGCCAACTGCAGGTTCAGGCGTCACGGCTGTGTTTGCAGAGAGAGGACGTTCCTGTGACACCTGTGGTGGCCGGTGGCTGCGAGCCAGGCCAACTGCAGGTGCAGGCGTCACGACGATGCTTGCCGAGGGAGGCAGTTCCTGTGACATCTGTGGTGGCCAGTGGCTGTGAGCCAGGCCAACTGCAGGTGCAGGCGTCACGACGGTGATTGCTGAGGGAGGCAGCTCATGTGACACCTGTGGTGACCGGTGGCCACGAGCCGTGCCAACTGCAGGTGCATGCGTCACGGCGGTGTTTGCCGAGGGAGGCACCCCATGAGACACCTGTGGTGGCCGGTGGCTGTGAGCCAGGCCAACTGCAGGTGCAGGCGTCACGACTGTGTTTGCAGAGAGAGGACGTTCCTGTGACACCTGTGGTGGCCGGTGGCTGTGAGCCAGGCCAACTGCAGGTGCAGGCGTCGCGACGGTGTTTGCCGAGGGAGGCAGCCCATGTGCCACCTGTGGTGGCCGGTGGCTGCGAGCCGGACCAACCGCATTCTTGGGAACAAAAGCTGAGCCAGCAAGTGGCTGAGGAACCAGTTGGACCAAGTGAGGGCGAGGACCACGTGCACAGGCATGCAACGGTGTCAGTTCAGATGCATATGCACCAGCCAGAAGAGGATGGGCCTATCACACCACCAGTGGCAGCAGCTCCTGGAGGGACCAAGGTGCCAATATCAGACCCAGGGGCGGTCCAGCAGGCCAACAAACAGCTGGGGGCGCCAGAGAGTGAGGCATGTGTGCCTACAGCTGCCGGCAGCCCTAGCCAGTCCCTGGTCAAGGCCCCAGGACTCAAGGGGGGCCAGGCAGGCAACCTGCCGGAGGGGTTGGCCGTGCAGGGTCCAACTGAAGGGGCGAGGCAGGTGATCCCGGGCACAAGGGTAGCAAGCCCAACCCACCAGGACAGTGCCCATGGGGAACACAATGGACACTCACCCAAGCCAGTTGCAGCAGAGAATCCTGAGGGGTCAGAGGAGCAGGGAATCTCCGTACCCATGCTGAGGGAAAAGGTTAACTGGTACCGGCAGAAGCTCAAAGGAGTGGCCAGGCAGCTGTGGGTGGCCAGGCAGCCAATGTTGGCTTGGCAGTTGAGGATGACCAGGCAGCTGAGGAGGGTGAAGCATAGCTTGGAACATGCCAATCAGAACTTACAGGCGTTGCAGCCACAAGGCGAGGAGGAGGAAGAGCAGCAGCTGCAGCACGCAGCCATGGTTGCATGGCACGTGGCACTACCCTGGGGGCACGGGGCTGAGCAGGCCAGCCATGAGGGTTCCTGCTCAGCAGAGCCGGGTGGGCCAGTGGGTCAAGCCAGCCCTAGCCTGAGTCTCGACCCAGACGACTGCAGCAGTTCCAGCTTGGCAATGGCAGGCAGGGCAGCTGACAGTGACATGGAAGCAGCTAGGAGCAGCAGGTCTCCGGTGCCAGCACCCGAGGACGACAGCGGCATCAGAAATGTGTGCCCGGTAGCAATTCATGATGTACTGCCTGCAGATGTGGATCTAGACAGGCTCTGGGAGGACCGTGCAGCAGGTGCCCGTCAGCAACCGATGAAGATCCGCAATGGCATGCGTCAGGCCATGCGGCTTAACAAAGGAGGAGTATGCATGTTCTGCGGGTTCGAGTGCAAGCACAGCGACAGGGCATGTGAGCATCTCATGGATGCCACCATCCAGAGGGGAGGAGCAAAGCAGGCAGCGCTGGAGGCGGTTGAGAACCCGGGGCAGGGTCAGCCGCGGGTGCAGGAGCCACACCAGCCCCAGAAGGCTGAGGCGGGCTCCAGCAGTGTGGAGGAAGAAGAGCCCAAACCAATGAGAAGCAGGGTGGAAGCTGTTGAGCAGGAAAGCATCCGGGAGCCCATGTGGTTGGCACCCAGGTATGGACAGATACCCGTTCAAGCAGCACCCGCATCCACGGGGCATGGCACACCCCAGTCCAGGTTCCCAGCTAGCGCAGGCAGGCAGAGGCAAGAGGCCGTGGCCGAAGGCAACAGCAGGGATAAGAAGGGCAGCGGCCAGGCTGACAGCCTTTATGGGTACTTCAGCAACCCGGGGTGGACGCCTATCCCAGGGGAGCGGCGTCCGGCAGTGGAAGAACACGTGGGGAGCGTAAGCCAGACGGGTACGGCGGAACTACCAAGAGAACTCCAGCCAATCGGATGGGCAGACATCCTGCAATGGGCAGCACGGCTGTGGCAGCAGGTGTGCTCCAGGTGTTTCGCCCACCTCAGCGATCAGACACAGGCTATCGAGGAGTTCCAAAGCCACCACCTGGTGGAATGGGCAACGAAGGCCCTTATGGGCATCCCCCACACGGGGCAGGACCGGGCAACGCTGCTGGCAGCCCTGCGCAGAGTGTCCAGAGGAGCAGCAGGGCCTGAGGCGGTCCTAGCTGTCAAGGCCTTCGCCGACGGATGGTGCAACGGCACAGCAGGGGATCAGGAAGAGCCCGAATCGGAGCAAGGGAAGCTCGAGGAGTGGGAAGGGTTCGAAGCATCCAGACTGCAGCAAGACGACCGCAGGGAGATGCGATGGCAGGAGCAGACGGAAGGGACCGCACCTGCTGCAAGCCAAGCCAGATGGGAGCGCCTGGAAGCCAGCAGTGAGCCCAGCCTCCGAAACCAGCGGCTGGACGTAGGGCGCAGACCCAGACCCAGCAGCCCAGCGGCCAGCGAACAGCCCAGGACAACAGGCTTCCAGCAGGGCCCAGTGCCAAGAAGGGCCAGCAGGCAAGAACCCCACGACCTGCTGCGCTTCGTGGATCATACGGAACACAGCGGCCAAGAAGGCCAGGTGGACCACATTGCTGAGTTCCCGCGGGGACAAGCAGCACAGGCACGAGGCAGGCCGGAGAGGAGCCAAGGCCCCAGCCAAGGAAGGCGGGTCGTTCAGGAAATCAACCAGGCAGGCACCACCGGGGGAGACTACCAGCAAAGGCAGGAAAGCAGGGACGACTGCCTGTCAGCTTCCGAGGCAAGGGAGTACACGGGTGGAAAGCAGCCCAGCAGGCATGGCAGTTACCAGCCCAGCAGGCAGGCGGAGTCAGAAGGGGGTAGGCGCCAGGACCCGGCAAGGCAGCCTTCGGAGGGCAGTAGGCCATCCGGCAGAGGGCAATCCCACCCGAGCGCAGACCGCAGAGACCAGCGGGATCGGCGCAGGCAGAGCCCGACCAGGAACGGCGGCGGCGGATCTGGCTCGGACCCCAGCATGTCAGGCTCGGAGGATACAGAGGGGCACGGCCCAGGCTCCGGCAGGGAATCTGCGAGACACAGAAGGGAAAGGTTAGCCCAGGAGCAGGCGGAGACAAACATACGGCTGCAGCAACAGATGATCCTGCAGCTGGCTGGGGGAACGCGGTTCACCAAGATCCCCAACATTCAGGGCAATGTGCCAGTACTGGACATGTCCCAACCGGGGGCAGTCGCAGCCAGGCAATACTGCCAGGCCTGCAGCTCATGGGGCTCGCACAACCGCCTGGCTTTATCGGACGAGCCGCCAGCCCTGGCAGTGGTGGCAGGAGAAATTGCAGGGTCTTGCCAGTCACCCTCAGCCATGGCTCTGTTGGTCCGCTCCTTGGTGGGCATGTGGACAGCCAAGCCAGCCTGCGTGGGGCCGCTGGTGGTCGCCATACGATCAGCACCCCAAGGAGACAAAGCCTCCAGGGAGGTCGAGCGGATCCAAGAGGCGTGGAGTGCCCCGGCGGTCGGGCCGCCCAGCGAGGTATCCTTACTCACCCTGTGGATCAGGGTGGTCCAAAGGGAGGTGGGCAAGCCAACTTCAGACGAAAGGGCAGCAATCACCGGCCTCAAGCTGGGAGTCAAGACCACCCTGGACCCAGGAGTCAAGCCGGAGGAGACGGTTGAGGCTTTCGCCCACAGGATCCTGTCCACGGCAGAGTTGCTGCAGATCTCCAGGGATGCACCAGACCACTTTGGCAGAAAGCACTCGGTCTCGCACATGTTCTATGATGGGCTGCCAGTGGCCACCAGGGCCAAGCTGTGCGAGTTCAGGATGACTGTGCCCAACTACCTGTGCATGACCGATGAGGAGCAGATCACTGTGCTGACACAGCAGGTGGTGCTGATGGAGAGGTTCGCCCTGGAAATGAGAGACCTGGTGGTCGCAGATCACAGGCCAGAGGCGGAAGAGACGGAAGAGGAGGACGAGACAGATGAGGAAGAAGAGACGGAAGAGGAGGACGAGACAGATGAGGAAGAGGAGACGGTAGAGGAGGAAGAGGCGGATGAGACGGGCGAGGGGAGAAAGCCGGCACGTTGGACACCTAGACCAACTCTGCCACCCGGCAGGGGGAACGGCTCGTTACAAGACCACTGGCGGGCGGGCTCAATAGCATCGCGTACACCAATGACAGGGGAGAACCCAATGTCATCTCGCGAGCGGTCCATTGAAGGACCATGGTGGCGCTAGGCTTCCAACGAAGAGGAGGTGTCGGCCCTCGAGGGGCAGATAGACAGCCAAGAAGGGCTAAGGGGGAATAGGAAGCCCCTAGAACAGTAGTACGCGCTGAGCACTTGACGGAACCCACGCCATACCTGGAAGAACGAGCCGGTGCCAGCCCTAGGGGAACACCCCATGGGCGGCACGACTGGCACTAGTAGGCAGCAGGCAGGGGACCGACGTCCAGCAGGACGTAGCCTAGTACTCAAGTAAAAAGCTTTCCCGATGTACCGTAGGAGCAGGAGCAGCGAGCCAAAGGAGTACATAGTGACGACGGCTACAGCGCTGATTCCAGTAGTAGACTTGCATGACAATTGCCTTTGAAGTAGAGATTGCCGCAGGGCCAACCAGCAGAGGGGCAAGACTAGGATAGGACACCGCTGCTACTGCACTCATCTCCTGTGGCCTAGGGCCAGGTGTCAATGGTGCATTGGGGCGAGAGCAGCGGACGGTCTGCGGTTGTCTGTGTGCTTGACTGAGGCCTTTGGATTGGAACGCTTCCAAGCGGTAGAACATGTGAATGCTGACAGTTTCTGAGGATTCTGTAGATTCTGACGGGTTCTGGATTTCTGACGGATTTTGATGGTTTTTTGAATTTACCCAAGCATGACACTGGTGACGGTACCGAATTATTTGTGCCATGATCAGGCCAGAGAGAGGTCGGGAGGAGCCCAGAGGCCTTTGTCGAGTGTGCGTAACCGTGGGAGGACCTAGGGTTAGCCACGCATTTCAGTGAATTTTCTTTGGTGAATTTCCTTTTGTGGATGTCCTGCAGCACATTTCCTGCAGTGGATTTTCTTTCGTGGATTTTCTTTCGACTAGCTGGATTGCAGTCAGATGTGTAGGAGACTTCCGTGTTAGGGAACTGACAAGTGATGAGTGTACATATTTTCCGATTCCAGTTTCAGTACCACCCCTAGTCCGGCTCCCCACGCAAGCCCTGAGTGCTTATCGTGAGGAGCGGGGGGCGAGTAAAGTAGGGGCGGTACCCACAGCTAGGGGCGCCCGGGTAGGCCAGCCTTCCCTCTTATACGGTACGCTGTACCAGGTTACCCCTTTACAGCCCTTGTACCTCCGCAGTGTAGTACAAGAGGCACGTGTGTACAGGTGTTCAACCTTAGTTGTGAGTAGTTTGAGCCTATCTAAGGCAGTACTGACAGCTTACACCATTTTGGCACGGTTACTGCTTTATGGTGCGACAGCTGTCACGGTATAATGCAGTATACGTGCCAAAACCGTAGGGACCGCTGACGCGTCCCCGTAGACTCCGCAGCTTCCCTGCGGTGCCCCTTTTTAGGGTTAGGAGCCCAGCTTCCCACTTTCGGGAAGGTCTGAGGCAGGATTTCCCGTACTCAGTAAATAGGGCTTGCCGGGACCTTTGAATCCCGGCTTGCACGCTTGACATTTACTTCGTTCCTTTTAAGTGGACAGGCCTCTAATTGTAATCAGCACCGGCTATCATCCCAAGATATACCCTGTGAATACCAATAACGCCAGTACCACGAAGGCACGAAGACGATCAAGCCTAGTTCGGCCTCAGAGCCGACATAGCAACCTAGTAATCCTCAGCTAGATGCCCAGCCCGACCTAGGACACCGCCCGCAGTCTACGGCTACGACATCCCCCGCTTCACGCGGTAAGTGACTCAGCGACCCGACAGATCAGCTATCTGAAGGGCCAGCAGTTTAGCGTCACAAGTGACCAGCTCCGTGTCTGTCATCTAGAAGTTCCAGCCACAGCTTAACGCGCTGCGCATCCGCGGCCAGTGTGTAGTCACTGAGTCCGCCCGTAGGCGTCCGCCACTATGTGGGGAAGAAGTCCGCCACGGACCCGAAGCAAACCTCTCGAGTAAAGTAGGGGCGGTACCCACAGCTAGGGGCGCCCGGGTAGGCCAGCCTTCCCTCTTATACGGTACGCTGTACCAGGTTACCCCTTTACAGCCCTTGTACCTCCGCAGTGTAGTACAAGAGGCACGTGTGTACAGGTGTTCAACCTTAGTTGTGAGTAGTTTGAGCCTATCTAAGGCAGTACTGACAGCTTACACCATTTTGGCACGGTTACTGCTTTATGGTGCGACAGCTGCCTTGCCTGCTGCTGGCTGGCATGAATTGGATGAGAATTCGCCAAGAATAGATTGTTCAATGTTACAAGGAGTTGTATCGTGTCATCATTCACAGGACAAAATCGTAATGGATAGGATGGTGTCTTGGTGATGCTGTGTCACGACATATGACCGCACCGTGCGTTTGTCTGAACATGTCCTGTATTATTTTTGCTTGGTTCACCTATTCCTGAGGTGAACTTATCCACCGCGATAGCTGTATGGTATGGCTTGTAGCTGATCTACTAGATCAAGAGACTAGATCTGATGATCTGTGCGGCCAGGCAAATGAAGGAACACCCGCAAGTATGGTATGATGTGAGGCATGCGAGGGGGTTTACTGGTTTATCTTGTCCTTAGGCCCAGTGGTCTTAAGTGCCCCCAACCGGTTTGTGGACAATTGTCTTAACAGTACATAAAATCTGATGCTCTACTGGACGTTGAATATAGCATGATACCGGTTCATCCTCACGGATGAACAGATGTCCTTTCTAATGAGCAAAAGCGCTGCATATGGCCGTGTTAGGACTTTGGACAGGTGTGCGTGGCGATTAAGTGATGCTTGCGAACAATCTAGCTTGAGCCAGATCAGAGTGCCTACCAGATGGGAAGCTGCCCGAGGCCCGGCTTCGTTACAACATGCGCATCGTCGCATCAGCTCTTGCACTGCTGCTTACTTCAGTTAAAAGCCGTACATTATCAACTGCACATGCATTATTTATTGAGTCAGCCTGCTGGTTATTAGGAACGTGAGGACGAGACTCGAGACATGCGGGAGAGGGCACCCGGGTTCAAAATCCGACCCGGTGCCGCCTGCCTCAGCAGTTGCGGTGCCCGTTACAGACCGGAGCCGGGTTTGGCGTGGAGCTAGGCGGAAGCTGTCAAGCAACGTCATTACGTCCCATCATGACGTTTAGATTATACACGTCTGACACTCTGAACCAGCAGTGTTTTTACATGTATGCCTTCGGTGTCTGATTGAACACAAGTTTAACTTACAGGGACTGGCCTGTCTTCTCTACAAGGTTGGCCTGTTTCGGAAATGAGGTGTGTGTCCACTGAGGTCGTTATCAACGCGACACCGTCAAGAGTATGGGGGGTGAGTGAGCCCCCCGTTCCTTTTTTTCAGCCCGATCAATCACACGACCCCTTGGCTTGAAACATGGTCCGACATTCAATTGTGTTTAGGTCTTTCAAGACTTGATCCGGGCCGACAACGGTCACCAGTCATGGCTGCAGCTCGAGACCACCGACGCTGAGCCTGGGCAACGCATTGACCTGAATATTCGCAGAGGCAAATCATACGACCGCGTATCCCCAATGGTAAGTGGACAGTGACCATCATCACAACAGTCAATTCACTAAGAGACGTGCCGTCATCACGTCACATGACGGCACACCCGCATGCACACCAGTACTCCAGGGGTGTCCTTGTGCTTTTCGGTCTTGTGGGCTCTTCAAAAGTGCTTGCGTTTCTTATAAAGGCGCCAGAGGCATGACTGCATTGACTGCTTGACCTAAGCCGCTAGTAGGAATTTAGGACACCGGCGGTTCGCCAAAGCAGCGAATTTACTGTACCCTACGCCTACGGTACCGGTACGGTAGTTAAGACTTGAGAACGGTGCACACCTGCTGGGCGTTGCTGAATGCTCAGCCGCATGGGGCTGGTAGGGGATGAGCAACCTCAATTCCAGCTACCCTATGCAGCCAGAACCATGGTGCAGAAATGCCACCATCCTATGTAAGGGGGGCAGGAAGCCAGGAGCATGGAACCCGGTGATCTAGGCATGGGGAGCCAGGTAGAGGATATTTTGGCAAGTTTGATCCCTCATGCATGACAGATTGACACCAAAGTGGCATCCATAATCTTATACTCTTTAAAGGTTGAGGAATCAAACCATATGGGGCTTTTCACCTCTACGGCTCTACCTGCCAGTCTCAATGTCCCCCAATCCCCCATGATCCGACTGGTTTTCCCCATCTGACACTTTCACCCTATGCTTGCTTTGCCCACAGCTACTGATCAACGAAAGAAACAAGTTCAGATGGGTATGCAAGGTGCCTTTCTACTTGGCTGTGAGTGAACACGACTTCCAGCTGGAGGCCTGTCCTGGGGGCCAAGCCTCTCATTTCCTGAACGAGGAGCTCTTCTCTGGTATTGGCACACCTTTAATGAGAGGGGTCTGCAAAGCCGTAAAAAATGACTTTGTTGAGTTCAATGCCTTGCTGAAAGAGCTTAGTGAGTCGAGCACACATTGCCCACGCAGACAGCGAAGCAGTTCTTTTGGCTAGTTGAGTCAGTTGAGGTGAAGATGCAGCCTTCGGTCCCATTGCTGCATGGAAAAGGTCATAGTTGAGAGTGCAAGTGAGAGTGGTTGTGTGCATGACTGGAATAAAAAGACAATGCAAAATTCAAATCTAATAACCGTAAGCTATTTTGTTTGTCCTTTGCCAAATTGCAAAGGGAAAAAATCTTCTTTCTGACCGCGACTAATGATCACATTTTCTTAGTTGTGGTTTATAGTGAGGATTTCATAGGACGAGTACTTTGTGACCAGGTAATATATACATTTCATCTCGCATTTCATTATAGCGCCATCCCTGGTACTTCGACTACAGCTGTCAACGGGTGCTAATACTTAAATTACAATGGTTTGCATGCCTGTCCAACATTCAAACTGGATGCATGTTTTCCACGACTGTTGTTTAATTTTGTACTTTTTTAGTCCCAAGTAGGTCGTTCTGGTCGTTACTGACACATTTCTTCATGATGTCGCTTTGCCATCAATTCTAGTAACGGAGAACCCATAATTGATAGGATAATTGATAGACAAAGGTCCATAATAAAATCCCTTCTACGGTATACCAGCAGCCTTGTTCTGTAATTGATGATATGTAACGTTTGTCCCCCACCCTCCTCACACTGGAAATGTCTACCAACGGGCGCTGAGCCATGTCAACAAAACATAGTTTGCAAGGGCACGCAGATAACGGAAACAACCACCATCTGTCCACACAAGTAGATTCTTAAGCCTTTTATAATATGAGCACTGTCATGTGTAGAAGTACGAAGTACACGAGCAGGACAACACGCGCCGCCGGCCTGCGGTACAACATGACCGTCGCCTTGTCAAGCAGCCCCGCAGCCACCGCCATAACCGCCAGCGCATTCCCGCGGCCGCGCAGCATGCCAGCCAGAGGTTGAAATGTGGCGCTGGCACCCTGCAACACAGCACTCTCTGGATCATACCCCCCCCCTCCAGGAACGCCAGGCAAGCCACCATCGTCCTGTTTTTTACCCGAGACGCGGCTGCCAGAAACCCCAGGGCTTCCGGTGGGACTCGGTCCGTGAGAGCCCGCCGGCCCTGCCGCCGCGCCCCGCACCGCCCTTGTGTCTGTCAGCTGCGCGTAGTACTCGGCTGCGCGCCGCTGCTCTGCCTTGAGCGCCGCCTCAAGGTGCGATGCTTGTTGCCTCAGAGTCTCCAGCTCAGAGGGTGACGCGGCAGCGGTGGCGGCCCGGCTGGACAACAACGCCTTCTCGCCTTGAAGCTCAAGCACCTGGGTGGGAATGGGAAAGGAGGCAACGTTAGAGCGAGCTGTGATTGTAGCTGTACGAGCAAGGATAAGTCTTCAACATATTTTCATGACGAAGAGAGCATGGAAGAGGGCTTTGCCCTTGCCCACAGCAAAGTGTAGTGTACAAATAATTATGGGCAATTGGGTGAAGGGTTTAGGGCTACCGAGAAGAGAACACAGGATTCCACCACGCACCTGCCGCCTAAGGTCCTGCACTTCTCTCGATAGCCCGTCACTGGGCGTGCGAGGACCCTGTGCATCAGCTGCCTGCTGGATCAGCTTGTCTCGCTCAGCCTCAACCCGGATGGCCTCCGCCTGCCATCGCACGCATTTATCTTGCAATGCCTCGACTGCGCGATGCGACTCTTGGACCTGCAGCCGCAACGTCTTTACCTCCTCAGCATGCCCCTGGGCAGCTTCTTGCATCTGCTGCTGCACACTATGCTTCTGTCGTGACCGCATCTCCCCCACCATGCGCTCCGCGGCGGCGAGCTGCTCCTGAAGGCCCGAGATCTCCTGCTCCAAATACACACATGCCTGGCGGCCTTCGTCGGAAGCTGTCGCCGCAGCGGCCGCCTCCCTGCGGGCCTGTTGCAGCTCCATGTCCACGCGCGCCCTCTCCGTGGCATCTAGCATGCGCTGTGAAGCTACCTACAGGGGAGCAACACGAATGATAAGATGAGGAGGAATGAAGGTATGGATAAGCACCAGGAATCCAGTCAAGAAGGGCGGTCAGGGAAGAAGCTCAGCGTGGAGTGAAGCTGAGACAAGTGAAATGCAGTAAACCGTAGATTTGATTTGCCTTTCCTCGGGCATGAAAACAATTTCTTTTAATGCTGCCCTCAGGGCAAATTGTCGACAAAAAGCTCTTAATCTCCGACTGAAAACTGGCGTCGACAATCGATAATTAGTAAATCCATCGATCCCTCAACCCCGAACAACGCTAATCATGAGGGAGGACAAGCAAATCTACGGTGGAGGAACTGACACACTGTGCCTTGTCCTTGACCCAGTCTGAACAAATTTATGGCAGGGGGGGGCCTCAAGTCTCTACAACTGAGCGTCTGTCCCCCTACCATCTCCCTCACTCTGCTCCTTTGCCAACCCTGTGACTCTGTCCCTTTGCCAGACTAGGCTGGAAAGCAGGTCGGTTCAAGGCAGTGCGTTCTCATCTTCAAGTTCAAGACACTCTTACTTGCCCCCGACCCTATGGGTGGTGAAGGGCAGTGTAAGGTACAACGCAATAACAGAGCTGCCGACATGAGCAGAGCCGCCAGATGTCCCAGTAGCTTAGCGTCGTTACATCAACATGTAACAACGCTAAGCTACTGAGACATCTGGCGCATTAACGCCAGATTGCACAGTCACAAGGTCGCAGTACCCTGGTGAGCATGGCCCGTCTGGCCACCTGGCATGGAAAAGGTCCCCCCCCCCCCCCCCCGCTGCTCACACCTGCTCCAACATGGTATGAACCTCGGTCACCCTGGCCTGCCACGCCGCCGCCTTGCCCCGCACGTCTGCAGCCGTCGCATGCGCGTCTGCCAATGCCGCCTCGAGCTGCCCGCACCTCGCCTCAAGCTCAAGGGCCACACTGGAGCGACTGCGCTCCCGCTGGCCCATCTCCAGCCGTCCGGCCTGGACCTCTGCCTGCAGCTGTTGCACCCTCAGCTGCGCCTGTGCCACCTCTTGCACGCGAGCCTGGACTTCAGCCTCTAGAAGATGCACCTGCGCTTGCGCCTGTGCCGCCTCATGTTGCTGCGCCTGGATCTCAGCCTCAAGATGCCGCATCTGCGCTTGCGCCTGAGCCAACTCGTGCTTTTGCGCCTGGACCTCGGCTTGCAGCTGCTGCACTTGTGCCTGCGACTGCGCCATCTCCTCCAAGGCATCGTCACGTTCCGAGCGCGCTTGCTGCAGCTTCTGCTGAGCTTCCACGTCGCAAATCTCAAGCTGTTGAGGGACAAGAGGATGCAGGTATTCGCCATCATAAGCGGCATTCACCAGCGTTCATTTTGGCGCACAACAAGCATAGTTTAGGGGCATTGCGGCCTACCGCCGAGGGGTGTGGTGAAGCAAACCCTACTGATTTTGCCACCAGAGGTAGGCCGGGTCTAATTTTTCCCCATTTGGGCCAGCGGTTGCCGCCCAGCGGCCTACTGAAGGTGGTTAGGCGCTCTTTAACATTAACAGTCGCATTCATATCAGCAAAATAACGCAAACGGCAAACTCATCAGCATCATTGCTGGTGACATGCAATGGTTGCTGCGACAGCATCAACACATACACCCCAAAGCATGTCCGCCATGGTAAGAGGGCTGAGGTCCATCATCAGTGTTTATTTTTCCGGCTACAAGCTCAACTTCGGCAGGCCGCCCAGCGGCCGCCATAGGCCCAGTTAGGACCAATCTTAGATAGACTGGCCTGCAAATGGTGACCGAAGCAGCAAGGCTGGCTGCAAATGGGGTCTCCGGCCAGAGGCCTGAATGTAGCTGACATGTAGCTGATTCACGAAAAGAGAAACACTGTCCATCAGCACGTCGCGGACAGATCTCCCTCCTGCTAGGGAAACCGGCTTATATTCCACCATCCAGGTTCATTGGCACACTTCAAGCCGTTCTGATGGCCGTGCACAACTTCGAAACTTGCAAGAGATTGTCAATGCAGGGGTTTGAATCAAGGCGGCGCATACCAAGCAGGACTAGAGCGCCTCATGCTGACAGGGAAAAGGAAGAGCATAACAGCAAGGGGGACATCAGGACAGACATGCATGCCCTGATCTCTACCCGTATACTAGCACCGGTATTAGTATATGTTATTTAATGTTTGTATACGGTACCGGTACCAGTGGTATGGAAATGCACTTACCTCGAGCAGCTTCTGCCGCGAGTCTGAAACGACCGCCTCCAGCTCTGCAGCCCGAACCTCATCCAGCCTGCAAGCCTGCTCATCCGCCTCCCGGACCTTCTGCCGCAACGCTTCCAGCTCCTCAGACACGGCAGTCAGCTGCTGGCCAGCTTCCTGCGCCGCGGCCGCCTCCGCACCCGCCCCTCGCGCCGCAGCTGCACCCACCAGCCCCTTGCACTCCTCTCTCAGGCGCACCAGCTCGTCAGCCAAGGCGGCCTCCCTGCTAGCCACACCCTCCTTCAATCGTGCCGCCTCGCGCAGGGCGGCCAAGTCCTGCCGCAAGCCATAAATAACCTCTCTCGCCACCGCCACCTCGCCCTCCGCAGTCTCCGCTCGGAACCTTATCTCGTCCGCCTCAGCCAGCCCAGCGGCCGACCGCTCCCACTCCCCCTTCCACGCATCCTGCTCCGCCTGCCACTGCGCCACCATTGTCTCCAGCTCCTCACTCAGGGCCTCCCTGCCCTCTCGCTCTAGCAAGACTGCCTCGCGCTCGGAACCCAGCGCCTCCTCCACTTCCAAAAGCCGTTGCCTCAGGGTAGCCAGCTCTGCAACCGCCTGTTCCGTTACCGCCTCTGCGTTTCCGCTTCCGGTCGTCAAGGCGGCCAGGCGCCCCTCAAGCTTCCCGATCTGCCCTCCGGCCACCTCGGCCTCTGCAGCCAGCTTAGAGATCTGCGCCTCAGCGCCCTCCGCACGCATAACCGCATCGGCCAGCCCAGCCTCCAAGCAGAAGACTTGTGCTCGCAGCTCTGCAGCCGACGCCTGTTGGCACGCCACCTGCGCCATCCCTTTGGCGGCACAAGCACCGAGCTGCGCCTCTGCTTCACACGCCCTAGCCTCGGCCACTGAGCAAGCTAGCTGCAGCTGTTCAACCTCTGCCATGGCGTCGGCATCCGCCCCAACTGACGCATCTCCCAAAGTCGCCTCGCGCTCCACACCAACATGCTCTAGCTCCCCCTCAGCCGCTGCCAGTGCCTCCCCGCCTTCCTCCCTACTGGCGCGCAGCAGCTGCACCAAGGCCCGCTCAGCCTCCTCCACCGACTGCTTCAGCACCCCGACTTCTCCCTCGGCACCGTCCGCCCGTGCCCGCGCCCTCGCAAGCGCCTCCTCGGTCTGCATCGCTGCGATGCTGGCCTCCAGCAGCGCCGACTCAAGGCTCTCCGACCGCTCCCCGACGTGCCTCTGCTGCTCCTCTAGCTCCGCAATATACCGTTGCGCCTGCTCCAGCTGCTCAGCCAGCGCAGCTGCCTGCCAAGTCCCCTCCGCCACGACCGACGCTCCGACCTCCCGGGCCGCCTGAAGGTCCTTGACCTGCCGCCCCGACTCCTCTGCCCGCCCTTGCGTCTCCTCCAGAAGCCGCCGCAGCTGCTGCACATCTCCCAGGTTCCCTCCAGCTTGCTGCTCCTGCTGCTGCCGCTGCCGGCCTTCTGTCGGGAACGGCAGCATGAGCTCCTGAGACTCCCATCCTGACGCACCCTCTTCCCCTTCCAAAATGGACACCGCACCCGGGCGGTCGTGTTCCGACCCTTGCAAAGGCGCGCCAAGCCACTCCTGCTGCTGCTTCCTTACCCTCTGCTGCCCGCCTAGACCCGAGGAGGCAGGCATCACCGTCAAGCGGGACTCCAGCTCCTGCAGCTGCTCCTGCAGCGCGGCTTTCTCCTCCCGCATAGCCAGCAGCTCAAGGCCCCCGTCATGAGTAACACCGGCAGCAACGGCATGCGATCTGTCCGATCTAGCTGCGCCGCCCACCCCGCAACCGTCGCCGGCCCGCTCGCCAGGAGCAGACGTAGAAGCATCGACAGACAGCTGCACCTCCCTCAGCCGCTCCTTTAGAGCACCATCACCCCCTTCTAGAACCTGAAAGTCTCTTTGGTCCAGAGACGGACCAAAACAGCCGGCAGAAGCAGCAGAGGCGACGTCCCCTGCAGCGTCACTGTCCTCACCGCTTTCATCCTTACCCTTAACTGCAGCGGCGACTGCCAGCTGCATGTCCAGCTCCTGGACCCTGCGCTGCGTCTCTGCAAGCTCACCCTGCAGCCCATCTCGCACCAGCGCCTCCTGCTGCTGTCGGGCAGCAGCAGCCATCAGCACCTGCTCCAGCTGCTGAGTCAGCCCTTGCTCCTGATGCTGAAACAGCACCTGCTGCTGCTGCTGTTGAGTCAGCGCCTGCTCCAGCTGCCGATTCAGCGCTTCCAGCTGCGCCCTGAGTGCTGCCACCTCGGCCTCTAGGGCCGCTGTCAGGGGGCTGACAACAGCTGGGACGTCTTGGGAGTCAAAATCCATCTGTCTGCAAGGCTCTGCGGTCTCCTGATCTCCCCGACCCATCTGTCCGCGCTGCTCTGCGGCCTCGTGGTCTCTCCGATCCATCTGTCCGCACTTCTCTGCGGCGACTGCTTCCGGCACGGTGGTCCCGACGGAGTGTCCGGGGCTTTCTGATGGACTGTCGGCACCTGATCCGCTGATCTCGACGGCAGCAGCCGGCCCCTGCTGCATCAGCCGCGCTTGAAGCGCCAGCAGCACCTCCTTCTGCTCATAGGTAACAGCCTGAGGCAGAGAAATATATATTTACAGATTTACGGTAAATGCAAGATCATGGTTTGCAGACTTCCATTGAAATTGTCCACTGGTGATGAAATTGAGGGCACCAGCAGCTCCTAATAAGTACCCTTGTGAGCCGAGACCTTCAGCAGCACATGGCGTTTTTGACAGCATCAACCAGTACTCATCCAGACATCCACCTGATGGAGATTGAAGAAAGGGCCATCGGCAGTGCCAATGGGAGAAGCTGAGAAGAATGTCCGTCACGACCTTCAGAACAACAGGAAATCAAGGGAACAAGGAACAATGAAAACGTCAACCTAGCAGCTTGCCCCGCATCCACAACTCTCCCAGCTGCAGACTCCAACTGCCCCCCACCTCCTCACCTCCTTGGCTGTAGATTCCGAATGCATTGGCATGACATTTCCCTATCCGTTTCACCTGACTTGCCTCCTCACCTCCCCACAGGCTCAAATGTAGATTATAAATGCCCCGCCCCCCTATCTCTCCTCTGCCTCATTGTCCCCCCCCCCCTCCGTGCCTGCCCCCCTCGTTCCCCCCTCCTCACCTGCAGCTTCAAGTTCTTCTGCTTAGCGTGCCCGAGCTTGTCTTTGAGCGCAGCTATGCGTGCCTCAGCCTCAGCCGCCCGGCTCTCCGCCTCTGCCGCCCTGCCCTCAGCATCTGCCGCACGGCCCTCCGCTGCCCTGACCTGCTCCTCGGAGGTGGCATGGGCAGCCCACAGCTCCCGTCTTGCTTCCTCCAGCAGCTCTGCCACCCCAGCATGCTGCTGCTGCAGCTCTATTGCCTTCTGCTCCCACAAAGTGGCCTCCTGTCTTGCAGCCTCCAGCTGCTCTTCCAGCGCTGCCATCCCAGCATGCTGCTGCTGCTGCTCTGCTGCCTTCTGCTCCCACATAGCGGCCTCTCGTCGCGCTTCCTCCATCTGCTCCTCGAGCAGCACTAGCCTGCCCGCCAGCTCATTGCCCGCCAAACAGCGCTCGGCCAGCGCGGCGTCCAAGGAGGCTAGCTTCCGCCTGGCTTCCTCCCTCTCTATCTCCAGCTTCCGCTCAACTACTTGCAGCTTCTCACCGGCTTCCTGCCCCATCCGGTCCAGCTCCAGCTCTTGGGCGGCCAGCATATCCACCAGCTGCTGCTGCAGGCTCTCACTTTCCAGCCAGCTCTGCTGCAGCTGCTCACCCAGTCTCAGCACCCGCTGTTCTTTGCCCTCCTTCTCATGCTGCAGCGCCTCCACCCGTGCCTGCAGAGCCTCCTTCTCCACACACAACGCCGCCATTCCCTCCCGCATCGTCTCTCTCTCTGCTTGCAACACCTCAGCGCGTGTCTGTGCCTCCTGCAACAGCTGCTGCACGTGCTGCACCTGGACACCAGCCTCGGCAACCAACGCCTCACGCAGCTCGCACTGTTGCCGAGTCAGAGCCTCGTGCTGCTGAGTCAGCGTTTCCAGCTGCCCAGACGCAAGTGTATATGCCATCCGGGCCTCGGCAAGTTCCTGCTCCAGATCTGATCGTGAGATCTGGCCCCCCTGCTCCAGCTCCTCCAGGTCCTGTGATGGTCGTGCAGAATCCTTGGCACCCTTCTGCTGCTGCTGCTGCATCAACTGCTGCTGTAGCTGCTCATTCAGCTTCTTCAATGCAGCCACCTGGATGTGGACAAGCGCATGCATCATGACAAGCTTGCATTTTTACCGGTAACTGCTCATATATTTTTGAACATGGTGAAATATGATACCGGTATGAGACAGATCACAGATGGTGGCTTCAGAACCTTTAATGATGCAGAGCTAGACGAGCCCCAGCTGCTTCGTTCAGCTCCCGTTCTATAACTCATCTGCCCCTCTCCCTCTTGGGCACTACCATAGCGATGAACAGCCAAACGAGCCCCAGCTGCTTCCCTAAGCTCTTATTCTGCTACCTCATCCCCCCCCCTCCCTCTTGGACACTCCTGACACCATAATAGAGGAACACTGTTGTGTCCCCAGTGTGCCCTGTCCCCTCCCTCCCACCTGAACCCCTAACCACCCCTCCCAGTGTGACCCCTCCCCTCCCTCCCACCTGAACCCCTAACCACCCCTCCCAGTGTGACCCCTCCCCTCCCTCCCACCTGAACCCCTTACCACCCCTCCCAGTGTGCCCCTCCCCTCCCTCCCACCTGAACCCCTAACCACCCCTCCCAGTGTGACCCCTCCCCTCCCTCCCACCTGAACCCCTAACCACCCCTCCCAGTGTGACCCCTCCCCTCCCTCCCACCTGAACCCCTAACCACCCCTCCCAGTGTGACCCCTCCCCTCCCTCCCACCTGAACCCCTAACCACCCCTCCCAGTGTGACCCCTCCCCTCCCTCCCACCTGAACCCCTAACCACCCCTCCCAGTGTGGCCCCTCCCCTCCCTCCCACCTGAACCCCTAACCACCCCTCCCAGTGTGACCCCTCCCCTCCCTCCCACCTGAACCTTTAACCACCCCTCCCAGTGTGACCCCTCCCCTCCCTCCCACCTGAACCCCTAACCACCCCTCCCAGTGTGACCCCTCCCCTCCCTCCCACCTGAACCCCTTACCACCCCTCCCAGTGTGACCCCTCCCCTCCCTCCCACCTGAACCTTTAACCACCCCTCCCAGTGTGACCCCTCCCCTCCCTCCCACCTGAACCCCTAACCACCCCTCCCAGTGTGACCCCTCCCCTCCCTCCCACCTGAACCTTTAACCACCCCTCCCAGTGTGACTCCTCCCCTCCCTCCCACCTGAACCTTTAACCACCCCTCCTAGTGTGACCCCTCCCCTCCCTCCCACCTGAACCTTTAACCACCCCTCCCAGTGTGACCCCTCCCCTCCCTCCCACCTGAACCCCTAACCACCCCTCCCAGTGTGACTCCTCCCCTCCCTCCCACCTGAACCCCTAACCACCCCTCCCAGTGTGACTCCTCCCCTCCCTCCCACCTGAACCCCTAACCACCCCTCCCAGTGTGACCCCTCCCCTCCCTCCCACCTGAACCTTTAACCACCCCTCCCAGTGTGACTCCTCCCCCCCTCCCACCTGAACCTTTAACCACCCCTCCTAGTGTGACCCCTCCCCTCCCTCCCACCTGAACCTTTAACCACCCCTCCCAGTGTGACTCCTCCCCTCCCTCCCACCTGAACCTTTAACCACCCCTCCCAGTGTGACCCCTCCCCTCCCTCCCACCTGAACCCCTTACCACCCCTCCCAGTGTGACCCCTCCCCTCCCTCCCACCTGAACCCCTAACCACCCCTCCCAGTGTGACTCCTCCCCTCCCTCCCACCTGAACCTTTAACCACCCCTCCCAGTGTGACCCCTCCCCTCCCTCCCACCTGAACCTTTAACCACCCCTCCCAGTGTGACCCCTCCCCTCCCTCCCACCTGAACCTTTAACCACCCCTCCCAGTGTGACTCCTCCCCTCCCTCCCACCGGAACCTTTAACCACCCCTCCCAGTGTGACCCCTCCCTTCCCTCCCACCTGAACCCCTAACCACCCCTCCCAGTGTGACCCCTCCCCTCCCTCCCACCTGAACCTTTAACCACCCCTCCCAGTGTGACTCCTCCCCTCCCTCCCACCTGAACCCCTAACCACCCCTCCCAGTGTGACCCCTCCCCTCCCTCCCCCTTGACCCCCTTCCTTCCTCTCCCCGGGGTGCCCCCTCCCCTCAATCCCCCCTGAAACCCATGTCTACCCTCCCCAGTGTTCCCCCATCTTTACCTAGTCCCATACACACTTAGACCCCCTCCCAATCAATCCCAGACATGAGAACCAAGGCCGTACTGCAGCCAAAGTGGATGCTGCAGCCACGGAAACAATAGCATACGGCCGGATCCGGGCATAGCCTTTAGTGATTTGGTCCCTCTTCCGTTGTGCATCCTGGCTTTTAAATCACACACACACAAACACACGCTTGCCGTCTTGGTGAGTCAGCACCCTTACCTCTGCCTTAAGGGCTGTTGCCTTCTCCTTGTGGTCCGCAGAGGAGGCCTTGACCTTGTCAAACTGGGCCTTGGCTCGCACCAGCTTGCCCTGTCAACAGAGGAAGGCATGGGAGACGGTGAAATCAAATGCTGCATCTGTGCCGGGTAAGGGGATCAAAATGCAGCCCCATCGTGGAGCCAAAATCGGTATAAAGCCCAGAGAACCTGTGAGACAAACGGATGCTTTGGGAGCATTACCGATGCCAGATTTGAACAACCGAGAGGCGAGCGAGACCTAGATGCTGCGGACTTGGGGCCACCCGTAACAGACAGATACAGCTCGTAACACAGGGCATCAGCTCTGCCAGCAAGGGATTCGAGTTGAAGGTCTAGTCCAGCTTGCCTGCAGCTCCGCCAGCTTCTGCTCAGCTCCCTCCAGCTGCTGCAGCCGCTCCGTCAGATCCTCTATCCTCGCAGCCTGCTCCGCTACCTCACCCTCGCCTCCAGAGGCAATGGCCGACCGCATGGCGGCCTCGAGGGAGGCGCTCAGAGAGACAAGCTGGGCCTCCAGCTCCGGAACCCGCACAGCGTCAGCTTGCACGTGCTGCAGCCGGGCCTCCAGCTCCGTTACCCGCTCCATGTCAACCTGCAGGCGCTGCAGCCGGGCCTCCAGCTCCAGAGCCCGAGCCGCGTCGGCCTGTAGATCCAGATCTTGGACCGCGTTCGCCTGCATGTGCTGCAGCTGGGTCTCCAGCTCTAGAACCCGCTCAGCATCCACCTGCAAGCGCTGCAACTGGGCCTCCAGCTCCGGAACTCGCTCAGCATCCGCCTGCAAGCGCTGCAGCTGGGATTCAAGCTCCGGAACCAGCTCAGCATCCGCCTGGAAGCGCTGCAAGTGGGCCTCCAGCTCCAAAACCCGCTCAGCATCCGCCTGCAAGTGCTGTAGCTGGGCCTCCAGCTCCGGAACCCGCCCAGCGTCCGTCTGCAAGCGCTGCAACTGGGCCTTCAGCTCCGGAACCCGCTCAGCATCAGCCTGTAAGCGCTGCATCTGGGATTCAAGCTCCGCAACCCGCTCAGCATCAGCCTGCAAGCGCTGCAGCAGGGCCTCCAGCCCCGGGACCCGCTCAGCATCCGCCTGCAAGCGCTGCAGCAGGGCCTCGAGCTCCGGAACCCGCTCAGCATCCGCCTGCAAGCGCTGCAGCTCGGATTTAAGCTCCGGAACCCGCTCAGCATCAGCCTGCAAGCGCTGCAGCAGGGCCTCGAGCTCCGGAACCTGCTCAGCATCCGCCTGCAAGCGCTGCAGCTGGGCCTCCAGCTCCGGAACCCGCTCAGCATCCACCTGTAAGCGCTGCAGCTGGGCCTCCAGCTCCGGAACTCGCATAGTGTCTGCTTGCATGTGCTGCAGCTCGGATTCAAGCTCCGGAATCCGCTCAGCATCAGCCTGCAAGCGCTGCAACTGGGCCTCCAGCTCCAGAACCCGATCTGCATTGGCCTGCAGGCGTTGCAGCTGACCTTTGGATTCCTGGGCTGAAGTGTAGTAACGCTCAAGCTCCTCCTGTAGCAGGAGCGCAACAGAATGACACGGTGACACGCTAATTGTCACTTTCACCCAAACCACTTCGATCCCATACAGCTGTTGTGGCAAAAAGGCGTAATTGACGGGGGGAGAATGTGTGACTATTTTATGCACCAGCGACGAAGAGTACAGGACTGGGTTCAAAACGAGGGACAGCAGCATTAGCTCGAGCCAGCCGCTGAGATAAGGCTTCCCTGCTCCTCATATTGGCATCTCTTGCCCGTCCTAGCTCCTTTGGCTGCCGCCTCTTTTATATCAAGCCATAAATTCTGCATGTTTGCCCTGGCCTATGCAAATTGAGATAAGCCAGCTCCCCTACTACAGCCATCAGTCAGCAAATACCGATGCACTGCAAAACAGCCGAGACCAAATCGAACGAAGCTTTGTCAGATGTCCACCAGCACTCCCTTTGATGCTCTGCACCACCCCACCTGCATGTCCTGTACCGCCTCCTTGAGCGCGTCCCGCTGCTCGGCCACATCCTCTAAACGGGATACGGAGGCATCCCGCTCCCGCACAGCGGCCACTGCCTCGGCATTTGCTACCTCCAGCTGCTGCCGTAGCCCCGCCAATGACTCGTCTGCCTCGGTATTTGCAACCTTCAGTTGCTGCCGCAGCCCCGCCAACGATTCAGCCGCCTCGGCGCGCGCTGCCTCCAGCTCATGCCGCAATCCCGTTAGCGCCTCGGCCGCCACTGAAGCCGCGGTTGCGGCATCGCCCTCCATCTGGCGCTGAAGCTCTGATACCAGCTCGGATGCCCGCTCCGAAACTTCCCTCCTGGCTACATCCAGCGCCTCAGAGAACTCTCTCTCTCTGGCAGCAGCCAACTGCGCCGCCGGCGCCTGTCCGGCCGTCGCCGCCTGCTCCAGAGCTGCTTCCCGCTCCCACACTCGGTCAAGCTGCATCTGCAGCTCATTTTTATGCTGCTGCAGCTCCTGCCTCTCCTGCTGCAGCTCCAGCTTTTCCTGATGCAGCCCAGAAATGATCTGTTTGCGTTCCGAAGACACTTGCTTCAGCTTCTCAAACTCGTTGTGCGCCACAGAGTGGCGCTCGTGCAGCTGGCTGTACTTGACCTCCCACAGTTGATTCTGGGTTGGGTGTGGGAGGCGAGCAGAGGGGCAGGGGTAGGCGAACAGGGCAGAGAGGGGACAAGCAAAGGGGTGGGAATAGGAGAACTAGAGTCAGAGATTGCAGTATCGGAGGACCCAAGAACAGAGGGGGGGACAAACAGCCTGATAGATGCAACTCAATCTGTTTTTTCTGTGTGCCCTGCAGCTTTAATTAAGCTGCATCAAGGGCTACTTCCGGTTGAGCCTGGTGCAGCATGCCCTGCAGCTGGGGCCAACGGCAGTAGACCGTCCAAAGTTATGTCCCAATGGACACAGTGGCCTGCCAACTATAGGCCTGCCAAACATGGCCTGGTGTGCACTGTGCACAACACATCGAATAAATACCAACCTGCTCCTGTGCCAGCCGTACTGCCACGGCCATCTCCTCGTTCGTCCCCTCCAACTTGGAGCTCAGGTCGGTCACCACCTCTCTCCATTTGCCCAGCTCCACCGCGGTCTCTGCCTGAAGCTGCTTTGCGACCTCAGCCTCAGACTGCAGCTCCGAAACCTGCACCCCCAGCTCCTGTAGCCGCAGCGCATCTGCCTCCCCAACTTTTGCTGACCACTGCTCAGACTCAAGCCGCTCGCTGAGCAGCTCCTCGGCTGCTCGTCCATGCGCCTGCTCCAGGTCTTGCTGCACCTGGTCGTAGACAGGGTTGAGGTTTTAGGTAGTAGGTTTAAGGGGAACCCTGCTCCAGTTCTTGCCGCACCTGGCTGTGGGCAGCTTGCAGTTCGTGCAGCTGATGCTGTAGCTGCCCCCGGACTACCTCAGCACCGCAGCGTGCTGAGGATAGTGAGGAGAGCTCCAGCTGCAGCTTTATAACCTGGTCATAGGCTGCATTTGAGGCAAGCTGCAGCGCTGCATGCTGTTCTTGGTGAGCGGAGGGCTGCTCTTGGTGACACGCTGTCACAAGAAGCACCTCTGGATCTGCGGGGGATGCAGCTGGCTCTCCGAGATAATCCTCCCGGACAGGCTTCGCATGCTCAGACTGCATGGCATGCTGAGGCTGTGTTGCATGCTGAGGCGGCGAGGCATACGGGACGCTGCTTACTTCCGCAGCCTTGTGCACACCGTTCAGATATGGTGGCACATGGGCGTAATTAGCAAGGGGCTCAAGAGGGATGGGTGGCGCGCAGGGCACAGCATGGCTTGCAGAGGCGACAGGTAATACGCATGGCGCAGCTTGGCTTGCAGAGACCTCTTTATCCTGCAGCAGACAGTGCTGTTGACACTGAGCATGGTCGTTTGAATTATTGCGATTTTTTTTGCAACCATCGCATGCAGCCAACTCCGCAACGCCATGCAGGCAACATGAACGACCTCTTATATCTCCCACGTAGGTCACTTACAGTAGGCTGGACTCCGTGGGGAAGGAACTGTGAGGCTGCTGTCTTGGCAAGAGCGGCGCGCTTCGCTTTAAAATCAGCCAGCTGGGACAGAACGGCATGGTTACTCAAATATTCGAGGATACGTCGATTCGCTCGGCCGGTCGTTTTTGTCAGCTCACCTTCTGCTTTCCTAGATCCTTAAAAGCCTGCCGAGAGTCTCCATTTGCAGCCATCGCCGGGAATGGGAGCGTTTAGGATGCGTCGTAGAGAGAATATGCCAGATCTGTCGCCTACAATTATTTATTGACGTGAGCATCGCATTTTCACATACCCCCAATGTAATTCATAAGCTGTTGTGAGGGTGCGGAGTTTCCACCCTCGGCGAATGGCTATGCAATGTAATTGAAACCAAGCCGTACCGAAAGCGGTACACAACCGCACCTTCCTTCCCTCTCCTTCCACAGAGCGACGTAAAAAGCATCATTTACTCAAAAGGCAAACCAAACGCGACTACAGCCTGTTATCGCAGTTTTTTTGAATCAAGAACTGTCTCATGCGCTACTTATCAAGTTAACGGCATAGATGGCCGGCAGTCTGGCTTGGGAAGGGGTAGACGATGACACTGGCAAATGGCTGCAAGAAGGTATCTCGTTCAGAAGACTGAAAGACTGGGAGGATCAAAGCGTGGAAGTAAGACAACGGGATTTTTGGCCGGCACACACCTGCAAACTTTCGAAAAAATGTGGCTCTCTAGACTGGCCCACATGCACCCGCGATCCCGCTCACGTACAAACAAGCAATTCACTACACCTGCAGGCTAATGTCGTTTACATACTTATTTGCATCGCGCTGGTTATATTTGCGGGCTGCATGTCGGGCCTGACACTAGGGCTCCTGTCGATGGACGTGGTGGAGCTCGAGATCCTTAAGAGGAGTGGCACCGCAGACGAAAGACGCTGCGCCCAGGTATGATGACTAGCCGCCCTTGCCTGCAGCATTGAAGGGCTACCTGAGGACACATTCTCTTCATAACCCTGCCTGCATGCTTAAGTATCTGTTTGACTTGTCCATGAGTATCAGTACCGTAGTCACGAGCACCTTGGCAAGCAAGCGCGCCACAAGGAAAAGGGAAAGAGGCCCGCATGAAAAATACCCATTTCAAAACTCATCAGCGATCCTATCTTATAAGGCCTGCAAGGCATGCTGCACCTGCCCTCTAATTTCATTCGGTCCAAGGTTGCAGCCCACTGCTCAGAGATCCCTGTTAGGAATTCTGCTTGATGAACGATGTATGACTAAGCAACAGATTTTATTATCTGGATACCTATCTCTGCTGTTCCCCAATGACCGCAGCGAATTGTCCCCATTATCAAAAATGCGCACTACCTCCTGGTGACGCTGCTCCTGTGCAACGCCGCAGCCATGGAGGTGAAGCAAGATGTACCACACTCTGGGTTGGGATTTGCACAGGAAGATTGGAAACCCTGAGGGGATGTTACAGTACGCATTGTTTGGTGTAACCAAAGTGCTTTGAATCTTTGGGACTTGGTCCCGAGGCTTGGTCCTCCCGTTTTTAGACAGGCAGTTAAGCTGCTCGTCAGTCTGTATGATCTGAAGTCTAACTCTATCCAGCATTCGAACTTTCAAGTAACACCATTTCTTCTACTCTCTCTTTGCAGTTCCATGGCATGCTTTAGTTTATTCGATTGCTTGCTGAACTCGAAAATGAAAATCATTGCTGCATGATGTACCGCATGCAGCCATGCGTTAGGAACTGTTTAGGAGCCTTGTGTTCCTTGCCATCACGCAGGCGCTCCCCATTATTCTGGACAAGCTGGTCCACGAGGTGGTGGCCATTCTTATCAGCGTTACAGCCGTGCTGTTCTTTGGTGCGTTGTGATCACCGGTCCATGATAATGATTAGCTGTGGAAATGATTTAGCTATGGTGGGTGGGACCCTAGCCCTGGAGACACCAGTGGCTTGGCAGTTAATGCCGACACTGCTAAAAGTACTCCACAGAAACTACTGAGCAATGCAGCTTTGCAGGAATAGAGCCACATGTTTTTGGTTGAAATAATGATTCAAGGTAAATGATGTATATTTGTTCAAACAGCTGTATTCCAGGAATTTCTTGCGCAACATTTTTGTTATATCAAAACCCAGTACCCACAGTGCACACAGTGTCCTGTAGCCAAGTACACACTGTGTCCTGTAGCTCCACACCTAGTACGTAACACCAGGGGGTAACACTGTGCTCATGATGCAGCATCATGACCCCCTGCTGCATGATGACTAATCAGGAGCCATCATCACTCACGCCGCGTGCCCCACATACTATCTGCAGATCAGCGCCGCCATTAACCCTTCCCTGCCCGTGCGCCTGCTTACGATCCTCACGGTTCCCATCCTCTGGCCGTTGCGCAACAGCACCTGATGTTGTGTGATGACCTTACACAAGCGATCATCCCACAGGCCGCGTGCTCCACCTCCAAACCACTCATTATTCTTACGCTCCCCATCACCTGGCCGCTGAGCAACACCATCCCATGTTGCTGGACTGGACCCCTCAGGCGAGATCATACCCCAGGCCGCATGCTCCAAGTACGGGCTTCAGATTGGCGCCGCCATGGCCGTTCCCGTGCGCCTGCTTATGATCCTCACGTTCCCCATCTCCTGGCCGCTGAGCAAGATGCTGGACTTTGTGCTGGGCGGCGAGGCCTCTAGCCTTTTTAGGAGGAAGCAGCTCAAGGCGTTGGTGCACATCCACTCCAAGGACG
Organism: Limnomonas spitsbergensis; assembly: GCA_037349105.1. NCBI lineage: Eukaryota > Viridiplantae > Chlorophyta > Chlorophyceae > Chlamydomonadales > Limnomonas > Limnomonas spitsbergensis. Next base: position 6,485,214 of record JAYJMM010000120.1, read on the forward strand.
AAGTGGGTGACACTGTCCTTTTCCAGGGCGGGATTCAGCTACAATTCGGCTACTTTATAGATGCACGGCTTTTGGCCGGGAGGGGACCTGGTGTAGACCTGCTGCTTGGGCCTGTGGCCGTAGGCTGACCCAGGTTAACACTCCAATCGGCCGCCTGCCTAATGCTTCTCGGGTGGCAATCAACGCCGCCGCAATCTATCCTATGCTTCTGCTTTCATTCCCGCTCAGGGCTTTGGTGGGAAGCTGACGGCTGACGAGATCCAGATCATCACAGGTGAGTCGAGGGTTTACGCTTGAGCCCTTGCCTAGATCCACATCATCATTCCTTAAATGGGTATTACGCGACAGTGGTAAGGGGTAGCTGTACAGGATAGTAAGAGCCAGATAGGGTGCTGTTTTGGCTGATTATTCATTCCTCAGCCCCCCCCAAGGGTGAACAGCTTCAGTAACATGCTGTGTGGTCATTGGGCCAGTGCTGGCGACTCGATTTTCCAGCTATGGACCTCCTGCACCTCTCCTATTACTTCCCTCCCTTTGGTCGGCTTTGAGTTATGTGTGTACTGCCTGGCCCTACAGCAGAGGCCTGAATGCTGAAACAACATCCTCTGTCTGATCTCTCCCATTAGCACACACAAACATGTGTTTCCGCGTTGAATCAGGCTCCACTGTGTACCCCTCTGTTGCTGTTGCCATGCCATCCAGCTTTTCTGTGCTCCATTTATTTCTCTGTGCTCCATTCTTTTTTGTCCGCCTGACCCGCTTGCACCCCAAGAATCTGGCCAAACTTCCCCCCTGGCTGCCTGTTGCCCTACGGTGCTGTCACCCTGTCATCCAACCCGTTCGTATTCCATAATTTTTCATTATCTCCACCCGACCTGCCTGCACTCCTTTAAAGTCCTGAAATTGTCATGCTGTTTTCATGCCTGTGTTTCGTTCCTGCTGTTACCCTTCAGTCTTCTCTTGGGCCTTGGGGCCTCTCACTTCACTCTTCACCACGGGTCTTAATGGCATTTTACAAGTGTGCACCAGACCACCTTTGGGGGTCTGCCGTACATTTACCCCTGGGCCAAGTGGGACCACAACATCTGTCACCTCCCACACAGGCGCCCTGGACCTCACTACCAAGACCGCCTACCATGCTATGACGCCCATCGAGAAGGTGTTCATGCTATCCACCAACCAGCGGCTGGATGATGTCACGGTGGATGCCATCATGTCTTCCAAGCCGTATAGCAGGCTGCCCATCTACCGCGGAGACAACAAGAAGGACATCTTGGGGTGGGTGCAGGGAGAAGGGGACACCAAGGTGGGCATCTTGGGGTGGGTGCAGGGAGAGGGGGACAGCAAGGTGGGCATCTTGGGGTGGGTGCAGGGAGAGGGGGACAGCAAGGTGGGCATCTTGGGGTGGGTGCAGGGAGAGGGGGACACCAAAGTGGGCATCTTGGGGTGGGTGCAGGGAGAAGGGGACAGCATGGTGGGCATCTTGGGGTGGGTGCAGGGAGAAGGGGTGCCTACTGTTGGTGGGAGAAGGTGGGGGCAACACGGTGGGCATCTTGCGGTGGGTGCAGGGAGAAGGGGATAGATAGCACCCTCCTGCTGTTGGGAGCATGGGGGGGAACAAGGGGGGCATCCAGGGGTGTGTGCAGGGAGAAGGGGATCGATGGAGCTTACCTCTGGCACCTACTGTTGCAAGGAGAGGGGGTCGGATACAGCATGGGTCGGATACAGCAAGAAGGGCATCCTAGATTGGGTGCAGGAAGTGGGGGGTGGGTAGCGCTACCTGTTGCAGGGAGAGAGGGGTGGGTAGCGGCGTAGCGCTAACTGTTGCAGGGAGAGGGGGGTGGGTAGGGCTAACTGTTGCAGGGAGAGAGGGGTGAGTAGCGCTAACTGTTGCAGGGAGAGAGGGGTGGGTAGGGCTGACTGTTGCAGGGAGAGAGGGGTGGGTAGGGCTGACTGTTGCAGGGAGAGGGGGGTGGGTAGGGCTAACTGTTGCAGGGAGAGAGGGGTGGGTAGCGGCGTAGCGCTAACTGTTGCAGGGAGAGGGGGGTGGGTAGGGCTAACTGTTGCAGGGAGAGAGGGGTGAGTAGCGCTAACTGTTGCAGGGAGAGAGGGGTGGGTAGGGCTGACTGTTTCAGGGAGAGGGGGGTGGGTAGGGCTAACTGTTGCAGGGAGAGAGGGGTGAGTAGCGCTAACTGTTGCAGGGAGAGGGGGGTGGGTAGGGCTGACTGTTGCAGGGAGAGAGGGGTGGGTAGGGCTAACTGTTGCAGGGAGAGGGGGGTGGGTAGCGCTAACTGTTGCAGGGAGAGGGGGGTGAGTAGCGCTAACTGTTGCAGGGAGAAGGGGGGAGGGAAGAATGGCACTCTTGGGTGAGCACAGGGAATTCACCCGAGGGGCATAATGTGTACTGTTGCAAGGAGGACCCGATCTAAGGGTAGCCTGGTAGAATACCCTAGGTTGACGGTCCTCTCCCCCGCCTCACTCCTGCCCTCTTCTCTTTCTCCTCTCCCGCCTAACTCCCGCCCCTCCCAGGCCCCGACACTCTTCAACCTAAGGATAAACCTATCCTCCACCCACCCCACCTCTTCTTTCCTCCTCTCCCGTCTAGGCTTATTCTCGTCAAGGAGCTCTTGGAGTACGTCCAGAAGTTCCCTGACTCTCCCGTCTCCAGCCTCAAGATCCGGCCGCTGCCCAGGTCAGATCCAGAACACGCAGCTTGAAACCCAAAAGCTGTAATCCTGATAGCTGAAGCCTCCATAGCTGTCACCCCCATAGAGATAGCCCTAGAAGCTGTTAACCTCTTAGCCATGGCCATGACAGCTGCTCTTGGAATTCGAATTTACCCTTGTCCGCCTCCACCTCCGTACGATATGCTGGAACCTGAAACCTAGATTTAAATTCGGAAACGTAAGTTATATTCCCCATTGCCTCCCCAGGCTTTCCGCCTCCACGCCGATGTACGATATGCTCAAGCTGTTCCGCACAGGCCGGGCACACATGGCACTGCTGACTCAGCCCCTCCTGGACGAGCCCTATTCGCCAGCAGGCAGCACCCTCGCCACCACTGCAGACAACCTGACCCCGCGCAACCTGGATGCAACTCCGTTCATGGAACAGCATCAGGGAGGAGCTGCAAGGAAGCTCCCCGAACGCGTAGTTCAGACGCCGACGATGAGCAGGGCCCGGGGCAGTGGCAACGGCGGCATGCTGGTCGGGTGGAAGGAGGAGCATGAACCCCTGAACCGAATGGAGATTCAAACTGACGCCGCAGCCGTCATCACCACAGGGCCCGCGGCCGCGTCCGGCCGCCGCCACAGCAGCGGCCACCTCGGGAAACCGGGGTCGGGCGGCGGAGGCGGAGGCACTGGAGGGGGGGCCAGGCGCATGTCCAGCGGCGGCGGCTGTGACGAGAACGGCTCGGAGCTCTCAGCTGCAGCGGCTACCACGCCCTTCCAGCTGCAGCACACCGCGGTTCTGGAGGGCACGCCGGACATCATGCAGCACGCGCCTGACTTTTGGCGCATGTCCGGCGGCGCAACGGCGGACCTCCCCCTGCAGCATTCCTCAATCCAGCTTGGCATGTCCGACCCGCTCGGCCACACCTCTATAGAGATGACCGGCTGCGGCGGGAGCGTGAATTCGAAGATGAGCCGCAGCCGGAGCGCCATAACGTCAATAAGGCGGTTCTTTAATAGGAGGTAGGGTTCAGGGTGTAGGTCGTGGGATGGAATCTCGATGAAACCCTGAACCCTGAACTGCAGGGTTGTCTCGTTGAGAACGCGATTGTTCAAAACAGGGAGTGGGACCAGCCCGTGAGAGAGACGGCAGTGGATCTGGAGTTCTGGCCAGCAGAGGCCTTCAAAATGTCAAAAGTCTTTACTGTGTCTCTACTTCTGCCCATGCGAGTCCATATGCCTTTGCCCCTGCCTATGCCTGCTTCTTTACAACTGCCCGTGCATGTCCCTATGCCTTTGCCCCTGCCTTTGCCTATGCCTCTGTTTATGCATGTGCCTCTGATATTCTATGCCCCTGCAAATGCCTCTATCCCTACCTTAGCATACGTGCCTGAGCTTCAGCTCTGTTCACTTTCCGAGGACACATACCGGTATTTTCGTGAATGGCCCTGTTTTCTGTCTCACAGGGGCTCACAGGGCCTCGGCTCCGAGGAGGGTGGCGGGCAGGCGGAGCGCAGTGGGACCACATCCTCCTCCTCCGCATTGGAGTCCGATGACGACGTGGACGATATGGTGCCCATACCGCTGATTGCAATGCCGGGCGAGCCCATAGGAATCATCACTATCGAGGACGTCATAGAAGAGCTCATGCAGGTGCATGCCTTGACCTGCAACCTGTTCTTGCCAGCACCCTCTAGGCGTCGTTAAAAAGCTGATGCGGGTGCATGCTGCACGCGCAGTGCTCAACCCTTTTAATTCATTATTTTTTGTTTTGGCTGCGCCGAGACACGCGTGGGGCCTCTGCATCCACTGGATGGGGGGGGGGGGCAGTAAAAGTAGCGTCTATGAGGTTGAAAATATGGCGCCAGTAGCTGGTGCGAGATAGTGGGTGTGGGACTTGTCATGATAAGCCATGTGCCGGGAGCTATGTTCCATCGGCACAGTACATTGTCTATCTTTAACTGGATGGCAGGGGACGCGACTCATACAGATGGCATGTGAGGTTTGTGTTCTGGTTTATATAGCAATAATGAAGTGACTGGCTAAGGGGTCGGGTGCTAAGTTTGAAGAGGGAGCCATCGGGTGTCCACTTTGCCTTGGCAGTGAAAGAGAGGCAGCCTCTCAGGAGGGCGATGATGCGAGAGGCCCTGACATGGTGAGCACTGGTGCAATGACAAAACGTTTCCCCAGTTGCCCCCCCCCCTGATGCATTGTTATCTGAAGACACTTTCCCCCTGATGTGCCCCCTGCTACACTGACGACGATTTCCCCCTTTTGCCCCCCTTGTTGCTGCTCTAGTTTGAAATCATTGACGAGACAGACAAGGTGGGTTGTGTGGCGGAACAGTGCTATGTCCCTAGCTTATCTGCGCTGAATGGCACTCCAGTGCTGACCCAATGCCTTCATTTTCATGGTTAGAAATTCAGATATGGGGACCTTGAGGGCCTTCTCCCGAGGGCTTTCCAGGGGAACCTCTGTGGAGCTTTGACGTAACCATCAGTTGTTGTTAGAAAGTTGACGCAACCAACCACAGCCTTTCATGACAGAACCAGGCAGAGCGAACCGGGACATCCTTTTGCTCCAACCCGCCCCCATTCAAATATGTGTTGCAGTTTGTGGACAATGAGCAATCGGTGCTCGTGGCCGACTTGCGTCTGGACGAGACCTTACCGGAGGCCATGCGGATGGTCCTGAGCCTGGCCGATGCAGCCAAGGGCGCCACACTGACCAAGGTCTCTCGCAGCCTGGGCGGCGGTCTCAAGTCCGTTGAGTTCATCGTTCCGGACAGCGTGGAGCCCAAGGGCTGGCCTGAGGACAAGCGCGAGGTGTTGGCGCATCAGAGCAAGCTGGCCAGCATCATGGAGTCCATGCTGAGGCCCTCGCACGCCGTGCTCGCGCTGCCGGGCGCAGCGGCGGGAGGGGCCGGAGGCGGTGGAGGCAGTGACGCCGTCTTGGCCGCCCCAGGCGGAGGAGGAGGAGGAGGAGGAGGAGGGGCCATGGCAGGTATGGCTGAGCTCCTGCGTAAGACCGCGGGGCTGGGACGCAGCCGCGAAGCGGCAGGCTCCGATACTGAATCTGCGCCACTCCTCGGCTTGGGTGGGCTCAGCTCGTGCGAGAGCTCGCCAGCAATGCTGGCCCTCGCCAAATGCGACACCCATTCGTCACTTTCGCAGCCGGTATGTTTACCCAAGTTCAAGGCCAGCAACCTGTTTGCGCCAGTGGCGGCCCCTGCTGCAGCGCCCTCGTCCGGGGGGAAGCCCCTGGAGGTTACGAACAGTACGCTGGCGTCAACGCTGCTGAGCGCTGCAGGGAAGCGCGCGCCGGTGCAGTCCGCTGCTAGTGGTGGTGGCGGCAGCGGGCCCACCGGGATCACCCCACCCAAGCTTGTGCAGTCCAACTTCACAGTCCCGTTGCCAGCCAAGCGTAGCGTGGAGTTGTTCTCCTACCTGGAGTCGGCAAAGCAGCAGCAGCAGGCTGGGGCCCGGCCGGTGCCCGCGCTTCCTTACGTAAAAGAAACAAAGGACGGGAATGGAACCAATGCTCCTTAAACGTGTGGGCTTTCGCTATTCCAAAGTCTGATTGAAGTGCGAGCGTTTGTCGTATCGGTACCATGTGCATGAGCCTCAGCTTATCAGTTCTTGGACAGGCCTTTCGATGCCAAGATTGCGCTTGGGACTTTGACCTGCATAGCGCTGAAGTTGCTCAGAGGAAACATAAGATGATATAAAAGGAAACTAGGGTGGGAATAATACAAGGACAGGCTGGCAGGTAATCCAGCCATGACACAATGTGCGCACGTACACCCTTTGGAATATAATGCGTCAGAGCAGCTGATTTATTGATCGTAGCTGATTTTCTTAGATTTTCGCACCCATGGCCTCGCCCACAGCGACATCATGGCTGTGCACATGCATTTCTTTGGGCTGGTACCGGTATGACAGGATTTCTAGACGCTGGGCATTCCCATCTGGGGCAAGGTCTTTTTCTGATCCTCTGCATGTTATTTCATAGCCAGGCTTGAGTAGTTGTTATAGAGACGTCAAGTCAGCAAGGGCTGGCGAGAGGCTATTGGATGATCCAAGTCCAGAGCAAGCATTATATGGGCACATCCGTATTCATATGCCAGTGCTGGTAAAAAACAAACATCTGTCAGCCCTTTGGGAGCACTGCTATTTCTTTCACTACCCTAGTACATTTCATGCCCGGACCGGTTTGCAGGCACCTGTATCATGCATTACTTGGGATACCAGCCCTACCCTGGACTGTAAAAACATTGTGGAAATTACACTGATGTTTCAACTAGCTTGGTTCTGGCGGCTGAACCCATCTCAGCTCTCACAAGCACCTACGTAGACTAGCCGTGGGACTTGAGACACTGGCTGGCGCAGTGCATCCACTTTCTTCTTTTTGCTGGGCTTGATATATCAGCACAACACATCACATATGGCACGCGTTTTGGCTGCCACCGCCAAGTCAATGGGGACCTTATTAAGCCAACAGCCGGTGTACTGTCGTACTGAGCACATCAGTCAGGGCTTGCTAGAACAGGCTCATCCAGCCCTTGGCCATGACGTGGCTGGATTGTTGCGCGAATGAAAAGAATCAGGGCAATATCAGTGACATGCTGCATCAGGCAGGCTTCGCAGAATTCAGGTAGGTGGATCAGCCTCTGGGTTTAGAGTTGGGGTATAAACCATTAACCATGTACCCTAACCCTCCACAGAATCACGTCGGTGGATCAGCTTCCGCTTCGCAAACCTATACGGCTATACGTGTTGAGGTCAATTGACCTGAGGACCGGGGTAGGGTTGCTACTTGCTAGGTAGCAATCAGCTGGGGCTTGGTACGGTGGTGCCGTACACCTGCACGCACCTCAACGTGTTTTCTGACGTGATAATAAGCTTGCGATGGGACGACCCGACGACCGTCTTTTTTGTTCTGCATCATTCCGATACGTGGTCCAATCAGTTTTAAATAATCGTCTTTACCTGTACTTCCCAAAATCCACGCCGCATAGGCGTTCTCTTTTCTTTTCTTTTCTAAGTTTTGAATAATCGTTTTTAAATGATTGAGCCATACTTACAAAAACTTACCTGTCGTATGACAGGGGATCATCTATTGCACGACGGGGTTTATCACTGAGCCACTGCTTTGTGGTTGTGTGTTGGACTGTTGGTTGCTTGCCAAGGAGGTCGCTAATTGTCGCCCCTTGTCGTTCCATATTAAGTGCCTGTACCGGTCTATGGGCATACATATGTTCCATGCATCCGAAGCGATACTCTACTGAACTGCAAAAGCTCTACAAGACATGCACATGTCAATTGACCTGGGCCCCTGGGGTTGGATTGCTAGGGGGGTGAGATGCTGGGGCCAGGTGCAGTGGTGTTGTGGTGCCTCAGCTGACATCCATAATTATTTTAGGTAAATTGACCCGGGATAGGGTCGCTAGGGCGGGACCTGACAATCTGTCGTCCCTCCACAACACCGCCCCTCTGCCCTTCCTCTGTGTCACAGTATATTACCGTATACGTGACAGAACCGTTTAGGCCGCTGTTAGCGGCCGCGGAGCCTCCGCAGCTTCTCTGCGGAGTCTCCTGATTTGAACTGAGACCTAGAAACCCGCTTACGTAGGGTGATTCAGCATAATCCGTACTCTGAATTGGGCCTGCCGGTTCCCTGTATCCCGGCCATTGCCTAAACTAGTTACTTCGTCCCTTTCTAAAGGACAGACCTCTATTGTAACAAGCTCCGGCCGTCATCAGTGTATGAGACCTACAGCGTTCCCTTAAGTCAGTACCTGAACCCAAGTCAAGACTAGACCAGCCTCCGCTGAGATAGCAGGAGATAGAACCCTCAGTTGAGGACCGAGACCCCTGCCGAAGAAGAAGTACGCAGACTACGCTTCGGCCACCTCACCGCGTGACGCGCGGTAAGTGCCCCTTTACATAGCCCTGCTGGATCGCGCCCAGACGGCCAGAAGGCCTACGCTCCCAAAGTCAATTGCTAGTCATACAATTATCCAGCTTCGCAGCTTAACTCGCTGAGCACTCGCAGCCAGTGAGTAGTCACTGAGTCTGCCCGTAGGCGTCCTTCTGTGCTGTGAGGAAAGAAGTCCGCCACGGACCCGAAGCGCATATCGCGTGTCCTTTAGAAAGGGACGAAGTGGATCTAGCCTGATCAGCCTGATTTGCCAATCCCTGCAGAATGTGCTTGTGTTGTGGAATTGGAATTTTGTTTGCCAGCAAACGACCTTGGACAGTGTTTGAACTGCACTTTGCTGAGGTAATCTCCAGAGAGAGATTGCCAAGTTAAGCCCTGAGAATCATTGAGCGTGGCAGCTCAGTGTTAAGTCCAGGAGAGGCTTGAAGATTTGGCTGTCGATTTATACACCCAGCAGATAAATTATCTGTGTGACTGAAGATTGTGATCAGGTGGATCCAATCTGTCATCATTGACAGAAGTGAACTTGTGGATAGAAGATCCAACTAATTTTGAAATTGTTTGGTGGGCCAAAGCATCCCCGCAGGACCGCAGAGCTGAGCGGACACCACGCAAGAGGCTACATCTACGCAGGACGTGTGACATCTAGAAGCTGCCCAGCCAGAAAGGTGGGAAGTGCTGAAGGCGACGAAGGATTCCGCCAGATTCCGATTATTTAGCAGAAAAGCAGGAAGGCGAGGCCTGTCCTGCAAATTGCTGTACCTGCCATCCGAACCTGACTTGCAGACCCTCACCAGGCCACAGTAGGAACAAGAGGCAGAAGCCTGACGTTAGCAGATTCTGTAGTGGGTGTTGCCAGCACAACTGCAGGACCGTGTGGTTCGTAAATTGCCTGTAGGAATGACAGACGTAGATCTGAATCCTGATAGGCACCAGCACCATGACGCCCAACGGAGGAGTGGGCGTCTGAGGGGGCTGGAGCCAGGTATAGATCTGATGGATGCTAGCGACGAGCTCATTGCGGAAGCCCTATTGGTGGCAGAGAATCTAGCAGGGCTAGTGGAACCACCTGCAGGGGACTGCAAGGTGCCAGAACCGGACCGCGCCCTGCCCAGAGAGGCAGGGACGCAGGCAGATGGCTCAGTGCGTGTGATACGTAGAGGCATCGGTCGAGGGGTCCAGTGCCCGCTGATTCCAGGAACAGCCTGGAATTTGAGCAGTGGCTGACTCAAGCAGGAACTCCAGAGCTTATTTTGGATCAGGCGGCGGAAGTGTCCCAGAGCAGTGACACACGGCGGGACTGTGATCCTGAGGCCACGCCGCAGCAGAATCCGCCCAGGGTGGCAAGGGTTGCGCAACGGGTCAAAGAAGAGCCCAGCCAGCCTGATAAAAGGGCAGAGGTCGCCGCAGCCCCAGGGGGGTTAGCAGGCCGTGATAAAACCTGTCCACGGGCAGACAAACCGCGGATAAGAACAGAGGAAATGGAGGGCAGGAGTGCGCCTGCAGTGGTCAAACGCGAGGGGGCTGAGATCAAGCCAGCAGTGACCAGGCAGGTCCCGCAGAGCAGCAAGGAACCACAGGAAACGTCAGCTGTGCCGGTGGGAAAGCCGTGGGCTGACCTAATATCCGAGGAAGAGCTTTCTGACCCTGTACAGGAAGAGAAGGGGCGGCAGCCTAAGGCAGGGCTGTGCCCAAGGCAGCAGCTGCGACCACGCAGAGTGCTGGTTAGAAGAGGGGCAGGATCCACAGTCTACGGGACGCCGCTGTCCAGGTTTCCGCCCAGTGTGGGCAGACCTGTGCAGAAATCCAAGGAGGGATCTAGCAGCCAGATGCGAACAGGCGACAGCCACAAGGAAATCCTGCGCGGATTTTTCACGATCCATCACAGGCGCAGGATACCAGCCCTAGAGAGCCAGAGCGCTCCAGGACGTTGGATGTAGTGAACGGCGAAGAGGAGTCAGAGGAGCAGCCAATCGGCTGGGCAGGAATTTTGCAATGGGCAACAAACCTGTGGAAGCAAGTTTGCTCCAGGACGTTCTCGCATTTCCAGGACCAAGTCACAGCCATTGAAGAGTTCAGGGCCCATCATCTGCAGGGATGGGCAACAAAGGCCATGATGGGTATTCCCCACACCGGGCAGGACAGGGCAACGCTGTTAGCCGCCCTTGGACAGGTGTCCAAGGGAGGGGCGGGACGCGAAGCAGCCCTGGCTGTTAAGGCCTTCGCAGATGAATGGTGCAACGAGGTAACAGGAAGTCAGGTGGAACCTGCATCTGAGCCAGAAGATGAGGAGGACCAGGTATGGGAGGGATTTGAAACAGCGGTGCAGCGGCCTGAGGAGCTCAGGGAAGTCCAAAGGTGGCAGCAGCAGGCAAGGGCCGCGCCAACCCCAACACTCAGATCTGAGGTTTTTGAGGGCAGCCGCGAGCCAAGCCTCAGGGGGCGGCCAAGGGGCAGGGAAGCGCCCAGGGCCAGTAGCCCAGCCGCCAGCGAGAGGGCGGAGTTGACTAGCCGATCGCTGGCCAGGATGGCTGAGCAAGGCGTAGCAACACGCAGAGCAAACAGGCAAGAGTCTTATGCACTGCTGCGCATAGTCGAGGACAAAGAGAACACATGCCAGGAAACCCAGGTGGATTACATCGAAGAGTTCCTGAGATAAAGGCAAGCGGGCGCAGCAAGAGGAACACGGCAGGACGAGCCTGCAGGCAGTGTGCGCAGCAGTGGACCAAGAAGGCAGGAAGCCAGAGAGGAGGCGCAGTCTGATTCCTACGCCAGGAATTACACAGGCAGGACGCAACCAGGCTGGCAAAGCCAAGGACCGCCCAGGGGGCGAGCAAACGGCGAAGAACAGCCGCACTGGCAAAGCCAGGAGCTGCCTAGAGAGCAGGAATACAGCAGAGAACAGCCAAGCTGGTACAGCCAAGAGCCGCCCAGGGGGCAGGCAGAGGCCAGGGAACAGCCAGGCTGGTACAGCCAAGAGCCGCCCAGGGGGCAGGCAGAGGGCAGGGAACAGCCAAGCCGGCAAAGCCAAGAGCCGCCCAGGGGGCAGGCAGAGGGCAGGGAACAACCAAACCGGCAAAGCCAGGAGCCGCCCAGAGGGCCAGATGAATACAGCAAGGGGACGCAGCAAGATCGGCAAAACCAGGAGCTAGCCACCCAGGGGGCAGGCAGAACCTAGCAGAGCACATCCTTGGAGGCCCGGCCCTGACGACAGACCAAGCAGAAGTGAGTCTGAGCGGCCGCCACCTGATGGGAGTAGAAGCTCCGCAGGCAGAGCAGGCAGACAGCCGTCACGAGAAGATCATTCTCAGGAGGAAGACGATAACAGACATGACAGATACCATCCAGGTCGCAGCCCATCAGGGGGCGGCAGAGGTGGATCTGGGTCACGCTCAGAATCAGTAGATTCAGGACCAGGGGGAGCGGACAGACGCATGCCGTGGGCCAGGCAGGAGTCCAGCGACCAGGAAATGAAAAGGCTCGATAGGGAGCAGGCAAGGGTGAACCTGCAGCTGCAGAAGCAGATGGTCATGCAGCTGGCAGGGGTGGCCAAATTCACCAAAATTCCAGCTGTCCAAGGCAACGTGCCAGTATTGGATATGTCGCACCCAGGCGCGGTTGCAGCCAGGAAATATTGTCAGGCGTGTGGATATTCACTATGACAGAACCATCCTATTTATCAGCCAATCAGGGTTGATTTCTGACTGAACACGTTTGGGGCTGATGGGGTTATCAACGTAATTATCAGGGTGACGCATGTTGATAAGTAGTGGCATTTCCTACTTATCAGGCATACGTTGATTGGCAGGTTGATTATCATGAAGGCTGTTTAGTAGCATGTGAGGCGCTTTAATCAGGCTGATAAGTGGACGCTTTTGGTTGATAACTAGCTTGATAAGTATGTTGTTAGTAGGAGGTTTATCAACGTGCGTCACCTTGACAGCAAGCTTGATATTCAGCCTATTTTGATTTCTGATCTGGCCAGCCTGGCATTCCGTGATCTAGCTGTCTTTTTGAATTCAAATTACTGCGATTCAAATTTACTTTCAGCTGTGAGAGCTCTACTCCGATGGTGTAAACCTGTGATTCTGGAATTCCACTTGACGTGTTGTTGTATAAGCCAGAAACTTCTGACGTGCACTGTGCACACCATGTGGGGAATACGCTCATCGCATTGTGATCATCCACGCTTGATTACATCCAAGCAACAGGACAAAAATACCAAAAATTCAGCAAACAATTAATGTAACGAGATAAAGCATGAGCAAGTGTAATGATGGAAATCAGCAGCTCCATATTCACAGATTTCTGACAAACGTCCACACCGTACAGCATTTGTAGGCACTTAAATCTCTCAAATCTTAAATTCCAATACCAGCTGTAGCTAGATATACAGCCTGCTCACAAGCCTAGCCATGTGCCATCTTGGTTTTCTTCCAGAAGAGCACCATCGCAGGCCGAGCTGCCGTATGGACCGCGAGCCCCTAACAGCAAGGAAGAAAGGGAAACAATGATGTTAACCAACATATTACAGGAATGGCACAGAAGGCAATCGCGGCAAAAAAAGGCAGCATTCCTCTGAAATTACTTGTGACAAACTATAATTACTTGAGGCAAGACAGGCCAGCACATGAAATCTCACATTGTTTTTCAAACGGCCTTCGTCAGGATCTGGCCATCCCTGTCATTGTAAAACAGCCCATTCGCAAACCAAGCCACCGTGTCACCCTACAAGAAAAATAGATATGAAGAAGTTAATAAGGCAGAAACAAAGTGCAGGTTTTCAAAGGATGACTTTGAAGGTGTCAAGGTGTCAAACAGTCAGGAAACTAAAACTTACCTTTTGCATTTGAAGTACTTCGTCGAGGGAGGCAGGGATGGGGCCCCATCAATTCCAAGCCAACCGAAGTGGCAGTTGACCATGGCTGCACCTAGAAGAACTGCCTGCCTGTCCAACTTGAAGGAAACAGTATCTTCGATGGTGACATACACGGCTTCCATTTCGTAGCGCCTGGAAAGAGGCAAAAAAACATTGTAATGCATGAATACATGGTTCAGGTGTGAAAGATCAGCAACAGCAAACGCAGTAATGAACAGATTGTGACAATAAACACACAACAAATACAAGTATTTCTTACCTCTTTGTTCCCCGTCACAGAGGCCACGGCCATGAACCTGGGCTCAGTGATTGCCCCAGGGTTTGACATGCCAAGAGGACCGTGATACCTGAAGCGAGCGTGTCATCTGGCCTTCCAAAAGGGCCCACATACGTGCAAGACCAAGAAGCAGGGGGGACTGATTCCATAGACAGGGACCATCCGGCGCTGTTCAGCCCGATGAACCTGAGTAAATTAGGAACCCATAGCCCGACCGCATCACTGCAGCCAATTGCGGTCAGTGCTCCCGCTCTATTATTTCACTTCATGTCTAGGCTTGTTGCCCACAGGCCCTAGCTAGTGTTCACCATATTGAAGGGGTCTTGGCTGTTCAGCCCGATGAACCTGAGTAAATTAGTTAGGAGAAACACAGGGAAAAGATCTTCCCCCGAATGGAAAGCAGAACCGCAGGCCCTCTAGAAGCCTTCGCAACCTGACTTTCCAGGCTGCACAATGGCAGAACTTGTTGTACATAGTGTATTCGGGCCTGCCGGACCCTTTCCTCGACAGCCCGCTAGTCTTCTCACGTTGTCCCCGTTAAAGGAAAGGCACTCGAAGTGTTAAAAGTACCAGTCTAGCTACCAAGCATCCAGAAAATAACAAAAGGTTTTACTTTGATGAGTTGGAGATGTTTCCCAATATCCATCACCATTCATGGAAGTCAGCTACCGTAGTTTTTATTGGCTTTGATTTTTTGGTGCTTTTTTTTAGATATCAAACCAATCAATAAATCCAGTAGTTTCAGGTACAAAACAAAACAGGAACCCATGCAAAACCAATAGTTTGGGGTACACCAGGGTTTTCAGCCACGTTTTCGCCCCCATTCTCTGTCAGAGCGAACCAATCTCCATTTAAAATGAAGGGGCAGTTACAATTATTTGAGGCAATCGATAGAGCGAAGGCTACAGGAAGAGCTGCATATCATGCTTTCCGGTACAGATGACGACCTAGTGATCACAGGCGGCATTACCCTGTCCCGTCCTTTTCCTCGTTTCCCCATTCCTATCCTTCCGATCAATGAAATGAGGGCTAAGTAAGCAAGGCAGAGGAGTGCGTGAGGCTCAGGGCAGCCCCACTCGGCACTCGTTGAACATCCACCTCTTCGAGTCTTCGCGATCATAGAGCGGGCGAGGCTGATGGCTGTTGCTAGGATGGAACCGCCCGCGTCCCTACCACAGCATAAGCAGATGCAGCGTGGGGCTTACAGCGACTGGACTCCATTGCCCGTGCATCTAAGGGGAGTAAGGGCGATGGGTCACTATATAGTAAAGCATGCTGGCATGTCTGACTGTTGGTGCTGATTTTATTGACTTTCCAACTTCGGTTTGACACATCATTCTGACAGTCGGGGAATCAGTTTGTTGCACCTTTCGCCCCATGTGGCCTCTTATTTCAGGAGGTATTTAGCTTCAACCCCAGGATATATATTTTCTGGCTAGTGAATACATTTTACATTAGAAGCTTGAAAGCATACAAAGCTGCAGGCCTTGTTTAGGGACTTTTCAGGGGGAAACCAAGTGTAAGCCCATCACACGTTTCATTCATATTACCAAACGTGTAAAAACCAGAGGTAAAAAACCAATAGTTTAAGGTACAGCAAAAACAACCATAAAAACCAACCATGTTCAAAGTCCGGGTTTCTTAAACAAGCTTAAGAAAACAAGCGTTTAAGAAACATAACCGATCAAAACTACGGTATCCTGTACGTGTACCTGACAATTGAGAAAGTCTGGTCAGTTGCCTGACTGTATCAGTAAGCAGGCGCATATGGTTCTTTGTGGAGGAAAGCCAGCGTTGCCCTGGCGTTCCCATGCAGAGAGGGGGGTGACCCCAACTGTCAACCGCCGGTCCCCCGCTTCAGGACTGCCCGGCAATTGTCCTCAGCCCGCGGGAGCTCCCCTTCTGACGAATAAAACTGCATATCTCGACCACTCTCAGATAAACTGTGATGCATGATGGCCTCGCTCTGTCTTGTGCAATGTGCTGCATCATCTCAGCATGCAAATGATATCGCACCTCTGGGCCCTGCTCAAAAGGCTTAACCTGGGCGGGCCCTAGCAGATGTGGTCGACATGCGCTATACGTCTTAAGATAATTGGAGGGACAAAGGAGCCCCCTAAAGGGAGTTACTCTTAAGGGCTGCCCTAGGGCAGCCCTCTTAAGGGCAGCCACATGTAGCTGAGAAGTACTGGTAGCCTCTAAAGAGGGCTGGGGAATCTGATACCGTTTTATTGTTTGGTTTTCTTTTGTGTCCCGCTTTTTCTTTCATGTTTTCCCATAAGTTTGCAACGAGACTGTTGGACGCAGCCTTTTGAGCATGGCCCAGAGATGTTACCGCATTAACATATGCACCACAACATCCCTCCTACACATGCTCAAGCCTTATGAGTTACTGCCTGTCTAGGACACCAGATTCCAAATTCCTGCCTCAGCACATATGAAGAATATAATGTGGGTATGGACTATGGATGCACCTTGGATTGGGTGCATCCATAGGCCCCCCGGAGGGCGCCACGGATTTTCAGCAGTAGTACCAGGGCAGGCATGGGTGAGAGGCTCTGGCGTTTGTTGAGGACGTGGTAGACTTCGTTGAGGGCTAGTACGCTGTCTTGTTTTTTGCCTCCCTGGGGACTGGCTCTTTCCCTTTTTGTCTCTCTCTCGCTTTCAGAAGCAGGGATCCTTCGGTCTCCCTTTCCGATTTCTGCAGGGGTGTTTTCTTTGCCCATTGTGCGCCTCTCTGTTTTTCTTCTAGCCTTTGCTTCCTTTCCTTTTCCTACCAACCAGACAGGACGTCGGAGAGCCCGTAGGCAGGGGTGGGAGGCCCTGGATTTTGTTCATTTAGTTGAGCTATTTGAAGGCTAGTCTCTTCAGGGAAAGGGGATACGGTTTGCATAACCTTTGTGTTCTTTTTGTTTAGTGGGTGAACTTGCTATCCTTTCTCTCTTCATATGCCTTCTTCATTGACTTTCCTAGCTGTATTTTGTTTGCCGACGTGGCCGAGCTTCATTTCAGCATGGCCCAGAGGTGTAATGTCATTAACCTTGGATTGGCTTGCTAGGTTCTGTCCCCTCACATAGGAGGCTGGCATGAGCGCAGTAGCGCACCATGGTCATGGCTGGCATGAGCGCAGTAGCGCACCATGGTCATGGCTGCGCAGGGTCGCTGGAATCGGCGAGCATGGTCACATCCTATCAGCCCCATGCGGCCGTGTGTCAATCATGGCCCGGGTGGTATGCATCATCCTAAAAACATCTCACTTCGTTTAATACACTTACATATACAAGTACTGATGAATACCCTATAACATATATGGTTGTTTGCGCGAGGGAAACCCAGGGGGCACTGTTTTTTCTCGCGTTCTCTGATCTACGGCAGTGCTTGAGCCTTTTGCGGACACCTGTTCCTTGCCGGAGGGCGCACATGGTGCAGTGAGCTGATGGAGGCGTTAAAGGAGTTGGAGCATGGAGCAGCTGCCCCCAAACTGTGTGAGCAGTCTCTGACATGCAGCCGCTCCCCGTCCCAGGGGTGCTACACCTGGTGGGCGCAGACTATCAGCAGGTGCATCTTCAGGCGACTGCCAGAAGCCGTCCCCAAACTGCGTCAGGCAGCGGCTGACCTACAGCCTCTACCCGTCACAGAGGTGCTAGCGCTAGAGGACGCAGCCTAGGAGCGGGCGCAGTTGGAGCTGGTCGACCGGGGGGACCCCAGGGACCTCGCCACCGAACACATGTCTTGTGCCGCTTACCGTACCCGGTTTCAGCCTACGGCAGCAGGCGCCGTGCTGGCGCATGCTAAGGGCCGCACTAGCTAAAGGGCGTGTTCCCGTGTGCACAAATTCAATGTTGCGCCTCGGGGAGGTCAGCACAGCCGACATTATAGGACGGCGCAACGATGAGCAGCGTCACACACGCTAATGCCAGCGATGCTGGGCTAAGGGACATGGCAAGCATGTAGAGGATGCGCTCCATGCTTGCTTCCAATGCCCTAGCATCAAGGCGGTACTTAGAGAGCGGGGTGGGCTGGTCCTCCGAACGACGCAACAGACTTTCACCAGCTCTACCGGGGCAGGCAAGGGTGGGAAGACCTGGCTTTTGTGGAAATGTTGTCGACCTTGTTGAGGGCTGGTCTCTTGAGGGGCTGGGGATACAGTGTGCTTGTCCTTTTCTGCTGTTCTTGTTGTCTGGAAGGTGGACTCTCTTCCCTTTCTTTTCTCTCTTGCCTTCTTACTCGAGTTACCTACCTAGCTGACTTTTTGTTTGCTGACGTAGCCGAGCTTCAGCTTTTGAGTAGGGCCCAGAGGTCAAAAACGGTTACCTCTGGGCCCGCTCAAAGCCCGGCCGCGTGGGCGCCCAACTGTCCAGAAGGGAGTAAAGAAGGAACTAAAGGAAGAGAGGGGGAAAGGAACAAAAGGAGAGGCCGGAAAGGCAAAGCAGACCAAGTCCAACACCTGAGATTTACTAGAGAGTAGCCCTCAACAAGGCCTCTAAGGAAAGAAAAGTCCAGAAAAGCAAGCGTACCCCACCCCTGCTTGGCCGCGAAGGCGCCCCACTGATCAGAAGGGGGGAGAGAAGAAACTAAAGAGGGGGCAAACAACAAAAACAAAAAGGGCCAAAAGAGAAGGCCGGAAAGGGCAACGACATCCGCCTCAGAAACCCTGGAGACTAACCCTCAATAATGCACACAACACAGTCCACAAAAGCAAGTGCAGCCCACCCATGCTCAGCCTGGTACAACTGGTGGAAGTTAGTGGCAGCGCCCGGAGGACCTGCCCACCCCCGCTCCCTTAACTGCTCCCTGACACTAGGGCACTGGAAAGACTCAGTGCCCAGAGGTGTAACGTCATAAACCCCCAAAGAGACCACGTGCAAGCACATTGAATCCCGAATTTGTCGGGCAAGAAAGGGTCATTCGGCGAGGGGAAATGGTCCAGTGCGTGGTACGACGCGTGTGGCATCCTTACCCAAAGGCTGAGAGATCGAATCCGCCACATGATCGTCTCTCTCCCACTGTGTAGATCGCTGGGTTCCATGTTCCTGTTCCCTTATATAGGAGGGTGGCATGGCTGCACCATTGTCCTAGCTGCGCACGGTACCTGGAATTGAGCTTTGTCATTCCTTCCATCCCCACGCAGCCAGGCGTTGAACAGGGCCTTTACTTTCAGGGGGTCGCTTTTTGGGAAGGACTTTTTCCCGTCTCCTCTACTTAGTGTCTTTTCCTCCCGGCCAGACAGTCAGGCGCCCATGCGGCCGAGCCTCTGCAACATGGCCCAGTGGTTTTATGTCATTGACTGTTGCGAGGCATCTTTGCAGTATACCGGTACAAGTTGGTATCTCACCAAAGTTCAATCGTTTAAATACCGTAACTAGTATATTTTTTTAAGAAACGCCATATTCACTGCCGTTTGACACATCTTGACAGGTTTCCCTATATTCCCATACATACCAGGGCCTTTCACCTAGTGGGGAATACCCATCCCATAAACCAGACAATTACGCGGCCCATAATTGGAATTCTCCCGATGAAAGCATTCAAAGAACAAAAGAACTGGGAGAGGCAGTCATGACTTACGACTCTCAAAATATGCACTCTCAAGGCACCATATTTATTTGAGTACCGTACGTACAACTTTATGGTCAGCTGAACCTGTTGGTTGAAAGCATACCAATGTTTCAGATTGCAAGTTCGAGTCAGTGACAACACCTGACCATGGAAAAACACAGAGCAACAGAAATAGAGGTGATCCTGGACATGCCTAAACGCAGGTGCAAGTAAATTGAAGGTGTCTCGTCCCTAAAGTCGGTCATAACTGACAGGCGAGCCACATCTGATTGAGCAGTAGTACGCAGTAGTACCCACACATAGCTTCTGATTAGGTAGACATGGACATAAGTGATTGAATCGTTCAGCGTGTGCACATACAAAGTGGTAGGTGCTAGCGTGATGCTTCTTTAACATGCTTCATTTGTTCTTCCTCTCGTTGGGACTCTCAGGCGGCCAATCAACAGGAACATGCCCTGCGAGCCCAACACTCAGTGTCGTTAGGCTAACTTGTGGCAACAAGCATGGTAACATGCACATGCCATGTGAGAGGCACCCCATATCACAACATTTATTCGGGTGTGCATCATTTGGCTTGCATACAACTCAGGCTTCCCCATGTGGAGGACATAAATGTTGGACACAGCAACGGTTATGGACAGAATACCCCAGTGCCCCAGTTGCAATCTAACGCAGCAACCACCAGCAGCTATCGTAGTCAGAAGAACAGCATCACCACATACCGGTACCATCAATTCATATTTTCTACCAATGAATGAACTGATACAGCACATGCAAATCCCCCTGCCCATGCAAATACTTGCATACAAATAGTCCATGTGGAAACCCAGAGTCTACGGGCTGGACTCATCATGCTGCATGTTCCCACCCACCCCTGACCGAGCGAGTGTTCCCACCCACCTCCTTCACTTGGACCTCTGGACAGAACTGAGTTGTCATCTTCCACCAGCTTCACGATCTTCAGGAGTGGTAGCTTCTCCCTGGGACTGTTGCTGCTTGACGAAGGGCCCTCTGCAGTGCACAGGGGTGCCGAAAAGCTTCGTCCAACAATTATTATTCCGAGGAGGAGAGGGCAGCCACGACAAGAACCCTGGTCTGGAGGACATTCACCTGGGCCCTCTGTATTTGACGCCCCCGATGAAATCTTGTTTTGTTCTCCTGGCTGGACAGATACCCCTGTTCCAAACAGGGTTGCGAGGCCGCAAGTGCGGAGACATTTGCAGATGTCCGTCCCTGTCAGGTAAGGAGGGAAGGAGTTAAACCTCAAGTCTAACAAACCAGGGTAGCATGCGACTGGACTTAGACTCACAGACTTGTACCACTTCCGAGGGCTGCACCGGCTCGAGGGCTAGAAGACGACGCCACTCCGCAGCGTGCCACTCCAGAACCTCGATAGGGATGCACTTACGAGGATATGCATATAATTGACATAGGGCTCTGTAGGCTTCCTCGATTGAGTCAAAGACCGGGCCCTCGTAGCCAGGTTGCGTTGGCGGAAGGAGGATGGCCTGTATGCTAGGGTCATTGCTGGCTTGGTTATCATGTTTGTTCCCCATCTTCTTCTATCCGAGTCTTGTCAGTTGCGATGTCCCTCCTTCCAACGATATAGCCAGGGGATATATATAGCCCCCCGATATGGCAGGCCCCACAAATCGACGTACTACGTGAACGGCTTCTCGTCAACATCATAAGCTCGCCACGCAGTATTTATCAAAATCCACGACGTGTTGGCGTTCTCTTTTATTTTGTGTCCTTACAACGCCTAGTTCATCTTCAAAAGTGGACACAAATGGCGCAGATGGGGGAATTTTATGACTCGCCTGATAAATTACATGCAACGATGAGATGTGAGGCGGCACGTGGTGTACTTGAGTTGATGAAGACCAGTGACCCGGTTGCTATCGAGACCCTTTTACGAGGGATCAACTCTGCTTTGACAGTGGCGACGGGAATATTTCTAGGTGCGTGGGAGGTTTCCTTATTTTGTGCGTAGGATGCATGGTTTCGACATGGGCGGGGCTCGTTCACAGTGTTTGCGGTACGTCCTATAAACGGACGGACGACTCAAGGCCTCAAAAAACGTTATATGTCACGTCAAAGCCGAGCATGTATGAGTGCTCGGAGCTCTCGGTCACGTTTGCGGGACACGTGAGCGAGAACTCCGACCATGAATCCATGATGTGGGATGAATGGAACTAATTGTCACTTTGGATGGTGGATAGCGGGGCGGGTGTTGTGCACAATTTTTTTTGGAACCCAGGACCTAATGCTAGCACTAAGCATCAGTTGATTGTGGTGAATGAACTGACTACTTAACTACTTAGTATTTGCAAATTCGACCCCAAATAATTTTCTTGTGGACTTAGGTCAACTGCGCAACAAGCCCCTGTGGTACATACGTGCTGGGGACTTCCTTGTACTCGCATGCATCATCACCACCCTCGGAGGAGCCCTCTTTTACGGAGAAGCAGAGCTCATATTTTGGATGCTCATGGAGGGACGCGGAAAGCAGGGCTTATGGGACAGCATCCTCGTCATGGGGGCGTTCACCATGCTTGGATTGTTTGCGGGCTGGGCCCCAACGGGTTACGCAGTTATGATGGACAGGGAATACCGCCCGGAGTGGTTCACATTGATGGCCTTGGCGTTTCACAGCGTGGTGTCATTAACCCAACAGCTGTGGGACTTGGGCCCCCTAGGTGGGTGCTTGACAATGAGAAGGCTTCACCTCATTCATTTTTCATGAATTAAATAACTGAATCGTGATAGGTGGCTTCACGTGTTGAGAAGAGAAATTATTTTACCGCCCCCACATTGCTTCGGAAAATTGAAGGATGGAGTGAGGTCAAGATTGTGCGTGACTCTACTAGTGCGTGTTCACACGTTTGTATTTGCCCCCCCCATCCCCACCTGCTAGTTTACCCTTGACGTCTAGTTTTCCGACTCGTTACAATTATGCACATTGCAGAGCATGGGAGGGACAGACTCCCGGAGCATCAACCCATCGTGTCGCTATTCCCAAGGCGTCCTCGCCTCAACATACTCAGCGGGCCTCTCTTGTTTCTGGCCTCCATTATTCAAAGCATTGTCCACTATGGCAGCTTCGCTTTTCTACTGGAGCTCCTCTGCTTTGGATCGGGGCCAGGTCTCCATAAGCACAAGCTGGCCGAGTGGGCCATCTTCTGCAACCTATGGTCAAATGCTATCTTGGTGAGTTCACACCGGGCAAACAGAAGGCCTTTTGAAACATTTCCGCTCTAGCCAAAGTTGTCTTCATTCGTTTTTGGGCTTCCACCGAAACGGCCCTTTTACACCTTATTTCAGGCCAAACGGAAAGGGTTCTTTTCAACCGGCAATGTCTTAAGTTCGCGCGGAAAACTGCCACACCGTAGAACCGGTTAGAGTCCGCGTTTAATTAATTATCTTTGGGGTGCGCGAATTAATTTTGAGCAAAGGTTACGTCAATCTACGGTAATCCATATTTTCCAGTGAGTTGCAGATTTACGCAAAGCTCCTTTTGCTAGTACTGCTTGGCGCGGTGTCCTTCGGGTTCAAAAAGTGGATCATGCATGATGATCCCAACCATGTTTCCATATGTTGACAAACAATTTGTTTCTTATATTTCATGGCTGAATCGTGTTTCTTAAGTATTGATATCTTGATCTCCAGGTAGTGGCATTCGCCACCCTCAGTGAAGGAGCTAAGCGCCAAGACCCGGCAAGCCCAGATCTTACAGGTCAGCCCAGCCCACCGCCGGCCAGCGCAGATCAGCCCAACCCAGCGCCGGCCAGCCCTGATCAGCCAAATCCACCAGCTGCATATTATCACTATGTAGCCATATATATTGGAGTGCATATTATCCTCAAGTTTCTGAGCAATATGGGCACCATCAACTGGTAGTTCATCCGCACTCGGAAGAACAGATGGGAAGCCGTGAGTATTTGCATTTTATCAAAGTCTCAATCGAAAACCATAGTAATTACCAAGGTGACATATATCAATCTATGTCACATGTACAAGGTTGCGTTCTACCATTAAGTGGAGAGTATTAATTCCCTCCCCCCTTTTGATACTTCAGGAGGCCAAGGAAGATAGAGAATTAGCAGAAGCCGCAGCCATAGCAGACCGGGAGAGAGGGTTGCAAGCTATCAGATACAGAGATTGCTAACAGCCGCTCGAATCGCGCCAGTATTGGATGTAGGCGGTGAAGAGGGCCAAGGAGGAGGAGGTGGAGAGGGCCAAGGAGGGGGCGGTGGAGGGGGCCAAGGAGGAGGTGGTGGAGGGGGCCAAGGAGGAGACGGTGGAGACGGCCAAGGAGGAGGTGGTGCAGGGGGCCAAGGAGGAGGCGGTGGAGACGGCCAAGGAGGAGGTGGTGGAGGGGGCCAAGGAGGAAGCGGTGGAGACGGCCAAGGAGGGGAAATTGGAGGGAGCGCGGGACGTGACAGAGGTGGAAGTGGAGAGGGCCAAGGAGGGGACATCGGTGGGGGCCGCGGACGTGGGAGTGGAGAGGGCAGTGGAGAGGGCAGCGGAGAGGGCCAAGGAGGTGGCACTGGAGGGGGCCGAGGGCGCGGCAGTGGAGGGGGCGATGAACGGGGCCAAGGAGGCGTCATGAAGATATTTAGAAAGTGAGTGCGCCGGATGAATCATGTACCTCGAGGATTGATAGATAACCACTAGGGTAGTTATTAGGGGGACTCATAGGGTATGCGATACATGAACCATGCAGGGATGAGGGGTTCAGGTGTTTGTGTGGCTGCACTAGTGGTACATAATGATGAGGTGGCAGCAACACCACACCGCAGAGTGCCATGATCAACACATGACCAAAATAAACTGAGTTTCGTGAAAGAAAGAAAGAAAACTACGCCCCGTTTCGTGGCCATATACCACAAGCGAGATGTTCAGTGTACCGTATTGGGACTAAAGGGTCCTCTTTGCACCTCTTAGTTGTCGATTTGGTTGAGGTCTTCACCTGATGATTCCTACTGCAGGTGTTTCCGCCCCATTACCAAGAACGAGGAAGTCGGCATGCTTGACAGGGGATCCATGCAGCCAGGTGCCCATCTCTGCGGTGGTGACAGTAGGGGGTCGGAATCGGAGGCCCTCCATGGGAGTTTCAGCTTGGGAGCTCAGCCAAGCCATGTTGCAGGCGAGGGTGTGGGGCGGCCAGTCGTTCCACGAGGAGGAGCGGGGAATGAGATTGAAGGACAAGGACCGCTAAAAGGAAGGTGGGTGCCGAACGGAAGGTGCATGGAAGGTGCCACGTACCAAGTGCAACATGTTAAGTGCCACATGCCAGGCGGTGGACAACAAGGGGCCTTGCAAGGTGGGTTACGTTGGATGGCAACCCAGCCAGCAGGGTCTAGTATCTCATACTGCAGTCCTTGTCCATTCCTGAGAATTAAGAGGCATGCAACCAGGAGAGTTGATGCCAAACAGGTCCCTTGACGTATGGTCATGACCTTGTCGCCGCATCTGAAAAGGACATTAGCTGTTTAGATATTGCATGGGTTTTGTCCACTGGGGTCCAACCTGCTTTGTGCCC
This sequence comes from Limnomonas spitsbergensis, assembly GCA_037349105.1. Lineage (NCBI taxonomy): Eukaryota > Viridiplantae > Chlorophyta > Chlorophyceae > Chlamydomonadales > Limnomonas > Limnomonas spitsbergensis. Next base: position 6,510,086 of record JAYJMM010000120.1, read on the forward strand.
TTGCGCCTCAATGACTGATTGTATCAGCTTTTGCAGCGATCCTGACAGCTTGCACTTCTCCACCGCTTCTACACATCTTGTTTGCCGTCTCAAAACACTCAGCCTCTTTCCTCCTCTTATCCCTCCTGGCGCCTACCGTCCCTTACTTGCTGAGTTTCTATATTATTATTGTCATCCCTCTTTAACCCTCCCTCCCTTTTGGACATGTATGGATACGAGGTGCAATATTAGCAGATATTTGTATGCCTCTAGGAAAATGCATGATAAGCTGCATGGAGAATGGATAGTATCCTCCACTTCCGCCACAAATTCCCTTGGTTGTAAACAGTTTACCCTTCAAATATTACTTCTATTTCCTCGTGCTATACCCGCTCTGTAGGCAGCCACAAATCTCACACCCATATGATTTTCCTGCTACTCACACGTTTTGTTCTTTACACTTCACAGTTGCTTGCGCCTCTTCCGACCGGGCAGAGCTGCTGCTACACCAGCTGATCAAGAGGTGCCAGGATGCGGCCCGTGTCAAGATTCACGTGGCGGTGGAGTGCTTGGAGGTGGCCTAGGTTCATATCCATATGACAGCGGAGCTGCTGCTGTTCCAGGAGGGAATTCAGGTCAATGATTGTTTGGTTAGAGGGCTAATGGTTTAGGTGGCTAGTGACTGGGGCAAGAGCATGGCCATGAGAAATGACAGGAGAAGTAGCTGTAGCAACAGCAATATCAGGAGGTCTGACAACTGGCAAGCCAATTTGAGACAACAAGAGCAAGATGTGAGTCGTTGGATTGGCTCCTCCTTTCCTCGCCTTCACCCATGCACGCACTCTCGCTTTCTCTCTCATATTCATGCATTGCACTTGCACCTGCATTATACGCACATTCCCTTTTCCAACCTCTCCATAGACTCATGCAGTTAAGCCGAGCTTATTATTACCTTTTTGCTCTTGCCTTTGCCTGATGTCGCTTTGCCTCCCTGCCGGAGATCACAGTCCAGGCCTGGCTGGAGACGGTCCATGCCTAGCTGGTGACGGCTTGTACTCCCCTTCTCCAACTTGGCTACTTCCATACGTGTCCCCTTTCGAACTTGCACTTTTTTGGATTCATCTCAAGCATTTAAACCGGGGCCACTTTGTCAACATTCACAGGGTCATGCTTGAAGGAGGGGAATCGACTCTTCCTTGCAATCATACGCATGTGACGGGGCTGGTCATCTCCTCTTTAAAGTTTGCATATAGCGTGTTATGTGAAGTATTGTGAAGTTTTTACAGTCCAGCGGGGCATCACATTTGATGCATGGGACTTGTGCCCGTAAACCGGTACAAGCACTAAATACGCTAGGACAGCGAGCGAAAACCAGTGACCCCCCTGGGCAAGCAACCAACACACAAACACAGAGCAGTAGCGTGGGGATGAACCCCATAGTGCAGAAGATGATTCATGTTTCCTGCCCTAAAGGTCTCTGCTCTGATCTCAAGCCGACTGTTGCACCCCCAACCTTGAGCCAGCCCCGAGACCACCTTGATAATCCTATACATCCCCCCTCCTTCCATGCCCGCCAACAGGACGAAACCCCTGTCACGGAGCAGGCGAGCCAGGCCTTTGTCAACGACGCCTTCATGTCCAACCAGCTGGGCACTGTGGTCCTTCAAGTGGTCGCTCGACGGGAGAAGCTTGTGGAGCGCATGCATGCCCGCTGGCAGTCATCCCCAGCAATGATGAGCAAGGGGTCGATGCTCGGGGCAGATTCGTCCTGTTGTAGTTGCTTCTAGCGGGGTGTGGGTTTAAAACCTGAGTGTACCAGTACAGAAACCCGACAGAAACCCTAAACCCTTAGGGCATTGCTGCTGCCAGCTTCTTCCTAGGGTTGGAGAATTGGAGCCCCCACGGTCCAAGCCCCTCTGGTATTACAGCATTTATAACATTTTGTATTTCATGTCAGGGATGTACAACCAAATTTGACTGCCCTTGCTGCCTAAAACGCACTTCTTCAGATTTAAGAAGCTATAACTCTGACACTGCAGCTTTTCTGGCTTGTTGGTCCATCGAGGGGCTGAGCTTTATTGTCCTCCAGTATATATATTTGTTGGGCTCCTACCACCTTAGCTGGGCTGCTCCACGCACGGCCACCACTTGGCTGATTCACAAACTTGGCTCCCCCCCCAGCGGCATGATAGGCCATACCAGAGCCCCGGCCTTCGGCTGAAGACTGGATTGTAGCTGAAGGTTGCTTAATTTTACTTAAGTGTGCCACTCATGCCCTGAATTCTTTCATAAATGCTACACATCCGCCATCCAGGACCTGCTCAAAAAGGCTCGGCCGCGTCGGCGCCCAACAGTTTGGTCGGGAGGAAGGAAGGGAAGGTAAGGAGGAGAAACAAAGGATCCAAGCTTATCCTGTACGTGTAACTGACAATTGAGAAAGTCTGGTCAGTTGCCTGACTGTATCGCATATGGTTCTTTGTGGAGGAAAGATAGCGTTGCCCTGGCGTTCCCATGCAGAGAGGGGGGTGACCCCAACTGCCAACCGCCGGTCCCCCGCTTCAGGACTGTCCGGCAATTGTCCTCAGCCCGCGGGAGCTCCCCTTCTGCCGAATAAAACTGCATACAACAATTAATGTACCTCATGTCGACGTAGTGAAGGATAGCTTCTGGTGTCGGCCTCTCAAGTCGGCAGCTGTCGTCCTCATAAACACACGCGCTGCTCCTCGTTGGTACAGAGCGAGCGAGACTCTTGATACGCAATTGTAACTGCTGGACAGTTGCTTAGCTCCTAGAAAAGTATGGAGTCCGGTATGGCGGTATAGCATGCCTGCGAAGACGCGTGGTAAAGCAGACGACGTGCTCAGTGCATGTAAGATCTGAGAGGCAGATCTCCGCCAGGCAGTACTAAAGTTACCCATCAGCTTCCACTCCCTGCAATAGGAACAGCTCTAGGCAGCAGTCAGGGGCTACCGCTGGGAACAGGGCTCCTCTGCACTCTGCAGCCCATGTTGCTGGCCATGCAGCGCCCTATGCGGCGATCTCCCATGCAGTGCCCTCCTCTTTCCCAGTGTGCATGGTGTGTCACCTGTCTGCAGGCCGGCGGGATCTAAGTGGACATTCATCCACTTCCAGCCTCAAGCAGCAGCAGAAAGCCGGGGAGAGGCGAGGGACCTCATCAGCCCCTTCCAATTGGCCGCCGCAGAACAAAAGCTTACGGAGCTGGCGTGTCGCCAATGGCTAAGCTGCTGCCATGGCGGCGGTGACGAGGGCCACAAGTAGCAACGTCTCAGAAAGGCATGGATGAGCGCCGTGGCGTCATCCTGGCGTCGCACCAGGGGCATCGCCTCCAGGGCGGACTAGGAGCCAGCATAGGCATCATCTTGGCAGCATAACGCCATGACTTGTAAGAGGTTTAGGGTTTAGGCAGAGGGTTTAGATTGCACCCTATCGCTCATGTTCCTCACCTCCTGCCCTTCACCTCCTGCCCGTAATGCATAAAATGTAGGAGGGTGCCCTATCACTCGCTCGTGGCATAAAGCGTCTCATAAATAGCTTTCAATGCCTTCTGGATACATGTCACTTGCCTTGGGCACCTTGCACGCCATTGAGCCTTGACCAGGCAGATGATCCTTCATCCTGAATCCGCGCTTCCCTACAGCTCCAAACCCTTCTGCCTCAGGAATCAGCGCCCGGGGCCAGCCTATCTCTTCCTAAACTCTTACCACCCGACCGGGTTTTGTATGTAATGCCTGCTTTTCAGAGGCGCATGTCAGGCTTGCCTCATGCGCTGTTCATCCGCCAGCTCAACTGCGCATCTGATTATCTGCACCAGGGGGAGGCCGGCATCAAGAATGCGCGGCCATCGTACAGACTGCATGAGCCCCATGTTGGTAGGATGCTGCAGATAATCAGGCGTATAGTGAATGAGAAATGCCGCCATGAGTCGTGACACCCTGGAGGCGAGGCCGTGGCTCAAGTATAAGGTCCTTGAGATCAGGCATAGTCGCCACTGCGTTTGCATACCAGACCACCTTCGATAGGCCGCTGTGCGGCCACAACTGTGCCGATGGAGACCCAACATTGGCCTGCCCACGGCCAGAGGCTTCAGCAGTAGGGCTATAATCCGCCAAGCCACCCTGGCTGTAGCCCGTGTGCACTGATGCTGGATTGTAGCTGAAGCATTCTAAGGTGTTCTAGCTTTTGTGCATGATCTGGTCGAACATGTTGAGGGCTAGCTCGTAAGGGCTAGGTATTCCGCAGGTCAATGACATTACACCACTGAATACCCGTGCGTAGGTATTCTAGCTTCCTGTTAATTTGACCCTTTTTCTTTTGTCCCTCTCTTCCTTTCTCGTTGTCCCTATATTTCCAGACCAGAAAGTTGGGTGCCCTCGAGGCCGAGTCTTTTAGAGCAGGGCCCAGAGATGTTATGTCACAATCTCGACTACTCTCAGATAAACAGTGATGCATGATGGTCTCGCTCTGTCTTGTGCAATGTGCTGCATCATCTCAGCATGCAAATGATATTGCACCTCTAGGCCCCTGCTCAAAAGGCTTAACCTGGGCGGGCCCTAGCAGATGTGGTCGACATGCGCTATACGTCTTTAGATAATCGGAGGGACAAAGGAGCCCCCTAAAGGGAGTCACTCTTAAGGGTAGCCCTAGGGCAGCCACCTTAAGGGCAGCCACATAGCTGAGAAGTACTGGTAGCCTCTAAAGAGGGCTGGGGAATCTGATACCGTTTTATTGTTTGGTTTTCTTTTTTGTCCCGCTTTTTCTTTCATGTCTTCCCATAACTTTGCAACGAGACTGTTGGACGCAGCCTTTTGAGCATGGCCCAGAGATGTTACCGCATTAACATATGCACCACAACATCCCTCCTACACATGCTCAAGCCTTATGAGTGACTGCCTGTCTAGGACACCAGATTCCAAATTCCTGCCTCAGCACATATGAATAATATTATGTGGGTATGGACTATGGATGCACCTTGGATTGGGTGCATCCATAGGCCCCCCGGAGGGCGCCACGGATTTTCAGCAGTTGTACCAGGGCAGGCATGGGTGGGAGGCTCTGGCTTTTGTTGAGGACGAGGTAGACTTTGTGGAGGGCTAGTCCGCTGTCTTGTTTTTTGCCTCCCTGGGGACTGGCTCTTTCCCTTTTTGTCTCTCTCTCGCTTTCAGAGGCAGGGATCCTTCGGTCTGCCTTTCTGATTTCTGTAGGGGTGTTTTCTTTGCCCATTGTGCGCCTCTCTGTTTTTCTTCTAGCCTTTGCTTCCTTTCCTTTTCCTACCAACCAGACAGGACGTCGGAGAGCCCGTAGGCAGGGGTGGGAGGCCCTGGATTTTGTTCATTTAGTTGAGCTATTTGAAGGCTAGTCTCTTCAGGGAAAGGGGATACGGTTTGCATAACCTTTGTGTTCTTTTTGTTTAGTGGGTGAACTTGCTATCCTTTCTCTCTTCATATGCCTTCTTCATTGACTTTCCTAGCTGTATTTTTGTTTGCCAACGTGGCCGAGCTTCATTTCAGCATGGCCCAGAGGTGTAATGCCGTTAACCTTGGATTGGGTTGCTAGGTTCTGTCCCCTCACATAGGAGGCTGGCATGAGCGCAGTAGCGCACCATGGTCATGGCTGGCATGAGCGCAGTAGCGCACCATGGTCATGGCTGCGCAGGGTCGCTGGAATCGAGCATGGTCACATCCTATCAGCCCCATGCGGCCGTGTGTCAACCATGACCCGGGTGGTATGCATCATCCTAAATACATCTCACTTCGTTTAATACACTTACATATACAAGGACTGATGAATACCATATAACATATATGGTTGTTTGCGCGAGGGAAACCCAGGGGGCACTGTTTTTTCTCGCGTTCTCTGATCTACGGCAGTGCTTGAGCCTTTTGCGGACACCTGTTCCTTGCCGGAGGGCGCACATGGTGCAGTGAGCTGATGGAGGCGTTAAAGGAGATGGAGCATGGAGCAGCTGCCCCCAAACTGTGTGAGCAGTCTCTGACATGCAGCCGCTCCCCGTCCCAGGGGTGCTACACCTGGTGGACGCAGACTATCAGCAGGTGCATCTTCAGGCGACTGCCAGAAGCCGTCCCCAAACTGCGTCAGGCAGCGGCTGACCTACAGCCTCTACCCGTCACAGAGGTGCTAGCGCTAGAGGACGCAGCCTAGGAGCGGGCGCAGTTGGAGATGGTCGACCGGGGGGACCCCAGGGACCTCGCCACCAAACACAGGTCTGGTGCCGCTTACCACACCCGGTTTCAGCCTACGGCAGCAGGCGCCGTGCTGGCGCATGCTAAGGGCCGCACTAGCTAAAGGGCGTGTTCCCGTGTGCACAAATTCAATGTTGCGCCTCGGGGAGCCAGGTCACCACGGCCGACATTAGAGGACGGCGCAACGATGAGGAGCGTCACACACGCTAATGCCAGCGATGCTGGGCTAAGGGACATGGCAAGCATGTAGAGGATGCACTCCATGCTTGCTTCCAATGCCATAGCATCAAGGCGGTACTTAGAGAGCGGGGTGGGCTGGTCCTCCGAACGACGCAACAGACTTTCACCAGCTCTACCGGGGCAGGCAAGGGTGGGAAGACCTGGCTGTTGTAGAAATGTGGTCGAACTTGTTGAGGGCTGGTGTCTTAAGGGGCTGGGGATACAGTGTGCTTGTCCTTTTCTGCTGTTCTTGTTGTCTGGAAGGTGGACTCTCTTCCCTTTCTTTTCTCTCTTGCCTTCTTACTCGAGTTACCTACCTAGCTGACTTTTTGTTTGCTGACGTAGCCGAGCTTCAGCTTTTGAGTAGGGCCCAGAGGTCAAAAACGGTTACCTCTGGGCCCGCTCAAAGCCCGGCCGCGTGGGCGCCCAACTGTCCAGAAGGGAGTAAAGAAGGAACTAAAGGAAGAGAGGGGGAAAGGAACAGAAGGAGAGGCCGGAAAGGCAAAGCAGACCAAGTCCAACACCTGAGATCCACTAGAGAGTAGCCCTCAACAAGGCCTCGAAGAAAAGAAAATTCCAGAAAAGCAAGCGTATCCCACCCCTGCTTGGCCGCGAAGGCGCCCCACTGATCAGAAGGGGGGAGAGAAGAAACTAAAAAGGGGGCAAACAACAACAACAAAAACAAAAAGGGCCAAAAGAGAAGGCCGGAAAGGGCAACGACATCCGCCTCAGAAACCCTGGAGACTAACCCTCAATAATGCCCACAGCACAGTCCACAAAAGCAAGTGCAGCCCACCCATGCTCAGCCTGGTACAACTGGTGGAAGTTAGTGGCAGCGCCCGGAGGACCTGCCCACCCCCGCTCCCGTAACTGCTCCCTGACACTAGGGCACTGGAAACACACAGTGCCCAGAGGTGTAACGTCATAAACCCCCAAAGAGACCACGTGCATGCACGTTGAATCCCGAATTTGTCGGGCAATAAAGGGTCATTCGGCGAGGGGAAATGGTCCAGTGCGTGGTACGACGCGTGTGGCATCCTTACCCAAAGGCTGAGAGATCGAATCCGCCACATGATCGTCTCTCTCCCACTGTGTAGATCGCTGGGTTCCATGTTCCTGTTCCCTTATATAGGAGGGTGGCATGGCTGCACCATTGTCCTAGCTGCGCACGGTACCTGGAATTGAGCTTTGTCATTCCTTCCATCCCCACGCAGCCAGGCGTTGAACAGGGCCTTTACTTTCAGGGGGTCGCTTTTTGGGAAGGACTTTTTCCCGTCTCCTCTACTTAGTGTCTTTTCCTCCCGGCCAGACAGTCAGGCGCCCATGCGGCCGAGCCTCTGCAACATGGCCCAGTGGTTTTATGTCATTGACTGTTGCGAGGCATCTTTGCAGTATACCGGTAAAAGTTGGTATCTCACCAAAGTTCAATCGTTTAAATACCGTAACTAGTATATTTTTTTAAGAAACGCCATATTCACTGCCGTTTGACACATCTTGACAGGTTTCCCTATATTCCCATACATACCAGGGCCTTTCACCTAGTGGGGAATACCCATCCCATAAACCAGACAATTACGCGGCCCATAATTGGAATTCTCCCGATGAAAGCATTCAAAGAAAAAAAGAACTGGGAGAGGTATTCATGACTTACGACTCTCAAAATATGCACTTTCAAGGCACAATATTTATTTGAGTACCGTACGTACAACTCAATGGTCAGCTGAACCTGTTGGTTGAAAGCATACCAATGTTTCTGATTGCAAGTTCAAGTCAGTGACAACACCTGACCATGGAAAAACACAGAGCAACAGAAATAGAGGTGATCCTGGACATGCATAAACGCAGGTGCAAGTAAATTGAAGGTGTCTCGTCCCTAAAGTCGGTCATAACTGACAGGCGAGCCACATCTGATTGAGCAGTAGTACGCAGTAGTACCCACACATAGCTTCTGATTAGGTAGACATGGACATAAGTCATCGAATCGTTGAGCGTGTGCACATACAAAGTGGTAGGTGCTAGCGTGATGCTTCTTTAACATGCTTCATTTGTTCTTCCTTTCGTTGGGACTCTCAGGCGGCCAATCAACAGGAACATGCCCTGCGAGCCCAACACTCAGTGTCCTTAGGCTAACTTGTGGCAACAAGCATGGTAACATGCACATGCCATGTGAGAGGCACCCCATATCACAACATTTATTCGGGTGTGCATCATTTGGCCTGCATACAACTCAGGCTTCCCCATGTGGAGGACATAAATGTTTGACACAGCAACGGTTCAGGACAGAATACCCCAGTGCCCCAGTTGCAATCTAACGCAGCAACCACCAGCAGCTATCGTAGTCAGAAGAACAGCAAATCCCCCCGCCCATGCAAATACTTGCATACAAATAGTCCATGTGGAAACCCAGAGTCTACGGGCTGGACTCATCATGCTGCATGCTCCCACCCACCCCTGACCGAGCGAGTGTGTATCACCCACCTCCTTCACTTAAACCTCTGGACAGAACTGAGTTGTCATCTTCCTCCAGGTTCACGATCTTCAGGAGTGGTAGCTTCTCCCTGGGACTGTTGCTGCTTGACGAAGGGCCCTCTGCAGTGCACAGCAGGGGTGCCGAAAAGCTTCGTCCACCAATTATTATTCCGAGGAGGAGAGGGCTGCCACGACAAGAACCCTGGTCTGGAGGACATTCACCTAGGCCCTCTGTATTTGACGCCCCCGCTGAAATCTTGTTTTGTTCTCCTGGCTGTACAGACACCCCTCTTCCAAACAGGGTTGCGAGGCCGCAAGTGCGGAGATATTTGCAGATGTCCGTCCCTGTCAGGTAAAGAGGGAAGGTGAGTTAAACCTCAAGTCTAACAAACCAGGGTAGCATGCGACTGGACTTAGACTCACAGACTTGTACCACTTCCGATGGCTGCACCGGCTCGAGAGCTCGAAGACGACGACTCTCCGCAACATGCCACTCCAGAACCTCGATAGGGATGCTGTAACGAGGAAAAGATATATCTAATTGACATAGGGCTCTGTAGGCTTCCTCGATTGAGTCAAAGACCAGGCCCTCGTAGCCAGGTTACGTTGGCGGAAGGAGGATGGCCTGTATGCTAGGGTCATTGCTGGCTTGGTTATCATGTGTGTTCCCCATCTTCTTCTATCCGATTCTTGTCAGTTGTGATGTCCCTCCTTCCAACGATATAGCCAGGGGATATAGCCCCCCGATATGGCAGGCCCCACAAATCGACGTACTACATTAACGGCTTATACCGTTCTGCTACTTTCAATTGGGCGTTCGATGCCTTTGGGGGTCCGTTTTGAGGCTTTTTAAAATGTTCTGGGGGGTCGCTTTGGGGTTAGCAAAAGCTTTTAATACATTCCGGTCAGTGATTGATATGACTTGAAGGGTTGATTTTTCCAGAATTTTCCAGAAACAGCAATCAGCGGCATGCATGGGCGTGTCATCAGGGAACTTAAAACACAGCAATTCGATGCCTTCCATGGTTAAAACCCCGTTTTTAGACAGAGGAGGAGAGTGTCGGCGGTGTGTCACTGAAACGCGACACTTGGGTTAAAATGTGTGTGGTATTCGACTTTGGGGGTTCGCGCGGCCCCCTAATATCGATGGTGCTACTCTTGGGGGTTACTACCCCCAAAGTCGAACACCCAATTGAAAGTAGCAGTACGGTATCATCAACAAGCTCGCCACGCAGTATCTATCAAAATCCACGACGTGTTGGCATTCTCTTTTATTTTGTTTCTCTACAACGCCTAGATCATCTTCAAAAGTTGACACAAATGGCGCAGATGGGGGAATTCGATGTCTCGCCTGATAAAACACATGCAGCGAGGAGATATGATGCGGCATGTGGTGTACATGAGTTGATGAAGACCCGTGACCCGGTTGCTATTGAGACCCTTAACCGATCAACGCTAATTTGGAAGCGGCGACGGCATTATTTATAGGTGCGTGGGATGTTTTTCTTCTTTTTGCGTAGGATGCATGGTTTTGACATGGGCGGCGGGGCTCGTTCACAGTGTTGGCGACACGTCCTATATACGGACGGACGACCCAAGGCCTCAAAAAACGATATATGTCCCGTCAAAGCCGAGCATGTATGAGTGCTCAGAGTTCTCGCTCACGTTTGCGGGACACGTGAGCGAGAACTCCGACCATGAATCCATGATGTGGGAGGAATTGTCACGTTGGATGGTGGATGGCGGGACGGGTGTTGTGCACAATTATTTTTGGAATCTAGGACCTAACGCTAGCACTAAGCATCAGTTGTGGTGAATAAATAAACTGACTACTTAACTACTTAGTATTTACAAATCCGACCCCAAATAATTTTTCTTGTGGACTTAGGTCGACTGCGCAACAAGCCCCTATGGTACAAACGTGCTGGGGTCTTCCTTGTACTCGCATGCATCATCACCACCCTCGGCGGAGCCCTCTTTTACGGAGAAGCAGAGCTCATATTTTGGATGCTCATGGAGGGACGCAGAAAGCAGGGCTTATGGGACAGCATCCTCGTCATGGGGGCGTTCACCATGCTTGGATTATTTGCGGGCTGGGCCCCAACGGGTTACGCAGTTATGATGGACAGGGAATACCGCCCAAAGTGGTTCACGTTGATGGCCTTGCCGATCCACATCGTAGTGTCATTAACCCAACAGCTGTGGGACTTGGGCCTTCAAGGTCAGTGCTTGACAATGAGAAGGCTTCACCTCATTCATTTTTCATTAATTATTCGTGATAGGTGGCTTCTCGTCGGTGTTGAGTAGAGAAATTATTTTACCGCCCCCACATTGCTTGGGAAAATTCAAGGATGGAGTGAGGTCAAGGTCGTGCGCGACTCTACTAGTGCGTGTTCACACATTTGTATTTGTCCCCCCCATCCCCACCTGCTAGAATTTCACCCTTGACGTCTAGTTTTCCGACTCGTTACAATTATGCACATTGCAGAGCATGGGAGGGACAGACTCCCGGAGCATCAACCCATCGTGTCGCTATTCCCAAGGCGTCCTCGCCTCAACATACTCAGCGGGCCTCTCTTGTTTCTGGCCTCCATTATTCAAGGCATTGCCCACTATGGCAGCTTCGCTTTTCTACTGGAGCTCCTCTGCTTTGGATCGGGGCCAGGTCTCCATAAGCACAAGCTGGCCGAGTGGGCCATCTTCTGCAACCTATGGTCAAATGCTATCTTGGTGAGTTCACACCGGGCAAACAGAAGGCCCTTTGGAACATTTCCGCTCTAGCCAAAGTTGTTTTCATTCGTTTTTGGGCTTCCACCGAAACGGCCCTTTTACACCTTATTTCAGGCCAAACGGAAAGGGTTCTTTTCAACCGGCAATGTCTTTAGTTCGCGCGGAAAACTGCCACACCGTAGAACCGGTTAGATTCCGCGTTTAATTAATTATCTTTGGGGTGCGCGAATTAATTTTGAGCAAAGCTTACGGCAATCAACGGTAATCCATATTTTCCAGTGAGTTGCAGATTTACGCAAAGCTCCTTTTGCTAGCTAGCACTACTTGGCACGGTGTCCTTCGGGGTCAAGAAGTGGATCATGCATGTTGATCCCAACCCTGTTTCCACATGACGACAAACAATTTGTTTCTTATATTTCATGGCTGGATCGTGTTTCTTAAGCGTTGATATCTTGATCTCCAGGTAGTGGCATTCGCCACCCTCAGTGAAGGAGCTAAGCGCCAAGACCTGACAAGCCCAGATCTTATAGGTCAACCAAGCCCACCGCCGGCCAGTGCAGATCAGCCCAACCCAGCGCCGGCCAGCCCTGATCAGCCAAGTCCACCAGCTGCATATTATCACTATGCAAATAAAATAAGTTTCGTGAAAGAAAGAAAGAAAACTACGCCCCGTTTCGTGGCAATATACCACAAGCGAGATGTTCGGTGTACCGTATTGGGACTAAAGGAACCTCTTTGCAATACTTGCCTAAAGCTTCCTCTTTGCACCTCTTAGTTGTCAATTTGGTTGAGGTCTTCACCTGATGATTCCTACTGCAGGTGTTTCCGCCCCATTACCAAGAACGAGGAAGTCGGCATGCTTGACAGGGGATCCATGCAACCAGGTGCCCATCTCTGCGGTGGTGAAAGTAGGAGGCCCTCCATGGGATTATCAGCTTGGGAGCTCAGCCAAGCCATGTTACAAGCGAGGGTGTGGGGGGGCCAGTCGTTCCACGAGGAGGAGCGGGGAATGAGATTGAAGGACAAGGACCGCTAAAAGGAAGGTGGGTGCCGAACGGAAGGTGCATGGAAGGTGCCACGTACCAAGTGCAACATGTTAAGTGCCACATGCCAGGCGGTGGACAACAAGGGGCCTTGCAAGGTGGGTTACGTTGGATGGCAACCCTGCCAGCAGGGTCAAGTAAGAAAGAAAGAAAGCTACGCCCTATTGGGGCGTGGATGTTAAGGAAACAACGCAGCTTGGGGCTGTAGCCACATCCGCGCCGTTACCATGAGGCAAGAAGAAAGAAGCAACTTCCTCACGGTGGTTTTCTCTTATGGGTGTGTTTAGTTGGCCCAATGACAGGCTTCGTGGCGGAAAAATATTTGAGTCTACGTCTGGTTTGCACTATGCTATGCAAGAGTTTTATCGAATGGACATGCATTTTCTGGGCGCATTTCTTAGCATGGAACGCGGAGATCCCAAGAGACATCATGGCTTCAATTGTGTGCTTATTATAAATAGTGCCCGATGTGCCGATCAAGATTGGGATAATTTTTATGTTGTTTCGCTGGTGCCCGTTCAAGATTAGTAGGTCAACAAGGTCAGTGTGCTGGTTTAAGCATGCTTTTAATTGGTCCCCATGCTCGGTGTCTCTACAATACTTGAATTCCCCAATGTGGACTACAGCGTCCTTCTTTTGTCCTGTCGTTTGCATCAACAACATGTCAGGCTGCATTTTTATTTTCCTTTGGACGGCTCCAAGTGCTGGTGCCTCAGCGTGGGGGATTAAGTATGAGGGGACTTTATTCATTAGCATGGCTGGTGCTCCTGCTCTCTCTCACTTCTCGGCCGTTCCCAGGTCTGCCATGACGATGTCCCCTCCCATGCTGCCTTTCGATACAGCCCTCAGCAAAATCCTTCCTGTGCCATGGTGGCGCTCTATGTACATCTTTTGCATTTCGGGGTGCCTGCATGCGCCTGTGATATGGCCTGCACTGTCATGCTCTCCACACAAGGGGCATTTGTCGGTGGTACTTTTGCCCCACCTGAACGCCACCTTGTTATTCCAAAGGCATCCATGTCGCCATCGAAGGGCTGTTTTCTTCTCGGCCAGAGTGACTCCCGGTTGGTTAAAGAAACTGTTGCTGAGGGCCCCATTAGCAATCGATTGCAACCGTTGCCACCCTTGGAAGTATACGCTATCGATGTTGGATCGGCCAAGCTTTTGGCGCTCGTGAATGTGTGTCTTTAGGGCGCCCATCAGATCTTCTAATCCTTGCGGCTCTACCTGGTTAGGGTCCTCTTCGTCAGGTTTGCCAGAAAGAGCCGTACTGCGAGGGTTCGGAGCTGACTGGAACGGTCAGATCGCATTCTCCCTTTTGAGTAGCTGCCCGTTTAGCGACACCGTCGGCTTTCTCGTTTCCGATATCTCCGTTATGGGCCTTTACCTTATGGAATTCGACTATTTTCCCTTGGGACGCCATGAGCTGGAGTTGGCCCACGATATGTTGGAGGAGGTCTCTGTGCTTGTGGTAGGTGAGAGACATGGGGGATCGGATAGCTTAACGGATTTGGTACAAGGATGTGGCGCTGTCCACAGCTATCTTGGTCTGTCTTTTCACTAGGGCTCCATAAGTCCCTGCCAGTTCGGCTCTGTTTATGGTGTTTGTGGGACCTTCTCCAGCCGGGTTAATGGTGATGTCCTGTTGATCGGGAGTGGCGCTCGGGATGTGGAGGCCAGCGCCAGTTAGCTGAACTTTCCTGCCTTCTTTGAGGCTGGTTTCAATACAGCTGCCATCAGTGTAGGCTATCTCCCTCCAATTGTGCTTCAGCGCGCTGTTTTCTTGGAACCACTGGAGGCAATTGCATGCGTCCACTGGGTCTACCTCCGTTGCTCTAGGGATGTCAGTGTCCCTTGGAGAACGTTGGAAGGAGCTTGATCCTATCATGGGCTGGGCATGGCTCAGCTCTCCTTGACCTTCTTCCACCCTATCCCCACATGGGGGAGGAGGCTGGGTCAATGTTGCGGTTAGCAGGGGGTTGGCCCTGGCTTGCGGGTGTTTTTCTACATGTGCGAGGGTTGTGCGGAGCAGTCTGATGAGGAGGTCCTGTTTCCACCCGATTTGCTCGGACTGGGCTTCTTTGTTCCACGCAACGATTATGTCCATGTGGCATTTGTGCATGGGAGGCGGGGTTGCTCCTTGCGTCCAACTCTCCTCTTTCCACAGGGGGATAGGGGAGCTCTTGGTGCTAGCTATTCTTGTACAATATTTCGGGTATTTGTCCAACCGCTTTTGGTATGAGGGTTTGCCTGACGACTTCATCCCCCTGGGCAGGTACAAGACAGTAGCTGTCGGTTCCCTGGTCATATCTGCAGACCATACTGCCCATCGGACTGCTTTCTCGAGGGATGGTTGTCCTGGTTTGGGAAGGCATGTGAGTACCCTGTCCACCTGTGTTGGAAGGCATTTGTTTGTGCTTGGAAGGCCTGGTCCCTCGGGTATATACTCCAATAGGTGGTGGCGTGATCTCTAACTTGGAGGGGGCTAGAGAACCGTTCCTTGTAGGCGCCAAAGTGCGTGTCTATCAACGCTCTGAATTGTGGTGGGATGCTGAAATTGTCCTGCATTTGTTTGTTCTGTGTCTTTGTCCCCTCCTTGTGTCTGATGATGAGGTCAACCATTTCCTCTTCAAAGGAGGATGGGGGAGGCGTCATTTTAGCATGGATGCCTTCATCTGCAGCCTGTTCATACAATCTTCTGAGGGTGATGAGTCTGTCTTTGGCGATTGTCCCGACGCACCGGCCGTTCCCCTTGTACACGCATGCCATCTCTGTAGTCATGATTTGGGTGGTACTCTTAAGGTTCCATGTCTCAATCTCTCTCACTTCCATTTTACACTCTCCCGTTGGCGCATCGATGTCCAGTTGCGGGTTAATTGGCTCCATATCGAAGGTTATCATTTCCCGGATATTGTCTCCCAGGGTGGTATCCCAACTGCTGTGATTTTGGTGAAACCCTTGTTGGGCCATGTTAGACAAGTGCCTATCTAGCATGGTGCCTTCGGAGGTCCTCGCTGGTGGCTGGTCGTGGTTTTCAGACACCCATTGTCGTAGGAGGGCGGCCGTGTTTTCTTCGGTAAGGAGCATCTCTTCAGGTTCCCAGCTAGGCTTCCATGTGACTCTAACCAGCCCCTCCACTTGTGTGGTGCTAGTTGCATGTGTGCATGCCGGGCATGTCCATTTGTCTTGGGTGGGTCTCCAGTCCACTGGTTGGCCTAGGCATTGGACATGATAGTACTTGTACCATACGTCGCATGTGATGATGTCATCATAACATCCCGATGCGTCATCGTACTGCAGGCTGTGTGGGTTCCAACAACCTTCGCATGCTGCAACACCTGCCCAATCGTGGGCATGCAGGTCTTGACCAAGTCCTAGAGTCTTCCGGCAACAAGCCTCTATCTTCTCTGGTGTGTACCCTGCCATGCCATGGTATGGGATGGCCCATTCATCAATGATGCTTGGGTGCCATGTGACTTGATATTGAATTTGCTTGATTCTGTCTTTCCCTTTTTGGTAGCGTCCTTTGCTTGGCTCTGTGACCATCCTCCAGCCTGTGATGGCTGCTACTTGGTTGGTGTGCCCATACATCTCTTGTATGACTGTTGCCGCCCTTTCTCCTTCTGATATTTTGCTTTTGGCGAATGCAAAAATGTGCTCTGCCTCCTTCCTTTTGTAGTCATGTCTGGTACATAGGCATGTTCCTGTTGTCTGGCACTTTCTGTGTGGGGCCGCAATCTCTTTCCGTAGGCTCGTTATTGACGAGCATCCTTGTCTTTTCTTGTCTCTGTGGAGGGTAGGGTCCTTGCGCCAGTGTTGTTTCTTCTTGCTGCCTTGCTGTCCCGTCAGGTTTGCTCTGCCCTTTTGTTGTTGGGTGGGGTCTGGGATATCAGCGAGGTCTCCCGGTCTCTCTGTTTCTGTTGTTGTTGGAGTGCCAATGTCCTTGGTATTCAGGTACTGGGTGATTAATGTCTGGTCAGGGTGAAGGGGAGCCTGGGGGGTCAAGTATCTCATACTGCAGTCCTTGTCCATTCCTGAGAGCCAGTTAAGAGGCATGCATAAAGGAGAGTTGATGCCAAACAGCCAGGTCCCTTGACGTATGGTCATGACCTTGTCGCCGCATCTGAAAAGGACATTAGCTGTTTAGATATTGCATGGGTTTTGTCCACTGGGGTCCCAACCTGCTTTGTGCCCTTGCGCCTCAATGACTGATTGTATCAGCTTTTGCAGCGATCCTGACAGCTTGCACTTCTCCACCGCTTCTTCACATCTTGTTTGCCGTCTCAAATAAAACACTCAGCCTCTTTCCTCCTCTTATCCCTCCTGGCGCCTACCGTCCCTTACTTGCTGAGTTTCTACATTATTATTGTTATCCCTCTTTAACCATTCCTCCCCTTTGGACATGTATGGATACGAGGTGCAATATTAGCAGATATTTGTGTGCCTCTAGGAAAATGCATGATCAGCTGCATGAATGATGGATATCCTCCACTTCCGCCACAAATTCCCTCGGTTGTATACAGTTTACCCTTCAAATATCACTTCTATTTCCTCGTGCTATACCCGCTCTGTAGGCAGCCACAAATCTCACTTCCATATGATGTTCCTGCTACTCACACGTTTTTGTTGTTTACACTCCACAGTTGTTTGCTCCTCTTCCGACCGGGCAGAGCTGCTGCTACACCAGCTGATCAAGAGCCAGGTGCCAAGACACGGCCTGGGTCAAGATCCGCGTGGCGGTGGATCTGCTGCTGTACCAGCTGAGCAAGGGGTGCCAGGATGCGGTCCGTGTCAAGATCCGCGTGGCGGTGGAGTGCTTGGAGGTGGCCTGGGTTCATATCCACATGACAGCGGAGCTGCTGCTGTTCCAGGAGGAAATTCAGGTCAGTGATTGTTGGGTTAGAGGGTTAATGGTTTAGGTGGCTCGTGACTGGGGCAAGAGCATGGCCATGAGAAATGACAGGGGAAGTAGCTAAGTTAGCAACAGCAGTATCAGGAGGTCTGACAACTGGCAAGCCAATTTGAGACAAGAAGAGCAGGATGTGAGTCGTTGGATTGGCAGATTGGCTCCTCCTTTCCTCGCCTTCACCCATGCACGCACTCTCGCTTTCTCTTTCATATTCATGCATTGCACTTGCACCTGCATTATACTTCACATTCCCTTTTCCAACCTCTCCATAGACTCATGCAGTTAAGCCGAGCTTATTATTACCTTTTTGCTCTTGCCTTAGCCTGATGTCGCTTTGCCTCCCTGCCGGAGATCACAGTCCAGGCCTGGCTGGAGAGTGGAGACGGTCTATGCCTAGCTGGTGACGGCTTGTTCCAAAACGATTAATCAGATCATTGACCATTAGCGCATGTGTTTATAAAGGAATATTCAAGCCTGCCTTGCTTTGCTTTCTTCTGCTCCGCCCGTTATGTGCATAGGTCTGGCCAGAGAAGGTATGTCGCCAACAAGCTGCATGTCTCCAAGCTGATCAGCATCATGGACATCATGGACATCCAAGACCAGTAGGTGAGTAACAGAGTGTGGGGTGAATGCGGTGCGCATCAAATTGTGGCACTCATCACAGCAGCCTTGCGTTAATGGGTTGTGCAAGGGGGATGCATGAGGAGGATAAGCCAAGGAAAGCTTCAGTTCTAACTGGGAAATGGGGGATGTTTTGCTTAGCGATAATGTACTACTTCACCAGTTGTGCCATGAAAGTACATATGATACAAGAAGCAGGTGCAGTCTGCATCACACATGGTGAGTAAATAGCTCCATGCCAATGCATTGTGATTTGCATGCGACTGCATTGAGGCTTGGGCTGAAATGCACAATGGACGCATGAATAAGCGAACGTTGGTTCAGGAGCCTGTGTAAGTGTAAGTGACACACCCTGGCGGAAGTCTGAATGTGGTCGCGAAGATCGCAGCCTTACAAATTGAGTGCCCTTTTGTGGTGGTGGCTTAATAGTCCACTCTCATAGCCTGCACCATTTGAGACAGCTGGCCTCCTATGATACAGCTACACTCACAGCCACCTTACCCCCCCTCCCCCCGTAAAGGCTTCAGCCTTACCCTGGCACGCTCCATTGCCTCACTCCCCTTCTCCAACTTGGCTACTTCCATACGTGTCCCCTTTCGAACTTGCACTTTTTTGGATTCATCTCAAGCATTTAAACCGGGGCCACTTTGTCAACATTCACAGGGTCATGCTTGAAGGAGGGGAATCGACTCTTCCTTGCAATCATACGCATGTGACGGGGCTGGTCATCTCCTCTTTAAAGTTTGCATATAGCGTGTTATGTGAAGTATTGTGAAGTTTTTACAGTCCAGCGGGGCATCACATTTGATGCATGGGACTTGTGCCCGTAAACCGGTACAAGCACTAAATACGCTAGGACAGCGAGCGAAAACCAGTGACCCCCCTGGGCAAGCAACCAACACACAAACACAGAGCAGTAGCGTGGGGATGAACCCCATAGTGCAGAAGATGATTCATGTTTCCTGCCCTAAAGGTCCCTGCTCTGATCTCAAGCCGACTGTTGCACCCCCAACCTTGAGCCAGCCCCGAGACCACCTTTATAATCCTATACATCCCCCCTCCTTCCATGCCCGCCAACAGGACGAAACCCCTGTCACGGAGCAGGCGAGCAAGGCCTTTGTCAACGACGCCTTCATGTCCAACCAGCTGGGCACCTAGGTCCTTCAAGTGGTCGCTCGACGGGAGAAGCTTGTGGAGCGCATGCATGCCCGCTGGCAGTCATCCCCAGCAATGATGAGCAAGGGGTCGATGCTCGGGGCAGATTCGTCCTGTTGTAGTTGCTTCTAGCGGGGTGTGGGTTTAAAACCTGAGTGTACCAGTACAGAAACCCGACAGAAACCCTAAACCCTTAGGGCATTGCTGCTGCCAGCTTCTTCCTAGGGTTGGAGAATTGGAGCCCCCACGGTCCAAGCCCCTCTGGTATTACAGCATTTATAACATTTTGTATTTCATGTCAGGGATGTACAACCAAATTTGACTGCCCTTGCTGCCTAAAACGCACTTCTTCAGATTTAAGAAGCTATAACTCTGACACTGCAGCTTTTCTGGCTTGTTGGTCCATCGAGGGGCTGAGCTTTATTGTCCTCCAGTATATATATTTGTTGGGCTCCTACCACCTTAGCTGGGCTGCTCCACGCACGGCCACCACTTGGCTGATTCACAAACTTGGCTCCCCCCCCAGCGGCATGATAGGCCATACCAGAGCCCCGGCCTTCGGCTGAAGACTGGATTGTAGCTGAATTGTAGCTGAAGGTTGCTATCCCATGCATCAGAACAGTTGCAGTATGCCGTTGGCTGGTCCAGGCTGTCGGCTGCAAAGGTAGCCCCATCTCATCGACGGCAGCCATGTCGACTTTCTCGTGGTCTGCCAGCTGCTTCGTCCCGTTCTATAGGAGGACGTCGTTACCCCCATGCACTGGTATTTCACCCATGCTGACTGTGACAAAACCAAGACAGGTGCACGGCCGTTGGTCCAAGGTTGCAAGATAACAATGGATATGTTCGTCTTTGTGAGCCCATCTCTGTACGCTGTTAATGTTTTGTTTGCCGTCGAAAAAACGTGTACCGTACCGGTGTGTGGGCTCGAGGTATGGAGCCAATTGTGCCGCCAGAGCCTGTCCCACATGATCACATCAGACCTTCGACAAGTGATCCCCGACGACAACTGAATATAATCTCCCAAGGTTAAGGCATGCATCAGCTGCCAGGAGCGGGATACGCCCGAAATCTCAAGATCCTAGAGCAACGGTAAGAAACTCGCATAATCCTCTCGTCCTCACGCAGCCTGTCTTCACGTTGAATCCTAAATTGCAGGTGAAATATGGAGTTGTTGAAGCTGGCGGGGAAGCAAAAGCAGACGAACGCATGCCCTGCCTCAGATCTGGCGTGAACCTCACTTCAGACCGACGGGGGAGATGCGACAGAGGACACGCAAACGAGAAAGGTTGGATATCCGCGACTTGTATCAATGCTAAAAATGCCAGGTGGTCTGCCCTCCCACTCGAAATTTGACTACAGGTATGCCTGACTTAGACCACCTGGCTGATGAGTGACTGCTATCTCACGTGACCTTCAACTTCTGATGCCGCAGAGGATATCAGCCAAAGGACATCAAGGGTTTCCTTGTGAATCCTGGTTCATCATCAACTATGCTGTCGGCAGCAGGACTGATTAAGGTATTGCGAGAATGCGAGAGCTTTCGTTCTTTGTCGCATGGGCCTTGGTCATCACGCAAGAAAACCATCAACCAAACACGGAATAATAAATGTTCAATATGCAATCTGCACCTATACCCCCTCTTCGCAGGCAGTTGAGTATTTTTGTCCTTAACAGCCTCTGCATTGGCCGATGGTGGCTGTTGTTTGAAGGTACGTCGATGCTTGCATGGAAGATGCTTGATTGGTTTTCTGGCTTCCAGCCATTTTTGGCTAAAAATCTGATTGCAAATCTATATATGCGAGTGTTTGCTAACTTCAAACCCCTCGTGATGCAGGGTCCTAATCAATGCTGGCACATTTAGCTAGCATTACTGGGCATTGCAGCCTAGCAAAGAGGGTGCCAAGCATTTGCTTTAACGACCAGGCATGCTCTCTTGCTGGAGGTTTCCATGCAACTGGATTTTTGCCCTAGGCAAGTATCTGCTGTCTTGGTCGCCTGAATTGTGATGACATGTTACCAGTGATTTTTAGGTCATCATCTTCTTATAAATTCCTGACATCTTGTTTCATTTTTTCCTCTTAGGTTTTGTACACGATGCCAATGAAGAAGAAGATTTATTCTGGAGTTAGCCATGCCGCTAGCCTCTTAGCTGTCTTAAGAATCTGTTAGATTGGCGTCCGTTGTGAACATGGCTAGTCCCATTTTTTTCTTGATTTGACTTGACTTGTGCATGCTTAGGATTGATTCACAGGGAGTGATTTTGTAAGAAAGCTTGAACACAGCTTGATCCAAACTGCAAGACCCCTCTAGATTAAATTCGCTTGATTCAAGCAATAGTCCGCCTGAACTCCGGATTGATTCAGGCCGTCTGATTTGTGTAGTAACGCCTGATTATGGCTTGTTTCAAACCGTTTGATCACCGCTTGAAGTGTGCTTGATCCAATCCGCTTGAATTGCGCTTGAACACCACTTGATTTCGGCATGATTCAACGTGCTTGAACAACCCTTGATTTCGGCCTGATTCAGACGCGCTTGAATACCCCCTGATTCCGGCCTGATTCAGACGCTCGTTTCAGTCGCTTGATTCATCAGACGTTAGGCCGTCTGAACTCCGGAATGAATCAAGCGCCCGTTTCAGACGGGAATTTCACTGATTCAAGCGTATTTCAAGCGGCCTCATGTTACCGACGAATGCAAATGAACGGGAACGTGCCATGGGGTAAGCTGTAGGATCCACGCTGCCGCGACCTGACTTCCCAGAGGCTGCCAGAAGGGCAGCCTTGGGCAGGTGCATGGATTCGTGGGCATCGAGTGCGTGGTTCACAGTGGCACTTGAGTGTGCCAAAATATTACCGGATGAAATGGTGCGCAGAGCATGGTTGTCAGGCCAGGACAGGGATCCTGTGCTTGGTGCAACTTTAATGTCCAGCCACTACGCACTTGCTACTGCAGGGAACGCATGCTCTGGCAGTGGAGAGGTGGCAGCGACGTACAGGCAGTGCCTGGGAGAATCCGCTGCGGCAGATTGGGCCGATGCAGCGCAGGAACCAGGTGGGAATGCGCCTGTGGCCAAAGCAGATGATGGCAGTGTTGAGAGCACTGACAGTGTGGGAGAATGTGATCCACCTGGTTTCGGGGCAGGGACCCCAGCCAAGGTGGATGTGTGGTCAGATGCACCAGTATTGAGATACCTACGTGAGAGAATACACGCTCCAGGAACGGAGCTAGGAGAGCAGGCAAGGGTACAGCGCAGAGCCGCTCCTTTTCTGTGGGAATCAGAGAGGGGAGGAGTATTGATACGGCTTATGCCTGACGGAAGACGATGTGTAGTACCCAGGCCAGAGGACAGGCTGGCAGTTATCCAGGAGGCCCATGCTGGTACGGGCCATTTTGGCAGCCACCGCACAGCTTTCATGGTCATGCAGCAGCACTGGTGGAGGGGGCTCAGGGCAGCAGTCAGGAAGGTGGTGCAGGAGTGCGGTGTGTGTGATCGGGCCAGGGCGTCCACATTCAATCACATACAGCCCGACCTGCATCCGCTGCCCATCGAGTAGTTATTCTTCCGGTGGGGTGTGGATCTGTGTGGACCATTCACCACCACGCCCAGGGGCAATCGATTTGTGATGGTGTGTGTGGAGCATTACTCCAAGTGGGTGGAGTTAATCCCCATTCCAAGCAAGGCGTCAGATGTGACGGCCTTGGCATTCTTCCAGAATGTGGTAGCGCGATTCGGGGGCTGCGCAGAGGTGGTGACGGACCAGGGGACAGAGTTCCAGGGAGAATTCCAGGACATGTTACTGGATTGCTTTATTGATCACCGCACCACTTCTGCCAATCACCCCCAGGCAGACGGGCTGTCCGAGAGGGCAGTCCAGACTCTCAAGACAGGACTTCGCAAATGCTGCCAGGAGGGCAGCAGCGACGATTCCTGGGACAAGATGGTACCATGGGTGGCGCTGGGCTTTCGCTGCTCGCCGCAGCAGGCTACGCGCATGGCGCCCTACGAGGTTCTTTTTGGGCAGAGACCCACGTTCCCCTCCAGAGTGGGGGCGGACCTATGGAGCACCGCCAAGGTGGCAACAGCAGAGGAGGCAGCGGACCTGCTCCTGGCCAGGGTGGCTAGGATCAAAGAGGCGCTGCCAGTTGCGGGTGAGCACCTAAAGATCGCACAGCACCGCGATAAGCTGCGCTATGCAAGGATCAGGGGAGGAGGATACGTCCCCCAGATCAGACGTTTCGCAGAAGGCGATTACGTGTATGTCAGATATTCATCGGAGCGCCGTAGCCTGGATCCTAAGGCTAGGCCAGAGATCCTGAGAGTTAAGAGGCTGGGAGAAACAGGCACACTGGTGTTGGAGGGAGCAGACGGTTTGACAGTGACAGAGAACGCTGTCAACTGCTCCCCGTGCCACTTGCCCAACCTCCGAGGAGTGGTCGATTTCAGTGGGGCAAGGCCCAATAACAGCTTGTCTTGTGAGGTGTGCCAACTGCCAGATCGCGGAGATGTGATGTTGTTGTGCGATGTCTGCAACACAGGTTGGCACATGGATTGCTTGGTACCAACACTTGATGAGGTGCCTGAGGGCGATTGGTTGTGCCCACGTTGCCAGCCGGACGACAAGGTCACTGGGCCCGCTGAGATAGCAGGGCCCGCTGCAGAGCCAGAGCGCAGCGCAGCCGTCCAGGGGCGGCCAAGCCCAGCTACCAGAGCAGCAGCCAGGGTGGCCCAGGATGCCGACATCATGGATAAGCCGGAAGTGGAGGTTATGGCCACTAACCCGGCCACGCGGCAAATGGAGCGGGGCATTGCAAGGCCAATGGCGAACGGGTTGTACGACATCTCGTACACCACTGGCCGGGGAGAGGCCAATGTCACCCCGAGGGCAGTTGCCAGACGGGCCAAGGTGGCCAAGGAAGCAGCAAGGGAGGAGGATGAATCGGCACTTGAAGGGTGCACCGATACCTGAACCTCAGGGAAGGCCGAGCCCAGAGCGGCAAGGCCGCTGAGCATGTGACGGTACTCACACCGTAAGCGGCAGGAAAGGGCAGAAGGCTGAGCAGCAGAAGACACTTTCAGGCGCAGCGCACCTGGGCCTAGTAAACGGCAGGTGCTGGGCCGGCGGCCAGCGGGTCAATGGCGGATTATGCTAGGTGGCGACAAGACCTAGAGCAGCGACGGGTTATGAAAATTTGTTTCTCAAGGGCCGCAGCAGCAAGGCTGCGGTGGTACATATGATGGAGCATGGACGACAAGACTTGATTTTGTGGAGTAGTGATAGTACCCAAGGGGGCAGAAACCGCTACTGCGGCACGCATTTCCTGTGGCCTTGAAGACCAGGCGTCTATGGCGCAGTGGGGCGAGAGCAGCGGTTATACTTGGCCTGGCCTGATGATTCTGATTACCAGCCAAGTTGGTGCTGAGCAGCTGAGATGCTTAGAATGACGCGCAGTATGTGCGCATTGCTTGCAGAAGATTATGTGAATTTTGCCTTGAAGACGGCCTGAACCAGGCAGATGTGTGTATATAGCCTGAACCAGGCAGAGGCGGAGAAGGCCTGAACCAGGCAGATTTGCTTTGATACTTTGATCTTCTGAGGGGTACATATTGCCAGAAATTTCTTCCTAACAGTACCGACCCCTTTTTTCGGCTCCCAGCGCATGCCCGATAGGCTAAACGCTGAGGAGCGGGGGGGCGAGTGAACTAGTAGGGGCGGTACCCACGAAACAGGGACACCCAGACTTATCCCTAGGCAGAGAGACTTCCTGCTAGGGCTGAACCTTACAAGTAGCCAGTTAACAGCTCTTGTCTGAAGTACAAGGAGCCTGTTTGTGAGTAGAAGGACACCTCTCTAAGGCGCCTTTACCGTAGATTACGGAGTTTACCATATTGGCGCGTTTACTGCTTTAGTATAGTGATAAAGGATTTTGATTCTTCTGTTTAAAATAATATTCGATAGCCGGCATAAGCATTGGCCATGGAGGATTTATCGCCCAACGCACCCCTCCGGACCCTGAAACCCTCTAACGCGTTAGAATCTAACGCTGTCCATTACGACACTCACCATGCTGCTTCACCATGCTTTTGTTTTGGTGCGACATAGCTGAAGGTTGCTAAATTTTACTTAAGTGTGCCACTCATGCCCTGAATTCTTTCATAAATGCTACACATCCGGGACCTGCTCAAAAAGGCTCGGCCGCGTCGGCGCCCAACAGTTTGGTCGGGAGGAAAGAAAGGAAGGCAAGGAGGAGAAACAAAGGAGATGGGAAAATATTAAAGCCTACCCCAAAAAAGGAAAGGAAGTCCGGAGAATCCCTAGCCCCTTAGGTCTGAGACTCTGAGTGAAGCTTAGTAGTAGATTAACGGAGGGGATAGGAAGCAGAGGAGAAACAAAGGGAAAAGATCTTCCCCCGAATGGAAAGCAGAACCGCAGGCCCTAAAGACGCCTTCGCAACCTGACTTTCCAGGCTGCACAACGGCAGAACTTGTTGTACATAGTGTATTCGGGCCTGCCGGACCCTTTCCTCGACAGCCCGCTGGTCTTCTCACGTTGTCCCCGTTAAAGGAAAGGCACTCGAAGTGTTAAAAGTACCAGTCTAGCTACCAAGCATCCAGAAAAGAACAAAAGGTTTTACTTTGATGAGTTGGAGATGTTTCCCAATATCCATCACCATTCATGGAAGTCAGCTACCGTAGTTTTTAACGGCTTTGATTTTTGATGTTTTTTTTTTAGATATCAAACCAATCAATAAATCCAGTAGTTTCAGTTACAAAACAAAACAGGAACCCATGCAAAACCAATAATTTGGGGTACACCAGGGTTTTTAGCCACGTTTTCGCCCCCATTCTCTGTCAGAGCGAACCAATCTCCATTTAAAATGAAGGGGCAGTTACAATTATTTGAGGCAATCGATAGAGCGAAGGCCACAGGTAGAGCTGCAGATCATACTTTCCGGTACAGATGACGACCTAGTGATCACAGGCGGCATTACCCTGTCCCGACCTTTTCCTCGTTTCCCCATTCCTCTCCTTCCGATCAATGAAATGAGGGCTAAGTAAGCAAGGCAAAGGAGTGCGTGAGGCTCAGGGCAGCCCCACTCGGCACTCGTTGAACACCCACCTCTTCGCGTTCATAGAGCGGGTGAGGCTGATGGCTGTTGCTAGGATGGAACCGCCCGCGTCCCTACCACAGCAGAAGCAGAGGCAGCGTGGGGCTTACAGCGACTGGACTCCATTGCCCATGCATCTAAGGGGAGTAAGGGCGATGGAGTCCAGTCGCTGAAATACATCAATTAATATACCTCATGTCGACGCAGTGAAGGATAGCTTCTGGTGTCGGCCGCTCAAGTCGACAGCTGTCGTCCTCATAAACACACGCGCTGCTCCTCGTTGGTACAGAGAGAGCGAGACTCTTGATACGCAATTGTAACTGCTGGACAGTTGCTTAGCTCCTAGAAAAGTATGGAGTCCGGTATGGCGATATAGCATGCCTGCGAAGACGCGTGGTAAAGCAGACGACGTGCTCAATGCATGTAAGATCTGAGAGTCAGATCTCCGCCAGGCAGTACTGAAGTTACCCATCAGCTTCCACTCCCTGCAATAGGAACAGCTCTAGGCAGCAGTCAGGGGCTACCGCTGGGAACAGGGCTCCTCTGCAGCCCATGTTGCTGGCCATGCAGCGCCCTATGCGGCGATCTCCCATGCAGTGCCCTCCTCTTTCCCAGTGTGCATGGTGTCACCTGTCTGCAGGCCGGCGGGATCTAAGTGGACATTCATCCACTTCCAGCCTCAAGCAGCAGCAGAAAGCCGGGGAGAGGCGGGGGACCTCATCAGCCCCTGCCAATTGGCCGCCGCAGAACAAAAGCTTACGGAGCTGGCGTGTCGCCAATGGCTAAGCTGCTGCTATGGCGGCGGTGACGAGGGCCACAAGTAACACCGTCTCAGAACCCAAGACCGACATGTCTCCCCAAGCTGCAACCGCAGCCGCAACCGCAGGCCCGACTGCAAGGTACCACCTACCAGCGGGGGCGCAGTAGCAGAAGGGCAGGCCAGGGACCCCAGAGCAAGGCATGGATGAGCGCCGTGGCGTCATCCTGGCGTCGCACCAGGAGCATCGCCTCCAGGGCGGACTAGGAGCCAGCGTAGGCATCATCTTGGCAGCATAACGCCATGACTTGTAAGAGGTTTAGGGTTTAGGCAGAGGGTTTAGATAGCACCCTATCGCTCATGTTCCTCACCTCCTGCCCTTCACCTCCTGCCCGTAATGCATAAAATGTAGGAGGGTGCCCTATCACTCACTCGTGGCATAAAGCGTCTCATAAATAGCTTTCAATGCCTTCTGGATACATGTCACTTGCCTTGGGCACCTTGCACGCCATTGAGCCTTGAACAGGCAGATGAGCTGGTTAGGCTTGCCTCATGCGCTGTTCATCCGCCAGCTCAACTGCGCATCTGCTTATCTGCGCCAGGGGGAGGCCGGCATCATGAATGCGCGGCCATCGTACAGACTGCATGAGCCCCATGTTGGTAGGATGCTGCAGATAATCAGTCGTAGAGTGAATGAGAAATGCCGTCATGAGTCGTGACCCCCTGGAGGCGAGGCCGTGGCTCGAGTAAAAGATCCTTGAGATCAGGCATAGTCGCCACTGCGTTTGCATACTAGACCACCTTCGATAGGCCGCTGTGCGGCCACAACTGTGCCGATGGAGACCCAACATTTGCCTGCCCACGGCCAGAGGCTTCAGCAGTAGGGCTATAATCCGCCAAGCCACCCTGGCTGTAGCCCGTGTGCACTGATGCTGGATTGTAGCTGAAGCATTCTAAGGTGTTCTAGCTTTTGTGCATGATCTGGTCGAACATGTTGAGGGCTAGCTCGTAAGGGCTAGGTATTCCGCAGGTCAATGACATTACACCACTGAATACCCGTGCGTAGGTATTCTAGCTTCCTGTTAATTTGACCCTTTTTCTTTTGTCCCTCTCTTCCTTTCTCGTTGTCCCTATATTTCCAGACCAGAAAGTTGGGTGCCCTCGAGGCCGAGTCTTTTAGAGCAGGGCCCAGAGATGTTATGTCACAATCTCGACTACTCTCAGATAAACAGTGATGCATGATGGTCTCGCTCTGTCTTGTGCAATGTGCTGCATCATCTCAGCATGCAAATGATATTGCACCTCTAGGCCCCTGCTCAAAAGGCTTAACCTGGGCGGGCCCTAGCAGATGTGGTCGACATGCGCTATACGTCTTTAGATAATCGGAGGGACAAAGGAGCCCCCTAAAGGGAGTCACTCTTAAGGGCAGCCCTAGGGCAGCCACCTTAAGGGCAGCCACATAGCTGAGAAGTACTGGTAGCCTCTAAAGAGGATTGGGGAATCTGATACCGTTTTATTGTTTGGTTCTTTTTTGTCCCGCTTTTTTTTCCATGTTTTCCCATAAGTTTGCAACGAGACTGTTGGACGCAGCCTTTTGAGCATGGCCCAGAGATGTTACCGCATTAACATATGCACCACAACATCCCTCCTACACATGCTCAAGCCTTATGAGTGACTGCCTATCGAGGACACCAGATTCCAAATTCCTGCCTCAGCACATATGAATAATATTATGTGGGTATGGACTATGGATGCACCTTGGATTGGGTGCATCCATAGGCCTCCCGGAGGGCGCCACGGATTTTCAGTAGTTGTACCAGGGCAGGCATGGGTGGGAGGCTCTGGCTTTTGTTGAGGACGTGGTAGACTTCGTTGAGGGCTAGTCTGCTGTCTTGTTTTTTGCCGACCTGGGGACTGGCTCTTTCCCTTTTTGTCTCTCTCTCGCTTTCAGAGGCAGGGATCCTTCGGTCTGCCTTTCCGATTTCTGTTGGGGTGTTTTCTTTGCCCATTGTGCGCCTCTCTGTCTCTCTTCTAGCCTTTGCTTCCTTTCCTTTTCCTACCAACCAGACAGGACGTCGGAGAGCCCGTAGGCAGGGGTGGGAGGCCCTGGATTTTGTTCATTTAGTTGAGTTTTTTGAAGGCTAGTCTCTTCAGGGGCAGGGGATACGGTTTGCCCGACCTTTGTGTTCTTTTTGTTTAGTGGGTGAACTTGCTATCCTTTCTCTCCTCATATGCCTTCGTCCTTGACTTTCCTAGCTGTATTTTTGTTTGCCGACGTGGCCGAGCTTCATTTCAGCATGGCCCAGAGGTGTAATGTCGTTAACCTTGGATTGGCTTGCTAGGTTCTGTCCCCTCACATAGGAGGCTGGCATGAGCGCAGTAGCGCACCATGGTCATGGCTGGCATGAGCGCAGTAGCGCACCATGGTCATGGCTGCGCAGGGTCGCTGGAATCGAGCATGGTCACATCCTATCAGCCCCATGCGGCCGTGTGTCAATCATGGCCCGGGTGGTATGCATCATCCGTAATACATCTCACTTCGTTTAATACACTTACATATACAAGTACTGATGAATACCATATAACATATATGGTTGTTTGCGCGAGGGAAACCCAGGGGGCACTGTTCTTTCTCGCATTCTCTGATCTACGGCAGTGCTTGAGCCTTTTGCGGACACCTGTTCCTTGCCGGAGGGCGCACATGGTGCAGTGAGCTGATGGAGGCGTTGAAGGAGTTGGAGCATGGAGCAGCTGCCCCCAAACTGTGTGAGCAGTCTCTGACATGCAGCCGCTCCCCGTCCCAGAGGCGCTTCACCTGGTGGACGCAGACTATCAGCAGGTGCATCTTCAGGCGACTGCCATAAGCCGTCCCCAAACTGCGTCAGGCAGCGGCTGACCTACAGCCTCTACCCGTCACAGAGGTGCTAGCGCTAGAGGACGCAGCCTAGGAGCATAGGAGCGGGCGCAGTTGGAGATGGTCGACCGGGGGGACCCCAGGGACCTCGCCGCCGAACACAGGTCTGGTGCCGCTTACCACACCCGGTTTCAGCCTACGGCAGCAAGCGCCGTACTGGCGCATGCTAAGGGCCGCACTAGCTAAAGGGCGTGTTCCCGTGTGCACAAATTCAATGTTGCGCCTCGGGGAGGTCAGCACAGCCGACATTAGAGGACGGCGCAACGATGAGCAGCGTCACACTCGATGCTGGGCTAAGGGACATGGCAAGCATGTAGAGGATGCACTCCATGCTTGCTTCCAATGCCCTAGCAACAAGGCGGTACTTAGAGAGCGGGGTGGGCTGGTTCTCCGAATGACGCAACAGACTTTCACCAGCTCTACCGGGGTAGGCAAGGGTGT
This sequence comes from Limnomonas spitsbergensis, assembly GCA_037349105.1. Taxonomy (NCBI): domain Eukaryota; kingdom Viridiplantae; phylum Chlorophyta; class Chlorophyceae; order Chlamydomonadales; genus Limnomonas; species Limnomonas spitsbergensis. The sequence goes on from JAYJMM010000120.1 coordinate 6,540,654, forward strand.
GAAGACCTGGCTTTTGTGGAAATGTTGTCGAACTTGTTGAGGGCTGGTCTCTTGAGGGGCTGGGGATACAGTGTGCCTGTCCTTTTCTGCTGTTGTTGTTGTTTGGAAGGTGGACCCTCTTCCCTTTCTTTTCTCTCTTGCCTTCTTACTCGAGTTACCTACCTAGCTGACTTTTTGTTTGCTGACGTAGCCGAGCTTCAGCTTTTGAGTAGGGCTGAACCTGTTGGTTGAAAGCTGAACCTGTTGGTTGAAAGTATACCAATGTTTCTGTTTTCAAGTTCAAGTCAGTGACAACACCTGACCATGGAAAAACACAGAGCAACAAAAATAGAGGTGGTCCTGGATATGCATAAACGCAGGTGCAAGTAAATTGAAGGTGTCTCGCCCCTAAAGTCGGTCATAACTGACAGGCGAGCCACATCTGATTGAGCAGTAGTACGCAGTAGTACCCACACATAGCTTCTGGTTAGGTAGACATGGACATTAGTTATTGAATCGTTCAGCGTGTGCACATACAAAGTGGTAGGTGCTAGCGTGATGCTTCTTAAACATGCTTCATTTGTTCTTCCTCTCGTTGGGACTCTCAGGCGGCCAATCAACAGGAACATGCCCTGCGAGCGCAACACTCATCGTTAGGCTAACTTGTGGCAACAAGCATGGTAACATGCACATGCCATCTGAGAGGCACCCCATATCACAACATTTATTCGGGTGTGCATTATTTGGCCCGCATACAACTCAGGCTTCCCCATGTGGAGGACATAAATGTTGGACACAGCAACAGTTCATTATGGACAGAATACCCCAGTGCCCCAGTTGCAATCCAACGCAGCAACGACCAGCAGCTATCGTAGTCAGAAGAACAGCATCACCACATACCGGTTCCATCAATTCATATTTTCTACCAATGACTGAACTGATACAGCACATGCACATCCCCCCGCCCATGCAAATACTTGCATACAAATAGTCCATGTGGAAACCCAGAGTCTACGGGCTGGACTCATCATGCATGCTGCATGCTCCCACCCACCCCTGACCGAGCGAGTGTGTATCACCCACCTCCTTCACTTGGACCTCTGGACAGAACTGAGTTGTCATCTTCCACCAGCTTCACGATCTTCAGGAGTGGTAGCTTCTCCCTGGGACTGTTGCTGCTTGACGAAGGGCCCTCTGCAGTGCACAGGGGTGCCGAAAAGCTTCGTCCTACAATTATTATTCCGAGGAGGAGAGGGCAGCCACGACAAGAACCCTGGTCTGGAGGACATTCACCTGAGCCCTCTGTATTTGACGCCCCCGATGAAATATTGTTTTGTTCTCCTGGCTGTACAGACACCCCTCTTCCAAACAGAGTTGCGAGGCCGCAAGTGCGGAGATATTTGCATATGTCCGTCCCTGTCAGGTAAAAAGGGAAGGTGAGTTAAATCTCAAGTTTAACAAACCAGGGCAGCATGCGACTGGACTAAAACTCACAGACTTGTACCACTTCCGAGGGCTGCACCGGCTCGAGGGCTCGAAGACGACGACACTCCTCAATATGCCACTCCAGAACCTCGATAGGGATGCTGTTATAATTAAATGATGTACCTAATTTACATAGGGCTCTGCTGGCTTCCTCGATCGAGTCAAAGACTGGGCCCGCGTAGCCAGGTTGCGTTGGCCGAAGGAGGATGGCCTCTATTCTGGCTTGGTTATCATGTGTGTTCCACATCTTCTTCTATCCGAGTCTTGTCAGTTGTGATGTCCCTCCTTCCACGATATAGCCAGGGGATATAGCCCCCCGATATGGCAGGCCCCACAAATCGACGTACGTGAACGGCTTCTCGTCAACCTCATAAGCTCGCTAAACAGTATTTATCAAAATCCACGACGTGTTGGCGTTCTCTTTTGATTTGTGTACTTACAACGCCTAGATCATCTTCAAAGGTGGACACAAATGGCGCAGATAGGGGAATTCGATGTCTCGCCTGATAAAAGACATGCAGCGTCGAGATGTAAGGCGGCATATGGTGTACTTGAGTTGATGAAGATCCGTGACCCGTTTGATATCGATATCCTTTAACGAGGGATCAACGCTGATTTGAGAGTGGCGACGGAAATATTTCAAGGTGCGTGGGATGTTTTTCTTCTTTTTTGCGTAGGATGCATGGTTTCGACATGGGATGGGCGGGGCTCGTTCACAGTGTTTGCGGCACGTCCTATAACGGACGGACGACCCAAGGCCTCAAGAAAACGATATATGTCACGTCAAAGCCGAGCATGTATGAGTGCTCGGAGTTCTCGAATCTCGCCCATGTTAGTTTGCGGGACAGGCACGTGAGCGAGAACTCCGACCATGAATCCATGATGTGGGAAGAGTTGTCACGTTGGATGGTGGATGGCGGGACGGGTGTTGTGCACAATTATTTTTGGAACCTAAGACCTAACGCTAGCACTAAGCATCAGTTGATTGTGGTTGAACTGACTACTTAACTACTCAGTATTTGCTATCCGACCCCAAATAATTTTCTTGTGGACTTACTTAGGTCGACTGCGCAACAAGCCCCTGTGGTACATACGTGCTGGGGTCTTCCTTGTACTCGCATGCATCATCACCACCCTCGGAGGAGCCCTCTTTTACGGAGAAGCAGAGCTCATATTTTGGATGCTCATGGAGGGACGCGGAAAGCAGGGCTTATGGGACAGCATCCTCGTCATGGGGGCGTTCACCATGCTTGGATTGTTTGCGGGCTGGGCCCCAACGGGTTACGCAGTTATGATGGACAGGGAATACCGCCCGGAGTGGTTCACGTTGATGGCCTTGGCGATCCACAGCGTGGTGTCATTAACCCAACAGCTGTGGGACTTGGGCCCCCTAGGTAGGTGCTTGACAATGAGAAGGCTTCACCTCATTCATTTTTCATGAATTAAATAACTGAATCGTGATAGGTGGCTTCACGTGTTGAGTAGAGAAAATATTTCACCGCCCCCACATTGCTTCGGAAAATTCAAGGATGGAGTGAGGTCAAGGTTGTGCGTGACTCTACTAGTGCGTGTTCACACGTTTGTATTTGCCCCCCCCATCCCCACCTGCTAGTTTACCCTTGACGTCTAGTTTTCCGACTCGTTACAATTATGCACATTGCAGAGCATGGGAGGGACAGACTCCCGGAGCATCAACCCATCGTGTCGCTATTCCCAAGGCGTCCTCGCCTCAACATACTCAGCGGGCCTCTCTTGTTTCTGGCCTCCATTATTCAAAGCATTGTCCACTATGGCAGCTTCGCTTTTCTACTGGAGCTCCCCTGCTTTGGATTGGGGCCAGGTCTCCATAAGCACAAGCTGGCCGAGTGGGCCATCTTCTGCAACCTATGGTCAAATGCTATCTTGGTGAGTTCACACCGGGCAAACATAAGGCCTTTTGAAACATTTCCGCTCTAGCCAAAGTTGTCTTCATTCGCTTTTGGGCTTCCACCGAAACGGCCCTTTTACACCTTATTTCAGGCCAAACGGAAAGGTATCTTTTCAACCGGCAATGTCTTTAGTTTGCGCGGAAAACTGCCACACCGTAGAACCGGTTAGAGTCCGCGTTTAATTAATTATCTTTGGGGTGCGCGAATTAATTTTGAGCAAAGCTTACGGCAATCTACGGTAATCCATATTTTCCAGTGAGTTGCAGATTTACGCGAAGCTCCTTTTGCTAGTACTACTTGGCGCGGTGTCCTTCGGGGTCAAAACGTGGATCATGCATGACGATCCCAACCATGTTTCCATATGTTGACAAACAATTTGTTTCTTATATTTCATGGCTGAATCGTGTTTCTTAAGTATTGATATCTTGATCTCCAGGTAGTGGCATTCGCCACCCTCAGTGAAGGAGCTAAGCGCCAAGACCCGGCAAGCCCAGATCTTACAGGTCAACCCAGCCCACCGCCGGCCAGCGCAGATCAGCCCAACCCAGCGCCGGCCAGCCCTGATCAGCCAAATCCACCAGCTGCATATTATCACTATGTAGCCATATATATTGGAGTGCATATTATCCTCAAGTTTCTGAGCAATATGGGCACCATCAACTGGAAGTTCATCCGCACTCGGAAGAACAGATGGGAAGCTGTGAGTATTTGCATTTTATCAAAGTCTCAATCGAAAACCATAGTAATTACCAAGGTGACATATATCAATCTATGTCACATGTACAAGGTTGCGTTCTACCATTAAGTGGAGAGTATTAATTCCCTCCCCCCTTTTGATACTTCAGGAGGCCAAGGAAGATAGAGAATTAGCAGAAGCCGCAGCCATAGCAGACCGGGAGAGAGGGTTGCAAGCTAGCCTGGATCAGATACAGAGATTGCTAACAGCCGCTCGAATCGCGCCAGTATTGGATGTAGGCGGTGAAGAGGGCCAAGGAGGAGGAGGTGGAGAGGGCCAAGGAGGGGGCGGTGGAGGGGGCCAAGGAGGAGGTGGTGGAGGGGGCCAAGGAGGGGACGGTGGAGGGGGCCAAGGAAGAGGTGGTGCAGGGGGCCAAGGAGGAGGCGGTGGAGACGGCCAAGGAGGAGGTGGTGGAGGGGGCCAAGGAGGAAGCGGTGGAGACGGCCAAGGAGGGGAAATTGGAGGGAGCGCGGGACGTGACAGAGGTGGAAGTGGAGAGGGCCAAGGAAGGGACATCGGTGGGGGCCGTGGACGTGGGAGTGGAGAGGGCAGTGGAGAGGGCAGCGGAGAGGGCCAAGGAGGTGGCACTGGAGGGGGCCGAGGGCGCGGCAGTGGAGGGGGCGATGAACGGGGCCAAGGAGGCGTCATGAAGATATTTAGAAAGTGAGTGCGCCGGATGAATCATGCACCTCGAGGATTGATAGATAACCACTAGGGTAGTTATTAGGGGGACTCATAGGGTATGCGATACATGAACCATGCAGGGATGAGGGGTTCAGGTGTTTGTGTGGCTGCACTAGTGGTACATAATGATGAGGTGGCAGCAACACCACACCGCAGAGTGCCATGATCAACACATGACAAAGATAAACTGAGTTTCGTGAAAGAAAGAAAGAAAACTACGCCCCGTTTCGTGGCCATATACCACAAGCGAGATGTTCAGTGTACCGTATTGGGACTAAAGGGTCCTCTTTGCACTACTTGCCTAAAGGGTCCTCTTTGCACCTCTTAGTTGTCGATTTGGTTGAGGTCTTCACCTGATGATTCCTACTGCAGGTGTTTCCGCCCCATTACCAAGAACGAGGAAGTCGGCATGCTTGACAGGGGATTTATGCAGCCAGGTGCCCATCTCTGCGGTGGTGACAGTAGGGGGTCGGAATCGGAGGCCCTCCATGGGAGTTTCAGCTTGGGAGCTCAGCCAAGCCATGTTGCAGGCGAGGGTGTGGGGCAGCCAGTCGTTCCACGAGGAGGAGCGGGGAATGAGATTGAAGGACAAGGACCGCTAAAAGGAAGGTGGGTGCCGAACGGAAGGTGCATGGAAGGTGCCACGTACCAAGTGCAACATGTTAAGTGCCACATGCCAGGCGGTGGACAACAAGGGGCCTTGCAAGGTGGGTTACGTTGGATGGCAACCCAGCCAGCAGGGTCTAGTATCTCATACTGCAGTCCTTGTCCATTCCTGAGAATTAAGAGGCATGCATAAAGGAGAGTTCATGCCAAACAGGTCCCTTGACGTATGGTCATGACCTTGTCGCCGCATCTGAAAAGGACATTAGCTGTTTAGATATTGCATGGGTTTTGTCCACTGGGGTCCAACCTGCTTTGTGCCCTTGCGCCTCAATGACTGATTGTATCAGCTTTAGCAGCGATCCTGACAGCTTGCACTTCTCCACCGCTTCTACACATCTTGTTTGCCGTCTCAAAACACTCAGCCTCTTTCCTCCTCTTATCCCTCCTGGCGCCTACCGTCCCTTACTTGCTGAGTTTCTACATTATTATTGTCATCCCTTTAACCATCCCTCCCCTTTGGACATGTATGGATACGAGGTGCAATATTAGCAGATATTTGTATGCCTCTAGGAAAATGCATGATCAGCTGCATGGAGAATGAATAGTATCCTCCACTTCCGCCACAAATTCCCTTGGTTGTAAACTGTTTACCCCTCAAATATTACTTCTATTTCCTCGTGCTATACCCGCCCTGTAGGCAGCCACAAATCTCACACCCATATGATTTTCCTGCTACTCACACGTTTTGTTCTTTACACTTCACAGTTGCTTGCGCCTCTTCCGACCGGGCAGAGCTGCTGCTACACCAGCTGATCAAGAGGTGCCAGGATGCGGCCCGTGTCAAGATCCGCGTGGCGGTGGAGTGCTTGGAGGTGGCCTAGGTTCATATCCATATGACAGCGGAGCTGCTGCTGTTCCAGGAGGGAATTCAGGTCAATGATTGTTTGGTTAGAGGGCTAATGGTTTAGGTGGCTAGTGACTGGGGCAAGAGCATGGCCATGAGAAATGACAGGGGAAGTAGCTAAGTTAGCAACAGCAGTATCAGGAGGTCTGACAACTGGCAAGCCAATTTGAGACAAGAAGAGCAGGATGTGAGTCGTTGGATTGGCTCCTCCTTTCCTCGCCTTCACCCATGCACGCACTCTCGCTTTCTCTCTCATATTCATGCATTGCACTTGCACCTGCATTATACGCACATTCCCTTTTCCAACCTCTCCATAGACTCATGCAGTTAAGCCGAGCTTATTATTACCTTTTTGCTCTTGCCTTTGCCTGATGTCGCTTTGCCTCCCTGCCGGAGATCACAGTCCAGGCCTGGCTGGAGACGGTCCATGCCTAGCTGGTGACGGCTTGTACCAAAACGGTTAATCAGATCATTCACCATTAGCGCATGTGTTTATAAAGAAGATTCAAGCCTGCCTTGCTTTGCTTTCGTCTGCTCCGCTCGTTATGTGCATAGGTCTGGCCGGAGAAGATCTGTCGCCAGCAAGCTGCATGTCTCCAAGCTGATCAGAATCATGGACATCATGGACATCCAAGACCAGTAGGTGAGTAACAGAGTGTGGGGTGAATGCGGTGCACATCAAATTGTGGCACTCATCACAGCAGCCTTGCGTGAATGGGTTGTGCAAGGGGGATGCATGAGGAGGATAAGCCAAGGAAACCTTCAGTTCTAACTGGGAAATGGGGGATGTTTTGCTTAGCTCGATGATGTACTACTTCACCAGTTGTGCCATGAAAGTACATATGATACAAGGAGCAGGTGTAGTCTGCATCACACATGGTGAGTAAATAGCTCCATGCCAATGCATTGTGATTTGCATGCGACTGCATTGAGGCTTGGGCTGAAATGCACAATGGACGCATGAATAAGCGAACGTTGGTTCAGGAGCCTGTGTAAGTGTAAGTGACACACCATGGCGGAAGTCTGAATGTGGTCGCGAAGATCGCAGCCTTACAAATTGAGTGCCCTTTTGTGGTGGTGGCTTAATAGTCCACTCTCATAGCCTGCACCATTTGAGACAGCTGGCCTCCTATGATACAGCTACACTCACAGCCACCTTACCCCCCCTCCCCCCGTAAAGGCTTCAGCCTTACCCTGGCACGCTCCATTGCCTCACTCCCCTTCTCCAACTTGGCTACTTCCATACGTGTCCCCTTTCGAACTTGCACTTTTTTGGATTCATCTCAAGCATTTAAACCGGGGCCACTTTGTCAACATTCACAGGGTCATGCTTGAAGGAGGGGAATCGACTCTTCCTTGCAATCATACGCATGTGACGGGGCTGGTCATCTCCTCTTTAAAGTTTGCATATAGCGTGTTATGTGAAGTATTGTGAAGTTTTTACAGTCCAGCGGGGCATCACATTTGATGCATGGGACTTGTGCCCGTAAACCGGTACAAGCACTAAATACGCTAGGACAGCGAGCGAAAACCAGTGACCCCCCTGGGCAAGCAACCAACACACAAACACAGAGCAGTAGCGTGGGGATGAACCCCATAGTGCAGAAGATGATTCATGTTTCCTGCCCTAAAGGTCCCTGCTCTGATCTCAAGCCGACTGTTGCACCCCCAACCTTGAGCCAGCCCCGAGACCACCTTTATAATCCTATACATCCCCCCTCCTTCCATGCCCGCCAACAGGACGAAACCCCTGTCACGGAGCAGGCGAGCAAGGCCTTTGTCAACAACGCCTTCATGTCCAACCAGCTGGGCACCTAGGTCCTTCAAGTGGTCGCTCGACGGGAGAAGCTTGTGGAGCGCATGCATGCCCGCTGGCAGTCATCCCCAGCAATGATGAGCAAGGGGTCGATGCTCGGGGCAGATTCGTCTTGTTGTAGTTGCTTCTAGCGGGGTGTGGGTTTAAAACCTGAGTGTACCAGTACAGAAACCCGACAGAAACCCTGAACCCTTAGGGCATTGCTGCTGCCAGCTTCTTCCTAGGGTTGGAGAATTGGAGCCCCCACGGTCCAAGCCCCTCTGGTATTACAGCATTTATAACATTTTGTATTTCATGTAAGGGATGTACAACCAAATTTGACTGCCCTTGCTGCCTAAAACGCACTTCTTCAGATTTAAGAAGCTATAACTCTGACACTGCAGCTTTTCTGGCTTGTTGGTCCATCGAGGGGCTGAGCTTTATTGTCCTCCATTATATATATTTGTTGGGCCCCTACCACCTTAGCTGGGCTGCTCCACGCACGGCCACCACTTGGGCTGATTCACAAACTTGGCTCCCCCCCCAGCGGCATGATAGGCCATACCAGAGCCCCGGCCTTCGGCTGAAGACTGGATTGTAGCTGGATTGTAGCTGAAGGTTGCTAAATTTTACTTAAGTGTGCCACTCATGCCCTGAATTCTTTCCCCCAAATGGAAAGCAGAACCGCAGGCCCTAAAGAAGCCTCCGCAACCTGACTTTCCAGGCTGCACAACGGCAGAACTTGTTGTACATAGTTTATTCGGGCCTGCCGGACCCTTTCCTCGACAGCCCGCTGGTCTTCTCACGTTGTCCCCGTTAAAGGAAAGGCACTCGAAGTGTTAAAAGTACCAGTCTAGCTACCAAGCATCCAGAAAAGAACAAAAGGTTCTACTTTGATGAGTTGGAGATGTTTCCCAATATCCATTACCATTTCATGGAAGTCAGCTACCGTAGTTTATATCGGCTTTGATTTTTGATGATTTTTTTTAGATACCGGTATCAAACCAATCAATGAATCCAGTAGTTTCGGGTACAAAACAAAACAGGAACCCACGCAAAACCAATAGTTTGGGGTACACCAGGGGTTTCAGCCACATTTTCGCCCCCATTTCAGAGCGAACCAATCTCCATTTAAAATGAAGGGGCAGTTACAATTATTTGAGGCAATCGATAGAGCGAAGGCAAAGGCTACAGGAAGAGCTGCAGATCATGCTTTCCGGTACAGATGACGACCTAGTGATCACAGGCGGCATTACCCTGCCCCGTCCTTTTCCTCGTTTCCCCATTCCTCTCCTTCCGATCAATGAAATGAGGGCTAAGTAAGCAAGGCAAAAGAGTGCGTGAGGCTCAGGGCAGCCCCACTCGGCACTCGTTGAACACCCACCGCTTCGCGTTCATAGAGCGGGCGAGGCTGTCAGGCTGCATTTTTATTTTCCTTTGGACGGCTCCAAGTGCTGGTGCCTCAGCGTGGGGGATTAAGTATGAGGGGACTTTATTCATTAGCATGGCTGGTGCTCCTGCTCTCTCTCACTTCTCGGCCGTTCCCAGGTCTGCCATGACGATGTCCCCTCCCATGCTGCCTTTCGATACAGCCCTCAGCAAAATCCTTCCTGTGCCATGGTGGCGCTCTATGTACATCTTTTGCATTTCGGGGTGCCTGCATGCGCCTGTGATATGGCCTGCACTGTCATGCTCTCCACACAAGGGGCATTTGTCGGTGGTACTTTTGCCCCACCTGAACGCCACCTTGTTATTCCAAAGGCATCCATTTCGCCATCAAAGGGCTGTTTTCTTCTCGGCCAGAGTGACTCCCGGTTGGTTAAAGAAACTGTTGCTGAGGGCCCCATTAGCAATCGATTGCAACCGTTGCCACCCTTGGAAGTATACGCTATCGATGTTGGATCGGCCAAGCTTTTGGCGCTCGTGAATGTGTGTCTTTAGGGCGCCCTTCAGATCTTCTAATCCTTGCGGCTCTACCTGGTTAGGGTCCTCTTCGTCAGGTTTTGTGAAAAGCCAGAAAGAGCCGTACTGCGAGGGTTCGGAGCTGACTGGAACGGTTAGATCGCATCTCCCTTTTGAGTAGCTGCCCGTTTAGCGACACCGTCGGCTTTCTCGTTTCCGATATCTCCGTTTGGGCCTTCACCTTATGGAATTCGACTATTTTCCCTTGGGACGCCATGAGCTGGAGTTGGCCCACGATATGTTGGAGGAGGTCTCTGTGCTTGTGGTAGGTGAGAGACATGGGGGATCGGATAGCTTTACGGATTTGGTACAAGGATGTGGCGCTGTCCACAGCTATCTTGGTCTGTCTTTTCACTAGGGCTCCATAAATCCCTGCCAGTTCGGCTCTGTTTATGGTGTTTGTGGGACCTTCTCCAGCCGGGTTAATGGTGATGTCCTGTTGATCGGGAGTGGCGCTCGGGATGTGGAGGCCAGCGCCAGTTAGCTGAACTTTCCTGCCTTTTTTGAGGCTGGTTTCAATACAGCTGCCATCAGTGTAGGCTATCTCCCTCCAATTGTGCTTCAGCGCGCTGTTTTCTTGGAACCACTGGAGGCAATTGCATGCGTCCACTGGGTCTACCTCCGTTGCTCTAGGGATGTCAGTGTCCCTTGGAGAACGTTGGAAGGAGCTTGATCCTATCATGGGCTGGGCATGGCTCAGCTCTCCTTGACCTTCTTCCACCCTATCCCCACATGGGGGAGGAGGCTGGGTCAATGTTGCGGTTAGCAGGGGGTTGGCCCTGGCTTGCGGGTGTTTTTCTACATGTGCGAGGGTTGTGCGGAGCAGTCTGATGAGGAGGTCCTGTTTCCACCCGATTTGCTCGGACTGGGCTTCTTTGTTCCACACAACGATTATGTCCATGTGGCATTTGTGCATGGGAGGCGGGGTTGCTCCTTGCGTCCAACTCTCCTCTTTCCACAGGGGGAAACGGGAGCTCTTGGTGCTAGCTATTCTTGTACAATATTTCGGGTATTTGTCCAACCACTTTTGGTATGAGGGTTTGCCTGACGACTTCATCCCCCTGGGCAGGTACAAGACAGTAGCTGTCGGTTCCCTGGTCATATCTGCAGACCATACTGCCCATCGGACTGCTTTCTCGAGGGATGGTTGTCCCGGTTTGGGAAGGCATGTGAGTACCCTGTCCACCTGTGTTGGAAGGCATTTGTTTGTGCTTGGAAGGCCTGGTCCCTCGGGTATATACTCCAATAGGTGGTGGCGTGATCTCTAACTTGGAGGGGGCTAGAGAACCGTTCCTTGTAGACGCCAAAGTGCGTGTCTATCAACGCTCTGAATTGTGGTGGGATGCTGAAATTGTCCTGCATTTGTTTGTTCTGTGTCTTTGTCCCCTCCTTGTGTCTGATGATGAGGTCAACCATTTCCTCTTCAAAGGAGGATGGGGGAGGCGTCATTTTAGCATGGATGCCTTCATCTGCAGCCTGTTCATACAATCTTCTGAGGGTGATGAGTCTGTCTTTGGCGATTGTCCCGACGCACCGGCCGTTCCCCTTGTACACGCATGCCATCTCTGTAGTCATGATTTGGGTGGTACTCTTAAGGTTCCATGTCTCAATCTCTCTCACTTCCATTTTACACTCTCCCGTTGGTGCATCGATGTCCAGTTGCGGGTCAATTGGCTCCATATCGAAGGTTATCATTTCCCGGATATTGTCTCCCAGGGTGGTATCCCAACTGCTGTGATTTTGGTGAAACCCTTGTTGGGCCATGTTAGACAAGTGCCTATCTAGCATGGTGCCTTCGGAGGTCCTCGCTGGTGGCTGGTCGTGGTTTTCAGACACCCATTGTCGTAGGAGGGCGGCCGTGTTTTCTTCGGTAAGGAGCATCTCTTCAGGTTCCCAGCTAGGCTTCCATGTGACTCTAACCAGCCCCTCCACTTGTGTGGTGCTAGTTGCATGTGTGCATGCCGGGCATGTCCATTTGTCTTGGGTGGGTCTCCAGTCCACTGGTTGGCCTAGGCATTGGACATGATAGTACTTGTAGCATACGTCGCATGTGATGATGTCATCATAACATCCCGATGCGTCATCGTACTGCAGGCTGTGTGGGTTCCAACAACCTTCGCATGCTGCAACACCTGCCCAATCGTGGGCATGCAGGTCTTGACCAAGTCCTAGAGTCTTCCGGCAACAAGCCTCTATCTTCTCTGGTGTGTACCCTGCCATGCCATGGTATGGGATGGCCCATTCATCAATGATGCTTGGGTGCCATGTGACTTGATATTGAATTTGCTTGATTCTGTCTTTCCCTTTTTGGTAGCGTCCTTTGCTTGGCTCTGTGACCATCCTCCAGCCTGTGATGGCTGCTACTTGGTTGGTGTGCCCATACATCTCTTGTATGACTGTTGCCGCCCTTTCTCCTTCTGATATTTTGCTTTTGGCGAATGCAAAAATGTGCTCTGCCTCCTTCCTTTTGTAGTCATGTCTGGTACATAGGCATGTTCCTGTTGTCTGGCACTTTCTGCGTGGGGCCGCAATCTCTTTCCGTAGGCTCGTAATTGACGAGCATCCTTGTCTTTTCTTGTCTCTGTGGAGGGTAGGGTCCTTGCGCCAGTGTTGTTTCTTCTTACTGCCTTGCTGTCCCGTCAGGTTTGCTCTGCCCTTTTGTTGTTGGGAGGGGTCTGGGATATCAGCAAGGTCTCCCGGTCTCTCTGTTTCTGTTGTTGTTGGAGTGCCAATGTCCTTGGTATTCAGGTACTGGGTGATTAATGTCTGGTCAGGGTGAAGGGGAGCCTGGGGGGTCAAGTATCTCATACTGCAGTCCTTGTCCATTCCAGAGAGCCAGTTAAGAGGCATGCACAAAGGAGAGTTGATGCCAAACAGCCAGGTCCCTTGACGTATGGTCATGACCTTGTCGCCGCATCTGAAAAGGACATTAGCTGTTTAGATATTGCATGGGTTTTGTCCACTGGGGTCCAACCTGCTTTGTGCCCTTGCGCCTCAATGACTGATTGTATCAGCTTTTGCAGCGATCCTGACAGCTTGCACTTCTCCACCGCTTCTTCACATCTTGTTTGCCGTCTCAATAATAAATAAACACTCAGCCTCTTTCCTCCTCTTATCCCTCCTGGCGCCTACCGTCCCTTACTTGCTGAGTTTCTACATTATTATTACTATCCCTCTTTAACCATTCCTCCCCTTTGGACATGTATGGATACGAGGTGCAATATTAGCAGATAATTGTATGCCTCTAGGGATATGCATGATCAGCTGCATGGAGAATGGATATCCTCCACTTCCGCCACAAATTCCCTTGGTTGTCGGTATACAGTTTACCCTTCAAATATCTTTTACATTATATTTCCTCGTGCTATACCCGCTCTGTAGGCAGCCACAAATCTCACTCCCATATGATGTTCCTGCTACTCACACGTTTTTGTTGTTTAAACTCCACAGTTGTTTGCGCCTCTTCCGACCGGGCAGAGCTGCTGCTACACCAGCTGATCAAGAGCCAGGTGCCAAGACACGGCCTGGGTCAAGATCCGCGTGGCGGTGGATCTGCTGCTGTACCAGCTGAGCAAGGAGTGCCAGGATGCGGCCCGTGTCAAGATTCACGAGGCGGTGGATCTGCTGCTGTACCAGCTGAGCAAGGGGTGCCAGGATGCGGCCCGTGTCAAGATTCACGAGGCGGTGGATCTGCTGCTGTACCAGCTGAGCAAGGAGTGCCAGGATGCGGCCCGTGTCAAGATTCACGAGGCGGTGGATCTGCTGCTGTACCAGCTGAGCAAGGAGTGCCAGGATGCGGCCCGTGTCAAGATTCACGAGGCGGTGGATCTGCTGCTGTACCAGCTGAGCAAGGGGTGCCAGGATGCGGCCCGTGTCAAGATTCACGAGGCGGTGGATCTGCTGCTGTACCAGCTGAGCAAGGAGTGCCAGGATGCGGCCCGTGTCAAGATTCACGAGGCGGTGGATCTGCTGCTGTACCAGCTGAGCAAGGAGTGCCAGGATGCGGCCTGGGTCAAGATTCACGAGGCGGTGGATCTGCTGCTGTACCAGCTGAGCAAGGGGTGCCAGGATGCGGCCCGTGTCAAGATCCGCGTGGCGGTGGAGTGCTTGGAGGTGGCCTGGGTTCATATCCACATGACAGCGGAGCTGCTGCTGTTCCAGGAGGAAATTCAGGTCAGTGATTGTTGGGTTAGAGGGTTAATGGTTTAGGTGGCTCGTGACTGGGGCAAGAGCATGGCCATGAGAAATGACAGGGGAAGTAGCTAAGTTAGCAACAGCAGTATCAGGAGGTCTGACAACTGGCAAGCCAATTTGAGACAAGAAGAGCAGGATGTGAGTCGTTGGATTGGCAGATTGGCTCCTCCTTTCCTCGCCTTCACCCATGCACGCACTCTCGCTTTCTCTTTCATATTCATGCATTGCACTTGCACCTGCATTATACTTTACATTCCCTTTTCCAACCTCTCCATAGACTCATGCAGTTAAGCCGAGCTTATTATTACCTTTTTGCTCTTGCCTTTGCCTGATGTCACTTTGCCTCCCTGCCGGAGATCACAGTCCAGGCCTGGCTGGAGACGGTCCATGCCTAGCTGGTGACGGCTTGTTCCAAAACGATTAATCAGATCATTCACCATTAGCGCATGTGTTTATAAAGAAGATTCAAGCCTGCCTTGCTTTGCTTTCGTCTGCTCCGCCCGTTATGTGCATAGGTCTGGCCGGAGAAGGTATGTCGCCAACAAGCTGCATGTCTCCAAGCTGATCAGCATCATGGACATCATGGACATCCAAGACCAGTAGGTGAGTAACAGAGTGTGGGGTGAATGCGGTGCGCATCAAATTGTGGCACTCATCACAGCAGCCTTGCGTGAATGGGTTGTGCAAGGGGGGTGCATGAGGAGGATAAGCCAAGGAAAGCTTCAGTTCTAACTGGGAAATGGGGGATGTTTTGCTTAGCTCGATGATGTACTACTTCACCAGTTGTGCCATGAAAGTACATATGATACAAGGAGCAGGTGTAGTCTGCATCACACATGGTGAGTAAATAGCTCCATGCCAATGCATTGTGATTTGCATGCGACTGCATTGAGGCTTGGGCTGAAATGCACAATGGACGCATGAATAAGCGAACGTTGGTTCAGGAGCCTGTGTAAGTGTAAGTGACACACCATGGCGGAAGTCTGAATGTGGTCGCGAAGATCGCAGCCTTACAAATTGAGTGCCCTTTTGTGGTGGTGGCTTAATAGTCCACTCTCATAGCCTGCACCATTTGAGACAGCTGGCCTCCTATGATACAGCTACACTCACAGCCACCTTACCCCCCCTCCCCCCGTAAAGGCTTCAGCCTTACCCTGGCACGCTCCATGCCTCACTCCCCTTCTCCAACTTGGCTACTTCCATACGTGTCCCCTTTCGAACTTGCACTTTTTTGGATTCATCTCAAGCATTTAAACCGGGGCCACTTTGTCAACATTCATAGGGTCATGCTTGAAGGAGGGGAATCGACTCTTCCTTGCAATCATACGCATGTGACGGGGCTGGTCATCTCCTCTTTAAAGTTTGCATAAAGCGTGTTATGTGAAGTATTGTAAAAATTTTACAGTCCAGCGGGGCATCACATTTGATGCATGGGACTTGTGCCCGTAAACCGGTACAAGCACTAAATTCGCTAGGATAGCGAGCGAAAACCAGTGACCCCCCTGGGCAAGCAACCAACACACAAACACAGAGCAGTAGCGTGGGGATGAACCCCATAATAGTGCAGAAGATGATTCATGTTTCCTGCCCTAAAGGTCCCTGCTCTGATCTCAAGCCGACTGTTGCACCCCCAACCGTGAGCCAGCCCCGAGACCACCTTGATAATCCTATACATCCCCCCTCCTTCCATGCCCGCCAACAGGACGAAACCCCTGTCACGGAGCAGGCGAGCAAGGCCTTTGTCAACGACGCCTTCATGTCCAACCAGCTGGGCACCGTGGTCCTTCAAGTGGTCGCTCGACGGGAGAAGCTTGTGGAGTGCATGCATGCCTGCTGGCAGTCATCCTTGGCAATGATGAGCAAGGGGTCGATGCTCGGGGCAGATTCGTCCTGTTGTAGTTGCTTCTAGCGGGGTGTAGGTTTAGGGTTCAAAACCTGTACCAGTACATGAACCCGACAGAAACCCTAAACCCTTAGGGCATTGCTGCTGCCAGCTTCTTCCTAGGGTTGGAGAATTGGAGCCCCCACGGTCCAAGCCCCTCTGGTATTACAGCATTTATAACATTTTGTATTTCATGTCAGGGATGAACAACCAAATTTGACTGCCCTTGCTGCATAAAGCGCACTTCTTCAGACTTAAGAAGCTATAACTCTGGCATTGCAGCTTTTCTGGCTTGTTGGTCCATCGAGGGGCTGAGCTTTATTGTCCTCCAGTATATATATTTGTTGGGCTCCTTACCACCTTCGCTGGGCTGCTTCACGCACGGCCACCACTTGGCTGATTCACAAACTTGGCTCCCCCCCCAGCGGCATGATAGGCCATACCAGAGCCCCGGCCTTCGGCTGAAGACTGGATTGTAGCTGAAGGTTGCTAAATTTTACTTAAGTGTGCCATTCATGCCCTGAATTCTTTCATAAATGCTACACATCCGCCATCCAGGACCTGCTCAAAAAGGCTCGGCCGCGTCGGCGCCCAACAGTTTGGTCGGGAGGAAGGAAGGGAAGGTAAGGAGGAGAAACAAATGATCCAAGCTTATCCTGTACGTGTACCTGACAATTGAGAAAGTCTGGTCAGTTGCCTGACTGTATCGCATATGGTTCTTTGTGGAGGAAAGCCAGCGTTGCCCTGGCGTTCCCATGCAGAGAGGGGGGTGACCCCAACTGCCAACCGCCGGTCCCCCGCTTCAGGACTGTCCGGCAATTGTCCTCAGCCCGCAGGAGCTCCCCTTCTGCCGAATAAAACTGCATAGAACAATTAATCTACCTCATGTCGACGCAGTGAAGGATAGCTTCTGGTGTCGGCCTCTCAAGTCGACAGCTGTCGTCCTCATAAACACACGCGCTGCTCCTCGTTGGTACAGAGCGAGCGAGACTCTTGATACGCAATTGTAACTGCTGGACAGTTGTTTAGCTCCTAGAAAAGTATGGAGTCCGGTATGGCGATATAGTATGCCTGCGAAGACGCGTGGTAAAGCAGACGACGTGCTCAGTGCATGTAAGATCTGAGAGGCAGATCTCCGCCAGGCAGTACTGAAGTTACCCATCAGCTTCCACTCCCTGCAATAGGAACAGCTCTAGGCAGCAGTCAGGGGCTACCGCTGGGAACAGGGCTCCTCTGCAGCCCATGTTGCTGGCCATGCAGCGCCCTATGCGGCGATCTCCCATGCAGTGCCCTCCTCTTTCCCAGTGTGTCACCTGTCTGCAGGCCGGCGGGAACTAAGTGGACATTAATCCACTTCCAGCCTCAAGCAGCAGCAGAAAGCCGGGGAGAGGCGGGGGACCTCATCAGCCCCTGCCAATTGGCCGCCGCAGAACAAAAGCTTACGGAGCTGGCGTGTCACCAATGGCTAAGCTGCTGCTATGGCGGCGGTGACGAGGGCCACAAGAAGCACCGTCTCAGCACCCAAGACCGACATGTCTCGCCAAGCTGCAACCGCAGCCGCAACCGCAGGCCCGACTGCAAGGTACCACCTACCAGCGGGGGCGCAGTAGCAGAAGGGCAGGCCAGGGACCCCAGAGCAAGGCATGGATGAGCGCCGTGGCGTCATCCTGGCGTCGCACCAGGGGCATCGCCTCCAGGGCGGGCTAGGAGCCAGCGTAGGCATCATCTTGGCAGCATAACGCCATGACTTGTAAGAGGTTGAGGGTTTAGGCAGAGGGTTTAGATTGCACCCTATCGCTCATGTTCCTCACCTCCTGCCCTTCACCTCCTGCCCGTAATGCATAAAATGTAGGAGGGTGCCCTATCACTCGCTCGTGGCACAAAGCGTCTCATAAATAGCTTTCAATGCCTTCTGGATACATGTCACTTGCCTAGGGCACCTTGCACGCCATTGAGCCTTGAACAGGCAGATGAGCCTTCATCCTGAATCCGCGCATCCCTACAGCTCCAAACCTTTCTGCCTCAGGAATCAGCGCCCGGGGCCAGCCTATCTCTTCCTAAACTCTTACCACCCGACCGGGTTTTGTATGTAATGCCTGCTTTTCAGAGGCGCATGTTAGGCTTGCCTCATGCGCTGTTCATCCGCCAGCTCAACTGCGCATCTGCTTATCTGCACCAGGGGGAGGCCGGCATCAAGAATGCGCGGCCACCGTACAGACTGCATGAGCCCCATGTTGGTAGGATGCTGCAGATAATCAGGCGTATAGTGAATGAGAAATGCCGTCATGAGTCGTGACCCCCTGGAGGCGAGGCCGTGGCTCGAGTATAAGATCCTTGAGATCAGGCATAGTCGCCACTGCGTTTGCCTACCAGACCACCTTCGATAGGCCGCTGTGCGGCCACAACTGTGCCGATGGAGACCCAACATTTGCCTGCCCACGGCCAGAGGCTTCAGCAGTAGGGCTATAATCCGCCAAGCCACCCTGGCTGTAGCCCGTGTGCACTGATGCTGGATTGTAGCTGAAGCATTCTAAGGTGTTCTAGCTTTTGTGCATGATCTGGTCGAACATGTTGAGGGCTAGCTCGTAAGGGCTAGGTATTCCGCAGGTCAATGACATTACACCACTGAATACCCGTGCGTAGGTATTCTAGCTTCCTGTTAATTTGACCCTTTTTCTTTTGTCCCTCTCTTCCTTTCTCGTTGTCCCTATATTTCCAGACCAGAAAGTTGGGTGCCCTCGAGGCCGAGTCTTTTAGAGCAGGGCCCAGAGATGTTATGTCACAATCTCGACTACTCTCAGATAAACAGTGATGCATGATGGTCTCGCTCTGTCTTGTGCAATGTGTTGCATCATCTCAGCATGCAAATGATATTGCACCTCTAGGCCCTGCTCAAAAGGCTTAACCTGGGCGGGCCCTAGCAGATGTGGTCGACATGCGCTATACGTCTTTAGATAATCGGAGGGACAAAGGAGCCCCCTAAAGGGAGTCACTCTTAAGGGCAGCCCTAGGGCAGCCACCTTCAGGGCAGCCACATAGCTGAGAAGTACTGGTAGCCTCTAAAGAGGGTTGGGGAATCTGATACCGTTTTTTTTTTGTTTTTTTTTGTCCCGCTTTTTCTTTCATGTCTTCCCATAAGTTTGCAACGAGACTGTTGGACGCAGCCTTTTGAGCATGGCCCAGAGATGGTACCGCATTAACATATGCACCACAACATCCCTCCTACACATGCTCTTGCCTTATAAGTTACTGCCTGTCGAGAACACCAGATTCCAAATTCCTGCCTCAGCACATATGAAGAATATAATGTGGGTATGGACTATGGATGCACCTTGGATTGGGTGCATCCATAGGCCCCCCGGAGGGCGCCACGGATTTTCAGCAGTTGTACCAGGGCAGGCATGGGTGGGAGGCTCTGGCTTTTGTTGAGGACGAGATAGACTTTGTGGAGGGCCAGTCTGCTGTCTTGTTTTTTGCCTCCCTGGGGACTGGCTCTTTCCCTTTTTGTCTCTCTCTCGCTTTCAGAGGCAGGGATCCTTCGGTCTGCCTTTCTGATTTCTGTAGGGGTGTTTCTTTGCCCATTGTGCGCCTCTCTGTCTTTCTTCTAGCCTTTTCTTCCTTTCCTTTTCCTACCAACCAGACAGGACGTCGGAGAGCCCGTAGGCAGGGGTGGGAGGCCCTGGATTTTGTTCATTTAGTTGAGTTTTTTGAAGGCTAGTCTCTTCAGGGGCAGGGGATGCGGTTTGCCCAACCTTTGTGTTCTTTTTGTTTAGTGGGTGAACTTGCTATCCTTTCTCATCCTCATATGCCATCTTCCTTGACTTTCCTAGCTGTATTTTGTTTGCCGACGTGGCCGAGCTTCATTTCAGCATGGCCCAGAGGTGTAATGTCATTAACCTTGGATTGGGTTGCTAGGTTCTGTCCCCTCACATAGGAGGCTGGCGTGAGCGCAGTAGCGCACCATGGTCATAGCTAGGTTGCTGGAATCGAGCATGGTCACATCCTATCAGCCCCATGCGGCCGTGTGTCAACCATGGCCCGGGTGGTATGCATCATCCTAAATATCCTAAATACATCTCACTTTGTTTAATACACTTACATATACCAGTACTGATGAATACCATGTAACATTTATGGTTGTTTGTGCGAGGGAAACCCAGGGGTCACTGTTCTTTCTCGCTTTCTCTGATCTACGGCAGTGCTTGAGCCTGGCAGTGCTTGAGCCTTTTGCGGACACCTGTTCCTTGCCGGAGGGCGCACATGGTGCAGTGAGCTGATGGAGGCGTTAAAGGAGTTGGAGCATGGAGCAGCTGCCCCCAAACTGTGTGAGCAGTCTCTGACATGCAGCCGCTCCCCGTCCCAGGGGTGCTACACCTGGTGGACGCAGCCTATCAGCAGGTGCATTTTCAGGCGACTGCCAGAAGCCGTCCCCAAACTGCGTCAGGCAGCGGCTGACCTACAGCCTCTACCCGTCACAGAGGTGCTAGCGCTAGAGGACGCAGCCTAGGAGCGGGCGTAGTTGGAGATGGTCGACCGGGGGGACCCCAGGGACCTCGCCACCGAACACAGGTCTGGTGCCGCTTACCATACCCGGTTTCAGCCTACGGCAGCAGGCGCCGTGCTGGCGCATGCTAAGGGCCGCACTAGCTAAAGGGCGTGTTCCCGTGTGCACAAATTCAATGTTGCGCCTCGGGGAGGTCACCACAGCCGACATTACAGGACGGCGCAACGATGAGCAGCGTCACACACGCTGATGCCAGCGATGCTGGGCTAAGGGACATGGCAAGCATGTAGAGGATGCGCTCCATGCTTGCTTCCAATGCCCTAGCATCAAGGCGGTACTTAGAGAGCGGGGTGGGCTGGTCCTCCGAACGACGCAACAGACTTTCACCAGCTCTACCGGGGCAGGCAAGGGTGGGAAGACCTGGCTTTTGTGGAAATGTTGTCGAATTTGTTGAGGGCTGGTCTTTTGAGGGGCTGGGGATACAGTGTGCCTGTCCTTTTCTGCTGTTGTTGTTGTCTGGAAGGTGGACCCTCTTCCCTTTCTTTTCTCTCTTGCCTTCTTACTCAAGTTACCTACCTAGCTGACTTTTTGTTTGCTGACGTAGCCGAGCTTCAGCTTTTGAGTAGGGCCCAGAGGTCAAAAACGGTTACCTCTGGGCTCGCTCAAAGCTCGGCCGCGTGGGCGCCCAACTGTTCAGAAGGGAGTAAAGAAGGAATTAAAAGGAAGAGAGGGGGAAGGAACAAAAGGAGAGGCCGGGAAGGCAAAGCAGACCAAGTCCAACACCTGAGATCCACTAGAGAGTAGCCCTCAACAAAGCCTCTAAGAAAAGAAAATTCCAGAAAATCAAGCGTATCCCACCCCGCCTGCTTGGCCGCGAAGGCGCCCCACTGATCAGAAGGGGGAAGAGAAGAAACTAAAAAGGGGGCAAACAACAACAACAACAACAACAAAGGGCCAAAAGAGAAGGCCGGAAAGGGCAACGACATCCGCCTCAGAAACCCTGGAGACTAACCCTCAATAATGCCCACAGCACAGTCCACAAAAGCAAGTGCGTCCCACCCATGCTCAGCCTGGTACAACTGGTGGAAGTTAGTGGCAGCGCCCGGAGGACCTGCCCACCCCCGCTCCCGTAACTGCTCCCTGACACTAGGGCACTGGAAACACACAGTGCCCAGAGGTGTAACGTCATAAACCCCCAAAGAGACCACGTGCATGCACGTTGAATCCCGAATTTGTCGGGCAATAAAGGGTCATTCGGCGAGGGGAAATGGTCCAGTGCGTGGTACGACGCGTGTGGCATCCTTACCCAAAGGCTGAGAGATCGAATCCGCCACATGATCGTCTCTCTCCCACTGTGTAGATCGCTGGGTTCCATGTTCATGCTCCCTTATATAGGAGGGTGGCAGGGCTGTACCATAGTCCTGGCCGCGCACGGTACCTGGAATTGAGCTTTGTCATTCCTTCCAACCCCACGCAGCCATGCGTTGAACAGGGCCTTTACTTTCAGGGGTCACTTTTTGGGAAGGTCTTTTTCCCGTCTCCTCTACCTAGTGTCTTTTCCTCCCGGCCAGACAGTCAGGCGCCCATGCGGCCGAGCCTCTGCAACATGGCCCAGTGGTGTTATGTCATTGACTGTTGCGAGGCATCTTTGCGGTATACCGGTAAAAGTTGGTATCTCACCAAAGTTCAATCGTTAAAATACCGTAACTGGTATATTTTTTAAGAAACGCCATATTCACTGCCGTTTGACACATCTTGACAGGTTTCCCTATATTCCCATACATACCAGGGCCTTTCACCTAGTGGGGAATACCCATCCCATAAACCAGACAATTACGCGGCCCATAATTGGAATTCTCCCGATGAAAGCATTCAAAGAACAAAAGAACTGGGAGAGGCAGTCATGACTTACGACTCTCAAAATATGCACTCTCAAGGCACCATATTTATTTGAGTACCGTACGTACAACTTTATGGTCAGCTGAACCTGTTGGTTGAAAGCATACCAATGTTTCAGATTGCAAGTTCGAGTCAGTGACAACACCTGACCATGGAAAAACACAGAGCAACAGAAATAGAGGTGATCCTGGACATGCCTAAACGCAGGTGCAAGTAAATTGAAGGTGTCTCGTCCCTAAAGTCGGTCATAACTGACAGGCGAGCCACATCTGATTGAGCAGTAGTACGCAGTAGTACCCACACATAGCTTCTGATTAGGTAGACATGGACATAAGTGATTGAATCGTTCAGCGTGTGCACATACAAAGTGGTAGGTGCTAGCGTGATGCTTCTTTAACATGCTTCATTTGTTCTTCCTCTCGTTGGGACTCTCAGGCGGCCAATCAACAGGAACATGCCCTGCGAGCCCAACACTCAGTGTCGTTAGGCTAACTTGTGGCAACAAGCATGGTAACATGCACATGCCATGTGAGAGGCACCCCATATCACAACATTTATTCGGGTGTGCATCATTTGGCTTGCATACAACTCAGGCTTCCCCATGTGGAGGACATAAATGTTGGACACAGCAACGGTTATGGACAGAATACCCCAGTGCCCCAGTTGCAATCTAACGCAGCAACCACCAGCAGCTATCGTAGTCAGAAGAACAGCATCACCACATACCGGTACCATCAATTCATATTTTCTACCAATGAATGAACTGATACAGCACATGCAAATCCCCCTGCCCATGCAAATACTTGCATACAAATAGTCCATATGGAAACCCAGAGTCTACGGGCTGGACTCATCATGCTGCATGTTCCCACCCACCCCTGACCGAGCGAGTGTTCCCACCCACCTCCTTCACTTGGACCTCTGGACAGAACTGAGTTGTCATCTTCCACCAGCTTCACGATCTTCAGGAGTGGTAGCTTCTCCCTGGGACTGTTGCTGCTTGACGAAGGGCCCTCTGCAGTGCACAGGGGTGCCGAAAAGCTTCGTCCAACAATTATTATTCCGAGGAGGACGCCACGACAAGAACCCTGGTCTGGAGGACATTCACCTGGGCCCTCTGTATTTGACGCCCCGGATGAAATCTTGTTTTGTTCTCCTGGCTGGACAGATACCCCTGTTCCAAACAGGGTTGCGAGGCCGCAAGTGCGGAGACATTTGCAGATGTCCGTCCCTGTCAGGTAAAGAGGGAAGGAGTTAAACCTCAAGTCTAACAAACCAGGGTAGCATGCGACTGGACTTAGACTCACAGACTTGTACCACTTCCGAGGGCTGCACCGGCTCGAGGGCTAGAAGACGACGCCACTCCGCAGCATGCCACTCCAGAACCTCGATAGGCATGTAGTTTAGAGAACGTGACGTATATAGTTTACTTAGGGCGCTGTAGGCTTCCTCGATCGAGTCAAAGACCGGGCCCTCGTAGCCAGGTTGCGTTGGCGGAAGGAGGATGGCCTGTATGCTAGGGTCATTGCTGGCTTGGTTATCATGTGTGTTCCCCATCTTCTTCTATCCGAGTCTTGTCAGTTGTGATGTCCCTCCTTCCAACGATATAGCCAGGGGATATAGCCCCCCGATATGGCAGGCCCCACAAATCGACGTACTACGTGAACGGCTTCTCGTCAACATCATAAGCTCGCCAAGCAGTATTTATCAAAATCCACGACGTGTTGGCGTTCTCTTTTATTTTGTGTCCTTACAACGCCTAGATCATCTTCAAAGGTGGACACAAATGGCGCAGATTGGGGAATTCGATGTCGTCTCGCCTGATAAAACACATGCAGCGATGAGATGTGAGGCGGCACGTGGTGTACTTGAGTTGATGAAGACCAGTGACCCGGTTGCTATCGAGACCCTTTTACGAGGGATCAACTCTGCTTTGACAGTGGCGACGGGAATATTTCTAGGTGCGTGGGATGTTTCCTTATTTTTTGCGTAGGATGCATGGTTTCGACATGGGCGGGGCTCGTCCACAGTGTTTGCGGTACGTCCTATAAACGGACGGACGACTCAAGGCCTCAAAAAACGTTATATGTCACGTCAAAGCCGAGCATGTATGAGTGCTCGGAGCTCTCGCTCACGTTTGCGGGACACGTGAGCGAGAACTCCGACCATGAATCCATGATGTGGGATGAATTGTCACTTTGGATGGTGGATGGCGGGGCGGGTGTTGTGCACAATTATTTTTGGAACCCAGGACGTAACGCTAGCACTAAGCATCAGTTGTGGTGAATGAACTGACTACTTAACTACTTAATATTTGCAAATTCGACCCCAAATAATTTTCTTGTGGACTTAGGTCAACTGCGCAACAAGCCCCTGTGGTACATACGTGCTGGGGTCTTCCTTGTACTCGCATGCATCATCACCACCCTCGGAGGAGCCCTCTTTTACGGAGAAGCAGAGCTCATATTTTGGATGCTCATGGAGGGACGCGGAAAGCAGGGCTTATGGGACAGCATCCTCGTCATGGGGGCGTTCACCATGCTTGGATTATTTGCGGGCTGGGCCCCAACGGGTTACGCAGTTATGATGGACAGGGAATACCGCCCGGAGTGGTTCACGTTGATGGCCTTAGTTGGCGATCCACAGCGTGGTGTCATTAACCCAACAGCTGTGGGACTTGGGCCCCCTAGGTGGGTGCTTGACAATGAGAAGGCTTCACCTCATTCATTTTTCATGAATTAAATAACTGAATCGTGATAGGTGGCTTCACGTGTTGAGTAGAGAAAATATTTCACCGCCCCCACATTGCTTCGGAAAATTCAAGGATGGAGTGAGGTCAAGGTTGTGCGTGACTCTACTAGTGCGTGTTCACACATTTGTATTTGCCCCCCCCATCCCCACCTGCTAGTTTACCCTTGACGTCTAGTTTTCCGACTCGTTACAATTATGCACATTGCAGAGCATGGGAGGGACAGACTCCCGGAGCATCAACCCATCGTGTCGCTATTCCCAAGGCGTCCTCGCCTCAACATACTCAGCGGGCCTCTCTTGTTTCTGGCCTCCATTATTCAAAGCATTGTCCACTATGGCAGCTTCGCTTTTCTACTGGAGCTCCCCTGCTTTGGATTGGGGCCAGGTCTCCATAAGCATAAGCTGGCCGAGTGGGCCATCTTCTGCAACCTATGGTCAAATGCTATCTTGGTGAGTTCACACCGGGCAAACAGAAGGCCTTTTGAAACATTTCCGCTCTAGCCAAAGTTGTCTTCATTCGTTTTTGGGCTTCCACCGAAACGGCCCTTTTACACCTTATTTCAGGCCAAACGGAAAGGGTTCTTTTCAACCGGCAATGTCTTTAGTTCGCGCGGAAAACTGCCACACCGTAGAACCGGTTAGAGTCCGCGTTTGATTAATTATCTTTGGGGTGCGCGAATTAATTTTGAGCAAAGCTTACGGCAATCAACGGTAATCCATATTTTCCAGTGAGTTGCAGATTTACGCAAAGCTCCTTTTGCTAGTACTGCTTGGCGCGGTGTCCTTGGGTTCAAAAAGTGGATCATGCATGATGATCCCAACCATGTTTCCATATGTTGACAAACAATTTGTTTCTTATATTTCATGGCTGAATCGTGTTTCTTAAGTATTGATATCTTGATCTCCAGGTAGTGGCATTCGCCACCCTCAGTGAAGGAGCTAAGCGCCAAGACCCGGCAAGCCCAGATCTTACAGGTCAACCCAGCCCACCGCCGGCCAGCGCAGATCAGCCCAACCCAGCGCCGGCCAGCCCTGATCAGCCAAATCCACCAGCTGCATATTATCACTATGTAGCCATATATATTGGAGTGCATATTATCCTCAAGTTTCTGAGCAATATGGGCACCATCAACTGGAAGTTCATCCGCACTCGGAAGAACAGATGGGAAGCTGTGAGTATTTGCATGTTATCAAAGTCTCAATCGAAAACCATAGTAATTACCAAGGTGACATATATCAATCTATGTCACATGTACAAGGTTGCGTTCTACCATTAAGTGGAGAGTATTAATTCCCTCCCCCCTTTTGATACTTCAGGGGGCCAAGGAAGATAGATAATTAGCAGAAGCCGCAGCCATAGCAGACCGGGAGAGAGGGTTGCAAGCTAGCCTGGATCAGATACAGAGATTGCTAACAGCCGCTCGAATCGCGCCAGTATTGGATGTAGGCGGTGAAGAGGGCCAAGGAGGAGGAGGTGGAGAGGGCCAAGGAGGGGGCGGTGGAGGGGGCCAAGGAGGAGGTGGTGGAGGGGGCCAAGGAGGGGACGGTGGAGGGGGCCAAGGAGGAGGTGGTGCAGGGGGCCAAGGAGGAGGCGGTGGAGACGGCCAAGGAGGAGGTGGTGGAGGGGGCCAAGGAGGAAGCGGTGGAGACGGCCAAGGAGGGGAAATTGGAGGGAGCGCGGGACGTGACAGAGGTGGAAGTGGAGAGGGCCAAGGAAGGGACATCGGTGGGGGCCGCGGACGTGGGAGTGGAGAGGGCAGTGGAGAGGGCAGCGGAGAGGGCCAAGGAGGTGGCACTGGAGGGGGCCGAGGGCGCGGCAGTGGAGGGGGCGATGAACGGGGCCAAGGAGGCGTCATGAAGATATTTAGAAAGTGAGTGCGCCGGATGAATCATGCACCTCGAGGATTGATAGATAACCACTAGGGTAGTTATTAGGGGGACTCATAGGGTATGCGATACATGAACCATGCAGGGATGAGGGGTTCAGGTGTTTGTGTGGCTGCACTAGTGGTACATAATGATGAGGTGGCAGCAACACCACACCGCAGAGTGCCATGATCAACACATGACAAAGATAAACTGAGTTTCGTGAAGAAAGAAAGAAAACTACGCCCCGTTTCGTGGCCATATACCACAAGCGAGATGTTCAGTGTACCGTATTGGGACTAAAGGGTCCTCTTTGCACTACTTGCCTCAAGGGTCCTCTTTGCACCTCTTAGTTGTCGATTTGGTTGAGGTCTTCACCTGATGATTCCTACTGCAGGTGTTTCCGCCCCATTACCAAGAACGAGGAAGGCGGCATGCTTGACAGGGGATCCATGCAGCCAGGTGCCCATCTCTGCGGTGGTGACAGTAGGGGGTCGGAATCGGAGGCCCTCCATGGGAGTTTCAGCTTGGGAGCTCAGCCAAGCCATGTTGCAGGCGAGGGTGTGGGGCGGCCAGTCGTTCCACGAGGAGGAGCGGGGAATGAGATTGAAGGACAAGGACCGCTAAAAGGAAGGTGGGTGCCGAACGGAAGGTGCATGGAAGGTGCCACGTACCAAGTGCAACATGTTAAGTGCCACATGCCAGGCGGTGGACAACAAGGGGCCTTGCAAGGTGGGTTACGTTGGATGGCAACCCAGCCAGCAGGGTCTAGTATCTCATACTGCAGTCCTTGTCCATTCCTGAGAATTAAGAGGCATGCAACCAGGAGAGTTCATGCCAAACAGGTCCCTTGACGTATGGTCATGACCTTGTCGCCGCATCTGAAAAGGACATTAGCTGTTTAGATATTGCATGGGTTTTGTCCACTGGGGTCCAACCTGCTTTGTGCCCTTGCGCCTCAATGACTGATTGTATCAGCTTTTGCAGCGATCCTGACAGCTTGCACTTCTCCATCGCTTCTACACATCTTGTTTGCCGTCTCAAAACACTCAGCCTCTTTCCTCCTCTTATACCTCCTGGCGCCTACCGTCCCTTACTTGCTGAGTTTCTACATTATTATTGTCATCCCTCTTTAACCATCCCTCCCCTTTGGACATGAATGGATACGAGGTGCAATATTAGCAGATATTTGTATGCCTCTAGGAAAATGCATGATCAGCTGCATGGAGAATGGATAGTATCCTCCACTTCCGCCACAAATTCCCTTGGTTGTAAACAGTTTACCCTTCAAATATTACTTCTATTTCCTCGTGCTATACCCGCTCTGTAGGCAGCCACAAATCTCACCCCCATATGATTTTCCTGCTACTCACACGTTTTGTTCTTTACACTTCACAGTTGCTTGCGCCTCTTCCGACCGGGCAGAGCTGCTGCTACACCAGCTGATCAAGAGGTGCCAGGATGCGGCCCGTGTCAAGATCCGCGTGGCGGTGGAGTGCTTGGAGGTGGCCTAGGTTCATATCCATATGACAGCGGAGCTGCTGCTGTTCCAGGAGGGAATTCAGGTCAATGATTGTTTGGTTAGAGGGCTAATGGTTTAGGTGGCTAGTGACTGGGGCAAGAGCATGGCCATGAGAAATGACAGGAGAAGTAGCTGTAGCAACAGCAATATCAGGAGGTCTGACAACTGGCAAGCCAATTTGAGACAACAAGAGCAGGATGTGAGTCGTTGGATTGGCTCCTCCTTTCCTCGCCTTCACTCATGCACGCACTCTCGCTTTCTCTGTCATATTCATGCATTGCACTTGCACCTGCATTATACTTTACATTCCCTTTTCCAACCTCTCCATAGACTCATGCAGTTAAGCCGAGCTTATTATTACCTTTTTGCTCTTGCCTTTGCCTGATGTCGCTTTGCCTCCCTGCCGGAGATCACAGTCCAGGCCTGGCTGGAGACGGTCCATGCCTAGCTGGTGACGGCTTGTTCCAAAACGGTTAATCAGATCATTCACCATTAGCGCATGTGCTTATAAAGAAGATTCAAGCCTGCCTTGCTTTGCTTTCGTCTGCTCCGCTCGTTATGTGCATAGGTCTGGCCGGAGAAGATCTGTCGCCAGCAAGCTGCATGTCTCCAAGCTGATCAGAATCATGGACATCATGGACATCCAAGACCAGTAGGTGAGTAACAGAGTGTGGGGTGAATGCGGTGCACATCAAATTGTGGCACTCATCACAGCAGCCTTGCGTTAATGGGTTGTGCAAGGGGGATGCATGAGGAGGATAAGCCAAGGAAAGCTTCAGTTCTAACTGGGAAATGGGGGATGTTTTGCTTAGCTCGATGATGTACTACTTCACCAGTTGTGCCATGAAAGTACATATGATACAAGGAGCAGGTGTAGTCTGCATCACACATGGTGAGTAAATAGCTCCATGCCAATGCATTGTGATTTGCATGCGACTGCATTGAGGCTTGGGCTGAAATGCACAATGGACGCATGAATAAGCGAACGTTGGTTCAGGAGCCTGTGTAAGTGTAAGTGACACACCATGGCGGAAGTCTGAATGTGGTCGCGAAGATCGCAGCCTTACAAATTGAGTGCCCTTTTGTGGTGGTGGCTTAATAGTCCACTCTCATAGCCTGCACCATTTGAGACAGCTGGCCTCCTATGATACAGCTACACTCACAGCCACCTTACCCCCCCTCCCCCCGTAAAGGCTTCAGCCTTACCCTGGCACGCTCCATGCCTCACTCCCCTTCTCCAACTTGGCTACTTCCATACGTGTCCCCTTTCGAACTTGCACTTTTTTGGATTCATCTCAAGCATTTAAACCGGGGCCACTTTGTCAACATTCACAGGGTCATGCTTGAAGGAGGGGAATCGACTCTTCCTTGCAATCATACGCATGTGACGGGGCTGGTCATCTCCTCTTTAAAGTTTGCATATAGCGTGTTATGTGAAGTATTGTGAAGTTTTTACAGTCCAGCGGGGCATCACATTTGATGCATGGGACTTGTGCCCGTAAACCGGTACAAGCACTAAATACGCTAGGACATCGAGCGAAAACCAGTGACCCCCCTGGGCAAGCAACCAACACACAAACACAGAGCAGTAGCGTGGGGATGAACCCCATAGTGCAGAAGATGATTCATGTTTCCTGCCCTAAAGGTCCCTGCTCTGATCTCAAGCCGACTGTTGCACCCCCAACCTTGAGCCAGCCCCGAGACCACCTTGATAATCCTATACATCCCCCCTCCTTCCATGCCCGCCAACAGGACGAAACCCCTGTCACGGAGCAGGCGAGCAAGGCCTTTGTCAACGACGCCTTCATGTCCAACCAGCTGGGCACTGTGGTCCTTCAAGTGGTCGCTCGACGGGAGAAGCTTGTGGAGCGCATGCATGCCTGCTGGCAGTCATCCCCAGCAATGATGAGCAAGGGGTCGATGCTCGGGCAGATTCGTCCTGTTGTAGTTGCTTCTAGCGGGGTGTGGGTTTAAAACCTGAGTGTACCAGTACAGAAACCCGACAGAAACCCTAAACCCTTAGGGTATTGCTGCTGCCAGCTTCTTCCTAGGGTTGGAGAATTGGAGCCCCCACGGTCCAAGCCCCTCTGGTATTACAGCATTTATAACATTTTGTATTTCATGTCAGGGATGTACAACCAAATTTGACTGCCCTTGCTGCCTAAAACGCACTTCTTCAGATTTAAGAAGCTATAACTCTGGCATTGCAGCTTTTCTGGCTTGTTGGTCCATCGAGGGGCTGAGCTTTATTGTCCTCCATTATATATATTTGTTGGGCTCCTTACCACCTTCGCTGGGCTGCTCCACGCACGGCCACCACTTGGCTGATTCACAAACTTGGCTCCCCCCCCCAGCGGCATGATAGGCCATACCAGAGCCCCGGCCTTCGGCTGAAGACTGGATTGTAGCTGAAGGTTGCTTAATTTTACTTAAGTGTGCCACTCATGCCCTGAATTCTTTCATAAATGCTACACATCCGCCATCCAGGACCTGCTCAAAAAGGCTCGGCCGCGTCGGCGTCCAACAGTTTGGTCGGGAGGAAGGAAGGGAAGGTAAGGAGGAGAAACAAAGGATCCAAGCTTATCCTGTACGTGTACCTGACAATTGAGAAAGTCTGGTCAGTTGCCTGACTGTATCGCATATGGTTCTTTGTGGAGGAAAGATAGCGTTGCCCTGGCGTTCCCATGCAGAGAGGGGGGTGACCCCAACTGCCAACCGCCGGTCCCCCGCTTCAGGACTGTCCGGCAATTGTCCTCAGCCCGCGGGAGCTCCCCTTCTGCCGAATAAAACTGCATACAACAATTAATGTACCTCATGTCGACGTAGTGAAGGATAGCTTCTGGTGTCGGCCTCTCAAGTCGGCAGCTGTCGTCCTCATAAACACACGCGCTGCTCCTCGTTGGTACAGAGCGAGCGAGACTCTTGATACGCAATTGTAACTGCTGGACAGTTGCTTAGCTCCTAGAAAAGTATGGAGTCCGGTATGGCGGTATAGCATGCCTGCGAAGACGCGTGGTAAAGCAGACGACGTGCTCAGTGCATGTAAGATCTGAGAGGCAGATCTCCGCCAGGCAGTACTAAAGTTACCCATCAGCTTCCACTCCCTGCAATAGGAACAGCTCTAGGCAGCAGTCAGGGGCTACCGCTCGGAACAGGGCTCCTCTGCACTCTGCAGCCCATGTTGCTGGCCATGCAGCGCCCTATGCGGCGATCTCCCATGCAGTGCCCTCCTCTTTCCCAGTGTGCATGGTGTGTCACCTGTCTGCAGGCCGGCAGGATCTAAGTGGACATTCATCCACTTCCAGCCTCAAGCAGCAGCAGAAAGCCGGGGAGAGGCGAGGGACCTCATCAGCCCCTTCCAATTGGCCGCCGCAGAACAAAAGCTTACGGAGCTGGCGTGTCGCCAATGGCTAAGCTGCTGCCATGGCGGCGGTGACGAGGGCCACAAGTAGCAACGTCTCAGAAAGGCATGGATGAGCGCCGTGGCGTCATCCTGGCGTCGCACCAGGGGCATCGCCTCCAGGGCGGACTAGGAGCCAGCATAGGCATCATCTTGGCAGCATAACGCCATGACTTGTAAGAGGTTTAGGGTTTAGGCAGAGGGTTTAGATTGCACCCTATCGCTCATGTTCCTCACCTCCTGCCCGTAATGCATAAAATGTAGGAGGGTGCCCTATCACTCGCTCGTGGCATAAAGCGTCTCATAAATAGCTTTCAATGCCTTCTGGATACATGTCACTTGCCTTGGGCACCTTGCACGCCATTGAGCCTTGACCAGGCAGATGATCCTTCATCCTGAATTCGCGCTTCCCTACAGCTCCAAACCCTTCTGCCTCAGGAATCAGCGCCCGGGGCCAGCCTATCTCTTCCTAAACTCTTACCACCCGACCGGGTTTTGTATGTAATGCCTGCTTTTCAGAGGCGCATGTCAGGCTTGCCTCATGCGCTGTTCATCCGCCAGCTCAACTGCGCATCTGATTATCTGCACCAGGGGGAGGCCGGCATCAAGAATGCGCGGCCATCGTACAGACTGCATGAGCCCCATGTTGGTAGGATGCTGCAGATAATCAGGCGTAGAGTGAATGAGAAATGCCGTCATGAGTCGTGACCCCCTGGAGGCGAGGCCGTGGCTCGAATATAAGGTCCTTGAGATCAGGCATAGTCGCCACTGCGTTTGCATACCAGACCACCTTCCATAGGCCGCTGTGCGGCCACAACTGTGCCGATGGAGACCCAACATTTGCCTGCCCACGGCCAGAGGCTTCAGCAGTAGGGCTATAATCCGCCAAGCCACCCTGGCTGTAGCCCGTGTGCACTGATGCTGGATTGTAGCTGAAGCATTCTAAGGTGTTCTAGCTTTTATGCATGATCTGGTCGAACATGTTGAGGGCTAGCTCATAAGGGCTAGGTATTCCGCAGGTCAATGACATTACACCACTGAATACCCGTGCGTAGGTATTCTAGCTTCCTGTTAATTTGACCCTTTTTCTTTTGTCCCTCTCTTCCTTTCTCGTTGTCCCTATATTTCCAGACCAGAAAGTTGGGTGCCCTCGAGGCCGAGTCTTTTAGAGCAGGGCCCAGAGATGTTATGTCACAATCTCGACTACTCTCAGATAAACAGTGATGCATGATGGTCTCGCTCTGTCTTGTGCAATGTGCTGCATCATCTCAGCATGCAAATGATATTGCACCTCTAGGCCCTGCTCAAAAGGCTTAACCTGGGCGGGCCCTAGCAGATGTGGTCGACATGCGCTATACGTCTTAAGATAATTGGAGGGACAAAGGAGCCCCCTAAAGGGAGTCACTCTTAAGGGCAGCCCTAGGGCAGCCACCTTAAGGGCAGCCACATAGCTGAGAAGTACTGGTAGCCTCTAAAGAGGGCTGGGGAATCTGATACCGTTTTATTGTTTGGTTTTCTTTTTTGTCCCGCTTTTTCTTTCATGTCTTCCCATAACTTTGCAACGAGACTGTTGGACGCAGCCTTTTGAGCATGGCCCAGAGATGTTACCGCATTAACATATGCACCACAACATCCCTCCTACACATGCTCAAGCCTTATGAGTGACTGCCTGTCTAGGACACCAGATTCCAAATTCCTGCCTCAGCACATATGAATAATATAATGTGGGTATGGACTATGGATGCACCTTGGATTGGGTGCATCCATAGGCCCCCCGGAGGGCGCCACGGATTTTCAGCAGTTGTACCAGGGCAGGCATGGGTGGGAGGCTCTGGCTTTTGTTGAGGACGAGGTAGACTTTGTGGAGGGCTAGTCCGCTGTCTTGTTTTTTGCCTCCCTGGGGACTGGCTCTTTCCCTTTTTGTCTCTCTCTCGCTTTCAGAGGCAGGGATCCTTCGGTCTGCCTTTCTGATTTCTGTAGGGGTGTTTTCTTTGCCCATTGTGCGCCTCTTTGTTTTTCTTCTAGCCTTTGCTTCCTTTCCTTTTCCTACCAACCAGACAGGACGTCGGAGAGCCCGTAGGCAGGGGTGGGAGGCCCTGGATTTTGTTCATTTAGTTGAGCTATTTGAAGGCTAGTCTCTTCAGGGAAAGGGGATACGGTTTGCATAACCTTTGTGTTCTTTTTGTTTAGTGGGTGAACTTGCTATCCTTTCTCTCTTCATATGCCTTCTTCATTGACTTTCCTAGCTGTATTTTTGTTTGCCAACGTGGCCGAGCTTCATTTCAGCATGGCCCAGAGGTGTAATGTCGTTAACCTTGGATTGGGTTGCTAGGTTCTGTCCCCTCACATAGGAGGCTGGCATGAGCGCAGTAGCGCACCATGGTCATGGCTGGCATGAGCGCAGTAGCGCACCATGGTCATGGCTGCGCAGGGTCGCTGGAATCGAGCATGGTCTCATCCTATCAGCCCCATGCGGCCGTGTGTCAACCATGACCCGGGTGGTATGCATCATCCTAAATACATCTCACTTCGTTTAATACACTTACATATACAAGGACTGATGAATACCATATAACATATATGGTTGTTTGCGCGAGGGAAACCCAGGGGGCACTGTTTTTTCTCGCGTTCTCTGATCTACGGCAGTGCTTGAGCCTTTTGCGGACACCTGTTCCTTGCCGGAGGGCGCACATGGTGCAGTGAGCTGATGGAGGCGTTAAAGGAGATGGAGCATGGAGCAGCTGCCCCCAAACTGTGTGAGCAGTCTCTGACATGCAGCCGCTCCCCGTCCCAGGGGTGCTACACCTGGTGGACGCAGACTATCAGCAGGTGCATCTTCAGGCGACTGCCAGAAGCCGTCCCCAAACTGCGTCAGGCAGCGGCTGACCTACAGCCTCTATCCGTCACAGAGGTGCTAGCGCTAGAGGACGCAGCCTAGGAGCGGGCGCAGTTAAAGATGGTCGACCGGGGGGACCCCAGGGACCTCGCCACCAAACACAGGTCTGGTGCCGCTTACCATACCCGGTTTCAGCCTACGGCAGCAGGCGCCGTGCTGGCGCATGCTAAGGGCCGCACTAGCTAAAGGGCGTGTTCCCGTGTGCACAAATTCAATGTTGCGCCTAAGGGAGCCAGGTCACCACAGCCGACATTAGAGGACGGCGCAACGATGAGCAGCGTCACACACGCTAATGCCAGCGATGCTGGGCTAAGGGACATGGCAAGCATGTAGAGGATGCACTCCATGCTTGCTTCCAATGCCCTAGCATCAAGGCGGTACTTAGAGAGCGGGGTGGGCTGGTCCTCCGAACGACGCAACAGACTTTCACCAGCTCTACCGGGGCAGGCAAGGGTGGGAAGACCTGGCTGTTGTAGAAATGTGGTCGAACTTGTTGAGGGCTGGTCTCCTGAGGGGCTGGGGATACAGTGTGCTTGTCCTTTTCTGCTGTTGTTGTTGTCTGGAAGGTGGACTCTCTTCCCTTTCTTTTCTCTCTTGCCTTCTTACTCGAGTTACCTACCTAGCTGACTTTTTGTTTGCTGACGTAGCCGAGCTTCAGCTTTTGAGTAGGGCCCAGAGGTCAAAAACGGTTACCTCTGGGCCCGCTCAAAGCCCGGCCGCGTGGGCGCCCAACTGTCCAGAAGGGAGTAAAGAAGGAACTAAAGGAAGAGAGGGGGAAAGGAACAGAAGGAGAGGCCGGAAAGGCAAAGCAGACCAAGTCCAACACCTGAGATCCACTAGAGAGTAGCCCTCAACAAGGCCTCGAAGAAAAGAAAATTCCAGAAAAGCAAGCGTATCCCACCCCTGATTGGCCGCGAAGGCGCCCCACTGATCAGAAGGGGGGAGAGAAGAAACTAAAAAGGGGGCAAACAACAACAACAAAAAGGGCCAAAAGAGAAGGCCGGAGACCGACATCCGCCTCAGAAACCCTGGAGACTAACCCTCAATAATGCCCACAGCACAGTCCACAAAAGCAAGTGCAGCCCACCCATGCTCAGCCTGGTACAACTGGTGGAAGTTAGTGGCAGCGCCCGGAGGACCTGCCCACCCCCGCTCCCGTAACTGCTCCCTGACACTAGGGCACTGGAAACACACAGTGCCCAGAGGTGTAACGTCATAAACCCCCAAAGGGACCACGTGCATGCACGTTGAATCCCGAATTTGTCGGGCAATAAAGGGTCATTCGGCGAGGGGAAATGGTCCAGTGCGTGGTACGACGCGTGTGGCATCCTTACCCAAAGGCTGAGAGATCGAATCCGCCACATGATCGTCTCTCTCCCACTGTGTAGATCGCTGGGTTCCATGTTCCTGTTCCCTTATATAGGAGGGTGGCATGGCTGCACCATTGTCCTAGCTGCGCACGGTACCTGGAATTGAGCTTTGTCATTCCTTCCATCCCCACGCAGCCAGGCGTTGAACAGGGCCTTTACTTTCAGGGGGTCGCTTTTTGGGAAGGTCTTTTTCCCGTCTCCTCTACCTAGTGTCTTTTCCTCCCGGCCAGACAGTCAGGCGCCCATGCGGCCGAGCCTCTGCAACATGGCCCAGTCGTGTCATGTCATTGACTGTTGCGAGGCATCTTTGAACCTCGATAGGGATGCTGTTACGAAATGACGCACATAATTGACATAGGGCTCTGTAGGCTTCCTCGATCGAGTCAAAGACCGGGCCCTCGTAGCCAGGTTGCGTTGGCGGAAGGAGGATGGCCTGTATGCTAGGGTCATTGCTGGCTTGGTTATCATGTGTGTTCCCCATCTTCTTCTATCCGAGTCTTGTCAGTTGTGATGTCCCTCCTTCCAACGATATAGCCAGGGGATATAGCCCCCCGATATGGCAGGCCCCACAAATCGACGTACTACATTAACGGCTTATACCGTTCTGCTACTTTCAATTGGGCGTTCGATGCCTTTGGGGGTCCGTTTTGAGGCTTTTTAAAATGTTCTGGGGGGTCGCTTTGGGGTTGGCAAAAGCTTTTAATACATTCCGGTCAGTGATATGACTTGCCTTGAATTGAAGGGTCAGTGATTTTAGCTTTTAATACATCCCGGTCAGTGATATGACTTGCACTTGAATTGAAGGGTTGATTTTATTTTCCAGAACTTTCCAGAAACAGCATGCAATCAGCGGCATGCATGGGCGTGTCATCAGGGAACTTAAAACACAGCAATTCGATGCCTTCCATGTTTAAAACCCCGTTTTTAGACAGAGGAGGAGAGTGTCGGCGGTGTGTCACTGAAACGCGACACTTGGGTTAAAATGTGTGTGGTATTCGACTTTGGGGGTTCGCGCGGCCCCCTAATATCGATGGTGCTACTCTTGGGGGTTACTACCCCCAAAGTCGAACACCCAATTGAAAGTAGCAGTACGGTATCGTCAACAAGCTCGCCACGCAGTATTTATCAAAATCCACGACGTGTTGGCATTCTCTTTTATTTTGTTTCTCTACAACGCCTAGATCATCTTCAAAAGTTGACACAAATGGCGCAGATGGGGGAATTCGATGTCGTCTCGCCTGATAAAACACATGCAGCGAGGAGATCAATATGATGCGGCATGTGGTGTACATGAGTTGATGAAGACCCGTGACCCGGTTGCTATCGAGACCCTTAACCGATCAACGCTAATTTGGAAGCGGCGACGGCATTATTTATAGGTGCGTGGGATGTTTTTCTTCTTTTTGCGTAGGATGCATGGTTTTGACATGGGCGGCGGGGCTCGTTCACAATGTTGGCGACACGTCCTATATACGGACGGACGACCCAAGGCCTCAAAAAACGATTTATGTCCCCGGCCGTCAAAGCCGAGCATGTATGAGTGCTCAGAGTTCTCGCTCACGTCGGTTTGCGGGACACGTGAGCGAGAACTCCGACCATGAATCCATGATGTGGGAGGAATTGTCACGTTGGATGGTGGATGGCGGGACGGGTGTTGTGCACAATTATTTTTGGAACCTAGGACCTAACGCTAGCACTAAGCATCAGTTGTGGTGAATAAATAAACTGACTACTTAACAACTTAGTATTTGCAAATTCGACCCCAAATAATTTTTCTTGTGGACTTAGGTCGACTGCGCAACAAGCCCCTATGGTACATACGTGCTGGGTACTTCCTTGTACTCGCATGCATCATCACCACCCTCGGAGGAGCCCTCTTTTACGGAGAAGCAGAGCTCATATTTTGGATGCTCATGGAGGGACGCGGAAAGCAGGGCTTATGGGACAGCATCCTCGTCATGGGGGCGTTCACCATGCTTGGATTATTTGCGGGCTGGGCCCCAACGGGTTACGCAGTTATGATGGACAGGGAATACCGCCCGAAGTGGTTCACGTTGATGGCCTTGCCGATCCACATCGTAGTGTCATTAACCCAACAGCTGTGGGACTTGGGCCCCCTAGGTGGGTGCTTGACAATGAGAAGGCTTCACCTCATTCATTTTTCATTAATTATTCGTGATAGGTGGCTTCTCGTCGGTGTTGAGTAGAGAAATTATTTTACCGCCCCCACATTGCTTGGGAAAATTCAAGGATGGAGTGAGGTCAAGGTCGTGCGCGACTCTACTAGTGCGTGTTCACACATTTGTATTTGTCCCCCCCATCCCCACCTGCTAGAATTTCACCCTTGACGTCTAGTTTTCCGATTCGTTACAATTATGCACATTGCAGAGCATGGGAGGGACAGACTCCCAGAGCATCAACCCATCGTGTCGCTATTCCCAAGGCGTCCTCGCCTCAACATACTCAGCGGGCCTCTCTTGTTTCTGGCCTCCATTATTCAAGGCATTGCCCACTATGGCAGCTTCGCTTTTCTACTGGAGCTCCTCTGCTTTGGATTGGGGCCAGGTCTCCATAAGCATAAGCTGGCCGAGTGGGCCATCTTCTGCAACCTATGGTCAAATGCTATCTTGGTGAGTTCACACCGGGCAAACAGAAGGCCCTTTGAAACATTTCCGCTCTAGCCAAAGTTGTCTTCATTTGTTTTGGGGCTTCCACCGAAACGGCCCTTTTACACCTTATTTCAGGCCAAACGGAAAGGGTTCTTTTCAACCGGCAATGTCTTTAGTTCGCGCGGAAAACTGCCACACCGTAGAACCGGTTAGAGTCCGCGTTTAATTAATTATCTTTGGGTAGCGCGAATTAATTTTGAGCAAAGCTTACGGCAATCAACGGTAATCCATATTTTCCAGTGAGTTGCAGATTTACGCAAAGCTCCTTTTGCTAGTACTGCTTGGCGCGGTGTCCTTCGGGGTCAAAAAGTGGATCATGCATGACGATCCCAACCATGTTTCCTAATGACGACAAACAATTTGTTTCTTATATTTCATGGCTGAATCGTGTTTCTTAAGTATTGATATCTTGATCTCCAGGTAGTGGCATTCGCCACCCTCAGTGAAGGAGCTAAGCGCCAAGACCCGGCAAGCCCAGATCTTACAGGTCAGCCCAGCCCACCGCCGGCCAGCGCAGATCAGCCCAACCCAGCGCCGGCCAGCCCTGATCAGCCAAATCCACCAGCTGCATATTATCACTATGTAGCCATATATATTGGAGTGCATATTATCCTCAAGTTTCTGAGCAATATGGGCACCATCAACTGGAAGTTCATCCGCACTCGGAAGAACAGATGGGAAGCCGTGAGTATTTGCATTTTATCAAAGTCTCAATCGAAAACCATAGCAATTACCAAGGTGACATATATCAATCTATGTCACATGTACAAGGTTGCGTTCTACCATTAAGTGGAGAGTATTAATTCCCTCCCCCCTTTTGATACTTCAGGGGGCCAAGGAAGATAGAGAAATAGCAGAAGCCGCAGCCATAGCAGACCAGGAGAGAGGGTTGCAAGCTAGCCTGGATCAGATACAGAGATTGCTAACAGCCGCTCGAATCGCGTCAGTATTGGATGTAGGCGGTGAAGAGGGCCAAGGAGGAGGAGGTGGAGAGGGCCAAGGAGGGGGCGGTGGAGGGGGCCAAGGAGGAGGTGGTGGAGGGGGCCAAGGAGGGGACGGTGGAGGGGGCCAAGGAGGAGGTGGTGCAGGGGGCCAAGGAGGGGGCGGTGGAGGGGGCCAAGGAGGAGGAGGTGGAGGGGGCCAAGGAGAGGACGGTGGAGGGGGCCAAGGAGGAGGTGGTGCAGGGGGCCAAGGAGGAGGCGGTGGAGACGGCCAAGGAGGAGGTGGTGCAGGGGGCCAAGGAGGAGGCGGTGGAGACGGTCAAGGAGGAGGTGGTGGAGGGGGCCAAGGAGGAAGCGGTGGAGACGGCCAAGGAGGGGAAATTGGAGGGAGCGCGGGACGTGACAGAGGTGGAAGTGGAGAGGGCCAAGGAGGGGACATCGGTGGGGGCCGCGGACGTGGGAGTGGAGAGGGCAGTGGAGAGGGCAGCGGAGAGGGCCAAGGAGGTGGCACTGGAGGGGGCCGAGGGCGCGGCAGTGGAGGGGGCGACGAACGGGGCCAAGGAGGCGTCATGAAGATATTTAGAAAGTGAGTGCGCCGGATGAATCATGTACCTCGAGGATTGATAGATAACCACTAGGGTAGTTATTAGGGGGACTCATAGGGTATGCGATACATGAACCATGCAGGGATGAGGGGTTCAGGTTGCCGCACCATAAAGCAGTAACCGTGCTAATATGGTAAATACCGTAAACTCCGGTCAGGACACCTTAGAGAGGTGTCCTCTACTCACAAACACGGTACATCACCGTACACTCATGCTCCTTGTACTTCAGACGAGAGTGTGTCAACAAGATAACTGTAACTGGAAGTTCCTAACTGGATGTCTCTGCATAGAAGTCTCCGTCTCGTGGGTACCGCCCCTACTACTTTACTCGCGATGTGCGCTTCAGGTCCGTGGCGGACTTCTTTCCTCACGGCAGTGATGGACGCCTACGGGCAGGCTCAGTGACTCTTCACTGGCTGCGAGTACTCAGCGAGTTAAGCAGCTAACTGGTTATTTGTATGTGTGGCAATTGACTTAGGTAGCATAGGCCTTCTGGCCGTCTGGGCGCGATCCAGTTGGGCTATGTTAAGGGCACTTACCGCGCGACTCGCGGTGAGGTAGACGGGACGTAGACTGCGTACTTCTTCTTCGGCAGGGTCTCGGCTCTCTACTGGGGTACTTGTCTCCAGCTAGATCAGCTGAGGCTGAAGTAGTCTTGACTCGGGTTGAGGTACTGACTTATATGAAAGCTGCTGGTCTCGAAGACGGCCGGTGCTTGTTACAAATAGAGGTCTGTCCTTTAGAAAGGGACGAAGTAACTAGCCAAGGCAATTGCCGGGATACAGGGACCCGGCAGGCCCAATACAGAGTACGGTAGAACCTGTCAAACTAATCCTGCGTAAGCGGGTTTCTAGGCCTCAGTTCAAATCCGGAGGCTCCGCAGAGAAGCTGCGGAGTCACTGAGGCCGCTAACTGCGGTCTAAACGGTTCTGTCACGTATACGGTAATATACCGTGACAGCTGTCGCACCATAAAGCAGTAACCGTGCTAATATGGTAAATACCGTAAACTCCGGTCAGGACACCTTAGAGAGGTGTCCTCTACTCACAAACACGGTACATCACCGTACACTCATGCTCCTTGTTCTTCAGACAAGAGTGTGTCAACAAGATAACTGTAACTGGAAGTTCCTAACTGGATGTCTCTGCATAGAAGTCTCCGTCTCGTGGGTACCGCCCCTACTACTTTACTCGCCCCCCGCTCCCCAGCGTTAAGCCCTCCAGGCATGCGCGGGGAGCCGGAAAAGGGGTGGTACTGAAAAAACTTCTTGAAAAATATGTACGTAGAAGCTCAAATCATCATCTGCAAATATGCCTGGTTCCGGCCTTCTACAAATCTGCCTGGTTCAGGCCTTCTACAAATCTGCCTGGTTCAGGCCTTCTACAAATCTGCCTGGTTCAGGCCTTCTACAAACAGAAATAAAAAAATCAACCGAGTTTCAGCTGAAGCGCAATGCGCGGCACCCTACAAATTCAAGCTGTTCAGCCCACTACTGGCTAGCAAACAGTGAAATTTCAAAGTTATCAGGTCAAGCTAAGAACAACCGCTGCTCTCGCCCCACTGCGCCAGAGCCGCCTGGTCTTCAAAGGCCACAGGAAATGTGCGCCGTAGCAGCGTGATCCGCCCCCTGCTGTGTTAGTACTGCCCGAGTTGACTAATTCTCCTCGCTCATCATCCTCATAACATATGGACTACCGTAGCCTTGTTGCTATGGTGTTTGAGAAACAAATTTTCATTAAGCTGCCGTAACTCTACTCTTGCATCTTCCGTCTTCGGTCCGCTGGCTGCCGGCCCACTGCCTACCGGGTACTAGGACAAGCCGCGCTGCGTCTGCATTTCTGCTCTGTAGGCGCCTGCCCGCTCCTTGCCAGTTACGGCGTGGGTGACGTCACGTGCTCAGCGGCCGGCTTCAGGTCCCGGTAAGATCCTCAAGGGCTGACTCCTCTTCCTCCCTTGCTGCTTCTTTGGCCACCTTGGCCCTTCTTGTAACTGCTCTCGGGGTGACATTGGCCTCTCCCCGGCCAGTGGTGTACGAGATGTCATACAACCCGTTCGCCATTGGTCTTGCGATGCCCCGCTCCATTTGCCTTGTTGCTGGGTTGGTGGCCATGACTTCCACCTCAGGCCTGTCCATGACATTGGCCTCCTGGGCTGTCCTGGCAGCCGCTCTGGCTGCTGGGCTCGGCCGCCCCTGGACCTGTAAACTGCGCTCCTCTGTGGTGGGCCCTGCTACTGCAGCGGGCCCAGCTCCCTTGTCATCCGGTGTGCAGTGTGGGCACAACCACTCGCCCTCAGGCACCTCCTCGAGTGCTGGTACCAAGCAGTCCATGTGCCAACCTGTATTGCAGGCATCACACAAAAGCATCACCTCTCCGCGATCGGGCAGCTGGCACACCTCGCATGACAGGCTGTTATTGGGTCTGGTAGTACTGAAATCAACCACTCCCCTGA
Organism: Limnomonas spitsbergensis; assembly: GCA_037349105.1. Taxonomy (NCBI): domain Eukaryota; kingdom Viridiplantae; phylum Chlorophyta; class Chlorophyceae; order Chlamydomonadales; genus Limnomonas; species Limnomonas spitsbergensis. The sequence goes on from JAYJMM010000120.1 coordinate 6,583,683, forward strand.
GGTTGGGCAAGTGGCATGGAGAACAATTGACAGCATTCTCTGTTACTGTAAGGCCATCTGCCCCCTCCAACACCAAGGTTCCCGTCGCCCCCAGTGTTTTTACCCTTAGGATCTCAGGCCTGGCCTTGGGATCGAGGCTGCGTCGCTCTGATGAATACTTCACATACACGTAATCTCCCTCTGCAAAACGCCTGACCTGGGGGACATACCCTCCCCCGCGAATGCGTGCATATCGCAGCTTGTCGCGGTGCTGCGCATTTTCAGATGCTCACCCGCGACTGGCAGTGCCTCTTTGATCCTGGCCACTCTGGCCAAGAGCAGGTCTGCTGCCTCCTCTGCTGTTGCCACCTTGGCTGTGCTCCAGAGGTCCGCCCCCACCCTGGAGGGAAAGGTGGGTCTCTGCCCGAACAGCACCTCGTACGGCGCCATGCGCGTGGCCTGCTGCGGCGAGCACCGGAAGCCAAGGGCTACCCAGGGCACCATCTTGTCCCAGGACTCGTCGCTGCTGCCCTCCTCGCAGCACTTGCGCAGGCCTGCCTTGAGGGTCTGGACAGCCCTCTCTGAAAGCCCGTCTGCCTGGGGGTGGTTGGCAGAAGTGGTGCGATGGTCAATGAAGCAGTCCAACAACATGTCCTGAAATTCACCCTGGAACTCTGTTCCCTGGTCTGTCACCACCTCTGCGCATCCCCCGAATCGTGCAACAACATTTTGAAAGAATGCCAAGGCCGTCACATCAGACGCCTTGCTTGGAATGGGAATCAACTCCACCCATTTGGAGTAATGCTCCACACACACCATCACAAACCGATTTCCCCTGGAAGTGGTCGTGAATGGACCACACAGGTCCACTCCCCACCGAAAAAACAACCCCTCAATGGGTAGCGGGTGCAGGTTGGGCTGTATGTGATTGAACAAGGACGCCCTGGCCCTGTCACACACACCGCATTCCTGCACCGCTGTCTTGACTGCTGCTCGCAGCCCCCGCCACCAATGCTGCTGCATGACCATGAAAGCCGTGCGGTGGCTGCCAAAATGGCCCGTACCTGCATGCGCTGTCTGGATCACTGCTAGCCTGTCTTCTGGCCTGGGCACCACACAACGTCGGTCTACCATCTGGCATGAGTCTCATCAGGACTCCTCCCCTCTCTGATTCCCACTGGAATGGCGCTGCTCTGCGCTGTATTCTGGTCTGTTCTCCTAGCTCTGTTCCCTGGACATAAGTCTTCTCACGGAGAAACCTCAAGACGGGCTCATCTGCCCACACATCAACCCTAGCCGACGGTCCTGCAGGACAACCTGGCTGGTCCTTCTCACTCTCTGTGTCCCTGGTTACCTTGATTCCAACCTCAACTTGTTCCTCAGGCGTGTTCCCACCTGGTTCCTGTGCCGCGTCGGCCCAGTCTGCCGCAGCCGATTCTCCCAGGCACTGTCTGTATGACGCGGCCGCTTCTCCGCTGCCCGAGCACGCGTTTCCTGCAGTAGCAAGGGCATAGTGGCTGGACATTAAAGTCGCCCCCAGCACTGGGTCCCTGTCCTGGCCTGGCAGCTTTGCCCTGCGTGTCAATTCTGCTGGCATGATTTTAGCACACTCAAGTGCCACATTGAGCCATGCACTTAGTGCCCATGAATCCATGCACCTGCCCAAGGCTGCCCGTCTGGCTGCCTCTGGGAAGTCTGGGCGCGGCAATGTGGACCCCACAGCGTACCCCATGGCGCGCTCACGCTCGTTTGCGTTGGGCTCCTGCAAGTCCCCCATGGGCCTGTACACCATCCCATTTTGCCCGTTCCGAAAAGAATATGATGAGGGCGTGGCCATCAAACACGGCAGCACCTTCCTGGGCTGCCCTGTTACATTGATGCGGTACCCCCCATTGTCCGGACATGATACTACTTGGGCCTTGCTGCCCTTGTCCAGAATGTCGTCTACAATCCCCTCGTGGGGTCTGGTCGACGCACGAATCACAAATTCAATATCTGCTGCAGGGGCGATATTCCCCCAATAGTTGCGGGTGCGGTGGGCGTAAGACCCCACCTGCGCTGCGTCAAACAACGCCGGTGTCCCCAGAATCCTGCACACCTCCTGAAAAGCCTCAACACTGGCCTTCACACTCTTCTGATTCAATTGCATTGCTACATTCTCAATCAGGTACGCTGGCGGCCTGGGTCCCTGCAGGAACTGTAGAGTACCCAACAGCTTGACTAACGGGAAGAAAGACTTGCTTCTCTCTCCCGCGAGCCCACGCCCCTTGCCAGCTGACGAAAGGTCCTGGCACTCCCAGCCTGCTACCATGAACCACTGGCGCCCCTCCTGGGCACCCGCCTCCTTGAGGTGCTCTGCCGTAATGGCATACACATCTTGCGGCAATGCTCTGAAAGCTTTATCAAACGCTTTGACCGGAAGCAACTGGGGGAATCTCCTGTGCAACTGCAACAGGCGACCCCCTGCGATCTCTCTGACTTCCTCACTGATATCTGCATACAAGTACTGCACTACTGGGATACCTGCCCTGAGTACCATTTCCAGCCCTGAGCACATACCTCCAAAAGGTTCGAAAAGGACGACTCCTTCGGTCTCCATGGCCCGCACAGCCCCACTCGACAGGCAGGCTGTGTCCAGGCCTGCAGGGGCATGAGGGGGCGTCACCCTAGGCAAGTCAGCAAGCACATCACTGATCATTGTCCTGGACCGCTCCCTGTTGCTGAACGCCTGCTCTGCTGTACTGACAGGCTGCGCCTGCTCATCATCGTCAGTGGCGGCAGAGGATATCTCCTGCCCCACCGGTGCTGTCACGCAAGCTGCCTCTGCAGCTCGCAACATCTGTACTCTCCTTCTGCCCTCCTGCGCCATGCGCACTATCTGGTCTGCATGCCACTGGTTCACTCTGCCCAACCCCGTGAGCAAAGCTACTTGCTTCCCACTTGCCTCCTCCCTGGCTGCTGGCTCGGGCGCGACTGTATCAAGCCTGGCCCCTGTGCGGTCGGCTGAGGATGGGAGGGGAGATCTGGACGGGATGTCTGCATTCTGGTGGCATGCTCCTGAGCGGTGGACAATGGTAATGTCCAGCTCTTGAAGCATGAGAGCCCACCTACCGTGCTGGCCTACCAACGTCTGGTTGTCCATGAGGAAAGTGAGCGGCTCATGGTCAGTGATGAGATGTACCTTGCACCCAAACAGCATGTGGCGGTATGTGCGTGCTGCATACACTGCGGCCAGCATCTCCCCCTGGAACGCCGGAGGAATAGTTCCTCTCGCTTTTGTTCAGGGATCTGGATGTGCATGCCACCATATACTCCCGCCCGCTGTCATCACACTGCCCTAGCACTGCGCCTATGCCTTGCTTAGAGAAATCTGTGTACAATAAGAACGGCCTTGGCGGCCCCTTGCCGTCTGGCCCTGTCCCACTGTAATCTGGTCTGCGTAGGACTCTCCCGCCCTCGCACATCTCTGTCTTAATCAACTGGAACGCCTGCGACTGCTCTGGCCCCCACACAAACGGGACCCCCTGGACCAGCAATGCGTTGATGCAAGCTGCCTTTTTCGAGAAGTCCGGGACGTAGCACCGGTAGAAATTCAAGAATCCCATGACCTCCTGAATGTTTTTCACCGATGCGGGCTCTGGCAGCGCCATAACTGCTGCTATCTTAGCTGCGTGCGGCGTGAGCCCCTGGGCCGACACATTGTGACCCAGGTACTCTACTGTTGCACATCCAAACAGGGACTTGTCGGGGTGCGCCCTTAATCCTACACTGTGGAGCATGTCCAACATCAGCTCCACATGCCTGATGTGTTCTGCCGGTGTGTCACTGTACACTAGCAGATCGTCAATGAATGCCACACAGAACGCACTCAGGCCTGCCCTAGCAATCTCCTCCTCCATCATACGCTGAAAGAAGGGAGGCCCATTGCGCAGACCAAAGTTGAGCTTTGTGTACATCCAAAGCTCAGGTCCCATCCAGAAAGCTGTCTTAGGCTCACTCTGGTCCTCGACCTTTATAGGGATCTGCATGAACCCCGACCGGAGATCAACCTTGCTAAATATCTTGGCAGTGCCCAGGTTTTGAAAAATAGTCTCCATCCTGGGGATTGCAAATTCCTGCTTAGCCGTACGCAGGTTTAACCTGCGCATATCGTGCGCTAGTCGATGATCTGTCCACTCCCCAGTCTCAGCACTCTTCTTGGCTGCTACTACTGAGTTAGCCGCAAACTTGATAGGCCCCCCCTGGGGCACCTTGACGATGATGCCTGCCTCAATCATTGGCTGACACTTTTCCTTAAAAATCGCTGCCTTAGGCGGTGGCATATCCCTGGACTTCTGAAAGCACGAACTGACCTCGTCTTCTAAAGCTAGTGTAAACTCACCCTGCGTGCCGCAGTAGCCTGGCAGATCCTCCATGGAGTAAGCGAATGCTCCTTGGCGATCCCTGAGGCTCTGCTCCAGGCTCTCCTGCTGCTCCGCAGTGAAGTCGGGATGCTTGCCCAGCAGCCATGTCGCACCATAAAGCAGTAACTGCAATACTATGGTAAATACCGTAAACTCCGGTCAGGACACCTTAGAGAGGTGTCCTCTACTCACAAATACGGTACCTCACCGTACACTCATGCTCCTTGTACTTCAGACAAGAGCTTGTTAACAAGATAACTGTAACTGGAAGTCCCTAACTGAATATCCCTGTCTGGAAGTCTCCGTTTCTTGGGTACCGCCCCTACTACTTTACTCGCGATGTGCGCTTCAGGTCCGTGGCGGACTTCTTTCCTCACGGCAGTGATGGACGCCTACGGGCAGGCTCAGTGACTCTTCACTGGCTGCGAGTGCTCAGCGAGTTAAGCAGCTAACTGGTTACTTGTATGTATAGCAATTGACTAAGGTAGCGTAGGCCTTCTGGCCGTCTGGGCGCGATCCAGCAGGGCTATGTTAAGGGCACTTACCGCGCGACACGCGGCGAGGTAGACGGGACGTAGACTGCGTACTTCTTCTTCGGCAGGGTCTCGTTACTCTACTGGGGTAATTGTCTCCAGCTATCTCAGCTGAGGCTGAGGTAGTCTTGACTCGGGTAGAGGTACTGACTTATATGAAAGCTGCTGGTCTCGAAGACGGCCGGTGCTTGTTACAAATAGAGGTCTGTCCTTTAGAAAGGGACGAAGTAGCTAGCCTAGGCAACGGCCGGGATACAGGGACCCGGCAGGCCCAATTCAGAATACGGTAGAACCTGTCAAACTAATCCTGCGTAAGCGGGTTTCTAGGTCTCAGTTCAAATCCGTAGGCTCCGCAGAGAAGCTGCGGAGTCCCCGAGGCCGCTAACTGCGGTCTAAACGGTTCTGTCATGTATACTGTAATATACTGTGACAGCTGTCGCACCATAAAGCAGTAACTGCAATACTATGGTAAATACCGTAAACTCCGGTCAGGACACCTTAGAGAGGTGTCCTCTACTCACAAATACGGTACCTCACCGTACACTCATGCTCCTTGTACTTCAGACAAGAGCTTGTTAACAAGATAACTGTAACTGGAAGTCCCTAACTGGATATCCCTGTCTGGAAGTCTCCGTTTCTTGGGTACCGCCCCTACTACTTTACTCGCCCCCCGCTCCCCAGCGTTAAGCCCTCCAGGCGTGCGCGGGGAGCCGGAAAAGGGGTGGTACTGAAATAAACTTCTGGAAAAATATGTACGTAGAAGCTCAAATCATCATCTGCAAATATGCCTGGTTCCGGCCTTCTACAAATTTTTCTGGTTCAGGCCTTTTCAAATCTGCCTGGTTCAGGCCTTCTACAAATCTGCCTGGTTCAGGCCTTCTACAAATCTGACTGGTTCAGGCCTTCTGCAAATCTGGAAATAAAAATTAACCGAGTTTCAGCTGAAGCGCAATGCGCAGAACCCTACAAACTCAAGCTGTTCAGCCCACTACTGGCTAGCAAACAGAGAAATTTCAAAGTTATCAGATCAAGCCAAGAACAACCGCTGCTCTCGCCCCACTGCGCCAGAGCCGCCTGGTCTTCAAAGGCCACAGGAAATGTGCGCCGTAGCAGCGTGATCCGCCCCCTGCTGTGTAATCATTGCCCGAGTTGACTAATTCTCCTCGCTCATCATCCTTATAACATATGTACTACCGTAGCCCTGCTGCTATGGTGTTTGAGAAACAAATTTTCATTAAGCTGCCGTAACTCTACTCCTGCATCTTCCGTCTTCGGTCCGCTGGCTGCCGGCCCACTGCCTGCTGGGTACTAGGACAAGCCGCGCTGCGTCTGCATTCCTGCTCTGTAGGCGCCTGCCCGCTCCTTGCCAGTTACGGCGTGGGTGACGTCACGTGCTCGGCGGCCTTGCCGCTCTGGGCTCGGCCTCAGGTCTCGGTAAGCTCCTCAAGGGCTGACTCCTCTTCCTCCCTTGCTGCTTCTTTGGCCACCTTAGCCCTTCCTGTAACTGCTCTCGGGGTGACATTGGCCTCTCCCCGGCCAGTGGTGTACGAGATGTCGTACAATCCGTTCGCCATTGGTCTTGCGATGCCCCGCTCCATCTGCCGTGTTGCTGGGTTGGTGGCCATGACTTCCACCTCAGGCCTGTCCATGACGTTGGCCTCCTGGGCTGTCCTGGCAGCCACTCTGGCTGCCGGGCCCGGCCGCCCCTGGACCTGCACACTGCAATCCTCTGCAGCGGGTCCAGCCCTTGCTGCGGGCTCAGCTCCCTTGTCCTCAGGCGCGCAAGTTGGGCACAACCACTCGCCCTCAGGCACTTCCTCGAGTACTGGTACCAAGCAATCCATGTGCCAACCTGTATTGCAGGCATCACACAAAAGCATCACCTCTCCGCGGTCAGGCAGCTGGCACACCTCGCATGACAGGCTGTTATTGGGTCTGGTTCCACTGAAATCAACCACTCCCCTGAGGTTGGGCAAGTGGCATGGAGAACAATTGACTGCATTTTCTGTAACTGTGAGGCCATCTGCCCCTTCCAACACTAAGGTTCCCGTCGCCCCCAGTGTTTGTACCCTGAGGATCTCAGGCCTGGCCTTTGGATCGAGGCTGCGTCGCTCTGATGAATACTTCACATACACGTAATCTCCCTCTGAAAAACGCCTGACCTGGGGGACATACCCTCCCCCACGAATGCGTGCATATCGCAGCTTGTCGCGGTGCTGCGCAATTTTTAGATGCTCACCCGCGACTGGCAGTGCCTCTTTGATCCTGGCCACTCTGGCCAAGAGCAGGTCTGCTGCCTCCTCTGCTGTTGCGACCCTGGCTGTGCCCCAGAGATCCGCCCCCACTCTGGAGGGGAAGGTGGGTCTCTGTCCGAACAGCACCTCGTACGGCGCCATGCGCGTGGCCTGCTGCGGCGAGCATCGGAAGCCGAGGGCTACCCAGGGCACCATCTTGTCCCAGGACTCGTCGCTGCTGCCTTCCTCGCAGCACTTGCGCAGGCCTGCCTTGAGGGTCTGGACAGCCCGCTCTGAAAGCCCGTCTGCCTGGGGGTGGTTGGCAGAAGTGGTGCGATGGTCAATGAAGCAGTCCAACAACATGTCCTGAAATTCACCCTGGAACTCTGTTCCCTGGTCTGTCACCACCTCTGCGCATCCCCCGAATCGTGCAACAACATTTTGAAAGAATGCCAAGGCCGTCACATCAGACGCCTTGCTTGGAATGGGAATCAACTCCACCCATTTGGAGTAATGCTCAACACACACCATCACAAACCGATTTCCCCTGGAAGTGGTCGTGAATGGACCACACAGGTCCACTCCCCACCGAAAAAACAACCCCTCAATGGGTAGCGGGTGCAGGTTGGGCTGTATGTGATTGAACGTGGACGCCCTGGCCCTGTCACACACACCGCATTCCTGCACCGCTGTCTTGACTGCTGCTCGCAGCCCCCGCCACCAATGCTGTTGCATGACCATGAAAGCCGTGCGGTGGCTGCCAAAATGGCCCGTACCTGCATGCGCTGTCTGGATCACTGCTAGCCTGTCGTCTGGCCTGGGCACCACACAACGTCTACCATCGGGCATGAGTCTCATCAGTACTCCTCCCCTCTCTGATTCCCACTGGAATGGCGCCGCTCTGCGCTGTATTCTGGTCTGTTCTCCTAGCTCTGTTCCCTGAACATATGTCTTGTCACGGAGAAACCGCAATACAGGTTCGTCTGCCCACACATCAACCCTGACCGATGGTCCTGCAGGGCATCCTGGCGGGTCCTTCTCACCCTCTGTGACCCTGGTCGCCACGCTTGCAATCCCAACTTGCCCCTCAGGCGTGTTCCCACCTGGTTCCTGTGCTGCATCGGCCCAGTCTGCCGCAGCCGATTCTCCCAGGCACTGCCTGTATGACGCGGCCACCGCCTCTCCGCTGCCAGAGCATGCGTTTCCTGCAGTAGCAAGGGCATAGTGGCTGGACATTAAAGTTGCACCCAGCACTGGGTCCCTGTCCGGGCCTGGCAGCCTTGCCCTGCGCTTCAATTCCTCTGGTATGATTTTAGCACACTCAAGCGCCACATTGAGCCATGCACCTAGTGCCCATGAATCCATGCACCTGCCCAAGGCTGCCCTCCTGGCCGCCTCTGGGAAGTCTGGGCGCGGCAATGTGGACCCCACAGCGTACCCCATGGCACGCTCACGCTCGTTTGCATTGGGCTCCTGCAAGTCCCCCATGGGTCTGTACACCATCCCATTCTGCCCGTTCCGAAAAGAATATGACGAGGGCGTGGCCATCAGACACGGCAGCACCTTCCTGGGCTGTCCTGTTACGTTGATGCGGTACCCCCCATTGTCCGGGCAAGAGACGACCTGGGCCTTGCTACCCTTGTCTAGAATGTCGTCTACTATCCCCCCGTGGGGTCTGGTTGACGCACGAATCACAAACTCGATATCTGCTGCAGGGGCGATATTCCCCCAATAGTTACGGGTGCGGTGGGCGTAAGATCCCACCTGCGCTGCGTCAAACAGCGCCGGTGTTCCCAGAATCCTGCACACCTCCTGAAAAGCCTCAACACTGGCCTTCACACTCTTCTGATTCAACTGCATTGCCACATTCTCAATCAGGTACGCTGGCGGCCTAGGCCCCTGCAGGAACTGTAGTGTACCCAACAGCTTGACTAACGGGAAGAAAGACTTGCTTCTCTCTCCATCGAGCCCACGCCCCTTGCCTGCTGATGAGAGGTCCTGGCATTCCCAGCCTGCTACCATGAACCACTGGCGCCCCTCCTGGGCGCCCGCCTCCTGGAGGTGCTTTGCCGTAATGGCATACACATCCTGGGGCAACGCTCTGAACGCCTTATCAAACGCTTTGACCGGAAACAACTGAGGATATCTCCTGTGCAACTGCACCAGGCGACCCCCTGCGATCTCTCTGACTTCCTCACTGATATCAGCATACAGGTACTGCACCACTGGGATACCCGCCCTGAGCACCATCTCCAACCCTGAACACATACCTCCAAAGGGCTCGAAAAGGACGACTCCCTCGGTCTCCATGGCCCGCACTGCCCCACCCGACAGGCAAGCTGTGTCCAGGCCTGCATGTGAATGAGGGGGCGTCACCCGGGGCAGATCAGCCAGAACATCACTGATCATTGTCCTGGCCCGCTCTCTGTTGCTGAATGCCTGCTCTGCTGTACTGACAGGCTGCGCCTGCTCATCATCGTCAGTGGCGGCAGAGGATATCTCCTGCCCTACCGGCGCTGTCACGCAAGCTGCCTCTGCAGCTCGCAGTATCTGTACTCTTCTTCTGCCTTCCTGTGCCATGCGCACCATCTGGTCTGCATGCCACTGGTTCACTCTGCCCAACCCCGTGAGTAAAGCTACCTGCTTCCCCCCTGCCCCCTCCTGGGCTGCCGGCTCGGGAGCGGCTGTATCCAGCCTGGCCCCCGTGCGGTCAGTTGAGGATGGGAGTGGTGATCTGGACGGGATGTCCGCATTCTGATGGCATGCCCCTGAGCGGTGGACAATGGTAATGTCCAGCTCTTGAAGCATGAGAGCCCACCTAGCATGCTGGCCTACCAACGTCTGATTGTCCATGAGGTAAGTGAGCGGCTCATGGTCGGTGATGAGATGCACCTTGCACCCGAACAGCATGTGACGGTATGTGCGTGCTGCACACACTGCGGCCAGCATCTCCCCCTGGAACGAGGAATAGTTCCTCTCGCTCTTGTTCAGGGATCTGGACGTGCATGCCACCATATACTCCCGCCCGCTGTCGTCACACTGCCCTAGCACGGCACCTATGCCCTGCTTAGAGAAATCTGTGTACAGCAAGAACGGTCTTGGCGGCCCCTTGCCGTCTGGCCCTGTCCCACTGTAATCTGGCCTGCGCAGAACTCTTCCTCCCTCGCACATCTCTGTTTTGATCAACTGGAACGCCTGCGACTGCTCTGGCCCCCACACAAACGGGACCCCCTTGACCAGCAATGCGTTGATGCATGCCGCCTTTTTCGAGAAATCCGGGATGTAGCACCGGTAGAAATTCAAGAATCCCATGACCTCCTGAATGTTTTTCACCGATGTGGGCTCTGGCAGCGCCATAACCGCTGCTATCTTGGCTGCGTGCGGCGTGAGCCCCTGGGCCGACACGTTGTGACCCAGGTACTCTACCGTTGCACACCCAAACAGGGACTTGTCGGGGTGCGCCCTTAATCCTACACTGTGGAGCATGTCTAACATCAGCTCCACATGCCTGATGTGTTCTGCCGGTGTGTCACTGTACACTAGCAGATCGTCAATGAATGCCACGCAGAACGCACTCAGGCCTGCCCTGGCAATCTCCTCTTCCATCATACGCTGAAAGAAGGGAGGTCCATTGCGCAAACCGAAGTTGAGCTTTGTGTACATCCAAAGCTCAGGTCCCATCCAGAAAGCTGTCTTAGGCTGGTCCTCGACCTTTATGGGGATCTGCATGAACCCCGACCGGAGATCAACCTTGCTGAATATCTTGGCAGTTCCCAGGTTCTGAAAAATAGTCTCCATCCTGGGGATTGCAAATTCCTGCTTAGCCGTACGCAGGTTTAACCTGCGCATGTCGTGCGCTATCCTGTGGTCGGTCCACTCCCCAGTCTCAGCACTCTTCTTGGCTGCTACTACTGAGTTGGCCGCAAACTTGATAGGCCCCCCCTGGGGTACTTTGACGATGATACCTGCCTGTATCATTGGCTGGCACTTTTCTTTAAAAATGGCTGCTTTGGGTGGCGGCATGTCCCTGGACTTCTGAAAGCACGAACTGACCTCGTCTTCTAAAGTCAGTGTAAACTCACCCTGCGTGCCGCAGTAGCCAGGTAGATCCTCCATGGAGTAAGCGAACGCTCCTTGGCGATCCCTGAGGCTTTGCTCCAGGCCCTCCTGCTGTGCCGCAGTGAAGTCGGGGTGCTGGCCCAGCAGCCACCCCTCCTTGGTTTTGACGTACTCCGCGGGCGGCTCCACGACTCCCCCCGGCTGGAACATGTCGATCATCTCAGCCGCCTGCGGGTCGTCCTCCGCGGGCGGCTCTTCCCTGCCTGTGTCGTTGCCACTTTGCCAGCTCTCCTGCTGGCTGCAGGCACCCCTCCTGCTGGCACCCCCCATGGGAATGACTGCTGGCGGGCGCAACCATCCAGACGACAGCTTCGCTGCTGCCTCTTGTCCGGACACAAAGGCCCCTTGGCCTGCTGTAAATCCTCCTCCTCGTACCCCCTGCTCGGTGGCGCGCGCCCCTGGCACGCACACCGACAGCAGGAGCCACACCAGTATCAGCTGGAGCGCCCCCGTAAGGATCCCCTTAAATGCTGTACAGGTGAGGAGTCCTCTGCAAGCTGGCATCTGCCTGACGGGTTTCTGCGGTAGGTGTTCTGCGGGCTGTACGCATGGTTCTGCGCTCTGCGCTGGCTTCTGCTGCCCACTGGCCCATGTGATCTCCAGATCCACCTGGCTGATCCTGAGCGGCAGGACTGGGCAGTCCATTCCTGGTCTGCTGCCACGGTTCCTGTCCTCGGCTGCCCTCTGCGCCTTTCCCGCGCGCCGCCTAGCCTTTTTTGACTTTTTCCCCCGCAACTCGGCAGCGTCAGCCCAAGCTGTTCCAGCTCTTTCTGGCCCTGCTCCTGGTATCTGACCTGTGCTGCCCTGTGCCAGCCGCTCCTGCCTGTGAATGGCGCGCTGCACAGTCTTGCTGCTGCCGGCACCCGCGGGCTCCTCAGGCCCACAGCCCTGTCGCAAGGTTGCCCGAGCGCTGGCAGCCCTTCTTGCAAGGTCCTCCCCCCTGCTGGTTTGGGCCTGGCTGCTGCGGCTGTCCGACGGCTGTTGGGTGTCTACTCCCTTTGCTCCCATCTTGTTGAGGGCTGATATTCTCTCCGTCAGCTCCTCTTGTAGCTCCCTGACTGCCCTGCTGTAACCTCCCATCCTGGGGTTCGGATCGGGCTGTGGCAGCATTCTGAGCCGGAAAACTAGGCTAGCCTCCTGGCTTGCCTCTTGCTGCCCCATTTCCTGCCTTCTTAGCACGTCTAGCTCATCCACGAAGTGCCTGAGTGAGCACTGCCACCCAGCGTTCCGTGCTGTATGCTGCTGGATCGCCCCAAGGCTCCCCTGCCGCTGCCTGTGCTGGCGGGCTGATCTGTGCGTCCCCTGGGCTCCTGCTGTTTGCCTTGCCTGCTGCTGCCCCCTTGGGTCCGCCAGCGCACGGGTCTGCTGCCTGCCGCGGGTTCACCCCTACTGCGACCTTGTGTGCCTTCTCCTCTAGCGCGGCCTTGCTGCTGCGTTCTATCTCGGCTCTCCTGGTTCTGCGCTCTTCCATGGCTGCTTGCTCCTGAGCAACATCGCGCATCCATTCCTGTCGTAGCTGTACCAAGTCCTCCTCGCGGCCCCACACTGGACTCCCTGGTCCAGGGCCTGCGTTGGCTGGCTCTTCCATCCCATCTGCATCCCCGGTATCAGCTCTTGTGAGGCTGATCCTTGCTGGGCACGGGCTTCTGTCAGCGCCCCACTCATCCTCCGACTCTGAATCCTGCACCAGTGATGGTGGCCCTTCCGAAGGGTCTTTATTCTCCTCTCCTAGCAGCCCCCTGCCCTCATGGCTGGTACCGTCCGGGGCTGTCTGGGGCTCCGCCCGATCCCCGGTCTCAGCCTCCAGGGCTGACACCTCCGTGTCCTCCATGGGCTCCAGCCACTCCCAAGAGGATGCTGTTGCCCCGAGAGTGGTGACAAAGGCGACATGGCCCTGCTCTGTTGGCTCCTGGTATGTGTCCTGGATTGGTCCGTCAGTGATGGAAGCGGGGTCCCAATGGTGGGAACCCCATCTGCCCACCATCCAGCGCCCCGGCACGGGCTGAGTCCTCAGCTCCTCCAGCTCCTCCATGTAGGTATCCGACCCTGCTCCTCTAAACAGGGGGTGCAGAGTGCGCACCCCTGCCGGGTGCGCCTGCCTCCACAGCTGTACTGTCATGCCGTTTGCCTGCCAATACGGGACCACGCTGCTGGCCCTGTTGTCGCGCCACGCTCTTCTCTCCCAGCGCACCCACTGGTGCACGCACGCTTCTAACCGTTCCACTGCGAACGGCGAGCGCGCGAACTCCTCTTCGTCTTCCCACATGGGTCCATCCGCTGGCGACCTCTGGGCCCCGTATGGCCATGTGGGGCAGTCTGTCATTTCCAGCGGCGCCCACTGATCATCCACGCCCCAGACGTGCCGCATGGCTGCTGACAGCTGCCCCGGGAGCAGAACCCGTTGCAACGCCATGAGCATGACTGCCCATGTTGCTGGGTCTGCTCCCCTGGCGTGCGTGTGCGCGTGGAATTCTGCCTCGTCGACTGATGCACACCTGGTGATCGCCACGTTCCCTTCGCACCTGGCGAACAGGAAGACTGGCATATCATCCCGCGACGCATGCATGTGGATCCATGTTGCTGACACCGGCATCTCTCCCTCTTCCAGCTCCTCGTAGTAGTAAGTTACCAGCTGCTGAACTGGGATGGCTGCCCTGGCCTCCCCAGGGTCCATTCCCCATGGTACAGCTTGCCCTGCGACCATCCTGGGGATGGTGACCGACGCCTCAACTGTGGCCTCACACCTCCGTGGCCTATCGGCATGACACAGCCCTGCCTCGCTGTAGGCTCCATCCTCGGGCCTGTCACCCCGTCCGTGCTCTCTTAAGGCCTGCACTGGCACGTAGAAAGCGCGGTCTCTGAGAGCGGAATGCTCCATCAACTGGTGGACGCAGTCTGCCGCCCATGGCGTGCGCATGAATCCGGGCTGTGCACCCTGCCACGCCCCATCGGTGCGTGCGCTATCCGGCACGTCTGGGTGCGCCCTGTCGGCTGCGGCTACTGCTGTGATGCCTTCTTTGACGGCTAGGTCCACCATCTCACTGACGCAGTATGCGTAGATGGGGTGCCGCGACCATCCCCTTTGCATGTAATCCTCCATCCTTGTGCTGGGCTGAATGAACCCCTTGAGTGCTGCACCCAGCAGGACTGCTGTCACTGCGTCCCATGGAAAGATCAGTCTAGCCGCTGCCTGCATGGCTGCCGCTATGTTGACACACGTTTGCGACCTGCCCTCCAGGAGCCTGTGGTTCTGCAACCTACACAGCCCATCTTTGGACTGTGCCGGTAGAGTGATCATAGCCTCTGAAGACGATGCCTCTGGCATTTCTTCCCCCAGGCGGTACCATTGCACGAAGCACCTGCTCTCTGGCAATCTCGGCGGTTCTGGCTCAGGGCGAACCCGCCCTCTGCTGCCCGACCTGCCCCGGCGCCCTGTACCGGCCTGGGTGAACTGGGAATCCTCACTCCTTGCAGCGGGCCTCTCGCCCCTGCCGCGGCTGCGCTGCGTCCCTCTGTCCTCCTGCTCCCATCTGGCATCGCTGGACCGAGAGGTGGTACTGTGATGGGTCCTAACGGCCCCTGCCGTATTGTCCTCTGGACTCATAGCTGCCGCCCCCTTGGCCCCTGGGTGGTGATCCTGGCTGCTGGGCCCATTCCGGGTCCCAGCGGCTGCTCCCGCTACCTCGCCGCCTGTGTCCGCATTGCCCTCCGGGGTACCTGGGCAGAGCATGGCAGCTTCTTCCTCACGCACTGCTACAGGTGCTTGAGGCTCATGGCCTTCCTCTGAGGCGTTGGTGCCGTCCCCACTGGAACTGGTTTCCCACTCGTCTACCCTGTGCTGGAGTCCTGCCTCTTGCTCTATCCTCTCAAACTCATCCATCTGGGCATTGTAGATGTCCCATTCTTTGTCGAGAAACTGCTGGAGAATGCCAGGCCATCCCTCACATGGGGCCGGGCATCCCCTTTGCTGGAGGTTCCTGAGAAACTCCACCGCATGTGCCATAGACCTGGCTGACCCTGCGGGCCGCGTACCATAGTGATTCATGGCTAGGGCCTCTACCACCATCTGCCAGTGATGCCTTTGCTGGGCCACCTGCCCCTCTGGCACCACCTGGAATGTTACAGGCAATGCTGCGGCCTGGTAGCTCACAACCCGAGCTGCTGCGTTCTGCCCAAACCCTTCATGGACCGACATCATGCACGTGTGCCTCTCCTGGCTGACCCACCTGGAGTTGTAAGACTGCCCCGCTGGTCCCAGCCGTCCTGGCGGGCCTGGCAGCTCACTTGGTCCAGCTGTCTCCTGCTGCCTTTTCCACTCTTCAAAGGAGACCTCCTTGGCGGCCTCGTAAGCTCGCCTCATGCTGTCTTCTGACGCCTCCTGGCTTCTGCCTGGTCCCCTGACTCCCCAGCTCCTTTCCGGGCCTCCTGCTGCCCGTGATCGGTCAAACTGGCTGCTGTCTCCAGGCTGCGAGGCCTCTCCCTGCTCTGGGCACGCGTTAGCGAAGTGCCCTGGCTTTTGAAAGTTGAAGCACACCCCCCCATCGTGGGGTCCGAGGACATTCCTCTGTCCCCCCATCCAGCTGCGCCCTGCCTGGGCCCTGCCCGGCGGACTCTGGCCGGAGGTTCCCCTTCTATCCTGCATTCTCTGTTCTAGCTGGTATGGCCTGGCGTGGCTACCTGTGCCTCGCTCTTGCGACCTGCCCCTGGGCTGGCTCCCACGATTCCCGCTGGGTGACTGCTGCCTCCTGCCTCTAGGCCTGTCGAAGCTATCATCGCGGTCTGGCCGCTGGGTTCGCGCCTCCGGTGTAGGCACCGCCCCGCGGCGTTCTGCACTGCGAGCCCTCTGCGCGCTCCTGCTGCGCTCTCTGGTTTCTGTATGTACGGCGTCATCTGGGGTTGCCCCCCTGTGCCGCACTCGCGTTTCCCCGCTGGCCTGCCTGGCCCCGCCACTGCCCCCCGGTTCTTGCTGACCGGTGGCTTGCTGCCCCTGGTCCTGCGGCTTCTCCTGGCTCAGGCTCTCGTCCTCCTCCGCGAATTCCTCCGCGGTTTGAAACATGGCTGCCATATGCTCTGCCAGCGCCGGGTCACCTGGGATTGTGGACTGTAGCGGCTCTCCTGCCTGCTGGTTCCCCAGGTTGACGTACAGCGCTCGCAGCTGGTCTGCACGCAAGATGTACTGCTGTTGTACCTCCGTGAGCCGTATATTGGCGTCCTGGAGGCCTGTCCACCTGACCTGCTGCAACCTCAGGTATTCAATTGTTGCCGCCGCCTGGCGGAACAGCAGCTCTTCCCTTGCCTTGACGTCTTGCTGCAGTAACTCTACTTGTTGCTGCAGCCTCAGCACATGCATGTACTTCGGGGTCCTTCGATCATGGACCTCTTCCTCCTCTGACTCCTCTGATACTTCCCTCTCCTCCCTGCCGACAGGCTCCTCCTGTCCGCGGTTTGCTGTGATCCCTTGCGTGCCTTCTGCTGCTGCTGGGGCGTCTCCCCTAACGCCCCCATCCGCCGCACCGGCCCTCTCGCCTTTGCCAGGCACCTGCACCTCCGAGTGCCTGCTGGATCCTGCTGGCGCAGCTCTTGCTGCTGCTGCTCCTCCAAAGCCTACCCGCCTTTTGGCCCCTGGTGATGTCCCCTGGGCTGCGGGGCCTGCCGCAGGCTTCTGCAGTATCTGCCTGATTCTCTGTTCACACTCCTCTGTTGAGTGCTGGCCAGGTTCTCCGCACAGAACACATGGGTAGCGTGGGCTTGTCTCCACGCATCTCCTAATGATCTCCTTTTCGTATGCCGGCTTTGACTCTGCCTTGAGGGCCATTGCTACCTCAGCAGAGGCCTCTGCCTGCCGTGCTGCTGCCTGGCCTGGCAGTGACGCAGCGGCCTTGGCGCCCACCTTGCCCTCCTTGGGCACTGCAGCCTGCGCTTGCCCGCACTGGCGTGGCCTGGACACGGTCTCCTGTGGGTCCTCCCGGCTGCTCCTGCCCGCCTCTGCGGTGCTTCTGCCTGCACCTGCGGCTGTTCCGCGACCCTGTCCCGCCTTCTGGTCAGTCCTCATGGCGGCACCTGCGTGTGTGGCCATGGCGTGCTGTAAGAGCGGCTCGTGTTCTTCCTCTACCCTGGCCGCGGGCCACCTTTCACGTTCTGCAAATCCACACCGGATTCCTGCCCATGCTACTGCTGCTGCCTGGTGCCACCCTGCTGGGGATGCTAGGACCAACGGCAGCGTCAGGTCCCTGACCCTTCGTACTGTCTGGGGGCCATCTCTGGGGCGTAAGGTCAGCCTTCCTGCTGCCTCTAAAACCCCATTGTACTTGAGAAACTCTGGGTTCCCCACCAAGTGTTCGTACGCATCGGGCGGTGTTTTTACGACCCTGACCACCGTGGGTTCCATAATAGCATTGGGCCCCCCATATCCGTACACCACATAAATGAACAGCACCCCATACAGATCTGCCCCTGCATTGTCTGTCGTGCGGATCTTCTCATCCGTCCTGATCAGCTCTGCCCCCATGGCGACTAACTGTTCTGCAATGTTGACTGTGATCACATGACAGGAGCACGCTGAGTCCATGAGGGCCTTCTGCGCCACCAGGACCTTTCCTTTGACCATGAGGCCCACACATTGCTCCAGGTTGCTTCTGTCGTTCCTAAAATACTGCAGCCTTGGTGCAGCTGTGACCACCTTGCTTTCCTGCCTGCCCTTACTGGCCTTACCCCTGTGGTCTTCTGAACCCATGGGCATAGTGGTGAAGGACAGCGCCGTCAGCCGCTCGTTCAACTTGAACACCTGCAGTCGGATGTCAGACATATCGTCAGCTAATTTGCTCAAAACCAGTCTCTTTGCTCCCTTCCTGGAGGCAGGTTCCACGAGCCTTTGCTCAGGTTCCTCCTGTGGACAGGGTTCTGGCAAGAATGATCTAGGACGAGCGTTGTGAGCCGCCTGCTTGAATCCTGCGGATTTGGGCACTAGCCCAACCTGCGTCATGAGTGCTACAGACTCGCTGAGCATCTCTGCCATAGTCTGTTGCCAGCCCTCTGGCTCGGCTTGCCCCGTTGGGCTGCTTAGGTGAGACACGTGCGCCGCTTGCTGAGCCTGACCCCCCTGGCCAGGCCCCGGCCGTTGGTACTGCCTGTTGTTCTGATTCCGCTCGTACGGTCTGCCTGCAGGCTGACCCTGCTGCGGCCTTGGTGGGAGCGGGTACTGCTGCTGCTGCGGCCTGGGCTGCCCAGCTGTAATGTCAGCAGCAAGTGGCGTTGGCCTGCGCTCATCCCTGGGTCTGGGTGCCTTGCAATCCCTGGCCAGGTGCGCCGTGCTACCACACTGGTAGCACGCCTTGACTGCCCCTGCAGCGCCTTCTGCGCTGTAATTTGGTGCTCCTGATTGATCTGCCCAGGTAACTCCTCTGGGTTTGTCACTCCGCTGCTGCTGGGCAGCTGCTGCTCCTGCGGGGTTCCCTGCCCCTTCGAGGCGTGTCCGCATCTCCCACTGTCCTGTTCTCTCTTTCCTCGTTCTGTTGGACTGCGCCCCCCCCTGGCCAGGCCCATTGGCCATTTGTTTGAGGCTTGCGCCACCTAGATCCCCCATTTCTAGGGCAAACTTCTCCCACAGCACCACCTGCTGTGTGAGCACTGCAATCTGATCTTCGTCTGTCATGCTGAGGTACCCTGGGACGGTCATAACAAACTTGCTCAGTTTGGCCTTAGCGAGCGTTGGAAGTCCATCATGGAACAGATGCGAGACCGAGTGCCTCCTGCCAAAGTGGTCCACTGCATCCCTTGAGATCTGCAGCAACTCTGCTGTCGACAGCACTCTGTGAGCAAATGCTTCCACCGTCTCCTCTGGCTTGATGTCAGGGTCGAGAGTGGTCTTCACCCCTAGCCTGAGGTTGGAAATGGCTGTCCTCTCATCCGAGGTTGGCTTTCCCACTTCTGCTTGAACCACTTTGATCCACAAGGTTAGCAGTGAGGCCTCACAACACTGCTCCTCTGCTGGGGCAACCCACGTCCTCCTTATCCTTTCTGCTTCTCTGGCAGCCCTGTCTCCAGCATGGGGCGCCGCCCTGATGGCTACCATCAGTGGCCCCACGCTAGCCGGCTTGCTGTCCCATAGCTTGACCAGTGATTTCACCAACATCGTCATGGCTGATGGCGACTGGCACGACCCAGCTATTTCTCCGGCCACCACAGCCAGCGCTGGCGGGTCATCTGACAGCGCCAGCCGGTTGTGCGATCCCCAATATCCACATGCCTGGCAATATTTCCTGGCTGCAACCGCGCCTGGGTGCGACATATCCAACACTGGCACGTTGCCTTGGATGGCTGGGATTTTGGTGAATTTGGCTACCCCTGCCAGCTGCAGGACCATCTGCTGCTGCAGCTGCAGGTTCACCCTTGCTTGCTCCCTCTCGAGCCTCTTCATTTCCTGGTCGCTGGACTCCTGCCTGGCTCCCAGCCTGCGTCTGTCCGCTCCTCCTGGTCCCGAATCAACTGATTCTGACCTTGACCTAGATCCTCCACCTCCGCCCCTTGATGGGCTGCGACCTGAATGGTATCTGTCGTGTCTGTAATAATCCTCCTCCTGATCATGATCTTCTCGTGATGGCTGCCTGCCTGCCCTTCATGCAGAGCTTCTACTTCCCTCGGGTGGCAGCCGTTCTGATTCGCTTCTGCCAGGTCTGCTGTCAGAGCCAGGCCTCCGAGCCTGCGCTCTGCCCGGCTCTGCCTGTCCCTTGGGCAGGTCCTGGTCTTGCTGGTTTGGCTGTTCCCTGCCGTCTGCATGTTCTCTGGGCGGCTCCTGGCTATGCTGGCTTGGCTGTTCCCTGCCATCTGCCTGCCCTCTGGGCTGCTCCTGGCTATGCCGGTTTGGCTGTTCCCTGCCATCTGCCTGCCCTCTGGGCTGCTCCTGGCTATGCCGGTTTGGCTGTTCCCTGCTGTATGCCTGTCCCCTGGGCGGCTCCTGGCCCTGCCAACCTGGCTGCGTCCCGCCTGTGTAATTCCTGGCATAGGAATCAGACTGCGTTTCCTCTCTGGCTTCCTGCATTCTTGGACCACTGCTCCGTGCGCTGCCTGCAGGCTCAATCCTCCTGGTTCCACTTGCTGTGCCCGCCTGCCTGTTCCTCAGGAATTCCTTGATGTAATCCACCTGGGTTTCCTGGCATGTGTTCTCTTTGTCCTCGACTATGCGCAGCAACGCATAAGACTCTTGCCTGCTTGCTCTGCGTGTTGCTGTGCCTTGCTCTGCCATCCTGGCGAGTGATCGGCTAGTCAACTCCGCCCTTTCGCTGGCGGCTGGACTGCTGGCTCTGGGCGCTTTCCTGCCCCTTGGTCGCCCCCTGAGGCTTGGCTCGCTGCTGACCTCGAAGGCCTCTGATCTGAGTGCCGGGGTTGGCGCGGCTCTTGCCTGCTGCTGCCACCTTTGCACCTCCCTGAGCTCCTCCGGTCGCTGCACTGCTGTTTCAAATCCTTCCCATGCCTGATCCTCCTCCTCTTCCGGCTCGGATCCAGGTTCCACTTGATTGCCTGTTACCTCATTGCACCACTCGTCTGCGAAGGCCTTAACAGCTAGTGCTGCTTCTCGTCCCGCCCTTCCCTTGGACACCTGTCCAAGGGCGGCTAACAGCGTTGCCCTGTCCTGCCCTGTGTGGGGGATACCCAGCATGGCCTTTGTTGCCCATCCCCGCAGATGATGGGCCTTGAACTCCTCAATAGCTGTGACCTGGTCTTGGAAATGCAGGAACGTCCTGGAGCAAACTTGCTTCCACAGATCCGTTGCCCACTGCAAAATTCCTGTCCAACCGATCGGCTGCATATGTCCTTCTGACTCCTTTTCGCCGCACACTGCTCCCTCAGCCCTGGAGCGCCCTGGCTCACTAGGGCTGGTATCCTGCGCTCCTGATGGATCGTGAAAAAATCCTCGCAGGATTTCCTTGTGGCTGTCGTCTCTCTGCGTCAGGCTGCTAGACCCCTCCTTGGATTTCTGCACAGGTCTGCCCACACTGGGCGGAAACCTGGACAGCGGCGTCCCATAGACTGTGGATCCAGCTCCTCTTCTGACCAGCACCCTGCGCGGTCGCAGCTGCTGTCCTGGGCGCAGTCCCGTCTTAGACTGCTGCCCCTTCTCTTCTTGAACTGGGTCTGACAGTTCTTCCTCGGATATTTGGTCAGCCCAGGGATTTCCTACCGGCACAGCTGACTTTTCCCTTTCCTTGCCGACCTGCGAGCTCTGCCTGCCCGCTGCTGGCTGGGGCTCAGCTTGCCCGTGTTTGACCCCTGCAGGCATACTCCTGGCCTCCATTTCCTCTGCTTTCATTCGCTGTTTGTCTGGGCAGGCTTTATCACAGCCTGCAACCTCTCTTGGTGCTGCGGCTTCCTCGGCCCTTTGATCCGGCTGACTGGGTTCGTCTTTGACCTGTTGCGCGACCCTGGCCACCCTGGGCGGATTCTGCTGGGGCGTGGCCTTGGGCTCGCAGTTCTGCCGCGTGTCACAGCTCTGGGACACTTCTGTTGCTTGATCCAAAATCAGCTCTGGTGTTCCAGCCTGAGTCTGCCACTGCTCGAATTCCAGGCTGCCCCTGAAATCGGCGGGCACTGGGCCCCCTCGGCCGATGCCTTTGCGCGTCACCAGCGCTGAGCCATCTGCCTGCGCCCCTGCCTCTCTGGGCGGTACGCGACCCGGCTCTGGCACCTTGCAGTTTCCAGCGGGCGGTTCCACTGGCCCTGCCAGCTTCGCCGCCACCAACAGTGCTTCTGCAGCCAGCTCATCACTAGCCTCCATCAGGTTTACACCCGGCTCCAGCCCCCTCAGACGCCCACTTCTCCGTTGGGCGTCAGGGTGCTGGTGCCTATCGGGATTTAGATCTACGTCTGTCATTCTACAGGCAATTAACGAACCGCACGGTCCTGCAAGCGTGCTGGCGACACCCTCTACAAGATCTGCTAACGCTAGGCTTCTGCCCCCTTGTTCCTACTGCAATCTGGTGAGGACTTTGCAAGTCAAGATCGGATGGCAGGTACAGCACTATGCAGGAAAGGCCTCGCCTTCCCGCTTTTCTGCTCACTAGTTTCAATCTGGCGGAATCCTCCTTCGCCCTTTCAGTTCTTCCCACCTTGCTGGCCGGGCTGCTTCTAGATGTCTCACGTCCCACGTGGATGTCACACGCCCTGCGTGGATGTTGCCTTTTGCGTAGCGTCCGCTCAGCTCTGCGTTCCTGCGGGGATCCTTTGGCACACCCACAAGATTTCAAACTTGGATGTTCTATCCACAAGTTTACTTCTGTCAATGATGAGAAATTGGATCCACCTGATCTCAATCCGCAGTCACACAGGGAATTATCTGCTGGGTGTATAAATCCACAGCCAGATCTTCAAGTCACTTCTGGACTCAACACTAAGCTGCCACGCTCAATGATTCTCAGAGTTTAACTTGGCAATCTCTCTCTGGAGATTACCACAGCAAAGTGCAGTTCAAATGCTGTCCAAGGTCGTTTGCATGCAAACAAATTTCCAATTCGCTGCACAAGCACCTTTAGCAGGAATTGGCAAATCAAGCTGATCAGGCTAAATCCACTTCGTCCCTTTCTAAAGGACACGCGATGTGCGCTTCAGGTCCGTGGCGGACTTCTTTCCTCACGGCAGTGATGGACGCCTACGGGCAGGCTCAGTGACTCTTCACTGGCTGCGAGTGCTCAGCGAGTTAAGCAGCTAACTGGTTACTTGTATGTATAGCAATTGACTAAGGTAGCGTAGGCCTTCTGGCCGTCTGGGCGCGATCCAGCTGGGCTATGTTAAGGGCACTTACCGCGCGACACGCGGCGAGGTAGACGGGACGTAGACTGCGTACTTCTTCTTCGGCAGGGTCTCGTTACTCTACTGGGGTAATTGTCTCCAGCTATCTCAGCTGAGGCTGAGGTAGTCTTGACTCGGGTAGAGGTACTGACTTATATGAAAGCTGCTGGTCTCGAAGACGGCCGGTGCTTGTTACAAATAGAGGTCTGTCCTTTAGAAAGGGACGAAGTAGCTAGCCTAGGCAACGGCCGGGATACAGGGACCCGGCAGGCCCAATTCAGAATACGGTAGAACCTGTCAAACTAATCCTGCGTAAGCGGGTTTCTAGGTCTCAGTTCAAATCCGTAGGCTCCGCAGAGAAGCTGCGGAGTCCCCGAGGCCGCTAACTGCGGTCTAAACGGTTCTGTCATGTATACTGTAATATACTGTGACAGCCACCTCTCCTTGGTCTTGACGTACTCTGCGGGTGGCTCCACTATTCCCCCCGGCTGGAACATGTCGATCACCACAGCCGCCTGCGGGTCGTCCTCCGCGGGCAGCTCTTCCCCGCCTGTGGTGTTGCCGCTGTGCCATCTCTCCTGCTGGCTGCCTGCACCCCTCCTGCTGGCGTCCCCCATGGGGCTGACTGCCGGTGGGCGCAACCATCCAGACGACAGCTTTGCTGCTGCCTCCTTTCCAGACACAAAAGCCCCTTGGCCTGCTGTAAATCCTCCTCCTCTCACGCCCTGCTCGGTAGCTCGCGCCCCCGGCACACACACTGACAGCAGGAGCCACACCAGTATCAGCTGGAGCGTCCCCGTAAGGATCCCCTTAATTGCTGTACAGGTGAGGAGTCCTCTGCACGCTGTCAACTTCCTCATGGGTTGCTGCGGTAACTGTTCTGCGGGCTGAACGCATGGCTCTGCATTCTGCGCTGGCAGCTGCTGTCCTTTGGCCCACGTGATCTCCAGGTCTACCTGGCTGATCCTGAGTGGCAGGGCTGGGCAGTCCATTCCTGGCCTGCTGCCACGGTTCCTGTCCGCGGCCGCCCTCTGCGCCTTTCCTGCACGTCGCCTGGCCTTCTTTGAATTTTTTCCTTGCAACTTGGCAGTCTCAGCCCAAATCGCACTGGCCCTTTCTGGCCCTGCTCCTGGGATCTGTCTTGTGCTGCACTGTGCCATCCTCTCCTGCCTGTGGGTGGCGCGCTGCACAGCCTTGCTGCTGCCTACACCCGCGGGCTCCTCTTGCCCACAGCTCCGTCGTATGGTTTCCCGCGCGCCGGCAACCCTCCTTGCGAGATCCTCGCCCCTGCCGGTTTGGGTTTGGCTGCTGCGGCTGTCCGACGGCTGTTGGGTGTCCGCTCCTTCTGCTCTCCTCGTGTAGAGGGCTGATACTCTCTCCGTCAGCTCCTCCTGTAGCTCCCTGACCGCCCTGCTGTAACTTCCCATCCTGGGGTCCGGATCGGGCTGTGGTAGCATTTTAAGTCGGAACAGCAGGCTAGCCTCCTGGCCCGCCTCTTGCTGCCCCATTTCCTGCCTTCGTAGCACGTCCAGCTGATCTACAAAGTTCCTGAGCACTGCTACCCAGCGTCCCGTGCTGTACGCTGCTGGTTCACCCCAAGGCCCCTGTGCCGCTGTCTGTGCTGGCGGGCTGATCTGGGGGTCTCCTGGGCGCCCGTTGCTCTCCTTGCCTGCTGCTGCCCCCTCGGGCCTGCAACCGCGCTGGTCTGCTGCCTGCTGATGGCTGATCCCCGCTGTGACCTGGTTTGCCTCCTCCTCCAGCGTGATCCCGTTACTGAGCTCCATAGCGGCCCTCCTGCTTCTGCGCTCCTTCATCGCTGCCTGCTCCTGAAAGATGCCGCGCACCCACGCGCGCCTCAGCTGTGGCAGCTCTCCCACCATGCCGTACCTCGGACTCCCTGGTCCTGGGCCGCTGTCTGCTGGCATATAATTGCCCTCTGCATCCCGAGCCTCTGCTCTGGTGACGCTATCCTGGTCCGGGGGCATGGCTCCTCCCTCGTGCCACTCCTCATCTGACTCGGTGATCTCAACCAGTGGTGGTGGACCTTCTGAAACGTCGTCGCTGAACTCTGGGGTCCTGCTGTCCGAGTCCTCTGTGGGCGGTGTGCTGACAATGCCTAGGGGTGCCTGGGGCTCTGCCCGTCCCCTAGGCTCAGCTTCCAGTGCTGCTACCCCCAAGTCGTCCACGTACTCCAGCAGCTCCCATGAGGCTGCTGCCGCCCCAAATGTTACAAATGCCGCTTGGGTCCATTCTGGCTCCCCATCCTGGACAGGGTCGTCGGTGGCCGCCGCGGGCTCCTCCGCATAGGCGCCGCGCCTGCCCACCAGCCCATGTCCCATACTCGGCTGGTTCCTTAAGTCCTCCAATTCCTCCTCGATGTCTACTTCCCTTGCTCCTCTGAACAGGGGGTGCAGCGTGCGCACCCCTGCTGGGTGCGCCTGTCTCCACAACTGCGTCGTGATGACGTCCGCCTGCCAATAGGGCAGCACGCTGCTGGCCCTGTTGTCGTGCCACGCCCTCCGCTCCTGACGCACCCACTGGTGCACATATGCTGCCAGGCGTTCTACTGCTAACGGCGAGCGCGCCAGCTCGTCCTCTCCTTCCCACATGGCTCCTGATGCTGGCGTCTGCTGGGGTCCGTAAGGCCATGTTGGACAGGCCGTTACCTCTGTAGGCGCCCACTGATCCTCTACACCCCACACGTGCCGCATGGCCGCTGACAGCTGTCCTGGGAGCAGGACCCTCTGCAGCGCCATAAGCACGAGCGTCCACACTGTCGGGTCTGCTCCCCTAGCGTAGGTATAGGCATGGAACTCCGCCTCGTCTACTGACGCGCACTTAGTGACTGCCACGTCATGCTGGTGCCTCGCGAACAGGTAGACGGGCATATCGTCGCGAGTCGCGTGCATGTGGATCCATGCCGATGAAACGGGCAACTCCTCATCAGCCATCTCCTCATAGTAGTAAGTTACTAGCTGCTGGACTGGGATGGCTGCCCTGGCGTCCCCTGGTGCTGGCCCCCACGGCACTGCTTGTCCTGCGACCGTCCTGGGGATGACGATGGACGCCTCTATGGTCGCCTCACACCGCCCTGGCCTGCCTGGGTGACACAGCCCTACCCCCACTGGGGCCTGCTCTGTTGTTTCCACAAATCTCTCGTACTCGCCCATGGCTTGGACTGGCACATAAAATGCGCGGTCTCTGAGAGCTGGATGCCCCATCAGCTCACGGACACAATCCATCGCCCACGGTGTGCGCATGAATCCTGGCTGCGCGCCCTGCCACATCCCCTCGGCCGGCGCAATGTCTGGCATGTCCGGGTGCGCCCAGCCAGCTGCATCCACCGCTGTGATGCCTGCTGCAATGGCGAGACTCACCATCTCGCTAACGCAGTATGCATAGATGGGGTGCCGCGACCATCCCCTCTGCATATAATCTGCCATATTTGTGCTGGGCTGGATGTATCCTTTGAGCGTAGCGCCCAGCATGACAGCTGTCACTGCGTCCCACGGGAAAATCATCCTGGCAACTGCCTGCATGGCTCCTGCCTTGTTAACACATGTCTGCTCTCCGCCTCCCAGGAGCCTATGGTTCTGCAACCGACATGGCCCGTCCATGCACTCCGCTGGCATAGTCAGCATGGCCCCGGAGGTGGACGCCGCTGGCATCTCTTCCCCCAGGCGGAAGTACTGCACAAAGGGCTCGCCTGCTGGCAGCGACTGCGGGAACGGCTGTATGTAGACGCGTTCTCTGCTGTAGGACCTATCTCTGCTGAAGGACTGGTCAAGCTGGCTGTCCTCGCCCCTTGCTTCAGACCTCCCGGCTCCCCTCTTGCTGCCGTGCTGTGTCTCTCCGTCCTCGTCGATACCTCCCCAAGCATTGCACCGAGAGGTAGTGCTTTTATGGGTCCTAACGGGCCCCGCCAGAGCGTCCAGCTGGCTCCCTGCTGCGGTCCCTCTGGCCGCTGGGTATCGCGACCCCGCTCTGGGTGGCTCCCCTGTCTCGGTGGCTGCTCCCGCTACCCCTCTGCATGTGTCTTGGTTGCCCTCCGGAGTACCTGGACATAACACGCCAAATTCTTCCTCATGCAAGGGTGAGGGTTCCTGAGGCTCATATCTGCCTGCTGAAAGGTTGGACCCTGAATCGGTCTCCCCTGAATCGCTCATCCCTGGGTCTGGGTGCCTTGCAATCCCTGGCCAGGTGCGCCGTGCTACCACACTGGTAGCACGCCTTGACTGCCCCTGCAGCGCCTTCTGCGCTGTAATTTGGTGCTCCTGATTGATCTGCCCAGGTAACTCCTCTGGGTTTGTCACTCCGCTGCTGCTGGGCAGCTGCTGCTCCTGCGGGGTTCCCTGCCCCTTCGAGGCGTGTCCGCATCTCCCACTGTCCTGTTCTCTCTTTCCTCGTTCTGTTGGACTGCGCCCCCCCCTGGCCAGGCCCATTGGCCATTTGTTTGAGGCTTGCGCCACCTAGATCCCCCATTTCTAGGGCAAACTTCTCCCACAGCACCACCTGCTGTGTGAGCACTGCAATCTGATCTTCGTCTGTCATGCTGAGGTACCCTGGGACGGTCATAACAAACTTGCTCAGTTTGGCCTTAGCGAGCGTTGGAAGTCCATCATGGAACAGATGCGAGACCGAGTGCCTCCTGCCAAAGTGGTCCACTGCATCCCTTGAGATCTGCAGCAACTCTGCTGTCGACAGCACTCTGTGAGCAAATGCTTCCACCGTCTCCTCTGGCTTGATGTCAGGGTCGAGAGTGGTCTTCACCCCTAGCCTGAGGTTGGAAATGGCTGTCCTCTCATCCGAGGTTGGCTTTCCCACTTCTGCTTGAACCACTTTGATCCACAAGGTTAGCAGTGAGGCCTCACAACACTGCTCCTCTGCTGGGGCAACCCACGTCCTCCTTATCCTTTCTGCTTCTCTGGCAGCCCTGTCTCCAGCATGGGGCGCCGCCCTGATGGCTACCATCAGTGGCCCCACGCTAGCCGGCTTGCTGTCCCATAGCTTGACCAGTGATTTCACCAACATCGTCATGGCTGATGGCGACTGGCACGACCCAGCTATTTCTCCGGCCACCACAGCCAGCGCTGGCGGGTCATCTGACAGCGCCAGCCGGTTGTGCGATCCCCAATATCCACATGCCTGGCAATATTTCCTGGCTGCAACCGCGCCTGGGTGCGACATATCCAACACTGGCACGTTGCCTTGGATGGCTGGGATTTTGGTGAATTTGGCTACCCCTGCCAGCTGCAGGACCATCTGCTGCTGCAGCTGCAGGTTCACCCTTGCTTGCTCCCTCTCGAGCCTCTTCATTTCCTGGTCGCTGGACTCCTGCCTGGCTCCCAGCCTGCGTCTGTCCGCTCCTCCTGGTCCCGAATCAACTGATTCTGACCTTGACCTAGATCCTCCACCTCCGCCCCTTGATGGGCTGCGACCTGAATGGTATCTGTCGTGTCTGTAATAATCCTCCTCCTGATCATGATCTTCTCGTGATGGCTGCCTGCCTGCCCTTCATGCAGAGCTTCTACTTCCCTCGGGTGGCAGCCGTTCTGATTCGCTTCTGCCAGGTCTGCTGTCAGAGCCAGGCCTCCGAGCCTGCGCTCTGCCCGGCTCTGCCTGTCCCTTGGGCAGGTCCTGGTCTTGCTGGTTTGGCTGTTCCCTGCCGTCTGCATGTTCTCTGGGCGGCTCCTGGCTATGCTGGCTTGGCTGTTCCCTGCCATCTGCCTGCCCTCTGGGCTGCTCCTGGCTATGCCGGTTTGGCTGTTCCCTGCCATCTGCCTGCCCTCTGGGCTGCTCCTGGCTATGCCGGTTTGGCTGTTCCCTGCTGTATGCCTGTCCCCTGGGCGGCTCCTGGCCCTGCCAACCTGGCTGCGTCCCGCCTGTGTAATTCCTGGCATAGGAATCAGACTGCGTTTCCTCTCTGGCTTCCTGCATTCTTGGACCACTGCTCCGTGCGCTGCCTGCAGGCTCAATCCTCCTGGTTCCACTTGCTGTGCCCGCCTGCCTGTTCCTCAGGAATTCCTTGATGTAATCCACCTGGGTTTCCTGGCATGTGTTCTCTTTGTCCTTGACTATGCGCAGCAACGCATAAGACTCTTGCCTGCTTGCTCTGCGTGTTGCTGTGCCTTGCTCTGCCATCCTGGCGAGTGATCGGCTAGTCAACTCCGCCCTTTCGCTGGCGGCTGGACTGCTGGCTCTGGGCGCTTTCCTGCCCCTTGGTCGCCCCCTGAGGCTTGGCTCGCTGCTGACCTCGAAGGCCTCTGATCTGAGTGCCGGGGTTGGCGCGGCTCTTGCCTGCTGCTGCCACCTTTGCACCTCCCTGAGCTCCTCCGGTCGCTGCACTGCTGTTTCAAATCCTTCCCATGCCTGATCCTCCTCCTCTTCCGGCTCGGATCCAGGTTCCACTTGATTGCCTGTTACCTCATTGCACCACTCGTCTGCGAAGGCCTTAACAGCCAGTGCTGCTTCTCGTCCCGCCCTTCCCTTGGACACCTGTCCAAGGGCGGCTAACAGCGTTGCCCTGTCCTGCCCTGTGTGGGGGATACCCAGCATGGCCTTTGTTGCCCATCCCCGCAGATGATGGGCCTTGAACTCCTCAATAGCTGTGACCTGGTCTTGGAAATGCAGGAACGTCCTGGAGCAAACTTGCTTCCACAGATCCGTTGCCCACTGCAAAATTCCTGTCCAACCGATCGGCTGCATATGTCCTTCTGACTCCTTTTCGCCGCACACTGCTCCCTCAGCCCTGGAGCGCCCTGGCTCACTAGGGCTGGTATCCTGCGCTCCTGATGGATCGTGAAAAAATCCTCGCAGGATTTCCTTGTGGCTGTCGTCTCTCTGCGTCAGGCTGCTAGACCCCTCCTTGGATTTCTGCACAGGTCTGCCCACACTGGGCGGAAACCTGGACAGCGGCGTCCCATAGACTGTGGATCCAGCTCCTCTTCTGACCAGCACCCTGCGCGGTCGCAGCTGCTGTCCTGGGCGCAGTCCCGTCTTAGACTGCTGCCCCTTCTCTTCTTGAACTGGGTCTGACAGTTCTTCCTCGGATATTTGGTCAGCCCAGGGATTTCCTACCGGCACAGCTGACTTTTCCCTTTCCTTGCCGACCTGCGAGCTCTGCCTGCCCGCTGCTGGCTGGGGCTCAGCTTGCCCGTGTTTGACCCCTGCAGGCATACTCCTGGCCTCCATTTCCTCTGCTTTCATTCGCTGTTTGTCTGGGCAGGCTTTATCACAGCCTGCAACCTCTCTTGGTGCTGCGGCTTCCTCGGCCCTTTGATCCGGCTGACTGGGTTCGTCTTTGACCTGTTGCGCGACCCTGGCCACCCTGGGCGGATTCTGCTGGGGCGTGGCCTTGGGCTCGCAGTTCTGCCGCGTGTCACAGCTCTGGGACACTTCTGTTGCTTGATCCAAAATCAGCTCTGGTGTTCCAGCCTGAGTCTGCCACTGCTCGAATTCCAGGCTGCCCCTGAAATCGGCGGGCACTGGGCCCCCTCGGCCGATGCCTTTGCGCGTCACCAGCGCTGAGCCATCTGCCTGCGCCCCTGCCTCTCTGGGCGGTACGCGACCCGGCTCTGGCACCTTGCAGTTTCCAGCGGGCGGTTCCACTGGCCCTGCCAGCTTCGCCGCCACCAACAGTGCTTCTGCAGCCAGCTCATCACTAGCCTCCATCAGGTTTACACCCGGCTCCAGCCCCCTCAGACGCCCACTTCTCCGTTGGGCGTCAGGGTGCTGGTGCCTATCGGGATTTAGATCTACGTCTGTCATTCTACAGGCAATTAACGAACCGCACGGTCCTGCAAGCGTGCTGGCGACACCCTCTACAAGATCTGCTAACGCTAGGCTTCTGCCCCCTTGTTCCTACTGCAATCTGGTGAGGACTTTGCAAGTCAAGATCGGATGGCAGGTACAGCACTATGCAGGAAAGGCCTCGCCTTCCCGCTTTTCTGCTCACTAGTTTCAATCTGGCGGAATCCTCCTTCGCCCTTTCAGTTCTTCCCACCTTGCTGGCCGGGCTGCTTCTAGATGTCTCACGTCCCACGTGGATGTCACACGCCCTGCGTGGATGTTGCCTTTTGCGTAGCGTCCGCTCAGCTCTGCGTTCCTGCGGGGATCCTTTGGCACACCCACAAGATTTCAAACTTGGATGTTCTATCCACAAGTTTACTTCTGTCAATGATGAGAAATTGGATCCACCTGATCTCAATCCGCAGTCACACAGGGAATTATCTGCTGGGTGTATAAATCCACAGCCAGATCTTCAAGTCACTTCTGGACTCAACACTAAGCTGCCACGCTCAATGATTCTCAGAGTTTAACTTGGCAATCTCTCTCTGGAGATTACCACAGCAAAGTGCAGTTCAAATGCTGTCCAAGGTCGTTTGCATGCAAACAAATTTCCAATTCGCTGCACAAGCACCTTTAGCAGGAATTGGCAAATCAAGCTGATCAGGCTAAATCCACTTCGTCCCTTTCTAAAGGACACGCGATGTGCGCTTCAGGTCCGTGGCGGACTTCTTTCCTCACGGCAGTGATGGACGCCTACGGGCAGGCTCAGTGACTCTTCACTGGCTGCGAGTGCTCAGCGAGTTAAGCAGCTAACTGGTTACTTGTATGTATAGCAATTGACTAAGGTAGCGTAGGCCTTCTGGCCGTCTGGGCGCGATCCAGCTGGGCTATGTTAAGGGCACTTACCGCGCGACACGCGGCGAGGTAGACGGGACGTAGACTGCGTACTTCTTCTTCGGCAGGGTCTCGTTACTCTACTGGGGTAATTGTCTCCAGCTATCTCAGCTGAGGCTGAGGTAGTCTTGACTCGGGTAGAGGTACTGACTTATATGAAAGCTGCTGGTCTCGAAGACGGCCGGTGCTTGTTACAAATAGAGGTCTGTCCTTTAGAAAGGGACGAAGTAGCTAGCCTAGGCAACGGCCGGGATACAGGGACCCGGCAGGCCCAATTCAGAATACGGTAGAACCTGTCAAACTAATCCTGCGTAAGCGGGTTTCTAGGTCTCAGTTCAAATCCGTAGGCTCCGCAGAGAAGCTGCGGAGTCCCCGAGGCCGCTAACTGCGGTCTAAACGGTTCTGTCATGTATACTGTAATATACTGTGACAGCCACCTCTCCTTGGTCTTGACGTACTCTGCGGGTGGCTCCACTATTCCCCCCGGCTGGAACATGTCGATCACCACAGCCGCCTGCGGGTCGTCCTCCGCGGGCAGCTCTTCCCCGCCAGTGGTGTTGCCGCTGTGCCATCTCTCCTGCTGGCTGCCTGCACCCCTCCTGCTGGCGTCCCCCATGGGGCTGACTGCCGGTGGGCGCAACCATCCAGACGACAGCTTTGCTGCTGCCTCCTTTCCAGACACAAAAGCCCCTTGGCCTGCTGTAAATCCTCCTCCTCTCACGCCCTGCTCGGTAGCTCGCGCCCCCGGCACACACACTGACAGCAGGAGCCACACCAGTATCAGCTGGAGCGTCCCCGTAAGGATCCCCTTAATTGCTGTACAGGTGAGGAGTCCTCTGCACGCTGTCAACTTCCTCATGGGTTGCTGCGGTAACTGTTCTGCGGGCTGAACGCATGGCTCTGCATTCTGCGCTGGCAGCTGCTGTCCTTTGGCCCACGTGATCTCCAGGTCTACCTGGCTGATCCTGAGTGGCAGGGCTGGGCAGTCCATTCCTGGCCTGCTGCCACGGTTCCTGTCCGCGGCCGCCCTCTGCGCCTTTCCTGCACGTCGCCTGGCCTTCTTTGAATTTTTTCCTTGCAACTTGGCAGTCTCAGCCCAAATCGCACTGGCCCTTTCTGGCCCTGCTCCTGGGATCTGTCTTGTGCTGCACTGTGCCATCCTCTCCTGCCTGTGGGTGGCGCGCTGCACAGCCTTGCTGCTGCCTGCACCCGCGGGCTCCTCTTGCCCACAGCTCCGTCGTATGGTTTCCCGCGCGCCGGCAACCCTCCTTGCGAGATCCTCGCCCCTGCCGGTTTGGGTTTGGCTGCTGCGGCTGTCCGACGGCTGTTGGGTGTCCGCTCCTTCTGCTCTCCTCGTGTAGAGGGCTGATACTCTCTCCGTCAGCTCCTCCTGTAGCTCCCTGACCGCCCTGCTGTAACTTCCCATCCTGGGGTCCGGATCGGGCTGTGGTAGCATTTTAAGTCGGAACAGCAGGCTAGCCTCCTGGCCCGCCTCTTGCTGCCCCATTTCCTGCCTTCGTAGCACGTCCAGCTGATCTACAAAGTTCCTGAGCACTGCTACCCAGCGTCCCGTGCTGTACGCTGCTGGGTCACCCCAAGGCCCCTGTGCCGCTGTCTGTGCTGGCGGGCTGATCTGGGGGTCTCCTGGGCGCCCGTTGCTCTCCTTGCCTGCTGCTGCCCCCTCGGGCCTGCAACCGCGCTGGTCTGCTGCCTGCTGATGGCTGATCCCCGCTGTGACCTGGTTTGCCTCCTCCTCCAGCGTGATCCCGTTACTGAGCTCCATAGCGGCCCTCCTGCTTCTGCGCTCCTTCATCGCTGCCTGCTCCTGAAAGATGCCGCGCACCCACGCGCGCCTCAGCTGTGGCAGCTCTCCCACCATGCCGTACCTCGGACTCCCTGGTCCTGGGCCGCTGTCTGCTGGCATATAATTGCCCTCTGCATCCCGAGCCTCTGCTCTGGTGACGCTATCCTGGTCCGGGGGCATGGCTCCTCCCTCGTGCCACTCCTCATCTGACTCGGTGATCTCAACCAGTGGTGGTGGACCTTCTGAAACGTCGTCGCTGAACTCTGGGGTCCTGCTGTCCGAGTCCTCTGTGGGCGGTGTGCTGACAATGCCTAGGGGTGCCTGGGGCTCTGCCCGTCCCCTAGGCTCAGCTTCCAGTGCTGCTACCCCCAAGTCGTCCACGTACTCCAGCAGCTCCCATGAGGCTGCTGCCGCCCCAAATGTTACAAATGCCGCTTGGGTCCATTCTGGCTCCCCATCCTGGACAGGGTCGTCGGTGGCCGCCGCGGGCTCCTCCGCATAGGCGCCGCGCCTGCCCACCAGCCCATGTCCCATACTCGGCTGGTTCCTTAAGTCCTCCAATTCCTCCTCGATGCCTACTTCCCTTGCTCCTCTGAACAGGGGGTGCAGCGTGCGCACCCCTGCTGGGTGCGCCTGTCTCCACAACTGCGTCGTGATGACGTCCGCCTGCCAATAGGGCAGCACGCTGCTGGCCCTGTTGTCGTGCCACGCCCTCCGCTCCTGACGCACCCACTGGTGCACATATGCTGCCAGGCGTTCTACTGCTAACGGCGAGCGCGCCAGCTCGTCCTCTCCTTCCCACATGGCTCCTGATGCTGGCGTCTGCTGGGGTCCGTAAGGCCATGTTGGACAGGCCGTTACCTCTGTAGGCGCCCACTGATCCTCTACACCCCACACGTGCCGCATGGCCGCTGACAGCTGTCCTGGGAGCAGGACCCTCTGCAGCGCCATAAGCACGAGCGTCCACACTGTCGGGTCTGCTCCCCTAGCGTAGGTATAGGCATGGAACTCCGCCTCGTCTACTGACGCGCACTTAGTGACTGCCACGTCCTGCTGGTGCCTCGCGAACAGGTAGACGGGCATATCGTCGCGAGTCGCGTGCATGTGGATCCATGCCGATGAAACGGGCAACTCCTCATCAGCCATCTCCTCATAGTAGTAAGTTACTAGCTGCTGGACTGGGATGGCTGCCCTGGCGTCCCCTGGTGCTGGCCCCCACGGCACTGCTTGTCCTGCGACCGTCCTGGGGATGACGATGGACGCCTCTATGGTCGCCTCACACCGCCCTGGCCTGCCTGGGTGACACAGCCCTACCCCCACTGGGGCCTGCTCTGTTGTTTCCACAAATCTCTCGTACTCGCCCATGGCTTGGACTGGCACATAAAATGCGCGGTCTCTGAGAGCTGGATGCCCCATCAGCTCACGGACACAATCCATCGCCCACGGTGTGCGCATGAATCCTGGCTGCGCGCCCTGCCACATCCCCTCGGCCGGCGCAATGTCTGGCATGTCCGGGTGCGCCCAGCCAGCTGCATCCACCGCTGTGATGCCTGCTGCAATGGCGAGACTCACCATCTCGCTAACGCAGTATGCATAGATGGGGTGCCGCGACCATCCCCTCTGCATATAATCTGCCATATTTGTGCTGGGCTGGATGTATCCTTTGAGCGTAGCGCCCAGCATGACAGCTGTCACTGCGTCCCACGGGAAAATCATCCTGGCAACTGCCTGCATGGCTCCTGCCTTGTTAACACATGTCTGCTCTCCGCCTCCCAGGAGCCTATGGTTCTGCAACCGACATGGCCCGTCCATGCACTCCGCTGGCATAGTCAGCATGGCCCCGGAGGTGGACGCCGTTGGCATCTCTTCCCCCAGGCGGAAGTACTGCACAAAGGGCTCGCCTGCTGGCAGCGACTGCGGGAACGGTTGTATGTAGACGCGTTCTCTGCTGTAGGACCTGTCTCTGCTGAAGGACTGGTCAAGCTGGCTGTCCTCGCCCCTTGCTTCAGACCTCCCTCCCCTCTCGCTGCCGTGCTGTGTCTCTCCGTCCTCGTCGATACCTCCCCAAGCATTGCACCGAGAGGTAGTGCTTTTATGGGTCCTAACGGGCCCCGCCAGAGCGTCCAGCTGGCTCCCTGCTGCGGTCCCTCTGGCCGCTGGGTATCGCGACCCCGCTCTGGGTGGCTCCCCTGTCTCGGTGGCTGCTCCCGCTACCCCTCTGCCTGTGTCTTGGTTGCCCTCCGGAGTACCTGGACATAACACGCCAAATTCTTCCTCATGCAAGGGTGAGGGTTCCTGAGGCTCATATCTGCCTGCTGAAAGGTTGGACCCTGAATCGGTCTCCCACCCGTCTACGTTGTGCTGGGGTACTGCCTCCCGCTCGCGTCTCTCAAACTCATCCCATTGCTCATCATACTTGTCCCATTCCCTGTCTAGGAACCTCTGCATCAGATTTGGCCATCCTACACACGGAGCTGGGCACCCCCTCCTCTGGAGATCCCTCAAGAATTCTATCGCATGTGTTACGGATCTGGCCGACCCTGCAGGCATAGTCCCATAATGGTTCATGGCTAACACCTCCACAGCCATCGTCCAGTGGTTTACCTGACTGGCTACCTGCCCTTCTGGCACCCTCTGGGGGGCCACCTGAACTGGTCCTGCCTGACTGACCTCAGCCTGGTAGGCACCCCTGTCCTGGCTAATTTCCATGTGGCATGTCATGAAGCACGTGTGGCCTCCTGTCCCCTCCCACCTTGGCTGCTCGCCCTCCGGTGGTTCCTGTCGCGCTGGCGGTCCTGGCCACGCGCTTGGGCCTGCTGCTGCCTGTTGGAAGTCCCCTGCGCTGGGAGTCCCCATGGCTGTCTCGAAGTTTCTGCGCCGGCTCCCTATGGGCACCCCCTGGCCCCTGCCTGGGCCCCAGGCTCCATAGCTCCGTGCCGGGCCTGCAGGTGCCCCTGGCCTGTCGCCTGTCAGCCCGGCCTGCTCCGGGTTGGTGCACTCGTTGGCAAAGTGCCCAGGCTGGTTGCACTTGAAGCACAATCCACCATGGCGTGGTCCCAGGTGACGCCTAGGCTCTGCCACCCCGTTGCCCCCTGCCAGGGTTCTGTCTGTCGGACCGGGGCCTGGGCCTCGCTGGTGCTCCTGCCCCTGCCTGTAAGGCCTGGCAAACTCAGCAGGGTGCCGGTCCCTGGATCTGCCCCTGGGCTGGTCCCTGCTGGTTGACCGCTGCCTGTGGTCCCTGCTCCTCTCCTCACTGTTGCTGCGCCGCCCTGCGCCTTGCCGCTGGGTCCTGGCTGCCGGCGTTGGCACCGTCCCGTGGCGCCCCTCACTGATGGACCTTTCCGCGCTTCTGCTGCGCTGTCGCAGTCTTCTGTTCCCTGAGCCGCTCTCGTCGCTGCCATCAGAACCGTGCTGCTGCTGTTCTTCCTTTGGCTCCTCCATGCCGGCAGGCTCGATCTCCATGTCTGGTAACGGGGACGGGGTCCGTAACATTTCCCTGACACACTCCGCCAACGCTGGGTCATTTTCAAATGGGAGCGGCTGCCCGTGGTTTGGCAATCCCCCCAAGTGCTGTGTTCCAAGAGCTTCCTGCATCTTGGTCAGCTCATCGGTACGCAGGATGTACTCCTGGTGAACCTCTGCCATGGCTTGCTGAGCATTCTGGATGCTCTTCCAATTGGCCAGCTGGCCTTTTAGGTACCCCACAATTCCCGCTGCCTGCTTCCACATCTGACGTTCTCTCCACTTGAGGGCTGCTTTCAGCCCGTCAACTTGCCCGGTCAGCCTGCCGATGTTCCTGTCTCGACTGCTGGTCCCTGGTTCTGGAACCTTTTCGACGCTGCACTCTTCCTCTTCCTCCTCCTCTTCTTCCTGCGCTTCGTCATTGCTGCTGCTTGCTGGTTGCGTAGGAGGCCTTGCTGCGCTTGGCTGTCCCCGCAGCTGCCGCTGTTGCGCCTGCCTACCATCGCCGTCGCTGGCCTGTTGCACACTAGGTCCTGCCACCTGCGGTTGCTTTTGCAGCTGCTGCTGTTGCGCCTGCCTACCATCGCCGTCGCTGGCTTGTTGCACACTAGGCCCTGCCACCTGCGGTTGCTTTTGCAGCTGCTGCTGCTGCTGCTGCTCTCCCCTGCTGCGCGCTGAATTTGCCTGTGCAGCTCTGCCGGCTGCAGCTGTGCCATATCTCCTCTGCTGCGCTGCAGGCGGCACTGCCTGCACCGCAGGCGCTGCTTCCGGGGTCCGCGAAAAGACTTCAATCCTCCTATCGCACTCCTCCGCCGAGTGTACTTCTGGCTTTCCGCACAAGGCGCACGGGTGGCTGGGGCATGCTGGCATTAAGTCCCTGATGAGCTCTCTCCCACTGTCAGAGACTAACGCGGCTCTGCGCGCTCTTGTCACCTCCTCTGCGGTTGGTGCGGCGGCCTCTGCCACTGCTGCCTCGACTGGCACCAGCCTGTGCCTTTGTAGCCTGGGGTATACCTGGTTGCTGGGTCCTGCGTCCTGTCCAGCTCTCATGGCGGCACCTGCGCGTGTGGCCATGGAATGCTGTAAGAGCGGTTCGTGCTCTGTTTCAACTGTTGCAGCTGGCCACCCCTCTCTTTCTGCGAATCCGCACTGAATTCCTGCCCATGCCACTGCTGCTGCCTGGTACCCCCCTGCTGGGGATGCCCGCATTAGTGGCAGCGTAAGGTCCCTGACCCCTTGCGCTCTCTGTGGGCCCTCTCTGGGTCGTAAGGTCAGCCTTCCTGCTGCCTCTAAGACCCCGTTATACTTGAGGAACTCTGGGTTCCCTACCAAGTGCTCATATGCGTCCGGTGGTGTCTTAACGACCCTGACCACCGTGGGCTCCATAATGGCATTGGGCCCTCCGTATCCATACACCACATAAATGAACAGTACTCCATACAGATCTGCCCCTGCATTGTCTGTGGTACGTATCTTCTCGTCCGTACGCACCAGCTCCGCCCCCATGGCAACTAATTGCTCTGCAATATTGACAGTGATGACATGGCACGTGCATGCGGAGTCCATGAGCGCTTTCTGAGCCACCAGGACCTTCCCATTGACCATAAGTCCCACACACTGCTCCAGGTTGCTTCTGTCATTCTTGAAATACTGCAGCTTGGGTGCAGCTGTCACCGTTCTACCCTCTGGCCTGGTGTTACTGGTCTCACCCCTGTGGCCGGAGTTGTCTGCTCCCATGGGCATCGTGGTGAACGACAGCGCTGAGAGCCTCTCGTTCAGCTTGAACACCTGTAGGCGGATGTCAGACATATCGTCAGCTAGTTTACTCAATACCAGCCTCTTTGCCCCCTTCCTGGAGGGAGGTTCCACGAATCCTGGCACTGGTTCCTCCTCTTGCAAAGGTTCTGGCATAAACGACTTAGGACGGGCGTTATGAACCGCCTGTTTGAAACCTGCAGGCTTGGGTACCAGCCCAACCTGCGTCATGAGTGCTACGGACTCGCTGAGCATCTCTGCCATGGTCTGGTGCCATCCTTCTGGCTCAGCCTGCCCCGTTGCATTGCTGAGATGCGACACGTGGGCCGCCTGCTGCGCCTGACCTCCCTGGCCAGGCCCAGGCCTAGGATACTGTCTGTTGTTCTGATTCCTGTCATACGGCCTGCCTGCCGCCTGTCCCTGCTGCGGCCTTGGCGGCAGGGGATACTGCTGTTGCTGCGGATACTGCTGTTGCGGCTGTCTGGCCGGTCCAGGTGTGATGTCTGTAATAAGGGGCATAGGTCTGCGCTCATCCCTGGCCCTGGGCGCCCTGCAATCCCTGGCTAGGTGCGTCGTGCTACCACACTGGTAGCATGCCTTGGCTGCGCCTGAGCCACCCTCGGCGTTGTAATTTGCCGCCCCCGTTTGGTCCACCCAGGTAACTCCTCTGGGTTTACCATCCATCCGCGCCTGTGGTACTGCTGCTGAGCCTGCGGGGTGCACAATTCCATCAAGGCGTGTCCGCATCTCCCACTGTCCTGCTCTCTCTTTTCTGCCCCTGTTGGGCTGTGCCTCTCCTTGGCCAGGCCCGCTGTTGGTAATCTGCCTGAAGCCGGTACCTGCCAGGTCACCCATTTCCAGGGCAAACCTCTCCCACAGCACCACTTGCTGCGTGAGTACTGCGATTTGGTCTTCATCGCTCATGCTGAGATACCCTGGCACCGTCATAACGAACTTGCTCAGCTTGGCTCTAGCAACCGCTGGAAGTCCGTCATGGAACATGCGCGAGACCGAGTGGCTTCTGCCGAAGTGATCTACTGCATCCCTTGAGATCTGCAGCAACTCTGCTGTTGTCAGCACTCTGTGAGCAAATGCTTCTACCGTCTCATCTGGCTTGACGTCTGGGTCTAGAGTAGTCCTTACTCCTAGCCTGAGGTTGGTGATGGCCGTCCTCTCCTCTGAAGTTGGCTTTCCCACCTCCTCCTGGACCACCCTGATCCACAACGTGAGTAGCGAAGCTTCGCAACCATGCCCCTCTGCTGGGGCTATCCACAGCTGCCCGATCCGCTCCACCTCTCTGGCAATTCTGTTTCCTGCGTGGGGCGCTGCCCTGATGGCTGCCATCAGCGGCCTCATGCTGGCCGGCTTGCTGTCCCACAGCTTGACCAGCGACTTGATCAGCAACGTCATAGCTGACGGCGACTGGCATGATCCAGCTATTTCACCTGCCACCACAGCCAATGCTGGTTGGTCATCTGACATTGCCAACCTGTTGTGCGATCCCCAGTATCCACACGCCTGGCAATACTTCCTGGTTGCAACTGCGCCTGGGTGTGACATATCCAGGACTGGTACGTTGCCTTGGATGGCTGGGATCTTGGCGACCCTGGCTACCCCTGCCAGCTGCAGTACCATCTGCTGCTGCAGCTGCAGGTTCACCCTCGCCTGCTCCCGATCGAGCCTTTTCATTTCCTGGTCGCTGGACTCCTGTCTGGCCCCCGGCCTGCGTCTGTCCGCTCCTCCTGGTCCCGAATCTACTGACTCTGACCGTGACCCAGGTCCTCCACTGCCGCCCCTCGATGGGCTGCGGCCTGAATGATACCTGTCATGTCTGTTATAATCCTCATCCTGATTGTGAGCGTCTCGTGATGGCTGTCTGCCCGCTCTGCCTGCCGAGCTTCTACTTCCTTCGGGTGGCGGTCGTTCTGATTCGCTTCTGCCTGGTCTGCTGTCAGATCCAGGCCTCCAAGACTGTGCTCTACCGGGCTCTGCCTGTCCCCTGGGCAGCTCCTGGTCTTGCCATTCCTGCCGCACTCCTCTGCTGTGCTCCGCTGGTCCCCTGGATTGCTCTTGGTTCTGCTGGCTTGGCTGTTCCCTGCCCTCTGCCTGTCCTCTGGGCGGCTCTTGGCTATGCTGGTGAGGCTGTTCCCTGGAGTATGCCTGCCCCCTGGGCGGCTCCTGGCTCTGCCGACCTGGCTGCGTCCCGCCTGTGTAATTCCTGGCATAGGAATCAGACTGTGTTTCCTCTCTGGCCTCCTGTATTTTTGGACCACTGCTCCGTGCGCTGCCTGCAGGCTCATTCCTCCTGGCTCCCCTTGCTGTGCCTGACTGCCTGTTCCTCAGAAATTCCTTGATGTAATCCACCTGGGTTTCCTGGTATGCGTTCTCTTTGTCCTCGACTATGCGTAGCAACTCATAAGACTCTTGCCTGCTTGCTCTGCGTGTTGCTGTGCTTTGCTCTGCCATCCTGGCGAGTGATCGGCTAGTCAATTCCGCCCTTTCGCTGGCGGCTGGACTGCTGGCTCTGGGCGCTTCCCTGCCCCTTGGCCGTCCTCTGAGGCTGGGCTCGCTGCTGACCTCAAAAGCTGCAGATCTGAGTGTTGGTGTTGGCGCGGCTCCCGCCTGCTGCTGCCACCTTTGCACCTCCCTGAGCCCCTCAGGCCGCTGCACCTCTGTTTCAAATCCTTCCCACGCCTGGTCCTCCTCATCCTCTGGCTCTGATCCATGTTCCTCCTGGTCTCATGTGACCTCGTTGCACCATTCATCTGCGAAGGCTTTAACAGCCCTGGCTGCTTCGTGTCCCGCCCTTCCCTTGGATACCTGTCCAAGGGCGGCTAACAGTATCGCCCTGTCCAACCCTGTGTGTGGGATACCCAACATGGCCTTTGTTGCCCATCCCCGCAGATGATGGGCCTTGAACTCCTCAATGGCTGTGACCTGGTCCTGGAAATGCAAGAACGTCCTGGAGCACACTTGCTTCCACAGGTCTGTTGCCCACTGCACAATTCCTGCCCAACCGATCGGCCCTTCTGACTCCTCATTGCCGCACACTACTCCCCCAGTCTCGGAGCGCTCTGGCTCTCTTTGCATCTGGCTGCTAGATCCCTCCTTGGATGTCTGCGCAGGTCTGTTCACGCTGGGTGGAAAACTGGACAGCGGTGTGCCAAAGACTGTGGATCTAGCTCCTCTTCTAACCAGTGCCTTACGCGGCTGCAGCTGCTGCACGGGACGCAATCCTGCTGTAGTCTGCTGCCCCTGCTCTTCCTGAACTGGGTCTGGCTGTTCTTCCTCGGATAGATCAGCCCAAGGCTTCCCTACCGGCTCAGCTGGTTTCTCCCTTTCCTTGCCTGCCTGCGAGCTCTGCCTGCCCGCTGCTGGCTGGGGCTCAGCTTCCTCGTGTTTGACCCCTGCAGGCATATTCCTGGCCCCATCTTCCTCTGTTTTTATTCGAGGTTCGTCTGTGCAGGTTTTATCACAGCCTGCAAACTTGTCTGAAGCTGCGGCTACCTTGGACCTTAGATCCGGTTGGCTGGTCTCTTTTTTGACCCGTTGTGCAACACTTGCCACCCTGGGCAGGCTCTGCTGCGGCTCGGCCTCAGGTTCACTGTTCTGTCTCGTGTCACAGCTCTGGGATGCTTCCGTTGCTTGATCCAAGATCAGCTCTGGGGTTCCCGCTTGAGTCTGCCCCTGCTCGAAATTCAGACTGCTGTCGGAACCAGCGGGCAATGGACCCCCTCGACCAATGCCTTTTCGTGTTACTAGTACTGCACCATCTGCCTGCGCCCCTGCCCCTCTGGGTGGTACGCGGCCCGGCTCAGGTACCCTGCAGTCCTCTGCAGGCGGTTCCACTGGCCCTGCCAGCTTTTCCGCCATCAACAGGGCCTCTGCCACAATCTCAGCACTAGCATTTTTTAGGTCTACACCCGGCTCCAGCCCCCTCAGACGCCCACTCTTCCGTTGGACGTCAGGGTGCTGGTGCCTATCGGGGTTCAGATCTACGCCTGTCATCTCCACAGGCATTTTACGAACCGCACTGTCCTGCAGGTGTGCTGGCGACACCCCCTACAAAACCTGCTAACGTTAGGCTTCTGCCCCTTATCCCTACTGCAATCTGGTGAGGATCTGCTAGTCAAGGCCGGACGGCAGGTACAGCAATTTCGCAGGCTAGGCCTTGCCCTCTGCTTTTATGCTCACTAAACTTTTAATCTGGCGGAATCCTCCTTCGCCCTTTTTAGTCCCTCCCACCTTTGCTGGCTGGGCTGCCTCTAGCTGGCACACGTCCCTTGCGGATGTCTCGCCTCCGGGCGGATATATCCTCTTGCGCTGTGTCAGTTCCTCTCTGACACCTGCGGGGATCCTTTGGTACACCACAAAATTTTAAACTTGGATGATCTGTCAACAAGTTCACTTCTGTCAATGATGAACGATTGGATCCACCTGATCACAATCTGCAGTCACACAGGAATTATCTGCTGGGTGTATAAATCCACAGCCAGATCCTCAAGCCTCTCCTGGACTCAACACTAAGTTGCCACTCTTAGTGATTCTCAGGGCTTAACTTGGCACTCTCTATGGAGATTACCACAGCAAAGTGCAGTTCATATGCTGTCCAAGGTCGTTTGCATACAAACAAAATTCCAACTTCGCTGCACAAGCACCTTTAGCAGGAATTGGCAAATCAGGCTGATCAGGCTAGATCCACTTCGTCCCTTTCTAAAGGACACGCGATGTGCGCTTCAGGTCCGTGGCGGACTTCTTTCCTCACGGCAGTGATGGACGCCTACGGGCAGGCTCAGTGACTCTTCACTGGCTGCGAGTGCTCAGCGAGTTAAGCAGCTAACTGGTTATTTGTATGTGTGGCAATTGACTTAGGTAGCATAGGCCTTCTGGCCGTCTGGGCGCGATCCAGCTGGGCTATGTTAAGGGCACTTACCGCGCGACTCGCGGTGAGGTAGACGGGACGTAGACTGCGTACTTCTTCTTCGGCAGGGTCTCGGCTCTCTACTGGGGTACTTGTCTCCAGCTATCTCAGCTGAGGCTGAGCTAGTCTTGACTCGGGTTGAGGTACTGACTTATATGAAAGCTGCTGGTCTCGAAGCCAATCTCTGCGGTGGTGACAGTAGGGGGTCGGAATCGGAGGCCCTCCATGGGAGTTTCAGCTTGGGAGCTCAGCCAAGCCATGTTGCAGGCGAGGGTTTGGGGCGGCCAGTCGTTCCACGAGGAGGAGCGGGGAATGAGATTGAAGGACAAGGACCGCTAAAAGGAAGGTGGGTGCCGAACGGAAGGTGCATGGAAGGTGCCACGTACCAAGTG
Source organism: Limnomonas spitsbergensis (assembly GCA_037349105.1). Taxonomy (NCBI): domain Eukaryota; kingdom Viridiplantae; phylum Chlorophyta; class Chlorophyceae; order Chlamydomonadales; genus Limnomonas; species Limnomonas spitsbergensis. The sequence continues at coordinate 6,627,748 of JAYJMM010000120.1, forward strand.
CAACATGTTAAGTGCCACATGCCAGGCGGTGGACAACAAGGGGCCTTGCAAGGTGGGTTACGTTGGATGGCAACCCAGCCAGCAGGGTCTAGTATCTCATACTGCAGTCCTTGTCTATTCCTGAGAATTAAGAGGCATGCATACAGGAGAGTTGATGCCAAACAGGTCCCTTGACGTATGGTCATGACCTTGTCGCCGCATCTGAAAAGGACATTAGCTGTTTAGATATTGCATGGGTTTTGTCCACTGGGGTCCAACCTGCTTTGTGCCCTTGCGCCTCAATGACTGATTGTATCAGCTTTTGCAGCGATCCTGACAGCTTGCACTTCTCCACCGCTTCTACACATCTTGTTTGCCGTCTCAAAACACTCAGCCTCTTTCCTCCTCTTATCCCTCCTGGCGCCTACCGTCCCTTACTTGCTGAGTTCTACATTATTATTGTCATCCCTCTTTAACCATCCCTCCCTTTTGGACATGTATGGATACGAGGTGCAATATTAGCAGATATTTGTATGCCTCTAGGAAAATGCATGATAAGCTGCATGGAGAATGGATAGTATCCTCCACTTCCGCCACAAATTCCCTTGGTTGTAAACAGTTTACCCTTCAAATATTACTTATATTTCCTCGTGCTATACCCGCTCTGTAGGCAGCCACAAATCTCACACCCATATGATTTTCCTGCTACTCACATGTTTTGTTCTTTACACTTCACAGTTGCTTGCGCCTCTTCCGACCGGGCAGAGCTGCTGCTACACCAGCTGATCAAGAGGTGCCAGGATGCGGCCCGTGTCAAGATCCGCGTGGCGGTGGAGTGCTTGGAGGTGGCCTAGGTTCATATCCATATGACAGCGGAGCTGCTGCTGTTCCAGGAGGGAATTCAGGTCAATGATTGTTTGGTTAGAGGGCTAATGGTTTAGGTGGCTAGTGACTGGGGCAAGAGCATGGCCATGAGAAATGACAGGAGAAGTAGCTGTAGCAACAGCAATATCAGGAGCTCTGACAACTGGCAAGCCAATTTGAGACAACAAGAGCAGGATGTGAGTCGTTGGATTGGCTCCTCCTTTCCTCGCCTTCACTCATGCACGCACTCTCGCTTTCTCTCTCATATTCATGCATTGCACTTGCACCTGCATTATACTTTACATTCCCTATTCCAACCTCTCCATAGACTCATGCAGTTAAGCCGAGCTTATTATTACCTTTTTGCTCTTGCCTTTGCCTGATGTCGCTTTGCCTCCCTGCCGGAGATCACAGTCCAGGCCTGGCTGGAGACGGTCCATGTCTAGCTGGTGACGGCTTGTTCCAAAACGGTTAATCAGATCATTCACCATTAGCGCATGTGTTTATAAAGAAGATTCAAGCCTGCCTTGCTTTGCTTTCGTCTGCTCCGCTCGTTATGTGCATAAGTCTGGCCGGAGAAGATCTGTCGCCAGCAAGCTGCATGTCTCCAAGCTGATCAGAATCATGGACATCATGGACATCCAAGACCAGTAGGTGAGTAACAGAGTGTGGGGTGAATGCGGTGCACATCAAATTGTGGCACTCATCACAGCAGCCTTGCGTTAATGGGTTGTGCAAGGGGGATGCATGAGGAGGATAAGCCAAGGAAACCTTCAGTTCTAACTGGGAAATGGGGGATGTTTTGCTTAGCTCGATGATGTACTACTTCACCAGTTGTGCCATGAAAGTACATATGATACAAGAAGCAGGTGCAGTCTGCATCACACATGGTGAGTAAATAGCTCCATGCCAATGCATTGTGATTTGCATGCGACTGCATTGAGGCTTGGGCTGAAATGCACAATGGACGCATGAATAAGCGAACGTTGGTTCAGGAGCCTGTGTAAGTGTAAGTGACACACCATGGCGGAAGTCTGAATGTGGTCGCGAAGATCGCAGCCTTACAAATTGAGTGCCCTTTTGTGGTGGTGGCTTAATAGTCCACTCTCATAGCCTGCACCATTTGAGACAGCTGGCCTCCTATGATACAGCTACACTCACAGCCACCTTACCCCCCCTCCCCCCGTAAAGGCTTCAGCCTTACCCCGGCACGCTCCATTGCCTCACTCCCCTTCTCCAACTTGGCTACTTCCATACGTGTCCCCTTTCGAACTTGCACTTTTTTGGATTCATCTCAAGTATGTAAACCGGGGCCACTTTGTCAACATTCACAGGGTCATGCTTGAAGGAGGGGAATCGACTCTTCCTTGCAATCATACGCATGTGACGGGGCTGGTCATCTCCTCTTTAAAGTTTGCATATAGCGTGTTATGTGAAGTATTGTGAAGTTTTTACAGTCCAGCGGGGCATCACATTTGATGCATGGGACTTGTGCCCGTAAACCTGTACAAGCACTAAATACGCTAGGACAGCGAGCGAAAACCAGTGACCCCCCTGGGCAAGCAACCAACACACAAACACAGAGCAGTAGCGTGGGGATGAACCCCATAGTGCAGAAGATGATTCATGTTTCCTGCCCTAAAGGTCCCTGCTCTGATCTCAAGCCGACTGTTGCACCCCCAACCTTGAGCCAGCCCGAGACCACCTTTATAATCCTATACATCCCCCCTCCTTCCATGCCCGCCAACAGGACGAAACCCCTGTCACGGAGCAGGCGAGCAAGGCCTTTGTCAACGACGCCTTCATGTCCAACCAGCTGGGCACCTAGGTCCTTCAAGTGGTCGCTCGACGGGAGAAGCTTGTGGAGCGCATGCATGCCCGCTGGCAGTCATCCCCAGCAATGATGAGCAAGGGGTCGATGCTCGGGGCAGATTCGTCCTGTTGTAGTTGCTTCTAGCGGGGTGTGGGTTTAAAACCTGAGTGTACCAGTACAGAAACCCGACAGAAACCCTGAACCCTTAGGGCATTGCTGCTGCCAGCTTCTTCCTAGGGTTGGAGAATTGGAGCCCCCACGGTCCAAGCCCCTCTGGTATTACAGCATTTATAACATTTTGTATTTCATGTCAGGGATGTACAACCAAATTTGACTTCCCTTGCTGCCTAAAACGCACTTCTTCAGATTTAAGAAGCTATAACTCTGACACTGCAGCTTTTCTGGCTTGTTGGTCCATCGAGGGGCTGAGCTTTATTGTCCTCCATTATATATATTTGTTGGGCCCCTACCACCTTAGCTGGGCTGCTCCACGCACGGCCACCACTTGGGCTGATTCACAAACTTGGCTCCCCCCCCAGCGGCATGATAGGCCATACCAGAGCCCCGGCCTTCGGCTGAAGACTGGATTGTAGCTGGATTGTAGCTGAAGGTTGCTAAATTTTACTTAAGTGTGCCACTCATGCCCTGAATTCTTTCCCCCAAATGGAAAGCAGAAACGCAGGCCCTAAAGAAGCCTTCGCAACCTGACTTTCCAGGCTGCACAATGGAAGAACTTGTTGTACATAGTTTATTCGGGCCTGCCGGACCCTTTCCTCGACAGCCCGCTGGTCTTCTCACGTTGTCCCCGTTAAAGGAAAGGCACTCGAAGTGTTAAAAGTACCAGTCTAGCTACCAAGCATCCAGAAAATAACAAAAGGTTTTACTTTGATGAGTTGGAGATGTTTCCCAATATCCCAATATCCCAATATCTTTCCCAGTGTGCATGGTGTGTCACCTGTCTGCAGGCCGGCGGGATCTAAGTGGACATTCATCCACTTCCAGCCTCAAGCAGCAGCAGAAAGCCGGGGAGAGGCGGGGGACCTCATCAGCCCCTGCCAATTGGCCGCCGCAGAACAAAAGCTTACGGAGCTGGCGTGTCGCCAATGGCTAAGCTGCTGCTATGGCGGCGGTGACGAGGGCCACAAGTAACACCGTCTCAGAACCCAAGACCGACATGTCTCCCCAAGCTGCAACCGCAGCCGCAACCGCAGGCCCGACTGCAAGGTACCACCTACCAGCGGGGGCGCAGTAGCAGAAGGGCAGGCCAGGGACCCCAGAGCAAGGCATGGATGAGCGCCGTGGCGTCATCCTGGCGTCGCACCAGGGGCATCGCCTCCAGGGCGGACTAGGAGCCAGCGTAGGCATCATCTTGGCAGCATAACGCCATGACTTGTAAGAGGTTTAGGGTTTAGGCAGAGGGTTTAGATTGCACCCTATCGCTCATGTTCCTCACCTCCTGCCCTTCACCTCCTGCCCGTAATGCATAAAATGTAGGAGGGTGCCCTATCACTCGCTCGTGGCATAAAGCGTCTCATAAATAGCTTTCAATGCCTTCTGGATACATGTCACTTGCCTTGGGCACCTTGCACGCCATTGAGCCTTGAACAGGCAGATGAGCTGGTTAGGCTTGCCTCATGCGCTGTTCATCCGCCAGCTCAACTGCGCATCTGCTTATCTGCACCAGGGGGAGGCCGGCATCAAGAATGCGCGGCCACCGTACAGACTGCATTGGCCCCATGTTGGTAGGATGCTGCAGATAATCAGGCGTAGAGTGAATGAGAAATGCCGTCATGAGTCGTGACCCCCTGGAGGCGAGGCCGTGGCTCGAGTATAAAATCCTTGAGATCAGGCATAGTCGCCACTGCGTTTGCATACCAGACCACCTTCGATAGGCCGCTGTGCGGCCACAACTGTGCCGATGGAGACCCAACATTTGCCTGCCCACGGCCAGAGGCTTCAGCAGTAGGGCTATAATCCGCCAAGCCACCCTGGCTGTAGCCCGTGTGCACTGATGCTGGATTGTAGCTGAAGCATTCTAAGGTGTTCTAGCTTTTGTGCATGATCTGGTCGAACATGTTGAGGGCTAGCTCATAAGGGCTAGGTATTCCGCAGGTCAATGACGTTACACCACTGAATACCCGTACGTAGGTATTCTGGCTTCCTGTTTCTTTGACCCTTTTTCTGTTGTCCCTCTCTTCCTTTCTGGTCGTCCCTATATTTCCAGACCAGAAAGTTGGGTGCCCTCGAGGCCGAGTCTTTTAGAGCAGGGCCCAGAGATGTTATGTCACAATCTCGACTACTCTCAGATAAACAGTGATGCATGATGGTCTCGCTCTGTCTTGTGCAATGTGCTGCATCATCTCAGCATGCAAATGATATTGCACCTCTAGGCCCCTGCTCAAAAGGCTTAACCTGGGCGGGCCCTAGCAGATGTGGTCGACATGCGCTATACGTCTTTAGATAATTGGAGGGTCTTGTTCCGAGTACTAAAAGGGGTCACTCTTAAGGGCTGCCCTAGGGCAGCTCTAGGGCAGCCACCTTAAGGGCAGCCACATAGCTGAGAAGTACTGGTAGCCTCTAAAGAGGGTTGGGGAATCTGATACCGTTTTATTGTTTGGTTTTCTTTTTTGTCCCGCTTTTTTTTTCATGTCTTCCCATAAGTTTGCAACGAGACTGTTGGACGCAGCCTTTTGAGCATGGCCCAGAGATGTTACCGCATTAACATATGCACCACAACATCCCTCCTACACATGCTCAAGCCTTATGAGTTACTGCCTGTCGAGAACACCAGATTCCAAATTCCTGCCTCAGCACATATGAAGAATATAATGTGGGTATGGACTATGGATGCACCTTGGATTGGGTGCATCCATAGGCCCCCCGGAGGCCGCCACGGATTTTCAGTAGTTGTACCAGGGCAGGCATGGGTGGGAGGCTCTGGCTTTTGTTGAGGACGAGGTAGACTTTGTGGAGGGCTAGTCTGCTGTCTTGTTTTTTGCCTCCCTGGGGACTGGCTCTTTCCCTTTTTGTCTCTCTCTCGCTTTCAGAGGCAGGGATCCTTCGGTCTGCCTTTCCGATTTCTGTAGGGGTGTTTTCTTTGCCCATTGTGCGCCTCTCTGTCTCTCTTCTAGCCTTTGCTTCCTTTCCTTTTCCTACCAACCAGACAGGATGTCGGAGAGCCCGTAGGCAGGGGTGGGAGGCCCTGGATTTTGTTCATTTAGTTGAGCTTTTTGAAGGCTAGTCTCTTCAGGGGCAGGGGATGCGGTTTGCCCAACCTTTGTGTTCTTTTTGTTTAGTGGGTGAACTTGCTATCCTGTCTCTCCTCATATGCCTTCTTCCTGGACTTTCCGAGCTGTATTTTTGTTTGCCGACGTGGCCGAGCTTCATTTCAGCAAGGCCCAGAGGTGTAATGTCATTAAGCTTGGATTGGGTTGCTAGGATCTGTCCCCTTACATAGGAGGCTGGCATGAGCGCAGTAGCGCACCATGGTCATGGCTGTGCAGGGGCGCAGTAGCGCACCATGGTCATGGCTGCGCAGGGTCGCTGGAATCGAGCATGGTCACATCCTATCAGCCCCATGCGGCCGTGTGTTAACCATGGCCCGGGTGGTATGCATCATCCTAAATACATCTCACTTCGTTTAATACACTTACATTTACAAGTACTGACGAATACCATATAACATATATGGTTGTTTGCGCAAGGGAAACCCAGGGGGCACTGTTCTTTCTCGCTTTTTCTGATCTATGGCAGTGCTTGAGCCTTTTGCGGACACCTGTTCCTTGCCGGAGGGCGCACATGGTGCAGTGAGCTGATGGAGGCGTTAAAGGAGTTGGAGCATGGAGCAGCTGCCCCCAAACTGTGTGAGCAGTCTCTGACATGCAGCCGCTCCCCGTCCCAGGGGTGCTACACCTGGTGGACGCAGACTATCAGCAGGTGCATCTTCAGGCGACTGCCAGAGGAGACCCCAGGGACCCCGTCATTGAGCTCAGGTCTGCGGTTGCCTACCGCGCTTGGTTCCAGCTTATGGCGGGCTCCTTGTTGTCGCAAGCTAGGAGCCGCACCCGCAATAGGGCGTGCGCTCGTGAGCATATGAACTTTAGGCTGCGGCTCGGTGCAGTTAACATGGCTGACACGAGAGGATGGCGGTCTTGGGCAAGGGGAGATGGCGAACATGTGGAGGATGCGTTGCATGTCTGCTTTCAGAGCCCTAGCGTGAAGGAGAGGCTTGGGGGGAGGTTGGACAGGCCCCCAAGCCTCTCCTTCACGCTACAGCAGATGTACCGGGGCAGGCTTGGGTAGGAGGCTCTGGCTTTTGTTGAGGACGTGGTAGGCAGTGTTGAGGCCTAACTTAATGATTTTCTTTGCCTTTTTGGGGAATAGGCTTGAGAGGGGCGGGGACACTTCGGGCTGCCTTATCCTTTTGGGGGGGTGTTTCTTCCTCCTTTGTGTCAATGACATTACACCTATGGGCCCTGCTCAAAAAGGCTCGGCCGCGTAGGAGCCCAACTGTACCGTTGGAAGCAAAGAAACTGAAGGCAAGAAGGAGAAAGAAATACCCCCACCCAAAAGGAAAGGCAGCCCAAAGGTATTTCATCCTCCTGAATGTTCCTCTCCTTCTTATCTTCAGTTCCTTTTCATTTCTCACAACGGGACAGTTAGGGGCCCACGCGGCAGGGCCCATAAGTGTTATTGACCTGTTCCTTACACCTGCATATTCAATTTCCACCCTCAAACTGTGCAATCCTACATGAAGCATGCAGGCTTTGTGCCAGGAGGCCATAAGCGTTGCTTGGTGAGAAGGGTTGGAGGCTACATTTGCACAGGCTCAACTAACAGCGTGACCAAGATTTTCTTCAGAGCACCAGAGGACACCACCACCTTTGTGTTCCGGAGATCCGCGACCCCCTGGGACCCAACATATTTTGAGACACTTCCCACTAATCATGTCGATAGTACATGAAAGCCACTCGGCAGTCACCATGCTACACATGGGGGCCCTGTCAGAGTCCGAAATTCGAAATGCATGTGCATGCTCACAATATTCAATACGAAATATAGAGGCTCAAAACTGCACTGCAGGGTAATAGAAAATAAATGTGCAGCCTGAGATACATGGTGGCAGGCCTCCCCTGGAAATGTCTTAAAAGACCGATACCCAAATTCCCGGGATAATACTCATAGAAAGCAGTGATAACAGATTCGCCAAAGGCAATCAAACGTTTTCCATCACAACAACACGGCCACCGCCTATTACCCATCGCAAATAACACAAACACATACAACGCCCGTTCCCAGAACATGGGCATCTGGCATATGCATTTTAACGAGTTGCTCGGACTGCATGCCTGCAGCCTTCAAAGTGTGACAGATGCCTGGACAAAGTTGTTCAGAAATAATACTCTTTGCAAATGAACAATCATCACACCGAACGATGACGGAACAGCTGCCTCACGCCCTGGATAACCAGCCCCAAAACAGCAGAGCTGCGCGCCCTTTCCTGCCCACCCCTTACGAATCCGGCTTCTGCCGTTTGCTGGCGACAGAGCTGGGATGCTCCTCAGCCTCCTCCTGGCTCTCCTTCCGGGCACAAGCTTTCTTTTCAGTCAGCTGCACCAGGAGGCAGAAAGTAGTTTCATTTAGTATTTGCCAGATCATGAATGCGCCCCCAAACCTGCGCGTCATGCGCACACAACATGCAGGAGCTCTACGGAATGAGTAATACATAATAATATGGACTTATGCCTGGAAAGAGGGTGCCACTTGTTCGGCTGTTGCACTGGGTAGGAAATACAGCAGTTATTTTAGATCTACCGGTAGCTGGGCGAAGTTAATTAAGCATTAGTAACAAGGTGAAGACCACCAAAATTAGCATTTATGTACCAATTATTACAGAAACAAATAAAATATAATCCGTCCTTTTCAACAGTACATTTGAAACTGATCCGTAAAAATAGGCCAGGCGGCGCACGAGTTGTTGCCTCATCGTGAAGCCTAGGCAATCTCTTCGAGTCCTTCTCACCTCTGTGCGCAGATACTGCAGCTCATCCTTGAGACGCTCATTCTCTTCCCGGAACCGTTTGTTAGCCTCCTCCGCGATTCCACTGCTCCTCTCCAGCGCAGTCACTCGCTCAGTCCACACCCTTTTTTCTTCAAGCAGGATGTTGATCTGAGCAACAGCAGAGACAGCAGGGGACTGCATTCACTTCCAGCAACCGGTCTGTAAGATCCCGTACTCTGAGGTGCACTGAAGCCCCATCACCAGGGTCAACTCAGCCCGGGACTCTGGCCACAGGAATATGCCCCAATACCGCTCACTTGGCAAGTCGAGCACCTCTCCCTACCTCAATTTCGAGCTTTCCCAAGTGCTCTTGCTTCCTTCTCCTGGAGCGCCTGGCAGACTCCCTGTTAGAGAGCATCCTGTTGGCACGGCTGGAAAGAAATTGTCTTGAGTCAGCCATTAGTTGGGGTCGGAGGGAGGGGGACAGGAGTTGGGCAGGAAAGAGAGTTTGATTGTCAGCCATCAGCCGGGAAGGAGGAGGGGTCTTGGGTAAGGCATGGCAGGTTGAGGAAGCTGCCACAGCCGAAAGGGTGGGCTCAAGTTTCAGCTCTCACCTCTTAGCTTTCCTAGGATCGTTCTTGTCGTAGACATCCTTGTCATTGTCGTTGGACGAGTCCGGGTCGGACGTGTGCCCCGACCTGCCCGACCTTCCATTCGACGTGGCAGCTGCTGCTGGGGTATACCTAGAGAGCTGGTTGAGCTGCAAGGCCGCTGCATTCGCCGCGGCGTTGGCATCGAACGTGTTCAGTGCGGGCACCGACAGTGCTTGCGTCATTGCATTCGAGTTCAGAGAGGAGAGGTCACCGGCTGAAAACGCGGTCATCCCCGAGAGTCCGAGCCCTTTGAATAGATGGAACATTGAAATGCGTCAGACAGTGACGTGGGCGTCTTAACAAACAACGGTGTCCCTGTCAGCAGTCCCCGTACCTGGGGGCGGAGGAGATGTCTCCAACTTCACTCCTTGCTGCATACCAGCCATTTGCTGCATTGCTGACAATTGTTTCAAAAAGTCCAGGGAAGGAACTCGGTGCATTCCCATTCCACTGGCCACATTTACGTCCAGCGAGGAGGAGGAGGGGATGCCTGCAATCGGCCTGGATATTTGATGTTCCTGCTGCTGCTGTTGTTGATGCTGCTGGTATTGCTGCTGCTGCAACTGAGCTGCTGAAGCAGGATCCATTTGGTTCGCTGCCGTCGCTAGGTTGCTCGCCGAAGGAATTCTCTTCAAAAATTCTTGGAAGGCCGCCTCAGAGTCTGTCCTATGAAATCCAGATGCCGCTTGACCTAGACGCCAAATGCCACCAACAAGGTCGTCGACGGAGAAAATGCGCTCCCCCATGCCGGAACCACCATTCATTCCAACGGCAGCCTACAGAAACCCCTTTCAAACAGTGGCAGATTTATGAATAGTTCAGAATCGAAGAAGACTATGGATTTCACAATGGAAGCATGAACGGTGTCTGACGTCAGCACTCGGACAAGGTCAATACAAGACACGGTGGCGCCAGTCCGAATGTGTATGAATGATCCACACTTGAAACCCAGGAAACGCAAGGCATGCAACTGCGTAATTCTAATAATAAATAGGTATTAAATGAATTATTGCTTCGGTAGCACACGTTTGGAGCACAAGAGTCATCGCGGACTATGCGCTCGGAAATGCTGGGCATCAAAACCGCAGGGGACGAAGCGTGCCCTCATTCGCAGGTCCGCATTGCTGCCAGAGAAATCCAAGTCACCTAACCCGCCCCCTTCGGCATCCACCGACCTCTCTGTCATCTACGATCGCCTTCAGTCGGTAGGCGGCTTACAGCCACGCACTAGGGCATGAGGGTCTCAGCAGGAATATTACTCAATACTTTCCATTCTGGGAGAAATAATGCCAGCATCTCTTCATTTCATTACCTGTACATTAAGGATGTGGCATGCATGCATGCCATTTGTACTGCTAAATCCATTCCATGCCAGCTGCAAGACAACAGAAACCATGCATGTCACAGATAGCTCATCCTAAGAAAATCACCGTTTCAAAATACACAGCGGTGTAATTCATCTACGCGGCCGCGGGGGCCTTCTGCAGCATGCCCTACTGCTCGGGCCACCGACCATTATCCGATGAAGGACTGGCACCAATGTGTGCCCTGTGGTGGCCGCCCGGCAGTGTCCTGAAAGGCAATCTCACACTTACTAACATAGAGACCGCTGACCGAGAGCTGCTGGTTAAAGACATGCTTCAACGTTTGCATGTGTGCATGTCTGCATTCATGCAGCTCACGTTGCCTTACTGGACTTCCTCTGAGGAGGGCAGCTCCGACAGGAAGTGGAAGCTGGCAGGTGTTGTGGGTTTGACGTTGGCAACAACAGGCGTCAGGTGTGCTCCCCGCCCTCAAATCGCTCCAATAGACTCTGTTGGACATCCCAGTGACACCAGCTGGCACGTGAAGGCCTTGTGCGGTGTTGAAAATGGGAAGCACTTAAAGCAAGCATGCAAGTATGCCAGGCGGACTGAATGCCAGAGGTAGACTCACCAGTCACCAAATGGATAGCACATTTTTTCCAGTCATGTGCTTCTGCATGGGGAACTTGAAAGGAAAAAAATCATAGGGCACCCAACTTACCAACCAAGCGTTTGTCCTCATCAGGAATTTAGAGCTACCGAACAAACAAATGAGGGCCTAACACCTGCCTACCTTTGTGCTCCTGGATGGTGTTCACTCTCTGCACTCCGCCTGCCCCTTTTCCCTTCGGCCTCCCCCATCCCGTTTCCCAAAGCCTCCCCCCCCTTCTTTCCTCTATTCTACTAATTCACACTGCTTGGCCAGTTGAAAAGGCTACAGTGTGGATGCGCAGGCTTCGCTGTAACAGCTACTGCCCCCACCCCCCTCTGGTGCCCCCAGCGTCCTCTTCAGCTACCTGGGCCGCGATTTCTTCAACGCCTTGAGCGAAAAGAACGCGGAGGCTTTCACCACTCAGCTGATTTGGTACCTCGGTGCATTCGTTGTGGGCATCCCAGTGTTTGTGTTCAAAGATTATTACCAGGTACTGATGAAGGAGGGTGGGCGGCGCTGGGAACAGCACGATTTGTTCCAGGAAGTTTCCCCGCTGCAATTCAGCAACATCACGTTGGGGTGCAGCTAGTCCTGCTGCTTGGGTCACCGGCGGTTGTCCGGGTCAGGTTCGGCACCCATCGGTCACCTTATACGTTTGGTGCGCCACATAAAAAAACTGGACAACGGGGGGGATGGGGACTGAGATGTGAAAGGGCGTAGGAGTAGGAAGGGAAAGTGGGGAGGAAAGGGAAGTAAGAGTTAGGCTATGGAGTGAGCGACAAGCCCATGTGAATGGGATGCAAGCTACTGGATGCTTAAGACTTGCCAGGTGTTTGCTGCACCTTGCCAGCTTGCCCCTTAGCCATGTAGGCCCCTTAGCCATGTAGGCCCCTTAGCCATGTAGGCCCCTTAGCCATGTAGGCCCCTTAGCCATGTAGGCCCCTTAGCCATGTAGGCCCCTTAGCCATGTAGGCCCCTTAGCCATGTAGGCCCCTTAGCCATGTAGGCCCCTTAGCCATGTAGGCCCCTTAGCCATGTGGGCCTCTTAGCCATGTGGGCCCCTTAGCCATGTAGGCCTCTTAGCCATGTAGGCCCCTTAGCCATGTAGGCCCCTTAGCCATGTAGGCCTCTTAGCCATGTAGGCCCCTTAGCCATGTAGGCCCCTTAGCCATGTAGGCCCCTTAGCCATGTAGGCCCCTTAGCCATGTAGGCCCCTTAGCCATGTGGGCCCCTTAGCCATGTAGGCCCCTTAGCCATGTAGGCCTCTTAGCCATGTAGGCCCCTTAGCCATGTAGGCCCCTTAGCCATGTAGGCCCCTTAGCCATGTAGGCCCCTTAGCCATGTAGGCCCCTTAGCCATGTAGGCCCCTTAGCCATGTAGGCCCCTTAGCCATGTAGGCCCCTTAGCCATGTAGGCCCCTTAGCCATGTAGGCCCCTTAGCCATGTAGGCCCCTTAGCCGTGTAGGCCCCTTAGCCATGTAGGCCCCTTAGCCATGTAGGCCTCTTAGCGATGTAGGCCCCTTAGCCATGTAGGCCCCTTAGCCATGTAGGCCCCTTAGCCATGTAGGCCCCTTAGCCATGTAGGCCTCTTAGCCATGTAGGCCCCTTAGCCATGTAGGCCCCTTAGTCATGTAGGCCCCTGAGCCATGTAGGCCCCTTAGCCATGTAGGCCCCTTAGCTATGTAGGCCTCTTAGCCATGTAGGCCCCTTAGCCATGTAGGCCCCTTAGCCATGTAGGCCTCTTAGCCATGTAGGATCCTTATCCATGTAGGTCCCTTAGCCATGTAGGCCCCTTAGCCATGTAGGCCCCTTAGCCATGTAGGCCCCTTAGCCATGTACGCCCCTTAGCCATGTAGGCCCCTGAGCCATGTAGGCCCCTGAGCCATGTAGGCCCCTTAGCCATGTAGGCCCCTGAGCCATGTAGGCCCCTGAGCCATGTAGGCCCCTGAGCCATGTAGGCCCCTGAGCCATGTAGGCCTCTTAGCCATGTAGCAGGCGTGACTGAAGCGCCCTTCATTTGCATGCTCCTCAGTCAGATCCCTAAGAGCATCTCAGTCAACCGATCGGGCTTCGAATACGGCAAAGAAACATAGTATCATATGCTAACCCACATCCTCACTATACGTTTAATGCATAATTCTGCGCGAACCTCAATGCGTATAACGGAACTTACAAACTCTTGTGCAGGATCTGCTTCGAAACCTATGAACTCGTAAACCCTACACCCTTCATCCCTAAGCTATGAACCTGGAACCCTTCAAAACATACCCTCGACGCAGGGCAAGCTGTCGCTAGAGTGGCGTCAGTGGATGACACAGACTTTGCTGCAGGATTACTTCACAGACCGCACCTTCTACCAGCTGCAGGCAGCGGCAGGTCGGGGAGGCAAGGTGGGGATGAAGACATGAAGTGCTGAAGCCCTTAGCCCTTGGCCCGAAATCCTTAGCCCTGAACCTTAAATGCTCTCCACCAGCTGGAGGCAGCTGTGGACTCGGGAGTCGAGGTGGGAATTGAACCCGTGACCTCTGTCCCCAAAGCAGGAAAGCTTAGCATGAACCCTATGCACCTTAATCCAGCTGCAGGCAGCGGCATGACAGGGAGACTAGGTGGGGCTTTGCGCTCATCCCCTTAACCCCAACCCTTCAGTGTTAACCCCGACTGTTTGTGCTGCTCCTCCTGCGTTCGCTGCTTCTGTTGATGCCTCTGCTCCAGCTGCTGCTGATGATGATGACAGTGATACCTGCTGCTGCTGCTGCTGCTGCTGCTGTCATTGACACTGCCGCCTCCGCTGCCACTGCTGCTGCTGCTGCTGCTGCTGCTGCCTCCGTAATTGACACTGATGCCCATGCTGCTCCTTCTGTTGTCGCTGAGAGCAGGATGGTGTCGACAACCCCGACCAGCGCATCTCCTCGGACGTTGGAGCGTTCACCGACACGGCTCTTGCTCTGTCTCTGACTCTTCTCAACGCGTTCGTGGACCTGCTCAGCTTCAGCGGGATCCTGTTCAGCATTTACCCTCCGCTGTTCGCCGCGCTGCTGGCCTACTCGATCGGAGGAACCGCGGTCTCGCTTGCTCTGGGCAAGGTGGGGCATCGGTCGCTCAATGGCCGGGGGTGGTGGGGAGGGGGGGGTGCCCAAGGTTTCACTAGCTTAACAATTTTCTTGCAACAGCAGCATGTCTCACTCAAGTTGGAACATCACACACTACTGGTGGTAGCTATTGTACTATATCCATGATATATATGTATATTTAACATCGGCAGGGCATGCCAAGTATATTGCCAATGCCTACACACTACACATCACGTATTACACTAACACTCATTGCATCACACTGTACTCATCCCACATCCTACCTCATGCTTTGGTGGTGCCATGCACCATTCTCCAGTCTTTGCACTTCTGCTCCTAACAAATTGTACCACAGGGCCCGTCACTGATCGGGCATCACTCTTCACTACTCTCATGTCCTACACCAGTCGCCAGTGGCCACGCTCCATTACCCGCATATGTCATCTCACAAATTGGCAGCATTGCACAGTGCACATCATTCATCACACATGAATGACATGATGACATGATACCATCACTCCTCACTCTTCTTCACTTTTATCTCATGCAGAACCTGGTGACGCTCAACTTCGACCAGGAGGCTCGCGAGGCTGACCTCAGGTGTGGAAATGTTCAAACATAAAAGCCAGGTTGAGGGTCCAATCTCGTACAAAGCAATGGGTGCGGAAATACGTCAGCCAAATTTAGGGTTCAACCTGGTACGAGGCTTAAGGTGTGAGAAGTTAGGCGTCAGGTTCTAGGTTCAATCTGGTATCACATTGCGGTGCTGTTTGAGTGTAATGACAATTCAGCATCAGTTTTTCCCCCAGGTTGCCTCAGATATAATCCAGCTAAATGATACCCTACGGCTGTGGGGGCTTGGTGCAGCAAGACCAGTCGCTTGGGCCTGCGCCCATAGGCCGATTCAGGGTTGGTCTACTTTGGCTCAGTGATGGCTGCACACGGACCTGCCAGCGACAGGCCGGTGTGCAGCCATCACTGAGGTATAGAACATGAACCTTTAACCTGAAGCCTCGGGTATAATCTGTTGACCCTCAAACCTGAACCCTCAGGCATAATATATGAACCCTTAAACCTGAACCCTCAAATATATAATCTGTCCCACAAACCTGAACCCTTAGGTAGAATATATGAACCCTTCAACCTGAGCACTCGAGTAGAATCTGTGAACCCCCAAACCTGAACCCTCAGGTACAACCTTGTGCGTGTGCGAGAGAACGCAGAGGGTGTGGCCTTCTACCGCGGAGAGGGCAGCGAGCAAGCCCTGCTTTTCAAGGTGTGTTTATGGGGGTAGAATGCCTAAGGGTGGAGGAGGCTGCGGGGGGATTCAAGTGAGGCTTGAACTGCCACCCCATGCCCAACTCCCCCCCCCCTACTTCTTGCACTCCCTCATGCCCTCCCTCCCTCTCTACCCCCCCTTCTTCATTCTTCCATTCTCTCATGCCCTCCCTCCCTCTCACCCCTCTCACTTCAACAGCGTCTTGAGGCTGTGGTCCAGAACTACATGCAGCTTCTGGTAGCTAGCCGGAACCTGGACTTCTTCACCTCCTTCTACCGCTACTGCATAGCGCTGCTGCCGGCGGCGGTGGTGGCACCGCTCTTCTTTCAGGTGGGTTGAGAATTTAGGGCTAAGGTTTGTGGCACTCCCTTCAGATGTGTTTAGGGCTGAGGGTCATGCACCGGCAGCACCGCTCTTCCTTCAGATGGAACCTGCTCAGGAGTATGGAGACTGCCGCTTGCCAGCTTCTTTGCGCTGTTTACTTCACCGTTGTTTGCTACGATTCAGCTACACCACGATCACAGCCGGTTGGACTTGGTGAGCCATGCTGCTCGTCCACATCAGCCCAGTGGTGACGGCCAGGGGCCTGCCCCGATGGTGGTCCATTGCACACTGACAGCATTACTGCTATGTGGTGTGGAGGTCTCTCTTGGTCAAAGTGTGGGCAACAGAGTTTGACTTAACGAGCACAAGACCCCCTTGAGGGGAGCGCAGGGTAAGCACCACTGGGCCAGTCAGGACCCAAACTTGACCAGCCTATGGCCGCTTGTCAGAGCAGCAGGGCTTGTTGCCTCATTCCCTGCTAGATGCAGGCCGTGATGTAGCTGAAATGTAGCTGAAGCACGCTTAAAGAAAGACTGAGAATCAGACAGGCTTAACCTTTATGGCACATAGCTTGAAATCCGTTTTATGTTCCATGTTTGATCTCAAGGAACATGATTTCAAGGCTCTAATAGACCTGTGGCCTGTGGGTGCCTCTTTGACTGCATACAACTGAAAGCTGGAAAACGTTGTACAAGTCAGCTATCGGGGCTCGACTAGCTCATCCGTTTTATCAAACCATTCTGCCCAATTGCGAAACTGCCAAATTCTTTTTTTTGCTTGTGCGCTGTATCTACTGCTCTGCCCTTGGTGGCCATTCGGGCCTGCCTCGTGTGACGTTTGGCTTGGCTGGTGGCTTGTATTGCGCTGCGCAGCCAGGCAGGTCACAACTCCCAAGCACTGTGCTCTAGAGCTCTGACCTGCCCATCCCGACGCCTCTTCTGCAGGGCAAGATCGAGTTTGGGGTGGTGAACCAGAGCCAAAGTGCATTCGGACACATTCTGGGGGACCTGTCTCTTGTGGTCTACCAGGTATGCAAAGGACTGACGCTTGGGCCCACAGTAAGGGTGGTAGCGACCTGACATCAGTACAATATCGATCACATTACAATCAAGTCTGTGAGTGGGGTGGGAGTGCTGTCTGGGTCCCTTGTGGTCTACCAGGCATGCAAAGTACTCCCCCCCCCCCCCTCAGTATGTCTGAGTTGCAAGTGACCTCATTCCACTTGGACCTGTTTGCCTATTATTGCACTTCTCCCCGACCCCTGTGCCCATGAGCCCAAGTCCATGAACACAATTTCTACCAGCATCACCCTCTCTCGTGCCTCTTGCGACCTAATTTGCAGTGAAGCACTGCCCCCCCTCCGTATGTCTGAGTTGCAGACCCTGTTGCTGTCTTTTGCTTCAGCGCGGTGACTGACCTGAATCCTGGGGACCCTATACTAAATATGCCGAACCCTCAACCCCGGTAGTGAATCGATATCCAGTTCTGGTTGCCAGCTGGCGTCATTGCCTTCATTATTAAGCCTTTAGCCTGAACCCTAAACGCTGCGCCTTGAACCCCTCCTGCGACCCCATTTCCAGTTCCAGTCTCTTGCTGGCTTCAGCGCGGTGATCGACCGCTTGGGTCAGTTCCAGGAGGTCATGGCCAGACAGAAGCCGGGGGTAGGGGCCCAGGAGGACAGCCTCGACGAGCAAGGCGGAACCGCTCCACCACAGCCGGGACCTGCCACCCCCAGCTTCGGAACCAGCGGCGCCTCCCCTGCGCTCCACGAGATGGCCGCGGCTGCTCGTGCCTTTTCTCTAGTCGGGCAGCAGCTGCGCGCGCTGGACCTGAGTTACGACGCCGGCGCGGCGGGAGGCGGAGAGGCCTGGGAGTACTCGGCGGCCAACAGAGACACGATAGAGCTGCAGTACCTGCCGTTGGGGCTGGGGGATCAGCCGAGGCTGGCCACGCTGCAAGGCCTCACAGTGTGCACGCCCGACCGCAGCTGCAAGCTGGTCAAAGATCTAAGTCTTAAGGTAGGTGCTGATCTGCCGCAGTGCGTATTGGAAGCAGGACTGTGCCGATCACGGGCCTTACGGTTGCTGAATTACGCTGCTGACGTTTCAGGCGCTGTAATTTCAAGGCAAATTCAGCTACTTTCTCCAGTAAGAGACCGATATTACTTGCATGATTTATGAATTAAGGCGCAATTGCACAGCACTGATTTAAAGGGGTGCTTCAGCTAAATTCCTGCTACGTCGTGGCCTTCGGCCGCAGGGCCTACATGCAGCAAAAACCCTGTGGTGGCCTTTCGGGCCTGCTTCGTGTGACGTTTGGCTTGGCTGGCGGCTTGTATTGTGCTGCCCAGCCAGCGTAGATGCAGTAAAAGCCTGTCTGCTTGGGCCACCAGGGTTGGGTCCGGATCGCGGCCCAGGTTTGGCCTCCCAGGCAGGGGCCTGCCGGAGGCAACTTTTTATGTGCACCAAAATATGCACTGGCAGAAATTAGGCCCGCAGCTTCAGGGTTTCCGGAGTTGTAAAACATGTTTTTGTGTACAAGTCCAGGATCCAGTATGCCTATTGCCTTTAGTGTGAAACAATGTGGGGTTTTTAGAGGGACACCCTATACCCTAGTACTGCAATCTTTGCCCGAAACCCTTGGCAGATCAAGCCCGGACAGTCGTTGCTGATCATGGGCCCATCCGGTGCCGGCAAGACCAGCATCATGAGGGCGCTGGCGGGTCTGTGGCGCGTTGGATCGGGACGCATCGCCCTGCACGTGGAGGAGCGTGATGTCATGTTCCTCCCTCAGCGACCGTACATGGTCGTCGGCTCCATGAGAGACCAGCTGCTATATCCTAAATGGTGGGGGGGGGGAGGGTTACACAAATACCCTTGACCGTTAGGGAGCAGCTGCTTAACCCCAAATGGTGAGAGTTTGGGGTTTTATGAAGACATTAGACCCTGAGGGCGCAGCTGCCATGGGGTGGGGTTGGAACAAAAACCCTTTATTTCTAGGTGGTTGCTGCTTTACCCCAAATGGTGAGAAGTTGTTTTTCCTTTTAAGACCCTGGACCCTGAGGGTGCAGCTGGTATATACCCAACTTTGGGGTTTGTTAATAAATAAATAATTAAACCTGAAAGCGCAGCTGCTATGCCCCATGTAGCAGGAGTTGCTGCACCTGACCCCCTCGGCCATAGGCCGTTATGTAGCTGACTTGTAGCTGAAACACCCGAAAATAAAGAAACAGCGCCCCTGCCCCCCTGCCCACCGTCAGATGACCTGCCCTGTTTTTTGTTCACAGGCAGGCCCAGGGCGGAGCCTCCACCTCTGGAGAGACCCTGCCGACAGAGGAGCAGATTGTGAAGGTGCTCAAGACAGTGCGGCTTGACACGGTGCTGTCGAGATACATAAGCAGAGCAGGCGAGGGAGACTGGGGGGGGGATTCAGCATTGCGTGTGGGTGGGGGTGGGGGTATGAAACTGGCAAAACTGACAAATTTGAATCCGTCTCTACCCGTGCGGCATGAAAGCATCCCTTGGTCACGCCCGTCCTTATATACTTTCTGATACCGGTTTGTACCTTGGCGCTTTGGAGCATGAAGCGCATCTCGGATGCCGTCTTTGTTTCATGTGCACCCGACCACTATTGGTCCGACGTGGACCTCACCATGTCCAGCATATGGCCGGTAGTCTGCAGGACTGGGCAGGGCATGCTGCACCAGGCCCTCATGGACGTAGGCCGTGATGTAGCAGAACTGCAGCTTTTAAGTACTCCAATACAAAAAGTGCTAGGATGACCCAGCTGGCGCCTTCATGGGCAGGAAGCAGAAACTTGGTGATTATTGAACGCCTACCGGAGCTTAAGAAACCTGGACCGCTGCAGTATGACCTCGGCCGTTGGCTTCCCTTGCGGTCAACCCTCAACCCTCAACCCTAAGCCCAGATTCAAATTTCAAACTCTGCCCAGGGGGTGATGGTAGCGGAAGCAACAGCAGCAGCTGCGGCCTGGACGCCGTCGTAGACTGGTCCTCAAGCCTCTCGGTGGGTGAGCAGCAGCGCATGGCGTGGGCACGGCTGTTGCTGGCAAAGCCCAAGCTTGCGCTGTTGGACGAGGCAACTTCGGCGCTGGACGAAGACACGGAGGAGGCGCTGTATGAGGTGCGGTTTGTATCTCAAATTTACGGTGTTTGAAGCGGTGTTTATCTATTGCGTGACGCACCTACATGTCAGCTATACTCTGGCCTCTGGCTGGAGGGCCTATTTGTGGCCAGCCATGCTTCTTTCGCCACGAGTCGTAGGCCGGCCCAAGCTTGGTCCCCATCCGGTATTTCGTGGCCGAGGGGCGGCCTGCCGAGGCTGGACTTCTTACAGCAAACAAAATAAGCACTGCTTGCGTCAAGACACTGGTGTGATGTGTGTGCTCACATTCTGACGCGCAGATCCTGGAGGAGTCTGGCATCACCTACATCAGCATTGGGCACCGGCCGTCACTAAAGCCCTTCCATCGTCAGCTGCTCAAGATTAGCCCCAAGGCCTCGGGAAAAGCTGGCAGCAAGGTGTCCCCGCTCTCTGAGGGTGCTTGGGAGCTGAAATCAGTAGTGCCACCAGTGTACCGCATGATGTAGGCGCTGCGGTACTTAATAATGTTCCACCTCTGGACCCTGCTGAAAAAGGCTCGGCAGTGTGGGCGTCCAATGGTCAAGTTGGAAAGGATTCCTGGCGGTTGTGTCTCCTCCCGACCTCTTTCCTGCCTCTTGTGATGTGTATGACATGACGCCGCTGGGCCATGCTGAAAAGGCTCGTGAGTGCCGCGTGATGTGCGTGTATGGTGCCGCTGGTGTGTATGATGATGTAGGTTGTATGAAGGTTGCATTTAGGCCTGGGGGATCTCGTAACCTCCCCCTAGGGCCATTTGTGAGGATTACTCTTTCAGGGCTGGCATACAGGATGTTGCTGGCAGTTTGTCAAGTCAGGTGGCCCTGTCCTCTTAACCGTAATCTGGGATCTGTGTGCCCTGAAATCCCACCCCAATGTCGATGGGCTTTTGCGCCCTCCGTTGTAGATGCGCTTCCCTGACATATGGAGGGATTGTGGAGATGAGGAATGCTTCACAGGGTGGGGATTTTGTGTGTGTGTGATGAGTCGTGTCTTGAGAGATCAAGACAATAAATTGAGTGTTTTGTTTTGTTGTGTCGATTCAAATAAAGCTGTGTGTCTACGGACTAGCCAGCAGTGAGTGGCAGTTGTGAGGAAGTCCCTGCTTCCACTGGAACAAGTGATGGCGGGTTTTCCAAACTGTGAGAAGGCTTAATTGTTTTTCCGTGAAGCCATTTGCTCAAATTGCAATTTGAATATAGCATGTTCCTCCAGGTGCCAAAAGTGTGCCGCATTGTAATGAGCGCTCTGGCACTTTGCCTGAGTGACCCGTTGTGGTGGGATTGTTGCCATAGTTGTAGTGAGCGGCATACATGCGCCACATCCGTCCTAGTAGGGGGTGCTGCTGGGTAAAGTTATGTGGTTAAACGTCTGCGAATGCTGCGAACTTACAGCAGCTGCCGCACATTGCTTGTTGTCCTCCTGCCCGATATGTGCCCTGCCTTGTACAGTTTTCTGCCTGTTTGGCAGCATCCGATGTTCCTTGTATTTCTGCCAATCTGCAGCACCTGCCATAGGGCGCCATGCACTGTTTGCTGTCTTTTTGCTTGTTGAACAATATCTGCGGTGTGCTGCTTGGCTATCTTGCTAGGAAGCCTGTCATTGCAACACGATTACACGACCCGTCCATGTATGAGTTACATTTATTTTGAGAAGGGCCCAGAGCAAGGTGTAACGTCACGGGCATGCATGACAGCATGAGTTGACTCACTACCAAATATTTCGTGTTTCGTTCGTCGATTACCTTGTGTCACTTCTTACTGAGCCATTCAACTGTTTACGAATCTGCGATACCGCTTGAGTAAGATTGCAGTCCAGACCCATTGCATGTTAAGAACAGTGCATACCCGCTGGGCCCTGCTGAACGCTCGGCCACGTGGGGCTGGTAGGGAATGACTAGGCTCAATTCCAGGTACCATGCACAGCCTGGGCCATGGTGCAGCCATGCCATCCTCCTATGTGAGGGGGCAAGAACATGGAACCCACTGCATGTGACGTTCGCACTTCGCTTGGCATGTTCTGAAAAATTGCACATGATCTCATAAGGCAAGTGCTAACACAGCCTCTTGCCTGATATATATGAATATATTAAGGATAGTGTATACCGGTAACTGCTGGGCCACATACAAATCTGTGACGACTACTACTACACTCCTGCCCAAAGCCCTCATCATCATTGGTGTCGCGCAGAGCCACGATTCTCCCTGTTAAATATAATTTGGGGAAAGTCATGCGGGGCAATCGGCCAGACTGAAGGTGATTATATGGATATGCAGTATTGAAGCCCAGTCCATCCAGACAAGCCGCTTCTCAAGGTGGCACCCAGAGTCTGGAAGTAATGGACCCCAGGAGACAACTAGACACCCAGCATGACAGGATCGTAGGCAGCAACTCTAAATCATTGCACCAGGTATTCTGCTGTGGCCAGGAACTTCTTATAGCTATACTTGACGGGCGTCTCCTTGACAGTGTGCACCACGGACTCCACCACCACATCACAGAAGATCTTGCTGCTGGTGAACGAGACCTGCATGGCACCAGGTGCACAACGCGTCGGGGCCAGTAAAAACACAGTGGCTCCAATCAGCAAGCCAAAATGAGGCAATGGATATCCTTGATTTTTATATCAATGCAGAAACGGATGCACAACGGGCACCCCCCCCATCTCTTGTGTGCACTTAGTCCTTGTTTGAATGGATGCGCAGGAAAGTATCCATTGAAAATGCCTCGATGAAGGAACTGACGGACTGTCAATTTGGCTCCCAATCCAAGGACTATGCAGATCAGCCATGCACGCAGCTATGCTCCATGCACGCAAATTCTGTAGCGAACGAGGCAAACAAATATATAGGAAGACGAGGAACAGCTTCTGCATAATTGCACAGTGTCACACGTTCAAGCTAATTGCCGCCACATACCTCCACTGGATAGAAGGACTCAGGGTCTGCCGCAGCCACGACAAACTCCATGGACCCCGTGCGGTTGCTGTCATCAATGAGGTCGATGGTCCAGACCATGGCTCCCCGCTTTGAGTCAAAACGCCAGTCTCCGTCGATCTGCAATCGACACAGGCAGGACAGGTCAGCAGGAGTCATAATGATAAGTCCCTCTGGGCTGCTCTTTTTGTAGGTTGCATTGCACCAAGAACAGGTCAGCAGGAGTCATAATGAGGAATCCCTCTGGGCCGCACTTTGTAGGTTGCATCGCACCAGGAACAGGTCAGCAGGAGTCATAATGAGGACTAGAAGAGTCCCTTTGGGACGTTTCTCGTAAGTTGCATGCTAGGAGGGACTGGCCAGCAGGAACAGTATGTCCTTTGGGGCCGTTTTCTTTTCGGGGTTGCATGCTAGCAGATACATTTTTTTAGCGAGCGGTACTGCCCAGGACCCACCTAGAAAACGCAAGGCCCAGGAACTATCTACCATACCATGCAGTGAGAAATGCCCGACCTGGTTCACGGCGGGTGCATGGCCAGCGTGTGGCAAGGGGATGACCACTTCGACGTTCTGCAGGTCAAAGCTCGAAGTCGACTCGTACTCAATATTGACATATGTCTTCCCCCCAGACACTGACGGCCAGCAGTTGATGGTGATCGGCACCAGCGTCTCGTCCTTGCTCTGCATGCGCCACTTGAGGATGCCGAGCTCTGAGCCCACCGGGAACGGCTTTGAGGCGTCCTTCAGCCCGAGCACGTTTTTGCTGCTGTACTGTGCCTTGTCAATGTTGGGGTGCGTCTTGAACTGAAAGCCCTTGTTGGCGCCCGTCGTGATGTTGACGCGGACGCATGCGTCCGCCTCCGTGTTTACGGTCAGCGACATGGTGCCCATGACCTCCAGACTCTCGCAACCTCCCTGCTTGTCGAGCTGCACCGAAAGCTTCTCGTCGATTATGAGTGTGACGGGCTCAGAAGACATGGAGCCGCCCATTGCTGCCATAGCTGCTGAAGCTGCAGGTCTGCTTTCCAGCTCGACCGCCACGCCCTCCTTGGCGAGAGACTCAAGTATATCATTGCCCTTCTTGCTCTTCCCCAGCTGCATGCCCTTGGAGGGACCCTTGGATGCTGCTGTCTTGGCCATGGACGAAGAGACGGGTTCCGGACGGCTGATTTTGGGCTCATCCATGGCGGAGGAGCCCATCTTGCCCATGGCACTAGCTGATCCAAAGGCATTGCCGGCTGCTGACATCCCATAGCCCTTGCTCTTCTGCTCGAGCTTGTTCTTATCAATCTCTTGCGCCTTCTTCTTCATGAGGTCCTTCGTGTCGTTGATTTTGCTCTACATTTGAAAACCAACGCATTAGCTCAGGGTGCGAGCAAAGCACGATAAGAGCTCTTCAAGTCTATACCTGAATAATCATCTTATGAAGCTTCTCTTCGTGACTCTCCATCTCGCAGTTCTGCTTGACCTGCATGACCGAGATGTTTTCCTTGTGCCCCAGCGAGATCACCTCGTCGAACGCTGAAACCAGCTCAAAAGCCTGTTTCACAATATCCTCTTCTTCATAAGATAATGCGAACTCAGGCACAATCTTGGACAGAAGGCGAAGTGTGTCAAGATCCTCCAGGATGTTGCTTTGCTTGTTTGTGATCAGCAGCAGATATAGACCCTGCGACCAAAATGAAATTAGCGAGCGTCCGCATGGTAACATCAGATCCGCATCGTTCACCTCCATCGGCTGGTAGATATACCGGACATTGTCCGTCTCCACGAATGTGTGCTGCTTGCCAGAGCCTACGAGCTTAGGGAAGGCTGCCAGAAGTCCCTCAATGCGGATTCTGCTCATGTCCATGTATTGCCTCGACACAAGCGCTGCCGAAGCGTAGCAGGACGATGGTCAGTGGACTGACATGATACTGACTCCAAAATAAAACACCTACGTTTCCCGGACTTGGAGATCAAAGAAGCTGCTAGGACCACCATCTTCCTCGCGTCTTGCCCGAAGTATGTAGTATCTGTTTATTACAGGTTACCAGGTGCTGGGTAGACCTATAATACGCACATTGATAACGAAATATAGTTGTCGTATGCGCAATTGACTTGGCACGTTGGTAACCAAAGCGGATCTATAATGTAGCTGATCACATGCTGCAATGTAGCTAACGGTAGTGGTAAGATGCGGGTTATAGCGACTGGCACATGCAGATAGACATATTACCGGTCTGACATTCGTACAGGGCTTGTGAGATTTCAGGATGTGTATGGGTATGTCGTCAGTGTGCTCTGACTGCCAATCAGACTGCCACATGCTTCAGGTTGAGCCTGCGCCGAGTCTGCGGGCCTGGCATGAGGGCATATGAGGCCGGGCCAAGACTAGTAGGTTAGGTAGCAGTCAAATCACTGGCCAGCATAACGATACTTAAATTCCACGTTATCATAAGAAATAAAACTATTTCCCTATAGTTTTGTAACCTCAGGAAATCGCTTATGTTGAATACCAGTACCGTAGTCACGGACGTATTTCGTTATTTTGATCGTTCTTCAAGGAGCAACGAAATCAGCCGTGAAAATGTTTTTGACTGGAATTTTTCATGTTCAGGGGCAACGAATCAAAAAAATCGCCAAAACTGCGACTTTTTAAGCAACAACGAAATTCGAAAATAACGAAACATGTCCGTGACTACGATATTCAGAATGTGTACTTCTTCTTTTGTTATGTCCCTTCACTTCCCCCCCCACTTTTCCTCGTTTTTTTGTACTGCCCCCCTCGCTGCCACCTTGAGTTTGTTTCCATCTTTCCCCCCCAACTCATAAGTAAGGCGCCCACGCGGCCGAGCCTCTTTGAGCAGGGCACAGAGGTGTAACGTTATTGACCCCTTCTTAAGAGGATCTCGTTTTTTCAAGATTTGAAAAAAATACCCAGGTGACACGAGGTAACATATTTGTGGAAGCCTAAAATTTCTGTCTTGCCGCTCTCTTGAAAAACGTGATATAGTCAGAGGATGGGGCTGTTATACATGGCACCCGTGTGGTTGCCCTTGGTACAGAATATCTGTTGGACTGGTGTCAGACACCCGTTTCCAGCGTAAATGTGTTTCAGTGCGTTATTTTCCTCTTCATGCGGCATCCACAAACCCCGTTGTGCCCCGAGAAGGCTCGGGCTAATTCTAGGGATTGGTCCTACCGGGAATGATATAATCTTGTTCTGACACCGGTATGGTACATGCTAGAACAGCAAATGTTGATGGTACCGGTATTGACCTGGTACCACTTCACCATATGGATTATGGACCAGTGACAGAGGGGATCAGGCGCCATGTCGAGCCCACAATTATGATTTGTGATCATATTTGGATTCCCCCTGGTGCACACCGGCATATTTGTCTGGGTTCTCCTTAGTAACCAACTGCCAGCGGTAGATATTAGAAGTAACCATTGACAGATGTATGGTGGTCGATGGAGGGACATCCTTTCAAGCAAGCATCCAACCAAGAGTGTAACACAATCGCTAACACGTCACTATCCCAGTACTTTCGATGAGCTGATAAGAGGTGTAACGTCATTAACTTAATGATAAGCATTGCCCTTCTCCAACGGCTTAAGTTCGGAGTCACGGCAAACAGGCCCATAATCTAACACAGCTGCCCAAAAATGCATCTGCACGCTTAAGCAGATGCCTTGGGGCCTGCAGTGGGGTTGGCCGCTACCGCCGCATCAAACCACGTGATGTTCTTGAGGTCCTCCTGGAACTGCGCAGCCCACTTCGAGCCCTTGGACGCTTCCAACTTCCTCTGTAGCGACGCCAAGCTCGATGCCTGCTCCGACCTCGCCTGCAGAGGGTTGGGCAGAGGGAAGGACAACAGTTAGCCAGGGGTGCTGCAGGAAAAAACTAGGCGCATTCAGCTCTCAAACGGACCTCCAGCAGAGACACAGTGGCTGCCCACATAAGGGATTCAGACTTAAAATAGTGAGTAGATGACTGCACACTCGCAATAAACCCATGTATCCTATCCATCATGACTTCTGAGCACTCCAGCAGGCAATGCCGTCAAGGGCCTACTGATATCAGGGCGAACAATGTTGTTGACAATCGCACCTGGTCCGCTGTCTTTGCCAGGTGCTTGTCCAGCAGGGCAGCAGCCTCTGTCTTGAGCACAGCAATCTCAGCTGCAGCGTCAGCCGCACGTGCAGACTGGACCCAAGCCTGGTACCCCTTCTTCATGGCATCATCCTGCACAACGGCAGGGAAATGCAAAATGAATAAGAAGAAACAACGCCAGGAAGTGCGCAAAGCCCTAAAACTGTCACCATGTGGCATACAACGTAAGCGCAAGGGGAAAACAGAAGCTACAGCATAGATACAGATGTTTTAAGGGAGGGGAATGAATCCTAATCTACCGCCAGGAAAATATGATTTCTCATTTCCCTCATATCCTAATACCATATGGTGGCATCAAAGCATGCCAGACTGTCAGTCGCTAGCCACGGGAAACACATCGCAACAGCAAGAGATACGCTACGTCACATGCGGAATGAAACATCATGAGGGGTACACACCGCGCTTGTGGATGGCTTCTTGGCGTCCACCAGCACCTTCCAAGGGATTTTGTTTGCTGTTGCAACAGTCTGCGGGATTTCAGAGGTCAGACAGTCAGGTCAGGACAGTCATTCCAGTCGAAAACTCCCAGTTGAGTCGTATTTAGGCTGAGGCAGTAACTGTCCATGTATACCGGTAATGCCATATGATCCGCACCTGCATAACATAAAATATGGTTGATGATATTGAAGGAACATTGAAATCATGAGAGATTATCATTGTCAGCTTTGAGTTCGGCTCCAGTTAGAATTAATGAGGAGCCATCAGCCAAACGCCTTTTCAATTGACTCATGGATTTACCCCACAAATCCGTGTTCCGACCTCATGTAAGCCTGAGCACGATGTGCTCCAGATGCCCACCTGGACCTTAGCCGCAAACTTCTTGTATCCCTCGGATGCTGAGTCCATGCTGACAACGCCACTGGTCTCAGCCTCCACCTGGGAGAGAGCCTCGGACAGCGCGGCAAAATAGTCTGGAGATGTGAAGGGCTCAATGCGCCCTAGGAAGTCCTTGACACTGTCAGCAGTCTTGGCCTTCTCCGCCAGGCGCTTCTCAACCTCGGTGGGGGCGTCCTCAAATCCAGCCTGTTGTTTAAGGTCAATAGACAATGCATTATAGCATTATAAGTCTGACATGATGGAGGCATGGTCCGTGGCGCCACGCCACGTGTGGGTCCCATTGTCCGGACCAAGGCGAGAAGGCATGCACTCATTTGCAGCTTAGTGCAGGCAGGCAGGCAGGCAGGCATCATAACCCAGACACAAGAAGGTTTCCCGACTGACACAAATGTTCAGGGGCATGTCGGACCTTTCAAAGATGACACGCACCTTGGCTGCCAGCTTGCACAGCTGGGAGGCGAACCTCTTGAGGGGGGCTGTGTCCTTGCTGTCAAAGCCAAGAGGAATGGCGATGTTCTGCGCAAGAAGTCCAACTTCCATGAGTGAGGTGAAACCCCATTCTGACGGCACAATTTGAATATGTTGGTTCAGGTGTTGGCTGAGGTGATTCTTGCAAAGTGTCACTTATGACCAAGCTGACGTCAACACAATTTTTCCTTTGGCCAGGAGGCAACTTCCCGTCGAATGACAACATTGAAGAGCCTGCCCGTATGTACAGATCTGCGGATGCCAGTAACGGATCCCTTTTTACCCGAACGTCAGCCCCTATTCCGCCATGATTGAAGGGGCCAAGAATAATAATAAAGTAGACAATCATGCATGTATAAACAGATTGAATTGAATTGTGGAAGACAACGATTCCTCTCCACTATTGCCTCTACCAACCCCATGCTGCACACTTCCCTCACCCCCTGGGGCCAATCCGGCTTACCTGCACTCCCTGGGCAACCACCTGGGCTGCAATGTACTTCTTCTCCACCTTGGAGGCCAGCACATATTCCTCAGAGGCTGCAGAGGTAGCCTTGCCACCAGCATACTGAGCTTTCAAGTAAATCTTGATGGCAGCATCGACCTCAGGATCATCGCGGTTGTCAAGGAGGTAGGCTACGTCCTTTGTTGACAGAGATGCCTCTGCAAATGTAACACGACACCATCAGTGGGAAGCTGAACACTCGCTTCTGACTGTCGCGATGTCGACGTGATTGCAAATTCCCAGCTTCTGTTGATGACTTTGCCCTTCTTATTTATACATCGCCAAGATCCAAGTTCCTACCAGAAGCATAACCAGATGAGAACAGCTTGTTACAGCTCACAGACGATGCAACGAGGCTTGAGCCACTTTTGGGCAAGTGTGCCTGGCATGGCCACAGCGAATAACATCAGCTTGATTCGTATAATAATTAAGCCACGACAAGCTGGCGATCGCTAATCAGCTCACCAAGCAGCGTAGTGCTCCAATTAGCGCCATTTGAATATTAAACCTACAGCAATGTTTGCTGCTGCAAATCGATGAAGGAAACCTTCCGGCGCAAAATTGCACTCACCGATCCACACATTGTTCACACGAAACAAAAGTAAAGTCATTTGGCCTGCATTTGGCCTGTACAATGGTAAGTGTACGGCATTTAAAATCCCGTATTCCTCAAGCCACGCTCAGGCGTTTTCTTTCTTTCTTTCTTTCTTTCTTTCTTTCTTTCTAAGCATGTAGTGGATAAGACGCAAGAAGTAAATATGCAATGAATTACTAGACTACATTGACCTTGTATCTGCGAACAGTGAAACGGCGGGATTTTTAACCTCCAATAGTACCTGCCGCATCCAAAAAACAGTCCTTGGATTGCCAGGAATGTTGACTAATGTAAGGTTGTAACAACTGGTATTCGTCAGAGGACATATTTTTCACGAAGCAATACAATTGAATGCAGATCCGGTCTGGAGCAGAGGCTAATGGCAGCAAGCTAGAAGGTGTTTGCAGCACTGTATGTAAGTTTGCATGCTGTGCATTTTTCGTTGCCTACAGGCCAGGCCATGCATGGGGATGTTCTGGTGCATGCCATCACCCATCAGATGTGCGGCGCATGCTTCGCGACTGCTCATGGATCAGCTGCGAGAGACGCGCACCCCCTGTTTGAATACATTCGCCCTTTAATCAGCGGTGATACTCTGCTGCGCCCGGGTTACGGCACGACATCACCACCCTGTGCTGCATGAGCGCAGCAGCCATGTGGTGAGGGTCCCCTAAACATCCTCTGCTCAGGTCCCGAAACCGCCTTATGGACCCCTCTAGAGCAAGGTCTTAACGAGTGGGATGACCTCTGCATGCGCATGGATGCCTCCAGCCCCATCGCACCGCCCACAAGGCGCTCCGATGCAAGCAACAGGGACGGGGCGCCTGCGCAGGCCCCTCAGGACCAGGACTCCGTGCACTCGACGTTGCGAGCCATGGCCAAGATGCTTGCGCGCAGCCAGCATGCACAGGCATTGCATGGCCGCACAACCACGCTGCTGGCGCGCCAGGTCGTCTCGTGCCTCAGGGGCACAGAGGCTGACACGCTGGCCAAGACGGTGCAGGTAAAGAACGTCCAGGGGCAGGCAGCAGGCAGCCAGACAGGCACATTGGGATATTTCCTATTTTTAACTGTCACTGCTTGTGCAACTTGTCATAACACCGCTTACTGCAACTGCTACTGCAACTGCTACTGCTACTGCTACTGCTACTGCTGCCACTTCCTGCTGCTTGCTGCTTCTTAGTCGTGGTTCCTGTACACCGTTGCTTTCTACTACTACTTCGATTCCTGACCTGCTGCTGACTGCTGCTGCTGCTGCTGCTGCTTCAAATTGTTGCTTCAGGGAGTCCGAGAGTGTGCAGACTGGGCCCAGCAGGTTCATCAGCTCAACACAGAGCTGAAGGTGCAGCGCTATGCTTGGCAGCAGCTGCACAGCCAGCTCATGCAGTCACAGGCTGCAGCTCAGGTGTGAAGGGACTGGAGTGGTGTGACGGGAGTTGAGAGGGGCATATCAGCACGCACATCGCAGTGCTTTTTTCTTCCTCGAAAGCATAAAGATGGGTAGGGACCAGGGCCCTAGTTTAGGGTTCAGGATATAGTTATCCCTACATATCGATACTTTAAATTATTCTCCCCGACTGGACCTGGTCAGTGAAGCTAACCCACTGCCCAATCGACTCTGCTAGTTCAGGTGATCACAGTTTAGAGTCAGCATGGGTGCTATTGGCCCTGCTTGATTTGTAACCAGTTTTGCTGCATAAACCCCTTTCAGAATAAGGACGAGGATCTCCTGGCAAAGGAGCAGGAGCTGCTGCAGGCCCGGACAGAAGCTGAATCTCTTCGTCACCAACAGGGTAACAGGTGGGGCCTGGGGGCGGGGGACACAGCTATCGACAGCATGATGTCCGACTGTGGGAGGAAAAGCAGCCCTTACGTTTCTGGGGTGGGACTCGGACCTGCTACAGAGCTCCCCCCCCCCCCTCCCCTCCCCAGTCAGTCAGGGGTCTCCGTCACCCCCTGCTGTCACTTTCAGAAGCCTAAGCTGCTACCTGCTCCTCAGTCTCTGGTTGACCCTTGTGCATGCCAGCTAGCCAGAGAAGCTGAGGAGTGCAAATATTCTTTAGCCCATCCGACTTGGACTAAGTTTAAGCCCCCGCGCCCTGTGAGCTGACTCGGCCTGTCTACTGACCAGACTGGGGTTTCCTCTCAGTGGTGCAAGGAAGGCTCTCTCAAGACCGCCTAGGACATGCTTTTGCGGTTACGTTTAGTTAGTTATGGTGGTTGTTACAACTTCACTGGTACACTGGTCTTGTACTGGCACCCGTAGTGCTGTTTTTCATTGTATGCCATCATTTATTTCCCGGCTTCTTGGCACCCGAGAAATGACTGGCAGATCTTTCAAAATCCTGTGTTTATAGGAATGTGTGCTTGTTCTCCTGCTAGCTAGCTCACGAGTCAAGCTCCTTTTGAATCCCCCCCCACACTGTCCCAGTCCCAGAGTCCCTCCTGGACCAATCCACCAGCATGGACGCTGCCCTCAACTCCAGCTGGTCAGCTGTAACGCGACAACTTATGAACCCTTCCCCGTGTACCGCCACCCTCGGTAGGTCAGAGGGGACGCGACACCTGCTGAAGGCGAAGGAACAGGAGGTGGAGCAGCTGCAAGCTGAGCTGGAACAGCGCGATGCCGAGTGTGCACACCTCCGGCGGCGGGCGCAGAGCGTGGAGAGCGGGGCAGGGCTTCTGGAGGTATGTGGGACATTCAGTTGCTCAGGTATTGGGGCCTTAAAGAACTTTCCGGTTGGTGTCGTACTTGTGTACATCTTCTTCTAGGGTGGCACCTTGTACTGCCAAGGGGACTCCACACACTTCCATGGTGACAACGTACTGCCAGGGTAGCGCCCTGTATTGCCAGGGTGACACCCTGTACTTCCAGGATGACACCTCATACTGCCAGGTTGACATCTTGCATCACAAGGGTGAAATCTTGCACTGCCAGGGTGACGCCTGGTACTTCCAAGTCAACGCCCTGAACTGTCAGATTGGCGCCCTGTACTCCAAGGTTGGCGCCTTGTACCGCCAGATTGGCGCCCTGTACTGCCAGATTGGCGCCCTGTACTTTCAGGGTGGCACCTTGTCCTGCCAGGTTGGCGCCCTTTACTGTCAGAGTTGCACCTTGTACTGCCAGGTTGGCACCCCGTACTCTCACGTTGGCACCTTGTCCTGCCAGGTAGGCACCCTTTACTTCCACACTGCCAGGTTGGCGCCCTGTACTTCCAGGGCGGCACTTTGTACCGCCAGGGTGGCCATGTGCTGCCTCTCCCTGACGGCTAAGGTGTGTTGCATGTAGGCCCATGTGCGCGAGCGGCTAGATTCGGGTAGCTGCTCTGGATCGAGTGACGGAGGATATGGGCTGCCAGGGACCATGGTGAGTCAACCCAGCAAATATTTTCCTGCGTGCATGCGAGTTCGTTTCAAATGTCTGCTTGCTTGCATGCATGCCGTGGATGCCTCTTAGAATGGCTGCATGCATGCATGGCGAGTATGTATCTTATAATGGTCGCATGCATGGGACTGATGTCGAATTGAATGGCTGCATGCATGCTTCCTGTGCCTGCTTAATATTATGATGTCCATGCATGGTGGTTTAGGCCTGATGCCTTGTGGTGCAATTTACTGCTTGCATGGTGCACTTTATCGCTTGCATGGTGCACTTTATTGCTTGCAGCTTGAGAGGTCTCATCTACAGTGTCCTATGTTTTTCAGGCTTCAGACAGCTCGGCCCAACCAGTGCTGAACGAAGTGATGCAAGTGTGGAAGGAAAAGGTGGGTGGACGGGTACACTCTCTGTTTCGTAAGCGTGGATGGTTGAGGTGGGTGAGCAGGGACTTCCATAAGCAAGGGGGCTTAGACTGTGGCTTTAGCTCAATAAATAGCTCAGCCTACTGGTATGGCTCTGGCTCAACAAAACAGCTCAGTCTGTGGCGTGTACTTAAGGATGCTGCCTGTTGAGCAGCAGCACTGAGGTGGCTATCAAGGGAATATGTTCACACCAAATGAGTGCCATTGTGGAAGGATGAGGTGGATGGGTGGGGACCTCACACAGATAGGCGTCTGAGACATGTGTCCTGTATTTCGGTATTAGGTTTTATATGCAACCAATACCCATACAGCCTGAGGCGTGGCGTGAATGAAGCCCCTTGCATGGCTGTTGCGTTGGTTAGGTGACCTTGGGGCCCAGTCAACCCACGTGTTTCCGCGTTCGAATCGAGGAATTGCTGGGCTGTGGCTTGTGCTAAACCGCAGTTTATCCACATTGTGTCCCTGTCAAGCTCCTGAATATACACATCAGAAATCAAACGTATTGGAACCGTTCTATACCTCGTTAAACTTTTTATACTACCGGAGAGCTACCAGTAAATCTTGACATTTTTCTTATTTTCTCTGCCCCTGACCCTTAGTTGTACGAGCGTTGCCTTCCCCCCGTAGCCCTCGTCTCTTAACAGCCCGTGTCCTCTAACTTGTGTACAAGCCTCACTATCGCCCCCTTGCTCGACCCTTGACCTTCGTCCCACCCCTCTGCCCTGCTGCTTCACCCCTGAAGCCCATACTGCCCACCTTGCCAGCTGTGTCCTTTCCAGCTGAGGCGGCCTTGGGTGTCCATGCAAGATATTCCTTGACCCTCTCCCTCCCAACATACCAGTTGTCCTTTAGTCTGGGTTTCGGTGATTTGCAAACAATTTCTATCAGTGTCAAAAAAACTTAACCTCTACGCCCTTGCCCAGCTCATGAAGGAGATGCCTAAACCCTTAAGCCTCCAAGGGAGACGCGGAAACCGTATGCTGAAGCCCACGAGGAACATATTAAAACCCTGAACCCTATATACCATCCCTTCCCCCAGCTCAAGCGAAAGACAGTTCGAATCATCGCCAATTTGAGCCGCGCGAAGGATGCGGAGCTCGACAGCCTCAGGGAGCAGCTGGCAGCCATGCAGCAACAGCCGCAGGAGCAGCGGCAGCGGCGCAGCTTGCCGCTCGGCCGCCCACCAGCAAGGCAGGGGGACAGCCCCAGTGTGTGGCACTCTGAGGACGATGCAGAGACCAGCAGGCCCGTGGCCTTTGTGAGCGCCGAGGGGGCTGCAGCAGGAGCTGCGGAGAGGATGAGAGGTCCTGCGGAGCGGAGGGAGGGCTTGGCCGTGGGGAAGACGGCACCGTCCGACGCTACACTTCTTGACTCTGACATCTCGTCGGCTGTTCCTCCCACAGATCTTGCTGATCTCAACTACGTCAATGTTGCTTCTGCTCAACTCCCGATGCCTGACGGGTGTGGAAATGCTGGCCGCAGCGGAGGTGGTAGCGCTTGCGGCAACGGCAGCGACAGTGGCAGCGGCAGCAACGGGCAGCGCAGCACGCGTCAGCCCGCCAAGGAGCAACAGTTCAGGCGGCAGCTGGTCAGGTCGCTCGAGGCGCTGAGGCAGAAGCTGTGTACTGCAGCCGCAGCAGCGGCAGCCCCGGCGGCGGCGGCGGTGACCTCGACCGCTCATCGTGTTTTGGAACCTGGAACAGCGGCAGCGACGCCTGTCTCAGCGCGTCTCCCGGCGACCCCGAGCACCGTGCAGGCAGCTGCATCGGCGCGCCCAATGGCAGCGCCTGGCACTGCATCGGCAGCTGCTGAGCAGCTTCCCTCCACAGCGGGTGGGGCCGGAGCCGCTTCCCCGCTGGCTGCTGGCGCGCCCCCTCCCGGCGACCTGTCCCAGGAACAGCAGTGGCGCTCGCATGGCATGGCATGGGTGGCCCACTGCATGCGCGAGCTTTCTTCCGCTGCGGACATCGTCGCCCGCAGGGTGACGCACGGAGGAGGAGGAGGAACTTACGGGTCCGCTGAGCGGCCGGCGGCGGCAGCACTAATGACGTTGGCCCTGGGGCTGGAGCGACAGGAGCTGCAGGCGGGCCTGACTGCTGCTAGGCAGGAAATGCGGGTCCTGGAAAGTTCAGTGGGGGCAGTTGTTCGGAGCGACCGGGAGAGACCCGACCTGAGGGTCAGGGACGTCCAGGCGGCGGCAGCGGCACGGGACGTTGCAGCCGCGACGGCAAGACAAGCCGTGCTGGTGGCCGAAGCAGCTTGCCAGGCAGAGCTGGCGGAGCAGCGCGTGCGTGCAGCGTTGGAGCGGGCGCTGCGGGCCGAGACGGCGCTGGCCACTGTGCAGCAGGAGTCACGCGATGCAGCATCTGCTACCGGGAGAGCTGCTGTGCAGCGGGTCGAGGCTGAGCTGGCGGAATCCAGGACGCAGCTGGCAGAAGCCAGACAGCTGCTGGCAGAAGCTGGGGCGCAGCTGATGGAAGCCCGGCGGCAGCTTGCCGGATCCAAGGTGAAGCTAGTGGAAGCTGAGACACGATTGGTGGAAGCCAGACAGCAGCTGACGGATACTGTGACGCAGCTGGCGGAAGCTGAGATGCAACTGGTGGAAGCCAGACAGCAGGTGACGGATACTAGGAAGCAGCTGGCGGAAGCTGAGACACAATTGGTGGAAGCCAGGCAGCAGCTAGAGAAGACTAGGAAGCAGCTGGCTGACGGCATTGCTTCTGCTGAGGTGGAGAGGCAGCTGTTGGGTGGGCGCCTGTTAGTCATGAGCAACCGCGCAGAGGTGGCGGAAGCGAAACAAGGCAAGACGAGCGGGCGCCTGTCTAGGGCAGAAGCTGAGCTGGCAGAAGCTAGGAGGCAGCTACATGACAGCTTCCCTGTATTGGACGCAGTACGCGCCAGCGAGGCGGCGCTCAAGGAGCAGGTGATGGAGCTGCAGTGCAGTCGGGAGATTCTGGAGCATTTTAACCCGCCACCCGGTAGGGAGAAGGACAGGTCACAGGAGAGCTCGCCCACGCCGTCCGCCATTGCCGCGCGTTTAGCGCAGGCCGAGGCGACGGTGGCTTCAGAGCGTGAGCTGTCAGAGAGCCTTGGTGAGGAGGTGGAGAAGCTGCAGGCGCGCCTGGTGGCGCTGCAGCAGGAGCACAGCAGCCTCAAGCGCGAGGCGGCGATGCTGGCGGAGCGCGCAGCCATGAGCGAGGAGGGCCGCGAGGAGGCGCGCTTGACGGCCGAGGCGATTACCTGCGCGGCACAGGAGCGCGTTGACGCGGTCGAGCGCGAGCTCGAGGCGGCGCAGCGCCTGGCACAGGAGGTGGCGGCGGAAGCGGCAGCGACGGCCGCCGCCGACGTGCGGCAGCGCATTGCCGTGCGTTCCGGTCGGGTCTCCCACACGGGCCGCGGGGAGGTTGCTGATGCAGGAGACGGCGCCGCCAGGGCCGTGCTCCCGTCCCCGCACCAAGGTCCTACAGGCAGCAGTGTGACGGAACTGCTGGAGGCGAAGGCTTGCATCTCAGCGATGGAGCAGGAGCTGCAAGCGACCAAGGCGAGGTTGGCGGATATTCTCGCGGCAGGCAGAGCGGAGTGTGAGGATGAGATGAGTGGGGCTGCTGCTGCGGGGATGCCTGCGGCGGCGGGCTTGCAGGCGCTGCTGGGTGTGTTGAGCTGCACAGAGCTGATGTACACACAGGAGGAGATGGGGACGAGCCTGGGCAAGATCCGCATGCTTCAGGTGATTATAACCGGCCTGGTGGTGCATGTGCCGTATGAGGTTAATTCAGTGGTTGAGACATTCTTGGTACCGGTGACCCCAGCGTGCATTGTAGGAACGACGTTACAGTTGTAAGGTATGCACAATGTACATTGTAATATGATGATGATGATCATGTTGACAGGTACTGGTATAAAATCTGTGTCTCAAATGTTGTAAATGATAGTATTTGAGGTCTGGGGATCAACCGAAGGTATCCTCTGATACCGGGAGTCTGGTTATACGAATCGGTACGAGACAAATTTAAACATCATGAAAGGAGTTCAGGTTATTCTAAAGAGGAGTGTGGCATGGAGTGAGGGACCCATGGCCTGCTGAGGATCCGCAATTATGGATTCCCTGAATTGTCACTTTATTTCCCCTGGCCCTTCCATCTTCTTCCGACTCCTCTCACCCTCTCTTCCCCTGCCTCCTCTCACCCTCTCTCCCCCTGCCTTCTATCACCCTCTCTTTCCCTGCCTCCTCTCACCCTCTCTTCCCTTGACTCCTCTCACCCTCTCTTCACTTGACTCCTATCACCCTTTCTTCCCCTGCCCCCTCTCACCCTCTCTTCCCCTGTCTCCCCTCACCCTCTCTTCACCTGACTCCTCTCACCCTCTCTTCACCTGACTCCTCTCATCCATTCCTCCCCTGCCTCCTTTCACCCTCTCTTCCCCTGCCCCTCTCACCCTCTCTTCCCCTGCCTCCTCTCACCCTCTCTTCCCCTGCCTCCTCTCACCCTCTCTTCCCCTGCCTCCTCTCACCCTCTCTTCCCCTGCCCCTCTCACCCTCTCTTCCCGTGCCTCCTCTCACCCTCTCTTCCCCTGAATCCTCTCACCCTCTCTTCCCTTGACTCCTCTCGTCCTCTCATCCCCTGCCTCCTCTCACACAATCTTCCCTGCCTCCTCTCACCCTCTCTTCACCTGCTTTCTCTCACACACTCTTCCCTGCCTCCTCTCACCCTCTCTTCCCTTGTCTTCTCTCACCCTCTCTTATCTCCACTCCTCTCACTCTCTACCCCCAGGCCCAGCTGGAAAGTGGTCTACAGGTGGCACTGCAGGGCACTGGCTCAGAGCCCCCAGCCCTGCTCAAAGAGTTGCAGTCCTTGCGCGAGCTGCAGCAGCGGCACGAGGGGCCCGTCCCGCACGCATCGTCTGACCCCTGGCAACAGCACTTGCAGTTTGAGCTCACGACCCTCAAGGCCGAGCAGCAAGTACCCGGACGGTTCGTCGAGTCTGATCTTGCTTTCAGCAGCAGGTTTATCTCAGCTGAAGAGGACGGGCTGCCGCTTCAACACCAGGTTGAGCACGAGCGATGGGATGGGCAGCAGGGTGAGCCTTGGAGCCAGCAGGAACAGCGCGGCGACGAATGGCAGCCTGAAGCCGCGGGCGGCGCCAGCGCTTATGGCGGGAAGGCCCCAGAGCTTGAACAGGAGCGGCTGCAGCTCCCAGGCACAGGCTGGGGGTTCAGCAGCAGGGGCAGCAGCGGCACAAGAGCAGTCCCGTCGCAGCTGGCAAGCTCGATCGGGGGCGGGCGCTGCAGCAGTAGCGTCAGCGTGAATGGCGGGAGCTTGGAACCGGGTGACGATATGATGGATGGTATCGATGCGTGGGAGCTGCCTCCCTTGCCGCCACCCCCTTGCTTTGACTAGGCAAGATGAAAAGATCCGAGGTGGTGGGATCTACTCCCCCGACTTCAGGTTAAACATTGTACGACATATTTTTTGTGCTCAGTCTCAAGTTTTGCGATTCCTGTTTTTTCATCTAGATTTCAAGCGCTCCAGAACTCAACTTGAAATCTACATTCATTTATGAGTGGGGCGTCTAGTCCAGTCGCAGACTACTGTCGATTGATTGTCATGATGCAACAATTTAGATAGGTGTCATGTTTCGGCCATACAGGACTTCGTGGAGAACGTGGTAGATGTTTCAAAATTTCAGATGTTCCGGGGCTGCCTTATACCAACCTTTTCCCAGCTTTTTTGTCCCTTGTCTTACTTTCCTTGTTCCCCTCATCAGGCTGTTAATTTCTTTTCTCCCAACTGATTAGTTTTTAGTTGACCACTGCGGCGAAGCTTTTCACGCAGGGCCCGGAGGTGTGACGTCATTGACAGGATTAATATGTGGGTTTCCTTTCACCCTCACAGCCTGATGCGTCATTACGTGATTTACAACACTGTTTAGAGCCCCAACAATCCAAACTGCAAGTGGATCCGCATAAACAAGGCAATCTAGTTGAATTATCGATCCTAAGAGAATATAGTAATATCATGACTGACTCCACCCTTGACTACTGAAGCCGCTAGAAAAACCGTCACGTTTAGAGTTACTGCCACACGGTTGCAAGAAAATCTCGAGTTGCCGCTGAAAATATGTTTGAAGAGCTGGCAAACCTCATTTAACTTGCACTTCTGGAATACCAAAACCTGTCACAGAATTTGATAAAAGCTAAACAAGTGAATTCCATGTCGATATCTTGTTGGTGCATGGCTCGCATGGTACAGTCAAGTTCCGAGCCCTCTGTCTATCATCAGTGGGGCTTGCATTCGAGCGGCTGAAGAAACACAGTAGCAGAGACGGAAACGTGGTGGAAAGTCAAAAATTCATCAGGGCAAGGATTTATTTCACGAGCCTGAGGTCCGACAGGGGGGTGACGAGGTGCACGAAGGGAGGTCGAGTCTATCCTAGTCAAATGGCAGCAAGCCCACCACATGGCAGCCAGTCTACCACATGGCGGATCGTCACCAGCTGTAGCGCCAGTAGGATCGGGAGGACGCAAAACACATTCGGGAACAAATTCCGTTCCTCCTCCAGCTCCTCAAACGCCAACCGCTACACGCTGCCCCGACTGAATGACAGACGCGGCCCGCTCTGCAATCATAACCGTTGCGGCGCCCGTCTGGCCCCCGGGGATCGTCGGGATGACCGATGAGTCCACCACGCGCAGGTTCTCAATGCCGAACACCTTGAAGTCCTGGCTGGACACGACAGCACCCTCGCTGGCCGAGGTGCCCATGCGGCAGGTGCCGACGAGGGCGTTCCCGCTATGCGCCGTTTTCCTGATGTAGTCGTCGAGGGTCGCGTCGTCCGTGCGGTCACCACCGGGGAACGCCTCTTCCGTCAGGTACCTACACAAATCAAACAAGAAAGTGAGAGACGGTCCCCAATACCGGTATCGACATCTCTTATTCGTTGTTGCATGGTGGACAAGTGCGAGACCAGCCGCACAACGTTTGGGGCGGATTACTTAGCAGCAGGGGCATACACCACAGACCACCTTTTCTGCCCGCGCGCCCGCACCCTCACATCCTGTTCCACCGGCTTGGGGGGCATTGCTGCCAAACAAAATATCAGGTAAAAGGTTCTGCATGGATGGTTTCCCGGTTCCGCTACTCACTTGGCCAGAGAGTCGTCAGCCGCCATCTTGCGGCTCAGCTTCAGGCCCTCGCGCAGCGTCGCAATGTCCTTGCCTTCCGGGTCAGAAAAGTAGTTGATGTTGATGTCCGGATTGCTGAAGGGGTCCGAGGTCTTGATTCCTACAGGGGATGAGGTGCGGGGTGCAGGGTGAGATGTGGAGCTGAATGTGGGCTGGTCTAAGGAGCGGCCGACTGAGAGGCGAACGAGCAGCAGCACGAGTCGGGTCAAGCGGGCGCATGGCATACGCAGGTGCGCATGTAGTGGATTGAGGATCAGACAGCTCCAATATGTTGATACATCACAGAAATCAGATCTGGTGCCAACGTAGGGTATCATCACTTCCATTAGGGGGGGAAACTAGCACCTGGCCGGGGTGCAAAATGTCGAACGAAAGCTAGCACAGAAGGAGGGGCAACCAGTCAGTTAGCAGGATTACATGGCTCAGACAGCTCCAATAGGTTGATTCATCAAAGAAGTCAGATCTGGTGCCAACGAATAGTGTCATCACTTCCTTTTAGACAACAACTTAGACCAGCGAGGCTCGATTGACTCATTCATATACCTCAATCGCTAGCAGCAATCCCAGGGGAAAGTCAGACAGGGGGTAGAAATTCACAGACGAGTGGATTGAGGATCAGACAGCTCCAATAGGTTGATTCATCACAGAAATCAGATCTGGTGCCAACGAATAGTGTCATCACTTCCTTTTTGACAACAAATATGCCATCATGTCCAATACTCCAGGAGCCCCCCCTCCCCTACTCCCTGGCACACACACAAGTCACTGGCAGCAACAGCATTTGCAGCAGCAGAAACAGGAATTTGCAGCAGTGGCGGAACCAGGGAGCTCAACCTCCTCCCTTTTGGGCAAAGAATACCCCTTCTAGTCAATCCGTGTTTCAGCCCGGCGGACCAAAAGCACAGGCAAGCAGCAGCAGCCAGGACCTGCAGCAGGCACCCGTTGTCATGGGGTCAGGTCCCTCATCAAATTGACCAGCTTCACTTCAACCCATCTCACACGGGACCCTACAGCAACCCAGACAACTGATCGTCTCTTAAGAGCAGAGGACTTCAGGTTCAGGTTTCAGTCCCTGCCTAGTTTTATCACCCAGACTTGCTTTTCCTATTTCGGCCACTGGTTATCACTTGGTGGCCAGTCTTATCACCCCCACCCCCCTGGGCAGCGAACATGCAGACAGTGCAGTCCAGCCAAGTCAGTGAAATCCGTTCAGACAAGACTCCAGGTCCAGACAGGCCAGTTCAGTCTAGGACACTCACCAACTGTTCCCTTGCTCTTCGCTCGAACAGCCAGGAGCTGAATGGTGATGCCCCCCGGCCAGCTCAGGCCTTGCTTCTTCATCTCCCCGAACTTGACGTAAGAGCTCACTCCATCCGGGTCAAGAGCAAAGCCAGGAGGGAAGCGCATCTGCAGGTCGGGCTCACCCTGGCCTGCCACAGAAAAATAATACATAGGGGGGAGTGCAGGGTTCAACACCTGAACCCTGGCCTGCCACACATGCATATGCAGGAAGAGTCTAGAGGCTCTGTACTCGTCTGCCCATAATATATTTTTTGAAGGTACAGCCTCAACATGTTGTACTTTCTGTTTGAATTTGAATGTGGTGTCTGAGAGCTACTATCAGATAACACTCATTGGCTTCGCCTTAGTGCCGTCAGCGAATCTCTCAGTGAATTGTGCTGTGGGCCCCATCTGAAACTCAGACAGCATGCAGTAGCTGACCCGAGGGATTAACAGGGGCCTGGCAGGATTTCAAAATTATGATATCATGCATTTCAAATATTCTTAACCATTTAATACAATACAATACGGTACAGGTGGTTTTGCTGCGGGGACAGCGTTAGATTCTAACGCGTCAGAGGGTTCCAGGGCCCGGAGGGGCGCCCGCCAAGGAAGAGTGACGGAGTTTTAAGGAATATGCCTGCTTGTGTTGCTTTAAGATAACACATGTCATGCCTAGCCGGAAACATGACCATAAGGTATCGTGGGAATATGGACGCCAGCGAGCAGGAAAGTCGCGAGTGGAGGTGGACATTGTTGTCGCAGCTGCCATGCATGGCAACACGTAGTATCAGCCACACTGGTGTGAAAGTTGAGCATCCTAAGCCCCATTGGTATCAATCACACTCAGCAACACATCTACTGTAGCTGCGAATGCAGAAGTTCCAAGATATTTTGTGTTTACATTGCTGTCTGAGAGCTACTATCAGATAACACTCATTGGCTTCATCTTAGTGCTGTCAGCGAATCTCTCAGTGGCGTGTGCTGTGAGCCCCATCTGAAACTCAGACAGCATGCAGTAGCTGTACCGAGAGATTAACGGTAGCCTGGCAGGGTTTCAAAATTCACCAACAGTTGCGGATAACCCACCTAGCCTCCAGAGCATACACCTGAAATTGGCTTCAAAAAACAAGTAAACAATTTGAACTGTGTGACAGTCCCAGCTCAACATAATCCTCGAGGAAGAAAAACAGTCAATGGCCAAGCTTAATACGGTATCTTAAAAATGCCATAATGTTCAAAGTGTTCAAATCTCAGTCCACCCTCATGCACACCTGTTGTGGATAGAAAGGCCCCGTGGTCGCAGCCTGTCGTGGTCAGCGGTCCCTTGCGTCCGAAAAGGTACTTGAACACCGCGCTGGCACGGATAGTGTTCGTCTTCTTCTTGTAGATCTCTGCCGTCACCGTCATGTGATCCATCTCATCCTTGCCCCTGTGGAGAGGGGGGGAGGAACCAGCCTCAGAACAAGTCTAAACTTCTGATATCCCAGGAGTTGAACACAAAGACCGAGCTGCGTCCGCACGATAAGCCTGCCGGCCTCGCTCACATCCTTCGACTTGGAATACCCCAACGGGGGCAATGGG
This sequence comes from Limnomonas spitsbergensis, assembly GCA_037349105.1. Classification (NCBI taxonomy): domain Eukaryota; kingdom Viridiplantae; phylum Chlorophyta; class Chlorophyceae; order Chlamydomonadales; genus Limnomonas; species Limnomonas spitsbergensis. The sequence goes on from JAYJMM010000120.1 coordinate 6,671,173, forward strand.
TCATCCAGTCATTTAAAACATAACAGGCGTGAGGTGGGCCATTAGGAGGTGATCATGGTCCCTTAATATTTTGGGGGCTTTGGTGAGCCAAGATCACCACCAAAGCCCAAAAAACCCAGGGGGATCACGGATCGGAAGTCAACCAGTCAACCACTGCCATGAACTCCACTGCCATCTGCCATTAACTTCAGTGCCCCTTGACGGACATCGACCACTGCCACCACCTGTCTCACGTACTAGTGTGTAGCCCCCTGCGGAGCTAACACCATCTTGACTGAGCTCGGCAAAACAACCAGTGGCTGCCCGCTTGCCTGCTGATCTCGCAGCTAGCACAATCGAATGCCTCGAATCACAGATCCCCTTCCCCCACCTCGAAGCAAACAGGCATGCGGGATGGTCCTGCAGGTTGGCTCCCACTCCCGGCAGGTCTGCCACCACATCAATGCTGTGCTCACGCAGCGAGGATCCATCACCCACGCCGCTCAGCTGCAGCAGGTGCGGCGAGTGGATTGCCCCGGAGGCCATGACCACCTCGCCACCGGACGCCAGCTCAGCTGCAAAGCGCTCGCCAAACTGGCCGCCGGTCGAGAACTCGACGCCGCAGGCGCGCTGCTGGCAGGCGGCCGCCGAGCGCTCGAAAGCGACGCGGGTTGTGCGAGCGCCCGTCAGCACCTGAGCGCGTGCATGGTTTTCTTTCAGTTTCCAGAGTCTCATACACAAATGCATGTGAAGGGAGTGCAATCAAATTCAAATACTGGTAATTATGCCTGTTACCGATGTCAAGATTCTAGTGCTGGTATTCTGTCTTCAAACCAGAGGCCCCAAAGCGCTCACTCGTGACCACATACACCAGCCGTGCGTTGTCAAACACAACCCGAAACCTCGGAAGCAACAAATGCCATGCATACATGCCATGCCATGTTCCTTTCTCATCCAACCCATCCCTGCTCCTCGCCCATTCCTGTTAGCTTCCCTTCTTGCAGGATTCCAAGGTGAACACAGCACTGACCTAAAAAGCAAGGAGTCAAATGCACAAAAAACGAAAGAGGGCCTACAATCAAAAGAGGGCAGCCTATAAATTGGATGAGGGCCCATGCATTGCAAAGGAAGGCAATGCCCCAACCTTACCTTAAGGTTCCCTCTGCTCATCGCAGGCTTGAGGGCAGTGCGGTACAAGTCGGCTCGCTCCCCGTTGTTTTGTGTGACCTGGAACTCCCCATATCCTGCCTGTTGGACAAGCAGCGCATCCTCAGCTTCCCGGCCCCACACCAGGGGCAGCTAACACAGTCAGCTTATTTCAAATATTAAGGACGATATGGAGGCACTGAGCTGGCCTCCCTGACAGATTCCAAGCGATTTGACAACGACATGACATGAAGTTAAAAAGATGCTAAATGTATGATGATATAAGCAAGAGAACATGTGTGCCAGGGTGTCATGGACCACCCCCGGCTCAAAAAACAGCTCCAGAACCACCCCTAGGCAGCTTTGAAACACACCTGAGGGTGATCCCATGAGTTGAAGTCTTCGTTCCTATTCATGCCTATGCTGGCTGCAGCGCGGAAGAACTCCTCGTGGAGCGCGTTCTCGTAGCGGGGCTGTTCAACCTTCATCATGCCACCCTTGCCGTGGAAGGCATTGGAGCCTACGCACAGAATCGCAGATCACATGGTAAATCGTGAAGGGGAGACACATGCAAATGACAGAGGAAGGATCCTAGGCAGAGAGCTCAGCCGCGAGTTTTGATCTGATAGGACATGATCAAGTTGTTTTTAGAATGAGGTCTAGCTCAAACAAGGGGCTTGACTTCTAAGCTCATGCTGAAATGCATGCCGTAAAATCACAGGTCGTTGCTCTGGCATGCAAGCAGCGTACAATTTCCTTCAGGACTGTTGATGTCGCCTAAGTGTATGCAAACCATTTAAGAGAAGGGCACCTGAGGGGCAGTCCTCAGCGCTGACAAACCACTTGAGCACATCCTGCCCCTTCCAGCCCTCCAGGCCCCAGCTGTCGTAGTCGGATGCTGTTCCCCTGAGATACAACGTGGCATTGGTGCAGGAAGACCCGCCTAGGACCTTGCCGCGTGCGAGGTAAATCTGCGGAAAGGGACGCGGGATACTTGCCCGACTCATGAAACGGCACACGGCCGGCATATCGCAAGTCAGCGCATGGGAAAGTCTGAAGCTTTCAGTCGTGCAGCGCATAGCTTACCTCACGAGCGCCGAGCTGCTGCTGCGTTTTGGTCATCAGACCCCAATCCAAAACGGGGTGCTTGAACAGGCGGGTTATTCCGGCAGGGACCGCGATCTCCAAGGAGTCGCCCGCAGGACCGGCCTGCATGGGGCACAGCTCGTATATTCTAAAACTATGGGCATCGATGTGGTGTTGACGAGAGCCGACGCTTGGAGAAGCGAAGCCCACCTCAGGCAAGTTCTCACCTCAAGCAGCAGCACTTTCTTGCGCCCATCTGTGGAGAGCCTGTTGGCCAAGATACATCCAGCAGCACCTCCTCCTACGATGATGTAGTCAAACTTCTCCCCGGCCACTGGGCTGGCAGCACGGACGCCGACCAGAACACCCCGACCTGTGGAAACGACCGATCGATCCTGTCAGCCACAGGATGCATACCTCATTTTTTGAAGTTTCTTGCCATGAGAATAAGAAAGAAATAGAAAGCCTGTTCGTAGCTGGAAAGCTGAAGCAATCAGCATCTCAACCAACGGCAGGTTTCACCTGCAGTCACTCGGCTCCGCTGGATCTTTGCCGTCCGCCTACCCAGAGGGGTTTGGCGTTGCAGGAGCATTGCAGAGACACGCTTGGAGTGCAGCGGGGTAAAAGTAAGGGATGACAGACAAAATGCAGAGAGTGCCTTAAGGAATACGGCACGTGCAGGTACCGCACACCAAGACGGTGAAATCTACAGACGTTCAGAAACTTGGAAAGCTAAGTTAATTCGACTCAATATTTTGCTGGCTGGAAGGTTTTATGAGTCAATATCATAATAAGTGCATGACTAATGCCTTGTAACCAGTGATTAAGGCTGTGAGCGGTGACAGCGCGCATGGTGTGAGAGGTCAGGGATCATGGCGATAGATCTACCTAGGCTGTGAGAAGTGACATCGCCCGGTTAAGGTTTTCACTCCTGACAAAACGTCTTGCACTGTACTATTTGAAGGTGCATGATCAAGCCACCAATACATCTCCCATGGTTCGACGGACCTCGACCAAAAATTCGGAAAGCAATCGAGCGACGGTGTACCCTAACGTTTTGGGCGTCAGGGTTTCGCAACCTCGGACGCAGCAGACCACATTCACTTGTATGCCCTTACCGCACCCATCCCTAGCGGCCTCGTCGGTTCACGTCAGTGCACCTTGACATCGGCTAAAGATGACCCCACGAACAGCTGTCGTGAGCTTAACACGCACTGTCACGATCATTCAGCAACATGCGCCACAGATATGAATAATGTGATTCGCTTGTGAAATTCGGGCGGGCTTCATCGAAGGTAGACAACATCGTTTTTGTCTTTCCTGAAGACATGCTCCAGCTTTGTCTTCAAGAGCTTCTTACTAAAACGCTCTGTCATATATACTGGGCCCGTCGTGTGCTGAAATTTAAGCCCCAGCATGGCAGTTTCCGCGAGATAGATAATTCTGTCACTCAGCCCTGGCATACGGTACATCCCACCATCCCAGTACCTTACCAGCGATGTCTAGGGCTCTGCACCTTATGGTACCAATATTACCACCAATCAAGCAAAAGCCTTTCCTAAGCCTTTTAAATCTGTCAGTCTGTGACATGTTGCTAGAATCCTGACTTGGTGTAAGTACCGTAGAACCGGGCAGGGTTCGCGCACCCCAAATTTGCATATTGTGCCGGTGCAAGGACCCTGCCTTAAAAGCCGCTGTGCAGTAGACTGAACAGCTCTGAGCTCTGATGCATGCCAACCCAGGACAGTGAGCCTTGCTCCTTAATGCATACCTCCACAAGGGCAGAGAATACTGTTTTCACAGATTTCCCTAGCAGGCTGCTCAGTTGTTGTGTTGACACCTGTCGCTCCTCATTGAACGCTTGCTGCATCAGTCAAAAGCCTTCTCTTGCGAGCTGGGAAGCTGGGTCATATCATCCACAACTAGCGTTCGATAGCAGACGTGGACGAATCGTGCGTTGATCAAGGCGAAAATAACCTGCGCACCAGGACACATAATAAGAATGCATGGGGCAACCAATAATGAGTCTGGAGGAAGCTTTGTTCGCCCCTCTGTGTCTTTCCTTACATTTCTGCCAAATCTTTCTATCGCTGCACGAAGTAGGACTACTTGGTCGTTCCTACTGACGCCGTCTGTCCAAGCCAGATGACGGGCAGACTCAGGCAAGGGGCTATTCAGCAGTTGTTTGTAGCGAAAAATATCCATATGATGTTAACTGTTTAAATATTAAAAAACAAGGCTTGGGGGTGCTTGTCAATAACGTTACACCTCTGGGCCCGCTCAAAGCTCGGCCGCGTGGGCGCCCAACTGTTCAGAAGGGAGTAAAGAAGGAACTATAAGGAAGAGAGGGGGAAAGGAACAAAAGGAGAGGCCGGGAAGGCAACGAAGACCAAGTCCGACACCTCAGTTCCACTAGAGACTAACCCTCAACAAAGCCTATAAAAAAAAAAAAACCAGAAAAGCAAGTGTATCCCACCCCTGCTTGGCCGCGAGGGCGCCCCACTGATCAGAAGGGAGAAGAGAAGAAACTAAAAAGGGGGCAAACAACAACCCCCCCCCCCCCCAAAACGGACCAAAAGAGAAGGCCGGAAAGGCCAAAGACACCACCTCAGAAACCCTGGAGACTTACCCTCAATAATGCCCACAGCACAGTCCACAAAAGCAAGTGCGTCCCACCCATGCTCAGCCTGGTACAACTGATGAAAGTTAGTGGCAGCGCCCGGAGGACCTGCCCACCCCTGCTCCCGTAACTGCTCCCTGACACTAGGGCACTGGAAGCACACATGCAGCGCATCCTCTATCTGCTCGCTATCCCCCCGTGCCCAACACCGCTGGCAGCAGCGTGCCTGTCGCCGCTGACCGTTGCGCCGTCCTCTGGTATCAGCAGTGCTGATCGTGCCAAGCCGCAGTCGCAAATTGATGCGCACACAAGCACACTCCCTCTGACTAGTGCGGCTCTTGGCTTGCGCCAGCACAACACCCGCCGTGGACTGGAACCAGGCGCGGTAGGTCGCCGCAGATCTGTGCTCGGTGGTAGGGACCCTGGGGTCCCCACCGCCGCTTGCGTTCAGCCGTGCTTGCTCGTAGGCTGCGTCAACGAGTGCCAACACCTCTGTGACGGGTAGGCGCTCTAGGGCAGCTGCTGCCTCGCGCAAGGTGGGGGTGGCTGCCCCCCGCACCAGCTCCTCTAAGCACCTAGCAGATCAGAGCACCAGGTGCGGCCGCCAGTGCCCTGTCTGATTGCAAGCTGCATATCTGCTGCCATGGCTTGAGCCATGAGAGGGCTGTATTGCTGTGCCTCCGGTGCCACCGCTGCATTGTAGAAGCGGAGGATATGGGCCCACCAGTCTCGCTGTAGTGGCTGGAGCTGCAGCTCTCTCATGACTCCCCAACTGGCGGCTGATGCAGGTAGCCCCGCAGCCTGGCGTAGGTGCTGAAGCAAGCTGGACTGCATTTTGCTGGAGAGACATTGCCGCGGCCGAAGGTGGCTGGTGGCCCACACCACGTCGCCGTAGTTGGCCGCAGGCGCTGCGTACGCAGCTGCCAGCCTGATGCGGGTTGGAAGATGGCGCCTTAGGCCCACCTTGGCTGCCATGCGGCGAACACGGTGCAGCGCGGCAGCCAAAGGCGCCTGTCTACCGTCCATGGTCCTCTAAGTGCCGCCGCTTTCGTGCTGAGTGATGCCTAAGAGGGGGTGCTTGTGTGTCGTGAAGTGTGTGTTGAAGTACGGGCTCACGCGGCCCCCCCCCGGTAAGCCATATTCTCGCATCACCACGTGTAATGGTGGCTATAGGCCTTGGTTCTACATACGGCTATGTGGGGGGGGGCACTTTGTATTGGTGGGTCCGACCTGGTATGAACGCAGTATTTTTGACGTGGCTTCATTTAGATGGATTCATTCATGGATTATTTCAGACTTGTCTCATTTCAGATTCCAAAAAAATTAGCGCGTAGGCCACTCTCAAAACCACCGGATTCCGTCATGCACCACATGCACTATGTATGAAACTTGGAGAGGCTGCCCATGTGGGACTGTGCAGGGGGTGGAGGCCTGGGGGGCGCACCCATGGGGAGACCAACACACGCAATTCAGCATTTCTTGCAATGCAGAGGGCTGAATGTGTTGGGGTGATGTACTGCCGTGACTGCCGGGGCTGAATTTGCAAGCGGTGGTGCTGAGCAAGCAGGGGCTGAATGTGCAAGCATGGGTGTTGTGTTCATGGTCAGGGGCTGAGAATGCATATGGATGGCCGCGAATGAGGGCAGGGGCTGTGAATTCGCGCTACAATACATATTAAAAGCGTATTCATAAGCGATCGCGAGCAGCGACGAGCCAGAGCAGCATCGACTGGCAGTGCCGAATGTGAAGAGTGTGAACACAGTTTGAATCCCAGCTGTCAGCTGTAGCAGGCACGCTCCCAGACAGTCATCGCTGTTCACTCTCTGCCTCACGGTTTCCTCTCGCTGTTCCACTCGACAAGATATGATAGATAATAGGAGCTAAATACACCAGCGATGTAGATGTTAACATTACTACGAGGCCGTGGTGACGAGCGCGAGCGATGGTCAGCAAGGACTGTCTGACGACGGTCGGTTGCTGGTCGGTTTGTACATCTTTTTATGTCTTTAATCTACTGTGGTGCCGTACACCGACGACTTATACATCTTTCTGAATGTCTTGAATAATAGACCGGGGCAATCAGCATGTACATAAATTGTGCCCAGCTCAGCAATGACCTTAATTAATAATATTTGGCTTGTGTCTGACGCCCCAGAGCTAACGAGACCAAGTTAGGAACGCCCTGTCCCTGCAAACAGGGAGGTTTAGTCCTCGCACCACGCACGATCGAGATGGAGAGGACCGTGGTGCGAGTTATGTGAATGTGGAACTTCAATGATACGATTCGAGGGTAATGGAGCACGCACAATGTTGAAATCATGGTGGGTACCCCTGGGACTGTACGGGATCAGTGCATGGGATCAGCTGATGGGATCATAGTGGGAAATTGCAGCAATAACGTCGTTCCCGAGCTTGCATGGGCATAACAACTTTCTATATAGTTGTGCATAGTGACAACTTAGTGCAAGCATGCTTAAAAACACGTTTCTGAACATGTCTACCAATGGTCCCAGGGGGTGATCCCAGCCATGGGACTCAGGACTATTGATGGGATCAAGATCCTGTGCAGTGGGACTGCGCAGGTACCCCAGGACCACCCAGAATCAGCATGGGACTCAGGTAGTTCTGCGGAGTGTTGTAGCCAGAGGATTGTAGCAAACCGTCCACGCAGGCAAAAAAAGCCATGTGTCCGCGCAGCAACCAATTTGAGCAGCAAATTTTATTTTATATAGTCTTACGCTCCTGCGTCAGCACCCGAGAGACTCTTTTCCCGACCTACTGATTCCCCTTGCCGATTCAAGAACAATGTGTGAGGATCGTGTGCGCCACACCCAAAGTAGAAACCGGAGAAGAAAATTTCCAGTGTCTTTTCTGACTCAATTCAACTGTGATTTGACACAATTTCTGCACCCATGTGTCAATCAATGCTGCTGTTGGGCAACCGCACGGCCAAGCCTCTTGAGCTGGGCCGAGAGTGTGTGTGCTGAAGCTGAGCATCACGGCTGAGCATGCAGACTATCATACTGGCCATTTGTTGAAATCAGCCCATGTGTGCTGATTGCCCACTCTGCGAGCGCATCAGTGTGCAATTGTTGTTGTAGTTGTGCCTGATCCGCTCTGCCTAGCAATCTAGCATGCTGTACTTACTTGTACTGTGATATGCCCCCATTTCTGCACCTTAGTTTCCTTTAAGTCCACTGAGGCAGTTGAGCAACCATGCGGTTGAGAATCGAAGGATGCACCCAGAGAAGAGCAACTGCACACCCTGTGCACACTGTTCCCCAAACTAGCATAAGGAATAATGAGTGGGAATCGTGTGGCATACACTCAAATTACTGTAAAAACAGGAAGCCATGCACACACACGTTGATGTCCGAAGAAACGCAAGGATTCAGGTACGAAATGGGAAATGGAACCGGGATAACAAGATGCACGTGAAAGGGCTGACACTCGGGCCTGCCTACCGATTTTACCGTTGTTTCGTATTTTTGAGGATTGGTGGGTGCACCCAGAGAAATCTCTGGGTGCACCTGCATGCTTCATTGCATGAGAAGATATTGGCTGACTTGCAGGTAGCCGGGTTGCAACATGTGCCGTAGTGCCCTGTGCGCGCAGCCAATACAATCTTATTAAGACAGGTCTGCGCAGCTACCAAAACAACAACTTCGCGCAAGGCAATTATTTGGTAGTCGGAAGAGACCGACTGCCTGAACTGAACAGCCCTCCTAGAAGGTGCTGCTAGAGAGTCCACAGCACCAGTATGCCGACAATGGAACAGAAGCTTGATATTTGGTACCGGTAAGTACCGTACTGTCAGTCTCATTTGTTTTTTTTTGCTTTTGGTGTCATTTCAAAAACGTAATTTGAGGTATTGATTGTCAAGAGTTGGTTTGCCCTGAATTTTTGTCAACTAACTTTGGTTTCTCACTGAAAACCACTCAAACATGTGGTTTAAGCTAAAAAGGGCCGGAAGGAAGCACATGCCCTTCCCCTAGCAAACATAAACAACGCATTGTATTATCTGAGCATCTGGAGCAGAAAATAACACAATAAGACATCAGGAGGCAGAAGCGAAGACGCTGATGTTGCGCTTGTGCTTGCTAGAACTGATGGGAGGGACGGCACGCCTCTGCTCGGTGATAGTACCAATGTCGCTTGCAGCCAGATCGGTAACCTCACGGAAACGTGTACAATATCACCCATATCAATGTTAATACGCGATTTGCAAAGCCAAGCAAAGACAGGCTGCAAATGGCGCGAAACGCCTATTTCCACACTCTTCCGTACAAATACGATGTTTTCGATTGTCACGAGTTGGTTCAGCCTGTTCAACGCTTAAATACGATTGTCAGCAGTGGTTTCAATTTCAGAAACCATAAGTGACACCAAATGAGACTGACAGTACGGTAGTCCGCGCACCCCCCCCCAAATAGTTTTTTGGGCCTTTGACTATTAAGTTCGCGCAACGGGATTTTTAAATCATTTTTACCGCGCATGCTGTTCGCGCGCCCCCAAATAAATTATTCACCGAACACGAAGTGAAATCGGTTCTGCGGTAGGCCACATAATGTTGCAGGGATTTTTCATGGAGAGCCGCGATGGGGGGCACACAAAAAAACATTTTTGTCAGGATTCCAGCGTCAAACGGACTACTATTCACGTAGTTCGAGGACACCTGGATTTCTCAGGTACGCGTTTGAGCATTTCAGCTTCCATTTCTGGCATGTTCGGCTACTTGTTTCAGGGTGTTAGACATGCCTTCCTGCACTGATGAATACATACTCGAGGGGAATGAATATGTTAGCTGTCCAAAACCGGTGTCAAAATACTTGTCTGGACACTGGAGGGTGAGGTACAGGGGGGGGGGGGGGCAAACAAGATATTCAACTTTCTCAAAGCTCAATATTTGTCTTCCATAACAGTGCTGTTGGAATCAGCTCATATAGCAATACATACAGTTCCCACTAGTATGATGGCTTGTGTGTTTCATTTGTCCTGCCCCTCACCCCCCCCCCGAGTGCATTGCCAACAAACTGTGCTGTATTCCTAGTGACACGTTTTCGCGTTCCTTTCACTCAACTGTCTTCACGAGTCAAAAAGTGTGAAACATCATATTCGTGGTGTGAAGCTACCTGTGGACGAAAGGTTAGCTGTGAAGTCATGTGGTTCCACCGCTTGAGGTCTTGAGTAGGGTCAGAGCCCCAGAGCACTGAAGTTCCTCAGCATCACAACGGAAGATCTTGTATGATCCACATTCACGGAACCTAATTCAAACGCAGCGAATCACAACAGATGTGAGGGAGCAGCAAAGGGCAGACAGCAGCAGCAGGTCAGGTCAGTGGACATGCAATGGAAGGCATGGCTTAAATCAGAGATTCATTTTAGATTAACGAGAACACAGAAAGCAGGGGACGAAAAGGGTAGTTCGACAAGGCAAAATCAGAATTCAAAAGAACTGGAGCAATGCATGTGGGATCCTAGTATCCTACTCGACATCTGGAGAGCCCCGTTCATGGCCCTACCATGAAACAGTTGACGCATGCCTTCGAAATCAGCCCAGCTCAACTCATTAGTAATTTGATGGACGATGGCTAGTCTCAAGCAGAGATCATCACGAGACATGTACCTAAGGGGACAAAAAAAACAGTGTGTGGTGAAACAAGGCATGCAATACTGGGAAGCTAACTACAGCAGCTCATGGCTATCGGTGGGCTTGCAGTCACTCGGGTATCCCAACATAAAATGTATGGTATGAAAGTGATGCTTTGATGACGAGTGGACTTCAGTATAATGAGGCACTAAACATACAGGAAATATCATAAAGGGAAGCCATCCATTTTTAAGGGAAACCATCATCTGAGTTTGGAAAGATCAAGGGTTGAAGGGTTCCAACGATTACACTTCGGTATCACTCATTCTAGTGAGAGCAGTTTTTTGCATCCAGCCCCAATGCATCATTGTCTGTTTGATCGTTCCAAGTTGCACAACCGACTAGCAACGCATTGGCAACAAAGCACCCCTGACACTTCACTGTTTGAAAGGCCCAGCAGCATATGGCAGATAAGATAGCAATGCCCAGAACCAGCTGTGGGGTACGTGCTGACTCTGAACACGGTGAAGCTTTCTTACAAACTAGAACTGAGGGATGAAGATGAACAGTACGGTAGTTGTTTTTCACAGGTTATTAGGATCGTTACGCACATCCCAATCACAGCATGCCCCACGCCCCATGCCCCAGCCCGAGCTCGTACCACACGTCCTCCATGCATTCCACCATCTGCGCTGGCGTCAACACGCCTCCCACGGTTTCGGCGCAGAGCTGTGCCGGAGAGCTGCTTCCAAGCGCCGACCAGCTCTCCAGGCAGAGTTTTTCTTGAAGCTTTACGACGTCTGACAGAGCATCCCTGAGGGCAAAAATAAATTGGAGGTCTCATATCCTTCGCCTCTCTCCAGAGGAATGACAGCTGGTGGGGGTGAGCGATTGTCGTCTTGTGTGGCTGCTGGTCATGCTAACAGCATGACGAGCCCATTGTGCAGCGTGGACAGTTGAGCACGGTATCTGATCAATTTAACAGCCTGCATCAGGCAGGGCCAGCCAGTGCAAGCAGGAGGGCGTCCAAACGAATGCACTCTGTATGAATGGTCACAATCATCAAGACACATGGCCTTTTGAAAAAGCAATCCTAACTTCATAGGCAAACGAGGAGTCTAAAGCCTGTCTAAAGCCTCCCTAAAGTGTACACTGGTAACAGCTTTAATTACACCGGTACTGGTACCGGTAAATGCTTCAATCAAATTTTGATACTATGCCTTCCATAAGGCTATAATAGGCCTCCGAGGCAAGAGAGCTGTAACAGGCCTTCGAGACAAGAGCATGGGGAAATGTGGAACACCTACATGGTGGCATGGAGCCTGCCAATCGCAGAGTTCAGCGACCTGGCCTGCTCAGCCTGCACACGGTGCTGCAGGTCCTCTGAATCAGGGAAGCCCTGGAAGTGGTGGACGGTCGCGACTTCCTTGAGGAGGCACAGAGGGGTGCGTCAGAGACACCGTCAGCGTGATTGCGAGCCTGGCTTGACAGGCTGCAAGGCAACAAATCCTGGACATGCTGGCACCATGTGCAGTGGCAGAGTGCATACATCACAGCGGGGGGGATTATCAAATGTTACTTCCAGATATGAATGCTGACAAGGCCACCCACCGTCCGCATGCCCATGCACTCTCAACAGCATCAGCTTCAGTCCATGAAGTGCAATGCAACTCACCGGAATTCTCTGCAAAATGTTGCTGATGTTGTTAAGAAGTTGAGAGGAGGCATCCTGCATCAGACATTTTGCCAGAATGAAGCAGCCGGAGGAAAACAGAGTTCGTCTCAAAATCCTTGCCTGCAGCTGCAGCCACCTCCTAAAGGAATCAGATGACTTCATCGCTGCATTCCGGATCTTGGAAATGTCCATTTTTGAGCCTGAGCGAAAGAAAGAAGGAAAGAAAACGCCGGAATGTGTCTAGAAGAATACGGCATTTGGAATGCCGTACACGAGTGCCGTACACCAGGGAAATTGGTGGATCGTCAACGAGGATCAGAGGTGTGGGGAACGACAAGGAGGACATGTCGACAAGGAGCAGGAGAGATCCTAATTTAGCAATGGATGCGCAATTTTTTTGAATGGCTATGAATGGCATGTCGTGTGAGTGTCACATGATTTCTCGGCTACTGCTGAGATATCGCCTCCGCCGGTCAGTAAAAACAGGCCGTTCATCATGTGAAGTTTGCACAGTCCATCAGAGCATAACATGTGATGCCTGGGACATGTGCCCGTAAACCGGTACATGCACGTCATACTTTAAGACAGCACGCAAAAACCAGTGACCCCCTGGGCCAGCAAACAAGACACAACAAAAAACAGAAGCTTGGGAATGAACCTCATAGTGCAACAGATAAGCCCCAGTCATGACGTACGAGAAACCGGACGAGCACCGCCTAATACAAGAAGGGTGAATATATACAAGAGTGTTCGCTAAAATGTGCGAAGTCTGTATAAATCTGGGTGGTGGGTTTTGGGGTGGGGGGAACCGGTATTCAGAATTTCCATCTGTCCAGGAGATGGATCCCTCAGCTTTGAAAGAGAAAAACTTGCACATGACAAAGGAAGGACAGCAGTCGGGTATGCTACTATGCTGATGGCCGGGTAGGTATGTGGAACTTATAGAAGTGAGTAAAAGTAGTGTTCACAAATGTGGGGACTTTCCTCTAAAATCATGGAGAAAAGAAAGTGGAACTTCAGGTGATCAGTCAAGTGTTGAATTGATGTTTTTGTGATAATGATACAAAGCGTCCAGGGGGGGGCAAAAAACAACTGGAAAACCCCATCATCGTAAATTGTAGAGCTTGACGAGAGCTTTCCATATTTGGTCTTACAATGTTTTTTGGCCCAACGGTGGCTGAGGTACAGAAAGCCAAACAATGAGGATTTCGCAGATTTCACAAAAGCTTATTTCACAAATAATATCTCAACTTCTAGAAATTAGCATGATATCAAAGTCTCACTGCATAGGGCAGGGCCAGGGCTTTCCAACGACCCCATGTGCATCGTCAACGGTCAACGAATGCTTTTGAAAATATTGGACACCAAGAGACTTGAGTTTGCGTTCCTTTTCAAACTTGAAACAACTAGGAGCTGAAACTGGTATCGGACTATCTGAGCTGACTTGATCACACAAGTGGTGCAAACCCGTCACACTGGTGTCCCGTGTTCAACATTCCTTGGCGCCAGCCAGCCTGGCGTTGCCGAAATTGGCACTGCCAGCAAGCTCATTGCCGAACATGCAGCACCAATATGTGACTTTATCACATGGAGGAGCGTAATTAGGCCATCATCTTGTCCCCAGGAGTGGAAACGTTAGCGAATGGCCAAGAGTAGTGGTGTGAGTTTGTCCTCCATGAGATCATGTGGGTAAAAGGCAGCTTTCTGTATGAGGAGAATGCTACAGAGGCTGTCAGTGAAGATAGTAAGGGAGGGGGCACTAATGATTAGGGCGTCGGCGGAAGGTGTGTGGGCATGATCGAGGGGAGCATGGATGCCCCCAAGTCCAGCTCTGGTGATGGCGTTAGTTTCACATTCCTCAGTTCACAACCGAGGTCCAGCTCGTGAAAAATAAGATTCCAAGATGGGGAAGGACAGTGCATGTGGGCGACATGGCTACGTGGGTTGATGCCACGGCCCGACAGATAGCCTACGTGATTGTTTTAATTTTCACGTCTGGATCAAGTCATGATGAACGAATGAGCTGCCGTTTGTAAGTGAAAAGTCATGGAAAGCCCCCCAAAAGGCAATCGTGGTGGTGGGAGGTAGAAGGGGAGTGGGCATGGTAGGAACCTCGAGGGAAATGCAAAACGGTGGATACGAAAGGACATTGATGTGTTCAGAGAGAACTTATATCATGTTTTCCATAAGAATCAAGTCATGTTAAGGGCGATGCCTGTTTTGGGCTTTGTAGGAATGTTGTATTGGAAGAGGAGGGAAGCAAGGTCTTGCTGGAAGCAAGGTAGCACGATACAGTCTTTTGGGCCATTATATCATATCATATCGTCCGATTTAGTATTTTTGACAGACCGTATCAAGGGGTTAACATGGGCGGTTTGACTTAGGGCTCGAAATTCCCTCATATCAGTTTGTGGACTTCACAGATACGGAATCAACAAGCGAGATTGCCACAACACAAACATAGTCAACGCTCCATCGATATGAATATGATATGCTGGCTTACTATATCGTGCTACCTTGGCTGGAAGGTACCCTCAGAGTGGGCGAGGTGAAGATAGTCATTCCCTACCAGCCCCACGTGGCCGAGCGTTCAGCAGGGCCCAGCGGGTATGCACTGTTCTAAACTTACAGAATGGTCCAGGCTGCAGGGATGTTTTTGGCTTTGGAGCCTGGGTGTCCAGGCTGGCTAAGTCTCTTGTGGGGCTCAAATCCGTGACGTCTTCCATGAATTCATCAGCTGGGGGACAACTGCGCACTTGTGCCCTGATTGCGATGAAATTTCTGAATCTATCTGCACGGCTGCAATGGATGACGCCTATCAACGCCCGAGTCCACAGTCTGATTTACAAAGATCTTCCACACTTCATGCATAATCTTGGGAATCTGACATTAGTAGCAGACTAGCATGAGTGCAGATGGGCGGCTAGATAGGGGGTCACTAACGACAAGCAGCAACAAGAGCCAGAGGTGTGAAATTTTGTGAAGTTTTACAGTCCAACAGGGCATCACATTTGATGCATGGGACGTGTGCCTGTAAACCGGTACAGGCACTAAATACACTAGGGCAGCGAGCAAAAACCAGTGATTCCCCTGGGCAACCAACCAACACACAACCACAGAGCAGTAGCATGGGAATGACCCCCGCAGTGCAGAAGATTAGCGGATTAGCCCCAGTCATAAAACATGACGTGGGTGCAAATGAGTTCAGTTGGACGCCTCCTAGTAAATTAAGAAGGAAACATGAAAGTGTAAGTGAAATGTGAAAGAGACTTGTACCAAGTCTGCGACCTAATGTGCACGAGACCACAGGTGCTACCTGTCAATCATGTATTTTGTGGTTTGCAGGTCTTTGTGTTCAAGTAGTGTGCCACGCGGGGACAGAGATGTTACACCATTGGGCCCTGCTAAACGGCTCAGTCGCATGGGCATAGGGTTGTCTGTGGGCTCCTGATGCTCTAGATGACCGCGAGCTGCATGTCGGCCACCATGGCTGCCCCCATCAGTGGGCTGTCTTGCTGTGCTGCTGTTGCTACCGCTGTCTTTTTGAGGTCGATCACATGCTGCTACCAGTCTTGCTGTTACTGCTGGATCTGCAAGATTCTGCATCTCCGTCACTACCTCCCAGCTGGCGGGGGACACGGGCTGCCCTGCAGTCTGACGCAGGTGCTGAAGCAGGCCGGACTGCATCCTGCAGTCCTCCAGCTGTTGAGGCACAGCCACAGCTAGAGGTGAACAGTGGCCCACATCATATCGCCGCAGTTGGCTGCAGGTGCTGCAGAAGCAGCCGCGAGCCTAATGCCTGCCAGTAGTAAGATGGTTCCTTATGCACACCTTGGGGGCCGTGCGGCAAACATATTGCAGCACAGCATCCAGAGCATCTTTCTACCTTGCATGGACTACATGCGGGTGCACTCCCGTGGTATGCGACTTTTTGGCTGTAGATGGACTGCAAAAAAGTGGAAGCAGGTGCCCTGATGAATCTATGCCTGATTTGAAATCCCTGACTAGTGTCAAGACTTTGCTCCCCCTGGATTTAGTGACGTTGCAGCTCTGGGCCCTGTGAGTTTTTGTGTGCTCAGAAATAAAGCTCGGCCACGTCGGTAATCAAAAAGTCTTCTAGGAAACTCAGGAGAGAAGGCAAGAGAAAAAATAAAGGAAAGGAGTCTCCACCCTCCAAACAGCAACAGCAACCGAGACTACCAGTAAAAATGACAGGAAGACCGAATCCCCTGCCCATCAAGAGACTACCTCTCAACAACTTTGACCACAACTTCCACAAAAGCCAGGGCCTCACACCCCTGCCTGCCCCCGTAAAGCTGGTGGAAGTCTATAGCAGCGTCCGGAGGACCAGCCCACCCTCGCTCCCTAAGTGCCGCCTTGATGCTCAGGCGTTGGAAGCAAGCATGGAACATATCCTCAACACGCTCCCCATGTCCCCTAGCTCAGCAAAGCTGGCAGTAGCGTGTGTCACGCTGCTGAAAGTTGCGCCGTCCTCTAGTGTCGGCTGTGCTGATGGCGCAAAGACGCAATCTTATGTTTGTGCACACGGCCTTTTGCTAGTTCGGCCCTTGGCGCCTACCGTAATGCTGAAACCAGGCATGGTAGGCAGCGGCAGATCTGTGTTCGGTGGCGAGGTCCCTAGGGTCCCTATGACCGATCTGCTCCAATTGGGCCCGCTCGTAGGCTGCGTCCACTAGCGTCAGCACCTATGAGACGGGTAGAGGCTGTAGGTCGGCCGCTGCCTGACGCAGTTTGGGGATGGCTTCTCCCCGCTCCAGCTCCTCCAAGGCACCTAGCAGTTCACTGCACCAGTTGCGCCCTCCGGAACTCTGTGTGAGGCTGTGAGCGCTAGCTGCATATCGGCGGCCATAGCTACCGCTGCATTGTAGAAGCGAAGCACATGGAGCCACCAACCTCGCTGTAACGGTTGGATCTGTAGCCCCTTCACAACTCCCCAACTGGCGGTGGACGCAGGTAGCCCTGCAACCCGGCGCAGGTGCTGGAGGAAGCTGGACTGCATCTTGCTGTGGAGGTATTGCCGTGGTTCAAGGTGACTGGTGGCCCACACCACATCACCGTAGTTGGCTGCAGGCACTGCATAGGTAACCGCCACCCTGGTGCTTGTAGGCAGATGATGCCTCAGATGCATTCTGGCAGCCATGCGCGGCAGCCAGAGGCGCCTCTTTTGCAAGCATGGCCTGGAGTGATGCGTCAATTGATTGTTGGGCCTGCAGACAGGAGCGGGTGCAGGCATCCCCAGCTTCCATAGCGACAGTGAACTGTACGACTTACAATGTCAATGAAGTTACATCTCTGGGCCCAACTCAAGCAGGCTCGGCCTCGTGGGCGCCCATGTGTTCAGATGGGAGAAATGAAGAAACTAAAAGGAAGAGAGGGGGGGAAAGGAACAAAAGGTGTGGCAAACAAGTCCGACACTTCAGCTCCTCTAGAAACTAACCCTCAGCAATGCCTACAACAGCGTCCACAACACCAAGTGCATACCACCTCTACAACTTACAATGAGCTCTGGGTGCCCAGGTCTGAATCGGCAGTAGTAGCTGTAGCATGGCTGTAGCAGGTGGAGGTGCAGCAGTAGCAATGCGACGTGCGAATATTGGTTCGGGCGGGCATGTATCTCTCTGGGCTTTCTATCAGTAGCACCACTCTCTTGTGAAGGCCGATATGCAGTCGCTTTGTCAGACACAGCGCGCCCAGCTATTGAGCGGCAAGGCCCAGCGGGCGAGGCCGAACGGCAGCAGGGTCTCAGCTGCAGGGGTAGTCCGATGCGTCGCGTCCCACCAAGTGTCTCGTCGAGACGCTCTGCTGAGTAAGTGCGATGTGTTCTCTCCCTAATGACACACACTAGCCGGACCCACACAGCCCGGCAATATGTCAATCCGCAATCTTCATGCGCCTTGCTGAGCATGTGTGGCACTCTGTTCCGACAAGACAACACCCACTGCATAGCAATAAAACAATCTTGCGCGTTGGTCATCATCGGTGTCAAACGTCAAGCCCCTCTCCCATGCCCCGCACCCCCGAAAAGTGCCTGCGTCTGAAGCTCATATGCCGATATGTCTCCCATCCACCTTGTTTTGTATGTCTGAGCATTTAACGTTACGCAATCTCCTAGCGTGCCTGCTAGGTCACATCTGCCGATATACCGGTTCCTCGTTGCATCCCGATCGATGTTGAATTGTTGACCCGCTGGCGAGTCTTCCCCGGTTGCTCTGCCTCGCTCTCCCATGCTATGCTCTGCAACCCCCTCAGAATTGCCTGCTGGATCATAGCTAACGATCACATTTGCTAGCTTATCGATGCTGAAATCTAGATCGTGTCCCACCCGGTCGCGCTGCCTCGCTTTTAAGGCGGAGCAGCGGTCGTGGCGTCCCCTCTCCTACTGCCTAGGAGCGCTTTAGCTGAGGGCCCCGCCACCTTCAAGTACAAGCTGCTACCGGTGGAAGCGCTGGGATCATTCCAGAGGTCGGACATGAAGTTTGATTTCCAAAAGCGTGCCTCCAGAACCATCCGAGAGGTGCGGTGCATGGGGGGCAGATTTTCGGGTCTGTTTGGGCGGACCATGCAGGGATCTGTGAATGCATGCATGCAGGAAATCTGCAGGGATCCTCCGGATTTGACTAGTGCATGTGCAAACACCAATGAGGGGGATGACGGAATGATGACGGTTCTCGGGTACTCTTTTGTATGAATCGCTAGGCCCATGAGCCCAGCAGCAACATTTCTCCTTTCCTGGTATGGTATACCAGCTTTCAAAATACCTGGCCCTCTTTAAGAAGGCTTACCAGTGGTATGCATTGCAGCAGCATCATGTTTTTTTCCAATTCACTGGGATTGTCAGGGCGATCTGCTGAACCCTTGCAAATACTGGTCAGCAGTTAGTTCCGACCCCTGGTTCCGACAGCATTTCCCCCCCCTATTTTTTCGTCCAGATGGTCAGGGTGATGTGACCCGTGCCCAGCCATGCCTATATTCTCTTGATGTGTTGTCTCGTATGGCCCAGCAGCAGATATGAAGTCCGTCTCATCCAAGACAAGCCCATCGCCGTTCTGTCATAGAATAAAAACATTCAAAATTGGGGTTGACAGCCATGGGAATCAGGGGCACTATCGGGTTATGAATGGTTTCGTCTGTGTCTATGGCACTGTCATTCAGCCACAAGTTGTGAAGGCTTCCGCACCGGTATACCGATTGACATTATTTCTGGTGGCATGCATTTCCCAACCTTTCGTCCCCCCCCCCCCCCCTCCCCTCCCCTCCTCCCTGAAGCTTCCTCCTCCCTCCTGCGCCTTCCTCCACTTTTTCAGAACGCGACCTGCAGCGATGCAATGGCCCGTGTGCCCCGGATTTCAAGTTCCCTGGCGGCATCAATTGTCCACTCCTCCATTTTGTTCACCTGTCGCCTCCTTGCCCCACTTTTGCAGAACATGAACTCCAGTGATGCATCGGCTTGTGTGCGCCTGGCCTTGATGGACGCAGGGGCCTATGATGAGACCACCAAGACAGGGGGCATGTCTGGAGCGGTGATCCTCAGGTATGCGCGGCTGGAGGCACACGCAATGGAGTGATCCACTACACTTACTCTAGCCTGAATCATGAACCCTCTCCTTTGCTGCTCACCCCGTTGCAGGCTTACCTAAAGGATTAACAGTTTGCCCTGAACCCCTGACCCCCTGTCCCTCAACCTTAAACCTGAACCCTGAACCTCCTCCCCGCTCCCCTCTGAGACACTCCATTGTTAACCTGAAGGATTGATAGTTTACCCTGAAACCCTCACCACTGCCCCTAAATCCTAAAACATACATCCTTAGCCTCCTCCCCGCTCCCCTGAGTGGCACCCGTTGCATGTTTGCCAGAGGGATTCACACTTTACCCTGAACCCCTCACCCCTGTCCCCCTCCTCCCCGCTCCCCTCAGTGGCACCCCATTGCCCTCTTACCTGCAGCCCA
Organism: Limnomonas spitsbergensis; assembly: GCA_037349105.1. Taxonomy (NCBI): domain Eukaryota; kingdom Viridiplantae; phylum Chlorophyta; class Chlorophyceae; order Chlamydomonadales; genus Limnomonas; species Limnomonas spitsbergensis. The sequence goes on from JAYJMM010000120.1 coordinate 6,691,236, forward strand.
CTGTGGAGAAGCTCAAGAAGACCAAGGCAGCCATCGACGCGGGGGATGTAAACGGGGCTGGAGCCATCTCCTGGGCGGACCTGTTGTACCTGGCCGCCAAGATCACATCACAGACAGCTTGGAGGGAATCCAAAGTGAGAGCAAGACGGGGGTGCAGCCATCGATATAGGTGATGTAAACGGGGCTGGAGCCATCTCCTGGGCGGACCTGTTGTACCTGGCCGCCAAGATCACGTCACAGACTGCGTGGAGGGAATCCAAAGTGAGAGGGAGACGGGGGTGCAGCCATCGATATAGGCGATGTAAACGGGGCTGGAGCCATCTCCTGGGCGGACCTGTTGTAAATGGCCGCCAAGATGTTGTCACAGACTACGTGGAGGATATCCAAGGTGATGTGATCCAACAGTAACTTGCCCGCACCTGTACCATGCTTCTGGTGGCAAGCAGGCAGGGACTATTCCTACCAACCAATCCATGGCCAATGGGGTCCGGCCTCTGCTTTGTGTCATCATGTTGCCATCATGACACTGTGTGTGTAGGGGACCGGGGGGATACTGAAACCCCCAAACCTGAATCCTATGCTGCCTCGGTGCCCCTCTGCGTGTGCAGGGTACAGCTGGCAAGCGGCTGGGTAATCCTGAACCCAAAACCATTTGCTGCATGGGTCCACCCCGCCCTCGGGTTACAGCTAGCAAGCGGCCAGGTTACCCTGAACCCTCAACCATATGTGACAGGGGTGATTCTCTGCGCCTGCAGGTGCAGCTGGCATGCGGCCAGGTTACCTTGAACCCTCAACCATGTGCTGCATGGGTGATCCACCGCGCCCGTAGGGTACAGCTGGCATGCGGCCGGGAGTCCCTAACCCCCTAACCTGTAAACCATGAGCTCCTAAGCTTGTTCCATGGGTGTCGTTCTGTATGTGCATGGTGCAGCTGGCAAGCCGCCGGCTGACCCTTCACCCTATACATGCAACCCTTAACCCTTAATTATATACCCCATGTTCCCTGAATACCGCTGTGTGTGTGCAGGGCGCAGCTGGCAAGCAGCCAGGTGGCCCTTGAACCTACACCTTAACCCTTAACTCTAGACCCTTAATCCTGTACCCTAAGTTCCCTTTATACCTGTGTGTGTGCAGGGCGCAGCTGGTAAGCAGCCAGGTGACCCCTGGAGCAACCCTTGGGACGGAGTGGTGCTGGGACGCGTGGATTCGACGGTGCAGGGGCCGAACAAGGTGCCGGAAATAGACGCTCCTGTGGAGGAAGTCAGGGTGAGATGAGGGGGGGAGTGAGGAAAGGGGAAAATCGGCATCGCTGGGAAGGACGCAGTCTTGTAGAGTTGTTATTTCTCCGTCACCCTCCGTTCTGACAGGCGTTTCGATTTCCTTTTTGATTGGCCTTCCGTTTTTGTTTACAGGCTGCAGACACGGTGCAGCTCTTTCCCTCTGGGTGCGATTCTTCCCAAAGTGTGTGCCAGGTTAAGGCTGGCAATGTGTTGCTTGGCGTGCACTTTCCCGCGTCCAGACCTGTCACAGTGTGGCTGTGGGCTCCTGATAAAGCATGGCGGCCCAGTTGCTTGGGCCACCAGCTGTAGGATGTTCTTGTTTGGGCCCAATTCGCCCAGTAATGGCTGCTTGGTAGCCCCCCAAAACATGGTTTGTGCCAACTAAAAATAACACTTGAGGCGGACTTGTTTTGTCTACCCTGAACCCCACAATCAATTGCGTAACAGACGTGTGTAGAAGAGGAGGGCATATTTACAGTTGGATGCAAGGAGGGAGGCCAGTTAAAACCCTTAACCCTTAACCCTAAACCCTAAACTTACATTTGGATGCAAGGAGGGAGGCCAGGTAAAACCCTCAACCCTAAACCCTAAACCTACATTTGGATGCAAGGAGAGAGGTCACTTAAAACCCGTAACCCTAAACCCTAAACCTACATTTGGATGCAAGGAGGAAGGCCAGTTTAAACCCTAAACCCTAAACCTACATTTGGATGCAAGGAGGGAGGCCAGTTAAAACCCGTAAACCTAAACCCTAAACCTACATTTGGATGCAAGGAGGGAGGTCAGTTAAAACCCGTAAACCTTAACCCTAAACCCTAAAACTACATTTGGATGCAAGGAAGGAGGCCAGTTAAGACCCTTAAACCCAAACCCTAAACCTACATTTGGATGCAAGGAGGGAGGCCAGTTAAAACCCTTAACCCTAAACCCTAAACCTACATTTGGATGCAAGGAGGAAGGCCAGTTTAAACCCTAAACCCTAAACCTACATTTGGATGCAAGGAGGGAGGCCAGTTAAAACCCGTAAACCTTAACCCTAAACCTACATTTGGATGCAAGGAGGGAGGCCAGTTAAAACCCTTAACCCTAAACCCTAAACCTACATTTGGATGCAAGGAGGGAGGCCAGTTAAAACCCGTAAACCTAAACCCTAAACCCTAAACCTATATTTGGATGCAAGGAGGGAGGCCAGTTAAAACCCGTAAACCTTAACCCTAAACCTACATTTGGATGCAAGGAGGGAGGCCAGTTAAAACCCTTAACCCTAAACCCGAAACCTACATTTGGATGCAAGGAGGGAGGCCAGTTAAAACCCGTAAACCTAAACCCTAAACCTACATTTGGATGCAAGGAGGGAGGCCAGTTAAAACTCGTAAACCTTAACCCTAAACCCTAAATCTACATTTGGATGCAAGGAGGGAGGCCAGTTAAAACCCTTAACCCGAAACCCTAAACCTATATTTGGATGCAAGGAGGGAGGCCAGTTAAAACCCTTAAACCCAAACCCTAAACCTACATTTGGATGCAAGGAGGGAGGCCAGTTAAAACCCTTAAACCTAAACCCTAAACCTACATTTGGATGCAAGGAGGGAGGCCAGTTAAAACCCTTAACCCTAAACCCTAAACCTACATTTGGATGCAAGGGGGGAGGCCAGTTAAAACCCTTAAACCCAAACCCTAAACCTACATTTGGATGCAAGGAGGGAGGCCAGTTAAAACCCTTAACCCTAAACCCTAAACCTACATTTGGATGCAAGGAGGGAGGCCAGTTAAAACCCGTGAACCTTAACCCTAAACCCTAAACCTACATTTGGATGCAAGGAGGGAGGCCAGTCAGTGTTTACTGTTACCTCGAAATTATACTGCACAATTAAGGTTAAAGGAAAAAAGGGAAATTAAGTTGATGGTAGAAGAGCAGGTTCGTGACTGCATGAGATCCCGTGCGTAATACCAGCGTGTTCACTGTAATGGATGTCAACAAATAAATATAGGCAGATCCGAAGGCTGATGCTTTTGATGGGAGCTTTTCCAGTGTTGCAGTTTGTTCAAGCTCCACTACATCTCAGCAACTGATCCGCTCTGATCAGTGAAGCTTTCTGAAAACAACGGCATTAATATCCTCCAAACAAGGGAAGTGGATGCCTGCCTCCTGAAACATAGCGGCGTGTGAATAATGTCTGGCTGCTTGTCATGTCCATGTGTGTGGCTGCTTGCTCAGGCGTTCCACCTGGCTCTGGGATCGAAACCCGGCAGCGGAGGCTTCTGGAAACATAGTGTCGTGTATGTGTGTGCTCATGTCCATTTCTGTGGCTCTGTCTGCCTGATCTCAGGGAGCGCAGCCCGGCAACGGAGGCCTCTGAAACCTCTCTGCTGAAAACATGGCGTCGTGTATGTGTGTGCTCATGTCCATTTCTGTGGCTCTGGCTGCCTGCTCTCAGGCGTTCCTCCTGGCTCTGGGAGCGAAGCCCGGCAGCGGAGGCTTCCTACAAGCCAAGCCACCGTTCTGGGAGAAGGTGCGCACATGCCACATTGTACCGCATCGCATTCCCAGGAATCAGTGCATTATAGACAGACAGGGCATTCCCAGCAGGCAGTACATATTATTATCAACATCGGTGTAACACCAGTTGGCAGTACGGTATGTTGTAGGATCGCCCATCCGCATGATCGCGCGCCCGCATGATCGCCCGCCTGCCTGACCACCTGACTGTACTTGTCTTGTCTAGGCCCCCCGCCCCTCTTCCGCAGCACCTGGAACCAAATTCGTGGTTTGAGTCTGTAAACCAGAACACCAGATCCCATGCGTCTGAAGCATGGGTATGGAACCATGCCCCCATCTATCGGCTACCGCACTTAGTTTATGTTATATGTGTGGACTCCTGCCCACCCCATCTATATTTTCTGATAAAAGTGTGGACTCCTGCCCACCCCATCTATATTTTCTGATAAAAGTGTGGACTCCTGCCCACCCCATCTATCTCCCTGCCGTTTGCTCTTCCAGCCCGGCTTCCTCCTGTGAACGATAGTCAAACCTTGTCTCACTTCCTTAGCTTGTTGCTGTCACAGCCCGGCTTCCTCATCTGGTGCGCCGGCGCCCCCGATCAAGCAGCTGAGGAGGCACGTCTGGCTGCCGGCAACGCGGAATTCGAAAGTGCCAAGCAGGTTTACGACAAGGCACGGAGGTCTCTGGATCATGCTAGTGAGTACCACTATAGCTGAAACCTGGCACTCTAGCTCCAGGGTTTCCATTGTCAAGCAGGCGTACAACCAGGCGGGGGGGGGTCCCTTGATCTTATGCTTGTGAGGATGAGTTTAGTCAGGGGTTACAGGAGGTGTGTTTGTGATGCTTGTCGATGATCCCTCAAGATGCTTGTACTTGTTCACACTGGTCATGCGAGCTGTTGAGACAGCATGCTCACGCCTCGCAGCCTGTCAATTGGATTATAAAGGTCGGGTTTTACTGAACCATGATTTATGGGTTTGTAATTCTACCAGGGGTTCGACCACCTCCCTCGAAAAATGTACCTCCCTACCGACCCTCTGCCCCCCCTTTTCTTGTCATGCTCTAATTTTCTTATGCCTCCACGTGTTTCATTTCATTCTCTCGCTGGCGACTGTATCCAGACTTCATGATTTCTTATAAATTGCGCTGCTGACGAGCCCTGCTGGCATACTTGCGTTTCTACGCAGATTACGAGATTGACTTCTCGCTTGTGTTCAACAAGCTGTGTAACCTGGGCGCCAAGTTCAACCCCGATGCATACCTCTTCCCGCTCAAGGTCATGGACATCAAGATCTAAATCTAGCTCATGGACATCATCTAGGTACTGGGCATCTGCTGTGAACGTCAAGACAAAATCCAGGAAACGGACAACATGATCTAAGATATATAAATTTAGGTCATGGTCATCGATATTTGGTTGGCGGTCCTATGCTTCTTTGCTTCCAACGGACTGTAAAGTATCTCAAATGTTAATATATGAATCGGTGCCTGACCTTTATGAAACGAGGACCTCCCAGGCCTGTAGTGTGCACTGGTATCCAGCTTTGCACATCTCAGACCATAAGGTCCTTGCAAAGAAGATGCAATGTCCTTACTGATACCTCCTTGCGCTTCTAATACGCACGTGCACGTCATCATAATCGTTTCATAACCCGCTGAACGATCCTCTCCTTTCTTCTATTTATATAGTCGGGTTTTATGCTCCTGCTCCCCTTACAAAAGAGGATGGCATGGTTGCACCACGACCCAGGCTGTGCATGGTAGCTGGAATTGAGCATAGTCACTCCCTTCTAGCGCCATGTGTCCGAGCGTTCAGCAGGGCCCAGTGGGTATGCCCCGTTCTAAACATAATCATTTCAGCCCGTGCTTGGGTTTGGTCCATAAGCAGACAGGACGTCATAGTCTCATTGTGGCGGATGGACCTACGGCTCCCACCCTAGTGGCCCTGCGCTGGCTGACCCATGTTGAAATATGCCCTTGCCAGTAGTCCAGTATGTGCAGAACATATGCCCACCTTGGACATCGATGCTGAATTTTGGCTTCAAAACCTAGTTGTTTTATACCCCATGTGACCCCCCTAGCCACCTCGCCTTTTCTCCCTACTCTAGCTTTTACTTTTTTTTTTCTCCCGACAAGTCAGTCGGGCGCCCATGCGGCCGAGCTTTTTCAGGATGGCTCAGAGGTGGTGTGTCATTGACCTAGCAACTGGACAGAAAGACATTTCAAGGGTACAGATTCCCTCGCAGATTCCACGAGTTTTACAAAAACTAGGGCAGCATATCTTCCACAAGCTAGGCATACCTTTCTATCTTGGAAAATCGCCTTATAGAGCTAAACCTTGCTCCTTGCGCCAGCCTAGGAGCAGTAGCACTTTCGTTTTTATTACTTAACTGCCAGTAGCCGACCAGGATACAGCTTCCTATCAGGTGTTTCAAACACGACAATTTTGAAACAATTGAAGCATACAAAACTTAAACAATACTTCCCGGAAAGTAGCGGTACATTACCTTACCTTGGGTTTAAAAAATAATGGCATAAAACAACTGGGCCCACAATGGCAAACCAAAGTTTCGGTGGCGTCAATAAAACGGAGCCAGAAAAATAAAAGTGACGGACATCACGCATTTTGAGATCATTAGGAATGAGATATCCTGCTATGTGACGGCAGGAAATGGCAAAAAAGAAGAGACGGGGAAACGCTGACGCGGTATGCTCAATTAAATCCTATTCTGCAACCGAGCCAAGGGAGTCGACCTGAGGGCTAAGCCGGGACCGCCCGTCGTTTGATTCGCTCATGCCCTAGTCACTGCCCCCGTAGCTGGAGCGAGGCGTCGTCCTGCGTGTCCAACAGATCGCGCGCCATTTGCGCTGGATCATCACAACCGCCTTAAGCTTCCTGCGCTCAATCTGATCCATGCAGCAGCATGCAGACAGCGGAGGGAGTTTAAGGTTTAAGGTTGCAGGTTGTGGGTTGCAGGTTCAGGGATCGCATGAGCTTTGAGCAGCCAAATATCATGCCAGCTTTGAAAACACCAAATCATAAACCCGAAACCCGAAACCTTAAACCTAATGGCACACACTGGCAATATCACACATCCTGAGTGAGAGTAAGTGATGGCCGGCGGCACCCATCAAGCAGATTACACTGAGATGCTCGCACCTTGCTTACGGTATGCGATGACCCAAAAGGGTGCAGGCTGTGCAGGGTTGAGGGTTGAGGGTCCCTAAACCCTAGAGGCCCGCTGTCAATGAAGTCCCACTAACCTGCTCGCTGGTGGGGGCGTAGTCGAACTCCAAAGTCTGATAGCTGTTGTCAATCATGACCCACATCTTGTCATCCTCGGTGATGTTCATCAAGGAGCCGTTGCCGCGGAGGTTGAGGAGATTGCCCTGCGCAGGGACGAGGGGGCAGAGAGCAGGTGACACATCATCTTGTGAAACAAAGAGAAGCGAACGGCGCACCTTGTCTTCCTCAGTCATATTTACGAAGGGACAGTTATGTTCCATGAAAGGACAGTTATGTTTATTCAGGGGTGGTTGTGTTTATTAAGGGGCAGTTATGTTCCATGATGTGGCAGTTATGCTTATTAAGGAGCATTTCTTTTATTCAGGGGCAGTTATGTTTATGATGGGGCAGTTATGTTTGTGATGGGGCAGTTATGTTTATGATGGGGCATTTATATTAATGATGGGGCAGTTATGCTTATGATGGGGGCAGTTATGTTTATAAGAGGCAGTAATGTTTATGATGGGGCAGTTTGGGAATACTTTGGAAGGGCAATTTTTTATTTAGGGACAGTTGTGTGTATGAAGGGGCAGTTACTACGCAGGTCCAGGATATTGCCTACAGCCCGTGTAGTGAGTGAGACAGGGAGAGGAAGCTGAGGAGCAGCAGGGAACAAAAGCGGATTCTGACTCCGAAAAAAGGTTGCACGCGTGAGGGGAGAGGTGAAGTATACATTGGTCTCTGGAGACGAGCTAGCCTCGTGAATCAGGGTATCGTCCAATCCATATATGTTGTTTTAGGTTAGGCGGGGCAGGTAATGGTAGACACTGCTGTTGCTGCTGCTGAGAGCTGCTCTTGACAAAGCCTGTCCTGCGAATATAAAAGCTGATGCTCCGTCGGACACCATTTTTTCATATAGAAAATGTCACAGAGGGTTGCTTAACTGGGTTAAGGTTTAAGGGTTTAGCTGCGACCACCCTCCTGAGTTCAGGGTATGGGGTTAAGCTTAAGACACCGCCTTAGCCGCCTACTTGGGTGCTGTCGTGCGCCTGGGTCACACTGTTTTCGTAACCCTCATGCCCTGTGGGATATAGATTAATTTCATCCTTTCGTTGCGTGGCTGCTTATGGCTTTCCTCACCTTCCTGCTTCCTAGAGGTTGCCGCTGGTTGCTCATGTGGGTGCTGCCTTGAGCCTAGTCCTCACCTGCTTGCTGCTGTTTGCCTAGGCCACACTGTTCCCTTTCCTTTCTTTACCTCCTTACTTGATTGCTATCGTGCAGCTTGGCCACACTGCTTCCTTTATCTTCTCCTCTAGGTGCTGCCGTGCATCCAGCCCTCACCTGATTACTGCTGTGCACTCCAGCCCTCACCTGATTGCTGCCGTGCACTTTGTTCTCACTGCTTCCTTTACCTTCTCCTCTAGGTGCTGCCGAGCTCCCAGCCCTCACCTGGGTGCCGCCTTGCGGCTTGCCTGCCGCCTTTGTCACCATGCTCGCCTTGACCGCCATCCTCACAATATCCTTGGCCACATCCTTCTGCTCCGGGTCCGTGATCTCCAAGTAGAAGTGCAGAGCATGGGGGCGGGTGATGGTGCTCCACACATGCCATGGGCCGAGCCTGTGGATGACCTACCAGGCCGAGGGAGCAGGGGGGGGGGGCAGGTTTCAAACAGCAGAGGATGCAGGGGGAGGAGGTGGCTGACAGCCCATAGGAAGCCAAGACGGTGCATGGGGCGCGGCTTATCAGTACTGAAAATCCTCAGGCAGGAACAGGAGGATGTCATTGGAACAGGAGGAGGTGAGCCTTAAAGCCTTTGCTTCCCCGAGACACCTGTCCCTGCTTCCTGCTTCCTGCTTCCCCGAGACACCTGTCCCTGCTCACCTGCCTCTGCTCATCTTCCGCGAGTGCCTGGAACGTGTTGTAGATCCCTCCTCGGTCGATCATTCGCGCCCACAGTGTGACCATGGCCACACTCCTGTCCTGAGCATAGTCCAGGATGCTCATGATGCGAGTCACCTGCTCGCTGCTGACGTCGTTGAACGAGGCAAAGCACTGGAGTGTGATCCGGATCTGAAAAAGGGTGAGAAGAAAGAGGAGCGGGTGGCTCAATCAGGGACAAGGAGTGACCTGCTTGCTGCTGACGTCATTGAACGAGGCAAAGCACTGGAGTGTGATCCGGATCTGAAAAGGTTGAGAAGAAAGAGGAGCGGGTGGCTCAATCAGGGACAAGGAGTGACCTGCTCGCTACTGACGTCGTTGAACGAGGCAAAGCACTGGAGTGTGATCCGGATCTGAAAAAGGGTGAGAAGAAAGGCGAGCGGGTGGCTCAATCAGGGACAAGGAGTGACCTGCTCGCTGCTGACGTCGTTGAACGAGGCAAAGCACTGGAGTGTGATCCGGATCTAAAAAGGGTGTGAAGAAAGAGGAGCGGGTGGCTCAATCAGGGACAAGGAGTGACCTGCTCGCTGCTGACGTCGTTGAACAAGGCAAAGCACTGGAGTGTGATCCGGATCTAAAAAGGGTGAGAAGAAGGAGGAGCGGGTGGCTCAATCAGGGACAAGGAGTGACCTGCTCGCTGCTGACGTCGTTGAACGAGGCAAAGCACTTGAGTGTGATCCGGATCTGAAAAAGGGTGAATGGTCAGATTGCTGGATGAGGCAATACACTTGAGTGTGATCTAAGTCATTGGGGGGGAGAGGAGAGGGGGAGGGGGAAGGGGAGGAGGAGGGAGGGGGGAGAAGAGGGAGGAGGTCCAACCAGGGGTGTGGGGGTGAGAGGCTTGATCAAAGTGTATCATGATGGAAAGCATTGGATTGTAACATGCAGAGAGAGGGGGGGAGGGGGAGGAGGAGGGGGAGGAGGAGGGGGGGGGGGGGGAGGTGGAGGAAAAGGGGGGGAGGTCGAACTAGGGGGTGACTGGGCACCAGGGGCAGAGCGGTGAGGTGAGGGATGTGATTTGTTGTAAATATAAAAGGTGCCGAGTCGAGACAAGCTGCATTCAGAATCTCACGACCTGCATGCGGGAAAATAAGTAATGTAGGTAACCTCAGTGCAATTGGAACGCTAACTGCTGGCAAGGATGCGAAGAAGGCATCCAGGGTAGGGGGGGGCTCCCGCTGCTCAAAACAACCATCAACAACATCCTGGACTGTCTTTACCTAGCCTGCGGAATCCTCACAGCCTGCCGTTTTGCCCAGCTGCCAGGATGTCCTCAAGCTGCCAGTTGTGCCTCACTCACCTTCGTTCCGCCCCAGCTCCCCAGCCCTCCCTGCGTAGGCCCCTACCCCAGCCCTTCCTCCCCAGCCCTCCCTGCCTGGGCCCCTCCCCAGCTCCCCCAGCCATCCCTGCCCAGCTCCCCCAGCCCCCCCTACCCCAGCCCTCCCTGTCTGGGACCCTCCCCAGCGCTACCAGCCCTCCCTACCCAGGCCCCTCCACCCCACCTGTCGGCTCCTCTTCAGGGCCATGCCGTTGACCTCAGCCTGGACCACATTGAGATGCTTCACCAGCTCCGGCCGGCACCCCGCCATGAGCTTGGAGCGGATGTCCTGGGGCAGGATCGGCAGCACCTGGTCAAACATGTTGAACAGGAACCTGGAGGGGGGGAGGAGAGGAGTCGGGCAGGCAGAACATGAATCAGCAAGGGAGAGAGAAGGGAGGAGAGGAGTCAAACACGCTGAACGTGAATCAGCAAGGGGGGAGGGGAAGGTGTGGGGGCAGCGAGGTCATGCTTTCATGTGACAGCAGGATTTTCAAGCATCGCTGATCGCATGGCTGGGAACCGATGTTCCTGAAAATGCATATGCCCCGTCCATGCCAAATCTATGCACCGTCCATGCACCGTCCATGCCCCGTCCACGCACCTGATGGCAAACGTTGGCGCCATGCAGTCCAGCAGCATGCCGCATGCCTTGACACCGCCCACCCCATCCGCCTTGAGGAACAGATACAGGACGCGCGCCAGGTGTCGGGCGCTGAACTTGGTGAGCAAGCGCGCCGCATCCTCTATCCGCGTCACCCGCAGCAGCTGGGCGCCTAGCTCTGCAGACTGCAACCGGTGGTCAGTTTCAGCAGAGACTTTGTCAGCAGCGGCAACAGAGGCAGTTTCTTAGTAGGGGCAGCAACAGGAGCAACAAAGGAAGCAATTTGTCAGCAGCAGCAGCAGCAGAAATGGAGGCAGTTTGTCTATGTGGAAATCAGTTTTGGTGACAACACTTATGAAACAGGAACATGCTAGACAGGTGAGAAAGGAAGAGTGGGGGAAATGCTCCCGGGCCTTCACCTGTTAGCAATTTAGAAAGGGCTCTGCAAGCACACACTTCACATCCGACTGAAATGTCAGGTTGTGTACTGGTATCATGTTCCCCTCATAGGGCGGTGGATGTTATCAATCTTAAAAAACTCTCATGTCCCATGTTCTGGTACGGTATAGAGGTGTCGGTAAACCTGTGGCTAAATGTTGATGTTAAGAAATGTAGCGGTCACCCAGTTCCTGGGCGGACTTAAATCAGGAACGCTTGTTGATTGGCTACCTTGTGGTGGAGATTAGAATGCTGAGGTCCAGAAAACGGGATCTTGAGTTATACAAGCAACGTCGAAAAAATACGGCATAATGCTCCCTGTACACGATCGCATGGCATCACGTTCCCCCCGAATACGGCATTTGCATCCCTGTACATGATCACACGACCAAGGTCGGACGAGCAACGTAAGTCAGACCAGGCGAAGGGTGTAAACGCCTGATCCCTTCTCTAACTCACCAAGTTTAATATGAACAACATCGGCAGCATTGAGAAAAATACCGATGATAGGATGGATACAAATCACATATGAGGCTGTACACCCGCTACCTTAGCTGGCCCATCAACCATGAAAAACCTAGCGACCTTGACACGAGATTTAACCTGTGCCGAGCCTGAAACGCGCACCTGCTGCTCCTCCTCCTCCGTCAGACTGGCCCCGACGGTTCTGAACTGGGGAGGTGCGATCGGGGGGGCACCCCTAGCTGGCCCGCCCTTCCCGCCAGCCTTGGTCCCGCCAGAGGTGGACGACTTCTTGGGCTTCTCCACCTCGGTAGACGTCGCCGGCCTCGCCAGGGGCGAGCTGGGCACGGCCTCCGTCGTCGCCTGCAGCGCCCGTTCCTCGTCCGAAGACGGGAGCCCCGACGCCGATTCCGTGGCCCTCACCAGCACGCCCGTTAGGGACTTGTGGGCCGAAGGGGAGCTGGGGAGCAGGAGGAGCTTCCCGTATGTGCGCACGTAGGAGGGGGTAAAGGCCTCGGCGGCCGCCTCGGTCGCGTGCCGCGCGGCCAGCGCCCGGACGCGCTCCTCGCGCTGCTGCATCGCCTCAGTGAACCTGCCGAGCATGGCGCTGCCGGCGGTAACAAAGCCGGCCTCATGCCACCAGGGCTTGGCGGGTGGCGTTGGTGGTGAAGCCCCTGCCCCCTGGTTGCCGATGCCACGGGGAGATTCCATCTCGCCTACCATTTGCTTCATATTCATGCCTAGTGCCTGGTGGGGCGTGATGGGTATGGGGCAGAGGGGGGTAGGGGCCTAGGGGGCCTTACCAGATGGGACAAAAATTGAGCTCGAGGGGGGTGGCCCCCCTGCCCCTGGTGAGGGGTGGTGGTGAGGTTTGAGGTTTGGGGGTAAGGGTCAACGATGGAGGGGATAGCAGGAGGGGGAGGGTGGTCCCAACAGGTAGAGACACTTATCCCCCTTACCAGGTGAGACCCAAAGTTGAGCGCGAGGGTCTCAGCGGGGACAAGCGCTTTGCGTCCCAAGCCTTATATGCCCATCCCATCCCATCTCCCCCAGACCCCAAATTGATTGCTTGGGTGTAAAGAGGGTTAGAGAGGAAGGGTAGGAGGCTCAAGGGAGGTGCCGGGGGGGGGGGGGAAGGGAGGTGCCGGGAGGGCAGTGTTGACAGGGATGCATCCATTTAAAGCAGGGATACATCCATTTAAAGCAGCACGCAGCAGGACGCCGGGTTAAATGAGGCAGGCGGACCCTCTAGGATTACATCAGGTGAGGGACCCCGGGGTCACGTGCTGCTGCTCCAGCATAAATGCATCAATTTAGTGTGTCCCCTCTGACTCACCTCGGACGTGTTGGATGCGTCACACCCCCTACTGGTTGCAGGGGTGAATGAGGGGACTGGTCGCAGGATTGTTTGGGGGGCTGACTGGGGGGTTACGTGTCTTCTGTGCTCCGTTTGGATGTGTTGGATGCATCACTCCTTCTACTGATTTTGGGGTTACGTGTCTTCTGTGCTCACCTTGGATGTGATTGATGCATCACTCCTCCTGCTGGCTGTGGAGTTAAGTGTCTTCTATGCTCACCTTGGATACTTTGTTTGACGGGCTCACGGCACTCTGCCTCCTGGCCACTGTGCGTGGTGTGAGGAGGTCCATGATGGACTGCTGCTTGGCAAAGGGGAGAAACTCATTCCGAAGCTGCAGGAGGGGGCGAGCAGGTGGGGAGGTGGGCAGGCAGGCAGACGGGCAAATGCGAAGGTAGGCAGATTCCAGTTGCTTCAAGCCCGTGGGGCGACTCAATGAGCACGGGAGACGTGCCGGTGTGTCCACTAATGGAATGTGGATGCTCATAGACCAGGGTTGCAGACATCCTAAACCTGAACCATGCTGCTGCAGGTTACTGAACCATGCTGTCACCAGGCTGGATTTCCAAGTGATGGACCTCAAATTGTAACAATGCATTGGGGCCGCAGCCAGTGCTGCTGGGCAGTTGCCTGACTCAGCGCTGCCTCGCACCCTTTCTATCCACTCGGACAACCGCACTAGCACTCTCAGTCCTACCACTAGCGGCTGATTTTCATTGTCTCTTATCTCTATTCGACCGGCCTCCCTCTCCCCCTTCAAAAATCAAAAAGGGGAGCAGCAGGGAGGCAACAGGGCAGGAATACATTATATCATACATCCCCGTGATTTCCCCCTCCCACCCCTCTACTGCCGCACCTGGAGTATCCCCCGCTGGTACTGCTTGTTGATGGTGCGCAGCTGTGTCAGCAGTGCCTGGACCTCTGACTCCGGGCAGGGGACTGCGTCAGCCACAGGGACCTGTATGGAGTACCGGTCTTTATAGTTCAGGGTTTAGTGTAAAGGGTTTAGGGTTAAGGGTTTAGGGTAAAGGGTTTAGGGTTAAGGGCTTCGGATTAATGCCAGTCTCAGGGACCTACATATGGTACAGGTCTTTAGGGTACAGGGTGAAGCCAGCCTCAGGCCCTGCAGGGAGTTAAGATGTTTAGGTGTTAGGGCTGATGGAGATTGGGACAAGGCATGCAGCAGCACCGCTGTCTGATAATACTTAAAGCTGTCTTCTAACTTTAAGAGCCAGGAGCTGCTACAGTGCTACACCTAACGTAAATTAGGGATGTGAGTGTGTGTGTGAGGGGGGGCGGGGGTATCTCCAGTGCCAATCTGAAGTTCCAAACCAGTAGGTTCAGGACACCTTAGCGTTATCTAGGGGAGGTATGAGCTAGCTTAGAGCGTTTGCCCTGAGTATCCGTGCTCTTCAAAATTCTGTTTAGCGGAGTCTTACCATGCAGAATCATAAGCAAAGAATCAAACAAACATACACCCAGAAATACATATCCAAGCAAGGGAAAACATGTCTACGACCCAAAGGAAAATATAACAAAATATTCAAGGCCCATCCATGACATCAAAAAGGCATAATACCGTCAAACCGGATAGGGTTTTAAATACCGCAGTTGAATTATCAAAATATCAAAATCACCTCGCTGGCAAAAAAGAAACTACTTCGCGCACGTGCTGGTGCAAATTTTAAAATAGTGAATCGCTGAATCGCGCAGCCAGTCCGAAAAAGTTGACCAAGGTCCGCACAGCGCTCTAGTCAGTTGCAAAATTGACTCCACGCAGCGCTTACAGCCTCTACGTGTAGTCAACTCAATCAAAAATCTAGTTTGATGCAGAACAATTTACGGTCAGCAATTGGGGGTCAGCAATCAGTAAATGGATGTCGAATCAATCAGTCGCGCGCTAGCGTGACTTGTTTTTAGTTGGTACCGGAAAACCAGGGGGGAACACTACTCCGCGCACTACCAACGTATATCTTTCGGTCCGTGACTGACCGGCCGCGCACCCCTGATGATAAGTATTACCGTATTCTATTGCGCATCAACTTCGCGCACCTCAAAAAATAATTAAATAATAGGAGAGTCAAACCTGGTCTACGGTACAAAGAGAAACTAAAGTAGGTTGCATGCTCTGCTCCTCTGTTTTGCTGTTCTTGACCCTTTCGGAAATGGCTTTTGGGCAAGTGCGCCAATACAAAAACGCAACAAAATGGGCAGCACACCCTGTAGATCACATGGGTTGGTTACAAATGCAACAAAATGTACAACACACCCAGTGCATGCTGTAGTACATAAAAATAAAATGCAGCCAAATGTACAACGCAGCCTGTACATGCCATAGTACCTCAACAGTAAAGTGTAACCAAATGTGCAACGCACCCTGTACGTGACGTAGTCTATCCGCAACGTGCCCGAGAGGGGTATGGTGTAGGTGCGCAGCCTGTGTAGACCCTCCACATCCAGACGCGTGCCATTAACCATACAGTTGCGCCAGTTGAGGAAGTACTTGTTTTGCCGCCAGCTGTTTTCAAGCACGGAGGCGTCCTGCGCGGACGGAGTCCACATTTCGTTTCCGTCAAGCAGGAAGCTTTGGAGGCGGTGGGCGGATGGGTCAAACAGAGGCTATTCAATGGAGAGGGCTTGGGGTTTTGGCACAGTGGTGCAGTCAGCCTAGGGTTGAGGGTTGAAGGGAGGCCCGGCTAAATCATTTACTGTTGTTGCATGGTAGCCTACCTTTTGCTTCAGCCGGACGGGTAGATTCCTTAATCTACGCCTCAGGGCGCATTCTTTATTGAAAAGGGCTTTGGGGCTTACCGTCGGCAGCAGTGCAACAAGCGCCGTCAGCGTCTGAAAAACTGAAAGGTCGGCATTACTTAAACCGTGCTTCACTCCTTGCGTCAATTCACGAAGGGAGGTATCATGCCATAAATTGTAAGTTTTCACCCAAGTTGTAAAACGGACGTTTACTTTTGGTCATTCAGAAGTAACGCACACGTACATTTTACAACTCGGCTTAATAATACTTGCAACTCACAATTTTTGCAGCACCATTCCCGAGGTCGATAGCTTGAGTTATGGAAGTGGTGGAACACTTGGGGAAGGTAGGGTACCGCTCTAACAGCACCCGCAGCCATCCCTGACAGCTGGCGTGGCAGATCTGGGGTGGCAGATAACTATAAATTCCAGATGTAGGGTGGCCAGATCTGGGTTGGCAGATAGAACAGGCAGACACCCCTGCACATAGCATTGACCTGCGGCCAGTTTAGCCTCCAACCTCCTCTACGCCCCCCCACCCTCACCTGCATCACCATACTCAGGCAGAGTAACCTGAGCATAACAGTGGAACCTGCGGCCAGTTTAGCCTCCAACCTCCTCTACGCCCCCCCACCCTCACCTGCATCACCATACTCAGGCAGAGTAACCTGAGCATAACAGTGGAACCTGCGCCCAGTAGAGCCTCCAACCTCCTCTACGCCCCCCCACCCTCACCTGCATCACCATACTCAGGCAGAGTAACCTGAGCATAACAGTGGAACCTGCGCCCAGTAGAGCCTCCAACCTCCTTGATGTCCCCCCACCCTCACCTGCATCACCATACTCAGGCAGAGTAACCTGCGCATAACAGTGGAACCTGCGGCCAGTAGAGCCTCCAACCTCCTTGATGTCCCCCCACCCTCACCTGCATCACCATACTCAGGCAGAGTAACCTGAGCATAACAGTGGAACCTGCGCCCAGTAGAGCCTCCAACCTCCTCTACGCCCCCCCACCCTCACCTGCATCACCATACTCAGGCAGAGTAACCTGAGCATAACAGTGGAACCTGCGGCCAGTTTAGCCTCCAACCTCCTTGATGTCCCCCCACCCTCACCTGCATCACCATACTCAGGCAGAGTAACCTGCGCATAACAGTGGAACCTGCGGCCAGTAGAGCCTCCAACCTCCTTGATGTCCCCCCACCCTCACCTGCATCACCATACTCAGGCAGAGTAACCTGAGCATAACAGTGGAACCTGCGCCCAGTAGAGCCTCCAACCTCCTTGATGTCCCCCCACCCTCACCTGCATCACCATACTCAGGCAGAGTAACCTGAGCATAACAGTGGAACCTGCGCCCAGTAGAGCCTCCAACCTCCTTGATGTCCCCCCACCCTCACCTACATCACCATACTCAGGCAGAGTAACCTGCGCATAACAGTGGAACCTGCGCCCAGTAGAGCCTCCAACCTCCTCTACGCCCCCCCACCCTCACCTGCATCACCATACTCAGGCAGAGTAACCTGAGCATAACAGTGGAACCTGCGCCCAGTAGAGCCTCCAACCTCCTCTACGCCCCCCCACCCTCACCTGCATCACCATACTCAGGCAGAGTAACCTGAGCATAACAGTGGAACCTGCGCCCAGTAGAGCCTCCAACGTCCTCTACGCCCCCCCACCCTCACCTGCATCACCATACTCAGGCAGAGTAACCTGCGCATAACAGTGGAACCTGCGGCCAGTAGAGCCTCCAACCTCCTTGATGTCCCCCCACCCTCACCTGCATCACCATACTCAGGCAGAGTAACCTGAGCATAACAGTGGAACCTGCGCCCAGTAGAGCCTCCAACCTCCTCTACGCCCCCCCACCCTCACCTGCATCACCATACTCAGGCAGAGTAACCTGCGCATAACAGTGGAACCTGCGGCCAGTAGAGCCTCCAACCTCCTTGATGTCCCCCCACCCTCACCTGCATCACCATACTCAGGCAGAGTAACCTGAGCATAACAGTGGAACCTGCGCCCAGTAGAGCCTCTAACCTCCTTGATGTCCCCCCACCCTCACCTGCATCACCATACTCAGGCAGAGTAACCTGAGCATAACAGTGGAACCTGCGGCCAGTTTAGCCTCCAACCTCCTCTACGCCCCCCCACCCTCACCTGCATCACCATACTCAGGCAGAGTAACCTGCGCATAACAGTGGAACCTGCGCCCAGTAGAGCCTCCAACCTCCTCTACGCCCCCCCACCCTCACCTGCATCACCATACTCAGGCAGAGTAACCTGAGCATAACAGTGGAACCTGCGGCCAGTTTAGCCTCCAACCTCCTTGATGTCCCCCCACCCTCACCTGCATCACCATACTCAGGCAGAGTAACCTGCGCATAACAGTGGAACCTGCGGCCAGTAGAGCCTCCAACCTCCTTGATGTCCCCCCACCCTCACCTGCATCACCATACTCAGGCAGAGTAACCTGAGCATAACAGTGGAACCTGCGCCCAGTAGAGCCTCCAACCTCCTTGATGTCCCCCCACCCTCACCTGCATCACCATACTCAGGCAGAGTAACCTGCGCATAACAGTGGAACCTGCGCCCAGTAGAGCCTCCAACCTCCTTGATGTCCCCCCACCCTCACCTACATCACCATACTCAGGCAGAGTAACCTGCGC
The DNA here is from genome assembly GCA_037349105.1 of Limnomonas spitsbergensis. Lineage (NCBI taxonomy): Eukaryota > Viridiplantae > Chlorophyta > Chlorophyceae > Chlamydomonadales > Limnomonas > Limnomonas spitsbergensis. The sequence goes on from JAYJMM010000120.1 coordinate 6,709,783, forward strand.
ATAACAGTGGAACCTGCGCCCAGTAGAGCCTCCAACCTCCTCTACGCCCCCCCACCCTCACCTGCATCACCATACTCAGGCAGAGTAACCTGAGCATAACAGTGGAACCTGCGGCCAGTTTAGCCTCCAACCTCCTTGATGTCCCCCCACCCTCACCTGCATCACCATACTCAGGCAGAGTAACCTGCGCATAACAGTGGAACCTGCGGCCAGTAGAGCCTCCAACCTCCTTGATGTCCCCCCACCCTCACCTGCATCACCATACTCAGGCAGAGTAACCTGAGCATAACAGTGGAACCTGCGCCCAGTAGAGCCTCCAACCTCCTTGATGTCCCCCCACCCTCACCTGCATCACCATACTCAGGCAGAGTAACCTGAGCATAACAGTGGAACCTGCGCCCAGTAGAGCCTCCAACCTCCTTGATGTCCCCCCACCCTCACCTACATCACCATACTCAGGCAGAGTAACCTGCGCATAACAGTGGAACCTGCGCCCAGTAGAGCCTCCAACCTCCTCTACGCCCCCCCACCCTCACCTGCATCACCATACTCAGGCAGAGTAACCTGAGCATAACAGTGGAACCTGCGCCCAGTAGAGCCTCCAACCTCCTCTACGCCCCCCCACCCTCACCTGCATCACCATACTCAGGCAGAGTAACCTGAGCATAACAGTGGAACCTGCGCCCAGTAGAGCCTCCAACGTCCTCTACGCCCCCCCACCCTCACCTGCATCACCATACTCAGGCAGAGTAACCTGCGCATAACAGTGGAACCTGCGGCCAGTAGAGCCTCCAACCTCCTTGATGTCCCCCCACCCTCACCTGCATCACCATACTCAGGCAGAGTAACCTGCGCATAACAGTGGAACCTGCGGCCAGTAGAGCCTCCAACCTCCTTGATGTCCCCCCACCCTCACCTGCATCACCATACTCAGGCAGAGTAACCTGCGCATAACAGTGGAACCTGCGCCCAGTAGAGCCTCCAACCTCCTCTACGCCCCCCCACCCTCACCTGCATCACCATACTCAGGCAGAGTAACCTGAGCATAACAGTGGAACCTGCGCCCAGTAGAGCCTCCAACCTCCTCTACGCCCCCCCACCCTCACCTGCATCACCATACTCAGGCAGAGTAACCTGAGCATAACAGTGGAACCTGCGCCCAGTAGAGCCTCCAACGTCCTCTACGCCCCCCCACCCTCACCTGCATCACCATACTCAGGCAGAGTAACCTGCGCATAACAGTGGAACCTGCGGCCAGTAGAGCCTCCAACCTCCTTGATGTCCCCCCACCCTCACCTGCATCACCATACTCAGGCAGAGTAACCTGAGCATAACAGTGGAACCTGCGCCCAGTAGAGCCTCCAACCTCCTCTACGCCCCCCCACCCTCACCTGCATCACCATACTCAGGCAGAGTAACCTGCGCATAACAGTGGAACCTGCGGCCAGTAGAGCCTCCAACCTCCTTGATGTCCCCCCACCCTCACCTGCATCACCATACTCAGGCAGAGTAACCTGAGCATAACAGTGGAACCTGCGCCCAGTAGAGCCTCTAACCTCCTTGATGTCCCCCCACCCTCACCTGCATCACCATACTCAGGCAGAGTAACCTGAGCATAACAGTGGAACCTGCGGCCAGTTTAGCCTCCAACCTCCTCTACGCCCCCCCACCCTCACCTGCATCACCATACTCAGGCAGAGTAACCTGCGCATAACAGTGGAACCTGCGCCCAGTAGAGCCTCCAACCTCCTCTACGCCCCCCCACCCTCACCTGCATCACCATACTCAGGCAGAGTAACCTGAGCATAACAGTGGAACCTGCGGCCAGTTTAGCCTCCAACCTCCTTGATGTCCCCCCACCCTCACCTGCATCACCATACTCAGGCAGAGTAACCTGCGCATAACAGTGGAACCTGCGGCCAGTAGAGCCTCCAACCTCCTTGATGTCCCCCCACCCTCACCTGCATCACCATACTCAGGCAGAGTAACCTGAGCATAACAGTGGAACCTGCGCCCAGTAGAGCCTCCAACCTCCTTGATGTCCCCCCACCCTCACCTGCATCACCATACTCAGGCAGAGTAACCTGAGCATAACAGTGGAACCTGCGCCCAGTAGAGCCTCCAACCTCCTTGATGTCCCCCCACCCTCACCTACATCACCATACTCAGGCAGAGTAACCTGCGCATAACAGTGGAACCTGCGCCCAGTAGAGCCTCCAACCTCCTCTACGCCCCCCCACCCTCACCTGCATCACCATACTCAGGCAGAGTAACCTGAGCATAACAGTGGAACCTGCGCCCAGTAGAGCCTCCAACCTCCTTGATGTCCCCCCACCCTCACCTGCATCACCATACTCAGGCAGAGTAACCTGCGCATAACAGTGGAACCTGCGCCCAGTAGAGCCTCCAACCTCCTCTACGCCCCCCCACCCTCACCTGCATCACCATACTCAGGCAGAGTAACCTGAGCATAACAGTGGAACCTGCGCCCAGTAGAGCCTCCAACCTCCTTGATGTCCCCCCACCCTCACCTACATCACCATACTCAGGCAGAGTAACCTGCGCATAACAGTGGAACCTGCGCCCAGTAGAGCCTCCAACCTCCTCTACGCCCCCCCACCCTCACCTGCATCACCATACTCAGGCAGAGTAACCTGAGCATAACAGTGGAACCTGCGCCCAGTAGAGCCTCCAACCTCCTTGATGTCCCCCCACCCTCACCTGCATCACCATACTCAGGCAGAGTAACCTGCGCATAACAGTGGAACCTGCGCCCAGTAGAGCCTCCAACCTCCTCTACGCCCCCCCACCCTCACCTGCATCACCATACTCAGGCAGAGTAACCTGAGCATAACAGTGGAACCTGCGCCCAGTAGAGCCTCCAACCTCCTTGATGTCCCCCCACCCTCACCTGCATCACCATACTCAGGCAGAGTAACCTGAGCATAACAGTGGAACCTGCGCCCAGTAGAGCCTCCAACCTCCTCTACGCCCCCCCACCCTCACCTGCATCACCATACTCAGGCAGAGTAACCTGAGCATAACAGTGGAACCTGCGCCCAGTAGAGCCTCCAACCTCCTCTACGCCCCCCCACCCTCACCTGCATCACCATACTCAGGCAGAGTAACCTGAGCATAACAGTGGAACCTGCGCCCAGTAGAGCCTCCAACCTCCTTGATGTCCCCCCACCCTCACCTGCATCACCATACTCAGGCAGAGTAACCTGAGCATAACAGTGGAACCTGCGCCCAGTAGAGCCTCCAACCTCCTCTACGCCCCCCCACCCTCACCTGCATCACCATACTCAGGCAGAGTAACCTGCGCATAACAGTGGAACCTGCGGCCAGTAGAGCCTCCAACCTCCTTGATGTCCCCCCACCCTCACCTGCATCACCATACTCAGGCAGAGTAACCTGAGCATAACAGTGGAACCTGCGCCCAGTAGAGCCTCTAACCTCCTTGATGTCCCCCCACCCTCACCTGCATCACCATACTCAGGCAGAGTAACCTGAGCATAACAGTGGAACCTGCGGCCAGTTTAGCCTCCAACCTCCTCTACGCCCCCCCACCCTCACCTGCATCACCATACTCAGGCAGAGTAACCTGCGCATAACAGTGGAACCTGCGCCCAGTAGAGCCTCCAACCTCCTTGATGTCCCCCCACCCTCACCTGCATCACCATACTCAGGCAGAGTAACCTGAGCATAACAGTGGAACCTGCGCCCAGTAGAGCCTCCAACCTCCTTGATGTCCCCCCACCCTCACCTGCATCACCATACTCAGGCAGAGTAACCTGCGCATAACAGTGGAACCTGCGCCCAGTAGAGCCTCCAACCTCCTTGATGTCCCCCCACCCTCACCTACATCACCATACTCAGGCAGAGTAACCTGCGCATAACAGTGGAACCTGCGCCCAGTAGAGCCTCCAACCTCCTCTACGCCCCCCCACCCTCACCTGCATCACCATACTCAGGCAGAGTAACCTGAGCATAACAGTGGAACCTGCGCCCAGTAGAGCCTCCAACCTCCTTGATGTCCCCCCACCCTCACCTGCATCACCATACTCAGGCAGAGTAACCTGAGCATAACAGTGGAACCTGCGCCCAGTAGAGCCTCCAACCTCCTCTACGCCCCCCACCCTCACCTGCATCACCATACTCAGGCAGAGTAACCTGCGCATAACAGTGGAACCTGCGCCCAGTAGAGCCTCCAACCTCCTTGATGTCCCCCCACCCTCACCTGCATCACCATACTCAGGCAGAGTAACCTGAGCATAACAGTGGAACCTGCGCCCAGTAGAGCCTCCAACCTCCTTGATGTCCCCCCACCCTCACCTGCATCACCATACTCAGGCAGAGTAACCTGAGCATAACAGTGGAACCTGCGCCCAGTAGAGCCTCCAACCTCCTCTACGCCCCCCCACCCTCACCTGCATCACCATACTCAGGCAGAGTAACCTGAGCATAACAGTGGAACCTGCGCCCAGTAGAGCCTCCAACCTCCTCTACGCCCCCCCACCCTCACCTGCATCACCATACTCAGGCAGAGTAACCTGAGCATAACTAGTGGAACCTGCGGCCAGTTAGAGCCTCCAACCTCCTTGATGTCCCCCCACCCTCACCTGCATCACCATACTCAGGCAGAGTAACCTGAGCATAACAGTGGAACCTGCGCCCAGTAGAGCCTCCAACCTCCTCTACGCCCCCCCACCCTCACCTGCATCACCATACTCAGGCAGAGTAACCTGAGCATAACAGTGGAACCTGCGCCCAGTAGAGCCTCCAACCTCCTCTACGCCCCCCCACCCTCACCTGCATCACCATACTCAGGCAGAGTAACCTGAGCATAACAGTGGAACCTGCAGCCCAGTAGAGCCTCCAACCTCCTCTACGCCCCCCCACCCTCACCTGCATCACCATACTCAGGCAGAGTAACCTGAGCATAACAGTGGAACCTGCGCCCAGTAGAGCCTCCAACCTCCTCTGACGTCCCCCCCACCCTCACCTGCATCACCATACTCAGGCAGAGTAACCTGCGCATAACAGTGGAACCTGCGGCCAGTAGAGCCTCCAACCTCCTTGATGTCCCCCCACCCTCACCTGCATCACCATACTCAGGCAGAGTAACCTGAGCATAACAGTGGAACCTGCGCCCAGTAGAGCCTCCAACCTCCTTGATGTCCCCCCACCCTCACCTGCATCACCATACTCAGGCAGAGTAACCTGAGCATAACAGTGGAACCTGCGGCCAGTTTAGCCTCCAACCTCCTCTACGCCCCCCCACCCTCACCTGCATCACCATACTCAGGCAGAGTAACCTGCGCATAACAGTGGAACCTGCGCCCAGTAGAGCCTCCAACCTCCTTGATGTCCCCCCACCCTCACCTGCATCACCATACTCAGGCAGAGTAACCTGAGCATAACAGTGGAACCTGCGCCCAGTAGAGCCTCCAACCTCCTTGATGTCCCCCCACCCTCACCTGCATCACCATACTCAGGCAGAGTAACCTGCGCATAACAGTGGAACCCTGCGCCCAGTAGAGCCTCCAACCTCCTTGATGTCCCCCCACCCTCACCTGCATCACCATACTCAGGCAGAGTAACCTGAGCATAACAGTGGAACCTGCGCCCAGTAGAGCCTCCAACCTCCTCTACGCCCCCCCACCCTCACCTGCATCACCATACTCAGGCAGAGTAACCTGAGCATAACAGTGGAACCTGCGGCCAGTTAGCCTCCAACCTCCTTGATGTCCCCCCACCCTCACCTGCATCACCATACTCAGGCAGAGTAACCTGAGCATAACAGTGGAACCTGCGGCCAGTAGAGCCTCCAACCTCCTTGATGTCCCCCCACCCTCACCTGCATCACCATACTCAGGCAGAGTAACCTGAGCATAACAGTGGAACCTGCGCCCAGTAGAGCCTCCAACCTCCTTGATGCCCCCCCACCCTCACCTGCATCACCATACTCAGGCAGAGTAACCTGAGCATAACAGTGGAACCTGCGCCCAGTAGAGCCTCCAACCTCCTTGATGTCCCCCCACCCTCACCTACATCACCATACTCAGGCAGAGTAACCTGCGCATAACAGTGGAACCTGCGCCCAGTAGAGCCTCCAACCTCCTCTACGCCCCCCCACCCTCACCTGCATCACCATACTCAGGCAGAGTAACCTGAGCATAACAGTGGAACCTGCGCCCAGTAGAGCCTCCAACCTCCTCTACGCCCCCCCACCCTCACCTGCATCACCATACTCAGGCAGAGTAACCTGAGCATAACAGTGGAACCTGCGGCCAGTAGAGCCTCCAACCTCCTTGATGTCCCCCCACCCTCACCTGCATCACCATACTCAGGCAGAGTAACCTGAGCATAACAGTGGAACCTGCGCCCAGTAGAGCCTCTAACCTCCTTGATGTCCCCCCACCCTCACCTGCATCACCATACTCAGGCAGAGTAACCTGCGCATAACAGTGGAACCTGCGCCCAGTAGAGCCTCCAACCTCCTCTACGCCCCCCCACCCTCACCTGCATCACCATACTCAGGCAGAGTAACCTGCGCATAACAGTGGAACCTGCGCCCAGTAGAGCCTCCAACCTCCTCTACGCCCCCCCACCCTCACCTGCATCACCATACTCAGGCAGAGTAACCTGAGCATAACAGTGGAACCTGCGGCCAGTTTAGCCTCCAACCTCCTTGATGTCCCCCCACCCTCACCTGCATCACCATACTCAGGCAGAGTAACCTGCGCATAACAGTGGAACCTGCGGCCAGTAGAGCCTCCAACCTCCTTGATGTCCCCCCACCCTCACCTGCATCACCATACTCAGGCAGAGTAACCTGAGCATAACAGTGGAACCTGCGCCCAGTAGAGCCTCCAACCTCCTTGATGTCCCCCCCACCCTCACCTGCATCACCATACTCAGGCAGAGTAACCTGAGCATAACAGTGGAACCTGCGCCCAGTAGAGCCTCCAACCTCCTTGATGTCCCCCCACCCTCACCTACATCACCATACTCAGGCAGAGTAACCTGCGCATAACAGTGGAACCTGCGCCCAGTAGAGCCTCCAACCTCCTCTGATGGCCCCCCACCCTCACCTGCATCACCATACTCAGGCAGAGTAACCTGAGCATAACAGTGGAACCTGCGCCCAGTAGAGCCTCCAACCTCCTTGATGTCCCCCCACCCTCACCTGCATCACCATACTCAGGCAGAGTAACCTGAGCATAACAGTGGAACCTGCGCCCAGTAGAGCCTCCAACCTCCTCTGACTGTCCCCCCCACCCTCACCTGCATCACCATACTCAGGCAGAGTAACCTGAGCATAACAGTGGAACCTGCGCCCAGTAGAGCCTCCAACCTCCTCTGACGTCCCCCCCACCCTCACCTGCATCACCATACTCAGGCAGAGTAACCTGAGCATAACAGTGGAACCCTGCGCCCCAGTAGAGCCTCCAACCTCCTCTACGCCCCCCCACCCTCACCTGCATCACCATACTCAGGCAGAGTAACCTGAGCATACAGTGGAACCTGCGGCCCAGTAGAGCCTCCAACCTCCTTGATGTCCCCCCACCCTCACCTGCATCACCATACTCAGGCAGAGTAACCTGAGCATAACAGTGGAACCTGCGCCCAGTAGAGCCTCCAACCTCCTTGATGTCCCCCCACCCTCACCTGCATCACCATACTCAGGCAGAGTAACCTGAGCATAACAGTGGAACCTGCGCCCAGTAGAGCCTCCAACCTCCTCTACTGCCCCCCCACCCTCACCTGCATCACCATACTCAGGCAGAGTAACCTGAGCATAACAGTGGAACCTGCGCCCAGTAGAGCCTCCAACCTCCTTGATGTCCCCCCACCCTCACCTGCATCACCATACTCAGGCAGAGTAACCTGAGCATAACAGTGGAACCTGCGCCCAGTAGAGCCTCCAACCTCCTTGATGTCCCCCCACCCTCACCTGCATCACCATACTCAGGCAGAGTAACCTGAGCATAACAGTGGAACCTGCGCCCAGTAGAGCCTCCAACCTCCTCTGATGTCCCCCCACCCTCACCTGCATCACCATACTCAGGCAGAGTAACCTGAGCATAACAGTGGAACCTGCGCCCAGTAGAGCCTCCAACCTCCTTGATGTCCCCCCACCCTCACCTGCATCACCATACTCAGGCAGAGTAACCTGAGCATAACAGTGGAACCTGCGGCCCAGTAGAGCCTCCAACTCCTCTGATGTCCCCCCACCCTCACCTGCATCACCATACTCAGGCAGAGTAACCTGCGCATAACAGTGGAACCTGCGGCCCAGTAGAGCCTCCAACCTCCTTGATGTCCCCCCACCCTCACCTGCATCACCATACTCAGGCAGAGTAACCTGAGCATAACAGTGGAACCTGCGCCCAGTAGAGCCTCCAACCTCCTCTACGCCCCCCCACCTCACCTGCATCACCATACTCAAGGCAGAGTAACCTGAGCATAACAGTGGAACCTGCGGCCAGTTAGAGCCTCCAACCTCCTTGATGTCCCCCCACCCTCACCTGCATCACCATACTCAGGCAGAGTAACCTGAGCATAACAGTGGAACCTGCGCCCAGTAGAGCCTCCAACCTCCTTGATGTCCCCCCACCCTCACCTGCATCACCATCTCAGGCAGAGTAACCTGAGCATAACAGTGGAACCTGCGCCAGTAGAGCCTCCAACCTCCTTGATGTCCCCCCACCCTCACCTGCATCACCATACTCAGGCAGAGTAACCTGAGCATAACAGTGGAACCTGCGCCCAGTAGAGCCTCCAACCTCCTTGATGTCCCCCCACCCTCACCTACATCACCATACTCAGGCAGAGTAACCTGCGCATAACAGTGGAACCTGCGCCCAGTAGAGCCTCCAACCTCCTCTACGCCCCCCCACCCTCACCTGCATCACCATACTCAGGCAGAGTAACCTGAGCATAACAGTGGAACCTGCGGCCAGTAGAGCCTCCAACCTCCTTGATGTCCCCCCACCCTCACCTGCATCACCATACTCAGGCAGAGTAACCTGAGCATAACAGTGGAACCTGCGCCCAGTAGAGCCTCCAACCTCCTCTACGCCCCCCTACCCTCACCTGCATCACCATACTCAGGCAGAGTAACCTGAGCATAACAGTGGAACCTGCGCCCAGTAGAGCCTCCAACCTCCTTGATGTCCCCCCACCCTCACCTGCATCACCATACTCAGGCAGAGTAACCTGAGCATAACAGTGGAACCTGCGCCCAGTAGAGCCTCCAACCTCCTTGATGTCCCCCCACCCTCACCTGCATCACCATACTCAGGCAGAGTAACCTGAGCATAACAGTGGAACCTGCGCCCAGTAGAGCCTCCAACCTCCTCTACGCCCCCCCACCCTCACCTGCATCACCATACTCAGGCAGAGTAACCTGAGCATAACAGTGGAACCTGCGCCCAGTAGAGCCTCCAACCTCCTCTACGCCCCCCCACCCTCACCTGCATCACCATACTCAGGCAGAGTAACCTGAGCATATTAGTGGAACCTGCGGCCAGTTTAGCCTCCAACCTCCTTGATGTCCCCCCACCCTCACCTGCATCACCATACTCAGGCAGAGTAACCTGAGCATAACAGTGGAACCTGCGCCCAGTAGAGCCTCCAACCTCCTCTACGCCCCCCCACCCTCACCTGCATCACCATACTCAGGCAGAGTAACCTGAGCATAACAGTGGAACCTGCGCCCAGTAGAGCCTCCAACCTCCTTGATGTCCCCCCACCCTCACCTGCATCACCATACTCAGGCAGAGTAACCTGAGCATAACAGTGGAACCTGCGGCCAGTTTAGCCTCCAACCTCCTCTACGCCCCCCCACCCTCACCTGCATCACCATACTCAGGCAGAGTAACCTGCGCATAACAGTGGAACCTGCGGCCAGTTTAGCCTCCAACCTCCTCTATGCCCCCCTACCCTCACCTGCATCACCATACTCAGGCAGAGTAACCTGAGCATAACAGTGGAACCTGCGCCCAGTTTAGCCTCCAACCTCCTCTACGCCCCCCCACCCTCACCTGCATCACCATACTCAGGCAGAGTAACCTGCGCATAACAGTGGAACCTGCGGCCAGTTTAGCCTCCAACCTCCTCTATGCCCCCCTACCCTCACCTGCATCACCATACTCAGGCAGAGTAACCTGAGCATAACAGTGGAACCTGCGGCCAGTTTAGCCTCCAACCTCCTCTATGCCCCCCTACCCTCACCTGCATCACCATACTCAGGCAGAGTAACCTGAGCATAACAGTGGAACCTGCGGCCAGTTTAGCCTCCAACCTCCTCTACGCCCCCCCACCCTCACCTGCATCACCATACTCAGGCAGAGTAACCTGAGCATAACAGTGGAACCTGCGGCCAGTTTAGCCTCCAACCTCCTCTACGCCCCCCCACCCTCACCTGCATCACCATACTCAGGCAGAGTAACCTGCGCATAACAGTGGAACCTGCGGCCAGTTTAGCCTCCAACGTCCTCTACGCCCCCCCACCCTCACCTGCATCACCATACTCAGGCAGAGTAACCTGCGCATAACAGTGGAACCTGCGCCCAGTAGAGCCTCCAACCTCCTTGATGTCCCCCCACCCTCACCTGCATCACCATACTCAGGCAGAGTAACCTGAGCATAACAGTGGAACCTGCGCCCAGTAGAGCCTCCAACCTCCTCTACGCCCCCCCACCCTCACCTGCATCACCATACTCAGGCAGAGTAACCTGAGCATAACAGTGGAACCTGCGCCCAGTAGAGCCTCCAACCTCCTTGATGTCCCCCCACCCTCACCCTCACCTGCATCACCATACTCAGGCAGAGTAACTTGAGCATAACAGTGGAACCTGCGCCCAGTAGAGCCTCCAACCTCCTTGATGTCCCCCCACCCTCACCTGCATCACCATACTCAGGCAGAGTAACCTGAGCATAACAGTGGAACCTGCGCCCAGTAGAGCCTCCAACCTCCTTGATGTCCCCCCACTCTCACCTGCATCACCATACTCAGGCAGAGTAACCTGAGCATAACAGTGGAACCTGCGCCCAGTAGAGCCTCCAACCTCCTCTACGCCCCCCCACCCTCACCTGCATCACCATACTCAGGCAGAGTAACCTGAGCATAACAGTGGAACCTGCGCCCAGTAGAGCCTCCAACCTCCTTGATGTCCCCCCACCCTCACCTGCATCACCATACTCAGGCAGAGTAACCTGAGCATAACAGTGGAACCTGCGCCCAGTAGAGCCTCCAACCTCCTTGATGTCCCCCCACCCTCACCTGCATCACCATACTCAGGCAGAGTAACCTGAGCATAACAGTGGAACCTGCGCCCAGTAGAGCCTCCAACCTCCTCTACGCCCCCCCACCCTCACCTGCATCACCATACTCAGGCAGAGTAACCTGAGCATAACAGTGGAACCTGCGCCCAGTAGAGCCTCCAACCTCCTTGATGTCCCCCCACCCTCACCCTCACCTGCATCACCATACTCAGGCAGAGTAACCTGAGCATAACAGTGGAACCTGCGCCCAGTAGAGCCTCCAACCTCCTTGATGTCCCCCCACCCTCACCTGAATCACCATACTCAGGCAGAGTAACCTGAGCATAACAGTGGAACCTGCGCCCAGTAGAGCCTCCAACCTCCTTGATGTCCCCCCACTCTCACCTGCATCACCATACTCAGGCAGAGTAACCTGCGCATAACAGTGGAACCTGCGCCCAGTAGAGCCTCCAACCTCCTTGATGTCCCCCCATCCACACCCACACTTGCATCACCATAGTCAGGCCAAGTTGACCCGATGCATCCATTGTGATGATGGCGAGCCCCTGTCCATCTGCAGCCTCATGGCCACGTAGGGGGGGAACAGCATGCAGGACGCAGGGTCCAGTAGTCAGCCAGCCACCAGCCAGCCAGCCAGCATTATTTATGGATTTGCACCCCAACCTGTAGCCCCCCAGCTTCATTGATGGATTCATACCCCACCTGCAGCCGCATGGCCAGGAAGCGGTCGATGCTGCGGCTGAGGTTGAGCATGAAGCGTCCAGAGGGGTTGTCGATGTCAAAGGCAGCGAGCTCTCCTAGCCGCGCCATCAGGAGTTCTGCCTGTTAGGGTTTAGGGGGTCAGGGTTTAGGGTTTAGGGCGTAGGTTGTAGGCCATAGGATATATGATAAGAGTCGAGGAGAGAGATGTGAGAAGGGAGGGGAGGGGAGGGTAAAGGGTGACAGGCTAGGGGGTGAACAGTGGAAAAGTGTTCACCCTGAAAGAGGACAAAGTTCAGACTTCAGAGGGGGGGAAGGGGGATGGGGGGAGGAGGTATGATATGGATCCAAGAGGGGGGCGTCTCCTGGGGGAAGCCCCTGCTGGGGCCTGTCTTGAGGTGTCACCGGGTTCAACAAATAATCGTAAAACCCCTGCAAAGCCCAGGGATTGACTGTCAACAGGAGTGACAGACCCCTCAACTGAGATGTTTACTTTGGTTACCGGTTGTGGACAAATCTATTAACCAGTACACAAATAAACAATCACTGGCACGTTCATTGCACGCTTTCTCTCTTTATGCATGATTTTCTCATCCCCCTCTCGGACTGTACATCGTTTTACACTTCCCCCCCCCCCCTTATTTTCTCCAACTTCAAATTCGAATTGAAAAACGCCTCGCCTGAGATGCGGGCAGCACAGGCAGCGCCTCCAGCCAGAAATCCAGGGGTTGTACGCAACGTGCATACAACATCACCCCGGCTCGCAACCGCTCACTAGTGGCCATGTCCAGGTCGAAAAGCTCAATCAGCTGTGCGGGGAGGAGGGTTAGGAGGAGGGTTGAGAGGTAAAGAAATGTGAAAATGTCCAGGTCGAAAAGCTCAATCAGCTGCGCAGGGAGGTTGTAAGAGGGGGGGACATGCCAGGTTGATAAGCTCAATCAGCTGCGCAGGAGGAGGGGTGAGAGGAGGGGATGTGTCCAGGTCAAAGACCTCGATCAATTGCGTGGGGAGGAGGGTTTAGGGTTTAGGACATATCCAACGTTGAAAACCTCAATTGACTGCACGGGGAGGAGTGGTGAGAGTCTGGGGAGGAGCGGAACAGAGCAGGGCACAAGCTTAACATCAATTGCAAGTGACGCCTCGATAAACTGATTATCATGGCAGGAAGCGAAAGATTACGTGTGCCAGATATTGACATACCGGTACACAAAAGTCACAAATGGCCAGCAGTACCACAGATGCCCACAGCCCCCGGGCCTTCCAACACGACCTCAGCGCTGCAGAAGTGCGCTCAGATGGCTGCCACCTCTGACAGGTCCTGGTATGTTGTAACTTTGTCCTCATAGATCTGGTCTCACCCTTACACCACAGATCTGGTCACGCCCCTGCACCACAGATCTCGTCTCGTCTCTATATCACAGATCTGGTCACGCCCCTGCACCACAGATCTGGTCTTGTCTCTATATCACAGATCTGGTCACGCCCCTGCACCACAGATCTGGTCTTGTCTCTATATCACAGATCTGGTCCTGCCTTTATCCCTATCCCTGTTTCCCACACATCTGGTCCCGCCCCTAACCCTGTCCCCGGCATTGGCTGCCCCGCTCCTCAACTCCTGAGCCCCACACCACACGCGCCTCACCTTGAGCGCCTGCTCCCAGTTGAAGTAGAAGTGTGAACACGCCACCGTGATGACACTCAGCTTCCACAGCTGGGCGCACCCCTTGTCGCCCAAGGTGGCCACCATCCAGTCAATCACCATGTCGGTGATGGGGGCGGGCTCCACAGTCAGCAGCACGGAGGGGGCCAGGACCGTGAACTTGACCACACCCTGGGAGACGGAGGGAGGGAGGTTGAAAGGAGGGAGAGGGACAATGTTTATTTTACCGGCTAAGAAGCCACCTTTGCCATGCCGCCCCTGGTAGACGGAGGAAGGGAGAAAGAGAGGGAGAGGGAGAGGAAAGGGAGAGGGAGAGGGAGAGGGAGAGAGGGAGAGAGGGAGAGAGGGAGAGAGGGAGAGAGGGAGAGAGGGAGAGAGGGAGAGAGGGAGAGAGGGAGAGAGGGAGAGAGGGAGAGAGGGAGAGAGGGAGAGAGGGAGAGAGGGAGAGAGGGAGAGAGGGAGAGAGGGAGAGAGGGAGAGAGGGAGAGAGGGAGAGAGGGAGAGAGGGAGAGAGGGAGAGAGGGAGAGAGGGAGAGAGGGAGAGAGGGAGAGAGGGAGAGAGGGAGAGAGGGAGAGAGGGAGAGAGGGAGAGAGGGAGAGAGGGAGAGAGGGAGAGAGGGAGAGAGGGAGAGAGGGAGAGAGGGAGAGAGGGAGAGAGGGAGAGAGGGAGAGAGGGAGAGAGGGAGAGAGGGAGAGAGGGAGAGAGGGAGAGAGGGAGAGAGGGAGAGAGGGAGAGAGGGAGAGAGGGAGAGAGGGAGAGAGGGAGAGAGGGAGAGAGGGAGAGAGGGAGAGAGGGAGAGAGGGAGAGAGGGAGAGAGGGAGAGAGGGAGAGAGGGAGAGAGGGAGACAGGGAGAGAGGGAGAGAGGGAGAGAGGGAGAGAGGGAGAGAGGGAGAGAGGGAGAGAGGGAGAGAGGGAGAGAGGGAGAGAGGGAGAGAGGGAGAGAGGGAGAGAGGGAGAGAGGGAGAGAGGGAGAGAGGGAGAGAGGGAGAGAGGGAGAGAGGGAGAGAGGGAGAGAGGGAGAGAGGGAGAGAGGGAGAGAGGGAGAGAGGGAGAGAGCGAGAGAGGGAGAGAGGGAGAGAGGGAGAGAGCGAGAGAGGGAGAGAGGGAGAGAGGGAGAGAGGGAGAGAGGGAGAGAGGGAGAGAGGGAGAGAGGGACAGAGGGACAGAGCGAGAGAGCGAGAGAGCGAGAGAGCGAGAGAGCGAGAGAGCGAGAGAGGGAGAGAGGGAGAGAGGGAGAGAGGGAGAGAGGGAGAGAGGGAGAGAGGGAGAGAGGGAGAGAGGGAGAGAGGGAGAGAGGGAGAGAGGGAGAGAGGGAGAGAGGGAGAGAGCGAGAGAGGGAGAGAGGGAGAGAGGGAGAGAGGGAGAGAGGGAGAGAGGGAGAGAGGGAGAGAGGGAGAGAGGGAGAGAGGGAGAGAGGGAGAGAGGGAGAGAGGGAGAGAGGGAGAGAGCGAGAGAGCGAGAGAGGGAGAGAGGGAGAGAGGGAGGGAGGGAGAGAGGGAGAGAGGGAGAGAGAGGGAGAGAGGGAGAGAGGGAGAGAGGGAGAGAGGGAGAGAGGGAGAGAGGGAGAGAGGGAGAGAGGGAGAGAGGGAGAGAGGGAGAGAGGGAGAGAGGGAGAGAGGGAGAGAGGGAGAGAGGGAGAGAGGGAGAGAGGGAGAGAGGGAGAGAGGGAGAGAGGGAGAGAGGGAGAGAGGGAGAGAGCGAGAGAGCGAGAGAGCGAGAGAGGGAGAGAGGGAAGGACAGGAAACAATTGCGTCATTCATGAACGAGGCTCTGAAGCCGGGAGCACCGTGAGGGCACGGATGGTGAACTTGGCTATGTCCCAGGACAGAGGAGGGGTGGGGGGGGGGGCGTTGTCGTATTTATGGAGGCTCAGTCAGAAGCGCTAGGCATGCCTGGATGGTGCACTCGACCCTGCCGTGGGAGAGCAGTGCTTTTTGTTTTTCGGCCACAAGTCCACCCTCAGGAGGTCGCCGCTCGGCCGCCCAAGGCCCAATTGGGACCAAACTTAAACCAGCCTACGCCTGGTGGCCCAAGCAGCATGGCTAGCCGCAAATGGGGTCACCGGCCAGAGGCCAGTGTGTAGCTGACATGTAGCCGAGTAACACAGATAGAAGCACTGTGGGAGAGCGCAGGGAGGGAAAACGACCGTGCTGCAAATATATCAATAAATAAATCATAGGTCCCGGGAGAGGGGAGGGTGAGAAGGTGGTTTGGATTGTGTGTGTGCTGAGCTGTATTCTAGTCCTTCCTATCCCACCTCGACGCCCAATACTCCTTGACAAATAGGAAACATGGGATCATCCTGGGAAGACGTTAAGATTTCCAGAGACGAAATTGGCCCCACTTAAAAAGTCCCATACCACATGCATGCCTGGCCCCGTGCCCCAGCGCACCCTAACCCCTACACCCTAGCTCCCTGACCCCTACTAGGGTTTAGGATTTAGGGTTTAGGGTTTAGCCACAGCCCCCCCCACACCTGATCTAGGTCAAACACGGAGCTGAGTTTCTTCATCCTTTGCTGCCGATCGTTGATGGAGATTTCCTTAATGGTCATGGACACATCAGGCAGCTGCAGAGGGCAAAGAATTGAAAGGACGGGAAGATGCTGAGGGTAGGGATGAAGGGGGGCAGGTGCAGAAGGCAGGAATGTGAGGGGGGGGGGGCAGTGGTACAAGTAAGGAGGGAAGGAAGGAAGAAAGGTAGTGGGGGGGGGGGGTAGTGGTATAAGGAAGTAAGGAAGGAGGAAGGAAGGAAGGAAGGAAGGGGGGGGGGGGCTGCATATGGGAGGAACAGATGGGGGTAGAGCAGGGATGACTAGAGGTTGAGATAAGTACTGCAAAGAAATGCAGAACATGAGCATGTGACCCTTGGGACATTCATAAACAGTGTTATTTCTTGTGTTGGAAATGCACTAACCAGGCCATGTGCGTTTGCTTGTTGCAGCCGCGTGTTGAGATCCATGAGGTGTCGCACCACTAGCCATGAAGCAGGGTGGGACATGTTGAGCACGTACTTACCTGGGAGAAAGTATGGGAGAGGAGAAAGAGGGGGGAGGGGGGGTTCAGCAAACCAGGTTATGCATGCAGTGTCCAGTACAAGCAAAGGATGGGGAGAAGAAGGAGAGGCTGAGGAGAAGAGGAGAGGAGAGGAGGAGAGGCTGAGGAGGAGAGGAGAGGAGAAGGAGAGGAAAAAGAGAGGAGGGGAGGCTGAGGAGGAGGGGAGAGGAGGACGAGAGGAGGACGAGAAGAAGGGGAGATAGAGGAGAGGAGGACAAGAGGACACGGATGAGGAGGAGGGTTTTAGGATGCCAGGAAATTTTTCGGATTTACAGATGGACAAAGGACAAACAAAGTAGACTTACAAGAAAAATGGGAGGCGCCGGGGTCAGTGGCAACCCTGTCTGCTGACATGCCTCATCCTCCCCCCTCCCGCATACACAGTACCCCCTCTGCCCCATGATCCCCTACCTGGCAGCTCTTCTATTCTCCCCCATCCGCTCCCATGCACCCCATTCGGTCCCCTCCGCACCGCACCAGCTGGGGACGTAAGGTCAAGGCACTGTGACTGCGCTGTGAGGAACCATTCCTTGCTGTTCCTGCTGTCGCCCACTCTGACCTTCTTGCCCTTCTTCTTGACCTTGGCACCGCCCTCGCCGGATTTCTTTTCCTTGCCCCTCTTGCCTCCCTGTCATGAAGACATACAGAGGCGGGGGAGGGAGGACTGATTCAGCTTGTCATGAACATGCCGGGGTGTAATAATGTAATATGTGATGAAAATGCAGCGTTGCTTGTAATGATCTAGCCTGTAATGAACATTTGGGAGGGGCAACAATCAGCCTGTCATGAACATGCGGGGGTGTAATAATCTAATATGTGATGAACATGCAGCGTTCATGGCTTTATTACAGGCTGGATTAAGCCACGCTGCATGTCAATGTAGCCATGCAGGGGGAGAGGGGGATGATCCAGCTTGTAATGAACAGTAAGGGGACTTTATCAGCCTAAAATAAAAACATGCAGAGGGGGGGGGGGGTCCAGCCTGTCATGAACAAGCAGGGGGGAGGGGGATCCAGCCTGTCATGAACAAGCAGGGGGAGGGGGGATCCAGCCTGTCATGAACAAGCAGGGGGGGGGATTCAGCCTGTCATGAACAAGCAGGGGGAGGGGGATCCAGCCTGTCATGAACAAGCAGGGGGGGGGGGATCCAGCCTGTCATGAACAAGCAGGGGGGGGGGATCCAGCCTGTCATGAACAAGCAGGGGGGGGGGATCCAGCCTGTCATGAACAAGCAGGGGGAGGGGGGGATCCAGCCTGTCATGAACAAGCAGGGAGGGGGGGGGGATCCAGCCTGTCATGAACAAGCAGGGGGGAGGGGGGATCCAGCCTGTCATGAACAAGCAGGGGGGGGGGGATCCAGCCTGTCATGAACAAGCAGGGAGGGGGGGGGGATCCAGCCTGTCATGAACAAGCAGGGGGGAGGGAGATCCAGCCTGTCATGAACAAGCAGGGGGGGGGGGATCCAGCCTGTCATGAACAAGCAGGGGGGGGGGGATCCAGCCTGTCATGAACAAGCAGGGGGAGGGGGATCCAGCCTGTCATGAACAAGCAGGGGGGAGGGGGGATCCAGCCTGTCATGAACAAGCAGGGGGGGGGGGATCCAGCCTGTCATGAACAAGCAGGGGGAGGGGGATCCAGCCTGTCATGAACAAGCAGGGGGGGGGATCCAGCCTGTCATGAACAAGCAGGGGGAGGGGGATCCAGCCTGTCATGAACAAGCAGGGGGAGGGGGATCCAGCCTGTCATGAACAAGCAGAGGGGGGGGGATCCAGCCTGTCATGAACAAGCAGGGGGGGGGGATCCAGCCTGTCATGAACAAGCAGGGGGGGGGATCCAGCCTGTCATGAACAAGCAGGGGGGGGAGATCCAGCCTGTCATGAACAAGCAGGGGGAGGGGGATCCAGCCTGTCATGAACAAGCAGGGGGGAGGGAGATCCAGCCTGTCATGAACAAGCAGGGGGGAGGGGGATCCAGCCTGTCATGAACAAGCAGGGGGGGGGGATCCAGCCTGTCATGAACAAGCAGGGGGGAGGGGGGATCCAGCCTGTCATGAACAAGCAGGGGGGGGGGATCCAGCCTGTCATGAACAAGCAGAGGGGGGGGGATCCAGCCTGTCATGAACAAGCAGGGGGGGGGGATCCAGCCTGTCATGAACAAGCAGGGGGAGGGGGATCCAGCCTGTCATGAACAAGCAGAGGGAGGGGGGATCCAGCCTGTCATGAACAAGCAGGGGGAGGGGGATCCAGCATGTCATGAACAAGCAGGGGGAGGGGGGATCCAGCCTGTCATGAACAAGCATGGGGGGGGGATCCAGCCTGTCATGAACAAGCAGGGGGGGGGATCCAGCCTGTCATGAACAAGCAGGGGGAGGGGGATCCAGCCTGTCATGAACACGCAGGGGGGAGGGGGGATCCAGCCTGTCATGAACAAGCAGGGGGGGGGGGATCCAGCCTGTCATGAACAAGCAGGGGGGGGGGATCCAGCCTGTCATGAACAAGCAGGGGGGAGGGGGGATCCAGCCTGTCATGAACAAGCAGGGGGGGGGATCCAGCCTGTCATGAACAAGCAGGGGGGAGGGGGATCCAGCCTGTCATGAACAAGCAGGGGGGGGGGATCCAGCCTGTCATGAACAAGCAGGGGGAGGGGGATCCAGCCTGTCATGAACAAGCAGGGGGGGGGGATCCAGCCTGTCATGAACAAGCAGAGGGGGGGGGGATCCAGCCTGTCATGAACAAGCAGGGGGGGGGGGATTCAGCCTGTCATGAACAAGCAGGGGGGAGGGGGATCCAGCCTGTCATGAACAAGCAGGGGGAGGGGGATCCAGCCTGTCATGAACAAGCAGGGGGGGGGGGGGGGATCCAGCCTGTCATGAACAAGCAGGGGGGAGGGGGATCCAGCCTGTCATGAACAAGCAGGGGGGAGGGGGGATCCAGCCTGTCATGAACAAGCAGGGGGGGGGGGGGGGATCCAGCCTGTCATGAACAAGCAGGGGGGGGGGGGGGGGGATCCAGCCTGTCATGAACAAGTAGGGGGGGGGGGGGGGGATCCAGCCTGTCATGAACAAGCAGGGGATGGAATAATCTAATATGTGTTTTATTGTATGCAGCATGGCTTAATTTAGCCTGTCATGAATAAACATTAGGGAGGGGCGACAAATCAGCTTGTCATGAACGAGCATCGAGGTGGAATAGATCAACTCGGCAATATGAATACAGTGTAAAAGTGTGGATTCATCCAGTGTAAAAGTGTGGATTCATCCAGCATGTAATGAAGACGTGCAGGGAGGGGGCAACATAAAGTGGGGTGACTGACTGCCGGTGGAGAGCAGCTGCTGCTCGATACTGGGTTGGCATGTTGATCTGGATGACTGGATCCATTGACCAGATCAGATCCAATTGTGGATCTGATGTAACATGTCAAGCATGCAACCCAAAGCTTTGAAACCAACAAAACGACAGGGCTGAGCAATAAGGGGCTCAACGCGCAATCCATGCCACGTCCTTCCAGAGGCTTTCCTCATCCCCCCCCCCCCCCGCCCCCATCGGCCCCCACCTGACCCTATTATTCCCACTTGCCCCTATCTACCCCACCTGTCCCCATCTACCCCACCCATCCCATCCGCCCCCCATCCAACCCCGTTCTATCCTATTCACTCCTTGCAACCCGCCTTAGCATCTAGAGGCTGCTCCAGGATGGACATGATGCTGTAACGGTTCACTAGTCTACACGGATGTCCAATAGTGTTCACTGAAAGTAACCTCGTCGAGCCCGAGGCCCAGTCAGGTAACCCGCCTTTGAGTCCAGAGGCTGCTCCAGGATGGACATGATGCTGGGCAGGAACGGGTTGGGTGACGCCGGGTCCATCCCCTCCGTCGCAAAGCCCGGTGGCGGCGTGTCCGTGATGTCTACGTTGCAGTTGCTGATCCGGATGTGCATGGGCCATGGGAGCAGGCTCGGGTCAGCTTTCTCCAGCTTCTCAGCATTGCCTGTAAGATGAGCAGTGTTTAAACAAATTCAGCTATTTCCAAGACAAGGCCCGAGTTGGTGGAACCTCCTCGGACCTCTTGGCATCGATTGCGAAGAAGAGGAGAGGGAAAGGGTGCAATGCAATAAGGGCCCGCCCGAAGCAAATTCTGATTGCGAATTGCGGTTCGCCACGGACGGGCCGTAGCAATTCCCCCCCCAGGGTGAAGGGTCTTTCCGGCATTATTTAGGTGTTCTATTGAAATTTGCTGTTCCAGTGTCTAAGCCTAACATGAAATGGAAGTGGTCCTGAAAGACCTGTGTGCGGTTGTACAGGTTGGGAGTTGGAAGTTGTTTTTAAACACTTTTGCAAGGCCTGTGTGCCAGTGTGCAGGTTGCAATGCATGATGTGGCAGCTGCGTTTACAAATATTCTGAAAGTTCTTTTGAGAAGCCTGTGTGCCAGGGGGCAGGGGGGCAAGCCAGGGGGCGCTGCTTTGGCCAGTGTGCCTGAAGAGCATGCAGCACATTCTTAGGTAACCACAACCAACAATAAAGGCAGTCATAAATTCTAACTGGACCCTCCTGTCTTATAGCAAGAATCATTCATGTTGGCCATTCGCACTTTCGCAATTTGAAATGAGCCTCCGAAAGTGCGAACGGCCGACATGAGTGATATTTGTATACCGTAAATTTGATTTGGGCCTTCCCTCGGGCATCAAAACATGCTTTCTTTTAATGTTTGCCCTCAGAGAAAACTCTGCAGCCCTCAGGAAAAATGTCGACAAAAACTCTTAATTTTTACTGAACACTTGTGTGGACAATCGAAAATTGGTAAATTCATGGATCCCTTAAAACCCCAAACAACGTGAATTATGACGGAAGGCAAAGAAAACTAACGGTATAACAATGTAATAATACATTGTAGCCAAACAGATGTGTGCCCTCTCTGAAGCTTTGACTGTACAGCAGATACATCAACTCCAACGACAAGGCTGAAGATCGGGGGATGAGGTTAAGGGGTTGAGAGCCGCTTTCAAATTACAGGCCCAGAAATACCTCACCAATGCCCTCCTCTGCACCCACGTGTCTGTTTGACACCAGCAATCCAACTCCAATCTTTGCATATCCTTCCGCCCATGTGCCTACTGCCTACCCCACCCCCCGGCACATCCTCTTGGTGTGCATGCTTATGCTTGACGCTTAAGCCCTCCTAGGAGCCGATGCATCCGGCCTGCCCTCTCTTACACATCCTTGTTGGAGGTGCCTCATCTGCACCTAGCCGATGCATCCGGCCTGCCCTCTCTTACACATCCTTGTTGGAGGTGCCTCATCTGCACCTAGCCGATGCATCCGGCCTGCCCTCTCTTACACATCCTTGTTGGAGGTGCCTCATCTGCACCTAGCCGATGCATCCGGCCTGCCCTCTCTTACACATCCTCGTTGGAGGTGCCTGACCTGCACCTAGCCGATGCATCCGGCCTGCCCTCTCTTACACATCCTCGTTGGAGGTGCCTGACCTGCACCTAGCCGATGCATCCGGCCTGCCCTCTCTTACACATCCTTGTTGGAGGTGCCTGACCTGCACCTAGCCGATGCATCCGGCCTGCCCTCTCTTACACATCCTTGTTGGAGGTGCCTGACCTGCACCTAGCCGATGCATCCGGCCTGCCCTCTCTTACACATCCTTGTTGGAGGTGCCTGACCTGCACCTAGCCGATGCATCCGGCCTGCCCTCTCTTACACATCCTCCTTGGAGGTGCCTGATCTGCACCTAGCCGATGTATCCGGCCTGCCCTCTCTTATACATCCTTGTTGGAGGTGCCTGACCTGCACCTAGCCGATGCATCCGGCCTGCCCTCTCTTACACATCCTCTATGGAGGTGCCTGACCTGCACCTAGCCGATGCATCCGACCTGCACTCTTTTACACATCCTCGTTGGAGGTGCCTGACCTGCGCCTAGCCGATGCATCCGGCCTGCCCTCTCTTACACATCCTCCTTGGAGGTGCCTGATCTGCACCTAGCCGATGCATCCGGCCTGCCCTCTCTTACACATCCTCGTTGGAGGTGCCTGACCTGCGCCTAGCCGATGCATCCGGCCTGCCCTCTCTTACACATCCTCCTTGGAGGTGCCTGATCTGCACCTAGCCGATGCATCCGGCCTGCCCTCTCTTACACATCCTTGTTGGAGGTGCCTGACCTGCACCTAGCCGATGCATCCGGCCTGCCCTCTGTTACACATCCTCGTTGGAGGTGCCTGACCTGCACCTAGCCGATGCATCCGGCCTGCCCTCTCTTACACATCCTCCTTGGAGGTGCCTCATCTGCACCTAGCCAATGCCTCCGGCCTGCCCTCTCTTACACATCCTTGTTGGAGGTGCCTGACCTGCACCTAGCCGATGCATCCGGCCTGCCCTCTCTTACACATCCTCGTTGGAGGTGCCTGACCTGCACCTAGCCGATGCATCCGGCCTGCCCTCTCTTACACATCCTCGTTGGAGGTGCCTGACCTGCACCTAGCCGATGCATCCGGCCTGCCCTCTCTTACACATCCTCCTTGAAGGTGCCTGATCTGCACCTAGCCGATGCATCCGGCCTGCCCTCTCTTACACATCCTTGTTGGAGGTGCCTGACCTGCACCTAGCCGATGCATCCGGCCTGCCCTCTCTTACTCATCCTCGTTGGAGGTGCCTGACCTGCACCTAGCCGATGCATCCGGCCTGCCCTCTCTTACACATCCTCGTTGAAGGTGCCTGACCTGCACCTAGCCGATGCATCCGGCCTGCCCTCTCTTGCACATCCTCGTTGAAGGTGCCTGACCTGCACCTAGCCGATCCATCCGGCCTGCCCTCTCTTAGACATCCTTGTTGGAGGTGCCTGACCTGCACCTAGCCGATGCATCCGGCCTGCCCTCGCTTACACATCCTCGTTGGAGGTGCCTGACCTGCACCTAGCCGATGCATCCGGCCTGCCCTCTCTTACACATCCTCCTTGGAGGTGCCTGACCTGCACCTAGCCGATGCATCCGGCCTGCCCTCTCTTACACATCCTCGTTGGAGGTGCCTGACCTGCACCTAGCCGATGCATCCGGCCTGCCCTCTCTTACACATCCTTGTTGGAGGTGCCTGACCTGCACCTAGCCGATGCATCCGGCCTGCCCTCTCTTACACATCCTTGTTGGAGGTGCCTGACCTGCCCCTAGCCGATGCATCCGGCCTGCCCTCTCTTACACATCCTTGTTGGAGGTGCCTGACCTGCACCTAGCCGATGCATCCGGCCTGCCCTCTCTTACACATCCTTGTTGGAGGTGCCTGACCTGCACCTAGCCGATGCATCCGGCCTGCCCTCTCTTACACATCCTCGTTGGAGGTGCCTGACCTGCACCTAGCCAATCCATCCGGCCTGCCCTCTCTTACACATCCTTGTTGGAGGTGCCTGACCTGCACCTAGCCGATGCATCCAGCCTGCCCTCTCTTACACATCCTCCTTGGAGGTGCCTGACCTGCACCTAGCCGATGCATCCGGCCTGCCCTCTCTTACACATCCTCGTTGGAGGTGCCTGACCTGCACCTAGCCGATGCATCCGGCCTGCCCTCTCTTACACATCCTTGTTGGAGGTGCCTGACCTGCACCTAGCCGAT
Source organism: Limnomonas spitsbergensis (assembly GCA_037349105.1). Taxonomy (NCBI): domain Eukaryota; kingdom Viridiplantae; phylum Chlorophyta; class Chlorophyceae; order Chlamydomonadales; genus Limnomonas; species Limnomonas spitsbergensis. The sequence goes on from JAYJMM010000120.1 coordinate 6,734,100, forward strand.
GCATCCGGCCTGCCCTCTCTTACACATCCTTGTTGGAGGTGCCTGAACTGCACCTAGCCGATGCATCCGGCCTGCCCTCTCTTACACATCCTTATTGGAGGTGCCTGACCTGCACCTAGCCGATGCATCCGGCCTGCCCTCTCTTACACATCCTTGTTGGAGGTGCCTGACCTGCACCTAGCCGATGCATCCGGCCTGCCCTCTCTTACACATCCTCGTTGGAGGTGCCTGACCTGCACCTAGCCGATCCATCCAGCCTGCCCTCTCTTACACATCCTTGTTGGAGGTGCCTGACCTGCACCTAGCCGATGCACACCTTACACCCCTATAGGTTATGTATCTATCCACCAGACGTTGCCCACCCTTTGCCCCCACCCAGGCGATGCGCACCTGTTGCCCCCGCAGCAGCATCCTCCATGATCTTGCTCATCCAGTCCAGGCTGTGAAGCACCTGCCACAAATTAAACAGGAGGTAAAGCAAGGATGTGTTGCTGCTGTTGCTGTTGTTGCAGCCGCCTGTGGAGCCCTGAATTAACAGGTGGCAGGGCGTGGATGGAGGTGTTGTTGTTGTCGCTACAGTCGCCTGTTGAGCGATTGAAATAGCCAGAGGGGCCGCGTTACCCCCTCAAATGTGACAACTCCAAAGTTTACATACATTGTTTAAAACGTGTTGGTGGCATGGCAAGGAGTTCATCTGTGTTTGCGTTGTTTCAACGATCTGCAGTGACAGCTGGTATCAAAGAAGATCCTAGGGGGTGAGGGGCCCCTCTGGGAGCAGGACGGAATGGGGGCAGCAGAGGGACATAGGTTACACAGAAATATTGCGAAATATGTGATTCAGCTACAATCTGCTGCAATTCAGCTACATCCTTGCCTGCGGTCAGGGTGGACGTGTGCAACACGCCATGTACCAGTCCATCCTGGCCATCCAGTTAGACTCGAGAGAACAGGGAGTTTGAACTCTGGCCAGCTTTCCTGGCATGGAAATCATTCATACGTAAGATACTTAATTTCGCTGCGTCAAGATAGTTTGAAAATGCTGGGTCATCAGGGTCCCGTCCCAGTATAACCAGCAGTGGCTGCATGGCAGGCCCCCCCAAAGGTGGCCGGGTCCTCAAAAAGGATATCCTTGGTGGGAAGCAATTCTACGTGTAGAGCACACCGAAACACCCTTGTAGGGGCCCCCGGGTGGCCACCACTGGGCTGAATCCAACTGACGCCAGGTCCCAACTAACGCCAGATCCCAACTGACGCCAGATCCCAACTGATGCCAGATCCCAACTGATGCCAGATCCCAACTGATGTCAGATCCCAACTGATGCCAGATCCCAACTGACGCCAGATCCCAACTGATGTCAGATCCCAACTGACGCCAGATCCCAACTGATGCCACATCCCAACTGATGTCAGATCCCAACTGACGCCAGATCCCAACTGATGCCACATCCCAACTGATGCCAGATCCCAACTGATGCCACATCCCAACTGATGTCAGATCCCAACTGACGCCAGATCTCAACTGATGCCACATCCCAACTGATGCCAGATCCCAACTGATGCCACATCCCAACTGAAGTCAGATCCCAACTGACGCCAGATCCCACCTGATGCCAGATCCCAACTGATGCCACATCCCAACTGGTGGATAACCAGCACTCCCACCTCATACCTGTCATAACTTCACCTGTGCATGCTGGCTCAATTCCAGCCAGCTGTACGGCTTAAACATAATTGCATAACAGTCAGCACCGGTGTCCCCTAAAATTATATTATCATTACGTGTTTGTGCATGCATGCCTCCTTCCAGCTAGTTTTCATTTTGCATGACATGTTTGTCTGACCCCAGCTGCGCACCTGTCTCAGGCCCGCAAAGCCAAGTGGATTGCCCCCAATCTCCAGCAGCAAGGGGCCTTCGCGGAGCTGCACACCAAACTCCTCGTGGTAGGACCTGCGGGATGACGGCTGCGTGCATGAACAATGGGCATAGGGTTCAGTGGGCGACAGGGTCCAGGGTTTAGGGTTGAGTACAAGGCGATTGGGTGGGCATACTGCAACCCAAACTACGGTCGTGAACGCGCAGCTGTCATACGACAGCTGCGCGTGCACACAACAGGACGTGGTTGGGACAAAGTCAGACAGGGAGACAATGAGACCAGGACGAGAGGGGGATCATCATTGGACGTGGGAACACGCTGTCGCAATGACAAGGAGACAATGTCCACTTTGTATCAAGTACCTCCGAGGTGCGGCTAAATTTGGGTCCCAGTTGGTTAGGGCCGCCCCCCCCCCCCCCTCGCACCCTTCTTTGAAAGGCAGGGGCGGGGAAGACTCGAATCCAGCTATGAATGCAGCCAAGGGAGGGCAGGGGGGGGGGGCTGAGGGGGCACAGAGCCATGCTGCTGCTGGATACTCAAGCTGCTCCTGCTGCTGGACACAAGGCCATGCTGCTGTTTGAGATACGACACACAAGCTTTGATCGGCTCACGGAAGGCCTTGCCCAATCCGGAGGTCAGTGTGCCTTCCTTTCTAGTGCTGTACCCTAACGCAAATCTGACCTTTTTAGGGCTGCCCTGCAACGCGTCAGTCCACCCAACCGTGTCGATCTTGCCCACAGGCATGCGCTTCAGATCCCAGTTCTCAGCATACTTGCCCACAGCAACAAACTCCGCCGCTCTCCTGCTCATGTCAGATATAAGCAAGATAATCAGGGTTAAGGGTAAGCGTGTCAGAGTTAACATTTCAGGGCAAGGAGTTCAGGTGAAGGGGTTCAGATTAAGGGGTTCAGATTAAGGGGTTCAGGTTAAGGGGTTCAGATTAAGGGGTTCAGGTTAAGGGGTTCAGATTAAGGGGTTCAGGTTAAGGGGTTCAGATTAAGGGGTTCAGGTTAAGGGGTTCAGATTAAGGGGTTCAGGTCAAGGGGTTCAGGTCAAGGGGTTCAGGTTAAGGGGTTCAGGTCAAGGGGTTCAGGTCAAGGGGTTGAGGGTAAGGGGTTCAGGTTGAGGGGTTCAGGGTCAGGGGTTCAGGGTCAGGGGTTCAGGTTAAGGGGTTCAGGTTAAGGGGTTGAGGTTAAGGGGTTGAGGTTAAGGGGTTGAGGGTAAGGGGTTGAGGGTAAGGGGTTGAGGGTAAGGGGTTGAGGGTAAGGGGTTCAGGGTAAGGGTTTGAGGGTAAGGGTTTGAGGGTAAGGGGTTCAGGCTAAGGGTTTGAGGGTAAGGGGTTCAGGCTAAGGGTTTGAGGGTAAGGGGTTCAGGCTTAGGAGGGATTTTGAGGAGACAGGACACAGTTTTCATGTCATGAGGCCCAGTCCTGCGCGGTGATCTTAACTTAAATGCGCTCCAGGCCACCGATGGCAAGCCTTGGGTAGCCAGCACATGGCTGATGGGGACCAAACATTGACGCGCCTATGGTTGGTGGTGCAAGCAGCACGGCTTGCTGCACCAGGTCCCCTCGGGCTCAAGCCTTAGTAGCTACATTATAGTTGACCTCCCCATAAAAGAATCAAGGGGGAAAAGGCAGCCCAGGATTGCAGGCATTAAGTAGGTCCCCGTGGCTGCAGGATGTTATTTTTATGACCTGTAGCTGTGGCACACTAATACAAATACGGTAGTGGTCACAACAAGCACCATATTTGTTTCCAGAGCTGAAGATGCGATTCAGCTGCAGTCCGCCTGGCCATCCCCGTTGGCCAGGAGAAGCTTCATAGTCATGGTGAGTTCCCTTAGGGCCAGTGGAGACCTCCGGGTCACTTCCCAAGCCAATTGAGAGTGTGGTGCACACCGAGATTAATTAAAATTCAGACTAATACGTTCACTGAAATTTGAGCTGAAATTTGAACTGCATTTTTTAACTGGAAACCACCAAGGGCAGCGCGTGACCACTAATAGCCTGGCATATAATGTGTTAAGCCATGTTTCAGTTCAGAGAAATTCAGGCAAGCAAACATTAAAGAACACGTCTCATGCAGTCTAAAAAGGCAAAGCACATTGACAAAGGTCCAACGAGAGTTTAACAAACACCTTCAATGGAGCTCAGCAAGGGTGTGGGCCACATTTCATGCCGCCGCAACTCACTTGCCCATCAGGTCTGTCAGCTCGCTGATCACGAGGGTAGATCCAGCAGCTAGGTTGTTGTATGATAAATCCATGTGGCGCCATGAGCCTACACAATGGAGGTCAAGAAGGGACTATAATGAAGAAGATTTCGCTCAATCAAATAGAAAATCATGCTTTTAGAAACCTCCGGTTGCTTCTCAAGCCTCCTAATGGGGGAAAAAACGAATGGAAACCAAATGAGCCTCGGGGTGTTGGGATGGAGGGAGAGCACAGCACTAGAGGAGCACAAGCCACATGTGCACTTCCTCGGGCATTATTCCAAGGAGGTGACACTTGATAGCAATAGCCTAAACAAATCTGGAGATTCTCCTCTACAAATCGGAGATTCTCCTTCACAAAACTGGAGATTCTCCTCCACAAAAGTGTGCAGCCCCTGGCATTTATGAACAGCCCCAATCGCTCACCCTGCATTGTGCATGAGCCCTTGACCTTCCAAATCAGACACCCAGTGCCACATACATACCCACCCACCCACCACCCACCCACCCACCCACCATGTAATGTGAGCCCCATCATAATGATGGCCGCGTCCTGGTCACTGAGCCCATTGTGCCCGAGGTCGATCCTCTGCAGGCTGCCGTTGGTGGCCAGCGTCTTCCTCAATGCACGTGCACTCTCGCCGCGCAGCGCATTCCAGCTCAGGTTCAGGGACACCAGGCTGCCCTCCTCTAGGGAGCTCAGCAGTGCTGCGGCACCGGGGTCGGAGATGGAGCAACGGCTCACATCAAGGTCCTGCACGGGGCGGAAGGGTTTGGGGTGCAGGTTTGAGAGTTGAGGGTTTAAGGGTTTAATGAGCAGGGTTCAAGGTGCTCAAGACCAGGAAGGTAAATCCGGGGTCTGAGAGGGAGCGACGGCTCACATCAAGGTCCTGCACATCCCCGGAGGGTCGAGGGTGAAGGGGTTTGAGGTTGAAGGCGCTGGGAGCAAGACAGTGGCACCGGTTCTGAGCAAAAGGTCACATTCTGGTCCAAAAGCTGACGGCAGGAGGGTTATAGGTTTAGGGTGATAGGTTAAATGTTTTTAGGGTAGTGGAGGGTTTAAGTGTAGGGTTGAAGGTACCGTAATGAGTTCAGGTCAAGGGTTGAGAGTTTTAGGTGAAGGGTGTAGGGTTCAAGGTGCATGGTGCAGGAGCTCATCAGGGCGGCACCGCTGCAGTCTTAGACAGAGCAGCGGCTTATGTCGAAGTTTCATGGTAGGATGGTTAAGAGTTTGGTTTCAGGGGGCGTTCGGGAGCATAGAGGTGGAGCTGCATCAGCCGCTGACATCAAGGTGGTACATCGAACAGGAGAAGATTAGGATGGAACGGAGCAATGGGGGCAGAAGCAGAAGCGGAAGCTCCGCCGCCAGTGTGCAGGGAGCAACTTAGCGGTACATGCTTTGTGTGATTAGGTGACATTAGGGGTTTGTCTAGCGCTTTATGTGGCATAAGGATATTTTCCAGCCCTTCATACCCCGCCCGGTTAGCATTTGCAGGGCCCATGTCCAATATTCGAACGTCGTGACCCACTTTCAGGATGCGGTTTGACCTGAGTGCTTCTGAGATCACCGCCGCGCCCTTGTCCGTCAGCTTGACCCCGCTCAGCATCAGCCGGCTCAGGCGCAGCATCTCGATCGGCATCGCCAGCAGCGATGCGGCCTCGGGCGGCGCGTCCGCGTCCGGCTCCGGAGCCGCAACCTTGACGCCGAGCGCGGCGGCGATTGCGTGGGAGCAGCGCCAAGTGAGCCGCGTGTTCGCGGAGAGGTCAATCTGCAGGTGCGGAGTGTAAAATAGCGGGTACAGTAGCGGGGGAGAATCGGAAAAGGAACCCACATGAGGAGTTCCGTTTCGTTGGGCGCAGCGGAAAAGTCCTGCGGGGCGTGCGGTTTGTGGCAGCAGGAAGTCAGGCACACACGAGAGGGTGGGTAAAGGAGTCCAGATAGGGGTCCTTGATTGTGTGCCCTTGATGAAACACACCCATTTCCCGGGTGCAGGGCACAAGAAGGGCACACAAGGGACAGTTGACAAAGAAGTCCAGGGGTTTTGCTCGTTTTTTGTCCCCTGGTTCTGTTTAAAATATGGGAAGCACAAAGAGTATACAAACGTGATGCGGGATTCAGGGGGCAATAGATACATGACTTTGGCCCCTTTTGGTTTCTCAGGGAGACACTGATTCATGACTGGCCCCAAATTGATTAGAAGGGGGCAATACATCCGGAAACATGGCAGGCCCTCATACTGACCTGGCGGATGAGTGGCGCTTCCTCCTTGGATAGCACCGACAGTAACTCCTCCACACACTCGTTGCCAAGGTTGTTGCCTGTTTAGGGTTAAGGGGTGAAGGGCAAGGGTTTATATTTTCAGAGGGTTTACCGACGTCCAGAGCATGAATCATAGTAATTCAGAGTGCAATGCACAGTGTGCATTCATAGCGTAATACGCATAGAATCATGCATACATCCCCTCGTAAGTCTACTAAGGATCTAGGGCAGCAGCTACCAGAAATTCCATGGGGCATAAGTCAATCCAGCAGGGACGAATAAGTGAGGAAAGACGATTAAGGAGCTGCACACAACAAGCCAATCCGAATTCATTAAGTAGAACAAAAGGAGCCCCACTGGACGCAACCAGGTGCCTTTGCCCCCCTCCTTCTTCCGTACACCGCACGCCTGCGTTACACCTATGAGTCCAAGTAGCCTGCCTACAGCTCTCAGCCGGCACAATGGGCACGGATACCTGGTTTAGGGTAGGGGTTTAAGCTTCAGGCTTAGGGTTCAGGCTTAGGGTTGAGGGGCAGCTGCCTTAAACCCTAATCCACACCGTTCACACTCATGCACAGCATGCCCACTCCCCCGTGCAAGCATTCACTCAGCACCTCCACACTCCCTCCTACCCCTCGGATTGCACCCACCCCCGAGTTTGATGCCCGTGAGGTGCGTATTCCCCAGCAGCGTGTCCCTCAGCACGCCCATCTTCTTGTCCCCGATGCCGCGGTTGGACCAGCCCAGCGTCACCTCGGGGTCCCAGTCCTCCGCGTCCCCAAACGTGAAGGGCGTCGAGGCGGAGTTCAAGGCGGGCTTGACCAGCTGAGAGTACGTGCTTTGGCCGTTGTCCTAAGCATGGGGTTGCATGAGGGGGGGCGCATGGGGGTGCATGAGGAGCGTGTGTGGGCGCATGGGGGGGATGGTGGCGAATGGGAGAGCAGAGCAGGCTAGTCGGCATCGGAAGCTCGACGCACACCAGCAAGAGAGCTGTGGCTGGGAAATCTTCAATTCTGAAATCCAGGACCATCAGAGTATGCATGGGGACGCATGGGGATACATCCGTAGGAACAAATTCTGTATGTGCCTGGTCAGGCTCCCCTGCAGCTCTCACTTAAAGGATTCAGCTCTCAACCTTGTACCTTAGGCACCTTCCCGAGGGTACTGGGCCGCTCTCCTGCCACCCCAACAGCGTCTTGATGGGAATCTCGTTGTTTCGGTGTGGGGTTAAGGCTTTAGGGTTTAGGTTAAAGCTTTAGGATTAAAAGGTTGAGGATTCAGGCTGCAGGATTCAAGTTCAAGGATTTAAGATTAAGGGTTTAAGAGTTAGGGAGTAAAGGATTTCCACGCACATTCCCCATGGGTGCCGGGGCGCTCTTCCGCAGCTCCCGCAGCGTCATGTCGAGCATCTCATCGGTTTCGGTATCCGCCGCGATGCAGGCGTCGAGGACAAACAGCGTCGCGGGGTCAATGGGCGTTAAGATGGGCTCGGCGATGGGCAGGCCCTTGGGGTCTTTGCTCTTGGGCCCTCTGGCGCTGTGCCTGAGCGCACAGGGGGAGGCGGGGGGGGCAGGAGGGGGAGAGTGGGAGGAGGAGGTGGAGGAGGAGGTGGAGGAGGGGGGGGAGGAGGGGGAGTGGGAGTGGGTGGAGGAGGGAGGAGTGGGAGGGGGAGGCGGGGGCACGGGGGGGGGAGAGGGGGAGGGGGAGAGGGGGAGGGGAGGAGGGGGAGGGGGAGAGGGGAAGGGGGACGAGAATAAGGAGGAGGATCTGGAGCAAACTGTTCCCCAGTGGTAAAGAGATGAGGCAGGGCTTGTGTGTTCATTTCATTTATAAATTATGTACAAGATTTTCCAGCTAAGGCCACTGGGTGTCAAGAGGGGCATAAGATGCAAGCGGCCTCCTTGCAGTCCCCCAACAACAAACTGGACTCTTGTGCCGACTGAGCTCCAGCAGCTGTTTCAACATGAGTGCATCTCCCCAGCAGCTCATTCATGGTAGCACAACGCCAAAATCCGGCTAGTTGTGCTTCATTGTGCCGTATCGTGCGACCTTTGGAGGTACAATCCAGCTAAATCGTGAAATAGGATTACCGTGCCAGAAAAGTACGGTGTGGGGCGGGGTTCAGCTGGATTGTACTACTTAAGTGCCATGACACGGCACAATACGGTTCAGCCTGATTGTGCTACCATGTTCGAGAATGCCTCCAAAGATGTGAACCCTCAGGCGATCACCCTCATGGGCTTTCTGCCGCTGCAACACAAGAACGTTACCGGCGTTAGCATGCACACCAATGGCAATACATTGGAGAGACTCAATATTAAGAGCTGAATCAAGTCACCAATCCCAGGTATCGTGTGGGAACTGAAGGTGACGCACCGGCCAGCCTCTCCACTTCAGCACAGGCCGCCAGCGAAATAATCTACAACTAACGCCTTTGAAAAGATCGCGCCGGGGCAAAAAGTCCTGGCCGCTGAACCTCCGAGAAGATCGATATAAGCTGACAATGCAGAGCATACTCCAAGGGCCCAGCCTCTGGGTGGTCACTTTTAAACTTAAGCCCTACTTACGGGCTCCTCCAGGGGAGGTGATTACTGGGTGCAGACACGGGTGGCTGTCCTATGTTCACATAACGCTTAAGCACAGCCCGCATACATTTTAGCCGGGGTGTACCGCGAAGGCAGCACGATACAGCACGCTAGGCTGTGCTCAAGCGTTATGTGAACATAGGACAGCGACCCGTGTCTATACCAAGTAATCACTTGCGGAGGAGCCCGTAAGTAGGGCTTAAGTTTGAAGGTGACCACCCAGAGGCCGCGCCCGTGGGGTTGCTCTGCAGTGTCAGCTTATATCGATCTTCTCGGAGGTTTGGCGGCCGAGTGGTTCAGCGGCCAGGACTTTTTGTCCCGGCACGATCTCTTCAAAGGCGTAGAAGACGATTTCACGGGCGGCCTGTACTGAAGTGGAAAGGCTGGCCGGTGCATCACAGTCCCACACAATGGGTGACTTGATTGTGCTCTTTATGTTGAGTCTCTCCAACGCATTGCCATTGGTGTGCATGCTAATGCCGGTAACGTTCTTGTGTTGCAGCGGCAGAATGCCCATGAGGGTGATCGCCGGAGGGTTTACATCTTTGGAAGCATTGTTGAACATGGTAGCAAATTCCGGCTGAACCGTATCGTGCAGTGTACTGGGTAGTGGCACTATGGTATTACAATCCAGCTAAACCCCGCCCAACACCGTACTTTTCCTGTACGGTTATCCTATTTCACTATCATGCCCTATCTTGCTACCTTGATCTCATGTGCCTACCTATATAATAATTCCAATCCCAGGAGTTGTTTCACGTACCGTAACCAAAAAGAGACTCTATTACACCGGTATGGAATTCGAATTGTGTTTCTTCACCTTTCACGGTTTCAAGACACTTCCCACATTGATAGGTTCAAACTGTAAACAAAAACACACAGGTCGAAAGATAAATAGCGTAAATAAAGAAATAAATAATACATAAATAAATAAGAATACATAAATAAATAAATAATAATACAAAAATAAATCAGAATACATAAATATATAAATAAGAATACATAAATAAATAGCACGCCTCCGCCGACAGCCACCTAACTGGCTCACCCAGTACCCGATACCTGCCTGCCTGCGTCTCCGGCTCACACCCCAGAGAGCCCCCCCACGCCCCTAACACACAACCCATTCCCTCAGATCCCCGCTGCCAGCCCCTGCCCCCCCCCCCCCCATATCACCCGCCATCAGCCTCTCTTGCCCATCTCTCACCTGTAGCTGCTGCTAGACCCTTACCCCCCAAACACACACACCCACGCCTACACCATCAGCAGCGAACTCTTAAGCAGTTACTGGACCTGCCCCCCCCCCCACACACATACCCTCAACCTGCAACCCTTCATGCTTCACCCTGTCTGTCACTTTAAGCGGCTGCTAGAACCCCACCACACACACAGACTCTCAACTTGTAAGCCCTCCTCCCATCTCCAGCCGCTGCTAGACCCCCCATCTCATCCAAGGCCCTAAACCCTAAATCACTCCTCCCACCTTAAGCGGCTGATGGACCCCTCCCACACCCTAAAACCTGAAGCCCTCCTCCCATCTCCAGCCGCTGCTAGACCCCCCAGCCCCTCCTGGGCCCTTAACCCTGAAGCCCTCCTACCACCTCAAGCAACGTATGGACCCCTCCCAAGCCCTCAAACCTTAACCCCTCAACTCACCGCACGCAGCTGCTAGATGCTCTGATGAACCCCTCCCACACCCTTAGCCCTCAACCCTCAACCCTACCCCCTCTCACCGCACGCGGCTGCTGGATGCTCTGCTAAGCTGGCGTGACGTGGCGCGTGTCAGGTCCAGACTCGGCAAGCCCCCCTGCTCGCTGCTGAGAAAGGATCCAGTGCGGGCAGAGGCCCCGTAGGCTGCGGACCCTGAGGCGGATGTCGATGCAAGCTGGCTGGGGGGGGACTCGGATGAGTGGCTGGCCTGGCTGTTGCCTAGCCAGGAGACACGCTGAGGGAGGGAAGAAGAAGGGGAGGAGAGGGGGAGGGGGGGGGTAACGGAGGGGTTAGGAGGTGGGGCAAAGGAGAGGAGGGAGGGTGAGGTAGGGGAGGGAGGTGGGAAGCAAAGGGGAGATGGGAAGGAGGAGGAGGAGGAGGCAACGGAAGGAGGGGGTAAGGGGAGGGGAGGGTGAAGGGTTGGAGGGATGAGGGAGGGGCGGAAAGGCAAAAGAGGGAGGGAAGGTGAGGCATCCTCTTGCACTTGATGCCAGCAGCAGGCGCAACCCCTAGTTGAGCAATACTATGATCGGTCATGATTATACTTTTCTTTGCAGGTAATAGTCACTCGTCACCAGTCACCTGTGGGTGTCTAACAGGGGCTGTGGAACTAGAGGAGTCGAGGGGGATTGAGTAGCTACATATAGAGTTGGCAACGGCAGAGACCAGGAGGATTACAAAAAAATATCCTTTGATATTTATTCCAAGGCGTAGAGAAAGCATGCCGCAGGTGAATGGGCAGGGCAAACGTAAGGGAAAGCATGCTTATTCGCGACATTGATTATTCCTTTGATTGGCTGCATAAGCCCCAACACGCCCATAAACCCTTAACCCTTACCCTAACCGGCGATAATAATCATAGAAGGTTGGGTAGGGTGTTGAGGTTTTAGGGGTTTGGGTTGAAGATCTAAGAGTGATGGGTTCAGCCATCAGCTTGTAAGATGCAGGGTTAAGGGTTCAGGGTGTAGGGTCGGAAGGTATGGTGTTGCAATCATCGAATCCAACAGACTGCTCTATTTCAGGCATATGACAGCATCCTGGCACAATGCCGTTGCCCCCGCCCGTCCTTCTCCTCGGTGGCTGGGGCCCCTCAAACCCTGGCTTTAAACCGTTTCTGTCTGTCACCATGGGCCCTAAAAATCGAAACACTCAAACCTTTATCTCACCGCCTGAGAACCCAGACCCCAAACCCTGAACCCTAAGAACTAAACCGTTTCTGCTCCATGCATGGAAACCAGAACCTGAAACCTTAAACACTGAACCCTTTCTGCTCACCGTCTGGAAATCTGAAACCTACACCCTAAGCACTTCACCCTATCTGCTCACCGCATGAGATACTGAAACCTACACCCTAAGTACTTCACTCTATCTGCTCACCGCATGAGATACTGAAACCTACACCCTAAGTACTTCACTCTATCTGCTCACCGGATGAGATACTGAACCCTAAGCCCTAAGCACTGAACCCTATCTGCTCACCGCATGAGAAACTGAACCCTAAACCCTAAGCACTGAACCCTATCTGCTCACCCTTAGGGTCGTGTCATCGCCCCCCTCATCCCCGACCCCGCGCTGCTTGGCCTGCGTCCTGCGCCGCCGAACCGCCTCCCGCTCCTCCTCCGCCTCTAGGTTCTTCCGCTGCATCCGGATGACCTCGGCATCCCGGTGTGACACTGCAGCCAGCGCCGTCTTGAGGGCCGGGAGGACAGTCTGGAGGAGAAGGTTCGAGTTTAGGGCTGAGGGCAGGAGCGACGGCATGCAGGTGAGGGGTTGGAGATGAGGGTTTAGGGTTTGGGGTCAGGAGGACGGTCAAGAGGAGAGGTGTTTAGATTTAGGGCTTAGGGCTAGATCCACAGCATGCAGGTGAAAGGTTAGAAATGAGGGTTAAGGGCCGGGAGGACGGTCAGTGGGAGGATGGTTTGAATTTAGGGTTTAGGGTTTAAGGCGGGGCGACAGCATGTAGGTGTGGGGTTGGAGACGAAGCAGGAGCGACAGTCTTAGGTGATGAGGTGGGTCGGCAAGCTGCCCACTGCCTACACCTCCGCTGCCAGCTGCCCACCGCTTGCCCCTACACAGCCAGCTGCCCACCTCCTGCCTTCCTGCATGCCTGTTTGCTGTCTGCTGCACACTACTCCCTGCCTGCTGCCCACCTCCCACCTGCCCTCCCACTGCCCGTCCACTCCCCCTGCTCCCTACCCATCCCCCCGATGCACCTTGGGTGTTTGGGAGAGATCGCGGTACCCGGGGGCATTCCGCAGCTTCTTTAGAGAGTCATCGAAATACTCATGTTGCATTCGAATGTAGTCCACCTGGTGGTCAGGAGGCCACGCCAATTTTTTAAAGAATGATAGTCTTTAAGGGTTTTAGGTAGACCTCGAAGAGGTCAATTTGGGGACAAGACGGTAGAGGCGCTTTTTCTTTTTTTGCCTCTCACACCTTGGGTGTGTGAGGGCCCGCCTCCGCCCTCCACCTTCAGTGGAGGAGCCGCGGCGCAACCTCCTCCAGCTCAATTGGGGTAGAGGGGGGGAGGCTGCTTTCATTTCATAACATTTTATATCTTGTCCTTTCATTTTAGGGTTCATATTTCCAGACCCCACCCATGAGAGCCATTGGATCAATGCTCCAATGCTGTCAACTGCTGTGGTGTAGGCAGCTGGATGGAATAGCAGGGGGGATGCCGGGGGGTAGGGAGAGGGTGCAACAACAAACAAAACACAGCGCCGTTAAGTAACGACAAATAACATACCGGTGTGAGGCCCCTGAAACAAAATTATAATACGGGGCCACGTTAGGGATGCCATCATGCTTTGAACTGCCATGTAACAAAACGCTATCTTGGTGAATGGAGGGGACGGCGGGATGAGCACATCGCTGGCCACGCCAACCTCCTGCTCCATACCACGCCCGCCACCATAGTGTGGCTCGGGTGTGGAGGCTGAAGGTCTTCCCACCTTTGGTTGAGTGGTATGGACGACCTGCGCCACCTTCTCCTTCACAGTCACACCCACGCTGAGCCTGCGGGAACTCCCCCCCGGCAGGTGAGCGCCGGGAGAGACCTGCCCCGGCACCGGATTAAGCAGGTCCGATCCCGACCGCAGATGGTTCAAGGAGGAAGCTGCCCTCTCCAACGCCTGCAGGTGGAGGAGGATTTCAAGGTCAGGGTTCAGCATTGAGCAGGTCCGACCCCTAACCCCGGCTGATGCAGGTTGAAGGAAGAAGTTGCCCATTTAATGCCTAAAGATGATAGGAGTTAAGGGTTTAGGGTTCAGATATAATTCAGCTATAATTCAGCTACATCACGGCCTGTGGCCGGAAGAGCCAGGTGCAGAAAACTGTGCTGCCTGGGCCACCAACTAAAGGCCGGTCAAGGTTTGGCCCCCATCAGCCCAGGCCTGTTCAAGGTCGTCGGGTGCGCACAAGAAATAAAAATGGGATTGCATTATGGTAGCTTGAGGAAGTAAACAGCATAGGGGTCCAGTTGGTCCTGCGGGGGGTCCGGGCGCCTGGCAGACAGAATGAAACGCTCCCACCTCCCATCTCTTTATTTGAATTGCGTGTGTTAAGGGTAGAGTACCCCACTGCATTCTTGTGAGTGCCAGGCAGTACCCCTTGCAGTGGGGTCTCATTGCTGAGGGCAGAGGGCAGAGGGTATTGCCAGGCTTTGAAAGGGGAGTAGTGGGGCACGTTACAAAACCTGCGCCTTACACCAAAACCCGCTCCTCCTATGTGTGTTTTTGCAAAATTAAGTATACCAGTAGAAAACTAAATATTAAAAAAAAAAAGGCCGCTGCCTGGCACTGCTTGGCACTGCACATTGCAGTGACATAATGCCCCTGCAAAGGACTTCGCCTTGCATTAATGGATTTTGAGAGGAAGTGAGAAACTTCCTCGTTAAGAAGAAATTATATATGAAAAGGAGAGAGTCAAATGCTGGCAGGCAGTGAGATGGCAGAGGTTTGGCAGCCAGAGTCAACTCTTTCAAAGCATATTGCCATGGGCATTGCTGTCAATATGCACGAGGTTCCTTCCTTCCAGGCTGCTTACGGGTACCGTACATTTGATTTCCTTCCCTCAGGCTTAATTTCTTTTCATGCCCCCCTCAGGGCAAACTGTCGACGAAACTCTTCATTCTGACTGAAAACTTGCATCAACAATCAATGATTAGCATATTCATGAATCCCTCGATTCCAAACACCGATAATTATCAGGGAAGGCAAGCAAATCTACGGTGGTTTACATGTGGCAGCCAAGTCTCGCGGGTGGTATTTCTGGTGGACACTGACTCATGAGAAACAGCTTGCAGAAAGAAAGCTACGCCCCGTGGGGGCCGTGAGAGTTCAGGAAACAGCGCAGCCTGGGCCGAAGCTAAATCCGCGTCGTTACCGTTAACAGCTTGCAGCACCTTCACACCCCTGTTTGTTGAAGGGCCTATAGCTGCAAGTCAGCTAAATCACGGCTTCTATGGCCGAGGAGTCTGATGCAGCATGGTACCTGCTGCTTGGAACACCGGCCGAATACCGGTCAAGGCTTGGATCCCACCAGCCCAGTGGTGGCTGCCCGGCCGCCAGCAGTTTTTCCTTTTTCGGAAGGACTTACGAGTTCACCTTCCACAGGTCGCCCCGCGGCGGCAAAAAAGGCCTCTGATTTAGACCACATCTGGACCGGCCTACAGCTTGTGGCCTAAGCGGCAAAGCGGCATGGCTGGCCACATAGGGGGCCGCCGGTCAGAGGCCGGAGTGTAGCTGACATGTAGCTGAGACACGAAGAAGAGAAACACTTGTGGCCTGCCGAAACAGGTGGTCAAATTAACATGGAATTTTAGCTCACCGGCAGAGTCAGATGCTGCTCTGACTGCTCTGGCCATGCCGACGCCTGTTGCTCAGCACTGTCGGCTGCATCGCAGGCCACCCCCTCCCGTGAATGGCCGTCCTTGCTCCTGTGGCGCTCGTGACGCGGCGGCGGGGACGGCGGCGGGGCTGCGGCACCGAGGCGGAATGTGCGCGACAGCGAGTTCGAGTAGCCCTCCCTTGCCCACAGGTCCTGGCGTGCTTGCTCGTAGCTCAAGCCGCGGCTCATGGCATGGCTCATGGAGAGGGGATCATGCGCATCTCCAGGGTGGTGCCCCTTGGAGAGAGTCGGCTGTAGGGGTTTGCAAATATCGGGCATGCCCGTGCTGTGGTGTAGCCCGGAGAGCTGGCGCTTGAGCGTTTGCGCGATAGTCTTCTGACCATGGCCAGGGATCTGGGCGCCTATGTTATCCTCGGGAGCGGACTCCGGGCGGGCTTTGCCACTGCCTGGCAGTGGCCTGGGACTGGAGGGTACGGCCATGGTGGTGGCAGGGCGCGCATGGGGGGGGTGCTGCTTCGGGGGGGATGCACAGCTCGCCTTGCCGCCCAGGGCGAGCAGCCCATGCGCCAACCTCCTCGAGTTATGCTCAGCCAGTTGCTGATGGGGCACATGCAGGTTAGATGCAGGCAGGGGGCGGGAGGATGGCCCGTGGTGGACTGGGGAAGGCTCGCGGTGAGCCTCTTCAGGGAGGGATATCGTCACGAAAGGGGACTCTGGCACCAACTCGTCCGATTTTCGGTTGATGTTCTCGATAAAAATGTCTTCCTGGCTCTGACGCGACCAATGCAGCTTATCGTACAGCTCCTGACGCTTACGGCTCATTTCATGCCCGTTCAAACGATTGCGCTCAGCATGGAACCTGTCTGCCTGGGGAGATTCACCGATGTAGACCAGCGATGGTCGAGTGATCTGTGACCCCTTAGATGATGTGTTCACACCACCGGTTCATACCGGTACAGTCTGCTGTATTTTCCGGGTGCAGACACCGGGATGCATGCGTTCGTACAAATTCGTCACCCTCAGCCCTCGGGCACCCGCACCAGACCCATGTGTGCCCATTCGGTTTACGATTAGGTAAGCAGGCGTGTATGACTAAAGAGCTAGGGGCGCTGCTTCTATTCCTGACAACTACCATACAGTCAGTGGACCTCTTGATGCTCTCATAGCCAGGGACACAGGGTACGGAATACGATACGATACGATACGGGTCTTTTGTCAATACGGGACAAAAGTGTGGATTTCATCTCGGTGAACCACATTGGACCGTATAGATACAATATAATAAATAACGGGATTTCTTGCCAAAACTACCCGTATCTTGTGTCCCTGCTCATATCCACTAACTCAGTTTGTTACAGGGCCCGGGCTTTGGATGATGAAAGTTCTCTCGGAGGCCTCACTTCTGGTATCTGGAACTAACAATTGGACACCCACAGACCCCCCCCTCACTTAACTTATTTTACGGACAATCAACCCACTGTTCTCTCCTCGCCGCTCCCAATTTGCCAACTTTTCCTCATGCAGTCATGCAGCATGCCCAACTAGATCTCCATTGCTGCCCATCCTGCCCTTCTTCTCACTCTGGTGTTCAAGAACTCCTCGGCAATGAGATAGATGTGGCAACAACTGATCCGCATCCTCAAACCGTTACCCCCCCCTCCTTGACCCGATCCTCCCACGGCCACCTATTTCTTCCTCTTACCCTTCACCTCAGAGTTCCTCCCTCGGCATCACTCCAGAGCCACTCCATCTTCTCTGTCGTCTTGGTATCTCCTACTTGGCACCACTGACCCTCACGGCTGGGCTCGACTAATACACCTTCCAGCCATCCACATACCTCTACCGAACTTTTTGAGGTAAGGCGCGTCGTCGTTGGATCCAATCAGGTCGCCCAGATCTAGCTCAACCAGATCAGCCTCCTCCAGGCACCCATGTGACCAAGCCCTCCCTTTCACCCGCATTACTGCAATTCCCCTACCGATAGGGCGGTAGATCAACATCCATGACTTGTTCCGGAAAGTATCGTCAGAAGGACATTTGTTGAAACAGTCTAGGGCGAGCCTCGGCGTGAAAGCCACAATGGCACTTGGGACACCAGCATTGTGCCAAGCGCCATGCGGCATGGTGTTGCACTATCATGCAGCTTTATGTAATGCATGGCTTTCCCCTGTTTACATCCTGCTTCAATCTGTCCTGAAATGGCATCCTTTGTATCTGCAGGTAATACCCTCAACGTCCGGAGAAAGAGATGGTCTGGAATAAGAGTGAGCCCCCAGAATACTCAAGGCAAATGCCAGCCAACAAGAACCGTCTTTTTCCGGTTCGAAATCTATTTATTTCAATCAATATTAGTGAATAATTAAGGTGCAATCCTATGCCAGCGGGTAATTCCAGTAGGGTGGGTAGCGACGATTTCTCAAACAGTGACTTTTGAAGCAAGTTATCGATATTGAATAATGAACGGTATTATACGTGTTTTTTTCTTTTTTCCCTCTTACCTTGAGTTTATTTTCTTCCAGCGGGACAGTTGGGCGCCCACGCGGCCGAGCCTTTTTGAGCAGAGCCCAGAGGTGTTATGTCATTGAATTAACAGTATAATATGTTGGCCACATAATGCCATCTGTCCAGTGTGTGGGATACGCCGGATACGGCTTGCCAGGGTGGGCGTCGCCGGAGATGGGGTGAGGTTTACGTCAGGGGAATGGTTCGGAGGCTGGGAGCCTCCTTAGGTCCCACGGCCGGTTGTGTTGGAGACAAATTTTGGAGCTATTTGTTACTCAAGTCCTTTCCGAAGTCGATGAAGGCATTATGGCTAAAATGTTTTTTGTTGCATTGAGGGTTTTATCAGGGGGGTAAAAAGAACCTCTAAACGTCACATACGAAATGGAGAGGTTGGGACGTGGGAGGAGAGAGCCCCCAAATATTGTCTGACCACAAGTCCGGTGCAACTGTGCTGAGACGGGGTCACATAAATGCACAGACTGACATAACAAGAGCTACGCCCAAGGAAATCGGGGTTCATGCACTCTTTGGCAGTCATTGACTCTTTGGTAGACAAATTCACCAGTTCGTCCGAATGTTGGGTACGGGAAGCAAGTTAAGCTAAAATGGATCAAGGGCTGAGCACAACCGCCCCCACCATTCCTTATTGCATGGACAAAGCCTTTGAGCACTATCAAACGTCCCCTACCACAAGTTAGTTCAGGACTTGTGACTCAAGGCCCTGCTTTAAGGTATCGGTGTTGCACGAGTCCCTGGCTGGCTGAAACAGTTGATTTGGAGTAGATACCGATAGGTCAGTGGACGTGGTTCTTGGGTTCTGTTGCATGCCCCTTAATTGCACGTAATTAACCGTTCTGCCCTGTGAGAGTGACTCACAACACTCACGGCAAATATACGTTTTTGAAGCGCACCATTATAGCGCTACATTCCGAGAGATCATAATTGTTAATTGTGGACAGGTTCAATCTATGGGTGTGCCAGCCTAGCTGACAAAAGCTGGTCATAAGGCTCAACCAAAAATACCAAACAGAATTCTAGCTACGTACACAAGGGTTTTACCTGTTCACATGCCACACACTCTACACTCAAAAATCTGCCTGGCAGCAAAAACTACGTAGATCCGGAATGCAGCATTCTATTTAAATCACTTATCAGCGTAGGTGGATTGATTTTCCTGGGGACTCACCAGGGGTATTCACTTAGCCAATCAAATACTCAAGAGTGGCCCAAGAAATACTCAAGAGAGACTCTGGATATGAGAAGGATTTAGACTAAAAAGCTAAGGATATCTAGAATATGCTAAGAAAACGCACAGCAAGAAAGAAGTGCCAACGCTTGACCAATGGCATACATTATGATGCCAAAATGTACCATGGTACAAACACACACTTGTTCTGTGCTGACAGATGCAAGAAACACAACGAAAATATCTCATTAAGATGATTCGTCAGAAGACCACAGAGGAAAACCCTCATTCCAACAAGATTGTGCTTCAGAGCCTGGCACATGACAATCGATCAGCACTTCATGCTTATTCTGTGCTTTTGATTCCACTGAAACACCTCGCAGGCACTTCAGTACGAGTAGACATAAAAGGAATAATCAATTCATAAATAACATCCTGGATCAAGCCGTTTAGGGTATCACTGCTTGGGTGATCCAGTGCTGTGTATGATATATCGTATGCTGATGCTTAATTTGAATTTTGTGCAAGGAGGCGCATCAGGGAAACAAATACGCCAAATGGCTCAGGCAGCTGCTGTTCTACGACAGCAATTCTATGTACTAATGCAACACACAGCAGCCCCTACTTCTGCTCAGCCGTGGCTGGAGCGACAGGGCTCACTGCAGCGGCAGCTACTCCAGCTGCCTTGCTCAGGGGGTGGGGGGCAGTATTCTCTGACCGTACAGGGGTCTTGGAAGGAGAAACTCGGATGGGCAGGGAGCCTGCGGCAGAAGGCATCAAAGGCGATTGATGAGCCTCTGTTGCCCAAGCACTCGGATGTGAAACTCGGGTCCAATCTTCATTTGAGGTAATAATAGCCATCAGGTATTGGCCTAGTCATATAAAATAGGATACGACGTAATAACAAATTGGCCAACCAAGGTACACAGCCCATCCAGATCAGGACCCCTCAGCACAGGCCATCATGCAGCTAATACGTAGGTTAACATAGTGGAACCAGAACTGAGGTCTAATCAGCCATCGGCAACCAAAGAAGGCACACTCACCCAGCAGGGCGCCGCTGCAGTTGAGTGCCGCCATTGCCGCCTCTGGCTCCATGAACTCTACGAATGCGATGCGCGTGGCGTGGGCGTTGTCTCCCAGAAGTCTCAACTTGGAGACCTTACCTGGGGACATGAATATTATGGTGGGGAAGGAATCGTTGAGATCGGAGAATTGGGTGAGAAACATCAGTCCAGTGCGACCAGGGTGCCGCTATTGCAAACCCTGGCTGCTACTGCCAACCCTGACTCCAGATCGGACACTTGGGTTTGAAAAAGCCATAATCAGAAACCCCCCGGGGCATTGGGGGGCGCAGCAAGTCATGAGCTGATGGGGCCAGCTGGCCTACACGCTACACTTGTGGCATAGGTCGCCACATATCTGAAGCTTGCATCGCTACCAGATGACCCCAGTTACAGCTGATAGACGGCACAGATGCCCTTTCATCCTCCCACCGATACTCAAGAATTGATGGGAACCAAATTCAAGAACACCACCCTTACCGCAGAGCTGCTCGAAGAAGCCGCGCACTTCCATCCTGTCCACCTTCTTGTCGATGTTGGTCACGTAAACCGTGCGCCCGCATCGCTCTAGGTCATCCTGGGAGGCAGGCATGAGCTCCCGCTTGACGGGGACAATGGCCGTCTTGGATGGTAGCACCCTCAGAGCTAGGGCACCCAGCATCACGCCTGTCTTGTCCAGTGCCTGAGCAAACAATCAAGGTCAAACATGCCAGGTTGAGTAGCCACATCAGACAGCCAGATCAAGCAGGCATCCTTCCCAGGAGCCAAAGCCTCCCTGGCATCCACACCTTTCCCTTTCGTCACTACGTTCAAACCCCTGTTGTTCCAACCAACCTGTCCTTCCTTTTTCTTGAATGCGCGTTTCAACGTGGGCCTTTCAGCCTTCCTAGAATTTCATTTTTTCTCATATCCCTCACCGGAAAAGAATACCAACCAGGATGCGTGCAGCTTTGCATACATGCATGTGAGAGGAGCCATAACTTTCTGTCCCGACCATGGATATCATCACAAAACTGCAGGGTAATACTACATGTGTTAGGAGAGTGTCCTTCCCGACATCACAGACCACCCCATTTAATCAATCATACACCATACACTCGTTCGACACATCAAGTACTGGTAATCTGACATAACCGGTATTTACTCTCAGAGAAGGTTGTCTGAGCGGTTTTATAAACATCTTAAGCACAGGATAGTAGATGCCTGCAGGCAAGCCAGCACTTCCGCGGATACAGATACCATTCACAGGGTACCCAGCTACCCTTGTCCTACTAGGGCTCACCCGCTCAGCACCGTCCAGGTCGACGAATTCAATGAAGGCGAACCTGGTGGCCGAGTTGGGGTCCCCGCAGATCCTACAGTCCAGCACTTGGCCGCAGTCGAGGAAGAAGGTCGCCAGCTGCGCCTCCGTGACCTTCAGGTCAATACTGCTGATGTACACTGTGCGCTGCGTCTTGTCCTCCATGCCCCTCTGCGGCCTCCGCTTGCTCTGACCTGCTCCTGGGCCGCCCTGGCCCTGGCCTCTACCCTACGGAGGGAGCAGAGAGAGGCACATGTTGCTGTTCTGCATAGCATCTGCACTTCTGCACATCCACCCATTATCCAATTTTAGAGGTGCAAGGCAGTGCAGGCGGGGAAAGCACCCTGAAGTACAAATGTTTGAATCCCATGCGGCTCATGACACAACCAAAAGCTCATGGAGCGGTGGCGGGTCACAGGAAAATGACTGGGAACATGCCCCGGCCATACCCATGCAGGTGTGAATGCTGCCGCACCCTGTTATTTTGTTGCATGTTTCTCGGCATGGGCTCCATGGGATACATCTGGTGGTGATGATTGTGGTTAAAGCCGTGGCCGTTGGCATTGTTGTTGTGGTCGGGCAGGTATTGGTACTCGTCCCCCCCCTGCTGCAGTCTCATATTTCCGATTCGGCTCATCAGCATATCGACGTCACGCTGGGACATTCCGCTGTTCTCCATCGTCGAAAAGCTCTCGGCCATCTGCATCGCCATCGGCGAGTACGGGAAGTTGTTCGCGCCTGGACGGAAAGGACACATTTGTTTTCAGCATGCGAGCTGCCAATCAAGGCTTGAAAGAGTGGACGGCTCACTGATGGACATAAGATGCGTTCAGAAATAAAGGTCACCTTGCATGCCATATTGGGGGAACATCATGGCTGGGACGCCAGCAGCGTGTCCAGAGGAAGAGGGGAAATTACCTGATCGAGGACAAGAGTTAGCTGAGAGACAATATACAGTCAGGCTGCAAGGCGGACTCACCATAGTTGTTTGCCTGTTGCTGTTGATACTGCGGCACAAATCCCATCCCAAGCTGCGAAAATTGCTGCTCATACTGCTGCTGCTCATACAGCGGATGCGAGTAGTCCAATTCTGCCTCGGATCCATGTGGCCTCATTATGGCAGTCATATACGTGAATTGATAATCACTGAAGGGAGTGTCAACGTTTTAAAAATACAGTTCAAGGCACATCCTGGCATGCTTTCGCAGAATTTAGGACATAGCAGGCCCATAAAATGTAACAATATATCCATCTTCTGCTTACCTGCCCGAGGCAGCTAATCTGCCCATTTTTCAGTGGCCAGTCGTATAGCCGCCCACTTTTTCTCATGTTTAGGGTTTTTCAGCGCCTTGCCTTGCCGTATTCTTTCAACTAGGATGCCGAACGTACGCAAGACAACTAAAGAGGGAACTGTCAAGAAGAGAGACAAGTTCGGCTGGCACAAAAAGTGTGATGCCACGTATCCCTCCAACACAGGCCAAGCCTTGACGCGATGATTGCCTCGGGGACGCAGTTTACCCTAAAAGTGCTAAACCGTCCTCCGCCAAACCCTGAAAGCCCTCTCCAAAATCTGGAGCACTTGGGCTACTGACGACGTTCGTAACTAGGTCACCGAACGTAGGCAAGACAAACAAAGAAGGAACGGTCAGGATCAAACAAGAGTTCGACATGCACAAAAAAGTGTAATGTCACGTGTCCCTACAAGACGGGCAGGCCTGGGGCCCGTTCACATTGGGGGTGATCCGAGCCAAAAGTGGGCGCCGTACAGAATTCTGAGATGATCCTAACTATATCCACACTAGAGGCGCGAGTTGGGCGCGAGTCGGCCACATTGAAGGAGCAGGCAAAACGAGCATGATCACGCTTGAAGGCGGGCCACCACGCCAGAAGGTGCTGAGTATTTTTCTGGAGCATTCTCAGCCTGGGCTTATACCAAGGCGAGCCAATCCTGCTGCAGCCCTAAGTCTTTCCATAAATCCAACCAAGTGCGATGCAAGCGACGCCCTTGATCCACCGGTCTAATGGGGAGGGTGCGGAGCAGCATGGGCGGTTGACATAAGAAAAGTGAGTTGAGAGGCCACACAGCTGAAGATGCGGGGGACTAGCTCATGGGAGATGCAAAAAGGGTGGAGGTGGGAGACTGTCTGCCCATCTACGCCAGCAGGGCTGAGGTACCCAAGGGTCATGGCGCTGTCGATCCATAAATCCAGGATCCAGCAGGCTGTCATTCCATCTGAGCCCGTGGGGGACATGGTCCAGTGGTACAACACTGCTGGCGTCCATGTCCAAGGGTTGAGGGATCCATGTTCCATGCTACACCTTGGATAGGGTTGCCGGATTCCATGTTCCTGTCCCCTATGTGAGAGAGGCTGTCATGGCTGCACCTTTGTCCTGGCTGTGCATGGTAGCTGGAATTGAGCTTGCTCATCCCCTTCCAACCTCATGTGGTCAAGCGTCCAGCAGGGCCCAGTGGGTAACGTATGAACCATCGTAAACCTTCCTTGCGCGCGGTCCTCCAACACAGCACTTGGTAACAATGTTGCGGCCACAAAATTGCTTACCTTTGAAGGGCCCAGAGGTGTACCGTAATGTCATTGGCCTTACAGGGGTGATTCACCTACAGTTCAGCTTCATCACAGCTTCAGCCAGGGGAGCCTGGGGCTTGGGCCACTGGGCGAAGACCGGCAAAGATGTGATTACATCGGCCCAGTGGTTGCTGCTATTTAATGTGGTCTGGGTCCTGCGTAGAGACGCACGGATCACAAGGCATGCGGCATGCACTGCGTATAGCATCATCATGCTCCCCCATGACTGCATTTCACATGACATCACACAAAGCTGCAACACTGAGGTGCTTTGCATCAGTAGACACAGTGCCGCGGCACAGGGGTGCACCCTAAGGAATGGGTGCACCAAGCAAAAATAATACAAGACATCAGCCTCAGACAACAGCCTCAGACAACAGCCTCAGACCATGTCTGACAGAGGTTACGTCTGCACGGCGGAAAGAGTGGACCTTTTATGGGTGGGCCCTTGAGTCAGAAGAGTGTTAGGTAGGCATCAAGAGGTTGGGTTTGTACGTGTATGTCTATCTCGGTGATGGAGCGGTTACCTGTTGTTGAACAGCTGATTCCAGCTACGGAATGGCGGATTGCTCAATTCTTGCAGATAAGTCTGTCAGTAAGACAGTAAGCTCTAAAACCGTACGTATACCAGATTTCTTTCAACCACATTAGGCTGTGTTTCCATTGGAGTTTGAGGTGAGCAGTCGGGCAGGTCGGTTTTGTTCGGTCCGCGCCAAGGTTTAAGCCCGAGGTGGAGACCACCACAGAAAAATCCGGCCTTCGTTTCCATTGCATGTCCGGGGTGGCCGATTCGCATTCAAGAACCTCGCAGGCTAAGATTTTCGAAATGTCGCAGCAATCCTTGGTAGTTGTTATGTCGCGTTTGTTGTGCTGCTGCAAAACGAATCGCGCTATCGGCTTGTCCATGCGTCGTGGGCTCGTGGCATTGTGCGCAGCTGGCAACGCTCTTTTGAAATTTCTGCACCTATGTAGCTTGAACACGTAGATCAAAGCAACCAGTGGTGCTTACGTATACTATTGCTTTATTTCGGTTCAGTCGCGCATGCTGCAGCGCAACGACGGGGTAGAAAATCGTCACGTGGCCTTCCGTGTGCCGGGACAGCCAGTCGACTTCCATCGAACCATCAGAGTTTATCAGCGGTATGAACACAGGAGAATGAGCACAGGGCTCAAAAAACAAGGCTGCGAAGTATTGTCCAGCTGGCGTTTGGGGTGGATGTCACCCAAACTCACTTCGGGTCTCGGACCCGAAGTGGATTTGGGTAAGTTTGGGCAGATGTGTCTGGGAAACCAACCGTCGACTGTATTAATGCCGGTCGTGTTTCGACGTCCAATGGAAACGTTTTCGTCGGGGTGGCACAGCTGGCGCCTAGCTGGCAACCCACCCCGACGTCAAAACAGCCAATGGAAACACAGCCTTAGAGATCGCCGAACGTCATACGCTTAGGGTGTAGGACAGTCAGCCCAAGAATTGCTGCGCTTCGCGCAGCTTACTTCAGTATCGATGGCATATATATGCCAGCCTTCCAAATAAAAGCACCTCAAACTTTCCGTAAATATTAGGCGATTCCGTACCTGATTCCGTACCTGAGGATTCCTTGAGGGAACCAGAGAGGGAACTATCACTGCGATTTACGGTGCAACTGAGACCGAGTTACCGTAGTGAATTCGTATGAATCAATGTTGACTGATATCTTGCCGTGCACACAATGCCTTGCTGGTTGATGCTGTCTTGCTCTACTCTGCCGGTGGGTGCATGGCCGCATGCAAAACACCCCAACAGTCACAGCACCATGCCTTGCCAGTGTGTGGAGCACCTCACCAGGCTGCAGAGCGCCACCTGCATGCACAACACCTTACCCTTATGCACAGCGCCCGCCCAGCGGGCGCCTGAGGGCGCAACGCCCAGGTATTGGCTGTAGTGCCTAACTTGCATGCCAAGCGCCTGCCCCGCGTGCAACGCCATGCTGGTGGTTGCAGTGTCCCACCCGCATGCTCTGTAATCCGCCCCCATGCACAGCTACCTAAGTCCCTGCCGGTGGTTGTCGTAGTGCCCACCCGCATCTTCTGCAACCCGCCTGTATGTGTGGCGCTTGCCTGTTTGTGCACCGTGCTTGTCGTTGCTGCGCACTGCCCTGATGCTCAATGCCCCCCGTATGTTGAGCGCCGTGTCATTATTTGCATCGCCCTACAGCTCTCTGCTGTGGGGGGCAGCTCCCAGCCCTCATGCGCAACGACCGCACATATGTGTTTTGCCCTGACATTGGTCGCAGCTCCCCACCCTTCCGGATTGTGCCCGCCCTGACAGTCATTGCAGCACCCTATCCTCACGCATTGTGCCCTCCCGTATGTGCAACGCCCTGCCGGTGGCTGCATGTGTAGCTGAGACCAACTCAGGTGCCTTTATCCCCTCAGACGCCTGTGACTTCATTGACACAGTTCAAGATTGCGTGTCCAGTTTTGTTCACTTCTGAGGATGTACGAAGGGACCGTTTGGCTCTCAATGGCCCCATGGGCCCTCCTTCAAAGGCTGCAATGGTAGCTGCGGCCTACTTGCTGGTGTCCTAATTTCTTAGGAAAACCACTGTGGCAGACATAGATGACAGGTATTAGGACTGCTGTTCCAGTTTGGTTAAATTCTGAGGAGGTGCTTTGGGGGATGCCGTTTTGCTCTCAATGGCCCTCTCGGCCCCCGCTTTAAGGGTGCCTCACTGCCACGGTAGCTGAGGCCTACTTGCTAGTGTCAAAATTCCTCCAGAACACCAATGCTATGCTTTGCTTGACATATTTTAGGACTGCTGATCCAGTATGGTTGATTTCTGAGAATGCGTTTTGGGATTTGTTCGCTCTCAATGGCCCTCTCGGCCCCGCTTTGAGGGCGCCGCGGTGGCTCAGGCCAACTTGCAGGTGTCCAAATTTATCCAGAACACCAATGCTATGCCTTTGTTGACATATATCAGGAGTGCTGTTCCAGTTCGGAAGAATTATATGAAGGCGTTTTGGGATTTTTGGTTCTCAATGGTCCTCTCGGCCCCCGCTTTGAGGGCGTCGCGGTGGCTGAGGCTAACTTGCAGGTGTCCAAATTCCCCCAGGACAGCAATGCTTTGCCTTTGTTGAAATATTTTAGGACTGCTGTTCCAGTTTGGTTTAATTCTGCGGAGGTGTTTTGAGGCTCCTTTGCTCTCAATGGCCCTCTCGGCTCTGTCTTAAGGGCGCCGCAGTGGCTGAGGCCAATTACAGATGTCCGAATTCCTCCAGAAAACCAGTGCCATGCCTTTCTTGACATATTTTAGAATTGCAGTTCCAGTTTGCTTGACTTCTGAGCAGGACTTTTGGGGCTGTTTTGCTCCCAATGACCACTACTGGTATACATAGTTCGAACTGCATAACACAAGCGAGATTAAGTTGCTGCGGGGCTAATTGGCTTCCAGTATGCCGTGCCATCACTCTTGTGTTATGAATATCAGCTTGGCACACAAAATCTAATAGGTGCATCACTTGACCAGTACTGGTATCCATGCCTGGCTCTCATAACATAAGGTAGATGAAGTGGTTGCATCACTGATTGGCCTCCAATGCGCATCGCCATCACCCCTGTGTTATCAATGGCTGTTGGGCTAAAGCCCCTATCCTAAGCATCCATGGACCACTGCCAGTATCCATTCACGTAATTCATAACACAAGGCAGATTAAGTATATGCGGGACTGGCTTGCTTCCAGTGTGCATCTTCATCGTTATTGCGTTATCAATATCTGTTGGGCTAAAGACCGTCCTAAGCATCCATGGACCATTCCCAGTGTCCAAACACGTAACTCATAAGACAAGGCAGATAAAGTGGCTGCGGGACTGATTGGCTTCCAATGCTCAGTGCCTTCACTGTTGTGTTATCAATGGCTGTTGGGCTGAAGCTTCTGTCCAAGGCATCCATAAACCACTAACGGTATCCATTCACGGAACTCAGAACACTAGGCATATAAACTGGTCTTGTGACTCATTGGCTTCCATTGCACATGTCATTCATGGTACTGGGGGTGCTGCGGTACTGCAGCGAAGGGGCAGTGCATGCCAATGAGTGCGGTCATGCTTCAGTATACAGGCGGTGCATGCCAGTGAGTGCATTCATGCTTCAGCATACATGCAGTGCATGTTGGTGGGTGCGGTATCGCAGAAGTGTTGGCGTAAACTGCATACTAGTGGGTGCAACGCTGCGGCAGTGCTGGCCTAAACTGCATACTAGTGGGTTAGACGCTGCGGCAGTGTTGGCATAAAGAGCATACCAGTGGGTGCGGCGCTGCGGCAGCGCTGGCATAATGTGCATGCTGGTGTGTGCGGTGCTGCAGCAATGCTGGCATTATATTAATGGTAGTGGGTGCGGCGCTGCGGCAGGTCTGGCATAAAGTGCATGCCAGTCGGTGCGGCGGTACTGCAGCAAGCTGGCAGTGCATGCCAGTGGGTACGGCGATGCATCACCATGTATGTGGTGCATGCCATTGAGTGCAGTGGTGCTGCTGCGCACAGGCAGTGCATGCCATTGGGTGCAGTGGTGCTGCTGCGCACAGACAGTACATGCCAGTGGGTGCAGTGGTGCTGCTACGCACAGGCAGTACATGCCATTGAGTGCAGTGGTGCTGCTGCGCACATGCAGTGCATCCCAATGGGTGCAGTGGTGCTGCTGCGCACAGGCAGTACATCCCATTGAGTGCAGTGGTGCTGCTGCGCACAGGCAGTGCATGCCAGTGGGTGCAGTGGTGCTGCTGCGCACAGGCAGTACATGCCAGTGGGTGCAGTGGTGCTGCTGCGCACAGACAGTACATGCCAGTGGGTGCAGTGGTGCTGCTGCGCACAGGCAGTACATGCCATTGAGTGCAGTGGTGCTGCTGCGCACAGGCAGTAAAGACCAGTGGGTGCGGCAGTACTGCAATGTGCAGGCAGTGCGTGTCGGTGGGTGCTACGGTACTGTAGCACACAGGCAGTGCGTGTCGGTGGGTGCTACGGTACTGTAGCACACAGGCAGTACATGCCAGTGGGTGCTGCAGTACTGTAGCACACTGGCAGTGCATGCCAGTGGGTGCAGTGGTGCTGCTGCGCACAGGCAGTACGTGCCAGTGGGTGCGGCAGTACTGCAATGTGCATGCAGAGCATGTCAGTGGGGGTGAGGGTGCTAAAGGATGCATGTAGTTCATGCCAGTGGGTGTGTATGTGCTGCTGCCCACAGGAAGTGCATGCCAGTGAGGTCGGTAGTTAGGCAGCATGCATATAGTGTACAGTACGTCTTTCTGCCAGATGTAGGTGGGACCAAGGTGCATCAGCATGCATGCAGTGCATGTAAGTGGGGTCGTGCCGGTGGGGCGCTTCTGCAGGCATGCTGGGTGTTGTCGTGCCGGCAGGGCTAGATGCATGCATGCAGGATGCTGTACAAGTAAGCAGGGTGTTGTCATCGTGTCGGGGCACCTTGTACGCAGGCGGGGTGCTGTCATACAGGTGGGGTACTATGCAAGCCAGCAGGTACTGTCGTGCTGTTGGAGCCATGTGCATGCATGCAGGGTGTTATGCAAGTAAACAGGGTGTTGCGATGATGTCGGGGACCTTAATATGCATGCCGTTGCTGTCATGCTAGTGGGGTGCATGCATGCAAGCAGGGTGCTGTCGTGCTGGCAGGGCCATATGCAGGCAGGGTGTTGTCGTGCCCGTGGGGCGCAACTGCATGCACGCGGGTTGCTATCCGTATGGCCGGGCGCAAGTTATGCCGGCTGGGTGCTTTGCATGCTGGCAGGGCGCTGTCCTGCCGGTGGTATGCTTTCACATGCAGGCGGAATGCTGTCGTGCCAGTGGGATACTCTGCATGCAGGCACGGTGTTGTCATTGAAGGGGGGAGCCGGCTTGCCTGCGGGGAGCAACTGCATGCGTAAGGTGTATTGGCATGCATGCGGGTAGCTACTGCATGCATCGTTCTCACGGCATCTGATATCTGCTGTCCTGCCCACATTGTGCCGGTAGTTGACTGCCTGATTGAGACCTGTTGCTGTTGCGTGTAAGGCCATTTCGGCATCAGCAGCCAGGAGTAATCCAAATCATCCAATATCCTCGTCCTCCTTCTCCTGGATGAGCTACTCCTGGGCATCTATGGCGTCTTCAAAGAGTTCCTCCGCATCGGTGAATTTGATTCTCGCTACTCAATTCGCCCTGTGGCGCAGTACGTTGCGCAACTCTTGTCGAAGGTTTCTATTGATGGCCAAACTAACTCCCAACCGTTAACTCCTTCGGCGTTTTATGTACGTTGGTCTCAGCCTCCGCGGCGCCCTCAAAGCGGGGCCGATAGGGCCATTGAGAGCAAAAGAGCCCTAAAAACCTCCTCAGAATTAAACCAAACTAGAACAGCAGTCCTAAGATATTCAACAAAGGCATAGCATTGGTGTTCTGGAGGAATTTGGACACCTGCAAGTGGCCTGAGCCACCGCGGCGCCCTCAAACCGGGGGCCGAGAGGACCATTGAGAGCAAAAAGCCCTCAAACACCTTCTCATAATTCTTTCAACTTGAACGGCACTCCTGATATATGGCAACAAAAGCATAGCATTGGTGTTCTGGATACATTTGGACACCTGCAAGTTGGCTTCAGCCACCGCGGCGCCCTCAAAGCGGGGCCAAGAGGGCCATTGAGAGCAAGTGGCCCTCACCATCTTCTCATACTTCTTCCAATCTGGAACTGCAACCCTGAAGTATGTTAACAAAGGCATAGCATTAGATTCTGGAGGAATTTGGACACCTGCAAGTTGGCCTGAGCCACCGCGGCGCCCTCAAAGCGGGGCCGAGAGGGCCATTGAGAGCGAAAAAGCCCACAAACAACTTCTCAGAATTCAACCAAACTGGAACAGCACTCCTGACATTTGTCAACAAAGGTATCGCATTGGTGTTCTGGAGCAATTAGGACACCTGCAAGTTGGCCTCAGCCACCGTGGCGCCCTTAAAGCGGGGCCGAGAGGGCCATTGAGAGCGACCCCCTCCCCAAACGCCTTCTCAGAAATCAACCAAACTGGATCAGCAGTCTTAATATATGTCACCAAAGGCATAGAATTAGTTTCTGGAGGAATTTGGACACCAGCAAGCAGGCCTCAGCTACCGTGGCAATGTGGCACCCTTAAAGCAGGGGCCGAGAGGGCCATTGAGAGCAAAATGGCATCCCCCAAACACCTCCTCAGACTTTAACCAAACTGGAACAGCAGTCCTAATATCTGTCAGCTATGTCTGCCAGTGGTTTTCCTTAGGAATTAGGACACCAGCAAGTAGGCCACATCTACCAGTGCAGCCTTTGAAGGGGGGCCGAGGGGGCCATTTGGAGCCAAACGGTCCCTTATTACATCCTCAGAATTGAACAATACTGGACACGCAATCTTGAACTGTGTCAATGAAGTCACAGGCGTCTGAGGGAATAAAGACACCTGCGAGTTGGCCTCAGCTACACATGCAGCCACCGGCAAGGCGTTGCACATACAGAGGGCACAATGCATGAGGACGTGGTGCTGCAATGACTGTCAGGGCGGGCACAGTGCGGAAGGGTGGGGAGCTGCGACCAATGTCAGGGCGAAACATATACGTGCGGTCGTTGCGCATGAGGGCTGGGAGCTGCCACCCACAGCAGGGAGCTGTAGGGCGATGCAATCAATGACACGGCGCTCGACATACGGGGGGCATTGAGCATTAGGGAAGTGCGCAGCAACGACAAGCACGGTGCACAAACAGGCAAGCGCCACGCAAACAAGCGGGTTGGGGAGGAATAAGAGGATGCGGGTGGGCACTACGACAACCACCGGCATGGACTTAGGTAGCTGTGCATGTGAGCGGATTACAGACCATGCGGGTGGGACACTGCAACAACCAGCATGGCGTTGCTCACGGGGCATGCGCTTTGAATGAAAGTTGGGCACTGCAGTCTGCAGCCAATACCAGGGCGTTGCGCCCTCGAGCGCCCGCCGGGCGGGCGCTGTGCATAAGGGTAAGGCGTTGTGCATGCTGGTGGCGCTTTCAGCCTGGTGAGGTGCTCCACACACTGGGAAGGCATGGTGCTGTGACTGTTGGGGTGTTTTGCATGCGGCCATGCACCCTCCGGCAGAATAGAGCAAGACAGCATCAACCAGCATGGCCTTGTGTTCGCGGCAAGATGTCGGTAAACCTTGGATCATACGAATGTTGCACTGACTCGATCTCAGTTGCAGCGAAGTGATAGTTCCCTCTCTGGTTCCCTCAAGGAATCCTCAGTGCGGGATCGCCTAATATTTGCCAAATGGTTTGAGGTGCTTTTTTTTAAGAAATATGAAAGGCTGGCGTATAAATGGCATCGATCCTAAAGCTAGCTGCGCGAAGCGCAGCAATTCTTGGGCTGGCTGTCCTACACCCTAAGCGTACCCTAAGCGTATAACGTCGGGCGATCTCTAATGTGGTTAAAAGAAATCTGGTATACGTACGGTATCAGAGTTTGAGTGACAGACTTATCAGCTAATGTGGTTACGAACGTCGTCAGTAGCCCAAGTGCCTCGCCGTACGAAGAGGTTTTTCAGGGTTTGCTGGTCGAGGTCATAGCGCTTTTAGGGTAAACTGCGTCCCCGAGGCAGGCTGTCGGACGTGACGACAGGGACACGTGACATCACACTTTTTGTGCGAGCCGAACTCTTATTTCTTCTTGACCGTTCCTTCTTTCTTTGTCTTGCCTACGTTCGGCACCCTAGTTACGAACGTCGTCAGTAGCCCAAGTGCTCCAGATTTTGGTGCCAGGTTTACAGGGTTTGCTGGTCGAGGTCATAGCGCTTTTAGGGTGCACTGCGTCCCCGAGGCAGGCAGTCGGACGTGACGTCAAGGACGCTTGACATCACACTTTTTGTGCGAGCCGAACTCTTCTTTCTTCTTGACCGTTCCTTCTTTCTTTGTCTTGCCTACGTTCGGCACCCTAGTTACGAACGTCGTCAGTAGCCCAAATGCCTCAGATTTTGGGTAGGTTTTTCAGGGTTTGCTGGTCGAGGTCATAGCGCTTTTAGGGTCAACGGCGTCCCCGAGGCGCGCGCAATCGGACGTGACGTCAGGGACACGTGACATCACACTTTTTGTGCCAGTCGAACTCTTGTTTCATCCTGACCGTTCCTTCTTTGTTTGTCTTGCCTACGTTCGGCGACCTAGTTACGAACGTCGTCAGTAGCCCAGATGCCTCAGATTTTGGAGAGGTTTTTAGGGTTTGCTGGGAGAGGTCATAGCGCTTTCAGGGTTCACTGCGTCCCCGAGGCAGACTATCGGACGTGACGTCAGGGACACGTGACATCAAACTTTTGTGCCAGTCGAACACTTGTTCCATCTTGACCGTTCCTTCTTTGTTTGTCTTGCCTACGTTCGGTGACCTAGTTACGAACGTCGTCACTAGCCCAAATGCCTCAGATTTTGGCGAGGGCTTTCAGGGTTTGGCGGTTTAGGTCATAGCGCTTTTAGGGTCGACTGCGTCCCCGAGGCAGGCAGTCGGACGTGACGTCAGGTACACGTGACATCACACTTTTTGTGCCAGTCGAACACTTGTTTAATCCTGACCGTTCCTTCTTTGTTTGTCTTGCCTACGTTCGGTGACCTTGTTACGAACGTCGTCAGTAGCCCAAATGCCTCAGATTTTGGTGCCAGGTTTACAGGGTTTGCAGGGAGAGGTCATAGCGATTTTAGGGTGCACTGCGTCCCCGAGGCAGGCAGTCCGACGTGACGTTGGGACACGTGACATCACAGTTTTGTGCCAGTCGAACACTTGTTTCATCTTGACCGTTCTTTCTTTGTTTGTCTTGCCCACGTTCGGCGACCTAGTTACGAACATCGTCAGTAGCCCAAGTGCTCCAGATTTTGGTTAGGGCTTTCAGGGTTTGCTGGTCGAGGTCATAGCGTTTTCAGGGTTAACTGCGTCCCCGAGGCAGGCTGTCGGACGTGACGTCAGGGACACGTGACATCACACTTTTTGTAACAACAGTCGAACTCTTGTTTCATCCTGACCGTTCCTTCCTTGTTTGTGTTGCCTACGTTCGGTGACCTAGTTACGAACGTCGTCAGTAGCCCAGATGCCTCAGAAATTGGTAAGGGCTTTCAGGGTTTGCTGGTCGAGGTCATAGCGCTTTTAGGGTCAAATGCGTCCCCGAGGCAGGCAGTCGGACGTGACGTCAGGGACACATGACATCACACTTTTTGTGCCAGTCGAACTCTTGTTTGATCCTGACCGTTCCTTCTTTCTTTGTCTTGCCTACGTTCAGTGACCTAGTTACGAACGTCGTCAGTAGCCCAAGTGCTCCAGATTTTGAGGAGGGCTTTCAGGGTTTGGCGGATGACGGTTTAGCGCTTTCAAGGTTAACTGCGTCCCCGAGGCAGACTGTCGGACGTGACGTCAGGGACACGTGACATCACACTTTTGTGCCAGTCGAACACTTGTTTCATCTTGACCGTTCCTTCTTTGTTTGTCTTGCCTACGTTCGGCACCCTAGTTACGAACGTCGTCATTAGCCCAAATGCCTCAGATTTTGGGTAGGTTTTTCATGGTTTGCTGGTCGAGGTCATAGCGCTTTCAGGGTTCACTGCGTCCCCGAGGCGCGCGCAATCGGACGTGACGTCAGGGACACGTGACATCACACTTTTTGTGCCAGTCGAACTCTTGTTTCATCCTGACCGTTCCTTCTTTGTTTGTCTTGCCTACGTTCGGCGACCTAGTTACGAACGTCGTCAGTAGCCCAGATGCCTCAGATTTTGACGAGGGCTTTCAGGGTTTGTCGGAAGAGGTCATAGCGATTCTAGGGTCAACTGCGTCCCCGAGGCAGGCAGTCGGACGTGACGTCAGGGACACATGACATCACACTTTTTGCGCCAGTCGAACTCTTGTTTGATCCTGACCGTTCCTTCTTTGTTTGTCTTGCCTACGTTCGGTGACCTAATTACGAACGTCGTCAGTAGCCCAAATGCCTCAGAAATTGGGTAGGGCTTTCAGGGTTTGTCGGAAGAGGTCATAGCGATTCTAGGGTCAACTGCGTCCCCGAGGCGCGCGCAGTCGGACGTGACGTCAGGGACACGTGACATCACACTTTTTGTGCGAGCCGAACTCTTCTTTCTTCTTGACCGTTCCTTCTTTCTTTGTCTTGCCTACGTTCGGCACCCTAGTTACGAACGTCGTCAGTAGCCCAAGTGCTCCGCCGTACGAAGAGGTTTTTCAGGGTTTGGCGGAGGGGGTCATAGCGCTTTTAGGGTAAACTGCGTCCCCGAGGCGCGTGCCGTCGGACGTGACGTCAGGGACGCTTGACATCACACTTTTTGAGCCAGTCGAACTCTTGTTTGATCCTGACCGTTCCTTCTTTGTTTGTCTTGCATACGTTCGGTGACCTAGTTACGAACGTCGTCAGTAGCCCAAATGCCTCAGATTTTGGAGAGGTTTTTCAGGGTTTGCTGGTCAAGGTCATAGCACTTTTAGGGTGCACTGCGTCCCCGAGGCAGGCTGTCGGACGTGACGTCAGGGACACGTGACATCACACTTTTGTGCCAGTCGAACTCTTGTTTCATCCTGACCGTTCCTTCTTTGTTTGTCTTGCCTACGTTCGGCGACCTAGTTACGAACGTCGTCAGTAGCCCAAATGCCTCGCCGTACGTACGTCGAGGTTTTTCAGGGTTTGGTGGTCGAGGTCATAGCGCTTTTAGGGTCAAATGCGTCCCCGAGGCAGGCAGTCGGACGTGACGTCAGGGACACGTGACATCACACTTTTTGTGCCAGTCAAACTCGTGTTTCATCCTGACCGTTCATTCTTTGTTTGTCTTGCCTACGTTCGGCGACCTAGTTACGAACGTCGTCAGTAGCCCAGATGCCTCAGATTTTGAGGAGGTTTTTCAGGGTTTGGCGGAGGTGGTCATTGCGCTTTTAGGGTTGACTGCGTCCCCGAGGCGCGCGCCGTCGGACGTGACGTCAGGGACACATGACATCGCACTTTTTGTGCCAGTCGAACTCTTGTTTCATCCTGACCGTTCCTTCTTTGTTTGTCTTGCCTACGTTCGGTGACCTAGTTACGAACGTCGTCAGTAGCCCAAATGTCTCAGAAATTGGGTAGGGCTTTCAGGGTTTGGCGGAGGAGGTCATAGCGCTTTTAGGGTCGACTGCGTCCCCGAGGCAGGCAGTCGGACGTGACGTCGGACGTGACGTTGGGCCCAATTTCACCTGTGTCCGGAACTCGAAAAATAGTGCCAGCTAGACAAGAGTCAATTCCACTAGTGTTCGGGATCGTGTTCGGGATCCTGCCCACCCATTATCCGTACCTGGCGAGGCATGATTTTTGCATCGTGTCCAGGGGGGTCGATGCAAAACTCGAGCCTCGCCGGGTACGGACAAGCGTGACAGCGAGGCGTGGCTCCATTTCTTCACTTGATTATCACTCTCAGTCGCGCGCGCAATTCGTTTCATTCATCTCGTTCAATCTATCTCTCTTTCTCTATGGTCTCTTTCGTCATGGCTGACAATCCGTCTGACGGCGGCAAAGATCTTGCATGCGCCTTTGCAGAGATGAGCGCGCGCATGGAGTGGCGCAAAGAGCACCACAAAGAGCAAAGCGCACATAGCAGTGCAAATACAAGAACAACGCAAAGAGCAAAGAACAGCGCAAAGAACAGCACAAAGTGCTACGCAAAGACAAGAGCAGCACAAGAAACAAAGACCAGCGCAAAGATCAGCGCACAGAGTAGCGCAAAGAGCACCGCAAAGAGCAGAGATCAGCGCAAACGAGAAAAGAAAACACAAGAGCAGCGCCTAGCAGCATAAAGAGCACAGAGGCTAGTTGACTGGCTGTAATGTAAAGAGATTTGGTTTCGCCCGTACCCGAATATCTCGCGTGCTCAAGTGGAATTGCATTTGCTCTTTTCCCCAGCACTCTGTTTCCAACCAGAAAAACTGACACCGGGATTAATCCCGGCGAGGCGCAGGTGGAATTGGGCCCGTTGTGTCAGGCCTGGCCCGTCGTACTCGGAGGGATACGACAGACGTTGCATCACACATTTTGTGCCATCCGAAGTTTTCATTCTCCTTGACCGTTCCTTCTTTGTTTTAATTGTTTGTCTTGCCCACGTTCGGCATCCTAGTTACGAACGTCGTCAGTAGCCCAAGTGCCCCAGATTTTGGTGTCAGGTTTTTCAGGGTTTGGCGGAGGAGGTCATAGCGCTTTTAGTGTAAACTGCGTCCCCGAGGCAGGAATCCGTCAGCCACAGACGATTTCACAGTCGACTGTTATCAGCACACCACGATCGTCGTGGCAGGCTTATCAGTGCTGCTGTGAACGCGAGAGAAATCGCTGAGGTATCTCGAGCTTGTACCAGAGCTCGAACTGACTGAGACGTTCCATTTTGTCATTGTCCAGCATGGTTCCGCCTTGATCAAACATTTTGTTTAATCACACCCGTTAAATGATAACAACCGCGACAACGAATGAGACTCGGATGCACGTAATCGACCTAGTTTGAGTATGCGTAAACCCTGAACCGAGCCGGCGTGGCAGCCTGGCAACCAGCGTGGCAAGATCATTTGGATCATTTCTCAACACTACGAGCCCAATTCCACTTGTCACCGGAACGCGGAAATGGCATGCCAGCTCACCCCCCCCAATTCCACTTGTCACCGGAATGGCACCGGAACGCCAGCGTGGCGCTGCCGTACCCGTTAAGTGCCATATTTTGCATCGCTCCTATTTTGAGCGATGCAAAAATACTTCGCATCAACGCTCCGACAGCGTGGACAACTTCGTCCTCATCTTCAAATTTTCATCGCCGTCATCTTTCGTTTGTTCTGAATACTCCTTTTCGCCCGTTCCTACTGCCATGGCCGACGCTCATCCTTAACAAGAGCCTCATTTGAATCTTTCCCGCGTAGAAGTTGGCACCGATCTGGCCAACCCAATGGTGAATGTCGACGTGTGCCCCTTAGCAGTCCCTCCGATCGCCTGGGCTATCGTTTTATCGTTTAGCAGCGGCCTGCATTTGCTACACCCAACTTCGACAGTGCCGGGGCATCCCTGGCTGCACGTACCTTGCAACTCGACATTTTGTCAAGCACTCAAGCATGACTATCATGCTAAGCGAGACAAGTAGACAGAACACTCTAGATACACGAAGCGATAAGGCAAATGCCTGACAGGCTGTTCACTAGAAAGATTCGGTCTCAGCCGTACCCGAACACATTCCGGATACAAGTGGAATTGCATTGCAAGTTTTTTCAGCCAGCGTGGCTGAAGCCTCGCCCATCCAACCAGATAAACCGCCACCGGAACGTGTTCCGTCGAGCGCCCTAGTGGAATTGGGCCCTACCTCGGGAGGTCGTTTCTGAAATGATCCTAGATGTACACAAAGTACACCGACTAACTGTCGCCCAACTCGCGCCTTCAATGTGGATAGGTCAATAACGTTGCACCTCTGGGCCATGCACAAGAAGGCTTGGCCGCGTAAGTGCCGCCTGTAGAAGTGCTTCGTTGCAACGCTGCTCGAGGCCCGCCTGCCTCTGCTGTCCCTGTGACTTCAGGAAAGCATGTGAGAGATATGACACAGTCACAGACGCCCTTTCCTCTTTGCAGTTATGAAGGGCCGCAGTCCGGCTTGCCCGCTGAGCCTCAGCCACTCTTGCCTCCACTTGGGCAGCTGCTCTGATCCACGGTCACCTGTCTACACTGGTCCGCTGGGCGACTGGCGTACGCCAGGGCAGCCACCTGGCACCCGCTCTCTACTTCTCCGTAACGTCAGCCCCGTACAGTTGGCTACGAGAATGAAGTGGAGGTCACCCCAGGCCACATAGCGAATCTGGGCTCGTGCACCCTCTTATGTGTCCCACCCGCCCTCCAAGGTATATTCGGGAACTAGCGTACCAGTACAAAATAGTTGTGGCGTTAAATGCCTCTAGTCACCATGCATCCAATTGTTTTATGGAGTCAGGATTTCCACCTGTCCAAGTGGACTCCCCAGGCTTGTAGAAGGAAGCACATACTGCCACTGAACACAGGTCTGCGGACGCCTACTTAACCTGGTTCCAGCCTACGGCGGGCGCAGGCCAGGAGCCGCACCAGCCAAAGGGAGTGTGCTTGCGTGCGCACGAACTTAAGGCTGCGGCTCGGCGCTGTCAACACGGCCGACACTAGAGGACGGCGCAGCGGTCAGCAGCGTGACAGACGGTGCTGCCAGCGATGTTGGGCAAGGGGACACGGCGTGCTTGCCGAGGACGCGTTGCTTTCAATGCCCCAGAGTGCAGGATCAACTCAGGGAGCAGGGATGGGCAGGTCCACCGGATGGTCCCAGAAATTTCTTCGAGTTGTACCAGGGCAAGCTTGAGTGGGATGCCCTGGCTTTTCTGGAAAATGTGGTAGATATCGTTGAGGGCGCAGACGTTCTCAGAGGCTTGAACTTCCTTTGCCTTGTCTTTCCAGCCTTTTGTCTGTCAATTCACTTAATTTTCCCCTTTTCCTTATTTTGTCTGCCCCTTTTTAGTAAGGCGCCCACGCGGCCCATTGAGCAGGGCCCAGAGGTCAATAACGTAACACCTCTGGGCCCGCTCAAAGCTCGGCCGCATGGGCCGGCGCCCAACTGTTCAGAAGGGAGAAAATAATAAATTAAAAGGAAGAGGGGGGGGGAGGAACAAAATGGCCCAGAGGTGTAACGTCATTGACATACTTCCCAGGGGACGGAGAGAGGTCAGGATGAGTCTGATTGCACAGCAATCCAGCATGATCAATAGTCGACTCACCTGCCCTCTGCTGTGCATCAGCTTTCTCCCCAGTCGATTTTTGCTCTGTCCTTGGTGCGGGCGGGCCAGAACGTGTCCTGATTCAACATTGCCTCCCCTGTTCACTGCTCGTCTGCAAAGAATTCACCCCAGTGCCTGTACCGGTTTACGGGCACATGTCCCATGCATCAAATGTGATGCTCTGTTGCACTGTCAAATCTTCACCCCAATGGCGATTACCTACCCGCTCGCTTGTTTTTTTCACCATGCAACTTCTGTCCACGCGTAATTCCCCGCCAGCAGGCCCAGATGCACCTCAGCACACTTGCCCTCAAATATCCAGTTATCGTAAAATGGTATAGGGTCCGCGCAATCCGATTCGGAATAATAATATCAAATTTGTCGCGCAGCAAAAAAGTACCATAATCCGCGCACGCGCAGCTGGACTTTTTTAAATAGTTGTTTGCTATATCGCGCAGCCGGTCCGAAACAATTAATTAAACACCGCGCAGCGCTTTCCATCAGTCGTAAAATCAACTCCGCGCAGCTCTTACAGCCCGTACGTATCACCATTCACCAACTCAATCAAAGACCTAGTTTGATGCCTGAAAGAACAGTACACGGTCAAGAATCAGTTAATGGATATCGAATCAATCATTCGCGCGCTAGCGCGCGACTTTTTTGATGGTAGGTACGGAAAAACTACGCGCACCCCCCAAAATAGTTCTTTTTGGTCCGTGACTGACAGGCCGCTCACACTTTTTGCTATTATTTTTTCTATCGCGCGAGTACTCCGCGCACCTCCAAAATAATTAATTAATAGCAGAGTCAAACCCGTTTTAAGGTACAGCCCAGCATGCACGCTTAACAGCTTTCCTGGTAGAGAAGGCCTCGAATCGATTGTTCAGCTCATGTCGTGTTGCACATTCCTCCCGCAGGCATGCAATCCAAGGTCATAAAATACCCGAATGCACCCACGCGTAATTTTTGGGGATCTCGAGTCCAATAGCCTGGCCGGAGGGAATGCTTCAGATTTTCAACTTTCCTTGTGCAGCATTAGCTGGTTCAGTGATTGAACCTGCCAAATCCTTTTCTCCCCCCCCTGCCTAGATCACCGGGATCCATGTCCCTGCCCCCCTCACATAGGGGGATGGCATGGCTGTGCATGGTATCTCAGATTGAGGTTGCTCATCCCCTACCAGTCCCGCACGGATGGACGTTCAGCTGGGCCCAGCGGGTATGCACCACTCCAAACACAGC
Source organism: Limnomonas spitsbergensis (assembly GCA_037349105.1). Taxonomy (NCBI): domain Eukaryota; kingdom Viridiplantae; phylum Chlorophyta; class Chlorophyceae; order Chlamydomonadales; genus Limnomonas; species Limnomonas spitsbergensis. The sequence goes on from JAYJMM010000120.1 coordinate 6,775,222, forward strand.
ATACGCGCTGCAAAGAAAAAGCAGCTTTATTTCCCATCCCCCCCCTGACTTTTCCCTTCTTTCTTTTGTCCTGTCCCCTTGTGATTTCCCCATCTTCCTCCCAACTCTTTATTTAGGCGCCCACGCGGCCGAGCCATTTTGAGCAGGGCCCTGAGGTGTAACGTCATTGCAATAAAAGCAAAAGGGAGGGTAATCCATCAAGTTCCAAGAACGTTCCGTTATTAAATCCCCCCATTTGATACTTGCCAAAGCCTGCCTGCAACACCCCCTTTGATCCAGGGGGACCCCCTGCTTTGATCTATGAGAGCCGGTCAGTTTACTGCATGTACAGCACGTCCTCCCATGGGTGCCTGTACAGTGGTTGAGCCAGTCTTTTCTGATCCAGCGCATGGCCTACAAGCCCGATGGACCGCGCAACCACGAACAAGGCATTCAAGTACCTGCAAGTCAACAAACAGAAAGTCAACAAACCATACAAACAATGAAACCTGACTAAACAATGGAAACTAGGTGACAGGGGGGCCAATTCAGGCAGGCATCTACAAGGCAGTAAAGTGTGGATTGAAACTAAGGTGCCTCAGGGCATATTATTCATGGAGGGTGCTGTGCATGGTTTTTTGATAAACCTAAGCGGGGAAGTTCAATTCAATGAGGTGCAGAGGTGTCATGCTAGCACAGTTTAGTACAAGGTGCTCCGGCTACAATCCAGCTACATCATGACCCACTGCCCCGGTGCCTTGGCGCTATAAGCCCTGTTGCATGGCCCAACAGCCGAAGGCCGGTCAAGATTTGGTCCCCAACAACCCAGTGGTGTTAGCGAAGCGACCTGCCAAAGGCAGCCTGGTTTGCTCTCAATAAGCAAGGGATGCCAGGCCATTGGCATCGTGATATAATCAAGCCAATTCGACCAGAATCAGCACAATCACAAGCACCCACCCTATCTGCCCCAGCCCCAGCCCCAGCACCCACCCTATCTGCACAATCTGGTCTGCCTCCTTTGTGGTGAACGACCCGCTGGATGCCAGCAAGTCCAGGAACAGCGCTCCGATGCAGCCATCCACATTGAGGACCAGGTTGGAGCTCTTCTGCAACGTGTACTCCTCAACCGCCACGGCATAGTCCAGGTAGCGAGTACTGGGGAAGAACTGAACACATGAAACACAACGAGAGCTGAGGGAGGGCCAGGACAAGGGAAGGAGAGGTTCCACGGCATATGGGGAGATAGTAGAAGAGCTGAACATGTGAGGGTGGGATGCAACCGCGAACGGGAAGATGCCTAGGAGATTTCAGTGAATCCAATACGAGGGTGAGGCTGAGAACGGATGTAGAGACAGCAGTCAGCCCATGGGTCCATGTGCCGATCCATACCAGATCAACACCCATACAGAGGTCCAGCATAATCCTATCCAGCTAGACTGGACAAGCGACATCTCCCCACATCGCTGTGTGTAGGGGGCCAACTACTGACTGCAGAGCTGCATGCAGTGTTCCTTGCAATCTGAGCCAACGAGGGCAACATAACGAGAAACCGCTGAGTCTTCAAGCCCTGATTGAACGAAGGCATTGATTAAGCCTTATCGTCGCACATACCATTTCCCATATGGCAGCCAGGTAGCTAGCCCCAGCTCAAACACTTGTGAAGGACTGCCCAGCTGCATGCAGTGTTTTTGGCAATCTGAGCCAACACAGGCATTGTGAGGAGAAACGGCTGAGCCTTCAACCCTTGTTTGAACGAAGGCAAAGAGAACGCCTTTTCGTCAAACATACAATTTCCTAGATGGCAGGTAGCCAGCTCAAACACTTGTGAGGGACTGCCAAGCTGTAGCCGACAGGTGCCCCCAATTCCACCTCAAGGTGCACCTCCCCTCCTCCCCCCTCACCTTTCTTGCATAGTCTTGCATCAACTCGACGCGCTTGTCGCGGTTGTCCTTGCTCTTGATGCGGTGGCCGATGCCCGACACGCGGATGCCCTTCTTCTTGAGCTCCTCCACAAAGACTGGGGGCGCTTGCCCCTTGTCACAGGCAGCCTTGAACAGCCTGAAAGATGGCGCAATTATAAAATGAACCACAATTACGCGGGGAAGCACCTGCCCCTTGACACAGGCAGCCTTGAGTAGCTTGCCAGAGAAAATGGCATTTACAAAAACGAACCTTGAACCCTAACTAGGCAGGGAGACCCTGCCCCTTGCCAATCTCAGCCTTCAAGAGCCTGCGTATCGACAGGGAAATCAGTGTCCACACACTGGCAGGTGCCTGCTCTCTGACAGGGAACAATCCAAAGGACACACTGCACAATCAAGGAATAAAGCTATGCATAATACATGACCCAACTAAAGAGTGTCTACCTCACTCATCTATTCCCCAAACTTCAGCGTTCCCCCATCCCCCTACTTCCTGACAGCTGCTACGTCCCCCACCCCCATCACGCACACCGCACCCAGCCCTGACGCCCCTGCCCCCTCGTGACCCTTCCAGTGTTTATTTAAGTGCGCGCCAAAGCATTTTCGGATGGCTGCCAGGCAGCCACCTCTGGGCCCGTGGGCACCACATGTTCAGCGGTCTACAGCCAGCAGCCTGGGCAACAGGGCGTGCTGCACCAGGCCCCCGCGGCCGTAGGCCATAGGTGAATTACAGCTGGAAGCCTGGAAGATGTTCAAACAGGCTCCCCCCCCTCGGCCCCCCTACCTTGCAGCGTCGTCGATGGCTCCTCCGAACCTAGGCCCAATGGTGAGCAGGCCGCTGACCAGGCAGGACACAATGTCTTTCCCGGCGCGTGCGGTGGTGATGGTGTTGTGCGCGCCAGAGACGCAGGGGCCGTGGTCGGCACACATCATGACACACCTGATCAGGGCAAATATTCCGGGTTGTTAAGGATTTAGGTTACGTGTGTCAGCTTGTGACGAGGGCCAGGATTAAGGGTAAAGGGCCGAAGTTCAGTCTGTCAGCTTGTGACGAGGGCCAGGATTTTGAGTTCGTGATCTAGGTAAATGCGTCAGCTCGTGGCGAGGGCCAGGATTTTGGGCCTAAGGCAAGTACAGCAGCATATTACAACACACCTGACCAGGGAAATTACTGCGGGTCAAGGGGTTAGGGCAAGTGCGCCAGCAGGGTTTGCAGCTCAATATCACCTAGCAGACGCCCAGAGCTTATGCCCACTCAGCCCATGAGGTCTAAGTGGGAGGGGGTCAAATCAGCGATGCAGCACAGCTGCATTGGCCCTCGCAGCATCCACCCCCAGCCACCCTGCTAATAGCATCCACCCCAGCCACCCTGCTAATAGCATCCACCCCAGTATACAAGGGGAGCGTACCTCTGTTCATTTTGCGCACATCGGCCGCTCTCCAGCTGCAGCACGACCAGATGCCGCGGGATCAGGCGCAGGCAACTTTGCTGCTCGGGCAGGTCATGGTAAGGTCCCCAATGGCCCAGCGGTGGTCGCTCGGCAGCCTGCCAAAGGCGGTGGTCTAGCGTGCACTGAAAACACAACAGCAGCCTAAGGTACTCACATCTCCATGAACTTGGTGGCATACTTGGGCAGCTTGCGCTTGAACCACAGCAGTGCGATGACGTCCCCAATGCCGTAGTCCTCCTCAATGAGCTCGCTCATCGACACGCCGTTGTAGGTGGGCTCCTCGCCCCTGTCGTCACAGATGGTGGAGACAATGTGCGTCGGGACACGCACCTGCGGGGCAGAGGAGAATTTAGGGTATAAGGTTAGGGTCAAGCATCACCTTGGGCTAGTTGATTAGGGTTTCAATCAACCCTTTACAGCGCACCTGCGGGGAGGGAGGGTTTAGGGTAAGAGGTTAGGGTTGAACATCACCTTCGACTACTTGGCTAGGCTTTAACTCAACCCTTCACAGCGCACCTGAAGGACAGGAGGGTTCAGGGTTGAATTGTTAGGGTTCAACATCACCTTCGACTAGGTGGTTCAGGTTTTACTCGACGCTTTATTGCGCAACCGCGAGACAGACGGGTTTAGGGTTAAAATGTTAGGTTTTAGCATCACCTTCAACTAGTTGGTTAGAGTTTACCTCAACCCTTCACAGCGCACCAGGAGGACAGGGGCACAGGCCCCAGTCGTGGTGGCAGCGTTGCTGGGGGGGGGACAGCTTTAGGAAGAGAGGGGCATCCGGGACAGCTTTGAGAGGCAAGGGCTGTGGGGGCAGTTTTTATGACGCACGCCTCCGTTGATGTTCCATAGCTCGACAAAGCAAACCTCCACCGGCCCCACGCAAGATATCCATACAAGAGGAACAGACGAGCGAGAATGCACTGTCTACTGGTGCTCCCTCCAGTGACCTGGGCCACTAGGGTTTGGGGTTGGCCTAAATCCTTACCCCTAAATCCGTACTCCGCTCACCAGGCCCTGGGCCACTGCTGCAGCCAGGTCCATGGGGATGGGCGGCACAGCAACATCTTGCGCTGGGGTCAGCTTGCCCTGGTCGACTAGCACCTGGAACGTCGCCCTACGGTAGCGAATACAAGTGGGGCGATGCATGCTCAGATAAACACAGGCAACATACAAACTGACAGCGTCAGATGACTCGGCCGTGTTGGTATTCAGGGCTCTGCATTACCAATGGCACTATATCGGGCCTAAAACTCCGCTATGTTAAGGTTTTGGCAGTGCCAGTGGCGCAAGATATAACGCTATATATGCTAGTGGCATTCAGCAACCCTACAAAACACCAGCAAGTCGCTCATAGTGCTTGCAGCCCTAGCGGAGTGAGTACAGGTTACACAACACTCATCAGTAAACCAAGAGAAGGCTTCCACACATCTCCTGGCCCACCCCTTCTGATTCCAGGTTCCTTCAGCTACCATTCAGCTTGATCATGGCCTAACAGGGTTTGGGAGCCTTTCAGCCCGACATCACCCCAACCTCTCCTCCCGCTCCCCCCTCGGGCCGCACCTCCCGCTCGGATGGTGTGCAGGAGCACTTACTTGATGGCAGCCTCGAGCCCCTCGAACGATTCAGGCACCACCGCCCCCGCGTCCCTGAGCGCCGCATTCTTAGCCTGCGCAGACTCCGCCTCGCTGCCGCTGCGTGCGCCGGCGTGGCCGAACTGTACCTCGCTCTTGAACAGCGTCGCGCACGTGCCGCTCACCCAGGCGACTACCGGCTTGCTGATGGAGCCGAGCTTGAGTGCCTCCACCACTCCGTACTCGTCCTTGCCGCCCAGCTCGCCCAGGATCACAATCATCTTGATCTGTAAGGAGCAGAGCAGTGGGCGGCAGAAAAGGGTAAATATACCAATAAAGGATTCTATTAAAACTACCAATATGAGGTTCCGGGGAGTATTCAGTCAGGGTATAGGTGCGGGTTTTGCATGGGAGATTCCCCAGTGCTTTGGCCAAACGTGCCGCTTCTTTCCCTAATCCACGCCTCATGGCATAGGATTTATTCATTTACCCAAGGTGGTTCAGCTGAAGCTGATCTACTTTCAATTACTCATTTGCTTGACATACCAGCTTACCTCAGGTTCGTATAATCTGACTAGACCCCCTTTGGAAGGCCGCAGGTAAGCCAGCACTGGGACCATGGGGACCAAATCTGACCGGCCTACTGCCTCTGCCCCAAGGAACAGGGTTTGCTGCACCAGGATATCTTGGCCCTGGGCCGTGATGTAGCTGATTTGTACCTGAGTCCCCCTAATTAAATAGTGTAGCATATGAGCTTACCTGAGGGATGTTCTGGTAACGCAGGCAGTGGTCTGAAAGTGTTGATCCTGGGAAGGAGTCGCCTCCAATGGCAATGCCTGGGCCCAGTGGAAGGGGGGGGGTTAAGGAGGGGGCTTTAGGGAGGGAGGGAACTCCCGTGGAAGGGCTCCTGGGGAAGGGGTTAAGGAGGGAGAGGGGGCTCCTGAGAGGAAGGGGCCATTTAGTGCGACGTCAACCAGGTGGGTACGAGTCTCAGCAGAGGCCAGGGACTCGTAGAGCTGGGCTTTGTGGGGACAGGCACAAAGCTGCCTGAAATGGCAAGATGTGGGCATGTGGGAACAAAAGGCAAAATGTGGGGCAAGCCGGCAAGCTGTGGCATAGGATATGGGGCTCTCACAACCCTAACTAAAAAGAGGGGTACGAGAAGCTCTTGCATGTCTAGACGGTACCACTGCTGTGGTCCAGACGGGTAATTAGTTCATCACAGCACTTCTCTTTTTGTGGTCTGCCCAAGGTGTGAGAGGCGGAAGAGAAAGAACGGCCTGCCACCTTTGGGAATCAGCTACATTTCAGCTGCACTCCGGCCTCTAGCTGCAGGCCCCAGGTATGGCCAGCCACTCTGCTCGGGCCGCCGGCTGCCCGCCAGTCCAGGTTTGATCCCAATTGGGCCTTCTGCAGGCTGCCCAGCAACCGCTTATGGTGGTCGTGTAGCCCCCCCCCCCTGAGAACAATGATTCCTTCAGCAACAATCCAGCTACAACCCAGCCTGGGCCCAGCAGGGCTCGGTGCAGCTAGGTCTGCTGCTTGGTATGACATCATAAATTCCCAAAGAGCTTAAATGCATGGTCCCAATGGGCCCAGTGGTGGCTGCCCGGCCCATCCCCTGAAGGTGGTCTGGCGAGGACAACGAAAACAAAAAAGTGCCATTTTCCCCAAACCTGCAGCGCTGCTAGCATGCACCTTCAAAAAGACCATCCGTTGCCCTGGCCAGCACATTGTACATCTCGTTGGACATGCCGCCGGACTTGGAGACAAAGCCGACAGATCCTGGCCGGTGCAGCTTGCATGCAATGATGTTGTCCAGCGTGCCGGCCGTGTCTCCGATCTTGAAGGCGCCAGCCTGCACGCCGCCTACCGTGGCCGGGCCAAGGATCACCTAAGGGGTTATGAGGAGAGGGGCTGAGTTAGGGGGACTGAAAGGGGCTGAGTCAAGGATACCGTGAACTTGAAGGCCCCGGCCTGCACGCCGCCTACCGTGGCCGGGCCAAGGATCACGTTGACGGTCAAAGGGGGTGAGGGTCTGAATCGGGAGGGCTGTGTGGGTCTGGGTCAAGGATACCGTGATCGTGAAGGCGCCAGCCTGCACGCCGCCTACCGTGGCCGGGCCGAGGACGACCGTGATGGTCATGTGTGGCGAGAGGCCCCGTGAGGAGCAGTGCGTAGGTCTTAAATAAATCACTTTGCTGATCCTCCCCACAGACCCCTAGCCGACCTTCCTCCCACCAACCAACGTGTTGGGCTTCCCAATCACATGGTGGCCCCCCCCATCCCTGGCACACCTTGTTGTTCTCCCTCGCGTAAGAAATGAGCCGCTTGGTGTCGCGCTCAGGCACCCCCTCAGCGATGATGGCCACCGTGCGGATCGTGGGCTGTTTCAGGGCCTCCATGGAGGAGTCCGTGGCGCTGCAGGGTGCAGGCACGCAGGCAGTGGAGGAGCGGGGAGTTGGGGCAGGGGAGGAGAAGCCGATACTGGAATGTAGGCAAGCAGGCGGTGGCGCTTTCAGGTGCAGGCGAGCAGGCAGTGGAGGAGCGGGGAGTTGGGGCAGGGGGGAGAAGCCAATACTGGAATGTAGGCAAGCAGGCAGTGGCCCTACCAGGTGCAGGCAAGCAGGCAGTGGCGGAGCAGGGAGTTGGGGCAGGGGAGGAGGAGAAGCCAATACTGGAATGTAGGCAAGCAGGCAGTGGCGCTGCCGGGTGCAGGCAAGCAGGCAGTGGCGGAGCGGGGAGTTGGGGCAGGGGAGGAAAAGCCGACACCAGAATGTAGGCAGGCAGGCAGTGGCGCTACCGGGCGCAGGCGAGCAGGCAGTGGCGGAGCGGGATGTTGGGGCAGGGGAGGATTCCCATAGCCCCAAGCAGTGCCCCCCCATAAAACAATACTACAGCCCAAAGTAGGACCATAGCCCTGGTCTCAAACTCACCTTCGGAATGACGCGTAATTGATGAATACGTCAGCCTTGGGGTGCTTCCGTGCAGCTTCCTCGATGCTGGAGGAGGCAGGCAAAGAGGAGGACATGGGCAGGGAAGAGGCGGGCAAGGAGGAGGAGGTGGGAAGGGAGCTTCAGGGGGGACATTCGGCTGCTTCCGGGCAGCTTCCTTGCTGTTGAGGGAGTTAAGGGTTTAGGTTTTAAGGTTTAGGGTGTCAGCGTCATGCACCAATACACGTCAAGCACCATCACGCATGCCCGCAACGCCCACCGAAATCGGTGTATAGCATGTGCACCGAAATCTTACACATGCTTTGCACCCTATAATAGATTAAGCAAAGCGGTAAGAAATTGCAATCATGCTAGATTGAGGGTCAAGCATCATTTATCGAGCATCCCAAGGTGGTGGAGCAAGAAATTCTGAATGCAGTATGATATAAGGCAATGTGGTTGACATCCAGAGGTTGATCAGTCCTGCTTTTGCACCAACCTCCATCCCATGCCTTTGTGTGCGTGCACGTGGAGGGAGTAGTCACATCCCATCACCAGCCCACTTCTTCGGTCTTCATGCATCGGTAGCATGCATCATGCCCATCTGTCGTAGATGGTGGTAGCAAACTTGGTCAGGCCAAAAACAAGCCCAGATGCTCGGGCATCCGCACATAGGACTGTCAAGGTTAAGTTCCAGTTAGCCCGGTAGTGGCTGCCCAGCAGCCAACCAAATATGGTCCAGTGCCCCTTAAAAGAGTCTGGCCCACCTGCCGTAGATGGAGATAGCGATCTCGGTCTGGCCGAAAAATAGTTTCTGGAAGCCCCCGGTTGATCCGGGCTGCACGATACATGCGACTGAGGGGGTTGTGCGACCTGCATGGGTCAGGGATGGATGAATGAAAACTGTGCTCTTCAGGAGCGCGAGGCCTCATAAACAGTGCGGCATGGGCTGTCCGCGTCCGTGTCGTCGTTGCCATCTTGGTCCCCTGGCCAACTTGCAGAATATGGAAGGGCTGTGAGTCCTGGCTACGGCATAGAAGTGTTTACAGCACAGCACATGCTTGATTTCTGTCATAGTGGTAACGCATCTACTCAGAAGCCCCCCTTTGAAAAGGCCAGGCAGGGGTAAAGACCAGCCGGTGCGTGTGGGGTGTTGGTCGCCTGCAGGGCACCATAAAGATTTCCAATCCTCTGCAGGAGTTCGCGGTCATGTGCAGTCATGCAAGGCATGATAGACTTTGCCACCAGCTTCGTGGTGGGCAGGGAAAAGTATCCAGCTTGCATGATCTGGGTCCTCCTGGGGTGGCCTTGGAGGGGCTACTGTTGGTCGCGGGGTCACTGGCCACCTGCCAGGCAGGCAGGCAGGCAAGCACCGAGCCTCCCAAATCAATTTTTAGGTATGTCACCACCGTACTTACCGCAGACGTAATCAAAGTCCAGCATCCGCTGCAAGGGCACGGGGGGCGCAGATCAAATAAACAACCGCACTTTGTTGTAATGGGGCGATATTTCAGTCACAATCGCGTCTGAAATTGGGCCTGACCTGCACCGGCTTCTCTTTGTAATTGAAGAAGATCGCCTGCGTGCTGCTGGAGAACAGGTGTCCTGCCCCTAACACCATTGTTGCGACTGGTTATACCTTCAAATTGTTCTATTTGTTTTGGATACTGAGCAAAATGTGTTTACTACGTGACCTTCCGAGCCGAGGCAGTTGTTGACATCGAATAGATCTGAACAGCATGTCGTGAGATCTGAGGCTTCGAGGGTGTGAACCAAGGGTGTGGACGCAACGTGCAACGCCAACGAACGCGTACCAACTCCCAAGCAAGGCCAAGCAAAAGTAGGCTGATGCTCCCTTACCGCTCGCGCTCGTCACATCTGCTTGACACTTTCTACTTTATCCAATAAACCGTACTGATATCATTTATCCCCATGAGAACTGCAATGATGGAGCAGTGATCACCTCCACTTCCTCTTTGTGGCGAACCCAGCTAGGGCTTTACAAGTTACAACAAAACTCGAGAGCAGTGTTTGCGAACACTGCTCCCAAATCTCTATGGCTTCTCATGCAGACTGTGTACAACGATGCCTCCTCTTGGGTACTTCACATTCCAGATCTCCAACCCAGATCACCAACCTGTGTGTAAATCAGTTAGTAAACCCCTGGAAATATCCTTCTTGAGTTCCAGAGTTCTGGAACTCAAAAACTTCAGTCTGCTGTCAACTTTCGTCATGTCCACCCCCCTCCCTGATGCCTCCAACCCCATTTGCCCATCTGCATGGCTGATGGCCTGCCACCACCACGGAGGCGATGGGGACCGAACTCTGACAGGCCTACGGGCCGAGGCCCAAGCAGCAGGGCTTGCTGCACCACCTCCCCGCGGCCGCACCACCACCCCTCGGCCGCTGGTAACATGCCCTTTCTGGAAATATCACTATACCAGGGACGACCACTCACAGCTGGCAGATGTCTATGACAGTTTGCATCGTGGCCCGCTCTCCGTTCTCGGATCCATCCCCCTCCTCGAGCATGGCGTGAGCTTGATTTCCCTACCTAAGTTGTTGAGCTGTTCCCTGGCTTCACTCAGTAGCGAGCGGCGGCGGAAGTCGATCAAAACATCACTAGTCACTACCGGTACCTCAGGTACCGTCAACCGGTTAGAGCGCAGTTCCGTCGGCTCCGGGCGAGAGACTGTCCGCACACTAATCCTGGCTTGGCCTCAGGGGTGTCGGCTTAGAGTTTATGCCCTCCACCCCAAACGGCTTGGTACAATGTGTTTCCATTGGAGGCAACTGGTATTGTTTCTATTATATGGAACTGGCTTGGTACAATGTGTTCCCATTGGAGGCAACTGGTACTGTTTCTATTATATGGAACTGGCTTGGTACAACGTGTTCCCATTGGAGGCAACTGGTACTGTTTCTATTATATGGAACTGGCTTGGTACAATGTGTTCCCATTGGAGGCAACTGGTACTGTTTCTATTATATGGAACTGGCTTGGTACAACGTGTTCCCATTGGAGGCAACTGATACTGTTTCTATTATATGGAACTGGCTTGGTACAATGTGTTTCCATTGGAGGCAACTGGTACTGTTTCTATTATATGGAACTGGCTTGGTACAACGTGTTCCCATTGGAGGCAACTGAAACTGTTTCTATTATATGGAACTGGCTTGGTACAACGTGTTCCCATTGGAGGCAACTGGTACTGTTTCTATTATATGGAGCTGGCTTGGTACAATGTGTTTCCATTGGAGGCAACTGGTAATGTTTCTATTATATGGAACTGGCTTGGTACAACGTGTTCCCATTGGAGGCAACTGGTACTGTTTCTATTTTATGGAGCTGGCTTGGTACAATGTGTTCCCATTGGAGGCAACTGGTACTGTTTCTATTATATGGAACTGGCTTGGTACAATGTGTTCCCATTGGAGGCAACTGGTACTGTTTCTATTATATGGAACTGGCTTGGTACAATATGTTCCCATTGGAGGCAACTGGTACTGTTTCTATTATATGGAACTGGCTTGGTACAACTAATGTGTTCCCATTGGAGGCAACTGCCTGCAGCAACCAACAGATTTGTGGGTCCATCGGCGGAAGAAAAGTCGGTGCCAGAATAGGCATGATGGAACCTGTTCTGTATGATCTTATACTGCCTGTTGCTATAGATGACGAGGTAGTTTATAGGGCGGGGCTGTTGCAACCAGGGGTGGCACCTAAGAAAAGACGAAGCGAGGCATGTTTGTTTTGATCTCCCAATATTTGCAACATCTGTCCATTGTTTTATTCCTTTGTTTTCCTCCCCCGAACTCCAATCATCGAATGCTTTGTTTCAGCGGGGAATGCTTCATTCTTTTGTGTCCAAACTCATGCCTCAATGAGTCTAAAATCTCGATTTTCCTTTCAGGAAAGATGCTTAAAATGAGTGGCAGGGGTGTGGACGGTGGTGCATGTTGTGTGGGGGGAGGGGCTACAGGATGTGCGTGGTGGTGCAAGTCGCGTGTGGGTGAACAGGTGGGCGCCCACGCGGCCGAGCTTTAAGCGGGCCCAGAGATGTAACGTTATTGACATACTGCTGCGTGTGCGGCCCCATAGGGCTGCTGAAGCGTGTCCAGGAATTTATGTTTTGGGCATCATTCAGCACGAGAGCGGTAGCATGAAGAAGGCCATGCAAGGAAGAGAGGCGCCTCTGGCTACTGGGGTGCAGCGTGTCCGCCGTATGGCAGCCAAGGTGCGTCTGAGTCATGATTTGCATACTGGCATCCAGCTAGCGGCCATATTGTCGCGGCACAGAGGTGCACCCTAAGGAATGGGTGCACCAAGCGAAAAGAACACAAGACGGTATAGCACTGGAGAGTGCTATACCGGCACCCTAAGGAATGGGTGCACCAAGCGAAAACAACACAAGACAAACCCTAAACCCTAAACCCTAAACCCTAAACCCTAAACCCTAAACCCTAAACCCTAAACCCTAAACCCTAAACAAGTACTAATAAACTCTTACAGAGCTTATAGTAAGAGAATCTCGATCCACTGCTGTAACTCAGTGAAATCAGCTCGATAACAGGTGATAGCTCTTTTGCTACTTCACCTGGACTTCTTCGATACTGTTGACAAGATCTCGTAAAGCCTCGACACTTGAGGTACTTATGGGTTTCTTGGGACGATCTTGGGCGATTGTGGCCGTTGATCTGTGGTGATGAGTCGCTTGCTTGGCGACTTCTGGTGACTGAAGATATCTCTGATGAATCAGATGGTCGACTTGGAGCCAAAGGAAAGGCTGTAGATTGGAGGTGTGATGGTGGGTTGGTGGTAATATCCAGCTGTAGACTGGAGATATGCCTTGTTAAGAGGCAGGAATAACGCTAATTGCTGCAGATGGTCGACTGTTGGCCTAGGTGCTCTGCCAGCTTCGTATCAGGAGACTTGTTGATGCTTATAGAGTCGCTGTTGGCCTAGTTGCTCTGCCAGTTTCCCCTTAGTAAGACTTGGATTGACGATTAACTTGCAGATTGATAATCAGGAACAATAGCTAGAAACGTTAAGAGTCTATTGTAGGCCGTGAGATCAAAGTAAGAAAGAAAAAGTAAAGGACCCAGATCGGAATCCTCTAAGACGGCACCCACACTTGTTCAGGTTCACACATAACTTTCAACCGAAAAAACAGTTGGCGCAGTCAAACGCACGGTGCAGTCATACGTCGTGACAGCTGTCGCGGCACAGAGGTGCACCCTAAGGAATGGGTGCACCAAGCGAAAATAACACAAGACATTCCCCCCCCAGGTCGAAAAACACTGGAGGCAAGAATAAACAAGTACGACAGCGTTTTAAGAACTGCGTATTGTTATCAGACTTCCCACCCCTGGGCCCTGCCCAGGGTCCATGGGGCACAAGTACCGACGGTAGGAAAAATAACCTCCGATATAATGTGTACGTTAGCTGTGACTTTTACGCATTACCGTAACTCGCCACAGTCGCTTTAAGGGACCCTCTTCAAGCTGAAGAGCCCAGTTCTCGTCACCATCGGTACTGTTCACCTTCCCCCAGGGCCCAATCGACCCCAAGTCCAGAAGACTACATCAGCCCTGCTCTAGTGCAATTGGTTTCCCAATCCACACCATCTCAAACTTCCCGACCACCTAACTAACACCTGATCGGGGATGCCTATAGGCTCGCGCCAGACATATGAGAATGCCACCTCACGGTAGACACCTCCTAAACCCTAAAAGTGCGTATTATGCACAATAACCTCCCCCCCCCAGATATTGAAAACTGCACACAATTTTTGTTTTGTTTTGTTTGAAATCAAGTATCATCCTAAATATCAGTTTCAGCACCAGTAAAGTCAAATCCCATTTCCCCGAAGCCCCCCCCCAGATCCAGTGAAAATTCCGCTCAGGTACACAGTCAATTGTCAAAGTCAACGAAGGAAACTCAGTTAAATTCTGTTACAAGAAAGCAGTACGCTAATGTATCAACGGATGAACGTGTGCATTGGTGGGATCATCCGAGCGCGGATAGCTGCCGATGCAAACACAAGGATCCATACTTTATTGCTACAGCAACCGTGAATGGACCGGTTAACTCCCAGACCTGCTGTAAAGCTGACAGACTGCAAAATGACAAGCCGCCATTCTCTCCGTAGCTGGGATAGCCACTCAAACCTTGCAGGATGGCACTTAAGGAAATCTTGGGTGACTAGGCAGCAGGCCACATGACGCGCGTACTTGACCGCAAGGGCACAGGAGATATCAGCGTATTCAGCCGGAGGGTTTGTGATAAGAACGTGCAGCCCATGCTGTCGCAGCAGAAACTCGTAGGTGGAGGGTTGCAGCGGATCAGAACAGTAGTCTGCAGGGACGTTGACACCGATGCCCGAATTGGTAAGAACATGGAGGGATTGAGGGTAAGGGTAGAGCTGGCTGTTCTGCAGAAGTTCAGTGGCTTGCCCATTATCCTTGAACAGCAAAAGAATGCTGGGGGACAGGGATAGGTCAAGGCAGTCCAGCAGGGTGTTGCAGTCGCTGTCTTCAATGGTGAGAGGTGAAGGAGGGTGGAGTTGGTACGACCATCCTCCCGGCACTCTGTTGCCCAAGTAGACCGCAGCCTCATCGCGCTCTCGCCACACCCCAGGCATCAAGGACTTGAGAGCATCCACCGCATCTCCGCGGACACCCCAGTTGATGAAATCTGAGGGCACCCAAGGATGAGTGACATGGCTTTCGAACCTCTTGTTGGGGACGCGGATTCTCACGGATGCACGGGTAGGGCGCTGATCATCAGGTTGCGCCTCCTCAGCGATTTCCTCCTTGCTGACAATTGCGCCGGTCCCGGCAAGCTCAATCGCATTGCTTCCGGCACCGCCCGCGGCGGTCCCGGCAAGACAATCTGCGTCATCCTCCCTGTCTACAACGTTAAGAGTCTATTGTAGGCCGTGAGATCAAAGTAAGAAAGAAAAAGTAAAGGACCCAGATCGGAATCCTCTAAGACGGCACCCACACTTGTTCAGGTTCACACATAACTTTCAACCGAAAAAGCAGTTGGCGCAGTCAAACGCACGGTGCAGTCATACGTCGTGACAATATATGCAGCACCTGCAGCCAACTAGGGTGATGTCCTGTGGGCCATAGGACACCTCCGACCGCAACATTATGTCCAGAGCAAGCTGCAGTTGAGCTTTCTCCAGCACCTGCGCCAGGCAGCTGGGCACCCTGTGTCCGCCGCAATTTGGGGAGTCATGAGGGAGCTACACATCCAACCGTTACAACAAGGTTGGTGGCGCCATGTTCTTCGCTTCTAAAATGCAGCAGTAGCACCGGCAGCACAGAAAGACAGCCCATCCATGGCGGCAGCCATGGCGGCTGATATGCAGCTCGCGCTTAGTCAGACCACTTGAGGACGCAATTGGTGCAGTGAACGTCTACGTGCCTCAGAGGAGCTAGAGCGGCGAGCAGCGGTCCCCAAACTGCGTAAGGCAGTAGCTGGCCTACAACTTTACCCTTTACGCTAAGGTGCTAGCGCTAGTGGACGCTGCCTATGAGCGGGCGCAGATGAAGGTCATTGGCCGAGGAGACCCTAGGGACCCTGCCAACAAAAACAGGTCTGCGGCCGCCTACCATGCCTGGTTTCAGCCTACAACAGGCCCCGTGTTGGCGCACGCTAGGAGCTGCACTAGCAAAAGGGCGTGCGCTCGTGTGTGCACCAACTTAAGGCTGCGTCTTGGAGCGGTAAACACTGCTGATAATAGAGGGGGGAGGACTGTGCGGCTCTGGTGTGTGAGACAGTGTGCAAGCTCATGGGTATCACTATCAATGTCAGCAGCGCCTTTCAGATGGGAAGCCGGATCCCAACGACAAGTTAATGCGGAAGATCAAGTTCCGCGTGGGCAATCGCAGCGAGGCCGAGAGCATCGTGTATGGGAGGATTCAGTTGGCAGGCAAGGGTGTCACCATCTGGGATGATATGTCCCCTGCAGAGTTGTCGGCACGGCATGAGCTCTGGCCCAAGTTCCAGTTTGCTAAGGAGATGAAGTTGAGGGTGTTTTTCACGCTTGCTCGGCTCTTTGTCGATGGGGTGGAGGTGGCCGCATGAGTTTTTGCTCTCATTTGTCAGGTTAAGGGTCTTGACTTATTGGGATGACTATCACCTGGATTATCACAATTCCTATCTCTGGTCCCTGTGTTTGTATCATCATTTCTGAATCACTAATTTAACATTGAAATGGCTCACTTACAGAAGTTTCACATACTCATCTCAATGATTTATACACACAGTTCACACTTCCAAACATTTAACTAATTAAGTTATGTGTCACACAGTTTCATACCTATTTCACACATTTTAAAACACTTAAACCCACTGAAGTTTTTTGCTTACGCATCACACAGTTTTTACACAGACTTGTAAAATTTCACTCAAACTTTCTTGTTCCTTCTCAATTAGAATCTAACGCTATCCCTTACGACACTCACCTGTTTTTTGTAGGAGGCGTCCAACCGAACTCTTTTGCACCCACGTCATGTTTTGTGGCTGGGGCTAATCTGCTGCACTATGGGGTTCATTCCCACGCTACTGCTCGGTGGTTGAAAGTTGGTTGCTTGCCCAGGGGGTTCACTGGTTTTCGCTTGCTGTCCTAGCATATTCAGTGTCTGTACCGGTTTACGGGCACAAGTCCCATGCATCAAATGTGATGCCCCGTTGGACTGTAAAAACTTCACAAAAACTTCACAGAGGACGGCGTAGCGATGAGCAGCGTGAGACACGCTACTGCCAACGGGGCTGGGCTGCGGGACGCAGCGAGCATGTGGAGGATGCGCTGCATGTGTGCTTCCAGCGCCTTAGAAGGAATAGCTGAGGGCGAGAGGTTGGGCAGGCCCACCTGAGGGCGCCACGGACTTTCAGCAGTTATACCAGCAGGGCAGGCATGGGTGGGAGGCTCTGGCTTTTGTTGAGGACGTGGTAGACTTAGTTGAGGGCTAATTTGTTGTCTTTATTTTGCCTCCTGGGGGACTGGCTCTTTCGTCCTCTTTGCAATTTTGTTTCTTTGCAGTGGGCTAGGCTCGTCAGGGATGGGGAACCTCCGGTCTAACTTTCCATTTTCTTGAGGGGGTGTTTTGCTTTGTCCTTTGTGCTCCTCTATGTCTTTCCTCTTGCTTTTAGTTCTTTTCTTTCTTCCTCCCAACAAGACAGTTGGGCGCCCACGAGGCCGAGCCTTTTTACGCAGGGCCCAAAGGTGTAACGTCATTGGCATACTTCTAGGTATATTACGATTTCCTTCGTTTGTAAGGGCAGCTTTAAAACATGAAGTTCTTCAGAGAAAACAGCACACCAGCCTGTCAGAAAATCATCACAAGTCGCCGTGGACATGTTTTCATCAGAAAATCATCAAAAGTCGCCTGTCAGATGCAAAATATAGTATTTTTTCATGATGAATGTAGTGGACCCTTGGTGTTTGATCCCGCGGAACAACAGCAAGAGCCATCTGCTGCGGCCCGCTGAGGACAGCCTTCTCTATTATTTTGCGGCCAAGAGGGATGCCATCAGAGCTCAGGCGTTCCGGAAAATACTGTGACATCAGCTGTGGCGCTGGTAGATTGCCCCAGAAAAGCGTGAATAATATTTCGCATGCAAGGGGAGCCGGGGTTAGACACATGGGATGTAGCGCATGGTTCCTTTATGTTTCCCTTGTAATATTGCAGTCCCGGAGAGGCGGTTGGGCGGTCGTTGGAGTTCCTTCTTCCACACCTTGTTGATTGGGTTCTTGACAAGATCCCGATACTGCTCTTGTTGCCTCACCATGTGGACGCATCGCAATGCTTCTGTCTGTTTCCCCCCTGTCAATCAGTTGAAGTTAAGGATGGTGCATAAATTTAGAGAGTTGTTGATTGCTTCGAAGCTTGCATAGCAGAACACGAATTCAGAGTTGGTGAACTTACCTGTAGGTGAATCCCTTTGGCTCTGTCTAAGTGTCCAACATTTTATGTCTTGATTGCGAAGTTGCAAGTGATCAGTTTGGCCGCCACTCTTACCACGTTTAAGTTTCGCGTGATTCAAGATAAGGAATTGTATGACCACAATGTATATCTACACAAAATTTCGCTATGCTGTGACTAAGCCATAAACGGTATGTTTGGGGGTATGTTTGGGCTGGTGGCTATCAGGCAGTGATGTATGGGCACATGGAGGAGAAAATACTGGTAATGGTGGATGTGGAGTCAGGGGCAAAGAAAGGGTTATCGTCAAAATCTATGTCAGAATCGGCAGGAGTGGGCTTTGGGAGGCACGGCCAAGCAGGGAGTGGTGCAAGACACTGGTTGTCGATATCACATAATTGAGGAGGAGGTGTCCGTCACTGATGGCTTCTGGCCCTCCCGCATCTAAATGGGCTAAGTGAAAGAACGAAAACGCCTGAGCGTGGCTTGAGGAATATGGGATTTTAAATGCCGTACACCGGGAGACAAAAAACCTGGTGGTTAAGGAGGATCGTCAAGGGGTACCGGACAATAATGGGCTGGGGAGTTTTCCAGATGGCGACGCTGACGAAGGATGTTTATATGGCAGCGTATGGTATGCTTGGCGAGACGGCTGAGGACGGGGACATGTCGTGTTTGGAGACACCGAGCATGCTGAGGATTTATCGGCAGGACGAAAGAGGAAGCCTGTGGTTCCCAGAAGGATGATATATTGATATAGTGTGTATGAGAAGAAGGCGGGGAAGAATGAGGGGGGGATGGGCACGGTCGGCGAAGGATCAGGTGGAAGGGCAGGATGGAGAACGGGTGCCAAGGAAACTGTCCAGCCATAATGTTTGAGGAGAAGGATAAGTTGTAAATGTTGTTCTGATTTACGGGCATAGCATTGTTCGAAAGGAAATTCGGAGGTGTAACCGACTTCAACTACGTGTACCGTACAGTGCAAGTCCTCTGGAGGCGAGACATAGTGTGTGAACTAGAGAGTTGGCCAGCGCGGGAAAGACGAAGGAATTTGGAATGTGGGAGACCTTGGACGATAAGCAAATACTGTCGCAGTTTGTCACAGTAATCAAAGGTGTCAGGGAAAGTGGGGGGCCGTCGGGGCACCAGCCGACGTGGAAGAAGGGTGTCATAGACCCCGAAGGGAAGGTTAGCACGGGAAGTGGCATCCATGATAGTAAAATAGGAGCCTAGGGAGCCATTAGCAATAGCAGTTTGGATGATGCAGACAGCTCGGTTGTGTCGAGCAATGTATGAGGCGGACATGGAGGAATGAGCACAACCGCCTAAAAGATGGCCAGGGGTATCATTGGGATGGGAGCATATAGGACAGTGGGAGGTGGTGCGAGTGCCTACAGCTGTTTTGTAAGGGCGGTTCATATGCATGGCTGTAGATGCAGTCCACAGGGTATTGGTGCGCGATTTGAGGATGTTGCAAATACCACTAAAGGGCAGACCCATGTGCCATAGGATGGGAAGGTAGGAGGCGAGGGCAGAGGCAGCGAGGACTTGCATGCGGACATAGCGCAAGGGCAGAGGGGGAGAAGTAGGACCATCAGTTAGAAGGGGGCAGTTTCGGGACATGTGTTCCTTCAAAGAATGGGTAAGGTCTGATGCAAACCACGGTTCGTCCGTGTCATGGGGGGGAGGGAGGCATGGCCAGGCAGGTAGGTGTGCGAAGTGCTGGACATCTGAGGTGCATGTGAAGTCGCACTGGTCTGGGGATTGGAGGGCGAGTGCAGCACCCTGATCTGCGAGTTCATTGCCAATGATGCCGATGTGAGATTTGATCTTGTACAAGTCAATGACGTTACACCACTGGGCCATGCTGCAAAGTTTTCACTTGTACAAGTGAAAATGGTGGCGGAGGCGTAGCCTGGTAAGGATGAGAGCACGAATGTCGAGGAGAAGGGGGGCGTGTTTACATTCAAGCAAAGTGTGCGGGTGGCGAAGGGCCTTTTGTGTATCATAGAGAGAAACCAAGGAATCTGAGAAAATGGTAAGATCACCGGTGTGGTGTAAGGCGGCATGAGTGAGGGCAGCATGGATGCCAGCAAGCTCAGCCCGTGTAATAGTGTTGGTTTCAGCCCGGCCATCGGGGTGGACTGTGTAGGTCGTGGTGTCTTGAGTACAATAGAAGGCCGCACCCGTGGCTGTGCCTTTGCCAGGTGTAGTCAGGGCCGAGCCATCGGTGTAATATGCCGGTATATCGTGCCAACGGAGGGGGTATGAGATGGCATAGGGTGGAGGGATTGCCGGGCTTGGCTGGGCTGAGGGTGGAGGTGCAAGGATTGTGGTGGGCAGAGAAAGGAGATTTGCCAGGCCATAACCGGGAGAAGGGTGGTAGGAGCCCGGGGCGAAAGTGGGGGCAAGATATGGGAAAGTACGGGTTGACAAACTGACAACCTCCAGGACCGATTGCAACTGATGCCGAGGCGAACCCCAACCCTGGATGTACAATGGCCCCATGGGCATGGATGCCCCTTCCTATGCGTATTGCGAGTCGATTTCATTTGCCTGCTGCAGTGTGTTTGTGTCAGAGGACGTCTGAAACTGCTGTGGCTGACCTACATTTAAAATGGAGCGGTCCTGGCTGGCCTGCTTCCTGCTGTTGTCATTTCTAGCACAAAATGCCGTAGCTTTCTACCTTCCTGGCGTAGCGCCCATGGACTTTCGCAAGGTTAGACTCTCCAATGATCTTCTTTCAAGATCTATAGTTTTTGGTCCGATACACTGTGGCTCTGATTGTTTGCATCCTTATAATCTCTGATTCATCACTATATAGCTTGCCATGCTCGATTCGTTATTCTCATTCACCAGCAGTGTCACGTCATATTCTATTTTCATGTGCAGAAAGACCTGATCGGATTGAAGGTTAACAAGCTTTCTTCGGTCAGGAATGTGCTCCCCTACGAGTACTATTCGCTGCCTTACTGCCGTCCGGAGAAAATTGAGCAGAGTGCCGAGAACCTTGGGGAGGTGCTGCGCGGGGATCGCATCGAAAACTCTCTCTATCAAATCCAAATGCGCGTGGATGAGCAGTGCAAGGTGTTGTGCCGGATCTCGGCGCTGACCACCGCGCAAGCGAAGGCTTTCAGGACGAAAGTGGATGACGACTACAGGGTTAACATGTGAGGCTATGTCACAATCATTGGTTGGGGGGACTGCCATGGATTTTGTAGAGAGTGATGTACTCGTGTCTACCATGGATCATTCAAAGTGGGCTGGGACTGGGGACTGACCGCATGCATGGCCTGATCAGGATCTTGGACAACCTGCCAGTGGCCATGGTCAAGATGCGCAAGGACGGAGCATCAGCTGCCCTGATCAAGACATACGAGCGAGGCTTTCCAGTTGGCTTCAAGGCCACAATGGAGGTAAATATTTGAATACGTATTCCCATGCGGACTAAAGATGTGCTTGGCTGAATTAAAAAGTTTGCATTGCCATCATACCTGTGTGTCAATGCCCACACAGACGTCATACCTGTGCTGTCAATACCTGTGCTGTCAATACCCATGCAAAAGTGTTGTTAATACCCATGCAAAAATATGTCAATGCCCATGCAAAAGTGATGACTTCAATTGCTCCATGCTTTTAATGCATTGCAGGGGCAGTCAGATGTCAAGTTCTTCCTGCACAACCACCTGCGCTACACCATTTTGTATCACAAGGATGCGCAGACGGATCTCGCCCGTATTGTGGGCTTTGAAGTAGAACCCTTCAGTGTCAAGCACACATATGAGGGCGCCTGGGACAAGACAAGCCCTGTGCTGGACACCTGCAACCCTGGCCGCATGATTTACGTGACACACAACCTTCCCCCTCAGCCAATTTCAGAGGGCAACGAGGTCATTTTCACATACGATGTCCGCTTCGTGGTACGTGCAACTGTCATGCTGCATATCACTGCTGTGCTCAATGCCTTGTGTTCAGGCAGCCTGTAATGCATGCTTGTACACTTTGAGCTACATGCCTTGCATGCTTGTAACGTGTTTGATGTGCGCTGGTGATGCTAGTCCTAGCTCATACCCTCGAAGGCAATGAACAGGGAATGCAACGCTGCCGCTCTTCGTGCTCCCCTTCCTCTGCTTAGGCGAGCGAGGTCAAGTGGGCATCCCGATGGGACACGTACCTGATGATGATGGATGACCAGATCCACTGGTTCTCCATCATCAACTCTGTAATGATCGTGTTGTTCCTGTCAGGCATGGTTGCCATGATCATGCTGCGCACGCTGGCGCGCGACATCTCAAAGTACAACCAGCTGGAGTCGAGCGATGATGCCCAGGAGGAGACCGGCTGGAAGCTGGTGGGTGTCGGTCGGGTCCGCACTGTTTCCTTGTGGATCCTCAGGCCCCGAAGGTATTTCCTCTTTTCTCGGGCCCAGCACTGCTTGACACTTGTATTGTCATACATGCACACCTGACCACTGCCGGTGGGTAGCAGTCCCTACTGGGCAAATGGGGATCTAAGCTTGACTGGCCTAATGGTCCACAATTGGTGGCCCTGGCAAGCGATATTGCGGCTCCTGGTCTACTTGGCCGCATTCCATGGTGAAGCTCAATTGTAGCTGAAGTGCACTAAGAAAGCTGTACTGTGCACCTGCATTCAATGATCCATGACAACGACTGACTCCGTACTGCTGCCCGGCAGAATCATCTCTTGAGGCTTTTGCCCACCCAGGAGTTAACACACCCCTTGTCCTTTTTGTGAGACGTGCTAATCTGGCCCTCTGCTGCGTGTTCTTGTCTCAGGTGCATGGTGACGTGTTCCGTCCCCCGGCCGCCGCCTCCCTGCTGGCCACCTACGTGGGCACTGGTGTGCAGATCTTCGGCATGTCGCTCATCACGATGATATTCGCGCTGCTGGGCTTCTTGTCGCCGGCCAACAGGGGCGGCCTCATGACGGCCATGCTCATGATGTTTGTGTTCATGGGCCTCTTTGCCGGCTACTTCTCTGCCAGGCTCTACAAGACGTTCCGCGGAGAGGTAGGTACTCAACCTGGTATGCTTTCCTCTATTCTTCCTTAAGCTTGACTTCCTTGACTTTCATCGGCGAGGTGGGCGCCAGTGCAAAATTTAGCGTGCACCATACCATCTTGAGCAGGTTGGAATACCATCCTTGACCGGCCTATGGTCGTAGCCCAGGCAAATGAGCTTGATGCACCAGGCCTCCACGACTGAAGGGGCCACCTTCTTGTCAAGTGTAGCTGAAGCGCCCTAGAAAAAACACAGGTTGGTTTTGAAGCTGCCCCCCAGAACTGAAGGCCTTTATGTCGCTGAAGTATAGCTGAGGCGCACTAGAATAAATACAGTTTGGTCTTGAAGCTGGCCAATGAGACGGTTCTGTAGAATTCCGTAGCTTGTTGTGGCTTTGGTCTAGACATTCATCTCTCCGGTCTGAAGGGCGTGAGGGTTGACTTCTTGATTGAGGCGGTGTCACATGCCTATGTGAAGCAATGACCTGTTCTTTTTGCTGACCCTGAATCGCAGGAGTGGAAGAACATGACCTTGCGCACAGCCCTGCTGTTCCCTGGTGAGCCTTGGACCCAGAAGTGGGTATTGTATGGACCCAAGTGGTTGCTCTGCATGGTTTCGGGTCACACATTGGGGGGAATCTGCTTAGGGTTCATGATTCGGCACGTGGATTTTGCTTGCATGACTAGCCTCGGCTCAATGATGCCGTCACCCTGCCCTGTGCAGGATGCAGCTTTGCCATCTTCTTTGCCCTGAACATGCTCATCTGGGGCGAGAAGTCCTCGGGAGCGGTGCCTTTCGGGACCTTGTTTGCTCTCTGCTTCCTGTGGTTCGGGATCTCTGTGCCGCTTGTGTTCGTCGGCTCCTACTTTGGATACAAGAAGCCCGCCCCTGAGGACCCTGTCAGGTACGTTCTGGCCCAGCTACATCTTGCCCCTGTGCTGAATCCTGCAGGCCCTCTATTTTGACCCATTCTTAGCAACGTGATGCATTCTGGACACGTAGCCCATTTGATGATTATCTTGCAGGGTTTACTTAACGCACACTTCATGCAGTCTGCAAACAGCCCATTTACTAGATCTCGCAGGTTCCAATTCCTTCCCAGTACTGTGCACTAGACAGCGCCTGCCACCCATCTATTTTGACCCTTTCACACTGCCGCTTCATTTCCCCTTTTTAGGACGAACAAGATTCCCCGCCAGATCCCCGACCAGCCTTGGTACATGAACCCCGTCTTCTCGTGCCTGGTTGGCGGCGTGCTGCCTTTCGGTGCCGTGTTCATCGAGCTGTTCTTCATCCTCACCTCCATGTGGCTCCAGCAGTTCTACTACCTCTTTGGCTTCCTGGCGCTGGTGTTTGTCATCCTCATCGTCACCTGCGCGGAGATCACCATTGTGCTGTGCTATTTCCAGGTGCGTGAAACGATGGTTTGTTTTACAGCAAGCACGGTATTCCGGCCTCATATGCGTGCTGTCTTATGGACCTGTGCTGTAGCTGTGGGCTCTGTGCAAGACTTATGCATTCATGGCGCCCACGCAGCTGAGCCTTTTTAAAAGGGTCCAGAGGTGTAACATCATCGACATTATGCGATGCTACGTCTCTTGGTTGTGTCATGCATGTCTGCTTTGAGGAGCACGAGAATGCTTGCTTGACGGGCACTCCCATATGGGGTGCATCCTCAGGGTGGGGGTGTTCGATGCCCTGGGGACTCAATCAGTCATGTATTCATGTGACTTATGTGACACCTTGCCCCCACGCTTGCAACCTCCAGCTCTGCTCTGAAGACTACCAGTGGTGGTGGAGGGCGTACTTCACGTCTGGCGCGTCGGCTCTGTACCTGATGGCCTACTCGGCATTCTACTTCTACAGCAAGCTGACCATCACCAAGACAGTGCCTCTGCTCATGTACTTTGGCTACATGGCCATTGTCTCGTACGGCTTCTTCTGCTTGACTGGAACCATTGGCTTCTATGCTTGCTACATGTTTGTCCGACAGATTTACGGCTCAGTCAAGGTGAGGAAGCTGCTTACAACCTGCAGCTGAATGACCCTCTTAAGGCCTCTGGTGTCTGGTAGCATCGGATGTCCCATGTAGATGTCAGGCCACGTTAGTTCTGTCTTTGATGCTCCTGCGAATAATGAAATGGTTTGTCCCTTTGTGCAGATCGATTGAGCGGGTGCCTGCATTTGGGAGACTGCTAGTGCCAACACCGTCACCGCTGGCTGAGATTAGCCAGCGAAAAAGCTCAGATCTAGAGTGAAGGCCCTGGCCACTCTGCCAGTCCTGTCCGTATGTGCCATGGGTTGTGTCCAACACAATATTTGGATGCCCGTCCAGTACGTGTGCCATGAGTTGCTGGGACCTCATGCAGTTACAGGATGTGTAGTTGTGTATGTGTGCAGTGATGTCCCTCGGCCATCTGCGGTAGTGATGGACACATGAGCAATCAATTATTTACTGTCTACTAGGCCTCGCACGCTGCAGCTGATTAATAGTGCTGTGGTCTGAAGTGAAATTAGCTTGATTCAATTTCTGCAGTACATTTGATATGTGCAAGATTCTAATAATTGTGAACAGCAACTTCTATACTGGTCAGTGACTGTCTGAGGAGGTCCAATACGATCTGGGCCCTCGCGGGGCCGTGAAGAAGCCAGGACCCAGCTGTCCTTTCATACCAACCATGAAACGGCTTCTAGAAGAGTGGACACCTTGTTCAAAATATCAGTATCATAGTGCAGCGCATCTCAGTTGTGTTCCTGTAAGGCAGTTTTGGTTCCTGAGGCGTTTTGAGGTTGCCTCGGCGGTTCCCCCTCTTCCTACCTCGAAACAGGGATATATCTCAGTAGCCGTTGATCCAGTGGATCACTCAAGACATGAGAACGGGCCTCTTGATAGCGTCGGTGCTGCTGCTAAGCGCCGTGCTATCCAATGGCTCCATCATAGCCGTGGATCTGGGCTCGGAGTTCTTGAAGGTGTCGCTGATCAAGCCTGGTCGGACGCCCATCGCCATCGTCGTGAACGAGATGAGTAAAAGGAAGACGCCAGCGCTGGTCGGGTTTGCAGGGCACGAGCGGCTGCTGGGTGAGGAGGCTGCCTCGTTCGCGGTTCGGTACCCTGAGACAACCTACACGCGGGCGCGAGACATGCTCGGCCGGCCAGCGGGGCATCCGATACTGTCCAAGATATTGGCTGATAATGGGCTACCCTTTGACATCGTTTCGCACCCAAACCGGTCGGTCGCATGCGTTGAGGTCGAGCCGGGTGTCATCTACTCCGCGGAGGAGCTTGTGGTGAGTGTGCATGGCATGTGACATGAGGGCATGCACCATAAAAGCATTGACACGACCCCCTCGCCTGCGTATGCGCACCCGGAAGAAGCTGTGTCCTGCTGTGTGGAGAAGCCTGGCCACGCATGCACTGGCCATCTTGGCCCGTGCACTGACCCTTGCTTTGGTCATGCAAATGCCTATGGGCCAGTAGGCGACATCTAGCCAGGCTGGCCCCATGCACTGTCCTGAATCGCAGTTAAGCCATCCACGCATGCACTCACTTTTGGAGTATTGGCACGTCACCTTATGCCCGAGTGGCCACGTTGCATATTGCCCGGTTGCGCTCTTTGGGTTTTGTTACAGCGCCGTGATCATGCTGATTGCCTGGGCATGCCTCCACCCCCCTCAGGCAAGCATCCTGCAGTATGCTAGGGAGATTGCGGAGGCCCAGGCCGGTGGCTCAGTCCCGGATGTCGTGATTGCCGTGCCTGCCTTCTACGGCCAGGCACAGCGCCAGGCGCTGATCGAGGCGGCAAACCTTGCCGGGCTGAATGTCATGGGGCTCATTAACTCACACACGGCCGCGGCGCTGCAGTACGGCATCGAACGCGACTTCTCCAATAAGACCTCAAATATTATCCTGTATGATATGGGGTCTGGAAGCACGGAGGTCGCACTCATTAGGTGTGTACCACTTTGTTTTCCAATTTTGAATTTAAAAGTAAGATCCAACAAGACCTCAAACAACATCCTGTATGGCTGTAAGACATGGGGTTTGGAAGCACGGAGATCACGCTTATCAGTGTGCACACTTTTCATTTTCAAATTTGAATGCAAAACGTAAGATTCAACAAGACCTCCAACATCATCCTTTGTGACATGGGGCCTGGGGTCTGGAGGCACAGATGTCACACTCATCAGGTGTGCACCATTTCCTTTTTCAAATTTGCATTCATAAATTTAGATCGAAGAAGACCTAAAACATTATCCTGCACAGCAAGGCAAGGGAGGACTCTCTGACGAAAACAAAACACACATTTCCAACTTGGAATTCAAACCGATGGATAGGGAATATGTTGGGAAAGGCTGCAATGAAAGGCTGTGAGGTGCAGGGAGAGCGGCAGATGACCGGCTCTGATGGATCAGCAGGTGCCGAGGCTTTGATGCCTGAAGACTAGGGACTGCCCTCCTGGATAGGCTACTGGCCATATGCTTTGGTATCTTGAAATGTTGGAGGTGAAACAGCGTAGAGGTGGAGGAGGCCCGATCCCCGTGCATAGGCACTAGGCAGAGCGATGGGGGGGGGGGCTCAGGCTATCAAATCACCATATACAGGCCAGGAGTAGTGAAACACTCCTCAAAAAAGTCGAAAGGCCTCTTGCAATCTGTGTAAATGGCTGAGCGTGGCATGTGGCGCACAGAATGCCTCCTGCCATTCCATCTTTCTGCCATGCCTGACGCCGTCCGTCCATGGCTGTGTGCAGGTACTCTTCTTACGCCTCGAAGGATGCCGCCGAGACACGCATCTCACAGATGGAGGTGAGCAGCCTGACGGTGGAATACTCTGTCTGCGCGCTCCCCTGGGAGTGCCCTTCCCGTTCATTCCAGCTTTTAAATGTCCTTTCTGTGCATATTCCCTTGGAATGATTCATCTGCAGGCAGGTCACGCATCTCGCAGATGCAGGTGAGCTCTCTGCAGCGTTGCCGCACCAGTCCGACCTTGTGAAGTTGGAATGCTCTTTCAACGCGTCGCTTTGGGAGTGACCTGTCCATTCAGCCTGGCCTTGGGACGCCCTTTCCACACAGTCTGGCCTTGAAATCACCTCTCATATTTCCCTTTGGATTGCTCTTTCAATAAACCTGACCTTGGAATACTCATTATTTCCGCTCCCTTGAGGGTTGCTACCCGTCTGTCTGTGTCCTGGCCTTATAAGAGGATTGTTCTGGATGGCTACTCTAGCTCGCCACGCGCCCCCCCCCCTATCGCCCAATGGCTTTTCTACGCTCGTCTGTCCTGCGGCCAGCTGGTCATGCCCACCTGCTTTTCCCCTCAACTTCATGCTTGGCTGCCTGTCCTGCTGCCTGTTCAAACCCGGCTACCTGCCCACACCCTGCTGCCTGCCCACACCTGTCCACACCCAGCTGCCTGTCCACACCTGTCCATACCCGGCTGCCTGTCCCCCCCCGCAGGTCCGTGATGTTGACTGGGATCACGCGCTGGGCAGTAACCTACTGCCTGTTCACACCCGGCTACCTGCCCACACCTGTCCACACCCAGCTGCCTGCCCACACTTATCCACACCCGGCTGCCTGTCCCCCCCCGCAGGTCCGTGACATTGACTGGAATCACGAGCTGGGCAGCAACCTGCTGCCTGTTCACACCCAGCTGCCTGCCCACACCTATCCACACCGGGCTGCCTGTCCTCCCCCCTCAGGTCCGTGACGTTAACTATGATCACGAGCTGGGCAGCAACCTGCTGCCTGTTCACACCCAGCTGCCTGCCCACACCTATCCACACCGGGCTGCCTGTCCCCCTCCTCAGGTCCGTGACGTTGACTG
The DNA here is from genome assembly GCA_037349105.1 of Limnomonas spitsbergensis. NCBI lineage: Eukaryota > Viridiplantae > Chlorophyta > Chlorophyceae > Chlamydomonadales > Limnomonas > Limnomonas spitsbergensis. The sequence goes on from JAYJMM010000120.1 coordinate 6,803,868, forward strand.
GGATCACGAGCTGGGCAGCAACCTGTTGGACATGGCGCTGGCACGGCATTTCACCGCGCAGTTTGCTGAAAAGCACAGAATGGACCTGGACGTAATCTTGAGCAATCCAAAGGCAATGGCCAAGATGAAGAAGCAGGTGGGAGGGGTTTGGGTTTCGCTAAACCGTTGAGCCCCAAACCCTACATCCTGTGCAATGCAAAAGCAATGGCCATGATGCACAGCACTTCTCTGATGCAGCTGGGCTTTATCTGGTCTGATGCAGCATGGCTTGCACGGGTCCAGGTTTTCGCTAATTTGTGAACCCTGAAGACCACATCCTGTGCAATGCAAAAGCAATGGCTATGATGCACAGCACTTCTCTGATGCAGCTCGGCTCTGTCTCCTCTGATGTAGCATGGCTTGCACAGGTCATATTGCACGTGGTCCGATGGCATTGTTTGTTGGCATTGTTCGTTGATTACACCTGGACTCCTGCTCTGATTGCACATGTTCTGGTCGCACCTGGACACCTGTTCTGCTCGCAGGCCCGCCGCACGAAGGAGATCCTGAGTGCCAACAACGCTGCACCCATGTCCGTGGAGGAGTTCCTGGATGGCAAGGACTTCCAGGTGAGAGGCATGGCATTGACCTTGGCCTTGGCCTGAGGGCTCAGGCTCAGGCTCAGGCTCAGGCTCAGGCTCAGGCTGAGGGCTGAGGCTGAGGCTGCTGTTGCTGTTTGCTGCTGCTGCTGCTGCTGCTGCTGCTGCTGCTGCTGCTGCTGCTGCTGCTGCTGCTGCTGCTGCTGCTGCTGTTTGCTGCTGCTGTTCCTTTTTGCTGCCTGGACTTGGCTTGCTGTTGCTGCTGCTGCTGCCTCTGCCTGCTGCCTGAGCTTGGCTCTCTGTCTCACTGGAGCGCTGGCCCACAAACCCACCTGTTCTCTTCACCATCGGCCCACCTGTCTTCTGACTGTTACCCCCACCAGCCCATTGTACATCTCCATAACTCACAATGTTGTAGGTTTTAGGGTTTTAGAGTCTCTACCCTGAACCCACCCACGCACCCACCCGCCCATCGCAGAGCTCCAGTCCTTGATAGATCTCCCTGAGTCGAGTGGTTTTAGGTCATGCCGGGTAGGAGCCTCAAGCCTGAACCCACCCACCCACCCATTGCAGAGCTCCATCACGCGGGAGGCCTATGAAGCCCTGGTTGGTGACTTCTTCACACGCGCCGCCGCCCCGCTGCTGCGTATCATCGAGCGCAGCGGCTTGAAACCCGAGGACATTGAATCCGTGGAGCTGCTGGGCGGGGGCAGCCGGGTGCCGCGATTGCAGGTAGGGGGAGCAAATAATAAGGATCTTGTTTTGCAGGTCAAAAGTAAGAGCAGAGTGTAAAATATTCAAATATGGGTATCAAAATGTGATTTTCATGATATTAAATGGAAAGAGATGTTCAGTACTTCTAGATTGGTGCAGCACAGGACATGCCAGGGTGGTGTCTTACGAGCTCAGTCTAGGATGAAGTTAAATAAGTACTATAAGCGGTGTGAAGCAGGGTAGTTGACGGAGACAGTATGACCGGAGCGGGTCTTGCCATAAGCCAGTATGGGTCCCACCACCCACCCGCATCAAGCCAGTATGGGTCCCACCACTCAGTCACTCACTCACATCAAGCCAGTATGGGTCCCACCACTCACCCGCATCAAGCCAGTATGGGTCCCACCACCCACCTGCATCAAGCCAGTATGGGTCCCACCACTCAGTCACTCACTCACATCAAGCCAGTATGTGTCCCTCCACCCACCCACATCAAGCCAGTATGGGTCCCACCACTCAGTCACTCACTCACATCAAGCCAGTATGTGTCCCACCACACACCCACATCAAGCCAGTATGGGTCCCACCACCCACCCGCATCAAGCCAGTATGGGTCCCACCACTCAGTCACTCACTCGCATCAAGCCAGTATGTGTCCCTCCACTCACCCGCATCAAGCCAGTATGGGTCCCACCACTCAGTCACTCACTCACATCAAGCCAGTATGTGCCCCTCCACCCACCCACATCAAGCCAGTATGTGTCCCACCACTCACCCACACCAAGCCAGTATGTGTCCCACCACCCACCCACATCAAGCCAGTATGGGTCCCACCACTCACCCGCATCAAGCCAGTATGGGTCCCACCACTCAGTCACTCACTCACATCAAGCAAGTATGTGTCCCTCCACCCACCCACATCAAGCCAGTATGGGTCCCACCACTCACCCGCATCAAGCCAGTATGTGTCCCACCACGCACCCACACCAAGCCAGTATGCCCCTCCACTCACCTGCATCAAGCCAGTATGTGCCCCTCCACTCACCCACACCAAGCCAGTATGTGCCCCTCCACTCACCCGCATCAAGCCAGTATGTGCCCCTCCACTCACCCACATCAAGCCAGTATGCGTCCCACCACTCACCCACATGAAGCCAGTATGCGTCCCACCACTCACCCACATGAAGCCAGTATGTGTTCAACCACTCACCCACATCAAGCCAGCATGTGTCTCTCCACTCACCCGCGCCCCTAAACCAGCTCCCACCCCTCCCCTCACCCCTCGCAACCCGCAGGCCGTGCTCTCTGAGGCGCTTGGCGGCCGTCACCTGGACCGTCACCTTGACGCCGACGAGGCCGTGGTGCTTGGCGCCAGCCTTTTCGCGGCCAACCTCAGCACCAGCTTCCGCCTGCGCAAGTTCGGCATGACGGACCTGTCCATGTACGGCGTCCAGATGCGCGTCGACGAGATACACCAGGCCGCGGCGGCGGACGCGCCGGAGGGCGCGCACGTGGTCGATGCACAGGTGGGCGCTCCGCGCAGCCTGCTTCGCTTCATGAAGAAACTCCCGATCAAGCAAGTGGTGTATTTGGAGAACGTTACGGCAAGCCCGATCAAGATCAGCCTCTGGTACAACACGACGACGCACCACGGGTTGCCGCCGGGCGTGGACACGCCGGAGCTGGCGTCGTTTGAAATCACCGGGATCGAGGAGGCCATCGAGCGGTGAGGAAGTGGGCACTCGTGGTGCGGAGTGCCTGACTGCGTGAAGGGATGGGGGGGAGGGGGCGCTCTGGGCAAATGGCGCTCTGGGCAGGGTGAGGGTGAGGTGGTTGATGGCCGACCCTGGGGGCATGTCGTACCAACCCTGATTGTTTGGGGGGATTTTGATGTCTGTGTTGCAGGGGATTATCCCACAGGGTGTTTTCTGCAGGGTGTTTGGACGTGAGTCATGGAGCTTCAAGGAGGGGTTCAGGCTACTAGTCCAGGAAGGGGGCAGGGGTGTGAAGCTGCCTTTAAATTGAAATTGCCTCTAAAAGATTCTCCCCGACGGGGACTCTCCTGTGCAGGAAAGCATGACTGGCGTAATCTGGCACCCACTGGGTTTTTCCTGCTCTCTCTGCATCAGTGTTTGTTCATCGACCCATACATTTGTTAGCAGTGGGGCTGAAGTGCTGGACAGTATGGGGCAATAGCTTTGCAGGGGCAACGGGATCGTGCGACCCGAATTGTCTATTTTAGGGTTATGGGTTTAAACCTTTATCCTTAACCCTACGCCTGAGGGGATGGTTGGAGAGGCTGGGGCCTGTGCCTCCACTGAGATGGTGGAAGTGTGTATGGCCGGCAGCTTGCGCATGATTAGCAGTGCTGAGCTGTACTCAAAGCCAGCGGCGTCACTGTGAGTGTCCTTGTCATGTGTGGCTGTGTGTCCTAGGTTTTAGGGATTCAACTCAGAACCCTAGACCCTAGCCGTTTTTGTTCATGGGGAGAGGGCTTGTGCCTGCGCTGAGAACTGAACCGTTGTGGCCCTCACAGGTACAACACCAGCGGAGTCATCGTGCTTCGCTTTGAAGCAGACTACGGCGGCGTGCTGCGCTTTGACAGGGCGGAGGCCGTCATTGAGTATGAGGTCATAGAGGAGAAGGTCGTGAACCTCAAGCCTGATGGTGAGAGAAGAGGGCACATGGAGTGGTAGGAAGAGCCTGAATGTTCAATACAGCCGTCCGGCACTTGGTGCTAAAATATCCATGCTGGACAGCTTAGCCGTAACGCACAGAGTGGCATGACAGGTATCAAGCCCTGGCCACGGGGATTCAGCAGACACTGAGCAGCAAGCCAGCAATACCGGTACTAGCAATCTGGCTTCATTGTTTTCCTTGAGGGAGCGGTTGTCCGGTGGTGATTGTGAGCTGAAGGAAGGAAAGGGATCTGCGCCCACTCTGAGGGATAACGCAGGGTTGAAATCTCGAATGCAGTGGAATGAGATAGAACGAGGCAGGCATCTGATTTCGCCATCTCGTGAAACTCGGCAGAGCAATTATGGGAGCATGAGATGCATGAGCTGTCCACACTTTCCATTCACCCTCTCTCTCGACCGCGCAGTGAATGCCACTGACAATGCCACTGATGCCAATGTCACCGATGCCACCGATGCCAATGCCACGGAGTCGGAGTCTGACGCCCCGAAGGCCGAGGACGCAGCGGACAAGGCGGAGGGTGCCAACGCAGCCGAGTCGGCGGCGGACGAGGCGGAGGCCCCGCAGTCGGAAGCTGGCGAGGAGGGCAGCAGCGGGCAGGAGGAGGCCGCCTCTGACAGCGATCCTGCTGGAAAGAAGCCCGAGGAGGAGGAGGAGGAGAAGGAGGGTGGCGGTGAGGGAAAGCCAGCAGATTCTGACGGTGCGGATGGTGGCGCCGACAAAGACGGCGGTGTCAAAGGGAAGATCGGCACGCCCACCACGAAGCGAATCATGGTACCCAGGAAGAGGCTGGCCAAGGTGGGGCAGAGGGCAGGGGGTCTTGTCACTGGAGCCTTTTTTGTTTGTTCTGGCTTGTCTGTCTCCGACGGGGGTTGTCCTTGCCGGGTGCTCCGGCTGCGAGGCGCTTCTTGCTTTCGATGCAAGGGGCAGAGCCACTTGACACTCTCCAAAGCTCTGCTACATTTGACGTGGCCAAGGCGAGGACATAGCCTCGGCCAATGCTGCCCTGTTTTCTTCAACCTGATGCCCCATACCGGCAGGGCCTGGCCCTCTTTCTTCAGTTTGACGTCCCCGCGTCACGCCTGCAGCTCCCGATATGATATCCTCATTGCCTTGCGCTGCGCCAGGCTCCTCGCCTGCAAACCCCGTTATAATATTCATCCCGTTATGATATCCTTCATGTTACATGAACCTGCCACTTCGAAAACCTTTAAAACACCCTATGACGAGCTTATTTAGCTCATAAGGAAAAAAGCCCAGGGCCACGGCCAAACGGGTGGCTTCCTTATTCCACACCCAGGCTTTTCTTTATTTTGCACCGGTACAGCTGCTAAGCTTGCCGCAAATTTGCTTTGCCTTTACGCACCCTTCAAAAATTAAGTTAAATACTATTTTCTCTCAGCCAAAACGTCTGCCATCTTCTCTACTACTTTCCACACATCTCGGGATTCTGCCCGATTTGGAGAGATCTTGCCCCCCTGACGATGATTCGTTAATCCACACCCCCTTATCATGCACAGCCCTCAAAACTGTAAATATATCATACTGGTGCAGGAATGCAGAGTGAATCTCCGGTCCCTCCCCCATCCAAGCCCTTTTGCGAACCCTAATAAAGCCGCGTCAAACCCTTTGAAATGTTAGGTTACATTGAAGATCTCTGGCCCTGGCTGGACGCACCCTCGGCTGGCTGGGGACGACCTTGCCACCTCCAAGGCCACCATGAGCGTCTGGTTTGAGGCCCAGGCCGCAAAGCGCGAGACCGCCGCCACCAAGAACGACCTGGAGAGCTACATTATCTCCACACGCGAGTCCCTCGAGACCGATGCCCTCCTCATGAAGGTGCGCAATGGGGGAAGGGGGAGGTGAGGTTCAGGACGGTTTAAGGTTAATCTTTTTGCCCAAAACCCAGGTCCATGGGGGTTGTGTCCATTCAGTCTGAACTCTAGAACTCTACTGCTGCGGCTACTGCTGCTGCTCCTGATGCTGCTACTGATGATGCCACTGATGTTGCTCCTGCTGCTCCTGATGATGCTCCTGATGATGTTGCTACTGCTGCTGCTGTTTTTGCTACTGCTGCTGCTACTGATGTTGCTACTGCTGTTGTTACTGATGTTGCTACTGCTGTTGTGACTGATGTTGCTACTACTGTTACTGATGATGTTGCTGCTGCTGCTACTGTTGTTGCTGTTGCTGCTGCTACTGATGTTGCTACTGCTGCTGCTACTGCTGCTGCTGTTGCTACTGATGTTGCTGTTGCTGCTGTGACTGATGTTGCTACTGCTGTTGTGACTGATGTTGCTACTGCTGCTGCTACTGTTGCTGCTGTTGCTACTGATGTTGCTGTTGCTGTTGTGACTGATGTTGCTACTGCTGTTGTGACTGATGTTGCTACTGCTGCTACTGGTGTTGCTACTGTTGCTGCTACTGTTGATGTTCCTACTGCTGTTGTGGCTGATGTTGCTGCTGCCGCTGCTGCTGCTGCTGCTGCTGTTGCTACTGCTGCTACTGATGTTGCTACTACTGCTGCTAATGCTGATGTTCTTGCTGTTGCTACTGCTGCTACTGATGATGTTGCTACTGCTGCTGCTACTGCTGCTCTTACTGATGCTGCCACTCCTGATATTGCTGCTGCTGCTGCTACTGATGATGTTGCTACTGCTACGGCTGCTGCTGCTACTGATGTTGATACTGCTGCTGCTACTGATGTTGATACTGCTGCTGCTACTGCTGTTGATACTGCTGCTGCTACTGATGCTGCTACTGATGCTGCTACTGCTGATGTTCCTACTGCTGTTGTGACTGCTGCTGCTGCTGCTGCTGCTGCTGCTGCTGCTGATGTTCCTACTGATGCTGCTACTGATGCTACTAATTCTGCTTCTAGGTGACGACAGAGGAGGCCCGCACCCAGTTTATTGAGCAGCTGACTGAGATGGAGGATTGGCTGTACATGGAGGGTGAGGCAGAGGGCGCAGCAGAGTTCAAGGCCAAGCTGAGCTTGCTGAAGAAGGTTGGAGACCCAATGAAGAGCAGGGCACAGGTGAGGATTGCAAAGTGTTGAGGGAGGGTTACGAATGCGCATGGAGAGCGCCCGAGGTCCCTCCACCGAGAGGAAGCGGGACGATGCGGATGAGCATAAGGACAAGCTGAGCTTGCTGAAGGGGGGTGGAGACCCCGAAGAAGAGCAGGGCACAGGTGGGGATGGGAAGTGTTGAGGGAGGGTTATGAATGCATGGATGGCTGGATGTGCATGGGGAGCGCCCTAGAGTGTGATTGAGAGTGTGATTGAGAGTGCCACAGAGTTTACGACCAAGCTCAGCTGGCTCTAGGGGTTGGAGGTCCTGATGAAGAGCAGGGCACAGGTGGATATTGAAAGTGTGGAGGTGGGATTGAAGTGTGGAGGTGGGATTGAAAGTGTTGAGAGCTGAATGTGCATGGAGAGCGTCCCTGAGTTGAAGGCCAAGCTTAAGCTTGCTCAAGGAGGTTGGAGATCCTATGAAGAGGGTTGCACAAGTGGGGATTTTGATTTTGGAAGGGCGGGTACAAAGAGTTGCTCGATGCTTAAACGCGGGGTTCTAGACCAAGCTTAGCAAACTCAATAAGGCTGGAGAATTTATGAAGAGCAGGGCACACGTGAGGAATTCAATTGCGCCGAGTTGCTTGGCGCCTGAATGTGTAGAGGTGGACTGCCAGGTGAATGATGTGGGGTGCCTGCCTGCCTGGTACAATGACGTGGGGTGCCTGCCTGCCTGTACAATGAGGTGCCTGATGTTGTGAGGTGCTACATGCACCCCATGCGACTCTGCCCCAGGAGAAGGCCCCTCCCTGGCTGCATGCCCCCCCCCCTGCCACCCTGGCCCCCAGGCTGATGGTGCACGCACAAAAGGCCCAGAGACGCAGGCTAGCTAGGTGGCTGGTACCTATCACAGCCCCTCCTCCCTGACAAAACCCGGCGGCAAATTTGAAGGAATCCGAATATTTGAACAGAAAACGACTTGTAATTTCACTTTCTATCCAAAGATACAACCAAATGCCATTCAAAAAGTCCCTCCCTCCCTCACTGCATGCGCCCTGCTCTCCTGTCCCAGGAGTATGAAGCGCGCCCCAGGGTCCTGGAGCTTGTGAAAAGCGACATTGACTCCAAGATGAAGACTGTGGCTGCGTGGGTGGACAGCAAGCCTTGGATCAATGAAACAGAGAGGGAGGAGGTGGTCAAGCAGGTGGGAGACTGGTGATCGGGGTTGATGGTGGAGACTGGTGAGGGGAGTTGGGTGTGGCAATGCCTGTGTGGAAAGCAAGCGATCGATCAAAGACACGGAGAGGGAGGAGGTGGTCAAGCAGGTGGGAGACTGGTGATCGGGGTTCAGGGGAGTTGGGTGTGGCAATGCCTGTGTGGACAGCAAGCGATGGGTCAAAGACACAGAGGGGGAGGAGGTGGTCAAAAGCAGGTGGTAGGAGGAGGAGAGAGGGGGGGGGGGGGCGCTTGTGCAACCGTTTTGTTCATTTAAATTGGATGCTTGAGATCAACCTCTCGACTCATCTGTTGCAGCCACTCCCTTGACCTCGACCTTGAGCCAAAGCCCAAGCCCAAGCTCTGCCCCAATAGATCAGGCTTGAGGGTAGGGGTACTTGCATGTACGTTAGTGTAACGATCCTAATAAACTATGAGAGGACGTTCACTACATCTGGATCCTTTGGTCTAACTGGTAAGAACGCTACATTGAGGGCGTTGGGGTGGGTGCATTGATGCTGTACCGGTACCGACCCCAGCCCTGTTTTGGATTCTGCTTGTATATGGAGGATGCTTGGTGCATGAGGTTGTAACATGTGCTAATGCTGTCACAGCCCATAAGCCTATGTTGGACCATGACACTCTGATCCTTTGGCGCATGGAGATGCTGAACTAACCATATTTTTTCTTTGGCCATGAAACTTTATTTAATGCATGGCTGCTGTTACAGCCGCAAAGCTGTGTTTGATAATTACAGACTGATCCTTGATGCATGGATGCTGTGATAACCGTGATGTTATGTGTTGGTTTTGCTTGCAGCTTGAGGGATTCCTGGCGTATGTGGCGGACAAGGAGGCAGAACAAGCCAAGATAGGCGACCATGAGGATCCTGCGTACCGCGTCAGCGAAATCGGCGACTTGTTTGAGAAGGTGCGGCAGGCCTGGACTGGCCTGGACTGGTGGGACAGGAGGCACTCAGCAGCCGCTGGCAGGGGCTAGCCGGCCCCGAGTGAAAGCCGTATGGGTATCCTCCTCAGTCCTCAGCCCCAGGTTATGTCGTGGGTTTATGCATCAGTGCCTCAGTAACAACTTCACAAAACTTCAAACATTCATCAGTAAAACTTAACAAAACTTCAGTCCTCGGCGCCACAAAGCTTGTCACAGTATTGGGGTTGAACAGAGGTGGACGCCTCAACATCTGGCACCCTGCGAATTTGAAATCTGATCTGCTCAGGCCTCTCTTGGGAAGGCTTGCCGAGAGATGTGGGGGTGGTCAACTTTGAAATCTGCAATTTTGATGTTTGAACCTCTGACTGGGTTCCTTATTAACTAAAATTTCTTAACTGTGATAATTACCATACTCCTTAAGCCTTGCTTCTCTGTTTCTTTCTCTGTGCTGATGTTTTGTCCTCATCAAGTCATCTGTCGCATGCGTGCATGTCTACTGGTAGGAACTCGTGTCCCTAAATAGCATAGCCAACAGCGCTGATATCAGAAGTCTGAAGTGACGGTTGAATCTTGTTTTCGGAGGCACTTGGAAACCCTAGCTAACCATGTCCATTTGTGTTTGGATCTGACTGTAGGTTACCAAGCAGTATAATAAGTTCAGCAACAAGAGGAAGCCTAAGCCGCCGCCCGAGCCTATCCAGGTCAATGTAACGACAGACTCTGAAGAGACAGCCAACACCACCGCAGGTGTGTTTGAGTGGAGGGATTTGTAATAAATTACCGGTATTGGCTATTGCAGGAGATGGTGTGGGATCCGGATTGAGTGCTCATGCGGTAGGGCGTGTAGCATCCGCCCAGACCTCAACTGATTGTTCGGGATGTCCGATTTCTTGCAATCCGCTGTGTGGGCTTGCATTTCTGCCCAGGTTGGCTATAGAGTTACTGGCAGTCCAGCGTTCAGCATTTCTGGCAGCGCCGATGGATCAGAAAGCTGATGCGCTTACAATGCCTAAGGGTTGGTATGCCTGGTTTTGAAGCAGTGCATGTCAAACAACTAAATGTTGTAATAGTTGTGGCTATGAACACACTACACTACATAATTTTTCTTCTTGTGTGAATTGTGAATCATTATTTTAAAGCTTCTAACTATTGCTTGCTTCTTGCCATCGGTCCTGCTAAAGGCGAGGGAGCCGAGGAGATTCCGTCGGCAGGAGACGCGGAGGAGGAGAACAAGGAGGAGGGGGCTGAGGCAGCACCCAACGCCGAGGCTAAGAAGGCGGAGGCCCAGAGGAAGGCGGAGGATCTGATGAACAAGAAGGCTGAGGAGACAAGGAGGTTTGAGGAAGCTAAGAAAAAGGCAGAGGAGGAAGTGAAGAAGGGGGAGGCCGAGAAGAAGGAGCAGGCCAAGAAGAAAGCGGAGGAGGCCAGGAGGAACAAAGCGGAGGATGCGAAAAAGGCTGAGGCAAAGAAGAAGGAGGCCAAGCGAATGGAGGCTAAGAAGAGGGAGGAGATCCTGAAGAGGGAGCAGGCAAAGAAGGCGGATGCCAAGAAAAAGAAGGAGGCTGGGAGGGACAGCGAGTTGTAGGACGTCAGATGAAGGGCCCCATGACATTGTGTACATACCAGTACTTACGTCTGACGCCAATGCGGCTATGAGCCTGTCTGAGCAGGGATCCAGAGGTGAGATGCCGCTGGCTTAACTCTGAGGACTACTGGTTGGTGACCAAATGGGTATTCCTGTTGTGTAGAGGCGACAATGGAATCTGGAGGAGGCTTTATTGAAAACCTCTTTCAGCCGTGCTGTGTAGATGAAATTTGAGTGCCTAGGAAATAATTGTTTGATTTTTTTCCTGGGATTGTGATCCACCTCATGATCGCAGGAGGTCAATGAAGTTACACCTCTGGGCCATGCTGAAGGGGCTCTGCCGCATAGTCGCCTGGAGGTATGGGCGCTTCTTATCGGCACAGTTCGGTACTGAATGCTGTTCTGACGCCTGGAGGACAGTGCTGCCAGGACCAATTGGCAGGCTTGATTCTGTGATTTTCCTTTCGTGCATGTACAAGAGCTTCAAACGTTAGTGAGTTTATACCATGTCATTTTTATTATGTGCGAAGATGCTCGAATATCTGTAAGTCTGTAGCTGGGTTTAAATCACGTGTCAGGGGAACGCACCTTCATGACCTTGGTATATGTCATGGGCTGTGAAGAACAATTGATAGGGAGGAGGAAACCTCTGCAGAGATGCTTGACCAGTATGTGGCAGACAAAGGTGACGGTAGAGTGGACCCGGGTGTGGATCAGGTCTGGGTGGGTGACCCCCTCACCTCAGATGCGCCAAACCCTTTGCTCTATCAGCCCGTTTCCTACAGACCCCGGGGGAAAAACAAGGTAAATCGATCGATGGACCTCGGAAAATTCCGGGGTGGTCGTTTCCGACTGACCTCATAAGACAGAATCTAGCGACCCCCTTTTCTGTACGGCTTAAGGCGCGCACATTTGAACTTCCCGAGCTCCACTGCCGAGCAAGAGGATAGGCATGATTTGCGAAGCTGCTCTTCAAACCAGTCGTAACAGACTGCGCCTCTATGATGCGTCCTTTGCCCAAGATCGGCCACAAGATCGTCGCAACGATCACCTCCCCTACAGAGTCCACACAACGCCGCCCAGGTGAACTATGTGAAGAAACTACAGCAATGCGCGCGCCATATCAACGTGACGATTCGAACTTTCGAAGGATCATGCCAGCTGGACAATGCAAAGACCCCGGGATTTTTCCGGGGAGGGGGGGGAGGTCCCCGAAAAAAAGCTGATTTCCGGGGTAAATGTACGGCATCGAAGCACCCCGGAACTTTTCCGGGGTGCCCGTTTCAACCCGGAAAGACCCCGGAACTTCTCCGGGGTCAATGGGAAACGGGCTGTAAGGCCACCGGGTTCGATGATGCATCCAAGACTCGACGGACTGTGCATGGTACAGAAGTCACGCCCTCTCATAAATGCAGATTTCTGTAGTGTGCCTGCTTATTATATAATATCCACTTACCGGTAAACTCACTTGCTCTCTCTGGTATCTCCGCTCGCCGCCCCCTCACCAGGAACCCTTATCAGTTTTCACAAGGCTCCCCTGTGATACTGGCCTGATCCGAAGGCGAAGAGGAAGATCGGCACGGTAATTGAAGAAGTGCCACGAACCCCCAATGCCTCATACGACACACGTATCATCCTCCAGTTTTAAAACTGCTGAACTGAGGAGGCACCTAATGACGCAGGATACATAACCATCAGACTCGATCTTCAATATCATAATTGATGTGCCGGAGACTCCTAGATCACGCCCATGCTTCCCATGGCCTGTGCACCTCAGCCCTCACTCATGTGTATAATCGGGGTTGCCTCCTGGCCCATCAATGCACCAATGCAATCAAGTCGCCATAATCCCGGTGCATGAACCCGCACAATTTGCCATAGTATTGGTCGGAATTTGTTTACGGTCGTTTTGTTGTAGGAAAATGAATGGTTGATTTCTATGATTATGTAGACCCGAAACGAGGAAACAAGTTAGACAGAATTATTTTGGCCCAAATCCTGGAAAAACAGCCAATACTACTTAGCGCACCTTACAGGCCCGACTGCTGGTGCCTCTGACCACAAGAGTAATTGATGATAAAACTGACCATTTATCGCAATATAATTGGTCTCAAAGCAAAATCCAGGGCAATATATATAACCAGAGATAGCCATTTATATCGTGCATTTTTAGAGGTTCTTTAGAATAATATACAAGCAACAGTAGGTTTGTTCACCGTCCGATCAAGAAAGCGAACCAGTTAACGAAACGTCTTTGACGTTTGAATAATACGAATTCTGACTGGTACCACGGTGGGCTAGGATAGATTCACATGTCTGGAGGAATGACTTATTATCGACCTCATTTGTCTTGCCACTTCCCACGTGACTTCCCATATTTCAAACATTCTTGTCAACGTTCTAATCTAGCTCCTCCGCCCATTCATTATCTCCCGTCATTCTTTACCAAATTATGCCCCCTGCTCGTGCACACTTCTGTCTCTTTGCAAATTCAGGCCCAGATGGAAACGGCTGAGCTCCAGTTGGTTGCAGCTGCCGCTTTGCCCAACGCGAAGAAACACCGAAGATTCAATAAGCCTTACAGGAAGCTGGAGCGCGTGAGGGAGCACCTGAAAACGCGCTCCCAGGCAGCGATGTCCGCACCCACCGTTACATCCACACACATTTCAACAGCCGCACTCGCCTCTATAACAGGACCCACCTCCACTCCTGCTTCAACAACGACACCCGCTTCTACCCCTATCGCCGCATCCACTTCAGCAATCGCCCCGATTTCTCCCCCCGTCCCCACCACCATTTCAACAATCGCGCTAGCTTTAAAAGCTGCACCCGCACTGTCACCAGCACTAGTACCAGGAACAGGAGCAGAGCTTCCCCTCCTGGAGGTGAATAATCAAGTGTAGGATGCTCCTATGGAGCGGGAACAGTGTGCTTCGGCTGCAGGGGTGTCACGGCCCAGCACAAGCATTCACATGCGCACCCCAGCCACTGAGGGTGGAGGCTTTGAGGGAAAGCAGCGCAGCAAGCTGGGGCGAGAGGATACGGAGGGCCCAAAGGGTCTTACCAGCCTCATCACATGTTCCCTTCAGGATCAGAGTTAAGGGATAGACCTTTTATTTGGGCATAGTAGAGATCCCCTGTATTTTGAAGTTGATGTGCATCGCTCAGATCTGTATCACATAAAACCGGTGCTGGTGCTTGTTGAGTAGCTCGCGCTCAGTACACAGTTTATTTGGGGATGCTTTGGCTTCAATTTAGCCACATCATGGTTTACGGCCGTGGGGGCTTGAGGCAGTTAGATGCACCGCCTGGGCCACCGGCTATACGGTATGCCAGTGAAGGTCGATTACGTCACACCTCTGAGCCCTGGCTCGACCGCATGGGCGGCTTGTCACCAAACAGTCAAGTTGTGAGAAGGACACTACAGACATGGTGCCAGCCATGCTAACCACAGCCGTAAGTTTGTGCGATCACAAGCACACACACTGTTGATGGTGCGCCTCCCAGAATGCCCAGCATGTGCTTAAAACCACCATGTCTGGTACGGGAGACCTCAACGTGTATGGGTCACATGGGCGTGAGTTTGAATCCCGTTGCACCTACAGCCAACAAAAAATACCTGCAGTAGTCCTATTTGTTTACTTCAGGCACCCACCATGGGCTGGAACCAGACGCGTTAGAGGGCCACAGACCCTGTGCTCTGCGACAAGGTCCTGTGGCTGCCTCTGCCAGTCAACTCCAGCTGTGCCTGCTAGTAGGCTGCGTCCACTAGCTGTGGCACCTTTGAAACAGGAAGCGGCTGCATGCCAGACACTGCCATGCACAATTTGGGATGGTCGCTGCACCCCGCTCCAACTCCTCCAGTGCCTTCATCAGCTCGCTGCCCCATGTGCGCTCTCAGGTGTTCTGTTGAAACGCGAGCTGCAGGTCGGCTGCCATGGCTGCCATGGGTGGGCTGTATTGCTGTGCTTCCGGTGTCACCGCTCCATTGTCGAAGCTAAGCACGTGCTGCCAACTGTCTCAGTCGCCGCCCATCAGCCCAGGGGTGGCTGTCCAGTGGCCTGCACATGATGCTCTGGTTTCTTGGAAGGAGTTAACAAACGTGTGCCACCTACCAAGCTGCCAACTGAGCATGCAAAAAGTAAGAGGCTAACCCATGACCCTCCCATCTTAACCCTATATTCAAATTCGGAGAATGAATCTTAAGGCAAGTGGGAAAGATAAAGAAAGAGAGGAAAACAAAGAAGATGGAAAATACCCCTTTCCCCTCCTCAGGGAAATGTAGTGCAAAGGTCCTCAACAAGTCAATGACATAAAACCTCAGGGCCCTGCTCAAAAGGTCCTCAACAAGTCAATGACATTACACCTCAGGGCCCTGCTCAAAAGGTCCTCAAGAAGTCAATGACATTACACCTCAGGGCCCTGCTCAAAAGGTCCTCAACAAGTCAATGCCATAACACCTCAGGGCCCTGCTCAAATGGTCCTCAACAAGTCAATGACGTTACACCTCAGGGCCCTGTTCAAAAGGTCCTCAACAAGTCCATGCCATAACACCTCAGGGCCCTGCTCAAAAGGTCTTCAACAAGTCAATGACGTTACACCTCAGGGCCCTGCTCAAAAGGTCCTCAACAAGTCAATGACATTACACCTCAGGTCCCTGCTCAAAAGGTCCTCAACAAGTCAATGACATTACACCTCAGGGCCCTGCTCAAAAGGTCCTCAACAAGTCAATGACATTACACCTCAGGGCCCTGCTCAAAAGGTCCTCAACAAGTCAATGACATAACACCTCAGGGCCCTGCTCAAAAGGTTCTCAACAAGTCAATGACATTACACCTCAGGGCCCTGCTCAAAAGGTCCTCAACAAGTCAATGACATTACACCTCAGGGCCCTGCTCAAAAGGTCCTCAACAAGTCAATGACAGTACACCTCAGGGCCCTGCTCAAAAGGTCCTCAACAAGTCAATGACATTATACCTCAGGGCCCTGCTCAAAAGGTCTTCAACAAGTCAATGACATTACACCTCAGGGCCCTGCTCAAAAGGTCTTCAACAAGTCAATGACATTACACCTCAGGGCCCTGCTCAAAAGTTTCTCAACAAGTCAATGACATTACACCTCAGGGCCCTGCTCAAAAGGTCCTCAACAAGTCAATGACATTACACCTCAGGGCCCTGCTCAAAAGGTCTTCAACAAGTCAATGGCATTACACCTCAGGGCCCTGCTCAAAAGGTCCTCAACAAGTCAATGACATTACACCTCAGGGCCCTGCTCAAAAGGTCCTCAACAAGTCAATGACATTACACCTCAGGGCCCTGCTCAAAAGGTCCTCAACAAGTCAATGACATTACACCTCAGGGCCCTGCTCAAAAGGTCCTCAACAAGTCAATGACATTACACCTCAGGGCCCTGCTCAAAAGGTCCTCAACAAGTCAATGACATTACACCTCAGGGCCCTGCTCAAAAGGTCCTCAACAAGTCAATGACATTACACCTCAGGGCCCTGCTCAAAAGGTCCTCAACAAGTCAATGACATTACACCTCAGGGCCCTGCTCAAAAGGTCCTCAACAAGTCAATGACATTACACCTCAGGGCCCTGCTCAAAAGTTTCTCAACAAGTCAATGACATTGCACCTCAGGGCCCTGCTCAAAAGGTCCTCAACAAGTCAATGACATTACACCTCAGGGCCCTGCTCAAAAGGTCCTCAACAAGTCAATGGCATTACACCTCAGGGCCCTGCTCAAAAGGTCCTCAACAAGTCAATGACATTACACCTCAGGGCCCTGCTCAAAAGGTCTTCAACAAGTCAATGGCATTACACCTCAGGGCCCTGCTCAAAAGGTTCTCAACAAGTCAATGACATTACACCTCAGGGCCCTGCTCAAAAGGTCTTCAACAAGTCAATGACATTACACCTCAGGGCCCTGCTCAAAAGGTCCTCAACAAGTCAATGACATAACACCTCAGGGCCCTGCTCAAAAGGTCCTCAACAAGTCAATGACATTACACCTCAGGGCCCTGCTCAAAAGGTCCTCAACAAGTCAATGACATTACACCGCAGGGCCCTGCTCAAAAGGTCCTCAAAAAGTAAAAACTAAAAAGACGAGAAAAAGCAAGACAGGAATAAGAAGGAAACTAACCCCCTCCCCCAAAGAAAACAATTCCATGCCCCAGCTCCTCAAGAAACTAGCCCTCAGCGCTCCACAAAAGCCTCGTACCCAAAGCCTCCTACCCATGCCTGCCCCGGTACAACTGGTGAAAGTCAGTGGCACCCCCTGCCCTCAGCATGCTCGCCATGTCCCCTTGCCCAGCATCGCTGGCAGCAGCGTGTCCTACTCTGCTGATTGCTGCACCGTC
This sequence comes from Limnomonas spitsbergensis, assembly GCA_037349105.1. Classification (NCBI taxonomy): domain Eukaryota; kingdom Viridiplantae; phylum Chlorophyta; class Chlorophyceae; order Chlamydomonadales; genus Limnomonas; species Limnomonas spitsbergensis. The sequence continues at coordinate 6,820,977 of JAYJMM010000120.1, forward strand.
CTCTGGTGTCAGCCGTGCTTACCGCACCGAGCCGCAGACGTAAGTTTTCCCTGCTGCTGGTGCGGCTTCCAACACGGCGCCCAACGTAGGCTGTCACCAAGCGCAGTAGAGGGCCGCACACCTGTGCTTGTTGGCGGAGTCCCTGGTGTCTCCTCTGCATTCTGCATCTGGTATTGGCCAGGAGAATCGGCCAGACACGTCCGGTATTTTTTCACAAACGACCAATACGCAACGAGTCTAGCTCTGAAGCCAGATTGTAAGAATACGCACAATAAACACACAAGACACACTCAATTGAATGCATGAACTGCTCCATCCGTCCAATTCAGATCCGGAAGCCTCGAGGAGATTAACCAGGTCAACCAGTAAGCAGTTGGAGACAAGTCCCCTGCAAAAAAATATACCAGATGAGACACACAGACTATGCTTGACACGCTAGCAATAAATACCATCAATCAAAGCAGCAATAGTACCGTGCAATTAAGGCATGGTCGTGGGTCACATTTGGGGGGGATTTCAGGGTTTCCAGTGTCCATGTGGTGGGTCCGCCAACCCTCAAAGGTAAAACTTGCAAATCACCGAGGAAGGAAAGAGGTCGAGAGGAGACAGAACAACCCCTAGCCTCTTACAACTGTACAGACTGGGGAATTGTTGCAAACGAGTGATATACCCTGGGCGCAACCCGAGGACAGTATGCCATGGGTTGATGCTGAATTGAGATAGATGCATGCAGCACATTTGTTCCTGGCGTGGTCGTGCAACAATTGCAGGGAACTCACGATCACAGGTAAGACCCCGGGCAAGACCAGTCTTGCATGTATTCGAGTCAGGGCCCTCATGGGCCATTTAGGGCCCTGCTCAAAAGGCTGGGACGCATGGGCACCCAACTTTTATTCGGTTGGGATGAAAGAAACAACAAAAGTTGGTATGGGAAAACAATGGCAAGGGAAAAGGGTCCGCCCTAATGGGTAATGATGTGCAGCTGCATGACTGCTGTCACATTGAATGAATTGTGAATGAGGCTAGTGATAACTGATAACTGAATAACTGATGGCCAGATTGCTGTCATCCATGCACACGGCTCAATAGAGAGGTCTATTGGGCAACAACGCGCCAATACCTACTTGGAGAAGAGTCACGCACAGGCATCTCCGTTCGAAATTGGAAATGTTCGCCAGGTTGCCCCGACCTGCGCATATGAATTATGAAACTGAATGATTGAATTGGAGGCTGTATATAGAGGTACCGGTAATATGGATGGGCGAAAGCGACTGGAACTCATACTGTATAAGGCTCGAGCGTTGTGTGGAGTTACCGTCGATGTGTGACCGACTTGATCTCGGAACGACGTCCCACTTTTGTGATCGCAACGGTGCCGTTGACTCAGACTTCCAGGGTTTGCTTGGGTTTTTCTAGGACTCGCAAAGCAAACCACAAAACCCTGAATATTCCCTGTGTGCGCCTCCAAGTCGACCAATATCGTCTTACAATCAGCGTACAAGCTAATCAATCACTCACAACTTACATTTACCGACGATCCAGTATTCCTGTGAAGCGTTGGGCCCCACGGTGTCTTATGGGATGATAATTTGCAACGTTTTTCGATCCGATTCCATCATAATTCCCAGTTTTTAACTCCTGGGTACACAATTTAGGCTCAACCAGAGCTTCATTGTGTGCTCTGCTGTGCTCCGGCCGAGCCCACTCGAGCCCCACCACACCCGGCTCCATTCCCAGAATGAGCCAGCCCGTTGAAGGCAGCCAAACCTATAATCTCCCAGAACTCACAAGCCTTCCTGCGATAAATTCTCAAGACGAGGAAGGAAACCTACCAGCACTGCTAGACAGTCAGCCCCCCCCGCCGAGCCAGGCACTCGGCCTTGCCGAGCCGAACAGCCAGCCCGAAGCGGCCAACTTCTCCCCGCCTGACTTCATGCACAGCCTGCAGAGCTTCCAAGCGGCGTCCAGCTTGTCAGGGATACCCGGCTTCGTGTCACCCTCCTTTTACCCCAGCACGACAGCAGCAGGCAACAACATGCTGGGCGCGAGCTTCCCTTTTAACCAGCTAACCATGGACGCGAACAGAGGATTGTTAGCAGGTGATGTGTACAGGGTACAGCATCACAGCCTGCAAAAAGAAGAGCACAGGAACAGCCGCGCGCACAGACGCGGCCCGATGGACGAGATGCGACAGCTCGTGCGCATCCTGGTGAAGCTGATGCCTGTCTCGGCGACGCTGCTGGCAGCTTCCGAGGAGGGCGGGGGAGGGAACCGTGTTTCGGAGGAACAGATCAAGGAGTACCTCAAGCGCGTGCTGGGGGAGGCACCTCAGCCGGAGTGGGGCCTCCCGGAGGGCTGGGGAGCTTACTTATCAGGTTAGAACTAGTGCATGCAGGAGTCTCGATCAGGCTAGACCACGTACACATCAGGTTGGGAGTACCTCAAGCGGATTGCATGTATGTACTCATGCATGGGATACGGTATGCACGTATTGGCTGGGGAGCTAACCAGTCCTCATCAGAATGGTGTTGGAAAGCGCGCAAAGCACTGGCGTAGGAAATGTCGATGCAGGAGGCTACGAATAGAAGTGGATTGTCTGATGTTGTGCCACCTGTGGCTGTTGAGATGGCAACTGGCTTTCCTTGTCCATGGGGATGTACAGGCCTCCTAGTTCATAAGCAAGTACACAAATGCAGCAATTCAAAACTCTGTGGCTACCGCTCATCGTGGCTGCCGATGTAACCACTCTTATTTTTACGTGTAGAGATGTTCACTTGGGCGCTTGGCCGACACGTGGGCAAGGACGAGGCCATGCGGTGCGCCAGGCGGCAGCCGGGTAGAAGCTGGGAGACCGTGGAGCAGGAGCTGCACAAAATCGGTGAGCCGCAATAAGGATTGCCCTGCCCTCCAATCACTGCATTTATAAGGAGCCTCAGCTATGCTTCAGCCACATCAGCTACGCTTCGGCTACATCATGGCCTTAGGCTGGAGTGGCTAGGTGCGACCAGCCCTGCTGATTGGGCCACTGGACAATCGGCCGTAGACAGGTCACGGTTTGGTCCCTATTGGTCCAGTGGGGTCTGCCCAGCAGCCAGACCAAAGGTGATGTGGTTCACAATGAATTAGACACTGGCTCTAACCAGAGTAAGGTGTCACGGAATTGGGGGCATCTGTCGTGCGATGCCATAACTTGTATTTATGGGAATTAGGATGAGAACGTGTTGAGGAAGCACCCCTCAATCAGGGCAAATCATGTAAGTATAGGGGACGTCGGGGGGATGAGCACCGCCCGCATCCCGTAGGTGCATGCTGGAGGTAGGGGGCAACAGAGTTTCAGGGCTGCACAGGCTTGTGATAGGGTATTTGCTTGTGCCCTGCTTTGGCACGGGCGATGCAGACACCTAGGTGCCGCATTGGGGCATTGCGTTCCCCAAAGCCGCCTTGATGCAATCTGCTTATATACGACCTGTCATGTTTTCCCCGGAGCCAATGCGGTGCAGCTCCCGGCTGGTCCTTGACCCAGGGCCGCTTTGATGCGACCACTAGTTCATGGCTTTATGCTTTTTCTTAAGCTGCATCGGTACACAGCCTCCAGCTGATCCTTTCTCCAGAACCACAGCTCTCGGTACAGTCGCCTGCCTACCTGGTTACCTGGATGCAGTATCCAGTCGGTATCCTTTCACCAGGGCCGCTTGTGCCGGGAGTGCCTGACGCTCTAATCATGCCGGGAGTGCCTGACGCTCTAATCGTGCCGGGAGTGCCTGACGCTCCAACCGTGCCGGGAGTTCCTGACGCTCCAACCGTGCCGGGAGTGCCTGACGCTCCAACCGTGCCGGGAGTGCCTGACGCTCCAACCGTGCCGGGAGTGCCTGACGCTCCAACCGTGCCGGGAGTGCCTGACGCTCCAAGCATGCCGGGAGTGCCTGACGCTCCAACCGTGCCGGGAGTGCCTGACGCTCCAACCGTGCCGGGAGTGCCTGACGCTCCAACCGTGCCGGGAGTGCCTGACGCTCCAATCATGCCGGGAGTGCCTGACGCTCCAACCGTGCCGGGAGTGCCTGACGCTCCAACCGTGCCGGGAGTGCCTGACGCTCCAACCGTGGAATGCTGCCTGCAGGTCTCTTTCCGGAAAGGTGGCAGTTGCCGCTCACCCAGTCCGGCGTGCTCAGCATCAACCACCAGGCCGCCGGCGGCTCCGGCGCAGCTCCGGCGCCGATGGACTACTTTGCGCAGGAGGAGGAGGCCACTTCGCCCTCTCCCTGCCATTCCGATGGCAAGGATGATACCAATGAGCAGGAGCTGGCCATGGTCCTGGCTAGCTTGCAGGACGGGGGACCGTTCAGAAAGGTGGGGGCACCGCACAGCACTGTTTGGAAAGAGATAGGAAGAAAACTACGCCCCTCTAGGGTTCAGGGTTTAACGAGAGAGAAAACTACGCCCCCCTAGGGCGGGTGAAGGGAACAGTGCAGCTCGGGGCTTATATTAGGGGCTTGTGGCGCTTTGTATGCCTTCATGATTCAGCTACGTTGCAGGCTGCAGCCACGGGCGGCTGGTGCAACAAGCCCAGCTGCCTAGGCCATTGGCTGTGGGCTGGTTGGTTTTTGGTCCCCATCATCAGTGATGGTTGCCCATTGTCAGCCTACCTAGGGGGGTGAAGTGGACACTGAACTTTACACAGAGTGGTGTACTGAGTGGTGCAGTTGATGAGACGGGCTGGTGCCTGCGAACATGCCTGCGAATATGCCTACGAACAAAGCTAGGCGGGTGGCCAGGCTCCACGGCCTCTTCATCCAACTTTGAACTCCAAATAGTCCAACAGTGGTGGAACAGATAGGATGAAAACCTCATGCCATGAAACATCGTTTTCTTCTGTTTCTACGGGAAGCAAAATAGGAAGATTGTTTCCTGAGGAATCGGGTAACAAGTATCATTATTTGAGCACAAGACCCTTCACCCTACAACCTGGCTCAGCTCTTCTGCCCATCCTCTACTTTGATATCCCTTTGGTAAGCACCAAAACATGCGATGTGTCAGGAGTATGGATAGTCTGGTTATCAACTCCACCGCTCTGACCTAAACCCAAACCATGAACCCTGAACCCTGTGGCGTGTGCGCAGAGGCAGAAGCAGAGCTTTGGGTCGTCCCCGCGGGATTCGGCAGATGCGGTTGTGGCTGCTTGCGCACCGCGCGATTCGGGGGCTGCATCCGCAGCTACAGCTGCGGCCGCGGCTGTGGCTGCGGCCGCTTGTGCGCCACCGGCGGCAAAGGCTACCAACGAGCCATCCTCGGCCCCGGCCTGGCCGAGCCAGACCAGCGTGAGGGCGTCCGAGGCGCGCCCCTCAGCTTCCGTGGTGCTCGACCAGTGCGACCCGCGTAACTTGGAGCAGCTCAGTTCGAGGCAGCTGTGGAACATTGCGTCCATGTGCCTGGGCATTGCCTGTAGGTCCAGGGCCCGGGGTTTGGGGTTTGCATGCAGTCTCGGCGATGCCTGTCGAGGTGTGAATGATGTGCATGGCTGTTTTGTCGTGTGGCTGGACCTACTGGTGGCCATCATGGCTTGTGTGTATAGCTCCGTGATGCCCTAGTGGGGGAAGGTCCATGATGTCCTTGTGAGTGCACCTTATGGCGCCCCATGAGTTGGCTTCGAAATGAATAAAGAAAGAAACGGTACGCCCTGCGGCGTAGATTAAGGAAGAGTTGGCCTTCAACATTGCAGTAATTATGGCCGACTGATTTCCTCACATCGTTGTAGAGAAAAGGTAAGAGAAGAGTGGGGCCATGATGAGGGGCCAAGGGGAATGTCTGCCTCTGTCTCTGGGATGTCTGTCGCTCATAAAACAGACACTACCTGGAACACTTCTGCACCACCCATTGGCCGACAAAGTATACATTTAAGGGGAAACCATCAAACCAGGACCTCGCTTCTTGCTTGCTGCCTGATGGTCACAGCGCGGATGTGGCTCCGACCCAAGCAGTGCTGTTTCCTTAATCTTCACGCCGCAATAGGGCACAGTTTTCTTCTTTCCTGCTCTCTGTGCCGCTGGCTGAGACTTTCTGTCTCGTGACCCTCGTAGGTCAGCGGCCGGCAAGCTCCATTCCAGAGAGTGACCACAGCAACGTGCTGTACAGCCAGGTACGCATAATCGGTACTCAACTACCGGTATTCTACCCTTTTTTGAAACATTCGTTGCTCAGCTGAAATCATGCTGAGCAACACACCTGGGCTTGTTGGGAAAATTGTTGATGCAGCAGTCTGGATGGGAGGCTTCGAATGTTTATTTCCTTCCCCCCTTCCCCCTAAAATCCGAGCTGGAGTCCATTAGACTAGAAACTTGGTACGTAAGGGCAGGAACAAATCTATGGCCCCAGGGTGTACCATACATTCATTAATTACGACAGCGGCTCGGTGCACATGCAACCCAGTATTAATTTTTTTTGTGTGCCCCTATAAGCACCCGGGGGTCACTGAGGTGATGGAGCTCAAAGCTTGCCCGACACATGGCTGGTGGCCCAAGCAGCAGGGCTTGCTGCACCAAGCTCTGTCGGCTGTCGGCTTTGATGTGGCTGACTATGTAGCTGAACATGTTCCTGATCATGTAGCTGATTATGTAGCTGAGCCACTTCTGAGGGTAAACAATACTGCATGCGCTCCTGTAGCTTAAGGTCCTTCAGGATGCCAAGAAGGACTTAAAGTTTTTGGCAGACGCGACCAAGGCCATGACGCAAGCCAAGGCGGCTGGAGGCCCGTGCCCCCCCACCCCCAGCGCGGCGGCAGCCAGGCCTCCTATGAACGTGTGGAGCCACATGCTACCTGGATCAGCTGCGAGTCTGATGCAGTTCGCGCAAGGTTTGTGTGGTTTCTGTTGTTGTTGCTGCGCAAATGCAGGCTTCCAGGGATAGTCTACCGTAGGTTATCTTTGCCTTCCCACGGGTATGAAAAAACGATTTCTTTGAATGCTGCTCTCCGGGCAAATTATCGGCCAAAACTCTTTATGTCTGACTGAGAACTGGCATCGACAATCGATAATTAGAATCGGTTTTCTGTATTCATGGATCCTAAACCCCAAACAAGATGAAGTAGGGAGGGAAGCCCGGGAAGGCCAAGCAAATCTATGGTAGGGGTAGTTAGGGCAGCGGCTGGCCAGAAGTTGTTATAAGGTGCGGTGCCACTCTAGGACGTGGTGCGGACCGCGGTACGGTTTTGCTCTCGGGCAGCGGTACGGCCCGCGGGACAAGCGCTCTGGGGATGTGGAGCAGCCCTGCGTTTGCTCTGGGTGCTTCACTCTTGCCCTTCAATAAGCAAGTGGACCAGTTTCTATTTTTTCGCTGTGAGTACAACTTTTGAAAGCCACCCCAGAACCGCCAAAGGCCCGATTAGGACCAAACCTGGACCGGCCTACGACTTCTGGCCAAAACAACAAGGCTGGCCACAAAAAGGGCCCTCGACCAGCGGCCGGAGTGCAGCTGACATGTAGCTGGGGCACGAAAGAGGGAGACTGAAGTGGACAATACGCTCATTGGGCATCGATTTAGGTAGTTGCACCCTCGTCAGTGATAAAATAATAGCATGGCTTGTACAGGCCTTGCGTATGAGCCCTGGATAGACTAAATCTGCCATGGCCTGTGCAATCACTGCAATTGGCACACAATCACCAATCACCTGTTATCGCCCCACGGGGTCGGGCAGATCTGGAGTTTTAGATCCAGCATCATTCATAAGAGCATGAATGTGGTTTGCTGTCAGGATGCCCAATTTTGCCTGGATCCCCACTTCTGCCTTGGTTAATAATTCAAGCTCTCATTGAGGTAGATCAGGCAGATCAGACGGATCAGACTGATCAGGCAGATCAGACAGATCAGGCAGATCAGACGGATATTTTGTCTCACTCATCCCAACCCCGCCGGATGCTGCGGTGGTGACCGGTGACCGGTGAGTTTTGGTCAGGAGCCCCAACGCTGCTGCCAAGTCGCCTGTGGTTGGTAGCTTCCCTGTAGCTGCTGCCACCTCGCCAACCTGCGCCCTGACCCGAGCCCCCAGGTCGCGGGGCTCTACCAGCGAGACCGGATGCTGGACCTGCCCCGCCAATGCCGGCGAGGTTCCAGCCACTCTCCCCGCCAACCTTGGCGCAGCTCCAGCGCGTGGCGGGGATTCCCACCCGCCCGCCACCCCCAGCCGGAGGCCCTGCCCGACTGCCGTCCCCAGCGGCGCAGCCGCAGCCGCAGCCGTCTCTGTCTTCCCAGCCCAGAGGGCCTACCCAAGAGGCTGCCGCTGCCGCTGCCGCACCGCCGCGAATGTCCTTTAAGCCGAGTTCTCCATCTGTTATCGGCATCACGGCTCCGACGTTTTCGTTCAAGCCGAGTTCTCCGTCTCTCGTTGGCGCGGCAGTGCCGCAGCTCTCTTTCAAGCCGAGTTCGCCTTCTGTGAGCGGTGTGGCAGCTCCTCTGCCGTCGTACAAGCCGATGCCCCCCATTGGCGGCGGCGCTTCCTCTATGTCACCGTTGTCTTTCAAGCCTGCACTGCCCACGGGCGGCGCCCCGTCTCCTTCACCGCTTTCATTCAAGCCAGGACCGATCATCAATGGTGCTTTTGCTGGGCCGCAGCTGTCGTTCAGGCCTGGACCTCCCCCTGCGGGCGGTCCCTCTCCTTCACCCCTCCCTTTCAAGCCAGGACCGCTGCCTAGCGGAGGAATCGCAGCGCCACCCCTCTCTTTCAAGCCGGGACTGCTGCCCAACGGAGGAACCGCAGCGCCACCCCTGTCTTTCAGGCCCGGGCAACCGCCCAGTGGAGCACCCGCTGCACCATCCATCTCTTTCAGGCCGGGGCAGCTGCCCGCAGGAGTTGCCCCTGGGCCTCAATTTTCCTTCAAGCCTGGGCCAGGCCCTGGCGTCACCGCCTCAACACGGCCTGTGTCCTTCAGGCCCGGGAATCCTGTGACAGGACCGGCATCGGCATCGACATCATCATCTCACCCAACTGCGCCAGCAGCCATGCTACCGTCGGGGCTAGGTGGGCCTTGGGTCCATCTATCACCCCCTCACCAGGCGATGGCCGCGGCCTTTGCGAACAGCATGCGGAAGGCGCCCGGACCTCAAATAGCGGGGGCGCCCGCGGCGGAGGGGGGGCCATATGCGGCGGCCTATGCGATGATGAAGAAGATGGCGTCTGCTGCTGCTGCTGGTGGTGAGTGGCCTGTGTGGGTACATAACGGTAGTACCGTAAAAAATGTCGCCTATTTTGATGTGAAGGTTTCCCGGTTCGAATTCCACAGTCATGCAGCACTCCCTCAGCATGGTTAAGGATGCCATGTGCTTGCCGCATCAGGGATTGGAAGACACAGAGAAGCTGTGTTGTATTTTTATGTTTTGTTGTACTGGTAAGTGTGTACCAGACCACTTTCCGGGGAGCCCACCGGGCTACTACCACTGGACCCACGGGAATCATACCCTGATAGGCCTAAGCAGCATGGCTCGCGACACCAGGGCCCTGGGCTGTAGGCCATGATGTAGCTGAATTGCAATTTGATAAGCACTAGAGGGTAATTATTTGAGGGTGTGTGTGAAGGGTGTGGCAGAGCAGCAACAGTGCTTCGGGTATGGCACAGTAGCAATTGTGATCAGGGTGTGGCAGAGCAGCAACAGTGCAAAGGGTATGGCACAGTAGCAATTGTGATCAGGGTGTGGCAGAGCAGCAACAGTGCAAAGGGTATGGCACAGGAGCAATTGTGATCAGGGTGTGGCAGAGCAGCAACAGTGCAAAGGGTATGGCACAGTAGCAATTGTGATCAGGGTGTGGCAGAGCAGCAACAGTGCAAAGGGTATGGCACAGTAGCAATTGTGATCAGGGTGTGGCAGAGCAGCAACAGTGCAAAGGGTATGGCACAGGAGCAATTGTGATCAGGGTGTGGCAGAGCAGCAACAGTGCAAAGGGTATGGCACAGGAGCAATTGTGATCAGGGTGTGGCAGAGCAGCAACAATGCAAAGGGTATGGCACAGTAGCAATTGTGATCAGGGTGTGGCAGAGCAGCAACAGTGCAAAGGGTATGGCACAGGAGCAATTGTGATCAGGGTGTGGCAGAGCAGCCAACAGTGCAAAGGGTATGGCACAGTAGCAATTGTGATCAGGGTGTGGCAGAGCAGCAACAGTGCTTCGGGTATGGCACAGTAGCAATTGTGATCAGGGTGTGGCAGAGCAGCAACAGTGCTTCGGGTATGGCACAGTAGCAATTGTGATCAGGGTGTGGCAGAGCAGCAACAGTGCAAAGGGTATGGCACAGGAGCAATTGTGATCAGGGTGTGGCAGAGCAGCAACAGTGCAAAGGGTATGGCACAGTAGCAATTGTGATCAGGGTGTGGCAGAGCAGCAACAGTGCAAAGGGTATGGCACAGTAGCAATTGTGATCAGGGTGTGGCAGAGCAGCAACAGTGCAAAGGGTATGGCACAGGAGCAATTGTGATCAGGGTGTGGCAGAGCAGCAACAGTGCAAAGGGTATGGCACAGTAGCAATTGTGATCAGGGTGTGGCAGAGCAGCCAACAGTGCAAAGGGTATGGCACAGTAGCAATTGTGATCAGGGTGTGGCAGAGCAGCAACAGTGCAAAGGGTATGGCACAGGAGCAATTGTGATCAGGGTGTGGCAGAGCAGCAACAGTGCAAAGGGTATGGCACAGTAGCAATTGTGATCAGGGTGTGGCAGAGCAGCAACAGTGCAAAGGGTATGGCACAGTAGCAATTGTGATCAGGGTGTGGCAGAGCAGCAACAATGCAAAGGGTATGGCACAGTAGCAATTGTGATCAGGGTGTGGCAGAGCAGCAACAATGCAAAGGGTATGGCACAGTAGCAATTGTGATCAGGGTGTGGCAGAGCAGCAACAGTGCAAAGGGTATGGCACAGTAGCAATTGTGATCAGGGTGTGGCAGAGCAGCAACAGTGCAAAGGGTATGGCACAGTAGCAATTGTGATCAGGGTGTGGCAGAGCAGCAACAGTGCAAAGGGTATGGCACAGGAGCAATTGTGATCAGGGTGTGGCAGAGCAGCAACAGTGCAAAGGGTATGGCACAGGAGCAATTGTGATCAGGGTGTGGCAGAGCAGCAACAGTGCAAAGGGTATGGCACAGTAGCAATTGTGATCAGGGTGTGGCAGAGCAGCAACAGTGCAAAGGGTATGGCACAGGAGCAATTGTGATCAGGGTGTGGCAGAGCAGCAACAGTGCAAAGGGTATGGCACAGGAGCAATTGTGATCAGGGTGTGGCAGAGCAGCAACAGTGCAAAGGGTATGGCACAGTAGCAATTGTGATCAGGGTGTGGCAGAGCAGCAACAGTGCAAAGGGTATGGCACAGGAGCAATTGTGATCAGGATGTGGCAGAGCAGCAACAGTGCTTCGGGTATGGCACAGTAGCAATTGTGATCAGGGTGTGGCAGAGCAGCAACAGTGCAAAGGGTATGGCACAGTAGCAATTGTGATCAGGGTGTGGCAGAGCAGCAACAGTGCAAAGGGTATGGCACAGTAGCAATTGTGATCAGGGTGTGGCAGAGCAGCAACAGTGCAAAGGGTATGGCACAGTAGCAATTGTGATCAGGGTGTGGCAGAGCAGCAACAGTGCAAAGGGTATGGCACAGGAGCAATTGTGATCAGGGTGTGGCAGAGCAGCAACAGTGCAAAGGGTATGGCACAGGAGCAATTGTGATCAGGGTGTGGCAGAGCAGCAACAGTGCAAAGGGTATGGCACAGTAGCAATTGTGATCAGGGTGTGGCAGAGCAGCAACAGTGCAAAGGGTATGGCACAGGAGCAATTGTGATCAGGGTGTGGCAGAGCAGCAACAGTGCAAAGGGTATGGCACAGGAGCAATTGTGATCAGGGTGTGGCAGAGCAGCAACAGTGCAAAGGGTATGGCACAGTAGCAATTGTGATCAGGGTGTGGCAGAGCAGCAACAGTGCAAAGGGTATGGCACAGTAGCAATTGTGATCAGGGTGTGGCAGAGCAGCAACAGTGCAAAGGGTATGGCACAGGAGCAATTGTGATCAGGGTGTGGCAGAGCAGCAACAGTGCAAAGGGTATGGCACAGGAGCAATTGTGATCAGGGTGTGGCAGAGCAGCAACAGTGCAAAGGGTATGGCACAGGAGCAATTGTGATCAGGGTGTGGCAGAGCAGCAACAGTGCAAAGGGTATGGCACAGGAGCAATTGTGATCAGGGTGTGGCAGAGCAGCAACAGTGCAAAGGGTATGGCACAGTAGCAATTGTGATCAGGGTGTGGCAGAGCAGCAACAGTGCAAAGGGTATGGCACAGTAGCAATTGTGATCAGGGTGTGGCAGAGCAGCAACAGTGCAAAGGGTATGGCACAGTAGCAATTGTGATCAGGGTGTGGCAGAGCAGCAACAGTGCAAAGGGTATGGCACAGTAGCAATTGTGATCAGGGTGTGGCAGAGCAGCAACAGTGCAAAGGGTATGGCACAGTAGCAATTGTGATCAGGGTGTGGCAGAGCAGCAACAGTGCAAAGGGTATGGCACAGGAGCAATTGTGATCAGGGTGTGGCAGAGCAGCAACAGTGCAAAGGGTATGGCACAGGAGCAATTGTGATCAGGGTGTGGCAGAGCAGCAACAGTGCTTCGGGTATGGCACAGTAGCAATTGTGATCAGGGTGTGGCAGAGCAGCAACAGTGCAAAGGGTATGGCACAGGAGCAATTGTGATCAGGGTGTGGCAGAGCAGCAACAGTGCAAAGGGTATGGCACAGGAGCAATTGTGATCAGGGTGTGGCAGAGCAGCAACAGTGCAAAGGGTATGGCACAGTAGCAATTGTGATCAGGGTGTGGCAGAGCAGCAACAGTGCAAAGGGTATGGCACAGTAGCAATTGTGATCAGGGTGTGGCAGAGCAGCAACAGTGCAAAGGGTATGGCACAGTAGCAATTGTGATCAGGGTGTGGCAGAGCAGCAACAGTGCAAAGGGTATGGCACAGTAGCAATTGTGATCAGGGTGTGGCAGAGCAGCAACAGTGCAAAGGGTATGGCACAGGAGCAATTGTGATCAGGGTGTGGCAGAGCAGCAACAGTGCAAAGGGTATGGCACAGGAGCAATTGTGATCAGGGTGTGGCAGAGCAGCAACAATGCAAAGGGTATGGCACAGTAGCAATTGTGATCAGGGTGTGGCAGAGCAGCAACAGTGCAAAGGGTATGGCACAGGAGCAATTGTGATCAGGGTGTGGCAGAGCAGCCAACAGTGCAAAGGGTATGGCACAGTAGCAATTGTGATCAGGGTGTGGCAGAGCAGCAACAGTGCTTCGGGTATGGCACAGTAGCAATTGTGATCAGGGTGTGGCAGAGCAGCAACAGTGCTTCGGGTATGGCACAGTAGCAATTGTGATCAGGGTGTGGCAGAGCAGCAACAGTGCAAAGGGTATGGCACAGGAGCAATTGTGATCAGGGTGTGGCAGAGCAGCAACAGTGCAAAGGGTATGGCACAGTAGCAATTGTGATCAGGGTGTGGCAGAGCAGCAACAGTGCAAAGGGTATGGCACAGTAGCAATTGTGATCAGGGTGTGGCAGAGCAGCAACAGTGCAAAGGGTATGGCACAGGAGCAATTGTGATCAGGGTGTGGCAGAGCAGCAACAGTGCAAAGGGTATGGCACAGTAGCAATTGTGATCAGGGTGTGGCAGAGCAGCAACAGTGCAAAGGGTATGGCACAGTAGCAATTGTGATCAGGGTGTGGCAGAGCAGCAACAGTGCAAAGGGTATGGCACAGGAGCAATTGTGATCAGGGTGTGGCAGAGCAGCAACAGTGCAAAGGGTATGGCACAGTAGCAATTGTGATCAGGGTGTGGCAGAGCAGCAACAGTGCAAAGGGTATGGCACAGTAGCAATTGTGATCAGGGTGTGGCAGAGCAGCAACAATGCAAAGGGTATGGCACAGTAGCAATTGTGATCAGGGTGTGGCAGAGCAGCAACAGTGCAAAGGGTATGGCACAGTAGCAATTGTGATCAGGGTGTGGCAGAGCAGCAACAGTGCAAAGGGTATGGCACAGTAGCAATTGTGATCAGGGTGTGGCAGAGCAGCAACAGTGCAAAGGGTATGGCACAGTAGCAATTGTGATCAGGGTGTGGCAGAGCAGCAACAGTGCAAAGGGTATGGCACAGGAGCAATTGTGATCAGGGTGTGGCAGAGCAGCAACAGTGCAAAGGGTATGGCACAGGAGCAATTGTGATCAGGGTGTGGCAGAGCAGCAACAGTGCAAAGGGTATGGCACAGTAGCAATTGTGATCAGGGTGTGGCAGAGCAGCAACAGTGCAAAGGGTATGGCACAGGAGCAATTGTGATCAGGGTGTGGCAGAGCAGCAACAGTGCAAAGGGTATGGCACAGGAGCAATTGTGATCAGGGTGTGGCAGAGCAGCAACAGTGCAAAGGGTATGGCACAGTAGCAATTGTGATCAGGGTGTGGCAGAGCAGCAACAGTGCAAAGGGTATGGCACAGGAGCAATTGTGATCAGGGTGTGGCAGAGCAGCAACAGTGCTAAGGGTATGGCACAGTAGCAATTGTGATCAGGGTGTGGCAGAGCAGCAACAGTGCAAAGGGTATGGCACAGTAGCAATTGTGATCAGGGTGTGGCAGAGCAGCAACAGTGCAAAGGGTATGGCACAGGAGCAATTGTGATCAGGGTGTGGCAGAGCAGCAACAGTGCAAAGGGTATGGCACAGGAGCAATTGTGATCAGGGTGTGGCAGAGCAGCAACAGTGCAAAGGGTATGGCACAGTAGCAATTGTGATCAGGGTGTGGCAGAGCAGCAACAGTGCAAAGGGTATGGCACAGGAGCAATTGTGATCAGGGTGTGGCAGAGCAGCAACAGTGCAAAGGGTATGGCACAGGAGCAATTGTGATCAGGGTGTGGCAGAGCAGCAACAGTGCAAAGGGTATGGCACAGTAGCAATTGTGATCAGGGTGTGGCAGAGCAGCAACAGTGCAAAGGGTATGGCACAGTAGCAATTGTGATCAGGGTGTGGCAGAGCAGCAACAGTGCAAAGGGTATGGCACAGTAGCAATTGTGATCAGGGTGTGGCAGAGCAGCAACAGTGCAAAGGGTATGGCACAGTAGCAATTGTGATCAGGGTGTGGCAGAGCAGCAACAGTGCAAAGGGTATGGCACAGTAGCAATTGTGATCAGGGTGTGGCAGAGCAGCAACAGTGCAAAGGGTATGGCACAGGAGCAATTGTGATCAGGGTGTGGCAGAGCAGCAACAGTGCAAAGGGTATGGCACAGTAGCAATTGTGATCAGGGTGTGGCAGAGCAGCAACAGTGCAAAGGGTATGGCACAGTAGCAATTGTGATCAGGGTGTGGCAGAGCAGCAACAGTGCAAAGGGTATGGCACAGGAGCAATTGTGATCAGGGTGTGGCAGAGCAGCAACAGTGCAAAGGGTATGGCACAGTAGCAATTGTGATCAGGGTGTGGCAGAGCAGCAACAGTGCAAAGGGTATGGCACAGTAGCAATTGTGATCAGGGTGTGGCAGAGCAGCAACAGTGCAAAGGGTATGGCACAGTAGCAATTGTGATCAGGGTGTGGCAGAGCAGCAACAGTGCAAAGGGTATGGCACAGTAGCAATTGTGATCAGGGTGTGGCAGAGCAGCAACAGTGCTAAAGGGTATGGCACAGTAGCAATTGTGATCAGGGTGTGGCAGAGCAGCAACAGTGCAAAGGGTATGGCACAGTAGCAATTGTGATCAGGGTGTGGCAGAGCAGCAACAGTGCAAAGGGTATGGCACAGGAGCAATTGTGATCAGGGTGTGGCAGAGCAGCAACAGTGCAAAGGGTATGGCACAGTAGCAATTGTGATCAGGGTGTGGCAGAGCAGCAACAGTGCAAAGGGTATGGCACAGTAGCAATTGTGATCAGGGTGTGGCAGAGCAGCAACAGTGCAAAGGGTATGGCACAGGAGCAATTGTGATCAGGGTGTGGCAGAGCAGCAACAGTGCAAAGGGTATGGCACAGTAGCAATTGTGATCAGGGTGTGGCAGAGCAGCAACAGTGCAAAGGGTATGGCACAGTAGCAATTGTGATCAGGGTGTGGCAGAGCAGCAACAGTGCAAAGGGTATGGCACAGGAGCAATTGTGATCAGGGTGTGGCAGAGCAGCAACAGTGCAAAGGGTATGGCACAGTAGCAATTGTGATCAGGGTGTGGCAGAGCAGCAACAGTGCAAAGGGTATGGCACAGTAGCAATTGTGATCAGGGTGTGGCAGAGCAGCAACAGTGCAAAGGGTATGGCACAGTAGCAATTGTGATCAGGGTGTGGCAGAGCAGCAACAGTGCAAAGGGTATGGCACAGTAGCAATTGTGATCAGGGTGTGGCAGAGCAGCAACAGTGCAAAGGGTATGGCACAGTAGCAATTGTGATCAGGGTGTGGCAGAGCAGCAACAGTGCAAAGGGTATGGCACAGGAGCAATTGTGATCAGGGTGTGGCAGAGCAGCAACAGTGCAAAGGGTATGGCACAGTAGCAATTGTGATCAGGGTGTGGCAGAGCAGCAACAGTGCAAAGGGTATGGCACAGTAGCAATTGTGATCAGGGTGTGGCAGAGCAGCAACAGTGCAAAGGGTATGGCACAGGAGCAATTGTGATCAGGGTGTGGCAGAGCAGCAACAGTGCAAAGGGTATGGCACAGTAGCAATTGTGATCAGGGTGTGGCAGAGCAGCAACAGTGCAAAGGGTATGGCACAGTAGCAATTGTGATCAGGGTGTGGCAGAGCAGCAACAGTGCAAAGGGTATGGCACAGTAGCAATTGTGATCAGGGTGTGGCAGAGCAGCAACAGTGCAAAGGGTATGGCACAGTAGCAATTGTGATCAGGGTGTGGCAGAGCAGCAACAGTGCAAAGGGTATGGCACAGTAGCAATTGTGATCAGGGTGTGGCAGAGCAGCAACAGTGCAAAGGGTATGGCACAGTAGCAATTGTGATCAGGGTGTGGCAGAGCAGCAACAGTGCAAAGGGTATGGCACAGGAGCAATTGTGATCAGGGTGTGGCAGAGCAGCAACAGTGCAAAGGGTATGGCACAGTAGCAATTGTGATCAGGGTGTGGCAGAGCAGCAACAGTGCAAAGGGTATGGCACAGTAGCAATTGTGATCAGGGTGTGGCAGAGCAGCAACAGTGCAAAGGGTATGGCACAGGAGCAATTGTGATCAGGGTGTGGCAGAGCAGCAACAGTGCAAAGGGTATGGCACAGTAGCAATTGTGATCAGGGTGTGGCAGAGCAGCAACAGTGCAAAGGGTATGGCACAGTAGCAATTGTGATCAGGGTGTGGCAGAGCAGCAACAGTGCAAAGGGTATGGCACAGTAGCAATTGTGATCAGGGTGTGGCAGAGCAGCAACAGTGCAAAGGGTATGGCACAGTAGCAATTGTGATCAGGGTGTGGCAGAGCAGCAACAGTGCAAAGGGTATGGCACAGTAGCAATTGTGATCAGGGTGTGGCAGAGCAGCAACAGTGCAAAGGGTATGGCACAGTAGCAATTGTGATCAGGGTGTGGCAGAGCAGCAACAGTGCAAAGGGTATGGCACAGTAGCAATTGTGATCAGGGTGTGGCAGAGCAGCAACAGTGCAAAGGGTATGGCACAGGAGCAATTGTGATCAGGGTGTGGCAGAGCAGCAACAGTGCAAAGGGTATGGCACAGTAGCAATTGTGATCAGGGTGTGGCAGAGCAGCAACAGTGCAAAGGGTATGGCACAGTAGCAATTGTGATCAGGGTGTGGCCAGGCAAAGGTATGGCCAGCAATTGTGATCAGGGTTGCAGAGCAGCAACAGTGCAAAGGGTATGGCACAGTAGCAATTGTGATCAGGGTGTGGCAGAGCAGCAACAGTGCAAAGGGTATGGCACAGTAGCAATTGTGATCAGGGTGTGGCAGAGCAGCAACAGTGCAAAGGGTATGGCACAGGAGCAATTGTGATCAGGGTGTGGCAGAGCAGCAACAGTGCAAAGGGTATGGCACAGTAGCAATTGTGATCAGGGTGTGGCAGAGCAGCAACAGTGCAAAGGGTATGGCACAGTAGCAATTGTGATCAGGGTGTGGCAGAGCAGCAACAGTGCAAAGGGTATGGCACAGGAGCAATTGTGATCAGGGTGTGGCAGAGCAGCAACAGTGCAAAGGGTATGGCACAGTAGCAATTGTGATCAGGGTGTGGCAGAGCAGCAACAGTGCAAAGGGTATGGCACAGTAGCAATTGTGATCAGGGTGTGGCAGAGCAGCAACAGTGCAAAGGGTATGGCACAGTAGCAATTGTGATCAGGGTGTGGCAGAGCAGCAACAGTGCTAAAGGGTATGGCACAGTAGCAATTGTGATCAGGGTGTGGCAGAGCAGCAACAGTGCAAAGGGTATGGCACAGGAGCAATTGTGATCAGGGTGTGGCAGAGCAGCAACAGTGCAAAGGGTATGGCACAGTAGCAATTGTGATCAGGGTGTGGCAGAGCAGCAACAGTGCAAAGGGTATGGCACAGTAGCAATTGTGATCAGGGTGTGGCAGAGCAGCAACAGTGCAAAGGGTATGGCACAGTAGCAATTGTGATCAGGGTGTGGCAGAGCAGCAACAGTGCTAGGTAGGGCACAGTAGCAATTGTGATCAGGGTGTGGCAGGCAGCAACAGTGAAGCTATGGCACTAGCATTGTGATCAGGGTGTGGCAGAGCAGCAAACAGTGCAAAGGGTATGGCACAGGAGCAATTGTGATCAGGGTGTGGCAGAGCAGCAACAGTGCAAAGGGTATGGCACAGTAGCAATTGTGATCAGGGTGTGGCAGAGCAGCAACAGTGCAAAGGGTATGGCACAGTAGCAATTGTGATCAGGGTGTGGCAGAGCAGCAACAGTGCAAAGGGTATGGCACAGGAGCAATTGTGATCAGGGTGTGGCAGAGCAGCAACAGTGCAAAGGGTATGGCACAGGAGCAATTGTGATCAGGGTGTGGCAGAGCAGCAACAGTGCAAAGGGTATGGCACAGTAGCAATTGTGATCAGGGTGTGGCAGAGCAGCAACAGTGCAAAGGGTATGGCACAGTAGCAATTGTGATCAGGGTGTGGCAGAGCAGCAACAGTGCAAAGGGTATGGCACAGGAGCAATTGTGATCAGGGTGTGGCAGAGCAGCAACAGTGCAAAGGGTATGGCACAGTAGCAATTGTGATCAGGGTGTGGCAGAGCAGCAACAGTGCAAAGGGTATGGCACAGTAGCAATTGTGATCAGGGTGTGGCAGAGCAGCAACAGTGCAAAGGGTATGGCACAGGAGCAATTGTGATCAGGGTGTGGCAGAGCAGCAACAGTGCAAAGGGTATGGCACAGGAGCAATTGTGATCAGGGTGTGGCAGAGCAGCAACAGTGCAAAGGGTATGGCACAGTAGCAATTGTGATCAGGGTGTGGCAGAGCAGCAACAGTGCAAAGGGTATGGCACAGTAGCAATTGTGATCAGGGTGTGGCAGAGCAGCAACAGTGCAAAGGGTATGGCACAGGAGCAATTGTGATCAGGGTGTGGCAGAGCAGCAACAGTGCAAAGGGTATGGCACAGTAGCAATTGTGATCAGGGTGTGCAGAGCAGCAACAGTGCAAAGGGTCATGGCCCACAGTAGCAATTGTGGATCAGGGTGTGGCAGAGCAGCAACAGTGCAAAGGGTATGGCACAGTAGCAATTGTGATCAGGGTGTGGCAGAGCAGCAACAGTGCAAAGGGTATGGCACAGGAGCAATTGTGATCAGGGTGTGGCAGAGCAGCAACAGTGCAAAGGGTATGGCACAGTAGCAATTGTGATCAGGGTGTGGCAGAGCAGCAACAGTGCAAAGGGTATGGCACAGTAGCAATTGTGATCAGGGTGTGGCAGAGCAGCAACAGTGCAAAGGGTATGGCACAGTAGCAATTGTGATCAGGGTGTGGCAGAGCAGCAACAGTGCAAAGGGTATGGCACAGTAGCAATTGTGATCAGGGTGTGGCAGAGCAGCAACAGTGCAAAGGGTATGGCACAGTAGCAATTGTGATCAGGGTGTGGCAGAGCAGCAACAGTGCAAAGGGTATGGCACAGTAGCAATTGTGATCAGGGTGTGGCAGAGCAGCAACAGTGCAAAGGGTATGGCACAGTAGCAATTGTGATCAGGGTGTGGCAGAGCAGCAACAGTGCAAAGGGTATGGCACAGTAGCAATTGTGATCAGGGTGTGGCAGAGCAGCAACAGTGCAAAGGGTATGGCACAGTAGCAATTGTGATCAGGGTGTGGCAGAGCAGCAACAGTGCAAAGGTTATGCAGGAGCAATTGTGATCAGGGTGTGGCAGAGCAGCAACAGTGCAAAGGGTATGGCACAGTAGCAATTGTGATCAGGGTGTGGCAGAGCAGCAACAGTGCAAAGGGTATGGCACAGTAGCAATTGTGATCAGGGTGTGGCAGAGCAGCAACAGTGCAAAGGGTATGGCACAGTAGCAATTGTGATCAGGGTGTGGCAGAGCAGCAACAGTGCAAAGGGTATGGCACAGGAGCAATTGTGATCAGGGTGTGGCAGAGCAGCAACAGTGCAAAGGGTATGGCACAGTAGCAATTGTGATCAGGGTGTGGCAGAGCAGCCAACAGGCATGCATGAGTCTTTACTCAGCGCCTCCATACCGCAGTTTATCATACAGGACCTCTTCAACGCTGGCCCTTTTGACCAGGGTGCAGGTCCGGTATGGCAGAAATAGCAAGACCAGCTCCAAAACCTGCTGGCCATAAAGGACCGTTGTGGGAGTGTGGCGTGGATTTTCACTGCGGTCTCTTTATCTTCTTGTCAGAGACCCTTCTGTCTCATAATCTGCTTCTTGCGACATCTGCCACCTGCCATACATGTCCCATACAAAATCTGCCCCATGCAGAGTCTGCTGTCTGCCGTAAGCAAGATCTGCCCCATGCAACATCTATCCCATGCAACCTGCACCTCATGCAACACCTGCCCCACTGCAACACCTACCCTATGCAGCACCTGTCCCACTGCAAAATCTACCCCATGCAACACCTGCCTCACTTCAACATCTACCCCATGCAACACCTGTCCCACTACAACATCTACCCTATGCAACACCTGCCCCACTGCCACATCCACCCCATGCAACACCTGCCCCACTGCAACATCTACCCCATGCAACACCTGCCCCACTGCAACATTCACCCCATGCAACACCTGCCCCATACAGAGATGAAAGGAACGCAGAAGATGAGCATGGACCTGACCGGTGTGTCACCACTGTCCTCTCAAGGACCTGCAAGGATGCCTGGGTTCCCGGCTGGACTCATGGCATTTCCTGCTGGAACTGCGTCACACCCGGCAGGTCGCACGCTCCATTCCGCTGGTCACACGCCGCACCCGGCTGCTGGTCCCCCGCCACACCAGGCTGTCCACACGCCCCCCGCGTCTGCTGGTCCCTGCGTGCATCCGGCTGCTGGTCACACGCCCCACCAGGCTGGCTACACGCTGCTTGCGGCTGCTGGTTGCTGGCTACCTCCTGGCGCGGGTCCCGTGGTGCATCCGGCTGCTGGTTCCACACCACATCAGGCTGTTCATACCAGGTCACCGCCACTTTCCCCTGGTTGTCCTGCTGCGGCACCTGCCGCAACACAGGGCCTCGCCGGATCTACCCTTGGATCCGCCCCTGGATTGACTGCTGCTTGCGCTGCAGGGCCTGCCCCAGCCCGGGACGCCCCTGCAGTCATCAAAGCCGAGGTTCAGGCCTCTGCCGACGCTGCCCCCCTGTCGTTTGTTGCGGCTGCTTGTGCGCATCTGCCCACCAGTTTGCCGGTGAAGGCTGAGCTGGCTGAGCTAGTGGGCTGCTTGCCTGTGCGCTTAGTCAAGGAGTGCAGTGAGTCCCAGCAGGACCCGGCCTTTTTGAGCGAGTCACAGCAGGATCTGGTGGTGATGAGCGAGTCTCAGCCCATCGAGCCGGATGTGATTACGGAGGAGGCTTGAGGGGAGCGTTTGGCCCAGATCGGCGTGGTTTGAGGCCTGGAGTGGCTGGGGGCGACTAGCTTCTCCCGATTCTTTTCTTGTGGCTCGCTCAGGGGCCAGCCTCAGGTCAATGACCCCCTGGCTTCCTGATAAGGGCCCCATGCACATGGCCAGCCATGCTGCTTGGGCCTGTGTCTGCGGGCTAATTGAAGTTTGTCCCTGATTGGGCCTTTGGCAGGCAGCCTTGCGGCATATGGAATCATGGCCGGAACAAATAATATGCCATTGAAGAGTTAAATTGGCAGAATGTCGACCCTAATTCCGGCCGGGCGGGCATGCCCCCTGGCCTGGCATCCAGGGATCTTCTGCCACGGGGAAGGTTTGTGGCGGGTGCGGACATGCTGCGCCACAGGTCATCACGGCTGCCATGCACTACGTGCACTGCTATCAGCACTGCTGCTTTGGGGTAGCAGGAAGGAGCACACCTGTGTTAGACCTTCTCGACGCTGGGCCACACATTTTTATTTTTTTGATGTCTCTTTTACCAGGGCTGCAACCCTACTTTTAACTGCCAGTACGTTTGATCCGTGACTTACTTCAGGTACATTTTGTTATTGTTTACACATATTATTAGCCTGCTATCTGAGTCTGGTATGGAGTTGTGGGTCTCTAGGGAGTGGCCCACAGTCCCATACTAGGGAAATACGTCATTGGGTCGAAATTGTGTTGGTGGTTGGCAGGGGTGGTTACTTTGCGGTACTAGGCTTGTAGGCCCTAGGCCGATCGCATGAATCGTATTCATCTGCCATATTTAATTGGTCATGGACCAGAGCCTTTCCTTGGAACAGCTCCTGGCTTTGTTGGAGGACACGCAAGCTTCCCTGGCGACGAGTTTTGCCCGCATCGAAGCTTACCGGTTGCAGAATAAGACTCTTAGAGAAGAAGTATCTGCTTTGAGAAACCAAGTCCATGGGGAGGCAGAGGCTTCGCATGATTCTCCGGCACCGGTGGCGCATTCCATATCGATTGAGTTCCCGCAGCAGAGCAACGTTCTCTCTGGATCTACTTCTAGCCAGCACCCCATTTCGATCATAGACGATGAAACTGGAGAGAAGGTGCATCACATTGGCTGAACAAACCGTTGGTTTTTTAGACAACCCTGACCAGACCTCTGACCCTGACGGTGTAGCCAATTTAGCGGACATTCAAATTGCGTATTACTTTCTTTGCAGACCCCTGGCACCTTGCTTATAAACCGAGATCACATAGACTTCGTGGTTCCCAAAGCCCACATTGGTCAAAAGGACTTCATCGGTATCACTGCAGTGAGGGCTGCTGCGCAGCCTCAAAAGGTAAGGCTTTACGTATTGCTGTCGTTAGAACAAACCTTCCATGCGATTAAACATGAGTTCATGACACAGCATGACGAAACAGCGAGCGTAACCCTAGCTTTGGCCAGAACATGTCCTCCAATCCCCCCATGCAAAACATGGCCCAGCACGCCAAGACAGGGAGCACATTGTCATGAACCATGCCCTCCAAGCCAGACATGGCACAAGATGCTAAGACAGAGAGTGCATAGCCTTTCTGCATGCCCTCTATACCCAACATGACAAAGCATGCCACAGCAGCACGCACATGGTCATGATCCATGTGCTTCCTGAGCGCCGCCGCCGGTGGCATGTTCTGTTGCCTAACTGTGACGCTGCGTGACATGTCATGCATGCGCTCCTGCGCAGAGCGGCGGCGGCGGCGGCATGTTCTGCTGTCTAGCTCCGCCCCAAGATGATCCTGAACTCGGAGACACTACCGGTGCTGCTGGCAACCGGCAGGAACATGCCCCCAGCACGAGCGGAGAGGACACCGGCAGGTGGCAGGTCATGTGGAGTCAGGACATGGTGACCTTGAAGCTTGTCTTTGAGGCCTCCGGAGGAACGTGAGTGAAGAAGCGCTGTCTCCATTCAATTTCGCTAATTGTTTTACTTCTGTCGCCAGGCAGTTCGTTTTTTACCACTAGCTCAATGCAGTTTTTGGCAGAGCTGCATGCATGACCATGCCCGGTCATTTATGGGAAATCATACCAGCAGCTTGGACATGAACAGTGGTACCCGGTTGGTACTGGCCTGGCCTGAATGGTCAAAATATTTGCGTTCTCTAAGCATTCCATACGAATGTGCAACGAATGCCACTGCCCATCCCACTGTTTCATCTCCTCTCGGCATTGATTTGAACTTGCAATGCACGGCACTACCCTTTCCACCGTTCAGGAGGCAGACGCTGCATCGGCTGACAGAGCGATGGCTGGGGGTCGACGAGTGAGTTTCTCTTTTCTGTTGCTGCCTCTTCGCTCATATTGCACTTGTGTGGCTGGGTCATTCCTGCACTTGCTGCTGCCTCTCCCATCCTTCTGCTAGCATCTCAGCAGCCCTGATAAATATTGAATGCAGCTCTATGCTGCTAGCAATCTAGCATGCCAGGCTCAATGGCTGCTATCACATGTCGTAATATACGCTTTTCTCATGCTACTGGTATACCCCCCGATTGCAACTACTTGTTTTCCTCCTCACACCCCTCACCTGCACACCCTTACTTTCAATACTTGTGCAGTGGCGACACGACTGGACCGGAGGCAAACGGTGCTACGTAAGTCTGGCCTCGTGTACCACGTCTTGAACTTGGCACCATAGCAGCATAGAGCCATAGCAGGCGACATGCAACCAAATGGCATACATGTATACCTGTCGTAAAGCCCTAGCATAGCTTCATGGCACCCTATCGCCTGGGCTTCCAGGGCTCATCAGAATTCGGTATTGAATGCCGCTATACTGATACCAGCAAGGGAGGGACAGCAAGGCCATTTCCGGGACAGCAAGGCCATTCTCCTGACCTCTCTTGAGGCCTTTCTCAGACACTGGAAAGATCCCTGGGTAGCGGGTGCTGCCTTCGATTCTATGGCCATTGGCCATGTAGCACGTAGCCCTTGCTGGGTTGCTGCCATTCCAATTATGGCTGAAATGCTGACTTTCGTTGTGTGTTGCCCAAGCAGGCATGGATGAACACGTGCAAGTCCTGCCTCCGCATGCCATGGATTCCCTGACATACTCCCCTCCCTGCCGTCCATGCCCTCAGCGACATTGTGCCACCTAAGAGCCTCGTGGTCGGTGATGTCAATCTGCTGCGGGTGCCAAGTGGGGAGCCATCTCAGGTGCTGAATGACGAGCACTTCCGGGCGCTGGCGAGCGCGGTGCCGCCACTGCAGCGCTTCCTGTCGTGGCAGATCTCGTACTCGACGGCGCGGCATGGGACCAGCTTGAGCACTCTGTTCAGGCGCTCGTCGGGTCACACACCCACCATGCTGGTGGTTAGGGACACTGCAGGTGCGCTGTGTGGGAGGCAGTGCTTGTCTGTTGGTGCGCAACAGAGGACCTCGGGTTCCCTGAGCAGCCAGCGCAGAGCCTTATCAGCATGATCATTTGATCATGAGTGACCCAACCGGCATGATCAATTGATCATGAGTGACGGCCGGCAGCTTAAAGAGCAGGGCTGACTTCACCACAGTACCCCCAGGCATGGCTTTCCTAGGTTTCTGCCTGATGCAGGTTAGGCTCTGCAGTGGAACAGCCTTTTCAGTGGTTCTCATCCCTTTTTTCTGTTTAAATTTATGATGCGCCATCATCGGTTCAATTTGCATTATTACCTTTATGCCATATACTTTTAATATGTATCTTAGCGGAAACAAAACGTATACCTTTCGATCTGCCAGAGGCTGAAGCGGAATTGGTGGCTGGTTATAATGTAGAGTTTTCTTCATTAGGATTTGCCCTATTCTTTATAGCCGAATATGCTAATATGGCTGTAATGAGTGCTTTAGCTTCTATGTACTTTTTAGGGGGGTTTTCAGCATTAAAATTAACGGCAATATTTTTTGCATTTGTATGGACGCGTGGTACATAACCACATTATCGTTATGATCAATTTATGCGACTAGGTTGGAAAGCGTATTTACCCTTAAGTTTAGGTATTTTTGCTATAAACGCTAGTTTAGATGTATTTGCTTTATAAAAACAAACAAAGGGCCCGCCTCTGCGTCTTCTAAGAGTTGGAGGGAGAAGCGTAGCCCCCAAAGGGGGCTACACTTCTTCCTCCAACTCTTAAAAGACGTGTCGCTCTTAAGAGAATAATCGGGATTGCTCTACGTCTTTAAAGAGTTGGAGGGGTAGCCAAAAAAGAAAACAAAAAATTTGCAGGTACAAGTCTTTTCCTTAATGCTTTAAAAAAACGAATCATTGATATACCAATGTCATTGCAAATTTATAAAGTAGGTTTTAAAACTTGTCAAATACCAAAAAGTTATTAAACAGTTAAAATAGCCTTTAGGCCTAAATAAGCAGAACCTTAAAATGGATCTATTTTCTAATCAGTCCTATTTTAAGAAATATAATTTATCTTTTTAACATATACAATATAGATGTTTAAATTCAAATGAGCTTCAACAAAAAATTGTGAGTTAAGGTTCTTGGCGCCTTTTTTAATCGAAATCATGCAGCGGAATCTTATCTTGTACCTACACATTTTTTTGGTTTTTTACCTTGGGATGTTCGGTTACCGTGTCGCTTCTTCGTTTTGTCAGGCCATGCCCCCACGAGCCCAGTGTTGAATGCTGCGTGGTGTGTGTAATGCTGAAACAGGATTTGTGTTTGGCTGTTACTCCGAGGATGGCTGGAAAACCAACCCGCGCTTCTACGGGACAGGAGAGACATTTGTGTTCCAGCTGGAGGTACGTCCAGTCCAGGGGTGCGGGGCGAGGAGGAAACTCAAGCTTTCAGACCACACACTCTGGCAAAATAAAGAGCATCGGAACCACCTGATGCTAACCCCATTGAGCAGTTGAGACCCCCTGATCTGAGGATGACATACGGTATAGGAATCTATGAATATCGGGGAATCCTGATGAGAGCTGCGCATCCTTGAAAGTCAGCGCACAGTCGTAGATTCATCTCCCCCCCCTCTTTACGGCCTCCGTGGCCTGCCCTGTCAAGACTACGTCATGTGTCGTTTTGGTGTGTCTGTAACCAGGTCTGTTCTATCAAGTAAGCCATCATTTGTATCCAGCCTGTTCTGGTCTGTGCCCCGGTAGGCTTCTGGTGTAGCTAGCCAGGCACTTCTCACCTGCTAAATCTTCTCAACTTCAGCGCCTTCTCATCCCTAACTGCCTGTCCTCCTCAACTTTAGCACCTACTCGTCCCAGTATGTTTGTTTCTTTCCACTTTGTTGAGGTCTAGGATCTGGACGGGCTGGGGATTCTTCAGATTTCCTTTCTTTCTTGGGTGTTTATCCCTTCTCCCTTAACCCACTGCTTATTTCCCTTCTCCTCTGGCCTTAAGCATATTTTTTTCTCCCGACCAAACAGTGGGGCGCCCACGCAGCCGAGCCTTTTGAGCATGTCCCAGAGGTGTCATGTCATTGACGCATTGACCGTTTGTCCTTCTGTGCCGCAGCCCCACCGCATCATGTACCCCTGGCGCTCGCTCTCGCATGTGAAGAACGATTTCTTCCAGTATGCCACGCTGGACTGCCTAGCGGTCGGTGGCCTGGGCCACTTTGCCATTCATCTGGACAGCGAGCTGCTTCGGGGCTCAAGCAGCACGTGCGGCACCTTTGGCAGCCCTTGCTTGGCTGGCAAGGAGGATTTCAAAATCTCAATGGTTGAGATCTGGCAGGCTGTGCAGTGAAGTGGGTAGGAGACCAACCTTGTATGAATTCGGCAGGATTGAATCTTCTTCACTGCAAGCTCTACAGATCTGAACCCTAAACCCTGCCTGTCGGGGTTATGGCTTGAGTGGATGGCTTACTTTGCTTATCTGCTTGTTGGCCTGTTTATACCTTGGCGCACATTGTCCGATACATTTTTGTAAACTTTTCGTCTTGCTTGGATTATTGAGCATTCCAGGGTGAGTTTGTTCTGGACTGTGCCAGATGTGCCCATGAGAATGGGGATGAGCTTTATGTTGCCCTCTGAGAATCCGTTTTGTTTGAGTTGATTGAGTTCCTGTATGAGTTCGGTGTCTTGGCCTTACCGTATACTGGACCAGCATGATGTTCGGTTGAAATTAATTTCCCCAGTGGCTTGTCTGGACATGTTTGTGAGTTTCAGGAGTTATGAAGGGACTCTGCTCGCTCTTATTGCTGGGGCGCCAGCTTTCGCAGATTTCTGCTGTGCCTGGGTCAGCCGTGACCAGAGGGCCATGACCATGTCACCTTTAGATATGGCTTTAAAGAGGATCCTGCCGGTGTGGTGGTGCCTGCTTTGTACATTGTCTGTATCTCCTGGTTCTTGCATGAACCCGTCATATGCCCCGCGCTGTCTTGCTCGTTGCAGAGCGGGCATCTGCTGTCGTGGGTGCTCTTAGAGCTTCTTTATGCGAGCTTGTTGTTCCACAGGCATCCGTGGCGCAACTTGAAAGTGTTTCTAAGATCTGCCATCTTCCCTCAGCATGGGTGATATCTGGGTTGGTCATGAAGGAATTGCTCATTTCGCCATCGGCCCTGTCTCTGTCTATTGCCAGGGCTGGCAGGGTATCAACCCTTCCAGCCCTGGTAATAGACACTAGCTGTGTTGGATCGCCCGAGTTGCAGCCTTTCGTGCATGTGGTTGTGTAAGGCATCGTTGAGATGCTCAATTCCCCATGCACTTACGGCTCGAGTGTTGCCTGTGTTGAGTGAAGCAGCTGCGCACGGCCAGTACGATGCGTGCTGGCCTGCTTCAGGGTCGATGGGTATTGTCAAGTCACACTTATTGGGGGCGTGGGCTGCTCTCTTAGCCACTGTGTTTACTCATTCGTTCCCGATATCTCCGTTGTGTGATTTCACCGCTGTCACGAACTCAAATGGTCGGCCAGTTTCGATCGTCAGTTGGTGCGCCAGTATAGAGATCGCTGTCAGCATGTCTTGTAAATGAGGCACATGGGAGGTGCTAAAGCTTTACGGATTCGTCATCGCCCAGGCAGTTTAGGCGGTTGGGGGCAGTTGCGGGACTAAGGGTCACACACTAACATACTGCATATAGATTTTACTTCCAAACCACTAGGATCAGCCTGGGACGGAATTCTTTCGGTTTGCGTGGTTAATGCCTCAAACAGCCCATACGGCCAGGAAACCAAGCAGAAAAGCTTGCTACGCCAGTCCCCAAAGGCTGCAGGACGTGATGTAGCCAAACAACCCTAAGATGAGCAGCGGCTTGTGTACAGCGCTTAATGCGCCCGCATGCTGATACCATTCCGGGATTATTTTCGAGAACCATGGACACTGCATCAGCTTTCAATTGTCTGTCCTTACCAGGTTTAATGCTGCATAATAAGCGAGGTGGCTTCCAATGGTAGTCACTTGAGGTGGAGGGTTCTGGGCCTGTTCAGATGTAGAGGTAGAAAATCATCTCACAGTAGTGAGGTTTCTTGCAACCCCAGCCCCCTTGTGAGGAAGGATGGGAGGAAAGGGATGTGCGTGTTGTCAGGGGGGTTAAGCATGTAAGGAGTGAGAGGATAGGGCTCTTAGCCTGGGCGGATACAGGGGGACTTCAAACACGGACCAACATAAACAACTTGCAAACAAATGAACTACAAGCCCTCAGCCCTAGGTCAGAAGCCCAACACCAGAAGCCCTACATGTACGTACGCCCCTAGCCCCAAGCCCTAAACCTCAAGCTTATGCCCTATGCCCTAAACCCCAAGACCTCAGCCCCAAGTCCTCAGCCCAGATCACTAAGCTCCAAGCTCCAAGCCCCAAGCCCTCAACCCCAAGCCCTCAGCCCCAAGCCCCAAGCCCCAAGCCTCAAGCCCCAAGCCCCAGGCCCCAAGCCCCAAGCCGTAAGCTCTAAGACCTGAACGACAGATGCCAGTGATCACCCCCCAAGGGCCCAAGCAATGCCTGCATGTACAGACAGCTTCCTAAGGAGGCAGCTTAATTCAGCTCCTAGTTATCTACTTCAAGCACAAGTGCAGCTCAAATCTGATGCTCTACTGACCTAAAGACACTTACAGAAAACAATCAGCTGGACAATCATGTATCACATGGCATGTCCTCGGCCTTCAACACAGCATGTGCACATTGTGCCGCAATGTCACTGCCTTTCACTCTCCAGGACCCATTCAAGGCAGCTTATGGCAGGGATTTCAGGAATTCGGGATGTACTGCCTCAGATGATGTACAGCTGCCATGCAGGTACAGCCAGCGTTGTACAGGCTGAATGAGACAACCACACACTGCAAAATGGCTTGGGCGGGGAGGCTCAAGAAGGAAGGAAAATTGAATGAGACAAACAAAAGTTCTGCAGCCCTGAATCGTAAGCCCTACAGCCTAATCCCTTATCCCTGAGACCTGAGCCCTTGATCCAATGCTCTGATGAGCCTTTAGCCACAAACCCCATCCCTAAGCCCTGAACAGCACATGTCACTGCTCACACACACACCTTCCCCAATGCCAGAACAATGCCTCGAAAGGCACACTAGGGAGCTGTACTGCCTAAGCTGATGCGCATCTGCCATGTGGACATCCGTGCACTTCACAAACTGGCTGAGGCAAGCTGTACACCTTGGATAGCTTAGGGATGCCAGTATAAAATGTTTGAATTTGAACAAGACACAATTACAATAAGATGTTTGGATTTGTTACAAAAAAAATCGAACGTTGTCCGCAACAAAAGTCCGTATTGGATCTGGAGCCTGCTCCTGCTGAGACTACAAGGCAGCAACTTACTTGCAGCTGTTGCTGCAAACTTCATGCGCATGATGTCATGGCAGTCCAGCCATCTACCTGCTTTGGCAGCAATGAAGGGGTAGCAGGGGAAAGGATTTTGTCCTAAGAAAACATGGGACACCATCAAGGGGGCAAAAACACTGCAGGTATCATGCACATGAAGTGAGACAGGCAATCACACTCAGTACCAAACACTGACAAGTGGGTGGAGGCTTGTAGTGACAAGTCATGGCACTCATTCGCAACACTCACATATGCCATATCCACTCAAAAGGACATACACCCTGAGCCTGACCCCCTCCTACCTCCTCAAGACCTGACCATACACCCTGCCAATGCATATGAGCATGGAAGGTGCATGCGGGTCCCCGCCCATGTGTCATGCAAGGAGGAGCCTGCACCTACAAGAGTGCAATGATGTAGTGACCCTGGTCAGTGGTCACGGGTCACCGTCTGCTGACAGGTTCATGCATCAGTTTCTGCTGATTAGTTCAAGCCTAGAACAATACCCCTTGAACCCATGTTCGATTCTTCAGCTTGGATCCACCACCAACGTGATCCAGGTACCATTGATGTTGTGGGCTTGTGTCCTATCGTACATGTCTTTAGCTGTTCTGCCTGTATGGTAGGCCCAACCTCACACTTGCGCAGCTGTCTACCCCAATTTATTGAGATGCTCCATAGCAGCAAGCATTACACACTTCGGTATTTTTCTTGGATTTGACCAAGTAGTGTGAAGCTGCTGACAGCCCAACCCTAAAAACCCTGCTAGGGCATGATTGCATGAACACAAAAAAACAGCCCGCATGTGCTTGTCATCCTCGTCATCAGCAGATAAAAGAAGAGCAGGAACAGGTTGGTCACACGTGACACGACCAACAAGCGCTCACCACACGGCGGCAATCGCTAATGCGCGCAAAGTGGTATTTAAGTCAGAAAACAGGCAACCACGCTGCCTCACTACAAGCAGGCCCCAGTGCCCCACAAGCCTCCAACAAAGACGGTACCCAAACTTCAGAGGGGAATAAAAACAGGGAGCCAGAGAAGCAGCTGCCTGGAGTCTTGAACTTAAAGAGGGAAAGGGGCTAAGTGGCTAACGGTTCACCATAAGGCATACATGCATGATGACCCGCCCCCCACCCCCAAAGAGGCAAAGACACAACTCGCGTACTACCTAGCAGGCTAGCAGCCAAAGCATAAGGCCAATCTATCTACCAGCCTGTAGTACAGGCCCCCATAACAAGCAGGAGACAAGATTAAAAGCTGGGCAATCACAGCCGAGCACAGGCTACGCTAGGGACTACGTCTGTACGTCACCAGGGGGTCGATCGCCACGTGGACCCACTCATGCATGAGCTCCAATCTGGATCCGATCTGGTCTTCATTGCTCCCTCAGTCCAAGCCGATACCTGTCATAATTACTGTTGATGTGGCTCGGAGCCGACGATGCAGGTGTAGTCACTTGCATACTTCAGGGACTGTATCCTCTTAATCTTTCTCCTACGGAAAGGTTGATGAAACGGATAAGCCTGCCAAGTGCCAACGGACACCGGCAATGCAGATGATAGTTCTAAGGACGAAGTCACAATTAGCGGCGAGCTTCTTCTGACCCTCTCCCTCCTTCCTGCGAGCATCGAATTATTTGGGAAGTATTAAAAATGAAGAAATGTGTAGGAAGTTTTTTTGGTGCTCAAAAAAATGAGACAACTCAAAGAAACTTGCGGAGGAACCCGGTAAGCACGGCGACAAGGACCACTTCAGGAAAGTAGGCAACATCATGCTAACAGGACGGACATGATTTATACAGGGAAATTTCATCAGTGCCGAATCGATCATAATCAACGATACAAACGGATGAACGGTCGTCAGAAGTGTGTAGGGTCCTTCACTTTATCGGTTCTCGGTTGTCATGTACATTGCTGCGCTTGTGTCCATGGCATGCCCACGCTTGGCCAAGCCCTGACAAGACGTGGCTTAAGCCATCACTAAACACGGCGTATAAGCCTATTTGGTGTTATTTCCCTACAACAATAACACTGCTTTTCATTATTACATCCAATATATTCATACCGGTACTAGTGAACCTCTTCCTGTCCGATAACCATCCCTGACGACGGTCACGCTTCAAGCACTGTCACAAACTCGCGAGCCTTATCTCTTCACCGGAAGGTAGGCAAAATATTCGGTTTGGCTCACCTCGCGTTCTTCCTAGCGCACATCACATCCAACTTAAAGTTTTCCGGAACAGTCGATTATCTGCACCCCTCTGATCTGCATCTTCAATGTCGATGAAATGCAATTCACATGTGAACACATTAGGTCGTGTGCAGGTCTACTGACGCGCCCTTATACGCCACGGAACACACACACGCACGCAGACGCTCAGACAGGCACACCAACACACGCGAGCAACTTATCGCGGCAAGCAGGTGCGTCACGACGTCAGGCATCAGTTCCTCAGTTTTTTCCTACTGTCCAGTGCGTGCGCATTTTGCTCAACCCTGCCGGCCCGAATCGCATTGACTCCAGCGACACGCTCTCACTGGTCTCGCCAGCTGGCACAAGTCTCTGCAGCCTGAGCTCCCTCTCTCGATGGCATTCAAACTGCTGCCGCTGTCGCCATGTATGCGTTGTGCCTCCTTGTCACCACATACTTTTAAAGCACATTCGGCAAGCTCTGCAACTGGAACAGTTTCTCTGATCGGTGGTTTCACACAAACAATTCCATAACACTTCATGCTGGCATGTTTTGTCTGAACTGCAGGTTCTATCTGCTCCTTCCTTTGAAGTCGTTCTACAAGGCCCCTTCAGCACCCAGAGACCTGCATCGATCGCACAACATGACTGCCCACATGGCACCAAGTCTGCCCGCCTTTCTTGCGCTGGCATTGCTCGTCACATGCGCAACCTCCCAGACTGCACCACCCGCCTTAAACAGCACTGGCGGGCCACCTAGTAGCAAGACACCCGGAACTGACTACCCTCCTTGCTCTACTTCAAACTCCAACGGCTACCCCGGCTACTCGTCTGGCTCGCCCCCCAGCAGTACCTCGACTACTTCCTCCAATACTTGCCCTGGCCTCAATGGCATAACCACCCAGGTTGCATCTCGGTTGGCGAATGACACCTTAAACTCGGCAGGATTGGCGGTCATGGCTGTCTTGCCCTCTGGCTGCCCCAACCGGGTGAGTTCAAACAGGGGGTGGGTGGCACTACTTCTTCGAGTGAGAGTGTCGGCTACAAGTCAACTACCGTACATCTTGGCCTACGACCGGGGGGGGGGCAGCAAGCCCTGCTGTTCTGACAGAGGTCAATGTTTGCAAAGCCTTATTTATAAATCACTGCAACTTTCTCTGACTGCTATGCACAACCTGTTCTTCCTCCTCTAGGCCTGGAGTTCCCAGACCACTCCCAATTCGGCTATGGTGCAGACCATTGTCTGGTCATTCCCCTCCTCGCCCATCATTGCGGCAACGCCCTTGTACGTCAGCCTCCTCTTCCCCAATGGGACAACCAACCCCAATCGAGTTATGGTGCGCTTCAAAGCAGGGGTCCCCATGCTTCAAAGCCAGTTAAGGGCTTCGGATTCAGCCTGAACCATGGATACGGATCTAGCCTGATCGTTGTACGCAATGGAACCTCCAGCTCCAATGGAATCATGGTGCACTTGTCATATGCAGCCCGGCATCAGTTACTTTCTATGATGGGTATATACCGGTAAGCAGCGTAGGTACCTCAAGGATTGTAGCCTTGTCTTATCATCCAAAACTGCACCCGAGTCTGTACTGCAGTCTGAATGGTTGACGTGGCGGTGCGCAGGGCGCGATCGGCCTAGCTCTGGATGGCCTCGCCATCTTTAACGATGCCGACGCTGACGGTGCAGACGCCTACCTGTTCGAGTCCCAGACATTCGATCAGTGCAGATCTCATGTTGGTGAGTGAGAAGCTGAGCGAATTTCGAATTCTGGCTGCCAGAGTGCAGCGAATCTGAATGCACTGCATGACTGCTTTCATGCAAGATCACATACGACCTGCTGGCTACACGAACTTAATGGCGCTTAAACGCTGCTTTACGTTTTTGTCCCCTAGCCCCCGGCGGTTCAGACCACTACCACTCGGAGCCTGCCCAGGGCTGCGTCTTCAACGACACCACTGGTCGGCATTCACCCATGTTTGGGGTCATGGCGGACGGCATCCCGGTTTTCGGAGCCCTCGGAGACAACGGAGCGGTCCCCACTAACCTGGATGGGTGCCGTGGTGAGTCCAGAGCGGTGTTTCCTTTTTCGGGGCTCCGCTACAGTTCAGTTATATTCAGCCCCCAAAGCTTCAGCCAGAGGCCAGCTCTGATGCTCAGGTGTGCGTCTGAAGGCCCGTCAAGTTTTGACCCCAATCGGGCCTCCAGCGGTCTTGCATGACGAAACTCCCACACTTTTGAGTTGTCAGAAAGGATCTTGAACTTTGAGGTTCCAACCTAGAACAGCATCATGCATTTAAAAAGCCTGCTACTGTCTTGCCATCAGGGTCACATTGAAATTCAGTTAGAACCGCCGTGAGACATCTTCAATTGAATCTGAAGTTGATATCCTGTTGCTCTTTATCCAGGCCATGTCGACACCTCTTATCCCTACTACCACTACCACGTTACGTTCAACCTCACCGCTCCCTACATCGTGACCTGCCTGATGGGATGCATCGTCAGCCAGCAGGTGTGTGCTGCAGTGGGTCTGGGAACGTGCGAGTGTGAGATGTTCGCAACAGTCGTAGCCTCAGGCTCCTAGTCTAGAAGATGAGATTTGGTTCCACTTCCCAACCTGTGGCACTCAACTGCATGAGCACACCATTACGGTACACCATTGTTTCTGTTGGTGTGTGCCTGACCACATTTGGGTGATACCCGCTTGGCAGCCACCACGAGGCTGATGGGGACTTGACTGACCAACGGCCATTTGCCCGAGCAACAGGGCTTACGGCATCAGGTCCCCCCCCAGCCGGAGGCCATGATGTAGCAGATTTGTAGCTGAGGCGTGCCTCCATGAACAGAGCTGCAAACACCGACAGCTTTAGGCCGTGCTTCCACTTTGTTGGCCTTATGCTCAGCCAAAGCTCGACAGGTTCCATATTGGATCCCTTATGTGGCTGTTCCCCCCTGACTTACATCATGACGTCTTGCTTCTCGCAGGGTAACTTTAACCTCGCCTCACATGTCACAACCAAGTCAAGCTGTGTACCTAGCGCCACGCAATACGACTACTCTTCCATGGTCATCCCCTGGATCGGCGCGACTCAGGTCTCGAATCTGACACAGGCTAACATGTCCTCAACCAGCAGCTCCTCTACCTCTGGCGGCCCTCCCTCTTATGGTGGTCCTCCTGCCATGTCCGGCGGCCCTCCCTCTTATGGTGGTCCTCCCTCCATGTCTGGTGGCCCTCCATCATACGGTGGACCTCCTAGCAGCAGCTCCCCTTGTGAATCACACAGCAGGTCAGATAACGACCCTCACAGTGGCAGTGCAGGCAACAACCCGGGAAGCAACAACCCGGGAAGCAACAACCCGGGAAGCAGCAACCCGGGGAGCAACAGCCCTGCGAGCAGCAAACCGGCAGACAGGAAGTACTTGGTGAGGAAGCTGCGCACCGTGCTCAACATGGACTACAACGCTCTGATGGCGAATGTTACCAGGCTGGGAGAGTTCAAGACTGCCGTTATTCATGCGCTGTGCAGCGCGGCTGGAGTCCCGGATGAGTACTGCACCATTGCGAGCCTGACCGCCGGATCCGTCATCGCGGCAACGGACATCTCATACCCAACAGACCTGTACACTGATGCTCAGGTGTGCTTGACTACCGACAACTGTCGCAGATTTGCAACTCTTTAGGATGAATGTTACCCTATGTAGATTTCTGCAGTTGACAGATGCACCCTTGACATGCAGTTTCAGATGATGGGCCTGAGCTGTAAGTGCTGTTTTAGTTCCTTGCTGATTGCCCCTGTTGCTTGGCCCTGTTACTTAGCCCTGTTTCTTGATGATTGATGTTGCTTATCGAACCTGTTGATGGCTGCCCTTTCAGGCTTCAGCATCTTCCACTGCCGCGTCCTCCTCCTCCAACGCATTCTCAGCAGCCTTCCTCGCTGCGTATGGCGTATCAGGCCAGCCATCATCAACTGACGTCACCGGCTACAGCAATTCTTCACCAATGCTGTCGACCGGTGCTATTATCGGTATTGCCATTGGTGGCTTTGCAGGTGTGGCCCTGATTATCGTGGGTGCAGTTTTGATTGCAGTGAAGATGAAGAAGAAGGGCAGCAATAGCAGCTCCCAGCCCGGTACGCAGCAGCAGCAGCAGCAGGCGGGTCCTTCATCCAGGGACTCCCCCACCAAGGGCAACCAAGTTCGTCCTGAACCAGAAATGGTGTGAGGAGGAGGCAAACAGGCCCACATCGAAGACGCAAGGAATGAGTTAGACCCCTGTTGAACTGAATCCTGTGCCTGAGTGCCCCAAATAGGGGACTCCGTGTTTTCAATTTATTCATCCCATCTATTGCACAAGGAGTAAAGTACGATTTCTGTACCCCTTAGGACATGCCTTGTGTTATCAGAGCTTCACCCAACTCCAGACGTGGCGACATGCATCATACTTTTTATTATTATTATTAAAAAGCCGCATTTATGAGTGCTAGAAATGGAGTTGGCTCGCTGCTTCAGGCCATTGGTGGTCTTCTGGTCAGCTGATATTTGAGCCAGCTCCTTTTGAACCAACCGGCATGCAGGCAAACGTTTTCCTTGGTGTGGCTCTTTTCCCCATTTCACAAAACTAAACTAAGTTACCCTCGGGCTTTGATATCCTTATCAGGATAGTACCGTTTTTCATACGCAAACAATGTTAGGGCCAGGCCTGTCATGGCCTCATTGTTTCCTCTTAATTGTTTCACGAGGTGAATTGCAGGTATGGCTCTTGGAAGGGTGAGTTACCATCAAATTCTGCTGGGCTGGATGGAAAGTGTTGTGGGGTGGATGGAAATGCCATGGGGTTATGTGAGTTCGCTCATGGATGGGGTCGATTTTAATTTGTTTGAAGTCCCTCATGTCCATTCTACAACCCAGTGGCCACCATCATAAAATCATGACAATGGGATGCCCAATTATTGCTGTTTTTCGGCACTCTGTATTAGCTTGTCAATGTCCGCAGCAATGGTTAACGGTCATATCTTTAATTCTGGTAGGGGAGGCTAGGGAGAAGGCCGCAGCCCAATTCATAAAGGCTTGTTTTAACGTTGACCTCCTGATTTATTCAGTCAAGGGCACATTACTAACATTAGTCATGGACCATTGGTCAGTGGTCACTCATTCAAGTCATGGCAACAGTTGATTAAGAGAAACACCTATGGACCTATCTTCTTGTGCCTTCTCCCTTGACTTTCCTACCTGACTTCATGTTTGCTGACGTGGCCGAGCTTTATTGATGCAGGTCCCAGAGGTGCAACGTCATGAACCTACGGACCTGCTCAAAACACCCGGCTGTGTGGTTACACCACTGTCTGATTGGGAGAGTAGAAAGGAAGAGGTGGGATATATGAAAGAAAAAGTGAAATAACGCGAAGGGTTTAGGTCACTGCTGTGCAGTTGCAACCTAATTTAGGGTTTAGGTCACTGCTGTGCAGTTGCAACCTAATAAGGAAGCTTTTATGTAATTACGGTCAATAACTGATAAAATTAGCTGAATTTGCCTTGAGATTGAGGTGGCTGAAATTCGGCTTCGTAACCAAGCCGCCATAAGGACTGTAATTGGCACAGCAGTGGTTTTGGTGGACATAAGGATGGAATTATCCCCCACCCCAAATGTGTAGGCCTCAGCAATCCCTACCACTTGCACAAGAAAAGGTAGTGCGTCTACCCAATCCTGACAGTCTGTGGCACCCACCTAGAGACCTGCTGCCTATCCTCCCTCCTTTGGGTTCTCCTTGTCGCTAGGGCATTGGAAGCAAACATGTATCCAAAGCGCATCCGCCACATGCTCGCCGTCTCCCCTAGAGCATCATTGCCAGCAGCGTCATGACTGCTGCGCTATCCCCTAGCCGTATCATTGTGTCAGCCTTGCTGAGCCACAGTCCCAGGTGTGTGCGCACATGTGCACAGGTGCAGCCGAGCCTTTTTGAGCAGGGCCCTGAGGTGTAATGTCATTGACACGTGCACAGGCCCTTCCGCTGGTGCGGCTCCTGGCGAGCCCCAGCGTGGCACCTGTCGTTGGCTGAAACTAGGCGTGATTGGTAGCCGAAGACATGTGTTGGGTAGCTGAAGACAGGTGTGACAGGTAGCCGAAGAAATGTGTCGGGTGTTAGGTCCCTGGGGGGTTCCCCCCGCTGGTCATGTTTAGCTATGCCTGAAGGTATTACCGGTATTTCCCTTTCGTGGTGAGGGGGGATTTCTTTTCTTTTCTATTCCTCTCTTGCTTTTCTCGTCTGGTTAGTTTTGATCTTGTTTGTAGCTTGGCGCTAAGGGGGGGGGGCCTTCGCACTGCCTTTCCTTTTGGGGAGGGGGGGTATTTCCCTTGCCTCGCCGCCTCATAAATCATAGTAAACCACACCGACATTTATTTCACTCACTGATTTACCACTACCTTCAAAAGTACTGGAACTTCAGATAGCACAAAAATTCAGGGACCCCTATGCACTGCTATTGCTATAAATGCTTAAAAGCGCGCAATTCAAGCCCATGTGTTTGATAAGAATGGGTGCTGAGAACTGCATCCCCTATGTGAGCTGCCGATGCTGTTGCGTTATTTGACTTACCGGTACCGGTGTGCTAGAGTTGTCTCATTTCCCTCTCTTCGTCAATTCCTCCAGCATACATTCAGTCATGTAACGCCTGAACCAGACACCGTGTTCGCTTTGCCCTGGGGCATCCTGTGGTGATCCCGACCAGTGCTTATTTCATTATTTTGGGTACTCTGCTGCAATTCAGCTACACAGGGGCCATGTGGGGCTGGTGCAGCATGTGCTGCTGCTTGGACCCCCGGCCACTTGCTAATCAACGTTTGCTCCCCCTAGGCTCTCCTTAGTGGCCATCCAGTGGTGGTATGGTGAGCATTTCAAGAATCGCTGCTTTTGATTCTGACCCCGACAAGATGTCAAGGTGAGTGGCAATCACAGGCCAATCGTTTGTGACATTTGAGTTTTTTTTAATCATGTTCCCTGCTGTCTCAGATAAAGGGAGACGTCGAAGTGTATCCTTTCTTTTGCTTGGACTTCACAAGGGGTGGGAGTCAGTGGGACCGGCCACACAACTCAGGAAAACGTTCAAACGTTTCGACGTTTAATTTCTGAGGGTTCAAACGAGGGGGGGGCAAAAAAAGCCAGGGACCCCATGCCCCCCCCCAAATCGAGCACCCAACGAGCCTAGCCCCCCCACCCACCCCGCCTCCAGAATCCATTGAAATTTAAATATCTCAGTCAAAATTCAAAATATCAGAATCCATTGAAATTCAAATATAAGAATCCATTGAAATTCAAATATCTCAGTCAAAATTACAGGGCATGTAAGGGGTGTTTTTTAATCAACTCGTCAAGGCGCTTCTACTGGTATATCTCAATCCGTTAGGTGATGACATGCTAACAGTCAATTTTGGTACTGGGCTCAGCCAGGCTATTGAGTACCGACTCATGCTCGCTAGCGATCACAATTCAGAAGGAGGGGCTGGCAGGCTCACAGGTGTTAGGCTTGGGCTTAGGCTTAGCTGGGGCAGCAGCAGGGGTAGGGGTGGAACGGGAGCAAACCCCAGCGTTCGCTGCCACTTCGAATCGCGTGGTATCGCAGAAGTTGCCATCCGTGCCATGCAGTCCCTCCCATTCTGGTGGCGTCTGACGTTTGCAGGGTCAACGGATTTGAGGACCTCGCCACAACGACCACATGTGATCAGTTCATTTACGATCCACCATACCAACACTACCATGTGCTGCGTATAATACAGCTCTTCTTAAGGCAGACTCAGCTGGTTTCGGGGTGTGTCCAATGGAGCCAAACCCTCAGTGTTGGGGGGCAGGGGGTCATGTGGTAATTCAAGCAACATTTTAGGATGTAAATGGACTCATGTTGGCAAGAAGAACACAGAGGTGCCGCTGCCAGACTCAACAGACCTCCAACTAAAAGATACGAAGTTTAGAAGGGGAAAAACATTGAACTTTTGGGGAGACCCCCCTCCCCACACACACTTTGCCCCCCCATATCTCCCCCCCTGGGCCAAAAAACATTCAAAAAAAGCTATGGGACCCTCTCGTTAAGCTCTACGAAAAGGGGCATGGGGTCGATTTTTTTGTTTTTGCACCCCCCTCGGTTTCAAATCAAATTTTCACACTTCCCCCCTGCTTTTGCCCGTCAGGCCGCTCGCTTGGCAGGCGGATGCTGGACAGGTGCTTTTTGTCCCTGTGGATCGAGCCCCGCTGTGCGGCATCTTCCAGGCAGACCCCAGCATCCGCATTTCTGGAGCTTGCCAGAATATTGTGTCCGATGATTGATTCCAATCGATTCAAATGTTGACAAGCTAGATGGTCGTCCAGATCGAAGCCACATCGTACGTCCCGATCCCTGAATCTCAACATCGTCGCTGTGTCCCGTCAAGTGTGATCCGGAAAGGCAAATGATTCACAGAAAAAGCAGTGATCCATG
Organism: Limnomonas spitsbergensis; assembly: GCA_037349105.1. Classification (NCBI taxonomy): domain Eukaryota; kingdom Viridiplantae; phylum Chlorophyta; class Chlorophyceae; order Chlamydomonadales; genus Limnomonas; species Limnomonas spitsbergensis. Next base: position 6,862,328 of record JAYJMM010000120.1, read on the forward strand.
GCGCAAAAGGGTGAGCTTGCGTGACCCTTGCCATTGCCTGCCATGTGGGGCAGGGTCGCACAGCCATGAGGCAGGGCCAGGTCAATGCTGGCTAAGTCTGGCTTATTAGCACGATTGATCCCTCCAAATAATAACGGCTTTGGGGAAATTCTGTAATGCTCACATGCCGCATGCACGCTACACATGCCACTGATTGTTTCAAAAAGGGGTTTGTTTCAAACAGGGGCATGCGTGCTTCAACTTCAATTCAGGCTTATCACGGCATGGGACCGATAACGCCTGGGCACCAAGCCCTCCTGCTTGGTTTACCAACCGCGGGCTGATCAAGATTTGGTGCCCATCAGCGTAGTGGTGGCAGACCAGCGGCGGTCTTGTGTGCCCTGAAATAAATACTGCATGCACAGGCGTTTATGTCAGGGCTCTGGTGCCTGGGCTGTGGAGCATACGCGCTGTACTGCTGGATGAGCTTGGAGGCAGATGCCGCGCGCCTCATGCTCATCTACTTCCAGCCAGTCATTCCGCCGCTGCTGATGCTTTGGCTGTGGGCTCACAACGTGCACTGCTTTGAGCAGCTCCAGGTAATTCCATGGCACAGCCCAACCATGCAGGTAAGGCACAGTGTTTATTTTGCGTGCGCTCGACCACCTTCGGGGGGGACGGCCAGGCGGCCACCCCTGGGCCGATTAGGACCGAAATTTCACCGACCAAAGGGCTTGCTGCACCAGACCCCTCCCGGCCGTAGGCCGCTGTGTATAGCTGAAATTCGGCTGAGGTGCGCTAAAATAAACTGGTGAGGTTTCTCTAATCCGGGATAGCTGGATAGTCCAGTCACTCCAGTGCATGTGATGTGTGAGGATCTCATGTTTTACGGACCTGGATGTGATGTGAGGTACGGAGATGTTCTGTCTGACAAGCCTGTAATTGCATACCTATGTATGGTTATTCAGATCGAGTACGATCAATGTTTCAGCCTGAAGGATCGACGGCACCTCCTATCCAGCGCTGAGCTTGTCAAGGTAAGCCTGCAGAGGCATGTGCGCGTTCCCTCAGGCCTCACTTTAAGGCCACTGGACCTGCCGTACAAGGCGGTGCACATCTGAAACGATAAGTGGTAAAACTGGGCTGGACGCCCTTAACCAAAACCCAAAATGGGCGCTGCCCTCTTTATTACAGTGTGGTTCAGATGCTATTCAGCTATATCACAGCCTACGACCAAAATGATTTGGCGCACCCAGCCCCTGCTGCATGGTTGATCGGGTGAAGGCCGTTCTAGGGTTAGCCTCTGTCAGCACAGTGGTGGACAGCGACCGTCCTGCCAAAGGAGGCGTGCAGTGCACGAAATGAAAACTGGGTGCAAGTGTGAGGACATCAGAGGGTAAGGATGCTGTCTAGCCGCTGCGTTATGATGCAGGGATTGTGTCCAATCGCGATTCCTGCTGCTGATGTCCTTTGCTGCTTGCTAGGCAAGGTTGTTGCACCAGGCAGGACCCCATGTTGTCAAAGTCGGGTATCAGGTGCCAACTTGTGAGACAATGATGGACTGATTGGGCATACGTCCATCACAGCATCCGTCTTCTTAACTCTACCTGACGAATCTGTTCTTCTTTTGGTCTTCTTAGGGATTGAATGCATTGTTGGGTTCCTGCCCTGTCCCCATGCAGTTTGCCACGGTCGCAACGACCGTCGTCCTGACTTGGGCCTGCATGTTTGCGTCCGCCTCGGCAGCAAGGCTTTATCTCGTGGTGGAGAACATGCCCCTGCTCCTCTACCTCAGCATTGCGTTGCTGGTGGCGGTGCCAATCAAAGTTTTCCACCGCGACAGCAGGGTCTTTTTCCTGATGACCATGAAGGTGCTGTCATGGGTGCTACCGGGGGGTGCTCAAGATTGCCCGTGCTTGCTATCATAGGCCCTACCAGGGGTGCTATGTTTCTATTCATGCGACATCAAATGCATGTGAGGATGACAGTGGCAGATATTCAATGAGCCATACCCAAAGTGCATCTTCTTCTTGTGCATCCTCATTGTTCTGCTCCTGACGCTGCATGGCTTTGTTCATATGATTATGTCATACATTTTGTGGGCATTGCTGTCGGTACACAACAATCGCAGGCCGTTCAGCTGACTTGAGTCGCTTATGAATCTAACGGCTGCCAACATCTGTTACTTCCCCTTTCTCCTGGTGTCTGTTATGCAGAGAGTTCTGTTACCCTTCCAGCAAGTGAGCTGGGCTGACTTCCTACTAGCGGACATGTTCACGTCCTTGGCCAAGACCTCAGGCGATTGGGCGCTCGTGACCTGCTCCATAGCCACAGGTGCAGGACGTTGCTTGATACATGCTCCATAGCCATAGTGCAGCGATTGTTGAAATGCGAGCCAGGCTACCTCAAGCAGGCCCTCAGGCGGTCACCGATGGGCTGATGGGGAGTTTGGGGAGCATACCGCAACCGGTCTATGGCCTGTGGCCCAAGCAACAGGACTTGATGCATGCCAGGCCCTACAGGCCGTAGGATAAACTGATGCCCAATTTAGGTACTGAAGCACCGTACAAAAGAAGTGATGCAGTTCCTTGCTTGATGCGAGCAAAATGTGAAGACGCATCCTGCTCAGTTTTGATGTTTGATCTGAGGAGCTCCGTTGAGCAGGTTTCCCCGCAGCTGAGTTGTCGCTACCTTACTACGACCTGCGCACGCAGGACCGAGCATGCAGCACCTCGTGTCCGCCAACTTCCCGAGGTTCAGTTCAAGCGGCTGCTCGCCTCTCTCCCTGCCGTCCATGGTGGCCGTCTGCCTGCCGTACTTCCTCAGGTTCATACAGTGTATCATTGTATACAGGAGCACTGGGAACACTAGCCAGGTGGGGTGCGGAATCTGGGAACATGGAAATAGGATTTTGTTGTTAAATGTGCCCCGCGATCCTGATTTAACTCTTGCAGAGCCTGCATGTATGCTTGTAATGATCTCTTTGGCTCACAGTATGCCTACATGGTGCCATGTACTGATGTGCTTGTTGAATGTTGCTGGATATAACACACGAGGAATGGTGAGAAAACAACGGCGTTAGAGGGCTGACGCGATACAGGGTTCAGGGTCCAGAGGGCTGTGCCAGCCGAGGGAGAGTGACGGACTTCTAAGGATGTCTACCGGTAACCGATTAATATTTAATATGCTGTCACAGCTGCTACAATAACTCCAATCTGGACCCACGCCCCTGCCCATCACACACGTGCCGCTCCCAAATTTTCAATGCTTTATCGTGCAGCTCGGCCTTTCCGGCCGTGAAGCAACGGTATTACACCTGCTCCAACCCCTCCACACTTGAATTACTCATCTTGCATGTGCCGCACACAGATTTTCAACGCTCTTAAGTACTGCTCCGCCTTCCCGGCCCTGATGCTGTCCCTCATGGAGCACGAGTGCCACGTACACGGCAGGCCCTTCGAGTACTTTTGGATCTGGATCGGCGCGTCCCTCTTCAACACCGCATTCTCCTTCTACTGGGACATTGAGATGGATTGGGACATGCCTTGGCTGGCGGCGCCGGCACCTCACGCAGGTTGGGACTGCCGGGGCAGCCGCCACACTGGCTCAATTTACTACGGCCCGCCCGGTCTAAATTAGACCCGAGCGGGTATTTGGTACAGGGGCCCAAAACCTGCCATTCACGTAGTGGAGGAGCAGCGGGACCCTTGAGTGGGAGGTTTCCAAAACTACAATCCACTGTTGGAACGAACCAAACAGGCGTAGAGAGAGATTTCTGGACCTCCCTGTTCGCCATTTCTAGATTGATATGTACTGAGGTAGTTCGGCCCCCTCGCCTTTTACCCTTTATTGCCTCCCATGTTGTTGTCCCATGATTCTCATCCGGTTTTACTGTGCCTGCCTCAGCTACACTTACGCTTCAATTTAGTCCACGGCTGGAGGAGCATATAGCATGCCCTACTGCTCAGGCCACCAGCTGTAGGCCTACTAGCTTTGACCCCATCGGCCCAGTCGTGGCCATTTGGCAGCCCCACCAAAGGTAGCCTGGCGCGCACTTAAAGTGACACCCGACTGCTCCCTGGTCCCCTCCCTCAGGAAGTCCCAGTGCCCGATTTTCAGCTACAGCTCATCCTCATCCTTGGTCACTTTCAGGGTCTCAGCGGCTGCTCGGACGGGTCCGGCGGTGCTTCCCATCCCTGCGGCCCGCGGTGTCTTATCCTGCGACGTGGTATGCATGGGCCTGCCTCTCCAACCTCGTGCTGAGGCTGTCCTGGATGCATCGACTGGTCGGAAACCTGGAGGCGATGAGCGCGGTTGCGCTGGCAATGGCGATGCTCGAGGTGTTCAGGAGGTAAGCTTTCTTGAGTTATTTCTGTTGTGAGCAGAGAAGCACCGTTAGTGGGCCTTTCCCCAGCAGAGAAGTACCTTTCGTGGACCTTCAGAGAGCGGTAGAACGCCGTTTGCTGGCCTTTTGTGGGCCTTTTGTGAGCGGGAAAAAATCTGCTGTGGGTTGCCAGCACTGGGCTGATGGGGGGGGCGGAACCTATACTGGCCATATGCCGGTAGCCATGCAGCTGGGCTTGGTACGCCAAGCCCTGCCGGCCATAGGCCAGGTAGGCTAAGTGTAGCTTAAGCACCCTAAAATAAGTAGTGGAACTCACCGGTTTGCTGATCATTCGTCCCTCAACATTTGCCCACCTTCGTCACCACTGACCCTTGATCTCGGTCCGAGGAATTTTAATGGGGTGGAAATGCTTGTCATACTTTTCAACATACACCCATTGATGACTGGACCTCCTCCCCTGCATCAGCGTTTTTGTTAGTGTGCGCCAGACCACCGGCGGGGTGCTGCCAGGCAGCCACCGCTGGATCGATTGAGACCAAACCACCAGTTTTAGCTGATTTGACCCTGAAAGACTGAAACCCTCTAACGCGAATCTAATACTGTCCCCTTACCACACTCACCTGTATTATTCGCTGAAGCTCCTTAAAATAAACTCTGCCCTGCAGGTACCAATGGGCATTCATTCGGGTGGAGACAGAGCTCAGGAAGCTCAAGGCCAAGGCCGGAGGCCTGCTGCCTGTCCTTGGTCACCAGCATGAACCTGTCCATGAGCTCCCTAGTTTGAACACGCACGAGGTGAAAGGCACCCTGTGAACCCGTGTTTAACGCACTCTATGAGGTCAAAGATCAATGATGTTACATCCCTGGGCCCTGCTAAAAGCAGGCTCAGCCGCGTGGGCACCTGAAGGTACCCTGTGTGAATGTGTGACCGTGTGTGAAAGGCATCCTGTGAGTCTACGACACTGCGTCAAAGGCACCATACAAGTTGAGAGGCCTCCTGTGATCCTGTGTTAAGAGCACCATGTGAACCCGCTGGTTTCACAGCCCACTATTAGGCCAGTCAGCTGGGGCAGCAGCACTGCCAGGCGTGACACAGCCAGATGCCCAGATGACGTGCTTTTGTGATGTTCTTCAGTGAGCAGTGATAGCAGGTACCGTTGTCGTAATCTACCTGGCTTCAAATTAAGTCTGTCCTCGCAATGACCTTTGATACCAGGCCCGAAGGCACGGCCAGCCCAGATCGACCCATCTCGGCTACATGCAGTGTGGTGCTGATTTTTCATTGTACGACTGCAGTTATCGAATTGCTTTGTGGGTACAAGACGAGTCCCGTGCGCTTACCTGTAGCCCTTAAATTTAGAACGGTGCATACTCGCTGGGCCCTGCTGAACGCTCGACCACGTGGGGCTGGTAGGGAATGACTAGGCCCAATTCCAGCTACCATGCACAGCCTGGGCCATGATGCAGCCATGCCATCCTCTTACGTGAGGGGGCAGGAACATGGAATTCGGCGCTCTAGGCGGGGAGAGAGAAGATCGTGTGGCGGGTTCGATCTCTCAACTTCTGGGTATGGATGCCACCAGCGTTACACCACTGGACCATTTCCCCCCAGGTATCAAAACTTTAAAAGCTGGTGGGCGGTTCAGGGGTGGGTGAACTCAGACCGGTCCTTGGATACCTGTGCACGATCAATCATACCGTAACTAGGATGTTGAAGCCAGCTGGCAAAGTCGTCGACCCCGCAGGTGAGCACTCGGGTGCGAACGCGCTTTCGTCATGCGGACATGAGTCAGCATCGACGCTCCGAGACCATCTGCATCACGACACCTTCTTGATTATAGCAAACTAGTACCATACGCAGAGACAGTACGACGACAGTGTTTCTGGAGGTGGCACCGCTGTTACCTGGGCGTTCTGCGGCATTTGTTCAAGGGGTGAGTTTGAGCATCTTAACATAAGGCAGCAGTGCATTTGCGATTTTGCGGCAGGCGGCCTTTCACTGCTGGATACGTGCACCGCACTTGATGAACGTGAGCCCCCATCCCATTTATAATTTCTGATACAGTCATAGCCTGACACTAGCTAGCAGTCATGGCTGGAGTGCCTGATGAACGCTATGTGTGAGTGAAATTGTGAAAAGTGTCTGATTGACTTACCTACCGGTGCTTGTTGGTGTTGGAGCCTTGGAGTAGTCGAGAAACGTTCGGGCATTGTGATAGCCGATCGGGATGCCTTTCAGACGCAACTGACGACATCCGGTCGATTCCGGGATTCTGATCGATATTCCACGGGATTCCTTTTCCAGCTTCCTGTCACATGGTCTCTCATCAGCCTCTGCTCATCAGAGAGCACGTGTCGAGTTCTCGTACCTAATAACTGGAATTAGGTTTTTATATTTGGACATGGGCTGATGCATGATGATTCCTTCATGATTGAAGTTCTACCCGAGATGCAGAGATTCAAGCACGGCCTATGCTGACGAATCTGTAGGGCCATTGCATAGACCTCGATGCCTCCTTGTTCGGTTTTCCTTTCGCAACGAACGAACGTCAGGTCGACATCAAATTGGATACCAGGACAGATACCAGGGATCATCGGCAAAACGCACGGTACCGGTATTTGCAACAATGCAAAGGGTAGCACCCTGTCATGGGTATTATGGCCTGGGCTTTCTCAAAGGCCATGCATGCATGGTCAGCATGCCAATGCATGCCCATGCCAGCGTGTTGTCATCAGCAGACTATTGTCATCATGCCGTCGTGCATGGCAATGCCACCATTTCAGACTTCTAGGCTTCTACCAAAGGCTGACGATTTTTGCATGGCATTCTTGTGTACGTGGCATGGCCTGCGCAGGCGCCATGCTCGCACAGATCAGAATGCAGGTTATGTCTGGATAACGCCCCATTGTTGTTGCCATGCAGGTATCCATGAACGAATATAACCGAAGCATTGCTGCCATGCCACCATCAAAGTATGTGAAGGAGCCCCTGCTCGGCTTTGCCCCCTCTGCGGTGTTGTCATCGTCCCGCAAGCCTGCTTGGATCTGGCGGCATGAGGCCAGGCTCGTCGGAAAGATGATCACCAGCAACTACTTGAGCTTCCTGCTGCTGGTCGTTCCGTTCGGGATCATGGCCGGCATCATGCAGTGGAATGTGCAGCCAGTTTTCTTCTTGGTGAGGTCACACTGAATGACTAGAGGCTGGGGCCTGGTAAGGTCACACTGAATGACTAAAGGCTGGGAACTAGTGAGGTCACACTGAGTGACCAGAGGCTGGGAACTAGTGAGGTCACGCTGAGTGACCATATGGTAGGAACTAGTAAGGTCAAACTGAGTGACCATATGGTAGGAACTGGTGAGGTCACACGGAATGACTAGAGGCTGGGGAATGAGCAGATTGTAGTACCGGTATTGTACCCTAGATTTGACCCTAAGGAGTGATTCTGCTCCTGACTATTCATAAGGAGAGCCGGGTCTCTGCAGCACTCATGCCATCCGTCTCAATCCTTGAAGTCCTTCTCCACCCCCCTCTTCCCTCCTTAAGTTAACTGTTAGTTGTTGCACTTCATCCCGCTTGCCCTGTTGTTCTCCACTCCCTAAGCCTGCTCCTACCTTTTTTCTTTCCTGCATTCCTTTTTGATTATCCCGAATCCTCATTCTCCCCTTTTGTTCCCCTGCAGAACCTTGTTTTTCAGGGGAACAAGTTCACTCCTGAGTCCTCCTCCACCTGTTGTCCCCTCCTCCCCCTCACAGAACCTAGTGGCCCTCATCCCGCTGGCACTCCTGTTAGGGGATGTCACTGAAGACCTGGCGGAGCATGTGGGAGACGTGGTGGGAGGACTACTCAACGCAACATTTGGAAATGTGAGGGGTCAAGGATACTTCAAAAGAAGAAGATGACACATTTTCATGGCAGTTGCTTGTTAGAGCTATGCTGCGTAAGAATGCATGCGCACAGCACATGTGGGCATGGATCAGGGCCAACCTCTTTCCTGATGCATGGATCAGGGCCAACCTCTTTCCTGATGCATGGATCAGGGCCAACCTCTTTCCTGATGCATGGATCAGGGCCAACCTCTTTCCTGATGCATGGATCAGGGCCAACCTCTTTCCTGATGCATGGATCAGGGCAAATCTCTTTCCTGATGCATGGATCAGGGCAAACCTCTTTCCTGATGCATGGATCAGGGCCAACCTCTTTCCTGATGCATGGATCAGGGCCAATCTCTTTCCTGATGCATGGATCAGGGCCAACCTCTTTCCTGATGCATGGATCAGGGCCAACCTCTTTCCTGATGCATGGATCAGGGCTAAACTCTTTCCTGATGCATGGATCAGGGCCAACCTCTTTCCTGATGCAATGTGAGGTGCTCATCTCTAGATATCACCAAGCCTCTACTTACTTACTTTGGTATGAACATCTTCCTGCCCTACTACCCACCCCTTCATGTGCTTGCCTATTTTTGATATTTTCCTGCCCCACTTTTCTCTCTCAAGACTATCCTCGCCCATTTTTGATATGTTTCTGTCCCACTTCCCACCCTCCAGGTGCTTGCCTTGTTTTGAAATGGTTCTGCACTTCTGCCCCACTTCCCACCCTCCAGGCGCTTGCCTAGTTTTGATATGGTTCTGCCTCCCTTCCCATCCTCCTGACTGTGCTTGCCCATTTTTGATATGTCTCTGCCCCACTTCCCACCCTCCAGTTCCTTGCCTAGTTTTTAAACCTTCCAGCCCCACTCTCTGTCCAGGTGGTTGAGGTTGTGCTTGCCGTGTCAGCACTGAGCAAGGGACTATTCACGGTGGTGGCATCCAGCCTGCTGGGATCCATACTCAGCAACCTGCTGCTGGTGCTAGGTGGGTGAGCTTGGGAGCAGTGCTTATTTTTTCGTCATCTACATGTCAGCTACACTCTGGCCTTCGGCCGGAGGCCCCGTTTGTGGCCAACCATGCTGCTTTGGCCGTAGGCCATTCCAGGTTTGCTCCCGATTGGGCCTCTAGCGGCCAGCCGAGAAAAGGAACACTGCTCGGGAAGAGAGCTGTGGTGACAATGGTAGTTTCAATGATCAGATTGCAGGATTGGATGGATGTAAAGGGCTTCAGAAGCCATCAGCATCTCAGATTTCTGGTCAATCTCAGCCTGCATGAAATCATAACGGCTTCTCATGCTTTCATGAAAAGTCATTATGTACAGCCGTTATGAAAAGCTGTAACCGGTATGAAAGCCTTTGCTGTTGCAGGCTATGCAACAGGCATTACATGCGGTAGCGTACAGCGACATTTGCGGCGCAATCCTTGACGTCCGTCACTCTTCCTGGCCTGGCGCCATCCTGAACCCTGAGCCCTCTAACGCTTAACGCGTCTAATGCTTTGGTTTAATTTATCTCACCGTTCTTCCTCTTCTTCTTGGCTGCTGCTGCCTCAGGTTTCTCCATGCTGGTAGGCGGCATGTTCACACACGTCCAGCTATTCAGCACTGCAAGCGCCGAGGTGAGTGTGCGAGAGGATACCTTCCCATCGATGGATGGTCTCCAACTTGGGCTCTGGCTTTCACATGCAGGCTTCCAGATGCAGGCTGTGCTGGCTCCTGTCCAGCCGCCTTCATTTCACGAACGTGCTGCATCTCACAGCCATGCTTCCAGAGGCTGGCTGAGATAGCCTCTGTTTCTTTCTGTAAGACCAGACCGCCTTTCGAAGGCTGCTAGGCGACCGCAACCGGGATAATGGGATCCAAACCTTTCTCAGCCTACAGCCGGTGGCTCAGGTAGCAGGGCTTGCTGCACCACTCACTGGCGGCCGTAGGCCGTGATATGTGGCTGAACTGACGCTGAATTGTAGCTGAAGCGCTCTGCCTCATCATCTCCTGCCGCCTACCTCCCCTCCTGCCCCCTTCTGTCAAAACCTGTCCGTCAGGCCCACAGCAATCTGCTGAATCAGAGCAGCATGTGAGCCTCGTGTTAAACAGCACGCTGTCTCCTGCCTCACGTCTATCAACATTTCCTCCCTGTGCCTTCGTCTCTCTGCCTGCTCCCTACTAGGCCCACAGCACTCTGCAGTACCTCGCGGTTTTTCTGATGTAGCTATAGCATCCTGAAGTAGGCGCAGTTGCCAGCATCAGTTTCACCACCTCCTCCTGCCTCCCTCTGCCCCGCCCATCAGGCCCACAGCACCTGTTGTCCCTCGCAGTCATCGTGATGTGGCTAAATTGTAGCTGAAGCACCATAACGTTAACACTGTTGCCAGCACGAGCCTCACCACCTCCTCCTGCCTCCCTCTACCCATCAGGCCCACAGCACTCTCTTGTTCCTCGCGGTCATCGGCATCGCCATCCCAACCTCGGCCGGCCATGTCATCCCCGACATATCACCGTACGTGGTCCAGGACATCAGCCGCGTGTCGGCCGTCATCATGATGCTTTGGTAAGCCTGCATAAAGGTGTCGGCCATACCTTACTGAGATTGAAATGTCAAGGCTTGATGTCATCTGGACGAGGGTGCACCCCTAATAGACTTAGTATCACAAGTTGACCCATGGAATGCAAAAGACGCAACACACAGGGCTGCCATCCTTTACTCTTGTTGATAAAGGTCATTCATGCACTCACTCCTGATGTTTAGGCGGTCAATCGTTGTTGCCTCTACAGCTACATCTGTCACCTGGCCATCTAACTGGTCGTGCCCTCAATGATACCTTAACTCCTATATTTTCTTCATGAATGGTGGTCTTTCCCTGTACATCTACATCTGTTACCTGGCCATCTAACTGGTCGTGCCCTCAATGATACCTTAACTCCTATATTTTCTTCATGAATGGTGGTCTTTCCCTGTACATCTACATCTGTTACCTGGCCATCCAACTGGTCGTGCCCTCAATGATACCTTAACTCCTATATTTTCTTCATGAATGGTGGTCTTTCCCTGTACATCTACATCTGTTACCTGGCCATCCAACTGGTCGTGCCCTCAATGATACCTTAACTCCTATATTTTCTTCATGAATGGTGGTCTTTCCCTGTACATCTACATCTGTTACCTGGCCATCCAACTGGTCGTGCCCTCAATGATACCTTAACTCCTATATTTTCTTCATGAATGGTGGTCTTTCCCTGTACATCTACATCTGTTACCTGGCCATCTAACTGGTCGTGCCCTCAATAAATCCCCTCAATGATACCCTTAGTCCTAATATTTTGCTCATCAATCGTGGTTGTTCCTTCTAAATATGTCAATACACCCTGGGGCGTGGATTGAGGGAGCCCCCTGTTTGGGTGGGCTACCAGGTTGTTCCATCTACAGCTTTGTCTACCACCTGGCCATCCAGGGGTCATCTGCTCAATCCCCTCACTACTGATATTTTGATTGTTAAATCGAGTGTGCTCCCTTTGCAGCTACATCTGTTACTTGGCCGTCCAACTGGTCATGCCCTCAATAATCCCCTCACTCCTGATATTTTGATTATAAATCGTGGTCTTTCCCTGTGCAGCTACATCTGCTACCTGGCCTTCCAACTGGTGACGCACCCAGAGATTGGATCCGAGCCGTCCTCGCCCATGGACAGCGGCAACATGGGGTTCATGGAAGACGGGGATGCAACCGCCATCATCCTCGGGGGGGATGCAGACGACGAGGGCGGAGCCGAGTCTGATCTCTTATCAGTTCCAACTGCCATTGTGTGCCTGGTCAGCATCAGCCTGCTGGTTGCAGTGCACTGTCAGTGAGTGCCATCGTGCCATGCGGCTGACTCGACCTGCATGCGTGGATTAATGTTCATTGATGAGTTTTGTGTTGGCCTTGCTACCTGACAAGCTGGGGGGCCATTCGAGCAATTTTGGGGAGTAATTTCGTCGTCGGGGATCGTCATGGCTCGCCATTGAGGCGGGGACCGAGCTGGTTGGCGGTGAGCTCTCTGGCCAGTCGCCGCATTTGTTTGCGTCCACGTCTCCTCCAACCCCTTGGACATTATCAGACACCACGTCCTCTCTGCCCTTGTTCAGGTACTTGACCGATGTCATTGCGGACTTGACCACAGAGACAGGGCTGTCCCAGTCGTTCATCGGTGGGTAGCGAGTCGGAGCTCAAATGGCAGAATCCCCAGTGGACACACCTCTCTTCCCACTGACACAATCACATATGCCCACTCTGCGAGACTGCAACCCTGTGTATCATGATTTATGTTACCCTGGTCACAAGAAGGTGCTATGCCCCCGTCTCTTGCCATCTCCCTTTTCAGGCATGATCGTCCTCCCCATCGCCGGCAATGCTTGCGAGCATGCCGCTGCCGTGATGATGGCAGCCAGGAACAAGATGGACCTGGCCCTGGGCATTGCAATCGGCAGCAGCCTGCAGATCGCATTGTTCGCCATCCCGTTTGTGGTGCTGGTGGGATGGGTAAGTAGGGGGGGGGGGGCTGAGGGGAAACTGTGGGTGCTTGGGGGAGGGGGGTGGCCATAAGCAGAGAAGGTGATGGATGTATGCTACCATACCCACCTAGTCCCGTCTGGTGCTGGTGAGGTGGGTGAGCAGGGATGGGTAGCTGAGGGGAAACTCTGGGTGCCATCCTTGTGGGAGCAGTTGTTAGCAGGGAGGGTGATGGATGTGTGTCAAATGTGGAGCCATGCTTAGGGGGAGTAGCCATGAGCAGAGCAGATAATGGATGCGGGGCTACCTTACAATCTTACATACCTAGTCCTGTTGCTCTGTTGGATGCTACAAATACTCTTCATATCCATGTGCCCATGCTTGTGCTCCGGGCATTGGACAGGACCTCTGTCTCAAGATAGGCGAGATTGCCCTGTTCGCCCATTTGCCTGTTTGCCCACGAGCTTGTGCTCAGGGCCTTGGACAGGGCTTCTGCCTCAACATTATCATGTTTGTCATGCTTGCTCATTTGCCTGGCTTGCCCATTTGCCCGAGCCTTTGCCGATGCTTGTTCATGTGTTTGTGTGCAGGGCATTGGACAGGACTTCTGCCTTAACATTGTCGTGTTTTCCAATGGCCATGTTTTCCCATTTGCCCGAGCCTTTGCCGATGCTTGTTCATGTGTTTGTGTGCAGGGCATTGGACAGGACTTCTGCCTTAACATTGTCGTGTTTTCCAATGGCCATGTTTTCCCATTTGCCCGAGCCTTTGCCGATGCTTGTTCATGTGTTTGTGTGCAGGGCATTGGACAGGACTTCTGCCTTAACATTGTCGTGTTTTCCAATGGCCATGTTTTCCCATTTGCCCGAGCCTTTGCCGATGCTTGTTCATGTGTTTGTGTGCAGGGCATTGGACAGGACTTCTGCCTGGAGATTGATGTGTTTGCCCTACTGGCTCTGATATTCAGGTAAAAAGTGAATGAGGTTTGGGACATATTTTCTGTATCGAGTCCCTCAGCTGATCTACAGAATGTGCAGCCTGTCAGGTATTGACGACATGCATGCATAGCTGCACTAGTAGAAGCTTAGGGTGCCGATATTATGAGAAGTTGTATTTTTCCGGCAACAAGGCCACTAGGGGCAAATGTCTCCCTGCGGGTGCCAAAGACCTTATTGGGGAGGGGGGTACCGAGCAAAATATCTGCTTGGCCCATAATGCAGTCATTGTGACTGAGCTGCCCGATGATGTTCGGGTGATGAGCGCCTGTACAGATGTTTGCTGTTGCTTGTTCTGTTGCACTTGTCACGCTTGCCAGCCTGGTGAATGTCTGCCGTCCTCGTGCTCCCTCGTGTTCGCCCTGATGCCATCACCACTCATCAATGTTTGTGCTGACTGCCGAAGTGGCCAAGCCTTTCTTTGAAGGGCTCAGAGCCGCGCCTAGATGTGTCACGACTTTGACCGTTGTTTGTATTGTTGCACAGTGTCGTACACGCAAACTTGGTGATCGCATCAGGTCGTTGCAACTGGCTGACTGGGATCACGCTCATCGCCGTCTACATCCTCATTGCGACCACCTACTTCTTCAGAACGTGATCAGGGCATGCCGTTACCGCACGCAGGCTGGTGGCCCTTCGTCAGAATTTGTGGGCTGCTTTTAATAATGTCTCCTTGCCCGAGGATGCGAACTAATAAAGTGTGGGATAGTGTGAGGGCTATCCTACTAGTGTGATTGACGTCATCATGTACTGGTGATGGTGCGTTTAAATACCGCGATGATGCGGTGCCAGAACCCCATCCTGCCAGAAATTGAATCCACCCCTTGCCTATCGCCGCCACCCACCCACAAACACACACTGCCCAGGGAACCCACTAATACCAAGATTTCTTTCAAGCTCCAGAATTTCGGGGTGCTTCGGTTTTTTTGTAGGGCTCATTGAGACGCCTCCCAAGGTGTCATTCAATGTATAATTTATGAAGTCTGTAATTTATGGTCTGATGGGTTCAAAACGATCCAACCTTATGTGCGTGGAGCCAGCGGCACCGACCTCACTGCACATGCCTTCATGGGGGGGGGGGCATGTGCTGATGTCTTGAAGCATGCCACGTTAAAAGATGCTTGTCGCGCCTTAAATCGACACACGTGATATGAGGGTTATACGGCTGGCCCGAGCCTAAAAAGGACCCGAGACTGCAAATAGGGCCGAGTCCGCTTCTGTCACGTATACTAGGATCTTTTGTGACATCCTAATCCATTGCATTTACCACATTGGCATAGATTGTTGCCACTAGGCAATCAAGGTGTCATGTCAAAGCAGTTTGTCTGGCTAGCTCTCTTTAAGGGCTACGACTTTGTAGTCGAGTATCCTACCAGTACCCGGGACGGTATATGATTCCTACCTGGTGTTGTTATTAGTGCGTTATTGACCTACAACTCAGAGGTTGATAGATCGAACCCGCCACATAATCTTCTCTCTCCCCCCACCCTCCACCCCCTCTCTCCCCCGGTGCTCTTCCCCCGCTTAGAAAGCCGGGTTCCATGTTCATGCCCCCTCACATAGGAGGATGGCATGGCCACACCATGGCCCGGGTGTGCATGGTAGCTGGATGTCACAGTTATTGATTTTTTGTCCGGCCGAAGTATAATCTGCCTACCAGTACTGAATTATTTGACGTCATAAGTACCGGTACTTTAGCACGCACTGCCAGCAACTGAGTTCACAGCCAAACCAGGCCCAGGGCAGACATGACGGCTGAACTAGACAGGAAAACGTGTGGGACCAGTGAGCCCCGCCCGAAATAAGGGAAGGGTGAACACGGGAGGCCAGAAGAAGAAGCTGAAGTATTGTCAGTGGCAGATTATATCAGGGTTATATCGACAAATCCGGTACATTCCCTTCAAACAAATTGAAGTGGAGGATGGAGACAGCTGGACAGCCGGCCATTCTGCATGGGCAACGGTATCTCAGAGCCCCTCACACTCCCATCCATTCGTTTAAGTAGTGAGAAACATTCGACCCACCTCTTGAGTTGGCATGAGGGTGGATGGCAGGGTGGGTGGGTGGGATGCGCGAGGACCAAAGCCGGACCACCAGTCAAGGCCTCAAGCTTGCTAAGGAATAAATAAAACGCAACAGAGTGGTTGGCGGAATAATTAGCATTATAACACGGTGGAACTTGCTCAAATTGGAGGGCTCAGAACTGGCTCAGGTGCCAATTCGGCTGCCTCTATCGTATCTGTTGTCAGCTGTTTAATTAGCAGCACCGCCGTGCTGAGTCATGCGTGCACACCTGAATGAAGAGGATTCGTCATGATTTGCGGCCGACTTGCACAATTTACTCCTGTCAGCCCACAACCAAATATAATAAACAGTTTGTTATCACTGTTTGCATTCTTGATGACTCATGCGAAACTGACATCACGATAAGGAATCTGGAATTGTGGTTCAAAATTTGAAAATTGTACTTCAAAAAGCGATTTCGACACCTTTAAACGCTTTCCAACTTCACGTTCACGCTCTCTGCGTTCACGAAATTAAATTCAGAAATCAAATTCGGCCGATCTGTTTTTGAGTGATCTATGATGGGCGAGGCGTATGGCCCAGCACGAATGACACCGCATTCTCCGTATCACCTACACTTGAGACAGGCCGTGGTGAGTGCCTGAGTGCCGAGTGAGTGGTGACCCTTATGGCCTGCATGTAAATTTGGGCCTCTCGCGTTGATGTCTTCTGTATCCACAATATTCCCAGTTTCAATACCGTTTTCGGCATCACGAAATTCCAAACTTGAAAACAAATGCGTTTCGCGAATTCGATTTTCGTTTGTGTGTCAGAGATGCGAGATGTTATAGCGGCTATGGTTTATGTTTTTCGGAGCGTGGAAATCATAAACCATGGCCGCTATGATTCGGTTTGTGACAGAGGTTTGTGACATGCAAGATTTTTTATGACTCATCTGAAATACGAACCTTGCTAATGTAAGGTTCGTATGGCCATGCCTCCCTCCGCCCCATGACACGGACGAACCGTGGTTTGCATCGGACCTCACCCATTCTTTGAAGGAACACGTCCCGGCACTGCCCCCTTCTCACCGATGGTCCTACCACTCCGCCCTTGCCCCTGCGATATGTCCGCATGCAATCCCTCGTTTCCTCGGCCTTAGCCTCCTACCTTCCCATCTTATGGCACATGGGTCTGCCCTTTAGCGGTATTCGCAACATCCTCTCACCTCGCACCAATACCCTGTGGACCGCATCTACAGCCATGCATATGAACCGCCCATACAAAACAGCTGTAGGCACGCACACCACCCCTCACTGTCCCATCTGCTCACATCCCAACGATACCCCTGGCCTGCTGGCTAGGGACACAGGGAACGGGTTACGGTATCACGTTACGTTACGATACGTTACATTACGATACGGGCCTTTGGCCCGAAACGGGATTCAATACGACCTCCCCCCCCAAATCTCACATTTGAGGTGGAGGTGCCATGGCCCATATCGGCATGCATGGCTGCATGCCAGCCCCCATGCAATCTTGCGTGGCCCCCAAGTAACCCCTGAGGGTCACCATGTATGCATGCAGATTGACCATGCGGAATGCTAGTTTAAGCAGACAATCATTCGGGCAATCATGGATATTTAACTCCTAATTGCACCCAGTCTGTATAAGCACTAGCACATCCCCTCTCAGTTGAGTCAGTTCCTCGTACGTCTCACACTCCCACCTGATCTGTTACATCTGACTAGCTGAGCAGCTGAGCTGCAGGCTTGATATCCATGAGCTCCTGAAGTGCTAGTTCATCGGAAGGTAAACAAATGACACGAATGAAGGATCCCCAAGCGTTAAACGGGTGCATTATTCACGAAATTTCGAACATCTGTGCTCACAAACAATGCAATTGTTAAGTCTCGTCAAGAAGCATAATTTTTGC
Organism: Limnomonas spitsbergensis; assembly: GCA_037349105.1. Classification (NCBI taxonomy): domain Eukaryota; kingdom Viridiplantae; phylum Chlorophyta; class Chlorophyceae; order Chlamydomonadales; genus Limnomonas; species Limnomonas spitsbergensis. The sequence continues at coordinate 6,879,941 of JAYJMM010000120.1, forward strand.
GTGATGCATCGCTGCAAACCTGCAATGTACCAGTTGCTGGGCTTATCACTAGCGATGGTCGTGTCGCTGTGTGGAATCTTTTCTATTATCCCGAGTCCTGATTCTCCCCTTTTTCCCCCTGCATACCGTAACTTGTTTTTTCGCCACTCCAGAGTCCTGCTCATCCACCTGTTGTCCCCCCCCACACGCACAGAACCTGGTGGCCCCAATCCTGTTGGTGCCACTGAGTCCTGCTCCTCCTTTTGTCCCCCTCCCCCCACTGAGACCTGCGCCTCTTCCTTTCCCCCCCTCCCCCCACTGAGTCCTCCTCCTCCTGTTGCCCCCCTCCCCCAACTGAGTCCTCCTCCACCTGTTGTCCCCTCCTCCCTCCCACATAACCTAGTGGCCCTGATCCCGCTGGCACTTCTGTTAGGGGAGGCCACTGAAAACCTGGCAGAGCATGTGGCCATGTGGGAGACGTGGTGGGAGGACTGCTCAACGCAACCTTTGGAAATGTAAGGGGTCAAGGGCATAAGGCAAACCGTGGTGGGAGGACTGCTGACCACAACTTTTACAAATGTGAGGTGTAGAGGATATTTCACAGGAATGACAAAATGTGGTTGTGGGGGGACTACTCAACGCACCCTACGGAAATGTAAGGAATCAAAATGTTCAAAGTTTCCTGCAGGCCACTGGACCTATAGGTCGGTTGATAGAAAATGACCTCATTGAAAATGCGGGAGTGGCCCCTGATTAGCGCGCTTAAAAATATAGTTCAGCTATACCGGTATCGAGGCAGGCAACCGAGGGGTCCTGGTGCAGCAAGCCCTGCCGCTCAGGTCACCCACTGGAGGCCATTCAAGGTTTGGTCCCTAATCCCTGTCAGCCCAGTTGTGGCCGCATCACTGTGCCACAACTCTTCTGACCTGGCGCATCACTGTGCCGCCACTCTTCTGACCTAGCGCATCACTGCTCCGTCACTCTTCTGACCTGGCGCATCCATGTGCCGTCACTCTTCTGACCTGGCGCATCCATGTGCCGCCACTCTTCTGACCTGGCGCCTCACTGTGCCGCAACTCTTCTGACATGGCGCATCACCCTTTATCATGTGCCTTTGACATATTTGTATTCCACTCAATTTCATTGCGCTCGTACTCTCCACCCCTTCCCCCACCCATCCATGCTGTGCTTGCCCACTTTTAATATTTTCCTGCCCCACTTACCATTCACCAGACTGTGCTTGCCCACTTTTGTTATAATTCTGCCCCACTTCCCATCCTCCAGGAGCCCCACCCTGACATATTTTGCTTGCCTATTTGTAAAACTTGCCTGTCCCACTAGCTGCCCCTCCGGGTGGTGGAGGTTGTGCTTGCCCATTTTTGATATGTCTCTGCCCCACTTCCCACCCTCCAGGTCCTTGCCTAGTTTTTTAACCTTCCAGCCCCACTCCATGCGCGTCGAGGTGGTTGAGGTTGTGCTTGCCGTGTCAGCACTGAGCAAGGGACTATTCACGGTGGTGGCATCCAGCCTGCTGGGATCAATACTCAGCAACCTGCTGCTGGTGATCGGTGAGGAAGGAGTATGGTTTCAGGGAGCAGTGTCCATATCTCCGGCTACCAGTCTAGGTAGCCGCGCCGCGGCCGCCACAGGCCCCAGTGGGGTCAAATTTTGACCCGCCTGGGTCAAGCTGCATGACAGGCAAGGGGCATCTGGCTGTAGTCCAGAAGGGAGATGACCTGTAGCCAAGGTGCGAATAATCAAACTTGTGCTAAGATATGGGCGGTAACGAGCATCATGTTCAGGCCAGTATTTGGTTAATGGGCCCCGGCCCCGTGTTCGGACTTTTAACCTGAATTGTGGCCTAACCTATTCCTAACCTGCCCCATACAGGTTTCTCCATGCTGGTTTGAGGCATGTTCACACATGTCCAGCGGTACAGCACAGAGAGTGCAGAGGTGCGACTGTCAGCGTTTCTTGTAGCATGCTTCAGCCATACTTCGGCCATACTCCAGCCTCATCATGGGCTGCTGCCGTAGGGGCTTGATGCAGCAAGCCATGCTGCTTGGGCCGCCTTAATCTTGTTGTGTCACCTTCATTAGTCCAGTGGTAACTCCCCCGCAGCTCGCGGTTATCGTGATGTGGCTGAATTGTAGCTGAAGCACCCTAAATAAACACAGGTGCCAGCACCAGCCTCACCCCTCCTCCTGCCTCCCTCTGCCCCTCAAGCCCACAGTTATCTCTTGTTCCTCGCAGTCAGTGTAATGTAGCTGAATTGTAGCTGTAGCACCATAACGTTAACACTGTTGCTGGCACCAGCCTCACCCCTCCTCCTGCCTCCCTCTGCCCCTCAAGCCCACAGTTATCTCTTGTTCCTCGCAGTCAGTGTAATGTAGCTGAATTTTAGCTGTAGCACCATAACGTTAACACTGTTGCTGGCACCAGCCTCACCCCTCCTCCTGCCTCCCTCTACGTCGCCCATCAGGCTCACAGCACTCTCCTGTTCCTCGCGGTCATCGGCATCGCCATCCCAACCTCGGCCGGCCATGTCATGCCCGACATGTCACCGGACGTGGTCGAGGACATCAGCCGCGTGTCAGCCATCGTCATGATCACATGGTGAGCCGCCAAAAGGTGCAATAAGATCATTATGCCCTGGATGGATCCGTGAAAAGGGCAGCATAGTCATTTTATAAAAGAATGCTCGGTTGTATTGCAGCGTGATTATGTCAATGGTGTTATACCTCTGGGCTATGCTCAAAAGGCTCGGCCGCGTCGGCACGGTCGTTTTGTGATGCATGTCCAAGAAGGAAACCAGATTCTTCACCCCTGCGTTCCTTGGGCGGCGCCCTCCTCGTTTCATCCATTATTTCCTCCCTTTTCTATCTACCCTGGGCCCTGATTTTTGATGTCTCGTCTCCGATGTTTGTTGCCGTTGCATCTGCTCCCTGGCCAGCCAACTGGTCATGCCCTCATTGATTCCCTCACTTTTGATAATTTGATTTTAAATCGAGTGTGTTCCCTGTACAGCTACATCTGCTACATGGCCAGCCAACTGGTGACACACCCGGAGATTGGATCCGAGCCGTCTTCACTCATGGACAGCAGCTACTGGGAGGATCGGGCCCTCGTCATATATGTCCTGGCCCCCGGCGAGGAGGAGGCAAATGAGGAAGAGAATTGCGAGGAGCCGCAGTCTGAGCTCTTGTCTGTGGCAACGTGCATCGCGTGTCTGGTCAGCATCAGCCTGCTGGTCGCTCTGCACTGCGAGTGAGGATGGGCATGCATTAATGGGGACTCATCACTTCATCAGCTTTGTTGATATATTCTTCTCCGGCTGTACTTCAGCTACAACACGCCTACGGCCGGGTTAGCCTGGTGCATCATGCCCTATTGCTTGTGCCGCCGGCCGCCGACAAGTCAAGGCTTGGTCCAAATCGGCCCTGTGGTGGCCGCCCAGCATCTACCCCCAAGGTGGTGTTGCGCACGCTGGAGAAGACACTGCCCTTCAGCGCCTGCTACTTTTCTACTGGCATGCTCATTCAAGTATCATTGGCTGAGTGGCACCCACTGGTTCGCTGTTTTTCTGACCGTCAGTCTAGCACAGATTTCAAGACCATGCAGGTCCTAGACCCAGGGCATTGTTAGATACTGGTAGGATCAGAGGCTGCTGCTACTTCTACTACTTCTCTTTCTTGTTTTGCTGCTTTGAGACTCCTAAACTGGTCCTGAAGCAGCAGAATGGGGCAGGGGTTCATACCCTTGCAGGACACTCGCTGTTTTCGCAGATTGACTATTTTGTCGTGTGAGATCAAGGTGTTGACATGCACCAGGCCGGCAGGCCATCTGGGCCGTGTGATGCGGACACAAGTAAACTGTGTGCCCAGATAGCCCCCTCTCCCTCTTCCTCTTTGCAGGTTCCTGACTGCCGTGATTGAAGAAGTCAGCAGCGAGACCAAGCTGTCTCAGGCCTTCATTGGTAAGGGGTCACGAAGCTTGCGCAACTGCCCAAAGCCTTTTACGAAGGGGCCAGGCAAAGCGAACGGGGGGAAGTGATCTAGTGATCTAGATCTGATCTCATTTCCTTACGTATGCCATACATGAAATCAGCGGTGCCTTCTCCAATCAAGTCTGCAGCCCTTGATCCCATCAAGCCCCCTTGCTGTTAGTCATGATTCCCAACCGGTTGCTGGCAAGCGCCTCCCAACAAGGCATGAACCGCCAGCACTGCTTCATGACTGACTCTATTCCGTCGTGCAGCTAGTGCAGCAGCCCACCAACATTACCACTATTTCGAACAGATGACGGCGACTCCCCCACCGACCTCTCGACTCCCACGCGTGATGAATTGATGAGCTCATGAGCCTGTCAACCCACTTCAGGCTGATCCACGCCGTCTAATTACATCATCCAGAGCAACCATGGCTGTGCCACCCCATCTATTTAAATATTCCTGTCCCCTCAAGACTGTGCTACCATCTATTTACGTACCGCAGGTTTCATTTGCCTTCCCTCGGGTATGATTTTTTTTTAACGCTGCCCTCAGGGCAAGTGTTCGACCAAAACTCTCAACTTCTGACTGGAAACTGGCTTTGACAATTCATACTTGTAATACTCATGTATCCCTTAACCCTCAAGAACGTCAATAAATAGGGCAGGCAAAGCAAACCTACAGTAACCCTGTTGCCATGAATATGCTGTGCGGCTGTGACCCATCTCATGCTCTCTCACCCGTCCCCCCTGACCTCCATCCCTTGCTCCCCGCTCCCAGGTGCTGGCTGTCTCCTCTGCTGGCACTGTCTTCAGCCTGTTTCCTGATGTGCCGCCATCATGATGCCCTCGCCCCTGCTCCCACGCTCTCAATCTCCCCCTCCCCTTCTGATCTCCCCTGCCTCCTTCTTGCTCCCAGCTCCCAGTTGTTGGTAGATTCCTCGGCCGGCACGGCATTCCTCCTGCTGCCCTACCTACCGCCGTCATGGTGCCCCATCCCCCGCCTCCCCCCGCTCCCCGCTCCCAGGTGCTGGCTGTCTCCTATGCATGCACTGCCTTCATCCTGTTTCCTGATGTTCCACCATCATGATGCCCTCGCCCCTGCTCCCACGCTCTCAATCTTCTCCCTCCCCTCCTGATCCCCTGTGTCTCCTTCTTGCGCCCCGCTCCCAGGTGCTAGCTGTTTCCTCTGCTGGCACCGTCTTCAGCCTGCTGCCTGATGTGCCGCCCATCCTGCTGGCTGCTTGGAGGCTGCAGCTCACGACCGTCATCCTGGCTATGGTGGCAGTTTGGGAGTGGAGGAGGATGGTGGGTGAGAGGGGGGCCATCTCACGACCGTCATCCTGGCTATGGTGGCAGTTTGGGAGTGGAAGAGGATAGTGGGTGAGAGGGGGGTCAGGGTGTAAGGTATTGATCATGGGTGGGGGGGGGATTAGGGTTCAGGCTTCAGGGCATATAGAGACAGGGACCGGATGATGAGTGGGGAGGGATGAGGGTTCAGGGTGTAAGGTGGAGACATGGTCTTGATCATGGGCAGGGTTTCATCGTGGAGGATGAGGAGCTAGGGTTTAAGAAGACGTGGACGGGATTATGCGTGGGGGCGAATTGTGGGGGATTGGGGCTGAGGGTCAAAGGTTAGGACCGGGTTGGGATTCTAAGCAGGGTTCAGTTGTTAAGGATTAGGGTCAAGGGTTGAGATTCGGATATGGTCAGGATCATAAGGTTGGGCAAATCCTGGCGGACGAGGGTTAAGGTTAAAAGGTTGGGCAGTCTTGGCATCGAATGGATGATAACTGGGGGTTGAATTGTGGAGAAGGATGGAGGATATAGGCTTACTGCTAGTGGCGGCAGATGGTGACTGCTGGGGAGTGGATGCGGGTGCTGGATGGGGCGGGGTTTGGCCTTTAAGGTTAAGGCGGGTGGAGACCTGGCAATGTAGGCAGGCGGTGGAGGGTGGGGGGGTGGGGTATGAAGGTGGGGGGCGAGATGGATTAAGTGATGGGGAAGGCAGATGGTGGTGGCTTGGGAGTGGAGGGTGGGTGGGTGTGGGGGTGTGTGGGGTGGGGTGGGGTATGAAGGTGGGGGACGAGACGGATTAAGTGATGGGGAAGGCAGATAGTGATGGCTTAGGAGTGGAGGGGATGGTGTCATGGTGGGTAGGATGGGGTTTAGGTTGAAAACCCCTGAGCACTGGGTGCCGTTGCTGGTGAAGTTGTAGTGGACGAAGATGGTGGGTGACATAGGGTTCAGCTTCAGGGTTTTGACAGGCTCAGACCTGGAAATGGAGACAGATGGTGGAGGGGGGGGGGCGGGCTTAGATCTGGAAATGGAGACACAAATGGTGGAGGGGTGAGGGGGGGGGGTGAGACGAGCTCAGATCTGGAAATGGAGACACAGATGGTGGAGGGGTGAGGCGGGGGTGAGATGGGCTCAGACCTGGAAATGGAGACACAGATGGTGGAGGTGTGTGTGAGGGGGGAAACAGGCTCAGTGCTGGCCTGCTCCCGCACACGCTTTCAGAAACTTGATTCCCTTCCTCACACCTCTTCCTCATGCCTTCTTTCACCCCCCTCCCCATCAGTCCCTCAATGACCGGGGCCACTTCTTCTTAAACTGCCTGCTGCTCCTCGCCAGTAGCAAATGCCTCACAATGCACTTTGGGTGCTGGACGTGAAGCCTGCGCTCATAATTTAATTTTCCTTTTTCACACCTCCCTTTCCCACCCCCTCGGTCCCGAGATGGTTGACTCCGTAACTTCTTAAGCGGCCTGCTGCTTCTTGCCTGCAGCATCGGCTTGGCAGAGCACTGAGGGTGTGGGGACACCACTCAGTTTCTAAAACGTTTCCTCATACCTCCCTCTTCTTACACCCTCATACCTCACTCTTCTTACACCCTCATGCCTCCCTCTTCTTACACCCTCATACCTTCCTCTTCTTACACCCGCATGCCTCCCTCTTCTTACACCCTCATGCCTCCCTCTTCTTACACCCTCATACCTTCCTCTTCTTACACCCTCATACCTCCCTCTTCTTACACCCTCATACCTTCCTCTTCTTACACCCTCATACCTCCCTCTTCTTACACCCTCATACCTCCCTCTTCTTACACCCTCATACCTTCCTCTTCTTACACCCTCATACCTCCCTCTTCTTACACCTTCATACCTCCCTCTTCTTACACCCTTATACCTCCCTCTTCTTACACCCTCATACCTCCCTCTTCTTACACCCTCATACCTCCCTCTTCTTACACCCTCATACCTCCCTCTTCCTACACCCGCATACCTCCCTCTTCTTACACCCTCATACCTCCCTCTTCTTACACCCTCATACCTCCCTCTTCTTACACCCTTGTACCTCCCTCTTCTTACACCCTCATACCTCCCTCTTCTTACACCCTCATACCTCCGTCTTCTTACACCCTCATACCTCCCTCTTCTTACACCCTCATACCTCCCTCTTCTTACACCCTCATACCTCCCTCTTCTTACACCCTCATACCTCCGTCTTCTTACACCCTCATACCCCCCTCTTCTTACACCCTCATACCTCCCTCTTCTTACACCCTCATCCCTCCCTCTTCTTACACCCTCATGCCTCCCTCTTCTTACACCCTCAGTGCCAAGATGACCGAAACCGTTTCTTCTCGAGCGGCCTATTGCTCCTGGCCAGTGGCATCTGCCTGGCGGTGCATTTTGGGTGCTGGGTGTGGAGCCTGCAACACACCAGCCTCACACACGCCCTCCTGCTGTGCACATGCTCACCCCTGATCATCGCGGGGTGGGCCGTCATCAGACGCCAGCCCATCTCCAAAACCGAGGTGAGCACACCAGATAGGGTCCCACCCTAAACCCTGAACCCTGAACCATTCACCATGAACCCTGAACCTTGAACTCTGTACCTTGAACCCTGAACCTTGAATCTTGAACCCTGAACTCTGGACCCTGAACGCACCAGCCTCACATACGTCCTACTGCTGTGCACCTGCTCCCTGCTGATCATGGCTGGATGTGCCGTCCTCCTCATGCATCATCCAATCTCACAGGTGAATGAAGTGTGAATCTACCGCTTCAACCTAAACCCTCAACCCTCTGCACTGGCACTCACCATCACGGAATGGGCCGACGTCAGGTGACACCCCATCTTTAGGACCTTGAGCCCTGATATTTGTACTATTAGCTCTTGACCCTGTGCCCTTACCTACCCCCTCAGCTGGCAGGGACCGCCCTAGGCCTCATTGGAGGCATCCTCCTCACCACCATGGCCACATCGGCAGCTGCAGGTGAGCACCGCTGTGCTGTCAGTCTGATTTCATGCCTTGCGAATGATGGTATGGCTTATCTGAGTTTTCCATGGTCTTCTGTTTATGTTAGGGTTCCAGTCGTGATCTCCATTTCTCGCACCGTCGGGCCTTACCTATCGGCTATCTAAGTATTGAGTTCATGCATCGGCCAGCTGGGGCGTGGGTTACGGAAGCCTTGCTTTGAATCACAGCAGCAATTGGCACCGGTATCAAGCCCCACAGTTTTTTCACTGCTGATGAGGCCCTGCAGATAATTGTTCCATCGTTTAATCGTCCACGCGACGCTCGATTCCAAATGATATGATGGATTCCGCCGGATTCAAGCTGGAGTCGTTAATGCATCCTAAACCCCAAACACTAAACCCTAAACCCTAATCCCTGATCACCAGTACGTTACCATAGTTTCATAATCAGCACCACCTATCGCTCACCTCTCAGAAGGGAGCACCGAAGCAAACATTTGGGCGCCCACGCAGCTGAGCCTTTTTGATCAGGGCTCAAAGGGGGTTGAATGTCATTGACTCAAGCAAGCAGTAGACGGCCCACCTCAGCGACTGCAGCTGCACATCAATGTGAATGCCAGAGCTTTTCAAAGCCAGAAATCTAAATATGTCCTCATCCTGGCACCCGTGATTGCAATGGACAGCCCCCAGCAGTCTCAGCCACACACCAGTCAGATGGGATTTGGAGTGACTTTTGGACTTGTTTTAACCAGCATCTAGGAAGTATCTTCAACACGACCTGGATGTCTTCTCTGGAATGTCCCCCAAAAAATGTGTCCACACATTTGTATTCCAAAAAACAGTGTTCACACAATTATTTCTGTGTATGGAATGCAGGGGACGACCCGCCTCAGCAACTACAGCCACACATTAGCGGGGATCTGGCGGCGTTGGCAGCTGCGGCAGCGATCGTAGGCTACCTGTCTGTCGGACAGAAGCTGAGGGCCTGGTGAGGCTGCTGTATTCAGTGTTATTAGTTTTTAGGCAGGCAATGTATTAGGGTTAAGGGTTCTGACTAGGTTTAGGCAGTTAGTTAGGGTAGGTTAAGGCAGGCAGTTAGGGGTTAGGGTTCTGAGTATAGGGTTTGTTCCTGGAGGTTCTCATTGCATGCTATCTAGGAGTCGGAACTGTAATTTATATGCCCTCGGAATTAAATCAGATTATCCTTACCGGTATAACTTGATATAAATTTTTTGACCCCTCATGCTATCGGCACCTACCTGTCAACCAGCAGCTGTGGGTATGGTAAGCTTGGGTGTGGTTGGAGGGTGCAAAATTGAAGCCGGTCGGAAGCTGGGGGCTGTATGAGGGAGTTTTGGGTCGCGGGTCAAGGTGCCGGTAAACTGTACAGGTTTCATGCTTCAGGGTTCAGATCGAACTCACTACCCGAGTCCCAATCAAGTTGCACCTGCATATGTCACATGGAGGTGGCGAGGTCAGGGCACAGGTTTCTATCTGGTCATTTACTGATCCCCAAACCTCATGGAGGGACCCAAGCCTGTTGGGTGGCAGCTGCGTTTATCCACCGTTTTTACGAATCATCTACGGCACTGGAAGAGTGGGTTCCCTCTAATTATTTGGCGGGGTGTGCACCAGGTGGCACGAATAAAGATGGTCGGGGTTGCCGGCATATTGGATTAGTTTACATGCGGCTACCGGTGCCGGTATTCCATTGCATGTGAAAGCAGGATGTCTACATGTGTTCACGGAATCGCCGCTGTACTGCTGAAGATCCTGGTGGTCCTTGGGTTTGGGATTCATGTCTAGTACCCAAGTAAGCACCAAACCCGATTGCTAATGCAGGATGTTGACCTTTGCTTGCACCAGCTCAGTTGCCCGGAATCGCCTCGGTTCTCAAATCTCAACCGCCATCCTGACATCATTTGGGCGCCTCGTTTCTCAACCGACATCCTGACATGATTTGTGGGCTCCTTGTCTGTTCCTCTGTACTTGCCGTTTAGAACTATGTGCGGCTTTCATGTACCGGTGAAAACAGGATGCCGACCTTCGTTTACGCCGGCTCCGTAACCGGGATCGTGGCGGTGCTGCTGACGCTCCTGGCAGCGGTTTCGGAGACCTCTGATGCACGGGCAGCGGGCATACGTGGGGGACTGGTCGGCTGGCTGATCCAGGTGGGGGGGCTGGTTGCTTGGATGACGCACAGTCAGCGGGCATACGTGGGGGACTAGTCGGCTGGCTGATCCAGGTGGGGGGGCTGGTTGCTTGAATGACGCACAGTCAGCGGGCATACGTGGGGGACTAGTCGACTGGCTGATGCAGGTGGGGGGGCTGGTTGCTTGGATGACGCACAGTCAGCGGGCATACGTGGGGGACTAGTCGACTGGGTGATGCAGGTGGGGGGGCTGGTTGCTTGGATGACGCACAGTCAGCGGGCATATGTGGAGGACTAGTCGACTGGCTGATGCAGGTGGGGGGGCTGGTTGCTTTTGATGACGCACAGTCAGCGGGCATACGTGGGGGACTAGTCGACTGGGTGATGCAGGTGGGGGGGCTGGTTGCTTGGATGACGCACAGTCAGCGGGCATATGTGGAGGACTAGTCGGCTGGCTGATGCAGGTGGGGGGGCTGGTTGCTTGGATGACGCACAGTCAGCGGGCATACGTGGGGGACTAGTCGACTGGGTGATGCAGGTGGGGGGGCTGGTTGCTTGGATGACGCACAGTCAGCGGGCATACGTGGAGGACTAGTCGACTGGCTGATGCAGGTGGGGGGGCTGGTTGCTTGGATGACGCACAGTCAGCGGGCATATGTGGGGGACAAGTCGACTGGCTGATGCAGGTGGGGGGGCTGGTTGCTTGGATGACGCACAGTCAGCGGGCATACGTGGGGGACTAGTCGACTGGGTGATGCAGGTGGGGGGGCTGGTTGCTTGGATGACGCACAGTCAGCGGGCATACGTGGGGGACAAGTCGACTGGCTGATGCAGGTGGGGGGGCTGGTTGCTTGAATGACGCACAGTCAGCGGGCATACGTGGGGGACTAGTCGACTGGGTGATGCAGGTGGGGGGGCTGGTTGCTTGGATGACGCACAGTCAGCGGGCATACGTGGGGGACTAGTCGACTGGGTGATGCAGGTGGGGGGGCTGGTTGCTTGAATGACGCACAGTCAGCGGGCATACGTGGGGGACTAGTCGACTGGGTGATGCAGGTGGGGGGGCTGGTTGCTTGGATGACGCACAGTCAGCGGGCATACGTGGGGGACTAGTCGACTGGCTGATGCAGGTGGGGGGGCTGGTTGCTTGAATGACGCACAGTCAGCGGGCATACGTGGGGGACTAGTCGACTGGCTGATGCAGGTGGGGGGGCTGGTTGCTTGGATGACGCACAGTCAGCGGGCATACGTGGGGGACTAGTCGACTGGCTGATGCAGGTGGGGGGGCTGGTTGCTTGGATGACGCACAGTCAGCGGGCATACGTGGGGGACTAGTCGACTGGCTGATGCAGGTGGGGGGGCTGGTTGCTTGAATGACGCACAGTCAGCGGGCATACGTGGGGGACTAGTCGACTGGCTGATGCAGGTGGGGGGGCTGGTTGCTTGAATGACGCACAGTCAGCGGGCATACGTGGGGGACTAGTCGACTGGCTGATGCAGGTGGGGGGGCTGGTTGCTTGGATGACGCACAGTCAGCGGGCATATGTGGAGGACTAGTCGACTGGCTGATGCAGGTGGGGGGGCTGGTTGCTTGGATGACGCACAGTCAGCGGGCATATGTGGAGGACTAGTCGGCTGGCTGATGCAGGTGGGGGGGCTGGTTGCTTGGATGACGCACAGTCAGCGGGCATACGTGGGGGACTAGTCGACTGGGTGATGCAGGTGGGGGGGCTGGTTGCTTGGATGACGCACAGTCAGCGGGCATACGTGGAGGACTAGTCGACTGGCTGATGCAGGTGGGGGGGCTGGTTGCTTGGATGACGCACAGTCAGCGGGCATATGTGGAGGACTAGTCGACTGGGTGATGCAGGTGGGGGGGCTGGTTGCTTGGATGACGCACAGTCAGCGGGCATACGTGGGGGACTAGTCGACTGGCTGATGCAGGTGGGGGGGCTGGTTGCTTGGATGACGCACAGTCAGCGGGCATACGTGGGGGACTAGTCGACTGGCTGATGCAGGTGGGGGGGCTGGTTGCTTGAATGACGCACAGTCAGCGGGCATACGTGGGGGACTAGTCGACTGGCTGATGCAGGTGGGGGGGCTGGTTGCTTGAATGACGCACAGTCAGCGGGCATACGTGGGGGACTAGTCGACTGGCTGATGCAGGTGGGGGGGCTGGTTGCTTGGATGACGCACAGTCAGCGGGCATATGTGGAGGACTAGTCGACTGGCTGATGCAGGTGGGGGGGCTGGTTGCTTGGATGACGCACAGTCAGCGGGCATATGTGGAGGACTAGTCGGCTGGCTGATGCAGGTGGGGGGGCTGGTTGCTTGGATGACGCACAGTCAGCGGGCATACGTGGGGGACTAGTCGACTGGGTGATGCAGGTGGGGGGGCTGGTTGCTTGGATGACGCACAGTCAGCGGGCATACGTGGAGGACTAGTCGACTGGCTGATGCAGGTGGGGGGGCTGGTTGCTTGGATGACGCACAGTCAGCGGGCATATGTGGAGGACTAGTCGACTGGGTGATGCAGGTGGGGGGGCTGGTTGCTTGGATGACGCACAGTCAGCGGGCATACGTGGGGGACTAGTCGACTGGCTGATGCAGGTGGGGGGGCTGGTTGCTTGGATGACGCACAGTCAGCGGGCATACGTGGGGGACTAGTCGACTGGCTGATGCAGGTGGGGGGGCTGGTTGCTTGAATGACGCACAGTCAGCGGGCATACGTGGGGGACAAGTCGACTGGCTGATGCAGGTGGGGGGGCTGGTTGCTTGGATGACGCACAGTCAGCGGGCATATGTGGAGGACTAGTCGGCTGGCTGATGCAGGTGGGGGGGCTGGTTGCTTGCATGACGCACAGTCAGCGGGCATACGTGGAGGACTAGTCGACTGGGTGATGCAGGTGGGGGGGCTGGTTGCTTGGATGACGCACAGTCAGCGGGCATACGTGGAGGACTAGTCGACTGGGTGATGCAGGTGGGGGGGCTGGTTGCTTGGATGACGCACAGTCAGCGGGCATATGTGGAGGACTAGTCGACTGGGTGATGCAGGTGGGGGGGCTGGTTGCTTGGATGACGCACAGTCAGCGGGCATACGTGGAGGACTAGTTGACTGGCTGATGCAGGTGGGGGGGCTGGTTGCTTGGATGACGCACAGTCAGCGGGCATACGTGGAGGACTAGTCGACTGGGTGATGCAGGTGGGGGGGCTGGTTGCTTGGATGACGCACAGTCAGCGGGCATACGTGGAGGACTAGTCGACTGGCTGATGCAGGTGGGGGGGCTGGTTGCTTGGATGACGCACAGTCAGCGGGCATACGTGGAGGACTAGTCGACTGGCTGATGCAGGTGGGGGGGCTGGTTGCTTGGATGACGCACAGTCAGCGGGCATACGTGGAGGACTAGTCGACTGGCTGATGCAGGTGGGGGGGCTGGTTGCTTGGATGACGCACAGTCAGCGGGCATACGTGGAGGACTAGTCGACTGGGTGATGCAGGTGGGGGGGCTGGTTGCTTGGATGACGCACAGTCAGCGGGCATACGTGGAGGACTAGTCGGCTGGCTGATGCAGGTGGGGGGGCTGGTTGCTTGGATGACGCACAGTCAGCGGGCATACGTGGAGGACTAGTCGACTGGGTGATGCAGGTGGGGGGGCTGGTTGCTTGGATGACGCACAGTCAGCGGGCATATGTGGAGGACTAGTCGACTGGGTGATGCAGGTGGGGGGGCTGGTTGCTTGGATGACGCACAGTCAGCGGGCATACGTGGAGGACTAGTCGACTGGCTGATGCAGGTGGGGGGGCTGGTTGCTTGGATGACGCACAGTCAGCGGGCATACGTGGAGGACTAGTCGACTGGGTGATGCAGGTGGGGGGGCTGGTTGCTTGGATGACGCACAGTCAGCGGGCATATGTGGGGGACTAGTCGACTGGGTGATGCAGGTGGGGGGGCTGGTTGCTTGGATGACGCACAGTCAGCGGGCATACGTGGAGGACTAGTCGACTGGGTGATGCAGGTGGGGGGGCTGGTTGCTTGGATGACGCACAGTCAGCGGGCATACGTGGGGGACTAGTCGACTGGCTGATGCAGGTGGGGGGGCTGGTTGCTTGGATGACGCACAGTCAGCGGGCATACGTGGGGGACTAGTCGACTGGCTGATGCAGGTGGGGGGGCTGGTTGCTTTTGATGACGCACAGTCAGCGGGCATACGTGGGGGACAAGTCGACTGGCTGATGCAGGTGGGGGGGCTGGTTGCTTGAATGACGCACAGTCAGCGGGCATACGTGGGGGACTAGTCGACTGGCTGATGCAGGTGGGGGGGCTGGTTGCTTGGATGACGCACAGTCAGCGGGCATATGTTAGGGACTAGTCGACTGGCTGATGCAGGTGGGGGGGCTGGTTGCTTTTGATGACGCACAGTCAGCGGGCATACGTGGGGGACTAGTCGACTGGCTGATGCAGGTGGGGGGGCTGGTTGCTTGGATGACGCACAGTCAGCGGGCATATGTTAGGGACTAGTCGACTGGCTGATGCAGGTGGGGGGGCTGGTTGCTTGGATGACGCACAGTCAGCGGGCATATGTGGGGGACTAGTCGACTGGCTGATGCAGGTGGGGGGGCTGGTTGCTTGGATGACGCACAGTCAGCGGGCATATGTGGGGGACTAGTCGACTGGCTGATGCAGGTGGGGGGGCTGGTTGCTTTTGATGACGCACAGTCAGCGGGCATACGTGGGGGACTAGTCGACTGGCTGATGCAGGTGGGGGGGCTGGTTGCTTGGATGACGCACAGTCAGCGGGCATACGTGGAGGACTAGTCGACTGGCTGATGCAGGTGGGGGGGCTGGTTGCTTGGATGACGCACAGTCAGCGGGCATATGTGGGGGACTAGTCGACTGGCTGATGCAGGTGGGGGGGCTGGTTGCTTTTGATGACGCACAGTCAGCGGGCATACGTGGGGGACTAGTCGACTGGCTGATGCAGGTGGGGGGGCTGGTTGCTTGGATGACGCACAGTCAGCGGGCATACGTGGGGGACTAGTCGACTGGCTGATGCAGGTGGGGGGGCTGGTTGCTTGGATGACGCACAGTCAGCGGGCATACGTGGGGGACAAGTCGACTGGCTGATGCAGGTGGGGGGGCTGGTTGCTTGAATGACGCACAGTCAGCGGGCATACGTGGGGGACTAGTCGACTGGCTGATGCAGGTGGGGGGGCTGGTTGCTTGGATGACGCACAGTCAGCGGGCATATGTTAGGGACTAGTCGACTGGCTGATGCAGGTGGGGGGGCTGGTTGCTTTTGATGACGCACAGTCAGCGGGCATACGTGGGGGACTAGTCGACTGGCTGATCCAGGTGGGGGGGCTGGTTGCTTGGATGACGCACAGTCAGCGGGCATATGTGGAGGACTAGTCGACTGGCTGATGCAGGTGGGGGGGCTGGTTGCTTGGATGACGCACAGTCAGCGGGCATATGTTAGGGACTAGTCGACTGGCTGATGCAGGTGGGGGGGCTGGTTGCTTTTGATGACGCACAGTCAGCGGGCATACGTGGGGGACTAGTCGACTGGGTGATGCAGGTGGGGGGGCTGGTTGCTTGGATGACGCACAGTCAGCGGGCATACGTGGGGGACTAGTCGACTGGCTGATGCAGGTGGGGGGGCTGGTTGCTTGGATGACGCACAGTCAGCGGGCATACGTGGGGGACTAGTCGACTGGCTGATGCAGGTGGGGGGGCTGGTTGCTTGAATGACGCACAGTCAGCGGGCATACGTGGGGGACTAGTCGACTGGCTGATGCAGGTGGGGGGGCTGGTTGCTTGGATGACGCACAGTCAGCGGGCATACGTGGGGGACTAGTCGACTGGCTGATGCAGGTGGGGGGGCTGGTTGCTTGGATGACGCACAGTCAGCGGGCATACGTGGGGGACAAGTCGACTGGCTGATGCAGGTGGGGGGGCTGGTTGCTTGAATGACGCACAGTCAGCGGGCATACGTGGGGGACTAGTCGACTGGCTGATGCAGGTGGGGGGGCTGGTTGCTTGGATGACGCACAGTCAGCGGGCATATGTTAGGGACTAGTCGACTGGCTGATGCAGGTGGGGGGGCTGGTTGCTTTTGATGACGCACAGTCAGCGGGCATACGTGGGGGACTAGTCGACTGGCTGATCCAGGTGGGGGGGCTGGTTGCTTGGATGACGCACAGTCAGCGGGCATATGTGGAGGACTAGTCGACTGGGTGATGCAGGTGGGGGGGCTGGTTGCTTTTGATGACGCACAGTCAGCGGGCATACGTGGGGGACTAGTCGACTGGCTGATCCAGGTGGGGGGGCTGGTTGCTTGGATGACGCACAGTCAGCGGGCATACGTGGGGGACTAGTCGACTGGCTGATGCAGGTGGGGGGGCTGGTTGCTTGAATGACGCACAGTCAGCGGGCATACGTGGGGGACTAGTCGACTGGGTGATGCAGGTGGGGGGGCTGGTTGCTTGGATGACGCACAGTCAGCGGGCATACGTGGGGGACTAGTCGACTGGCTGATGCAGGTGGGGGGGCTGGTTGCTTTTGATGACGCACAGTCAGCGGGCATACGTGGGGGACTAGTCGACTGGCTGATGCAGGTGGGGGGGCTGGTTGCTTGGATGACGCACAGTCAGCGGGCATACGTGGGGGACTAGTCGACTGGCTGATGCAGGTGGGGGGGCTGGTTGCTTTTGATGACGCACAGTCAGCGGGCATACGTGGGGGACTAGTCGACTGGCTGATGCAGGTGGGGGGGCTGGTTGCTTGGATGACGCACAGTCAGCGGGCATACGTGGAGGACTAGTCGACTGGCTGATGCAGGTGGGGGGGCTGGTTGCTTGGATGACGCACAGTCAGCGGGCATACGTGGGGGACTAGTCGACTGGGTGATGCAGGTGGGGGGGCTGGTTGCTTGGATGACGCACAGTCAGCGGGCATACGTGGGGGACTAGTTGACTGGCTGATGCAGGTGGGGGGGCTGGTTGCTTGGATGACGCACAGTCAGCGGGCATACGTGGGGGACTAGTCGACTGGCTGATGCAGGTGGGGGGGCTGGTTGCTTGGATGACGCACAGTCAGCGGGCATACGTGGAGGACTAGTCGACTGGCTGATGCAGGTGGGGGGGCTGGTTGCTTGGATGACGCACAGTCAGCGGGCATACGTGGGGGACTAGTCGACTGGCTGATGCAGGTGGGGGGGCTGGTTGCTTGAATGACGCACAGTCAGCGGGCATACGTGGGGGACTAGTTGACTGGCTGATGCAGGTGGGGGGGCTGGTTGCTTTTGATGACGCACAGTCAGCGGGCATACGTGGGGGACTAGTCGACTGGGTGATGCAGGTGGGGGGGCTGGTTGCTTGGATGACGCACAGTCAGCGGGCATACGTGGGGGACTAGTCGACTGGGTGATGCAGGTGGGGGGGCTGGTTGCTTGGATGACGCACAGTCAGCGGGCATATGTGGGGGACTAGTCGACTGGCTGATGCAGGTGGGGGGGCTGGTTGCTTTTGATGACGCACAGTCAGCGGGCATACGTGGGGGACTAGTCGACTGGCTGATGCAGGTGGGGGGGCTGGTTGCTTGGATGACGCACAGTCAGCGGGCATACGTGGGGGACTAGTCGACTGGCTGATGCAGGTGGGGGGGCTGGTTGCTTTTGATGACGCACAGTCAGCGGGCATACGTGGGGGACTAGTTGACTGGCTGATGCAGGTGGGGGGGCTGGTTGCTTGGATGACGCACAGTCAGCGGGCATACGTGGGGGACTAGTCGACTGGCTGATGCAGGTGGGGGGGCTGGTTGCTTTTGATGACGCACAGTCAGCGGGCATACGTGGGGGACTAGTCGACTGGCTGATGCAGGTGGGGGGGCTGGTTGCTTGGATGACGCACAGTCAGCGGGCATACGTGGAGGACTAGTCGACTGGCTGATGCAGGTGGGGGGGCTGGTTGCTTGGATGACGCACAGTCAGCGGGCATACGTGGAGGACTAGTCGACTGGCTGATGCAGGTGGGGGGGCTGGTTGCTTGGATGACGCACAGTCAGCGGGCATATGTGGAGGACTAGTCGACTGGCTGATGCAGGTGGGGGGGCTGGTTGCTTGGATGACGCACAGTCAGCGGGCATATGTGGAGGACTAGTCGACTGGGTGATGCAGGTGGGGGGGCTGGTTGCTTGGATGACGCACAGTCAGCGGGCATACGTGGGGGACTAGTCGACTGGCTGATCCAGGTGGGGGGGCTGGTTGCTTGAATGACGCACAGTCAGCGGGCATATGTGGAGGACTAGTCGACTGGGTGATCCAGGTGGGGGGGCTGGTTGCTTGAATGACGCACAGTCAGCGGGCATACGTGGGGGACTAGTCGACTGGCTGATGCAGGTGGGGGGGCTGGTTGCTTGGATGACGCACAGTCAGCGGGCATACGTGGGGGACTAGTCGACTGGCTGATGCAGGTGGGGGGGCTGGTTGCTTGAATGACGCACAGTCAGCGGGCATACGTGGGGGACTAGTCGACTGGCTGATCCAGGTGGGGGGGCTGGTTGCTTGGATGACGCACAGTCAGCGGGCATACGTGGGGGACTAGTCGACTGGCTGATGCAGGTGGGGGGGCTGGTTGCTTGAATGACGCACAGTCAGCGGGCATACGTGGGGGACTAGTCGACTGGGTGATGCAGGTGGGGGGGCTGGTTGCTTGGATGACGCACAGTCAGCGGGCATACGTGGGGGACTAGTCGACTGGCTGATGCAGGTGGGGGGGCTGGTTGCTTTTGATGACGCACAGTCAGCGGGCATACGTGGGGGACTAGTCGACTGGCTGATGCAGGTGGGGGGGCTGGTTGCTTGGATGACGCACAGTCAGCGGGCATACGTGGGGGACTAGTCGACTGGCTGATGCAGGTGGGGGGGCTGGTTGCTTTTGATGACGCACAGTCAGCGGGCATATGTGGGGGACTAGTTGACTGGGTGATGCAGGTGGGGGGGCTGGTTGCTTGGATGACGCACAGTCAGCGGGCATACGTGGGGGACTAGTTGACTGGCTGATGCAGGTGGGGGGGCTGGTTGCTTGGATGACGCACAGTCAGCGGGCATACGTGGGGGACTAGTCGACTGGCTGATGCAGGTGGGGGGGCTGGTTGCTTGGATGACGCACAGTCAGCGGGCATACGTGGAGGACTAGTCGACTGGCTGATGCAGGTGGGGGGGCTGGTTGCTTGGATGACGCACAGTCAGCGGGCATACGTGGGGGACTAGTCGACTGGCTGATGCAGGTGGGGGGGCTGGTTGCTTGAATGACGCACAGTCAGCGGGCATACGTGGGGGACTAGTTGACTGGCTGATGCAGGTGGGGGGGCTGGTTGCTTTTGATGACGCACAGTCAGCGGGCATACGTGGGGGACTAGTCGACTGGCTGATGCAGGTGGGGGGGCTGGTTGCTTGGATGACGCACAGTCAGCGGGCATACGTGGGGGACTAGTCGACTGGCTGATGCAGGTGGGGGGGCTGGTTGCTTTTGATGACGCACAGTCAGCGGGCATACGTGGGGGACTAGTTGACTGGCTGATGCAGGTGGGGGGGCTGGTTGCTTGGATGACGCACAGTCAGCGGGCATACGTGGGGGACTAGTCGACTGGCTGATGCAGGTGGGGGGGCTGGTTGCTTTTGATGACGCACAGTCAGCGGGCATACGTGGGGGACTAGTCGACTGGCTGATGCAGGTGGGGGGGCTGGTTGCTTGGATGACGCACAGTCAGCGGGCATACGTGGAGGACTAGTCGACTGGCTGATGCAGGTGGGGGGGCTGGTTGCTTGGATGACGCACAGTCAGCGGGCATACGTGGAGGACTAGTCGACTGGCTGATGCAGGTGGGGGGGCTGGTTGCTTGGATGACGCACAGTCAGCGGGCATATGTGGAGGACTAGTCGACTGGCTGATGCAGGTGGGGGGGCTGGTTGCTTGGATGACGCACAGTCAGCGGGCATATGTGGAGGACTAGTCGACTGGGTGATGCAGGTGGGGGGGCTGGTTGCTTGGATGACGCACAGTCAGCGGGCATACGTGGGGGACTAGTCGACTGGCTGATCCAGGTGGGGGGGCTGGTTGCTTGAATGACGCACAGTCAGCGGGCATATGTGGAGGACTAGTCGACTGGGTGATCCAGGTGGGGGGGCTGGTTGCTTGAATGACGCACAGTCAGCGGGCATACGTGGGGGACTAGTCGACTGGCTGATGCAGGTGGGGGGGCTGGTTGCTTGGATGACGCACAGTCAGCGGGCATACGTGGGGGACTAGTCGACTGGCTGATGCAGGTGGGGGGGCTGGTTGCTTGGATGACGCACAGTCAGCGGGCATACGTGGGGGACTAGTTGACTGGCTGATGCAGGTGGGGGGGCTGGTTGCTTGAATGACGCACAGTCAGCGGGCATACGTGGGGGACTAGTCGACTGGCTGATCCAGGTGGGGGGGCTGGTTGCTTGAATGACGCACAGTCAGCGGGCATACGTGGGGGACTAGTCGACTGGCTGATGCAGGTGGGGGGGCTGGTTGCTTTTGATGACGCACAGTCAGCGGGCATACGTGGGGGACTAGTCGACTGGGTGATGCAGGTGGGGGGGCTGGTTGCTTGGATGACGCACAGTCAGCGGGCATACGTGGGGGACTAGTCGACTGGGTGATGCAGGTGGGGGGGCTGGTTGCTTGGATGACGCACAGTCAGCGGGCATACGTGGGGGACTAGTCGACTGGGTGATGCAGGTGGGGGGGCTGGTTGCTTGGATGACGCACAGTCAGCGGGCATACGTGGGGGACTAGTCGACTGGGTGATGCAGGTGGGGGGGCTGGTTGCTTGGATGACGCACAGTCAGCGGGCATACGTGGGGGACTAGTCGACTGGGTGATGCAGGTGGGGGGGCTGGTTGCTTGGATGACGCACAGTCAGCGGGCATACGTGGGGGACTAGTTGACTGGCTGATGCAGGTGGGGGGGCTGGTTGCTTGGATGACGCACAGTCAGCGGGCATACGTGGGGGACTAGTTGACTGGCTGATGCAGGTGGGGGGGCTGGTTGCTTGGATGACGCACAGTCAGCGGGCATACGTGGAGGACTAGTCGACTGGGTGATGCAGGTGGGGGGGCTGGTTGCTTGGATGACGCACAGTCAGCGGGCATATGTGGGGGACTAGTCGACTGGCTGATGCAGGTGGGGGGGCTGGTTGCTTTTGATGACGCACAGTCAGCGGGCATACGTGGGGGACTAGTCGACTGGCTGATGCAGGTGGGGGGGCTGGTTGCTTGGATGACGCACAGTCAGCGGGCATACGTGGGGGACTAGTCGACTGGGTGATGCAGGTGGGGGGGCTGGTTGCTTGGATGACGCACAGTCAGCGGGCATACGTGGAGGACTAGTCGACTGGGTGATGCAGGTGGGGGGGCTGGTTGCTTGGATGACGCACAGTCAGCGGGCATACGTGGGGGACTAGTCGACTGGGTGATGCAGGTGGGGGGGCTGGTTGCTTGGATGACGCACAGTCAGCGGGCATACGTGGGGGACTAGTCGACTGGGTGATGCAGGTGGGGGGGCTGGTTGCTTGGATGACGCACAGTCAGCGGGCATATGTGGGGGACTAGTCGGCTGGCTGATGCAGGTGGGGGGGCTGGTTGCTTGGATGACGCACAGTCAGCGGGCATACGTGGGGGACTAGTTGACTGGGTGATGCAGGTGGGGGGGCTGGTTGCTTGGATGACGCACAGTCAGCGGGCATATGTGGGGGACTAGTCGACTGGCTGATGCAGGTGGGGGGGCTGGTTGCTTGGATGACGCACAGTCAGCGGGCATACGTGGGGGACTAGTTGACTGGGTGATGCAGGTGGGGGGGCTGGTTGCTTTTGATGACGCACAGTCAGCGGGCATACGTGGGGGACTAGTCGACTGGGTGATGCAGGTGGGGGGGCTGGTTGCTTGGATGACGCACAGTCAGCGGGCATATGTGGGGGACTAGTCGACTGGGTGATGCAGGTGGGGGGGCTGGTTGCTTGGATGACGCACAGTCAGCGGGCATACGTGGGGGACTAGTCGACTGGGTGATGCAGGTGGGGGGGGCTGGTTGCTTGGATGACGCACAGTCAGCGGGCATACGTGGGGGACTAGTTGACTGGGTGATGCAGGTGGGGGGGCTGGTTGCTTGGATGACGCACAGTCAGCGGGCATACGTGGGGGACTAGTCGACTGGCTGATGCAGGTGGGGGGGCTGGTTGCTTGGATGACGCACAGTCAGCGGGCATATGTGGAGGACTAGTCGACTGGGTGATGCAGGTGGGGGGGCTGGTTGCTTGGATGACGCACAGTCAGCGGGCATATGTGGGGGACTAGTCGACTGGCTGATGCAGGTGGGGGGGCTGGTTGCTTTTGATGACGCACAGTCAGCGGGCATACGTGGGGGACTAGTCGACTGGCTGATGCAGGTGGGGGGGCTGGTTGCTTGGATGACGCACAGTCAGCGGGCATACGTGGAGGACTAGTCGACTGGGTGATGCAGGTGGGGGGGCTGGTTGCTTGGATGACGCACAGTCAGCGGGCATACGTGGAGGACTAGTCGACTGGCTGATGCAGGTGGGGGGGCTGGTTGCTTGGATGACGCACAGTCAGCGGGCATACGTGGGGGACTAGTCGACTGGCTGATGCAGGTGGGGGGGCTGGTTGCTTGGATGACGCACATTCAGCGGGCATATGTGGGGGACTAGTCGACTGGGTGATGCAGGTGGGGGGGCTGGTTGCTTGGATGACGCACAGTCAGCGGGCATACGTGGGGGACTAGTCGACTGGGTGATGCAGGTGGGGGGGCTGGTTGCTTTTGATGACGCACAGTCAGCGGGCATACGTGGAGGACTAGTCGACTGGCTGATGCAGGTGGGGGGGCTGGTTGCTTGGATGACGCACAGTCAGCGGGCATACGTGGAGGACTAGTCGACTGGGTGATGCAGGTGGGGGGGCTGGTTGCTTGGATGACGCACAGTCAGCGGGCATACGTGGGGGACTAGTCGACTGGGTGATGCAGGTGGGGGGGCTGGTTGCTTGAATGACGCACAGTCAGCGGGCATACGTGGGGGACTAGTCGACTGGGTGATGCAGGTGGGGGGGCTGGTTGCTTGGATGACGCACAGTCAGCGGGCATATGTGGAGGACTAGTCGACTGGGTGATGCAGGTGGGGGGGCTGGTTGCTTTTGATGACGCACAGTCAGCGGGCATACGTGGGGGACTAGTCGACTGGCTGATGCAGGTGGGGGGGCTGGTTGCTTTTGATGACGCACAGTCAGCGGGCATACGTGGGGGACTAGTCGACTGGGTGATGCAGGTGGGGGGGCTGGTTGCTTGAATGACGCACAGTCAGCGGGCATATGTGGGGGACTAGTTGACTGGCTGATGCAGGTGGGGGGGCTGGTTGCTTGGATGACGCACAGTCAGCGGGCATACGTGGGGGACTAGTCGACTGGGTGATGCAGGTGGGGGGGCTGGTTGCTTGAATGACGCACAGTCAGCGGGCATACGTGGGGGACTAGTCGACTGGGTGATGCAGGTGGGGGGGCTGGTTGCTTGGATGACGCACAGTCAGCGGGCATACGTGGGGGACTAGTCGACTGGGTGATGCAGGTGGGGGGGCTGGTTGCTTGAATGACGCACAGTCAGCGGGCATACGTGGGGGACTAGTCGACTGGGTGATGCAGGTGGGGGGGCTGGTTGCTTGGATGACGCACAGTCAGCGGGCATACGTGGGGGACTAGTCGACTGGCTGATGCAGGTGGGGGGGCTGGTTGCTTGGATGACGCACAGTCAGCGGGCATACGTGGGGGACTAGTCGACTGGGTGATGCAGGTGGGGGGGCTGGTTGCTTGAATGACGCACAGTCAGCGGGCATACGTGGAGGACTAGTCGACTGGGTGATGCAGGTGGGGGGGCTGGTTGCTTGGATGACGCACAGTCAGCGGGCATACGTGGGGGACTAGTCGACTGGGTGATGCAGGTGGGGGGGCTGGTTGCTTGGATGACGCACAGTCAGCGGGCATACGTGGAGGACTAGTCGACTGGGTGATGCAGGTGGGGGGGCTGGTTGCTTGAATGACGCACAGTCAGCGGGCATACGTGGAGGACTAGTCGACTGGGTGATGCAGGTGGGGGGGCTGGTTGCTTTTGATGACGCACAGTCAGCGGGCATACCTGGGGGACTAGTCGACTGGCTGATGCAGGTGGGGGGGCTGGTTGCTTTTGATGACGCACAGTCAGCGGGCATACGTGGAGGACTAGTCGACTGGCTGATGCAGGTGGGGGGGCTGGTTGCTTGGATGACGCACAGTCAGCGGGCATACGTGGGGGACTAGTCGACTGGGTGATGCAGGTGGGGGGGCTGGTTGCTTTTGATGACGCACAGTCAGCGGGCATACGTGGAGGACTAGTCGACTGGGTGATGCAGGTGGGGGGGCTGGTTGCTTGGATGACGCACAGTCAGCGGGCATACGTGGGGGACTAGTCGACTGGGTGATGCAGGTGGGGGGGCTGGTTGCTTTTGATGACGCACAGTCAGCGGGCATACGTGGGGGACTAGTCGACTGGGTGATGCAGGTGGGGGGGCTGGTTGCTTTTGATGACGCACAGTCAGCGGGCATACGTGGGGGACTAGTCGACTGGGTGATGCAGGTGGGGGGGCTGGTTGCTTTTGATGACGCACAGTCAGCGGGCATACGTGGGGGACTAGTCGACTGGGTGATGCAGGTGGGGGGGCTGGTTGCTTGGATGACGCACAGTCAGCGGGCATACGTGGGGGACTAGTCGACTGGGTGATGCAGGTGGGGGGGCTGGTTGCTTGGATGACGCACAGTCAGCGGGCATACGTGGGGGACTAGTCGACTGGCTGATGCAGGTGGGGGGGCTGGTTGCTTGGATGACGCACAGTCAGCGGGCATACGTGGGGGACTAGTCGACTGGCTGATGCAGGTGGGGGGGGCTGGTTGCTTTTGATGACGCACAGTCAGCGGGCATACGTGGGGGACTAGTCGACTGGCTGATGCAGGTGGGGGGGCTGGTTGCTTTTGATGACGCACAGTCAGCGGGCATACGTGGGGGACTAGTCGACTGGGTGATGCAGGTGGGGGGGCTGGTTGCTTGAATGACGCACAGTCAGCGGGCATACGTGGGGGACTAGTCGACTGGCTGATGCAGGTGGGGGGGGCTGGTTGCTTGAATGACGCACAGTCAGCGGGCATACGTGGGGGACTAGTCGACTGGCTGATGCAGGTGGGGGGGCTGGTTGCTTGAATGACGCACAGTCAGCGGGCATACGTGGGGGACTAGTCGACTGGCTGATGCAGGTGGGGGGGGCTGGTTGCTTTTGATGACGCACAGTCAGCGGGCATACGTGGGGGACTAGTCGACTGGCTGATGCAGGTGGGGGGGCTGGTTGCTTTTGATGACGCACAGTCAGCGGGCATACGTGGGGGACTAGTCGACTGGGTGATGCAGGTGGGGGGGCTGGTTGCTTGAATGACGCACAGTCAGCGGGCATACGTGGGGGACTAGTCGACTGGGTGATGCAGGTGGGGGGGCTGGTTGCTTTTGATGACGCACAGTCAGCGGGCATACGTGGGGGACTAGTCGACTGGGTGATGCAGGTGGGGGGGCTGGTTGCTTGGATGACGCACAGTCAGCGGGCATACGTGGGGGACTAGTCGACTGGGTGATGCAGGTGGGGGGGCTGGTTGCTTTTGATGACGCACAGTCAGCGGGCATACGTGGGGGACTAGTTGACTGGCTGATGCAGGTGGGGGGGCTGGTTGCTTGGATGACGCACAGTCAGCGGGCATACGTGGGGGACTAGTCGGCTGGGTGATGCAGGTGGGGGGGCTGGTTGCTTGAATGACGCACAGTCAGCGGGCATACGTGGGGGACTAGTTGACTGGCTGATGCAGGTGGGGGGGCTGGTTGCTTTTGATGACGCACATTCAGCGGGCATACGTGGAGGACTAGTCGACTGGGTGATGCAGGTGGGGGGGCTGGTTGCTTTTGATGACGCACAGTCAGCGGGCATATGTGGGGGACTAGTCGACTGGGTGATGCAGGTGGGGGGGCTGGTTGCTTTTGATGACGCACAGTCAGCGGGCATACGTGGGGGACTAGTCGACTGGGTGATGCAGGTGGGGGGGCTGGTTGCTTGAATGACGCACAGTCAGCGGGCATACGTGGGGGACTAGTCGACTGGGTGATGCAGGTGGGGGGGCTGGTTGCTTGAATGACGCACAGTCAGCGGGCATACGTGGAGGACTAGTCGACTGGGTGATGCAGGTGGGGGGGCTGGTTGCTTTTGATGACGCACAGTCAGCGGGCATATGTGGGGGACTAGTCGACTGGGTGATGCAGGTGGGGGGGCTGGTTGCTTTTGATGACGCACAGTCAGCGGGCATACGTGGGGGACTAGTCGACTGGCTGATGCAGGTGGGGGGGCTGGTTGCTTGGATGACGCACAGTCAGCGGGCATACGTGGGGGACTAGTCGACTGGGTGATGCAGGTGGGGGGGCTGGTTGCTTTTGATGACGCACAGTCAGCGGGCATATGTGGGGGACTAGTCGACTGGGTGATGCAGGTGGGGGGGCTGGTTGCTTTTGATGACGCACAGTCAGCGGGCATACGTGGAGGACTAGTCGACTGGCTGATGCAGGTGGGGGGGCTGGTTGCTTGGATGACGCACAGTCAGCGGGCATACGTGGGGGACTAGTCGACTGGCTGATGCAGGTGGGGGGGCTGGTTGCTTGGATGACGCACAGTCAGCGGGCATACGTGGGGGACTAGTCGACTGGGTGATGCAGGTGGGGGGGCTGGTTGCTTGCATGACGCACAGTCAGCGGGCATATGTGGAGGACTAGTCGACTGGGTGATGCAGGTGGGGGGGCTGGTTGCTTGGATGACGCACAGTCAGCGGGCATACGTGGGGGACTAGTCGACTGGCTGATGCAGGTGGGGGGGCTGGTTGCTTGGATGACGCACAGTCAGCGGGCATATGTGGAGGACTAGTCGACTGGGTGATGCAGGTGGGGGGGCTGGTTGCTTTTGATGACGCACAGTCAGCGGGCATACGTGGGGGACTAGTCGACTGGGTGATGCAGGTGGGGGGGCTGGTTGCTTGGATGACGCACAGTCAGCGGGCATACGTGGGGGACTAGTCGACTGGGTGATGCAGGTGGGGGGGCTGGTTGCTTGGATGACGCACAGTCAGCGGGCATACGTGGGGGACTAGTTGACTGGCTGATGCAGGTGGGGGGGCTGGTTGCTTTTGATGACGCACAGTCAGCGGGCATACGTGGGGGACTAGTTGACTGGCTGATGCAGGTGGGGGGGCTGGTTGCTTGGATGACGCACAGTCAGCGGGCATACGTGGAGGACTAGTCGACTGGCTGATGCAGGTGGGGGGGCTGGTTGCTTGAATGACGCACAGTCAGCGGGCATACGTGGGGGACTAGTCGACTGGCTGATGCAGGTGGGGGGGCTGGTTGCTTGGATGACGCACAGTCAGCGGGCATACGTGGGGGACTAGTTGACTGGCTGATGCAGGTGGGGGGGCTGGTTGCTTGGATGACGCACAGTCAGCGGGCATACGTGGGGGACTAGTCGACTGGCTGATGCAGGTGGGGGGGCTGGTTGCTTTTGATGACGCACAGTCAGCGGGCATATGTGGGGGACTAGTCGACTGGCTGATGCAGGTGGGGGGGCTGGTTGCTTGGATGACGCACAGTCAGCGGGCATACGTGGAGGACTAGTCGACTGGCTGATGCAGGTGGGGGGGCTGGTTGCTTGAATGACGCACAGTCAGCGGGCATACGTGGGGGACTAGTCGACTGGCTGATGCAGGTGGGGGGGCTGGTTGCTTGGATGACGCACAGTCAGCGGGCATACGTGGGGGACTAGTCGACTGGGTGATGCAGGTGGGGGGGCTGGTTGCTTGGATGACGCACAGTCAGCGGGCATACGTGGGGGACTAGTTGACTGGCTGATGCAGGTGGGGGGGCTGGTTGCTTGGATGACGCACAGTCAGCGGGCATACGTGGGGGACTAGTCGACTGGCTGATGCAGGTGGGGGGGCTGGTTGCTTTTGATGACGCACAGTCAGCGGGCATATGTGGGGGACTAGTCGACTGGCTGATGCAGGTGGGGGGGCTGGTTGCTTGGATGACGCACAGTCAGCGGGCATACGTGGGGGACTAGTCGACTGGGTGATGCAGGTGGGGGGGCTGGTTGCTTGGATGACGCACAGTCAGCGGGCATACGTGGGGGACTAGTTGACTGGGTGATGCAGGTGGGGGGGCTGGTTGCTTGGATGACGCACAGTCAGCGGGCATACGTGGGGGACTAGTCGACTGGCTGATGCAGGTGGGGGGGCTGGTTGCTTGGATGACGCACAGTCAGCGGGCATACGTGGGGGACTAGTCGACTGGGTGATGCAGGTGGGGGGGCTGGTTGCTTGGATGACGCACAGTCAGCGGGCATACGTGGGGGACTAGTCGACTGGGTGATGCAGGTGGGGGGGCTGGTTGCTTGGATGACGCACAGTCAGCGGGCATATGTGGAGGACTAGTCGACTGGGTGATGCAGGTGGGGGGGCTGGTTGCTTTTGATGACGCACAGTCAGCGGGCATATGTGGGGGACTAGTCGACTGGGTGATGCAGGTGGGGGGGCTGGTTGCTTGGATGACGCACAGTCAGCGGGCATATGTGGGGGACTAGTCGACTGGCTGATGCAGGTGGGGGGGCTGGTTGCTTGGATGACGCACAGTCAGCGGGCATACGTGGGGGACTAGTCGACTGGCTGATGCAGGTGGGGGGGCTGGTTGCTTGGATGACGCACAGTCAGCGGGCATACGTGGGGGACTAGTCGACTGGGTGATGCAGGTGGGGGGGCTGGTTGCTTGGATGACGCACAGTCAGCGGGCATACGTGGAGGACTAGTCGACTGGGTGATGCAGGTGGGGGGGCTGGTTGCTTTTGATGACGCACAGTCAGCGGGCATATGTGGGGGACTAGTCGACTGGGTGATGCAGGTGGGGGGGCTGGTTGCTTGGATGACGCACAGTCAGCGGGCATATGTGGGGGACTAGTCGACTGGCTGATGCAGGTGGGGGGGGCTGGTTGCTTTTGATGACGCACAGTCAGCGGGCATACGTGGAGGACTAGTCGACTGGCTGATGCAGGTGGGGGGGGCTGGTTGCTTTTGATGACGCACAGTCAGCGGGCATATGTGGGGGACTAGTCGACTGGGTGATGCAGGTGGGGGGGCTGGTTGCTTGGATGACGCACAGTCAGCGGGCATATGTTAGGGACTAGTCGACTGGCTGATGCAGGTGGGGGGGGCTGGTTGCTTTTGATGACGCACAGTCAGCGGGCATACGTGGGGGACTAGTCGACTGGGTGATGCAGGTGGGGGGGCTGGTTGCTTGGATGACGCACAGTCAGCGGGCATACGTGGAGGACTAGTCGACTGGGTGATGCAGGTGGGGGGGCTGGTTGCTTGGATGACGCACAGTCAGCGGGCATACGTGGAGGACTAGTCGACTGGGTGATGCAGGTGGGGGGGCTGGTTGCTTGGATGACGCACAGTCAGCGGGCATATGTGGGGGACTAGTCGACTGGCTGATGCAGGTGGGGGGGCTGGTTGCTTGCATGACGCACAGTCAGCGGGCATACGTGGGGGACTAGTCGACTGGGTGATGTAGTTTTTGTAAACTGGTTGTTCTATTTGTTGTTTTTACAACATAACACAGGCACCCACAGACTTATTCCAGAGAGCAAAGCAGAGCATTTATGGACTGTCATAAGAATGGTATTTAGGTCTCTAACGAGTAACACTAAGACTCGGTTATAAATGTTTAATTATAATGTCCAGGCATCATGGGAGGATAAGGGCGCTAAGGTGCTTGCATCGTCTATCTACCGCTCGTCGCCTTTTTAAATCTGAGACAAACAAGACTCTGATCAATTTCTCAACTGGTGCTCTTAGTATACGGTATGAAGGTCGCTACGCAGCTTGCATCGTCTATGTACCGCTCGTCACATTTTTTAATTTGAAACAGATAAGGCACTGCTCAATTTCTCAACCTGTGTGTTGTATACGGTTATGCAGGGGCGCTACACAGCTTGCATCATGTATCTGTCGCTGGTCCCGGGGATCATCGGACACACCAGCTTCAACGCGCTGCTCAAGTGAGGGGCCTGATCGCATCCAAGGGGGGGCAGGGAGCAGGGGACAGGGGGGTAGGGAGCGGGGCAGGGGCGCAGGGGGCAGGGGTCGGGGCAGGGGGGGCGGGGGAGAGGGTGCAGGGTGCAGGGGCGCAGGGGACAGGGGAGAGGGGGCAGGGGGGCAGGGGGGCAGGGAGAGGGGTCGGGGCAGAGGGCAGGGGGTAAGGGAGCAGGGGGCGGGGCAGGGGGCAGGGGGGTAGGGAGCGGGCGGGGGAGAGGGGAAGAGGGCTGCGAATGTCCGGAGATCTCCATGATGGGAGATCCGTGAGGTCAGTAATGAACACAAAGTTCAATTATTTAACACGAAGTTCAATGCATTTGTGGTGTAGAGCCAGATGGGGGGAGGCGAGAGACGTTTTATTCAAAAAATCTTTCTGCATGGGGATGTAAGGCCGCACGAGCTATAACGCGCTACCGGTACTTACAACCAGATCTGATCCAAGTCTTGCCTTCACAAGGTTCTTAAAGACCCTTGCTGCTACCCCTTAATCTATGTGCCTGTGGCGAAAGGGCTGCTAGGTAACAGCCAGATAGTATCCAATGCAAGAAGTTATGAATAGCGGTATTAGGGTCCAAGATTATTTTCCTCTAACGCTAATCTATTGCATTCCAGGCATTCAATTCTTACATCACTATATCAGCGTGTTTTATGTCATCATCGATGCACGCATCCATTTAAAAGCCTTTTTGTAAGTGGTTTAAACTTGTTGGAAAGGAAGCAGTACCTGACCCCCCTGAGATCAGCACACTGGCCATGAAGATGGTGCTGCCACCTGTTCAAGCTTTCCCCTTGACCTGTAACGAACACACACTTCTTATGTTAAAATATAGTGCAGTTTTCTGCACAGCCACAAATCCGCAGGGGGGGACACTTCGACCAAACAAAATGGATATAGGGCCTACCGGTAATGTCCCCCCTTGCAAAATTTGCACAAAAAAATGGTATTTAGTATTTCTGCTGTGTTCTGCAATACCCATCCTGTGATGCAGGTACATGACCCCGCTGACATTGGCCCTGGCGATGCAACTAAAGCCTCTGGTGGGCTCCATCATCGGCTGGGCGGCAGGCCTGGTTGCTGCGCCGATATGGGCGACATATGTCGGCGGTGCAATGCTGCTGACAGCGGCGGTAGTGGTGACGGTGAGCAACATGTTTGGAGGGGTGGATGGGGGATGGGCAAGGGGGGGCGGCAGGTAAGAGAAATAGGGAGGGGGGAGCAAGGGGGTCGGCGGACAGGAGAAGCAGGGTGGGGGGAGCAAGGGGGTCGGCGGGTAGGAGAAGCAGGGTGGGGGGAGCAAGGGCGGGCGGCGGGCAATAGAAACAGGGTGGGGGGCAGACCAGCGAGGTGGTGGGTGGGTACAACATTTGTGGGCGGTTTGGTTCACTGTGGTGGGTGTGGTCCGGCTGATTAAGTTTGAAAAGGAGGGTGAGGACAGCATGGCTATCAAGCATTGGTAATTGGGTGGCTGCTACGGTGTGCGCCGTATACTTGATCAGTGTCATGCTGCTGACAGCCGCAGTGATGGTCACGGTGAGTGACATGGTGGAGGGTGGAGGTGTGTGGCTGGGTGGGTGAGCGGGGAGCTCCTTTATCAGCTGGGCGGCAGGCCTAGTGGCAACCCTGGTTTTGACCACATACCAGTATGTGGGGCTTGGGGCTTGGGGCCTGGGGCTTGGGGCTTGTGGCTTGGGGCTTGAGGCTTGGGGCTTGGGGCTTGGGGCTTGGGGCTTGGGGCTTGGGGCTTGGAGCTTGGGGCTTGGGGCTTGGGCTGCGTCCACATACCAGTACTTGGGGCTTGCGGCTTGGGGCTTGGGGCTTGGGGCTTGGGGCTTGGGGCTTGGAGCTTGAGGCTTGGGGCTTGGGGCTTGGGGCTTGGAGCTTGGGGCTTGGGGCTTGGGGCTTGGGCTGGGTCCACATACCAGTACTTGGGGCTTGCGGCTTGGGGCTTGGGGCTTGGGGCTTGGGGCTTGGGGCTTGGGGCTTGGGGTTTGGGGCTTGGGGCTTGGGGCTTGGGGCTTGGGGCTTGGGGCTTGGAGCTTGGGGCTTGGGGCTTGGGGCTTGGGGCTTGGGGCTTGAGGCTTGAGGCTTGGGGCTTGGGCTGGGTCCACATACCAGTACTTGGGGCTTGCGGCTTGGGGCTTGGGGTTTGGGGCTTGGGGCTTGGGGCTTGGGGCTTGGGGCTTGGGGCTTGGGGCTTGAGGCTTGAGGCTTGGGGCTTGGGGCTTGGGGCTTGGAGCTTGGAGCTTGGGTTTGGTCCACACACTAGCACGTGGTCGGTGTAACGTTGCTGGCAGCTGCTGTGATGGCCATGGTGAGCGGAGGGGCTCAAAAGCAATGCTGTTGGGGGGCTGGCCTGGAGGCCGCGCCAGTGAGGAGGACAAACATGGGTGAGGTGTCCATAGTTAAATAAATAGAGGATAGTACCATTACGCCCCTCCATGCTTTAACATCACTGCGAGCAGAGCCCAGATTTAACCCAACCTTTATTGATGGTGCGTCTATCCTAGGCCTGCTGTACAGCTGCGGCAGTTCTGGTTACACCAGCTCCTGTCTAGCTATTCCACAGAATGTGTTATTGGGTGGATGTAGGCGCTGATGAGACAGATTACCAGCCTGACATATAATGAGTTGTTGACAGGCGTTGTCGGTTGGAAGCATGGATGCAACGAGAAATATGTTTTCCATCACCCCCGGCGATCAGCTCCCAGCCTCCCACCAATGGCAGAGATTTGGCCTCGACCTTGAGCTGCGCTGTTGTCTTAACGCTGATATCATCATATAAGGCATTGGCCACCGTCTCTCCTGCTGGTGACATGTGAGCGGCACAGGGGGTGGCCTTGGCCCCGAGCTGCCCTATATATCATCGGGATTGCTTAGGTGCCCTCTGAACACACAAGGCCCGCCTAGGCACTCCACCTATGGTGGAGGAGCAGCGGCGTAACTCCTCGAGCCCAATTTGGGTCCCAGACGTTAAGAGCTACGCCTCTACCGTCGATTACCTAACTTGACCTCTTGGGGCAATCCCGATGATTCTCAGTTCTCCTACCACCCATAGAGCAGTAGCCTACATTCCTCATGCAGGTCACATGTGAGTGGTACGTGGGTGGCTTTGGCCCCGAGCTGCCTTGTTCTCTTACCGCCCACAGAGCAGAAGCCTGCATTCCCCTTGCTGGTCAGTTTTGAACGGCACGTTGGCAGCCCTGTCCCCAATCTGCATAGTTTCCCTCACTCCCATGCTCCTAGGGAGGTGCAACTTTTTTCTCCTCGACTCTGCTTTTCTTCTTCTCGACTCTTCTTTTCTTCCTCTCGACTCTGCTTTTCTGCTTCTTTGTCAACCACAGGCGGCCAGCTCTAAACGGGAGCAGGTGCAGGCCCATCAGGCAGCAGATGAGCTGGAGCTGAAGTATATATTACACAGCACCGGAGGCATGAACAGCGGCACCTCGGCGGGCACGGAGGGTGGCGGGGGACAGACGTTGAGTGCCAGGAGGCCTGCGGTGGCTGAGGGCCGTCATGGGACCCACGGCCAGGGGGTTAGTGAGGACGAGGAGGAGAGGTTGGCCCTGCTGCCAGGGTGACGCAGACTAGCCATGCAGGTGTTGGTTGGATGCATTTCACATACCTGGAAGTTTAAATGGTGGCACGGGGACGGAGGAGGCGATGTTGGTCCTGTTGCCTTGAGAAGTGGCTAGGTCAATGACATTACACCTCTGGGCCCTGCTTAGAAGGCTCGGCCGCGTGGGCGCCCAACTGTCCCATTGGAAGAAGAGAAAAGAAACTTAAGGCGAGAGAAGTGGCTAGGTGTGCAGTGGCGGGTTGAAACGCTAAAACGTCGGATCTTACCAGCGTGCCATGGCAGGTTCAGCTGGGCGCATGTGAGCAAGTCAATGACGTTACACCAATAGGCCATGCTTAAAAAAGTATCAGCTGAGTGGGCGCCCAACTGTCTGGTCCAGAGGAAAATAGAACAATGGGCAGGGTAGCAAGTAAATCTTGCTATGCGGTGGGCGGTGGCTTGGAGGGAGGGAGAGGGGCGGTGGCCGTTCGGGTGCTGCCGGGAGGGACACCGCAATTGGTGGACCTCCGGGGAACCTTGGCTTGGGAAACCCTCTGGTCTTATGAGCTTGGGCGATGTGAAGTGGTCTTGTACGGTTGGGGGGGAATTTCCCGCCCCCTTGGTCCATGCGCAGTACCAAAACCTGGCTTGGAAGCAAAAGGTGAGGACGAGGAGGGAAAGGCAGGCCCTGTTGCCATCATCCATTCATCCCCATGCCACGTGCTAGAGCCGGAACTGGAGCTGGACCTGACGAGCATGCTCGCAACGTTGTTGTCGGCATGGGCGTGGAAGTGGAGGGGCGGGCTCTGCTCCCACCCGGACATGGGGCACAGGCAAACTGCAGCCGGCGCGCATGTTGACCAGCGGAGGAAGTCAATGACATTGTGTGAGAGTGGGTCTTAAGTCACTACGACCGAAGGGCACTCGAGTTGTAAGGGTCACATCGCTCCGACTAAATATATTGCTGCTCCTATGTAACACGCCTGAAATTCTCGCTAGTATCTTATAAGGGGGGCCCCGCAGAGCGGGGGGGGGCGGTAGCCCCCTTCTGTGACACGCCTGAAATTCTCGCTAGTATCTTATGGGGGGGGCCGCAGAGCGGGAGGGGCGGGAGCCCCCTTCTGTGAGACGCCTGGAATTCTGGCTAGTATCTTATGGGGGGGGCCCGCAGAGCGGGGGGGGGCGGGAGCCCCCCTTCTGTGACACGCCTGGAATTTTCGCTAGTATGTTTTGCGCACTCATCAGGGGGGATCCGTCTGTAACACGCAAGGCTGTGTCCCTGCATGAGTGACACTACTGATCGACCCATTCTCTGTTTCGTTCTGAAGTTTATCAGATGAGTCCGAAGACTCGAGTGAGAGTGAGCATGAAGCCCACCCAAGGACGCATATGAAAAATGCAGTTGCGTCGTCAATACCTTCTCCTGCTGTACACTCCCCGTCATCCGTCACGTCAAGGGGCGGGGTTCGGCATGACGCACAGTTTAGCTGATTCGTTCACCATCGTCGACTCGACGTCCCCTGCTGTTGCCTGCTTCTCCATCGCTCCTTCGTACATATATATCACTCAGGAGTGATTACAAATAGGTCTGTACTACAAGCAATAACCGTCGTTTAACCGCCATTTACGATCGCGATTTCACGCCGTTCAGCTGGGATCGCACGGCCAGAATTACAGCCTGTTTCTGATTGACTGCGGAACTCCTCCGCAGGCCCTGTCGTACAGAAACGGGGTCTGTGGAACTGCTCCGCAGGCCTTTAGAAGACCCACGTGCGGCCTTTTTTCCGAGGACCCCCCCCCCCTCCTCGGAACTTCCACAGTCTGCGGAACATTTTAGGCCTTCGAATTGACATTAATTATATATTAGAACCCCTATATTTTCTGTCCATGGACTTGTCGGGCAGTGGCCGTGGCGGCGACCCTGGACAAAGGCCGCGTCAGGCATCCTTCTACGACCCTTCGAGGATAAGACCGAGGGTACCGACAGCCATTGGAGGCATATTGTTATTAGGAGGAGATGTGGTCGAAACGTTGTGAAGAGAAAGAGAAATGAAGGGATAATGTGCACACAATCGGCAATACTACAGTACGCCCTGAACCCTGCACGATCTCGTTCCGCAGGGTCCAATCAGAAACGACCTCTGCGGAACTCTTCCGCAGGCCATTAGACCGTCGTACTTTTTTTCCTCCGCAGTCAATCAGAAACAGGCTGTTAGCTTGACCTGTTTCAGCCTGTTTCTGATTGACTGCGGAGGAAAAAAAGTACGACGGTCTAATGGCCTGCGGAAGAGTTCCGCAGAGGTCGTTTCTGATTGGACCCTGCGGAACGAGACCGTGCAGGGTTCAGGGCGTACTGTAGTATTGCCGATTGTGTGCACATTATCCCTTCATTTCTCTTTCTCTTCACAACGTTTCGACCACATCTCTTCCTAATAACAAAATGCCTCCAATGGCTGTCGGTACCCTCGGTCTTATCCTCGCGGCGAAGGGTCGTAGAAGGATGCCTGACGCGGCCCTTGTCCAGGGTCGTCGCCGCGGCCACTACTGCCCGATAGGGCCATGGACAGAAAAATACAGGGGTTCTAATATATAATTAATGTCAATTCGAAGGCCTAAAATGTCCCGCAGACTGTGGAAGTTCCGAGGAGGGGGGGGTCCTCGGAAAAAAGGCCGCACGTGGGTCTTCTAAAGGCCTGCGGAGCTGTTCCACAGACCCCGTTTCTGTACGACAGGGCCTGCGGAGGAGTTCCGCAGTCAATCAGAAACAGGCTGAAAGATGATTTGTAGCATTCGTACACGCTGACAACGTCAGTCGACGGCCGTCACCGTGGGGCCGTCACCTCGCGTCGAGCGCAAACCTGCTTGTCTCGACTGTTTCTTGGAAATGACAAATGTCACCGACCGTTCGTGCAGAGGATGGTCGCGGCCGGATTTACGGCAATGCGGCCGTGATGCGTCCTAGATTCCAGTGCCTATCAAATCGCTTGACGAATCCTTGTCTTGAAGCATACATTTGTCATACCGGTTATAGCGAGCACAATAGTCTAAAAGCTCACATTTCAACATGGTTGGATCCTCGACTTCAATTCACAAACGGCATTCCTGCCATGTTTCCTACTGCCCATGCTCAAATCCGCTATTTTTAGTGAATTTAACCGGTGCATTCCCGGTGCCCTGTATACTGAACTCAGCTCCCGACCCATTCCCATTCGCAGGATGACGACGGTGGCGAACTGGACAACAATTGAATGCACGCATCCAGGCAAAAACAGGTACGTGTTTGACGAAGTTAAAGTCATGCTTACACAAGCACACCATACGATATGCGACACGCACGCTGATCCCCACTGATAATCTCTTATAATACCGTAGTGATCAGGTAATCAAGTTGCATCGAGGTGGGGACTGCCCGAGTCGGTTAGCGCTCTAGATTGCTGAGGTCGAGGTCAGGGCCCTAAGGTCGAGGTGAGGGCCCTGAGGTCAGGATCCGGGTTGTTATCCCACGCACGAGCCTAGCGTCTTCAAGGTAGTCGCTTGGTGCACCTTCTGCGACCACGGCTTCAGCGGCCCGCCAGGGCCTCTGCTCCATGCCCGGAACGTGGGCACCCCCAGGCTCACATCGCCAATGGCCTGCGATGCGGCCTGGCTGTCATGGCCCACCGTTGCTCCACGTTGAAGCAAGGAGCCCTTGCTACAGCTGCTGCTGATGTTGCTGTCCATCGGGACCGCACGAGGCATCGTCCCGGCAGCGCCAATGCCGATCCGTTCGTAGCTGACCAGCTCCTACCGCAGAGCGGATCGGTGATGCCGCTGCAACTTGTTGGCGCAACACCTGCATATCATAAGATCTTGGCTCACGCAGCAGCAATGAGCGCACCAAGGGCATCCGCGCCCGCTCCGGCAGGACCTCCATGTCCAGGGGCATGCTGAACGCGTCCGCAACGTGGGCCCCACGCGGCGCCCTGCGATGCGTCAAGCAGCAGGGACAGCGATACCACCCCGGGAAGTCATCCATGTCCTTCCGCATGTTCTTGTTGTACCGTGTCGGGAATGTGAGCAATGCGGATGAGGAGGGGGCAGCAGAAGAGGGGGCAGCATCATATATTGAACAAGAGCTAGCTGGAGCTGGTGGTGTAGGCTGACGATCCATGCTGAATGATGATGTCTAGATTCAATACGTTAGTTGCAGCAGCAACAACAACGTCGAATGGTAGCTTAAGATCAAACTAGCTGCGGGCATGTCGAGCAAGGTAGCACAGTACGGCAAAACCTGTTTCGTATCCGGTGCGGATCGCTGCTCCGCTCCAGATCCGGCAATACTGCTCCGATCCGGCTCACCAAGCAGATTTTGTCCCTTCCGGGCGACATGGCAGGCCATGCATGCTGCCCTTGCACACGCGCCACTTAGACGCCTTTGGGGGCGGCTTCGGCAACCATGTGATTCTAGTACGCGTACACAACATGTCCGATAGAACTGAGGACATCCCAAGGGCGCAACGGTCAGCAACGTGACAGACGGTGTTGCCAACGATGTTGGGCTTTGAAGGGAGACGGCGAGCATGTGGTGGACGCGTTGCATGCATGCTTTCAATGCCCCAGCGTGCAAGAGCAACTTAAGGAGCGGGGATGGGCAGGTCCTTCGGACGGGGCTAGAGAATTCTTCCTGTTGTACCGGGGCAAGCTTGGGTGGGATTGCCCTTGCCCCCTCATGTTTGTTTAGTTCTTCCCTCTCATCCTCGAGGTTAGGTGCCCACGCGGCCGAGCCTTGTTAAGCAGGGCCCAGATGTAACGTCATTGACATGTTTGAATATAATTTTTTCTTCTTATCTTACCGTAAAACCGGTTTGACATCGCGCACCCCGATTCGGAATAAATATATCAAATTCGTCTCGCAACATAAAAATACCATACTCCGCGCACGCGCAGCTCATTTTTTCTTGATAGTTGTTTTGCTATATAACGCGCAGCCGGTTCAAAGACATTAATTAAACACCGTGCATCACTTTTAGTGACGGTCGTTTATTCAACTCCGCGCAACGCTTATAGCCACTACGTTCTGCCCGGTGTGCAACTTAACGTTGAGCGGTGCCATGCCCCCGCCATGTCCCATCATCTACGACATGTCGCAAATATGCTCGTCGTGCCAGGATGCCAACCAGGAGGAGGAGGAGGAGGAGGAGGAGAAGGAGGGGGAGATGGAAAAGAGGGAGGAGAGGGAGGAGAGGGACGCCGCGTATGAGCGTTGGCTATCCCAGGTTCTTAGGCCCACTGCCATGAAATAGCCATGCAAGCTACCAACAATGTTCTGCGGTACTACTTGATGAGACTTGACAAGGATCACTGAATGGTTGTCGAGTCAAAAGGGTTGCGCGTTAGCGCGTATTTTTTGATATTTGGTGCCGGAAAAACTACTACGCGCCCCCCCCCAAATAGTTGATTTGGTCCGTGACTGACCGGCTGTGCACACTTTTTGCTATTATTTAATCTACCGCGCATACACTCCGCGCACCCCTGAAAAAATTGATGTGTAGCATAGTCAAACCCGTTCTACGGTATTCCTTTTACAAGGTTGGCATCTGGACGCCTAGGGCTCTAGTCGGGGGCTGGGAGCAGCAACATCAGCGTTTATCGACCCCATCTTGCTTTGAAACACATTAAATTAAAAACAATTTGGAACCATTTCTCGATTTGTGCGTGTCATCCTTGCGTAGGGGCCATGCTAATCTTCTCTGTATCGTTCCAAGTTTATCAGATGAGTCCGAAGACTCGAAGAGGATGGCATTAAGCCGACCCAAGTACCCATGCACACGCAGAGCAAACTCGCGATGGTGGGGTCCACAGGCCCAATCCAAGAAGGCGCATGAAAAGGGCATTTACAGCGCGAGGAAAATATCGTTCGATACGATATGAAATGTTCGTGCGGATAAACGCCGTCCACACTCATATGCGTTCGCAGCCCTGGCATGCAATGGTCGATCCGTCCGCACCACTCGGACGGTTAGCCTCGCCCTCGCTTGGGGCCGACCATGTGGAGGGCGCCTGCGTTGGGACTCGTGGAGTCTAGTGGCGGTATGATGCAGCAGGGACTGTCAGAAAGAATAGGTATCAAGTGTATCAATATGAATTGCTAGTGTCCCCGGCCCCGCCCTCGCAAGTTGGTAGGTGCCGAAAGCCGAGGCAGGGAGCGAACGAAGGGGAACTACGTACGGATGTGCTTCGAGAAGTAGCGCAACATCAATGGCAAGGCTGCCAGTATGTCGTAGCATCGAACATACATCGTTGCAGAATTCTGCGAATCACATGGACACCTCTGAAATGAGAGGCCAATCGACGTCACGTCCAACTGTACACATACACCCTGTGTCCTTGGCTGGTACTACGGCTGGAATTATAAACCATGCGGATGCAAACACAGGACTCTGAATTCATGGTAGGTGTGGAGTACTAGAGGAGCAAGAAGAGTAGCGGGTGGGGAAGTGTACATGGACACGTTCAAGGTCACCAAGGTGGCCACTGAGGAAGGGAGTGGGCAATGATGAAGTGTCATCCCGAATCAGCGCACCGCTAGCACCGCCCATATTTCTGAATTACCAGTCCCTATTTGAAGATTCTTGCAGTTTAACTTTGTACCTCGAATACTGTTGATGCAATTGCACTTGTGTGTGTTTTATGATTCCGTATTTTTCAGCCCCCCCCCCCCAGCCCTTCCGTATCTACCCTTGCCTTGTGAAGTTGTTGTGAAGCTTCTGCAATCCAACAGAGCATCACACTTGATGCATGGGACATGTGCCCGTAAAAACCGGTACAGGCACTTGATAGTTGATACACTAGGACAGAAAGCGAAAACCAAGGACCCCCCCGGGCAAGCAACTAGCACACAACCACGACATTGGCGTGGGAATGAACGCCTTGAGATGAAACGATTTCATTACCAGTTTTAGAAAGCTCTCGTCATTCTATACCGAGTGCCTTGATGGAGTTCCCAGAGTTTACATGCCCCTCTCCTTCATATACACAGAACATCCGTGAGACCTCTTCCTTTTGGTTTATTCTTTTCTCCCTTCTGAACAGTTTGGCGCCCACGCGACCGAGATTTGAGCGGGCCCAGAGGTGTAACGTTATTGATCCGTGAATTCTCAGCGAGAAAAGTCTTTATCAACGTGGTTTTAGGACAGGTCAACGACATAACACCTCTGGGCCCCGCTTTATTTACGTGGTTTTAGGAATGGTGTGCCTTGAAGTAAACTTAAACAAAGACCCTGACATTCTTGCATGGGCTGCTGCACCATGTCCATGACGTTACACCTCTGGGCCATGCACAAGAAGGCTCGGCCGCGTGGGTGCCCAACTGTTCACATGGGAGAAAATGAAACTAAAAGGAAGAGGAAACACAAAATAAAGGGAAAAAAGGAGAGGCCGGGAAGGCAAAACTCCAATGGTATCTAAAGCTCCCCTAGCAACTAGATTCCTAGCCCTCAACAAAGTCCACAAAAGCAAGTGCATCCAAAGTTCCAAACCCTGCCCGGCCTGGTAAAGCTGGTGGAAGTCCGTGGCACCGTTCGGGGGACCTGCCCACCCCGCTCCCGTAACTGCGCCTTGACACTAGGGCATTGGAAGCAAGCATGTCAATGACATGACACCTCTAGGCCCTGCTAAAAAAAGCTCGGTCGCGTGGACACCCAACTTTGCCGTTGGATGACAGGAAAACTTAAGGGAAGAGGGAAAGAAGGAGAAAAACACAAGGGAGAGAAATATCCCCCCAAAAGGAAGAGGCAGCCCGAACTATCCTCGCCCATGTCAAGCCTATTCCCCAAAAAGGTAAAGAAAAGCAACAAATGTAAGCCTCGACAAAGCGTACGACGTCCTCAACAAAAGCTAGAGCCTCACATCCAAGCCCTCAGTACAACTCTTCAAAGTCTGTGGCGCCCCCCGGGCGGCCTGCCCCACCTCTCTCCCTAAGCCTCTCCTTTACGCTAGGGCACTGCACTGGAAGCAAGCATGTAGTGCATCCTCTACACGCTCGCCCATACCCATCGACCAACATCGGAGGCAGTACCGTAGGACCACTTAGGGGCCGCGCAGCCCCCTCCAAAGTAATTTGTCTCTTCGTCGCGCAGCCAATTTGCTTTAGAGAAACGGCTGGTCAAAATAATATAAATTTCCGTCCGTGCTACACTTTCAGACAGTGCAGTTAACTCCCTGGCCTGTTCCACGCCTCAAGAAACGTGTACCTGTTGGGGCCCCAAATCGTCAGCAGTCGTCAGCACCCGTCCCTGCCCCAGTCTCCTCCCCCAGGATCGAGCTTACCTACGGGGACTGGCGTAAGGATCACTCAACGGATGTCAAATCAAATAGTCGCGCGCTAGCGCAGCTTTTTTTACATTGGCTGTTTTTAATTCATAGTGCACACCCGAGGGGGGGCAAAACAACCGGAAACACCTCATCATCGTAAATTGTAGAGCTTGACGAGAGTTTTCCATATTTGGTCTTAAAATGCTTTTTGGCCCAGGTACTGAGAGCCAAACAATGAGGATTTCGTATATTTCACAAAAAGCTTATTTTATAAAAACATCCCAACCCCGACAAACCTGTGTAAAATGAAGATCTCACCTCATAGGGCAGGGCCAGGGCATTCCAACAACCATGTGTGCATGGGCAACGGTCAACGTTAAGTACCCGGTCAACGCATGTCAAACTAGGAGGGGCGGGTCCAAGTCCCTAAACAAGTTTTTTTTCTTCTTAAAGCCGAGATGCCCTCCCAAAAGTCCTTAGGTGCAACTCCCATGTCAAACGGATGAGTTTTGGAGAGGTAGGGGTGACAAGGTCATTTCCCCCTACTTCTGCCCCCCCCCCCCGCGCGCCCCCCCCCAAAAATAGTTGTTTGGGCACCTGACTGACACTCCAAGCAGCGGTGAATTTTGAATCAATATTAGCGCGCACCCATGTCCGCGCACCCCAATTATTAATCAATCATGAGCAAAGTATATGTGGTTCTACGGTAGCGTGCTTCTCACCGCTGACCTCTGCGCCGCCCTATGGTGTCAGCCGTGCTGATCGCGCCAAGCCGTAGTCGCAAATTTGTGCGCACACAAGAGTACAAGACACTCCCTTGCGTCAGCACGGCGCCCACTGTGGTCTGAAACAAGGCGCAGAAGGCCGTAGACTTGTGCTCAGTGGTAGGGTCCCTCCACCATGTGATGCATGTCCATGACATGCCACCTTTGGGCCTTAGATAAAGTGGCTCGGCCGTGCAGGCATCCAACAGTCCAGTTGGAAGAGAAGGAAAGGAACAAGGAATGAGGGGGCAGGAAAGGAGGGGGGAGATAGGCTGCATGTGCATGGATTGTTCTACCTCACACGTATGGATCATGGGCAAATAGGCCAACGCAGGGGCCATGCTAATCTTCTCTGCATCATTCTGAGTTTATCAGCTAAATTCTGAAGGGTCGAAGAGGATGGCATTAAGCCGACCCAAGTACCCATGCACACGCAGAGCAAATTCGCGGCGGTGGGGTTCACATGCCCAATCCAAGAAGGTGCATGAAAAGGGCATTTGCAGCGCGAGGAAAATATCGTTCGATACGATATGAAATGTTCGTGCGGATGAACGCCGTCCACACTCATATGCGTTCGCAGCCCTGGCATGCAATGGTCGATCCGTCCGCACCACTCGGACGGTTAGCCTCGCCCTCGCTTGGGGCCGACCATGTGGAGGGCGCCTGCGTTGGAACTCGTGGAGTCTAGTGGCGGTATGATGCAGCAGGGACTGTCAGAAATAATAATTATAGGTAACATAAGTTGCTTGTGTCCCCGGCCCCACCCTCGCAAGTTGGTGCCGACAGGCGAGATAGGGAGGGGAACTACGGTGCGAACATATCCGGTGTACATACGGCATTTCAAATATCGTATTCCACAAGACACGCTCAGGCAGTTCTTTCTTTGGGCCTCACGAATCTTCAACGTCAGGGGCTTTGGCGTTTACGACCCACCAACCCCCATCCCCGCACCCAGTGGATCCCTTCTTCTGCCAATCATGACCACTCATGCATCGACCAACATGTCTCCTTTAACATACATCCGGTCCATTCGGACTTGGACATTGCCACCACATTCCTTCACAATCCAGATTGGACTCCATTCGCCTCCATCCGGATTGGTCACATTCGCTCCGAAAGTGGCATGGGTTCGCTTCGCCCAAACAACCACTTTCGGTCGGATTGGCGACGCCAACTGAATATGGCATTTTTAGCCAGATTCACTTCGCGTCGGCCACATTCGCCAGATTGGCAATCTCCGAAGGCCATCTTCCTTCGCCCCTATATTTTCCCTTCTCCGTCCTGCCGCCTCTTTATCGTGTGACCGAGAGCATTCTGAGTTATGGTTACGTCTGATGT
The DNA here is from genome assembly GCA_037349105.1 of Limnomonas spitsbergensis. Lineage (NCBI taxonomy): Eukaryota > Viridiplantae > Chlorophyta > Chlorophyceae > Chlamydomonadales > Limnomonas > Limnomonas spitsbergensis. The sequence continues at coordinate 6,924,564 of JAYJMM010000120.1, forward strand.
AGAAAGGGCTGATAAACGTGCCCGAAAGCTGACGGATAAGGCACTGTTGAATGAGAAACGGAAGACAAAAAGGAGGCTTGAAGCTGAGGAGGTGGTTACCGAGACATGTCGCAGGGGGTGGCTTCCAAGGCCATGAGCAGGGGGGTGGCTACCAAGGCCAGGAGCAGGGGGGTGGCTACCAAGGCCAGGAGCAGGGGGGGGGCTACCAAGGCCAGGGGCAGGGGGGAGGCTACCGAGGCGAGGCACAGGGGGGGGGCTACCAAGGCCAGGAGCAGGGGGGAGGCTACCCAAGCCAGGGTCAGAGCGGGGGGTTACCAGTTTGGCACGCCAAATCTAGGTGATGGAAGCCCTGGCATCAAGGGTAGCCCCGTCCCACGTCCGCTTCGTGAAAGCCCAGGAGAGCCCAGGGTCATTTACAACAGTGAAGGCAGGATACCCAGTGGATCTCAGTACTAAGCCCCCCCCTGTTCTTACTGACCCACCCTAGTCTCGTTTCCCTTCCCAAGGGTATACAGACCGGGGCTTGGGAATTTCGTCAGTCTGTACTTCCCAAAATCCACGCCGCATCGGCGTTCTCTTTCCTTCTTCTTTCTTTCTTTCTTATCGTAGCATCGAGCATCAATCAATGTATAATTCTGCGAACCACAAGGACGCGGCTGAGATGAGAGGACAAACGACGTCACGTGTAAAAGTTCACACCCTGGCTGATATGGCACTAATGGTAGGCAGGGGATGGCAGGAATTCCTAAACCATGCAGATGCATACCTGTACCTGCATACCATACATTTTTAGTTCCTTCTTTACTCCCTTCTGAACAGTTGGGCGCCCCCTCGGCCGAGCTTTGAGCGGGCCCAGAGGTGTAACGTTATTGACTGATGAGAAGGGAGAAGAGAAGTAACGAAAAAGGGGGCAAACAACAACAACAACAACAACAACAACAACAAAAAAGGACCAAAAGAGAAGGCCGGAAAGGCAAACGACACCGGCGCCTCAGAATCCGTGGAGGCGAACCTTCAACAATGCCCACAGCACAGTCCACAAAAGCAAGTGCATCCCACCCCTGCTCAGCCAGGTTAACTGGTGGAAGTTAGTGGCAGCTCCCGGAGGACCTGCCCACCCCCGCTCCCGTAATTGCTCTCTGACACTAGGGCACTGGAAGCACACATGTAGGGCATCCTCCACCTGCTCGCTATCCCCCCGTGCCCAACACCGCTGGCAGCAGCGTGCCTCTCGCCGCTGACCGTTGCGCCGTCCTCTAGTATCAGCAGTGCTGATCGCGCCGAGCCGCAGTCGTAAAGTTATGCGCACACAAGCACACTCCCTCTGGCTAGTGCGGCTCTTGGCGCCAGCACAGCACCCGCCGTGGACTGGAACCATGCGCGGTAGGTCGCCGCAGATCTGTGCTCGGTGGTAGGGTCCCTGGGGTCCCCACCGCCGCTTGCGTCCAGCCGTGCTTGCTCGTAGGCTGCGTCAACGAGTGCCAACACCTCTGTGACGGGTAGGCGCTGTAGGGGCAGCTGCTGCCTCGCGTAAGGTGGGGGTGGCTGCCCCCCGCTCCAGCTCCTCTAATGCACCCAGCAGATCAGAGCACCAGGTGCGGCCGCCAGTGGCCTGGCTGACTGCAAGATGCATATCTGCTGCCATGGCTTGAGCCACGAGAGGGCTGTATTGCTGTGCCGCCGGTGCCACCGCTGCATTGTAGAAGCGGGGGATATGGTTCCACAAGGGCAAAGTCTCGCTGTAGTGGCTGGAGCTGCAGCTCTCTCAGGACTCCCCAACTGGCGGCTGATGCAGGTAGCCCCGCAGCCTGGCGTAGGTGCTGAGGCAGGCTGGACTGCGTTTTGTTGGAGAAACATTGCCGCGGCCGAAGGTGGCTGGTGGCCCACACCACGTCGCCTTAGTTGGCCGCAGGCGCTGCGTATACAGCTGCCAACCTGATGCAGGTTGGAAGATGGCGCCTTAGGCCCACCTTTGCTGCCATGCGGCGAACACGGTGCAGCGCGGCAGGCGGCAGCCAAAGGCGCCTCTCTACCCTCCATGGCCCTCTTCATGCCGCCGCTTTCGTGTTGAGTGATGAATAGTTACCAGTTCAAGCACATGATTTATAGGGATTAGTTGATCCGATGTTTATCATGTTGCCAGTTGGCCTCGGCATAATTTCAGACTTTCCCATCGGCTTGGTGCCGTGTTCACGGTTCATACTTTTTGTGTTTGTGTGAAACGGATCCTACATTCGCACAGAGCACAGCTTAGGATTCCAAGCACGTCGGCCGTCGAAAGGCTGGTAGCATCATTACTTTGTAAACTAAGGGCCGGGATGAATCGTGAGGACAGAAAAGACTCGCACGCCTCCGCATCGCAAAGCTCCTTTGGCTATTCCCCTTACGGAGGCAGTGCAGGCGGTGGGAAAAGCTTGGAGTCCAAGTTGCTGTCGAAACCGGACTTCTCAAATCTCCCTGCGTTTGAAAAGGTCAGGGCTATTTGATCGCATGGTTCGACACGTTCGACCAAACATCCGCAATGAAGGGCAGGTGCATCGTGCAAAGCTATTTCACTTCAGGAAGTATTGACGTGGATGGTGCTCCTCCAAACAAACACATCATGCATGCATGCAGAATTTTTACCTAGAGCACCCAGATGTGTCGAAGCGGACAGATGAGGACATCGCTGAATACCGGCAAAAAAGGCAGATGTAAGACTTACCGCAATCTTACCGCAGCATGGTTGCATGCATGACAAAACGACATCACTTTTCCGCAGCCATGTCACCGTACCATCTGCGACAACGGTTTGGATACCAAATTTCAACGCCATGCACCTGCCGTGCCATGCAGCAACGTATTTGGGAAAGGCGTCCCCAAGCCTGTCTCAACTTTTGATGAAGCTTCCTTCCCTTCGTAAGTGTCCATGCATTCTTCCAGCACTAAAAAGGATGCCCCATAACCCGACATGAGTGAGGTTCGATTTCGGTTTTTTGAACCCTCCCTCCCTCACCGATCCCCTCTCCTCGCCGTACATCCGAGCCTCGATCACCACTGGTCAGCAATCCTTCCCTAAAAAAGGGAAGAAGGGTTAGTTACTTTCTTCCCTTCCGCATGCCTCCCCCCCTGCAGCTGCTGCATGGCCGCAGTCCCTGTGCTTTTTCAATGGCTATGAGTCTCACCTTGGGCAGGCCACCCTGCGGCTGCCAAAGGCCTGATGGCGAGATTGGCGACCAAAGCTAGACTGGCCTACGGCCGGCGGCCCAAGGCCAAAAGGTAGCAGAACTGTTGCTGAACTAAGCCCGAGATCGAAAAAAGAATTACGCCCACCCCTCTCCCTCGTTGACCTGGCAGATATGTCTTGTCCGAGGTGCTCAAAGCGAGCTTCTCAGAGCCGACTCCAATCCAGTCCCAGGGCTGGCCGATGGCGCTCATGGGACGCGACCTCATAGGGCTGGCGGAGACAGGGAGCGGCAAGACGCTCGCTTACCTCTTGCCTGCAATTGTGCACATCAACGCCCAACCGTATCTCGGTGCGTTGTGGCAGCAGCGGGGCAGGGTGACCGCTGGCTGGAGGCCCTATGCGTGGCCAGCCTTGCTGCTTTGATCACCAGTTGCATGCTGGTTCAGGTTTGGTCATAATTGGGCCTTCGGTGGCCCCTGGGCGGCCTGCTGAGTTGAACTTGTAGCTGACAAAAGAAATACCGTGGAGGCTTTGTAGCTGAAGATCTGTCTCTTGGATTCCTGAGTGGTAGACCAGAGTTTCAGGGGTGTCACCAGCATGGTGTGTCCTGGGTGGAGATTGTAGATCCAGATCTTCAGGCACGATGTTTTGCCGAACTCTAACTGCAAACTCTGATCCCTTCAATCTAAAACACCAGCACATTTTGCACGGAGTCTGGCGCTGGCTCCATCATGCTGGCGCTCACCGCAGTACGTGGTTAAACCCCCCTATTACCTTGAACCTCAACCCTGGGACACCAACACGTGCCGCGCAGAGTCCGGCGACGGCCCGATCGTACTTGCGCTCGCCCCCACCCGCGAGCTCGCGGTCCAGATCCAGCAGGAGTGCGCGCGCTTCGGCGTCTCGTCGCGCATCAAGAGCACCTGCATCTACGGCGGCGCCCCCAAGGGCCCGCAGGTTCGCGACCTCCGCGCCGGCGTCGAGATCGTCATCGCGACGCCCGGGCGCCTGATCGACATGCTTGACAGCCGGTGCACCAACCTGAAACGTGTGACATACCTCGTGCTGGATGAGGCGGACCGCATGCTTGACATGGGGTTCGAGCCGCAGATTAAGACAATTGTGTCGCAGGTGTGGCTCTTGGGGGTGTAGAAGAGGGGGTAGAGGCTGCGTCTGGTGGCGGGGGGGCCCGTCCCAGGCCTAAATGTCGAAAGCATTCAGGCAGGCCTGATACTTGCCAAGTGTGGTGCCGACTGGGCTTGGCGCACACTCTCTGCCGGGGCCAGGCCGATTTGATGTTCAGGATCCAGGGTCCTGGACCCTGACCCAGGATCCTGGATTCTGTATTGCAACTGGTGCGACTAGTGCTAGGGCGCAGCACTTGATTTCCCCCCTCGCATTGTCGTCAGTGTTCCTCATGATGCCGGCAGCTGCAGCTCATGGCCTTCTTGTCATCTTGTGCTACGTCACACCCTGCTCCTGGTCACAGCATGTCTGCTTTCCTCTAGCATCGTCATCCATGTGCCTCATGATGCCTGCAGCTGCAGCTCATGGCATTCTTGTCATCTAATGCTACGTCACAGCATGTTTGCTTTCCCCTAGCATCGTCATCCATGTGCCCCATGATCAGTGTTGTGCCGATTGCAGTCCTGATATTGGCTGAGTTTCAGTCACCGTAATTTTAAGACAAATTCAGCTTCTTTCACCAGTTGATAAGGGACTGTATTTGCTTGCACGATTTCCGAATTACAGCGGCATTACATTGCACTGCACTGTCCATGATGCTGGCAGCCGCAACTCATGGCGTCCCTGTCATCGCTGGATGGGCGCGCTGGCCTGCCTCGACAGTATCTTGTGATCCTCTGCTTTGGGTGCGGTGCTTCAGACTGGTTTAAGATTTGGTGCGCTGTGCTGACAGATCCGGCCGGATCGACAGACGCTGTTGTGGAGCGCCACCTGGCCTAAAGAGGTACAAAGCATCGCCGCAGCCCTCCTCAAGGACCCCTATCAAGTGAGACGTGGGGCTCTTCTGTGCCTGCCGGGGAAGGGGAGGGAGGGACTGCCTCGATAATGGTTGTAAGGGGGGACTACCTGGTGGGGGTGGGGGGGGGGACTGCCTGGCTAGGGGGGGGGGACTACCTGGCTGGGGGGGTGTCACAGGGGATGGACTACCTTGGTGCCTTCAGGAGGACATAATCTCTTCTCCCCTGAATTGTAAGGGAATGTGTACTGCTGGTTGTCTTGGTGGCCATGCGGCTATTTGTTAGGTTTCTTTGCCTGCTGACCCACCTGGAGCCGACGTCACCCACTGAGTCCTTTGACGTCACCCACTGAGTCCTTGCCTGTCACTTTGATGACCAACCCTCACGAAGGATGTCACAGCAATATGTCAATATAGCATCTATGTTGACGTCTATGACTTCATGGCTGGAATGCCGCGTGGCTGGTGGCCCCTATGTACTGTGAAGCAGTGTTAAGTCGAGCGCGCTGACGCTTAAGTCCAGCTACATAGCATAGATCTTGACGTCATGACGTCATGGCTGGAATGTCGTGTGGCCCCCGTGTCTTGTCAAGCAGTGTCAAGTCAAGCGCGCTGTAGCTTAAGTCCAGCTACGGTATAGGCCTACTGCTCCTCAGGCCTCAGGCCAATGGTCACTCCATGTTTGGTCCCCAAACACCTGTGGCCAAAGGGTGGCCGCCTGGCGGCTCTCTAAAGTTAGTCTGATGTGACGGAAACATGCAAGGGACTCCGGCTGCCCAGCCCTTCTTTGCTCTCCTCGATGAAATGGATGCGCCTGTGCTCCTATGCTCCTGCTGCCAACTCCAGAACTCCTGCTGCCCAGACCTTCTCCTCAATGGTATCCTTGTGCCTGAGCTCCTGTGCTCCTGCTGCCAACTCCAGAACTCCTGCTGCCCAGCCCTTGTCCTCAATGGATGCGCCTGTGCTCCTATGCTCCTGCTGCCTACTCCAGAACTCCTGCTGCCCAGCCCATGTCCTCAATGGATCGTTGTGCCTGTGCTCCTGCTGCCTACTCCAGAACTCCTGCTGCCCAGCCCTTGTCCTCAATGGAATCCTTGCCTGTGCTCCTGTACTCCTGCATGTGAACATTGGGTCGCCAAGCCTTTCTTTCTCCCCCTGAACAAAAAATGTTCCTGTGCACCTGCAGGTCAACATTGGGTCGCCAGACCTCAAGGCCAACCACAACATCACTCAGCTGGTCGAGGTGGTCGAGGAGGCGGACAAGTACCCCCGTGCGCTCAAGGTGTGTATGTGGGGTTAGTGTGTGGGGGGGGGTGGGGGGGGCAGCAAGAGAGGGAGCTGACTCGTCCTCCATGTAGCGGTATGCCATGAACCGACAGCTTGATTGGGATAAGGCTGAAATAATCAAGACGGTACATCGGCTCGGTTGCTGTTTCAGGGAGAAATACTGCCCACTGCCCATTTAGCGCTTCGGCAATTCTCAACGTTCGCTGCTTGAGGCTTGGTCCCCATCGGCCCAGTGTTTGCCACCCGGGGGCACCCCCAGGGTGGCCATGCTCGCACTAAATACAACCATAAAGGCTCAAACACGTTACGGTAATCAGCCCGAGTCGCGTTGATAATGCATCTGTGTGGCTTGGCCTGTGCTCTCTCACACTTGCCTCTGGCTGTACGGGGGTGGGGGCTCCGTAACCCTGTGTGGGACCTATGCTTCTGCTGACCAGTTCCTCCCATCCTGCTTGCTTGCTTGCTGCTTGCTTGCTGTGGACATGTGGGACATCAGGTGCTGGGCAAGGAGATGTCTGCCGCTGCCAAGGCCAATGCCATTCATCGCATCTTGGTGTTTGCAGAGACCAAGAAGGGGTGCGATGAGGTAAGGCCACTCCCCAGTGTTCAAATGCAGCACGCACCAGACTCTCATACTTAAGCTTTTATAGGATCAGTTCTGGGTTTGAGTCCCAGGTAACCCAGAAAGAAAGAAAGAAAGCTACGCCCTATTGGGGCGTGGAGGTTAAGGAAACAACGCAGCTTGGGGCCATAGCCACATCCGCGCCGTTACCATGAGGCAACAAGAAAGAAGCAACCCAAGGTTCAGGAATACTTGATAAAATTCAGTGTTAGGGGGCTTTCGTGTGGGCACCACTGGGCTGATGGGGGGACGGAACCTTGCCCTTCCTACTGCTGTGAGCCAAGGCAAGTGGGCTGCACCAGACCCTGCCGCCCACTGGCCGGGTTGTAGCTATAGCCAAAGCGCCCTAACATAAGTGACAAGGCTGTACACCCTCTCCTCCGTGGGCTCTGCACTTGCTCTGCATGCCAGCTCACCTTTGTGTGGTTTTCCCACCCAGCTGACAAGGAAGCTGCGCACGGACGGCTTCCCCGCCCTGGGGCTGCACGGGGACAAGAGCCAGCAGGAGCGAGACTGGGTGCTCACAGAGTTCAAAAACGGTGAGAGGGCAGCCTGGCAAGGCGGCGGGGGAGTGCAGGATCCTCTCACTTGGCATTAGCATATACCACGCCCGGAAGTGTGCTCAAAAAAAGCATGTGCATGCTACAAAACTCTTACACAGTATTGTGCAAACCAGATGTAGGTTGGAATACATCCTGACATCAGGATCCACCAGTCAGCCAGTCAAACACAGCCGGAAGCGAAAGCCACCGTGGCTTGTATGACTTTTCTCGTTACGATGGTAACGGCACGGACGCCGCCCAGGTCCATGCCTCGCTGTTTCCGTAACCCGTAGTTTTCTTTCTTTCTAGTGCAGGATCCTAGGGCGTTGGGGTGCTGACCCCAGTTGGGGCGTGCAGCTCCTCTACACAGGAGACTTTACTCATTGATATGGCCAGCTTTATGTTCTTGCTTGTGTCCATAAACTGCGCGTGTCAATCATGCTCAATAGTTGGGGGAAGGAGCCCACCAAACGAACCTCTCTCTCCCCCTGTCTAGGACACCGGGGTCCCAGTGCCTGCCCCATCACACAGGATGAGGGTATGGCCGCACCTTGAATCGAGTTGCTGGGTCCATGTCCCTGCCCCCCTCACATAGGAAGGGTGGCATGTCTGCACCATTGTCCTAGCTGTGCATGGTAGCTGGAATTGAGCTTGCTCATCCCCCACCCGCCTCACGCGGCCGAGTGTTCAGCAAGGTCCAGTGGGTACGCGCTGTCCTAGAGTTGTGGTCATACTAGTGCTGCAACGGTGCCACCCCTCATGCTCGGAAAGCGCCAGCAACTGCCAGTACATTTTAAGGACATGGGTTTGCAACGCTTCTGAACGCTCCCATGCACTTTCTTCCAGTGTACCTATCTTGCTTAAGCTGCCTCAGACCAGGGTCTAACAGGAGTTGTAAATTTCCAATTTTTCATCTTATGTTGTTGTTGTTGTTGTCGCAGGCACCCACCCCATTATGATCGCAACAGATGTTGCAGCAAGAGGCTTAGGTAAGGGGCATGTCTTGGGACTGGCTGCATCGGTCGCTCTATTAATGACATTTAACTCTGAGCCCTGTGCGGGCGTCTAACGGTCATATGCATATAATGGGATCCATGCATGCCTCTGCGTTTCGTTTCAGATCATCCCTCGTCCAGGATACAATGCGGCCCATGTGCACCCTCCATATTCTGTTTCCCCTGCTGTAATCTGTGTGAACAATTGATCGTCATGTGCAGTCTTCCAAGTCTGATGCTGCTCGCTTGTTGTGACACATGTTAAACACGTTAGTAACGTTACACCTCTGGGCCCCTGCTAAAACATAAAGCCTGGCCACATGATTGAAACGGCGCATACCCATGTTGTGACGCAGATGTGAAGGATGTCAAAGTCGTGGTTAACTTCGACATGCCCAATGCGGCCGAGGACTATGTGCACCGGATAGGCCGAACTGGCCGGGCGGGGGCCAAGGGCGTTGCGTACAGCTTCTTTACGGCGGCGAATGCGAGGCTGGCGGCGCAAATCATTGCCGTGCTTGAAGAGGCAGCGCAGGCCGTGCCACCTCAGCTTGTGCAGTTCGCGGCAGTCACAGGAGGAACGGCAGCTGGAGGTGAGGCGCGTTGTGATCTGATCACCCAGTCTTTTGTATCATGCCTGGTTGTCACACCTTGTTTTGTTGTAACTCGGTTTGTTTCATCTGCCTTGTTGCCTCACCTTGTTTCGTTCAAGCTCGGATTGTTAGTTGAGTATTGCCTTGTTAACAGGTCGGTATGCAAGAGGTCAAGGGAGTGAAGGAGCAACGGTTGCAAGCACACCTGCTAACACACTCCGGTGATGAGGCATGCCCCTGCTAACACACTCCGGTGATGGGGCATGCCACTGCTACACACTCCGGTGATGGGGCATGCCACTGCTACAAACTCCAGTGATGGGGCATGCCCCTGCTACACACTCCGGTGATGGGGCATGGGCCATACACAACTGTCTGAGGCAGGAACGAAGAAAAATACTGCATGGATGTATTAACTGACAGGCTGCACTTGTCGATGCAGCCCATCGCCATTATTTTTATGTCATTCTGATTCTGTTCTGCAGGCAGTGGGTCAAATGGGTAGACAAAAGAATTTTGAGACACTAGGTATGATGAGAACTCGCATCAGTCATGATTATAACCGCTACGGGAATGGAGCAAAATTCAGGAAACGACATATTTGCTCGCTGGTGCTCTAGGGCTCGTATCCAGCAACGTCACTGCCGCCTCCCGTTTGAATCGAAGCCTGGTCCACTGCCGCTTCCGCCTGGTGACAGTTCCCTGCTGTCCTGCAAGGCAGCTTCTTCTTGGATGATCCTATTCCGCCGCTTCCAAAACGACTCGACCACTTTGTTCACCGCGTCCCGTCCAGTGATGATCAGCTGGGTAGCACGAGGGGCAAGGTTGCACAGGAGGCGTTGACAACGGTGCATGCCCGCTGGGCCCTGCTTAACGCTCGGCCGCCAGGGAACGGAGGAAGGTGTGCAAGGACTCCGTGAAACTGAGATGTAAACTAGGGTCCAGGATAAGACATATTCACACACATTGGTGTAACTGCCCATCAGCGCCCTTGTTACAGGCAGCAAAGCCTGAGTCTACACCAAAAAACCTGCAGTTGAACATCCCCCCCCCAGCCCCCAGCCGCCTACGGTCGACCTAGCCACACTTTATAGAGCACCTAAATGAAGGCAGCTTTCCTCCAAACTTTCCTCCAAACTGTTTAGTTGGGTAACGTCACTGACCTAACTGAAGGCAAGATTGGGCCTTTTATTTCCTACTCCCAACTTCTCTGTTAGGCGCCCACGCACCGGAGCGCTTTTAAGCAGGGCCCAGAGGTGCAATATCATTGACTGAAAGCAAGATAGGGATTCCTGTCTGGGGCCCAACATTGCCACTGGGCGGCTTGAAATAGTCAGACTTCCACGGGACATGGCATCTGCAGGAAATGCTCAGCCTGTCCAAGCTGTGTGACATTCTGGGAGGGGAGGGAGCGGAGGAGGACAGGTCCTTCGGGTAGCCCAATGGAATTTCGATAGTTCAACCGGTGCGGGCATGGGTCATAGGCCCTGGCTTTGGTGGAGGATTTTGTCAAACTTAATGAGGGCTAGACTGTAGAGAGGCTGGGGGTTCCGACTACCTTACCCTTAATAAGGGGGGTCGTTTCCATCTATGTCCCACTTTCATTATATTCTTGAATATCCAACCAGGCAGATGGACGCTGCCAAGCCTTTTCCAGCAGGGCCGAAGGCGTAACGTCATTGACGCAGTCAGGAAGTAAGACAGCACTCAGTGCTCAGTGTTCGTCCCTACTAGCACTGTTACATTGTGCAACATCGCTGCGAGCGCACTACTTCACTGCGACCACTCATGTGGTTGACGATCTCAAGGTCCTCCTCGAATCCAGCCAAGCTAATGCGTGGTTATAGGTGGTCTGAAGTTGAGCCACAACCTGTCCCAGCACTCCCAGCCAGCTCTGCCAATCACCTTGTTGATGATCTCAGGATCGTCTTCAAATCTTGCCGTCTCGTATTCCTTTCTAGCGTTTGCCCTAAAAGAGGAACAAGGCGAGCCATGCAGCCGTTAAGGAGGGGGACACGATAGCTCAGCTGATTTAATGGCCTTTTGTAGGTTTCAAGTTGCCTCCTTAAGACAAACCACCTCCATGCAGCAGCCACCCTCATGCAAGTTTGCAGGGGTTACGTGGCTTTCCTGCCCCCCAAACGGCAGAAATAAGTGCAAAGCGCGCCAGCATCAATCGCTCAGCCTCTCCAGCAGCCCATACGCAGAATTTTTGCAGTCAACGCTTCCCTAAACACGAAGCATGCGCTCAGTGCATTACCGGCAGTGGCTCGGCCACTCCCGCCCTTATGCAAGTCTTATGCAAGTTGAAACCTTCTCCCTTATCACTAAACCAGTACTCAGAGCGCCAATCGCAGTTGCTCGTCAGATCCCGCCCTCCTGCAGGATTGAAGTAGCAACTTTCTTCCTATCACAAGACGAGTGCTTTGCGTGCCAGCAGCGGCTGTCGTTAGCACACGCATGGTACCAAGGGTGACAGGACTCACCTGAGGACATCCCTCCAGACCACACCCTTGTCATCCTTCCACACGAACAGGTTACTGTAGCGCATGATCTCGCGGTACAGATGCAGCGATTCGCGCCTCGTGGTGAGCAGTCTGGGGGCATCTGAGCGCTTCCTACTGGCTTTGGACATGTTCTGCTCAAACAGCTCCTCTAACTGGGCGCCATCTGCGCTCAGCTGCTCCTCACTGATGTTCCTTTTCTGGGTCCAGTGGCTCCAATGCGTCGAGGCGAGGGTAGGGCTTCGTCGACCAGCGGGAAGGGAATGCAGAGCTGTAGCTACGAAAGCTCGAATCATGGCTTCCAAATGGACATTCCCAGAAAAGGCGTATGATGTTTAATCGACGAGCTGAGAGATTGGTACATGATACACGGCTCTTGGTGCAGCTTCGCAACGCGTACGGTAGCCACGTCGGTGGATCTAGCGCACCTCGCATTTCTCGGACTAGGGCCTCCACACTTTTTGCAGCCATGTAATCGCACTGCCAACAGGACACAAGAACAACGTATAAACGCAGTAAACACAATGCTTTTAAAATCCGCCAGACCTGCCGGATGCTTCGCCCCTAGGAGAGACTCCTTGCTCCTCAAACCTCGCAGCCTATGCAGTGCCAGAGCTGGACCCAACTCACCCAAGGACAAGTCCTGGGCTGAAATAATACAATCCGCAGGAGATCTGGCCAAGTGAGCGCATGCATCCATCTGCACAAAAAGTAGGGCATGCATGAATGCCCAACTGCACCATGTCCTCCACATCAGCATGTCCATGTGGTCGCATGGTATGAAAGGCGCTGTGGTATTCACGATTTCGTCTGCAGCAACGTTAGAGAGACGTGTTTCACTCTCTTCCCCTACTGTTGCTGGTTGGACTCTCTCACATGGCTGCATGAATGTATTTCCTCCTCGCGTGTTCCCTATTATGTCGAGCCTCATACATGGCTGCATGGATGGGTGTCCTCGTCACATGGTCCTTATTCTGTCGACTCTGGGCTTACTCCTCTCAGGGAAGTGGTAGGCAAGGTCGCAGAATCGGTCGGCAAGGTCACGGAATCGGTGGGCAAGGCGCTAGCACCCCCTGAGCAGAAACCAAAGCAACCTCTGCAACAACAGCAGCAGGGGCAGCGACAACCCAGCTCAAGGGATCTACCGCAGCTGTTTGGCGGCGGCCTGCTGGGCAGGGCGGTCGGAGGCCTGGTGGCTAATCTGGTGACACAAGTGGGAAAGCAGGTGTGGAAAGAACTAGAGGTTAACATCCACATGATCCTACATTCTCTATGGCCATATGCCAAAGCTCAGGGAAACAGCTTGAGCCATGACGAGTTCTCACGTGTTGGTGTGAGGTCGGCACCTTTATGACATGGTTTTGAAATGGCCTGTCACCTATTTTGTATGCGCATGGGAAGCAAAGCGGCGATGGGCGCTCGCCCAGCTTGCCCACAAGGAACGCTGTTAAGGGCGCGTCAGCTATAATTCATATGCAATTTAGCTACATTATCACCTACGGACGTGGGGCCCTGCTGCAGTAAGCCTTGCTGCTCCAACCATCGACCATAGACTGATCAAGGTTTCGCTCCATTTATTGTAGCTCACCTAGTGCTACAGCCAAACAGGTGGCTTCCCTATTCCACGCCTCTAGGCGCATCATTTTTCCCCCGCCCCAGTTAGCCCCGGGTGGCTGCCTGGAGGCTCTTTCGGGATCCTGGCATGCTCTTACATGAATACTGGTGCAAAGGGTGGGTCAAAGATAGAGCGAGGCACCCAAGACCTTCAATTTAAATTTCGCACCTCGCTTCTTGCTGGCCACAGCTGGAGCAGGCAGCTCAGGAGAGCAGTAGCGTCTACGACAAGGCGGCGGCACGGGTGATGGCCAGCCGGAATCTGAGGCAATACATGGGCAAGGTGTGTGAAGTCATTTTTTCATACATGGGCAAGGTGTGTGAAGTCATGCCAACGGCTGAGAAGCCATCTGCCTGAATCCATTTGACAACTCGCATCGGCCTCATGTGATGCAGTGTTGGTTCCAGTACACGCCAGAGCATGGGCCCATCATCACATATTTTCGAAGATAGCCAGATTGCCCGTTTGGTTGGCCTCGGGGTGGCCACCGCTGGGCCAAAGGGAATCAAACCTTATGCAGGCCACTGTCGCTGGCCGCCGTCGCAGGCCAGAGTACCTTTGGTTGGCCGCCACGTGGCCAACGCTGGGCCAGTTGGGAATTGGGATCAAACCTTATGTGGCCTGTTACTGTTATTCGCCTCAGCAGCAGGGTTTGCTGCGCAAAGCTCTGCCTACGGGAGGGCCAGATTGAAGCTGACATGAAGCTGGCATGTAGCTGAGCACCCTACAAAACTCAAACACAGGTTTGAACAGTCTGCCCTTTCACTGGTTTTATTAGTTTGCCCTTCCACTCCCTTCAGGTGCAAGTAGGCCCCATCATGAGCCAGAGCATGTCCAGCACCTCCATCAACGGTGTGTCAGCGAAGAGCATCAACCTCGTATTCCCCGTGTATGGATCCACTGGGCAGAGCGCTACGGCCAAGGTGGGGCTCAGCTCCTGTAGCTGTGGTCACTGCTGTTTTGAATGTGATTTGTTTACAGCCCAACAGTGCATCCCATTTGATATCAGTGTTTATTTCAGTGCACACCTCGTGACTTTGGGATGGCTGCCCAGATGGCTGCTGGGCAGCCAATGCTGGGCAACTGGAGATTAAACCTTGACCCGCCTGCGGTCTGTGGCCCAGGCAGCAGGGCTTGCTTTACCAGGCCCCTGCAGCCATAGTTTGTGATGTAGCTTAACTGCAGCTGAAGCCACTTCAAAGAAATAATGCAATCTTGCAGCCATTTCATCTTGTTTATTTAGTGACGACTTCAAAACTTGTTGTCGGGGCTGCGGAAATATCACTGAATTCCAGCTCAATAATGGGTTTGATGCAATCAGTGTGATATACCGATTGTTTTGCAACAGGTTGTTTCGGAGGAGTCGAGTAAAGCCAGCCGGAGCACCATAACGGTGAGGAAATATTAGTATTAGGTTTTGATACCAAGTGACAGGGAAGCTAATGTTGCATTTTTCGCATAGCAATGAGGATTTTGAACCTTGTGAGTTATGCATGGCGTCACCGGCATTGTCATCCGATCTCAACTCTTCATCACACTTAATGATGGCGCACACGGCCAAGCCTTCTGAGCTGGGCCCAGAGGTGTCGTGTCTCTAACTCTTCATTATGCTGTGTGTACTGATGACCCGTATTACCGTCCACTCTCAACTCTTGAGCACTCTTCAGGATGCTGTGTACTGATCATCAGGTTTACCACCTGAGCTTGAAGCTTCACGAAGTTGTACACTGATGACCGACATGATCATTCATCTCTGGTTTGACTGTAAAAACTTCACTTCACGAAAGCTTCACTTACAGTACTTCATTATATTCTGCACTGATGACCGGAATATCCTTGCCTGGAAACTTTTCTCAGGCACTGTGAAGTGAAGTGAAGTTTTTACAGTCAAACAGAGCATCACAATTGATGCATGGGACATGTGCCCGTAAACCGGTACAGGCACTTGATACACTAGGACAGAAAGCGAAAACCAGTGACCCCCCTGGGCAAGCAACTAGCACACAACCACGACAGTGGCGTGGGAATGAACCCCATAGTGCAGAAGATAAGCCCCAGCCATAAAACATGACGTGGGTGCAAAAGAGTTCGATTGAGCACCGCCTAGAGAGTTAGGGGGGAGACAGGAATTTTGGCAGAGTTTTGAGATGATTCTCTCTTTTCATCATACACTGAAAGATAAAACAACCAAATTTCTTCCAGAACACATATGCAGAATCCGCTGCATTAAGTTTGCCCCACACTCCATTTGCGTACCGTTTCATGGCCTCATCCTCGTCCTCTAGGAAATTATGGAAAGTAAGGTTAAACTGAAAACGAAGGTCTGTATAGAACGGGCAGTAAATCATGTGAAGCTCATCCTCCCGACATTTAAGATTGCAACATCTACAAATCCTCTCGCTACGAGGCACACAGGGTTTCTCAAAGCGCCCCGTCTCAACATTCAGCCAATGCGACCCCATCCGATACCGGGCTACAGCAAAAATAATATTAGGCTTACTCAAATTGTACCAGAAAGTCTCCTGCACATCACGCTTAATTTGGAACCACTTAGAGAACGTAAACAATTTGAACCCCGAGCGTTCTGAGTCAGGAGTAGCACGTACTGACAGGGCCGTACGTGGCATGTCCCTGGAAATTTTGGAAAGCCACTGATCCCTAGCTGAATTCACAATGACCTCAATATCCAAAGAGGTATTGACTGATGCAGTCAATAAATCAATACCCAGAGTCATCAATATCGTAGACAGAAAACCAGCCCAACAAAGTGAAGTGCCAGCCTTCGCCAAATCACAACTTTCCTGCATAGCCATTTTCACAAGGTCATTGTCAGGCCTCAGATTAATTCTATTCCAAAAACTCAGGGTCTGCTGAAAAAGACTTAAGATAAGGGGTTCACGGTGCAGTTCGCTCATGAGAACATACTCGGCCACAGACTTGCGAAGACCCAGACACTGCCTAAGGAAACCCTTGTGAATTACCTCCAAATCTCTAGAGAAACCAGTATCTGTCAAGCCGACTCCTTTCGCAAGGAGACCTGGTCCCCAAATTTCACACCCATAAAACAGAATAGGCTTCACTAAAGAGTCAAAAAGATGACATTTGATGTGAACATTGTGTATGTCAAGCTCATGACATCTCCGGACCATGGCATACAAAGCTGCCCTCCCTTTGTTGACACAACGTCTACCTGCTCCCTTCATACCCTCTGCCTCATCAAATAACATACCCAAGTAGATGAAAAAGGGCTTAATATCAAGAACGCTTCCGTCATAAGACAGAGATACCAAATGACTACAATATTTCTGGTTAAAAACAACTGCTTCAGATTTTTTTATATTGACTGTCAAGGCATTGTGGCGACAAAAAATATGGAGAGCATCAAGAAGTTTTTGCAGATCATCCGGCGATTCAGCGAATAACACCAGATCATCAGCATAAAGTAAAACTCTGACCAAAGCATGTGAAAGACGGGCGCCAATATCAGGGCACTCACTTGCGACAAACTTCTCGAAACGGTCGATAAACAGGCCAAACAATAGAGGGGACAGCGGGTCTCCTTGTTTAACACCCATAAAGGAGGAGAAACTATCTCCCAGTTTACCACCAACCCGTACACGGATTTTTACATCCTGATACATCTCCTTCAAACTTTCTAAAATCCGGCCGTGCACACCCATGCTCTGTAAACTCCGCCACAATAAATCTCTGTCAATGCAGTCATATGCCTTCCTAAAATCAATGAAAGCAGCAAAAATCGTTTTTTTCTCCGAATGGTATTTTTCAATAATGTGGTTTAGAATGAAAGCATTATCAGGTGTTCCCCGTCCATGCCGAAAACCTGCCTGGCCATCGGCTCTGAAACCCTGACTTTCTGCCCAAGAATCAAGACGTTGCAATAAGACAAGGGAATATAATTTGGATAGGGCAGTTCCGACGGCAATACCCCTATAATCGTCTTTGATTGCAGGACTGCCCTTTGGCTTGGGTACCGGAACAAGTGCTCCGATGCCCCACTCCTTAGGGTAACCGTCTGCCAAAACTCTATTAAACAAAAACGTAATTTGATTTGCCAAAACATACTGCCGCTTCTCTTGAGAAAAAGCTCCCCTAGGAGTCACAATAACCGCGTGTTTCAAAAACTCCATAGGGACACCATCAACACCCGCAGACTTTCCATTCACAGTCTTTTCCAAAGCTTTCACAATCTCGGCTTCCGTTCTATTCTATTCAAAATTCAAAATTCGGTGCCTTGTGAACTGGTTATGTTATTCATCACAGAGAGACTGATTTACCCTAACTACTCAGCACTCCTTGCAACATTGTGCCCTGATCACAGGTCCGGCTCCCAAATGGCTCAACAATACAAATTGAGGAAGGCGGTGGCCGCGGTGACGGCTATGCGGCTGCTGATCAGACAATCGATGTCGAGTTCAAGGAGGTCAAATAGGTGGCAGTGCTTCAAGTGGCGTGCAAGCCCCACGTGCATTCTTGGCGCCCAGTGAACTTGATATTAAAATGCACGAAATATTTTTACTGCTGCTAAGCAAATGTCTGTTGCATTTAGTTCAGTACCGGTACGTTGACACAGATTTTACTCTATCAGATAGTTGGACATAATTGTGGCGGAGCTGCCATGCACCAAAAATAATTGGGTACTGTTTTTTCAATCTCACAGTGATAATGATGTGACATCTCTGGGCCTTGCTAAACGAAAAACTGTGAGAACCAAGGACAAATGGTGGGTGCACAAACATGAATCACCCAATTAACTGTTATGAATCACTCAATGCAGGAAAGAGGCAACCAGTTCATGCATTCGCCGACGTACTTTAAAATCACGCACGCTCCCCTTCATCCACCAACAACCGGGATTTGAGGCCTCCGCTCTCAGCCAAGCCATCTTCAGCGGACTCGTTCTCCATGCCAGGAAGCTGCACTGGCTCCATATGACTAGCCACCAGCACCTGCGCCCGAAGCACCTCCAAATCCCAGTCTTGTCGAGAAATCAGCACCAAGAAGACCATCGCCTGCAAATCAAACCAGGCAGAAACCGTTCCTTCAACATACATGTTTTACGCCTGGGGCTTATCTTCTGCACTATGGGGTTCATTCCCACGCCACTGTTGTGGTTGTGTGCTAGTTGCTTGCCCAGGGGGATTACTGGTTTTGTGCCTGTACCGGTTTACGGGCACATGTCCCATGCATCACATGTGATGCTCTGATGGACTGTAAAAACTTAACAATTGCACAGGCCCACACGAGCTTGCCCATACCCCACCAGCCCCAAGCGATCGAGCGTTCCGCAGGGCCCAGCAGGTATGCACCGTTCTAAACTGACGGACAAGGTTCTAGCGCTGGACTCGTGCGCACCCCTCCACTTGACCGACCTGGATATTGGTGCCGACGCAAAGAGCAATCCAGAAGCCCCATGTGCCCATGCCCTGATGGATGCCCAGGAGCACCGCCAGTGGCACCGCCATACACCACCAGCCAAATAGGTTGAGGTACGCCCCCACACTGAGCCGGCCGCAGCCACGTAGGACGCCGGAGAAGACCGCGTTCAAGCCTGCAGAACAAGGTCCGCAAGGGCCGCAGATGATTATAGGGAAAGGATAGGGGCAGGCTGGCAGGCTAACCCTTTAGGGGGTAAGAATTGTGATCATGAGGGTGAGGGTGAGGGGTGAGGGTTATCGTCAGAGTAATCGTTGTACGCTGCAGGATTCAGCCATGACACAGCCGTAAATAACCCAACACACGAAGCAGAATGAAAAAACAAGCATGCGGGGCCCCCAAGCCCATCCTTATAATCAGCCAGGTGGTCTGATGTGGGCCCAGCGCGTCCTGCACGGGCCGAGCATTCTCACCGTCAGCACAAATGGAGGCGCACACCAGCGGCATGAGACTGCCCACCATGTCCACCACAGCCGTCTCATCCGTGAAGATGCGCGGAATCTTCATCCGCAGCGACCACAAGATGGCCACAAAGAACACCTCCATAAAGAGCACCACGGAGACTGCGATAACAAAGGACCTGCGCGCTGCCTCGGCCAGGCCTGCGCCTAGCGAGTTGGCGATGCGCGTGTTGGCGGCGGTGCCGAATGCCATGGAGATCATGTAGAAGACGCCGTTGATGTTGAAAGTGATGCCCATGCTGCTGATCGCTACATCTGCGTTCCCTGGGAGGAGGCCTGCGACAGATGGAGCGTGCATGGTTTAGGGTTTTACTTAACCCGTAATCCTGATCGACTTTAGGGTTTAGGGTTTTACTAAACCAGTAATCACTGGGTTAAAGGTTTGGGGTTTTACTTAACCCGCAATCCTGATTGCGTTAATAATTTAGGGGTTTTCTTAACCCGTAATCCTGATCGGTTATAGGGTGTAGGGTTAACTAAACCCATTATCCTGATCAGGTTTAAGGTGTATCGTTTACTTAACCCACAATCCTGACCGGGTTTAGGGTTAAGGGTTCTACTTAACCCGTAATCCTGATCGGGTGTGCATCAAGTGAATGGTGGTTGGGCATCCAGCATGGGCCCAACCCTCCCAAGATGTTTGAAGTACACAGTCAGAGGTCCCACAAGGAATTCCAGAAATCCAGTGTTGCGTTACATCATTGACTACATAAATATGTGCACCAAACCTTTTAACGCTCGAAAGCGACTGCACAGCACCCTGTGTTCATTAGAGTGCGTGCCACGACACCTTCAACAAACCTCAGGGTGGCCACTGCTGGTCCTTGTTCAGTCACAGGCTGGTGGCATGAGCAGCAGGGCCTGCTGCACCAGGCCCACCCAACCATTGGCTGTAACGTAGCTGAGCTCGTACAATTAACAGTGTGGCATGCCCTCTCACCAGCAATGATGATGATCATCTCGAAAGCCCACCTGCATCCACACAAACATCGGTACATTCACACAATCAGTCATTCATTCATACAAACAGCCATTCATTCATACAAGCAAGGGTTCATTCCCACAAGCAGCGATACATTCACACTAACAGCCATTCATTCACACTCACAGTCATTCATTCACACAAGCAATGCCTCATTCACACAAGCCTCACCACTCGAGGCAGATCATGGCGGCGGCGGGAACACCATAAGACAAGTACTGCACCACAGCCTCCCATTGCAGCGCCTTGCCAAGGTGCAGGCCAGTCCAAGTGGCCGTTTTTTCGCCCAACATGCTCATGTCGTGCCAGAAGACATAGATCAGAAGGCAGGTGGCACTAGTACACTGGGACATGACATTGGCGTAAGCTGCGCCGTCCAGGCCCATGTTGAGCCTGTGCAAGGGGGGCAAGAGAGAGGAGTGGAGTCAAAGGGACGAAGGGGCTGCGGTATTGAAGGCTCCGAGGTACATTGAGTTCAATGATGTGAGAAGGTTGGTGATAGATGCAGCATGTGCTTGTACCGCATGTGCATGCACTGAATGTTCATGTTGCGCATGTGCATGTACCGTATGTACATGTGCTGCACGTTCATGTACTGAACGTGCATGTACCGCATGTGCATGTGCTGCATGTACTAAATGTGCATGTGCTCCCTGTACATGTGCATGTACCGCATGGCCTGCATGTACATGTACTGCATGTGCACGTGCTGCATGTGCATGTCCTACATGTACATGTGCGGCCTGTACATGTGCATGCACTGCATGTGCCGGAGCTCACTTGTGTATCAAGAACCAGTTGTACAGGGGACACAGACAGGCCGCGATGACTGTGCAGTAGGTGTTGGGCAGCATGATGCGCTGGGACATCAGGTACCTTCAGGGTTAAGGGGGCAGGGTTCAGTATGATGTGCTGGGAAATCAGATACCTTAAAGCTTCAGGGTTTAAGATGTTTAGTTTAGTATAATGCGCTGGGACATCAGGTACATTTGCAGCACACCAAGAGGGGGGGGGGATGAGTCATTGAGTCATGAGTCATAAGATTTTCAAACTTGGAAGCTACAGAGGGGGGACAGCTGGATATGTAGTACAGTTGTCCTGTGCACGATGGGTGCAAGAGTATTAGGCTGTCAACGCCTGCCAATCTTTTTCAAGCAGGCAAGCCTTTAACACGGCAGGTTGGTTCACGAGAAGCTCGGCAAAGCTCTATCTGTTAAGGTTGGCTGTAGCATAGCTCAGCTGATCTGGAAGGTGCCCCCAGACTTGGCATACCAAGCCCTAGAGACTTGACAAACCCTAAACCCTTAACCCAGACTTGGCATACTAAGCCCTAGTAACCGATGCTTGTGCCCTAAAACCTGAACCCAGTCGCCCGCACCTCGACATGGTCGAGACAAGTACGTTGGTGAACAGCGTTGGTGACAGGATCGACAGGTAGCGGGAGGCCCCTATCACCACCTCCGGCGGAAGGTTCATGAGCGCTAGGAACGGGGCGGCATTCCTTTGGAGGATCACGATCGGGACGCACGCCGCCCAGCAGATGAGCACGGCACGCTGCAGCACCACTCCCAGCACCTTGTAATTCTTGGCACCATAGGCCTGTTGCAGCGGCAGCACGAGCAGTTAGGGAGGGGACAGGGGAGGAAGTCTGTGGGCTGAAAAGTTCCGGTGCAGAGAGGGGAGAAGTTGCAGCGGCAGAGCGAGTAGTTAGAGAGGGGACAGGGGAAGGAGTCTGTAGGCTGAAAATTTACGTTGCAGAGAGGGAAGAAGTTGCAGCGGCAGAGCGAGCAGTCAGGAAGGGGAAAGGGGAAGAAATCGATGCAGGCTGATGCAGTAACGGTTAAGGGAGGGCAGAAATAGTCAGTCCCCAGACTTTAATCACACTTAACAATACATCATCACACTTGTTTTGAGCGTGTCTCACCTGGCCGCACATGGTCTCCATGCCTGAGGCAAGCCCCACGATGACCGACAGGCCTGTAACGTTGTACAAGCTGGTTGCCATGACGACAGAGGACAGGACTGCTGATCCCAGGTGCCCCACAAATGCAGCGGATATGAGAGCTGTGAGGAAGCTGTTGGGGAGGACAGGGGGTCGAAATAGTTGTAATTCCTAGGTGAAGCATGTCTAGGCATGCATTGCAATTCAGCTCCATCGAGGAGGACAGAGGGTCGAGTAGCATGCAAGCAGGCATGTATGGGGATTCAGCTTCAGAGTCAGCCATGCAGCGGGTGTAAGAGCTGTGAGGAACCTGTGGAAGAGGACAGAAGGCTGAACCCATAAATCCATGATTGAAAATGCATGGCAATGAGGGAGTCGAGATTCCTAGGGTCAGCAGGGATGCAAGGGGATTAAGCCTGTGCCTGAGCCAATAAGGAAAAACAGTGATCACATGTTTATCTGTGGCTACCAAAAGGTACTGAACGCACCCAAATGTGTTCTGAAGGACCACCGGGAAAGCCAGGTGGCACAACCCCTTGATCTCGGTCCACGCAGTTGCGTGGCTCCTATCGTCTAGGACCTCCTGTTCTTCTTCGTCCCCCACATAGCACAGCACGTCAGCAGCTGCTAATGGAGCTCTAGGGGAGACCATACACAGGGGTCTTTCCATAGACACCCGGCTGGGTCTATCACCCAGCGAATCTGAGCTTCTGTCCGGCATTTATGCCAATGATTTTTCGCTAAAATATGTAATGAATGAGGGAGGAGTGTCGGTGTTAAAGAAGAAAGAAATAGAGAAAACGCTGTGCCGTGTGCTTATGCATCCTGACGGCAGCGGCAGGTGTCACGACATGGGGACATGCGGAATGTCGTACTTTCGGTGTGAGCCATCGTATGAACGGAAGGTGGGAAAGTGAGCCCCAGCCCGCAAGCCCGTCCTGTCGGGCCCCCGCACTGTCGGAAGCGCAAGCACAAGCAAGGCAAGCTCAAAGGCCAGCCCTTCGATATTACGAGCGTGAGCGGGACATGCGGAATGTCGTACGTACGGTATGAACAGTAGCCGAGATGTTTAGCCGAGTGCGGTGGCCGAGTGGCGAGTGCACATGCAATTATTCCCGCCCGGCTTATGCGTAGGTCATCCGTGTAGGACATCAGCGACTTAACGGGTCATTGCCCAGACCGGAAGCACCTGTGTGCTCGATCGATGTCGCTTCCGTATCTCAGCGCGGCAAGCAACGCCCAGGATATCATGGACGTCCTGGTACGATCTGGATTCTCACGATTCAGCACATCTTATATTCTTATATGGTTGTTGTAAGGTTGCGGGTGCACAGGCCCTCTCTCGAGAGGCGATCGCTTGAGTGCGGCAAGTCTGTGAGTACATTTTGCCATCCTCAAATCCACGCCTTAAAACGGATTTCCTTCCTTTCCTTTTTTATGAGCAAATGTGGACCACTGGGCAGCTCGATGACGATTGTATAATTTCTGAGTTGCAACGATGTTCGCAGCAACGGGATGTGCCATGGGAGCAGTATATGACAGCCAGGCTCATCACGGATAAGGATATCTCTCTTATCAGACGATAAGAAAAGAAAAGAAAAGAGAACGCCGATGCGGCGTGGATTTTGGGAAGTACAGGTTGACGAGACGCCCAAGCCCGGGTATGTATACCCTTAATAAAGGGAGAAAGGGGCTATGGCAGGTCAGTTAGAACAGGGGGAGATGCTGGACGGCAGTCGGGTGGGCTGTTTTCAAGGAAACGTCGAAGTCGATGAATGGAATAGGCAGATTGGACTGTGTGAACTGCTATGACAAGATAAGTCTGGAACTGAGGGCTTCCATGCTGGACGAGGTACAATCACCATTGCCTTCAGTGATGAGTCCACAGCTACGGGCGCGACACCCGTTGGCCTGCCCCTTGGGGCAATAAGGCTTTACTTCCGAGGAATCGAGGACTCTGCACACTTTTACCGTAAATGGGTTACTTTTTTGCTTTTCAGTCAAGACATTTTTTGCTTCCAGCAAAGTTCACAGTTCCCTCCAGGCAGGCGTAGATGAGTGGATGAAGATTTGTCTTGTGGATAAAATATTTGCTGAATGTATGAATTCACATTTGCGCATGTCGCTCGTAGCTGCATAGCAATCTGCTGCGGATGGTCGTGCTCTTTGTTTAGTGCATATTCTAACTCTTTTTCCCTGTGAAGATAAAGTGATTGTGCTAGTTGCCAAACTGTGCTGTCTACCCGACCCCGACCCCTGACGTAGCGTAACGAGGAGACTCTTTGGCTAAGGCCAGTCCGAACCAGACCACTTGATATCACCTTGCCTGGTGAGATTGAGCAATGAAGCGTAGCATGTTCGAACTGTTGGTGTGGTTGTGTCCTATATTGTTCAGCGCGCGATGAAAGATCGTGAGGAATTGTGTATGTAATATCTGTTTGCATGCAGGTTTGAGTAATTACAATTAAAGGCCGTCGATGCGTTGTCGAGTCATTGATATTTCAACTTTATTTCACTTGCCTGGTAGGTTGGTCAATGTATGGGTTGTGTATTTACATAGATTTTACGTCTTGCTGAACTGTGTGAGTCAATGCAGTGTGGTGCCCGCTATCCAGGGCCAGTGGGTAGCAAGTCAAGGCAAGCAGTTTGAGAATAGTGCGTGAACCTCTGTGTTGTGAACCTGTTCGTAGCAGGTGTGAGCAAGGAGTACTGAAGGCCGTCGATTCGTTGGGAAAATCCTTGGCGCAATGATGCATCAACTTGTTACCCCGGCCTATTATTTAAGACATAAAAAAAGATGTACAAGACGTTGGTGTACGGCTCCACAGTAGATTAAAGACATAAACAAGATGTACAAACTGACCAGCAACCGACCGTCGTCAACCAGTCCTCGCTGGCCCTCGCTCGTTACCGCGATCTCGTTGTAGTAATGTTAACATCTACATCGCTGGCGTAGATAGCTACTTACTGCTACCGTGAGTCAGAGTGTGAACAGCGATGACTGCCAGGGAGCGTGCCTGCTACAGCTGACAGTTGGGATTCAAACTGTGTTCACACTCGTCACTACCAGGAATGCCTGGTCTGGCTCGTCGAACAATACTGAGTTGGCTCGATGTCAGTCGCATGTCTATTCGCTGCTAATAGCTATATATCACTAAAGCAATGCGGCAAGCGTTCGGCAAGTGACAGCGACAATGACAGCTGCGATTCAAAATGTTACTCGTCACATGCGGTCGTTGCTGCTAGAAATGTGTCATTGTTGGCATAGCTTCCCTGTAGTAGTGTTGCTCCGGGTACCGTGACTTTCTGGTTCTATCAGAGACGTCCACATATGTAGCAGTTCAGGCTTTCGACTTGCATTGTTCATACAAAATCAGACCCACCGATATAAAGCCCCCCCCCCCCATAATCGTAGATAGAACCGGGGCTCATAACCACCATTATACGCTGTGGTTCCTACATCCTTTCATAGCAAAGGCATCTTCATTCCATTCATGTCATTAGGACACCAAACAGCCATTTACTTCACAGACCTAAATACCCGGCGCATTAGAGTCCGCACAATCAGACAGCTCGGTTCGCAAAAAAAAATCGTGGGGATCTTTGGCACCTTCCCCGGGTTTCTGTTGGTGTCTTTTATTTTCTTGAACCCTTCGCTCTTTTTCTGGGTTGTTTTCTTTCGGGTGCGAACAACCACCGGCGTGTCAGTGCGATAACGCACGGTATGCAACATTTTTTTCTGCCACCGGCAGGTATCGAACTCGCGACCTCCGCTTGACAGTATCGTCGTTGCTAGGCTGTAAGCGACTGGCACCAGTACGGCATTAGTCACAGACGATTACGTCGGGTGGGTGGCGGGCGAGAGGTGTCATCGCCGCGCGGCCCAAAAGCTTTTCGAATTCATGTCGCCTACACCCGACGTTGGGTGCAATAGAATCGCATTGCTAATGCGCTGCTTTTGATCGAGGCCGCGCTTGCGGTAGAACACTTCGTGGCAACCCACCCCTGGCCTGTGCCTGCGGAGCGTCGTGAGCCGTCGCTTCGGCATAAAAGTTTCTCTTGCGCGTGTTTGTGCTTTTTAGGGATCTCCTTCATGGGAGACTGTAAAAAAAGTATGCCTAGAAAAAAAAAGTGACTAAAACAAACAATCGTGGGGATCTTTGCCACCTTTCCTGGGTTTCTTTTGGTGTCTTTACTTTTCTTGAACCCTTCGCTCTTCTTCAGGGTTGTTTTCTCTCGGGTGCGAACAACCATCGGCTAACACCAGCAGGTATCGAACTCGCGACCTCCGCTTGATCAGCATCGTCGGTGCTAGGCTGTAAGCGACTGACACCAGTACGGCATGAGTCACGGTCGATTGGGTGGGTGGCGGGCGAGAGGTGTCATCGCTGCGCGGCCAAAAAGCTTTCCGAATTCACATCGCCTTCACCCGACGTTCAGTAAATATAACCACATTTCTAAAGCGCTGCTTTCAATCGAGGGCGCACTTGCGGCGTAACACAGCGTTTCAACAAAGGCCTTGCATGCCGAGCGTCGCCACTCGTTCGGTATGTAGCATGGGTGGTTGGCCGGCGAGAGATGTCTTCGGCCCCCAATTCGCAGCGACTGCAATAACTTTTCGAATACATATCGCCTACACTCGACGTTGAGTGCATTAGAATCACAATGTCAATGCGCATCTTTTGATCGCCTGCCCGGTGCCTGCTGAGCGTCGTGAGCTGTCCAGGCCGGCATAGTAGGTTCTGCTGCGCGTCTTTGTTGTTTTTTTTAGGGATCTCCTTCATGGGAGACTGTAAAAAAAGTGTGCCTAGAAAAAAAAAGTGACTAAAAAAAAAAAAAAAAAACAACAAAGACGGTCAGCAGAACCTACTATGCCGGCCTGGACAGCTCACGACGCTCAGCAGGCACCGGGCAGGCGATCAAAAGATGCGCACTGACATTGTGATTCTAATGCACTCAACGTCGAGTGTAGGCGATATGTATTCGAAAAGTTATTGCAGTCGCTGCGAATTGGGGGCCGATGACATCTCTCGCCGGCCAACCACCCATGCTATATACCGAACGAGTGGCGACGCTCGGCATGCAAGGCCTTTGTTGAAACGCTGTGTTACGCCGCAAGTGCGCCCTCGATTGAAAGCAGCGCTTTAGCAATGTGGTTATATTTACTGAACGTCGGGTGAAGGCGATGTGAATTCGGAAAGGAATCGCACATTATGCGCTGCGCGGCGATGACGTTGCTCACTGGCCACCTACCCAAACCAACTGCACGTCAATGATGCCGTACATGTGCCAGTCGCTTATCGTCTCGCACAGATGAGACTTGTCGAGCGAAGGTCGCGAGTTCGATACTTGGTGGTTGCAAAAATTCTACAAAATGCCCCCTCCTCTTCCGGCCCCACGTCCCACTTCAACCAAAATAGTGTGACATGACAATGTCAAGACACATCACACTATTTATAAGCACTGGAGTCATGGGTCCATGTGTTCACAATCCTTGTTTGCCTCTGTCCCTGACTATCGGTTGATGCTACGGTACATTCCAATGATTGTCTCGTGATGACGTCGATGACATCTTACCCTGTCTGCATGAAGAGGGCATGAATGGGCAGAATTAGAAAATACGAGAGAGACAATGACGACGCGCTACCGGGATTGTCGGTGCGTGAAATCGATGCACGTATTACATGAGCAACACCAGCATTTCACAGGCAATTTGCTAATCACTGTCATGCTATGCATACTGTTTACAGAGTCGAACGGAGAACCCTCAAAAAGCCAGGTCTGTAGGATGTCCAGCTTGCCTTCAGCCATTCAGCATTGTCGAAGCCTCGAAGTGCTTGAACCGTTGCTGTCAGGACGAGTGTTGTGAAATATACGGCCAGTCCTGCGGCTTCCATGACGTCTGGTCAAAACCGGAACGGCCCGAGACACATGGCTGGTGCAGAAACTGCATTTCTGTCTTCAAACAGGATGCTGCAGAAAGGTGCATCAGCAGCGCCTGCTCGCAGGAATGCTGCATTGCCATGGGAGCCACCTGCGTGCAGCATGGCATCCAAGGCATGCCTGGTGTTGAAGCCCAGCAATGTGCTCGCTGCCATACTAGGCTGGGTACAACAGCAGCTGCCCGCTGTGGCAACAACGCCTGCACTCTAGCCTGCTGCAGAGCCATGGGAGCAGCCTGCAGCCTGCATGGTGTCAACGCAGCGAATGTTGGTGCACCTCCCGTGTGCATTGCCTGCGGCAAGGAATTGGGTGTGAAAGCACTGACACGCTGTAACAGCAGGACCTGCAAGCCTGCGTGCTGCAGGAAAGTGGGAATGGCCTGCACTTTGCATCGAGTCCTGGGAGAGGCGGGTGAGCAACAGGCTCGCTGCGCTGTCTGTGATGCTACTCTGGGCAGTGTGGCAGGCATGGCATGTGCCAACAACGCCTGCAGCATGGCCTGCTGCCAGGCCACAGATACAGCCTGCCGTTTGCACAACGTCAGCGGTGAGGAGGGCATAGGCCCAGCTGCGTGTGTGGTGTGCAAGGTCGAGCTGGGCATCAAAGCGACCCAGCGCTGCTCCAATGGCGCTTGCAACCTACTGTGCTGCATGCAGGTGGGGCCTGCGTGCAAGCACCATGGTGTTCACATTGCGGAGGACAAGGTGCCAGCAGTCTGCGTTATATGTGCAGGCCCTGTGAAGGTGACAGCCAGGAAAAAGTGTAAGAGCGGTGCATGCAGAATCGTGTGCTGCGAGGAGGTGGGTCAGCCCTGCAAGCATCATCGTGTCCTTCAGTCAGCTGTGGCCTGTGTAATCTGCGCTGCACCTCTGGGCAAGGATGCAGAGCAGCGTTGCCGCAATAATGCGTGCCAACCTGCTTGCTGCAAGGCAGTTGGGCCAGACTGCAAGGTGCACGGCGTGGACGCTGAGATGCTGCACTTCCAAGGCACCCTGTGCGTCATTTGTGCAGGCCCTGTAAAGGCAACTGCAGCCAAGCTCTGCAAGAACGGCGCGTGCAAGGCTGCGTGCTGTAAGCAGGGGGTGGCAGCCTGCAAGGTTCATCATGTGGATCCTGATGCCTTGGAAGTTCTGCCACCAGCGTGTTCTGTCTGTGCCATGCCTGTCAAAGCAACTGCTCGTAGGCTGTGCAAAAGCGGTGCGTGCAAGCCTGCGTGCTGTGGGAAGATGGGCTTGATGTGCAGCCACCATGGCGTCAGCGGGGTGGAGGGCGAGGACGACCTGGCTTGCAGCTTCTGCCAGGGGCACCTGCGTTTAACAGCATCGCGTTCCTGCAGCAGCTCGGTGTGCAGCCGTACCTGCTGCAAAGAATTTGGCCTAGCCTGCTCCTATCACGGCCTCGGTGTTGATGGGAAGGAGCCTGAGTGCAGCTTGTGCGGCAGCAGGCTTGGATCAGCAGCTGCCAAAGCCTGCCAGAACCGAGCCTGCACGCCTACCTGCTGTAGCAAATACGGCATGGCTTGTCAGCATCACAGCCTCGGGGAGGGAGGCAGCGGGGCACCGACGGACATGGTGGCTTGCCAGGGGTCCGGCTGCTGCAAACTGGTTCGGCCCTATGCTTCATTCCACTGCAAATACAAGCTTTGTACTGACTGCTGCCGTGGAAAGAAACAGGTGATGTATGGAATGTTCATGTCTTGGTATGGCAGGCGTGGTACAGCACAATAACCAAATTGCAGCCAAGTTTGGGAGGTCTAGTTATGCATTTATAAATGACATGGAATAATCAGTGCATGGTGTTAGGCTGATTGAAAGTGTCAGTGTGTAAGTGTACGAAAAGTGTCCATCCTACAAATTGCTTTATGTCGCTGTATGCTAGGCATGGTTTGGCACGCTGGATGCAGGAAACTAGAAAAGAGTGACTCATTTAGGGAGGTCCAGTTTGCTTTTATAATTGACATGGTTAAGACCTTCTCACAGTGCCTGACTTATTGACATTAACAGAGTGTACTTGTCTTTGTTGGTGTCAGATTACATTTCAGTTGAACATTTTGAGACTTGACTTGATTCAATATCCTCACAGGCATGCAAGTACCACCGGAAGGCAACCTATGAGGAGGATGTTGCAGTTGCAGCTGCCAAAGCCCTTCTGCAACGGCTCCTGGACGCAGCGAATGTGGTACGGCGGGTCCAAGCAGCGCTGGTTCGGCATACGCTGCTCTCTGGTGATGATCCAGAAAACCAAGGGCCCCCTGGTCCAGTGAACATGAGGTCCAGCTACATTCGAGCTCATGTCCGAGCTGAGGGGCGCCTGCAGGTCTGCAAGGAGACCATGTCTGCCTTCACTAGCCACAAACAGCATGTCATGCGTGATGAAGGCTGCAGCAACAGGGACATTTATGACGCAGCAGTGGCATGTGAGCAAGGCATGTCTGATGCATCCAACGAGGTTCACAGCGCAAAGGTCCTCCTGGACACTACTCCGGTAGTCAGCTCTGCGGACGACGACGCAGCACGTAGATCAGTGTATGGGCTTGCAGCTGCAGCATGGCAACTCCTGGATGACAAGGGAGGCAGGCCAGGCCTGCTCAGCCAGTGGAGGAACAAGCGAACAGGTGTTGTTGCCAGCATGCAATGCTGTGCCTACTGCGGCGAGGTTCAGCTGGGTGGCTGCGTGCAGAAACAGCCTTTCCAGCTGGAGGACCCCGGGCAGGGCGGGCTGGCGCCTTACGCCGCCTGCAACCCAGTCATGGCAGAATTTACGGTGGACAGCAACAGCGGCCAGTGGAGGGTGTGCCGCGCGTGCGGGATACCGAAGACTAGAGCGCAGCGTCTCAGCCGCAGCGTCCAATTTGAGCCAGCGTACCAGGAAATGCTCATGGTGTCAGGCGTGGACTGCCTTGCATTGCAGAACTTGAGCCTTGTGGACGTGTCGGTGAGGTCCATGTTCCTGCAATTTGAGGGATGTCACCATGTCTTTCTCTGCCTTTGGCTGTGTTGTCATTTGCGATGTCTTGATTTGGTTGGTGGTAAGGAGACAATTGCAATGCAGATTGAGCCCTTTGTACATTGTGCTAATGAATGAATGAATACCTTTATCATATACTGCCCATCTGTGCCAACAGGTGACCATGACACTGCAAAACAAGGGGTTTGCTGTTGGAAAGCTGGGGCCTGGGTCCTGCTTCAGCTCCCCCCTCATGGTCCGCATCAGTCCTGATGCTCCAGCTGTGGAGAAGAACAATCGTATCTACCAGCTGGTGGACAGCATCCTGCAGGAAAATCTGCGTGAGGGGCCAGGGAAGGTTAAGAATCCGCTGTATGAAGACTTCCTGGCTCTAGTAGAGCAACCCTTCCGTTTACAAACTGTGTTTGGTTACCCAGTGGTGGACATGGCAGCACTCCCAGCAGTGCACGATGCAAGAGACAGAGGACCTAGACACACTGACGCCCCGCCCCCCGATGTGCTTTTGGACCAGACCCTGGCTCTGGCTCTGAATGTGGACCAACGCAGCTCCAATCAGCTCGATCGCAACGCCGTGTTTGACATTGGACACATATATGCTCGGAGCGGCCTGCATGAGTTGAGATCTGGAGCATCCAAACAGATGTTGGTTGCTAACCGCGAAGGCATACAGGCAAGGGACCGAAATGTGAGTCAAACAAATAACCCAATGTCATACACTTATATCTGCCATGTACTGAAATTGTGTTTGCACTGAAAATTTGGTATGTTTGGGCTCCTACCTTTCTACATACTGTATTTAAACATGCTGCACATTACATAATGTCTCTCATATTCATATTTTGCCCTTCTGCAGGCTGCACCTCAGGTCCTTACCGCCCGAGGACTGCCAATCACCAGTGAGACCAGCCTGTTTCCTTTCCTTTTCCCCAAAGGCACGGGTTTCTTCTGCAAGGACAAACACAGCGATACGCTGGCCCTATATCTGCATCATCGCATCTCTTGTCTTTTCTCGCCGTGGACTCTGTACAAGCCGTACCTGCTCATCATGTACCAGCTGCGGCAGGCAGTCATCACAGTCAACAGCATATCTGACAAGGCCCTGGAGGCAGACATGGCCTACTACAAAAAGAAACACCCCCACGCTACAGAGACGGTGCGCATGTGCATAGTTCTGTACGATGCAACATGTTGGTACATGTCCTCGCCTCATCCTGCAAGCGATTCCTTTTCTGCACTGCACACTTCCAAACTTGCCTGTCATGCAATGCCTATTCCTGCCCTATCCTGCCTAATCCTGCCAAATCCTGGATTTTGCTAACATTACAGTGTGTTCCAAGAATTCCAGCAATTTCATGCACTACTCTTTTGTCCACCCTCATTTTGCTGCACAGGACATCGTGAACCACGTCACGAAGTACAGGCTTCCTGGCACTGTGGCTGGCTCGCCGTCATGGTTTCGAGAGCGCCTCGCAGATCTCCTAGCGGTAGTTGAGGAGAAGGGCATGCCCAGCCTTTTCCTCACCCTGACTGCTGATGAGCACTCCCCCACTCGCTGGCCTGAAATGGCAGAGGTCGAGGTTCAGTTGCAAAGGTAAAGCTATCAACCACAACAGGCCTGCTGTGCTACAGCACATGTGCACACCTGCATTTTCAGGCTAAGTAGGCCATGATGACAAAGTATTTCAGGAAGCACACAATGTAGCATGCCATCAATATCAGAATGCACAGTCATACACATCATTATTATACCTCATGCAAGCAATAATACTGTAATGGGCTACAGTGATCCAGCCTGCCTGCCTGACACCTGCGTCCACATTGCTCTGCAACCCACATAGTCTCTATGTTTTTCCGTCATGCATGCTGTACTCATCATATTCAACCCACAGTACATTTTTATTTCATACTTGGACGCGCTACAGTTGCCCAGCCAGCATGGCTGACACCTGCACAATATTGAAATTCCACACACACAGCCTCTGTGCTTGGCAGCCATACATCCATGCTGTTGTGAATCCAGTATAACCTTCAGTACCCTATATTTTTCAGTACAAAATATGATACTTGGCAACCTACAGGATTCCAACCAACATGCCTGACACCTGTGGCCACTTTGCAATGCCACCCATACAGCCACTGTGCTTGACAGCCATGCGTCCA
This sequence comes from Limnomonas spitsbergensis, assembly GCA_037349105.1. Taxonomy (NCBI): domain Eukaryota; kingdom Viridiplantae; phylum Chlorophyta; class Chlorophyceae; order Chlamydomonadales; genus Limnomonas; species Limnomonas spitsbergensis. Next base: position 6,957,778 of record JAYJMM010000120.1, read on the forward strand.
TGCTGTTGTGTATCAGGTTCAACCCAGACTTCACCTGGAAAGATGGCCCAGTGGAGGGGGCTCGCGTGTTTGTGGACCGTATCAAGGCCTTCATGAAGGACTACGTGCTGTGCGACCACTTGCCAGGGTGCCCGGCAGGCACTGGAGGGATCTTTGGAAAGGTCATTCGCTACATGATACGCTACGAAATGCAAGGCCGCAACAGCCTGCACGCTCACATCATGCTGTGGACCAGCAAAGAGGACAAGTTTGCCGCCGGCAACGAGGTTGTTGGCTGTACACCGTGCATCTGGGATGACCTCACGCAGGCCTGGGTTGTCCCAACAGCGTTTGTCGACAGTGAGGCCCACAAGGTGCAGTTCAACCACGTTCTGAACAAGCAACAACACTACTGCACCGAGGTGGACGCTCCAGGCTGTCGCTTCAGGGGCACCTGCAAGTAAGTGACTCTTATGATGCTGCCGTGCTCTGCCTTATTTTTGTGTCACAAAATACATACAAGTACGCTCATTCTGGTATAACCTGCAATTCATGACCTCACAGGTACGGATTTTACTGCGAGACACAGCCGGACACACACGCCATCTACAACCCTGACACTCGGAGGCATGAGTACTATCGTCCAAACGGAGGCATATTGGGCGCACCACAGTCAGCCACCCTGTTGTAAGTGTCACTGTATGCAAGTGCCGTCTACATGTGAAATCAATATTGCCACAGACATTTCATACATTTTCCTTTCAAATTTCCCAGCTTGGTTTGAAGCCTTACAGTGTCATGTTACACTTTCCTAACTGTCAATATTCATTACCCTACAGGTCAACGTGCTTTGGGGAGCGCACAGCAACCTTCAGATTGTCTCAGTCGACCAGTACAGCCACTATGTCCTGAAAGTGGGTGATGCCCAAGTGCGACATTATGTACTTATGTACATGCTACTGTCTTTTCTAACCTACACTGCCTTCCATGTCCAGTGCACCTCCTGACAGACAAACATGCCCTAAAATCTGCACCCGTTGTGACCTTGTGCAGTACAACTTGAAGGCTGAGCCGCAAGGCACTCTGGACATTGCAAACGAGAACACGGCCAAGGCATTGGGCTTGCAAGGCCTCACTCCCAGCCAAATCAAGCTCGTGGCTGCCAATGTCCTGAGCCAGCACGTCAGCCCCTGCGAGGTTGCCCTGCACACCCTCGGCGTGTCCCTGGTCAAGATGTCTACGCCCGTGGAATATGTGTCAACTTGCCCTCCCCTGAAGCGAGTGCGTGCCATCCTGGAACATGGCAAGACCACCCTGGCGTCCGTGACCAAGTACGAGCTGCGCCCCCTTGCAGTGAGAGACAAGACCCTGGTCGACTTCTTCAAGTACTACATCATGAAGAAGGTGCCATGCACGGCCTCTGCAGGCGAAACCTTCATTGGGGCATCCATCAACAGCAACATCACGGGAGGTTACATGCTGTACAAGCGCAGCCCAGACAGCGACGCCGTGGTACGTTTCACGGATGTGCACCCAGTCCACCAGACAGAAACATTCTTCTACAACTTCCTGCTGCGACACTATGCCTTTGACAAAGAAGACGAGCTGATTTCCCAAACCAACCCAGACGGCCTGTACTTCACTGAGGTCATCATGCGAGGCCACATCACTGACGAGGACACGCTCATGGACGTGCTCAGCATCTACACCACGCGCCACCTCATGAGCAAGGCCAAGTTTGCCGCACAGCTGGAAGCCCTCATCATGATCAGGGACCCCTGCGTCCCTGTCGTGCCACTGCAGCCCGGCGAAGCACGACAAGCGCCCCCCCACAAGAAGGCTGCGGTCAACAAGGCGGCCTTGCTGAACGAGTTTGCATGGACACACGACGAGACCAAGTACCAGCTCTCAGCAGCACAGCAAGAGGTGGTTGATTCCATTCGCGCCGCCCCACATGGCATCCACCTGATTGGAGGTAAGACTTGTCTAGTGGGAATTGTAAATGATATGGGTCAGTACCTGTTGTACCAAACTTGCTTGACCATTCCTGTCATACCACATATCAGGTGTCAGTCGCATATGAAGCAGCTACAGAAAATATGTATTACAAGGCAATCAAGGGAAAATGGGACATGACCGTTGTATCATCATCCTGGCACTAATCTATTGCGATCCTCTTTGCGTGCCCCACAAAAGGTGGCGGTGGGTCAGGGAAGTCATTCGTGTTGATGTACATCACACACGTCCTGCGGGGCCTGGGCCTGGATGTAGACCTCACTGCCAGCACAGGGGCGGCGTCGCAGCGGCTGAGCCCGCATGCTTCGACGATGCACACCCACATGGGTATCCATCCCAAGGCTGTCTTCCTGCCAGCCCTTTCGCCCCTGTCAGACAAGCTGAAGAAGCTGCGTGACATGGACGTCCTTATCGTGGACGAGTTTTCCATGCTGGTCAAGCCTTTCTGGGACATGAGCCTGCACCGGCTCACCACGCTTGCGCCTGGGTGCGCCTGCGACGTCAACTCGTACCTTCAGAAGAAGCTGATCATTTTCGTGGGCGATCACCTGCAGCTGCCCCCTGTGTGCCACTGCAAAAAGGCCAGGAGTGGTGCAGACGAAGAGTACCAGCACTGTGTCGCCTGTGACTTCACTACCTGCCCATACATCCAGGCAGCTACAAAGCACAACTTGCCGTTCTCCATTCGGCACGAGAAGGACCCTCAGTGGGGCACCTTCAACGCGCATGTCAGGACTACTCGGCCTGAGCAGGAGGTCATCGACGCAACCATCACGCAAGACCTGTATGTGCAAGAGCAGGATCTCGTCATCAATGCGGAGGAGACCGACCTAGTCCTCTGCTCCCACCGAGCCGATGCTCACCGATTGAATGCACAGCTCCTTCCCCGCTTCTTCCCAGGGGTCGACATGCACGCCACCCCAGTTCTAGTCAAGGAGGATCAACAGGGGGCACGAGGGCGATCAGACATTAAGACTGAGGTGAATGATTACAGCCAACCACACACTCACTGACACCTCTCTGCTGACACCTCTGTTGTCATCATGAATTTACTTATTTTTCTCCCTTACAGGATTTACCGAATCATGTTCAGGAGTGGGCTTCAGACACGGACTTTCACGGCATGGCTACAGTGTGCGTGGGTTCAAGAGTTATGCTGACCGAGAACATGAAGAAGCCAGGCTGTGTCAACGGAGCAATGGGAGTTGTCACTCAGGTCATCCTGAAGGCAGGAGTCGTGTACAAGATCGAAGTCAAGCTTGAAGGCACAGCATGCAACATAGTGACCTTCACACGCACATGCGAAGAACGTCGCAGCTTTGACTACGTCACGTATTACAAGCGCACCTTCCCTCTCACCACTGCTTATGCTATCACAGGCCACAAGGTAATGCATTGCTTTAAACAAGACTGACCATTTCAGCCACTGCACATTCTTGTTTGCTGATATATGTTTCCTGTCATCTGGGTGCGTATTTTTAGACCGGGAAATTGTGTTGCTGTTTTTATTTGCTGATTTCATGTGCTCGTCCTCCTCCTCACTGCTCTACAGTCCCAGGGCATGACTAGGAATGCAATGACCTACATCTTCATGCGCTGCGCTTTCACCCCAGCGCTGCTGTACGTCATGCTCTCAAGGGTCACTTGCAGAAAATTCCTGAGAATAGTGGGTGACAGGCTGACACCTGAGCTTTTCACGCCTGCACGGGCTGTGGCCGGCCTGTTCTAGCAGGTCAACATTGATGGCAATTTCTTTCTTTCAGGGCACCTCACAATGTTCTAGCAGTATTTTATTACTATTTCCTATGTCAAACCTCATACTTGGCAGCCACCTTCCTAAGTTCATGACGAATATTTCATTGTTACCTAACGTACATCAGGCAGAGCCTGCATTTTCTCACTTTGTGCAATTTCAGTATGATGCTGACACTGATTCATGTAATGACACCGGGGGCTGACAATCTTTCGCAACCAGTGGGTTACCCGTCCTACCGCAGTGATTCATTATGAACAGTTCCTTTAAGTCACATCAACGCTTATGTTCCTTTGTATTTACCTAAGCCAACCCATTTCAAAATTACAAAGTTTCATTCATCTCAGGTCGAATATTTCAGTTCCATCACAACATTCATTACAGGCAATCCGTACCATTCCAGGACGTTGTCTAGGAAGTCTTATAATTCAGAATCCGGCGCATGATTGGTCCCGCCTTCAAGGCAGGGGTAACGCGGTGCAACACAGGTCCAGAAATTCCAGAAATTCCAGAAATTCCAGAAATTACACCTTCAGGATACCGGTCACACCTGTCGACAGTTGCAACCCGAACGCTTAGTCATACTGAGCGCGTTGTGTGCCTCCTTCATGTTCATCCTGCAACATCCTTGTATTTGTCATATGCAACATTCCACATTCCAGAGCCCTACACACAACACCTGCTTAGTCATGACTGACGTACATTCCACTGCACTATATAATGCAAACGATATAGGGTTTCAATACTTCAGCCGTCACATAACAAAATGGTGGTGAGTTTTTCCTTGCGACATCCCTCGTTCGTGCCTCCTTTCGCTCGTTCATGTTTGTGTCATACTCCTGTTTCAGCACATGCGCTGGGCCTATCGTATATCCGTAGAATCCTCGCCGCATCCGCGTTCTCTTTTCATTCTTATTTTAACATTACGAAGGATTGGAAAATACACGTTTTTTTACTTATTCCTTGCTTGATGCAGTTGCATGACGGCTACATCAAGGACAAGAGCGGCAAATTTGTGGGACTGAAGATAGTTGACTTCTCTTTGTATACCGCAAACGAAATCTTCTGGGGGGCTAACCAAAGGCAAAATCAGCCAGACAGCAAGAAGCATCAGGTGCATGTTGTTTTGCTTTGCCTCAAAGCGTTGGGACGCAGAGCGCATGAGCCAGAGCTTGCCCCATGATGAGTGTGACCATCCTAACAATTGCCTGTGTCTGTTGCTTGTGGCCGTCATGCTCAGGTGCTCAACAATGGGATGGTGGTGAAATAGTGCGTCTGCTTACCTTGGCTGAGGTTAAATTGAAGACCCCATTTTTCGTGGATTTCTGCAAAGGGTTTGAGAAGCTGCATGTGAGTACACAAATTGTTAAGCAAAACATTATAATTTCACTCATGCCGAATATATCAAGAACAAGAGACCATGCATGTTATGCATTTGCCGAACCCTTACTTGCAGGCAGACATCTTAACCTCAGACAAATTGCATCAACGTCGGGAAGTTTCCGACGCTTGAATGGGTCGTTTGAATCAAGATGGGGGAAACGGGTCGTTTGAATTGGCGATTTCGCGTGATTGAATCAAGCGTGCCCTCCACCCCGCCCTCGCATTGTCGCCCCATCATCCGTGACGTCTGCCTGTTGGCGTCAGTGTCTGCTGTAGAATTTCGCATGGATGCCGGCACGCTTGCCTGCTTGAAAGCTGTCCGCTGCATGACCGAGTCCGCTTGCCCGTCCGTCCGCTTGCCCCCGGCTACAGTTGCAGAAATGTGTTCCCTCGCCCGTCCTTCTGCTGCAGAAACTGCGTTAATGTTGCCCGCCTGATGCAGACACATCCTGGCATTACTAATAAGCAGTTCTTCTAAGAGTGCCTTGTTGAAGGAATTCGAGAATCGAGATGTTACCACAACAATCATCAGCCATGGTACTATGATCACGTATTCACGTTTAAGTAGTATAAGCTGGCTGAGCCAGTGGTACTAGTTAGTCGTGTGCATTTCCTGTCCTTCTTGCCTTTTATCAGTTGACGACACGAGGGCCTCTTGCACACTGTGCTTTTTGTGTGTTTGCGTATCAGGTTTTAGTTCTAGGGCTTCACGCCCTCGGCTACTTGGTAAATTCAGCCGGCACAAATTGGGCAGACTCAATTATCGAACAACTTCGTATACTCTTACTTTTGCTTCGAACTTGAAGCGATGTGCAGCGTTTCATGGGACTCGGGAGGCTGGTTATGATACACCTCCAGATGCTTAACGACCTCGATTGGCTAAGAAGGTAGGATTGTTTGTCACCTCCATGCCTCCCTTGATGATCCACATCACTGTCGTACAATTCCTCACGTTTCTCACTGTGCCGCTTCCCAATAGTTGTACACCTCTCTGCCTCGCTCTCTGCTCAGGTGACCTATGAGGTTGGTCCCGAGCTAGAGGATGCCCCCAACCCTGCCATCACCTGCGTCTCGCGTTCAGCATCAGGGGATGACAGTGACTCGGACTACAGCTATGATGACGGCTCGGAGGATGGGGACCAGGTGTGGAGCCGTTGTTGGTCCCCGTTGTAAGAGACATAAGTGACATCTCTGTTTTAGGGTTATCATGTATGTCATCCCCGTGATTGGATCATATATTTCAGCACGCTTTTAAATCCAATATTTTCTTACCTCTCTGCCTTTCTCTCTACTCAGGTTGACCCTCCTCCCTCCTCGGGTGTGCCCCATGGAGCCTCTTCAGCGCTGCCAGTGAACCTTGAGGTTGCTGCCGGCTCAGAGGTAAACATTTCAAGAGGAATATTTTTGTCAGGCCTTCAGTTGTCAGGCCTGAAATTTCACAATTTCCTTCATGCCAATAATTGAGTTAAATATTCAGCAGGTGCCAGCCCCAGAGACAACTGTCCAGTTGCTCCCATGAATCGAGGTGTTGGTTTCGGCAACAGCAAAGGCTTTGATGAAGGTAAGCGATTTGCGGGGATGCACCGCATTGTTTCAACCGTTGTATTCAAATTAATATTCACTCTAATTGCTTTCATACTTGCAGGACATAATGAGCATGAACCGGCCATCGGGTGGCCTTGGGGATGCAGGGCCACCCCAAACATATGAAATCTCATTGTTTAGGCCTCCGTTTCTAGTGCCACCATCCCGCAGATTTCCTAAGCAGGGTCGTGGGAGAAAGCGGGGAGGAGGGGGGGGGCATGAGTGGTACGCCATCAGAGGTAGGGGTCTCTTGTTCGTATACTGCAACAATTCACATCTCGCATGCGAGGGAGGCCGTGGGAAGGGGTTATTCTGGGTGCTGGCAGTGGGGCATTTCTGGCTGCTTGCATTATTGCTTATGGAGCTGCCTTGGCTGTGCGAGTAGAGTTGAAGAATGAAGGCCAGTCAGAGGTATTTTCCAGATTCCAGGGTGTTCTATTAGCTCACCACATTCCCCCCGCTCGCACATCCGTCAGTCACGGCATCAATCTGAGTAGCTGTGCAACGTTGCCCACTCTCCAAGTTGTTGGTGACGGGGGCACTCCCGCATTACAGAAGGCCGTATTTTGCTTATGCGATGGATTCACGGAGGTTGACCACGCGCACATCTTTGGCATACTAGTGGGGGATGATGCGATGGTGCAGGTGTTCATTTGCAGCCATGGCAAGTCCTCAGGGGATGTCTTCATGACGGCGGGACCCATATGCAGTGCTTTGAATAATGCCTCATCCAGCACTATGTTTGTGCATGAGGACGCATCCACTGTCAGCATATTTGGTAGCCATGCTCAAAAGACGCTGCTTGTTTTTGCCCGCAAGGTGGCCACTACTTGAGGAGCTTGCTACGGAACATGCGCATGCTGAATTACTGGCACTCACCTTGGTATGGGGCTTTGTTTCATCCTGGCTGTGACTGCGGCTCCTCCTTGCTTGAGTTATGAGGCTTTGCTTGTGCATGATGCCCAGTCGAGCGTGTTTCTCTTTTGCCCCCATGGCTTTGGCTAATAACTAACATCGTTCTTTAGGAAAGCACAAGGCTTTGTGTCATGTGCACGAGGCTTATTGTGCTCACGCTGAATAGGGTTTTGTCTCACTTGCACGAGGCCATTATGACATGGAACAATCATTAATTGGGATCAGGTTTTCTTCTGGCATCAGCTTTCCGAAATGTTGAAGCACCTATGCTGTTCAGTCCACTAGGTGAACATAAGCATGTGGTACTGGTAAAACATGTTCTGGTAAGACCTGCATGTTATGATGCCTACCGGTAAAATCTGGACTCAATTCCGTGTAGCAATTTAATCCATGACTTAGGGATGGCCCTGCTCAATGGAAGGCTCGGCTGCACGGGCGCCCAATAGTTGCGCAACTGTGTGGCAAGGAGCAACGTTTGGCAAGAGGGGAAATAAATAGCCTTTATGCCTCGCCATAGAGAAATACATGATGCAGATGAGCATGCACACTGCCCTCAAGTAAACCCGCAGACTGCCCACCAGTTACCCATGCATGCTGCCTACCGGCATGTACGAACACTTGTGCACAATTATTTGTGTGCTACGGTTTGTAGGATACCTACAAAGGGAAACTCCTACAAGCTGTAGGACTCCTACAGTCCATAGCAGTGCTACACTGCTCTCATCTTTGTAGCAATGCAATACTGAAATATGCTACAATATAGGAGTGCTACTAGCACTCCTACAAATCGGGACTAGTGCTACAAGGGGGGGTAGAATTCATAGTGATGTCGCACCAATTTCTGGCTGCTGTCCGGCGAACCTTCATTTGTATAAAACAATTGCCGATTGAATTCGCAGAAAGGATCGTACGTCATGAACACCCCCCCCAAGGTCGACGCCGGGGTCAAGCTCACTAACACACAAATCCAGAAGTCTAAACAAGCGCTGCTCAAGCGTATGGGGCAGGGCCGGATTCACACGTGAGTCCACATTGTTCGTTTACATTAATCGATTTACCTACATGCTTCAAACAACGACAGCATCCTTCCTTCTTCATTTATCATCTCAAATGTCCACGCTATCCATGCTCGTACTGCAGGCCTAAGCCTTCCAGCAACGCCGCGCGCGCCAAGTCATACTTGCAAATCAAGTTTGGCTGCACATTCGGCAACAAATCACCGGAACAGGTGGAAGCCATGTCGAACGACGCTTTCACCACTCACGTCAAGGAAACAGGTCCGGCCTACGTCACGGAGTTCCAGGCCAAACACGGAAACAACTCAAAGGGCTACCCCCACAAGCCGCAAGCAGTACGTCTGAAACATGTATTTTTAAATACCCTGCCTACAGCAAATTTCGGTGCTTCCCTTTCAATGTCTCATTTCAACACGTCCTGTTTGGATCACACCATTGTCATACACTCAGCCTCCTTACTTGTCCACACACTTCGTCATAGTCTTCAAAATATAAGCAATACCTCTGCCTGATGGACCACTTTTCTTCCTGTCCATGCCTCAAGTCCTGCTCGCCAGGTTCTTGCGGTACCTGGGCAACCCAACGCCCGAGAATGACTGGGATTGTTATGACGAACAATTCGCCGCCTACCGTGGTGAGCTACAGTTGTACCTTGATTTACGCCATGCATACCTGCCAAACCCAGCCACTCCTCTGCCTACCTGCCTCGCACCCAGACACCATTTGTACCTGACATCCTGACAACAACAAGCTGTGCACGCTGCTTACTGCTTGTGACCTTCTCACGCTGACACCATGCCTACCTACTACAATTATATTTGCCTGCAATAACATGCCACAAATGCAAGTGGCAAGCAAATCCATGCCTGACACCCACCCTGCCAATTTACACAACACTGTCACACCCCTAACACTTCCCACTTAATATTCAACGTAACAGACATCTGCAAGTGGGACGGACCGCACCTTGACGAGGCCATGACCCTGGTGCTCTGCCACGGGTACGAGGCAGACATGATAGTCAACAGCACGAAGAAGGACGCCGACGAGCTCCTCAACATGCACGCAGGCAAGGGGAACGGTGAGTGACATTTCAACCAAAACATGACATACCTGCAATGCTTGAACAAAATGTACAAACTTCCTGTTCATTCAATTATACCTCACATATGTTAATGTTGTTCATGCAATATGGTTACCTACAATCCTTATTCGACACACTCTGACCATGCTCCCTGCCTGCTCAGGTGACCAGGACGAACGCCGCCTGTACCTTGTGCCGTTCATCATCAACAAGGACATGGACGAGACCGACGGGAACGGCTCTGGAGAGTCACAGTGACTATCTGTGTACGTCATGACATGCCTGCCAACTCAAAAGCAGTATGTCGGACAGTCGTCCAACGTGAGATCTCGCTTTTTGCAGCACATGCGGCCTTCAACGTGCCCACGCAAAATGCGGGCCGATTTGGCTTCATTTGGCTCAGAGTTGTTCTGCTTCGATGTGCTAGCCCGGACTAGGAGTAGGCACTGGGCAAATGAGCTAGAGCAAGTGCATATAAAGGCCCATGATTCAGTGCAACGGGGTTACAACACCCTAAAGGGCAAGCCAGGAGGAGACCTCATGCTTCTAGCCATGCAAAGGAAGAGGTGGAAAAAGCTACGAGCTGAAAAGAAGGCGACCATGGATGCAGCAATCCAGGATGCAAGGAATGGTAACGTGGCTCACGTTGCACCCATTTACATTGACCTGTCATGACTGCATATTTGATTCAATTCCTAATCAACAAGTGCCGAGTCTAATAATTTGTCCCTTTGTAACTTAATTGCAACAACATTATCCACGCCTACCTCGGGTTCACGCTTATGCAGAACCATGCCACCTTCAAAGTACATTTTGGAAGTATTGTGTCACCAAAACAGTCATGCCTGATTTTATTACTCTACACAAGGGCCAATCTACTTTTAACTTGCAACCAGGTTCAGCCAATCCCTTCTGTGCGCATACACTTTCAACCGTCAGGCATTCAACAGCACCTCACTTGCAATACTAGTAACCTTTTAATACAACACTGCATGTACAATCCTTCCTGAACAGAACATGCTAGTCACCCAATTGTTCAGCATCTTCCAAACCAACAACTTCAGTCTCACCTTACAGTTCTTCCAATCCCACATACATAGCTCATGACAAAATATTATCACTGATGCTCACTGCAGTTTCACTGATGCTCACTGCAGTTTCACTCATGCTCACTGCAGTTTCACTGCTTCCAACCGATGCCAGAAAACGGGCAGTTCTTAAAGTGTTTCATCATCTCCTCCACTGATTTTTAAATACTTTGCCCAATCATTAATTCCATCATAGGTTGCCAGCAAGAACTAAGGCCTGCCATGACCAACTTCCAGCCTTCGGAAAATTAACCTGACGGGTGCCAAAGATCCCCATGATTTTTTTTTTTTAGGGATCTCCTTTATGGGAGACTGTAAAAAAAGTGTGCCTAGAAAAAAAAAGTGACTAAAAAAAAAAAAAAAAACACAACAAAGACGCGCAGCAGAACCTACTATTCCGGCCTGGACGGCTCACGACGCTCAGCAGGCACCGGGCAGGCGATCAAAAGATGCGCATTGACATTGTGATTATAATGCACTCAACGTCGAGTGTAGGCGATATGTATTCGAAAAGTTATTGCAGTCGCTGCGAATTGGGGGCCGATGACATCTCTCGCCGGCCAGCCACCCATGCTACAAACCGAAACGAGTGGCGACGCTCGGCATGCACGGCCTGGGTTGCAACGCAGTGTTATGCCGCAAGTGCGGCCTCGATCAAAAGCAGCGCATTAGCAATGTGGTTATATTTTACTCAACGTCGGGTGTAGGCGATGTGTATTCGTGAAGCTTTTTGGCCGCGCGGCGATGACACCTCTCGCCCGCCACCCACCCAATCGTCCGTGACTAATGCCGTACTGGTGTCAGTCGCTTACAGCCTAGCACCGACGATGCTGATCAAGCGGAGGTCGCGAGTTCGAAACCTGCTGGTGGCAGAAAAAGTTGTTGCATACCGTGCGTTATCGCACTGACACGCCGATGGTTGTTCGCACCCGAAAGAAAACAACCCTGATAAAGAGGGAAGGGTTGAAGAAAAGTAAATACACCAAAAGAAACCCGTGAAAGGTGCCAAAGATCCCCACGATTTTTTAGTCACTTTTTTTTTCTAGGCACACTTTTTTTACAGTCTCCCATGAAGGAGATCCCTAAAAAAAAAAAATCGTGGGGATCTTTGGCACCTTTCCCGGGTTTCTTTTGGTGTATTTACTTTTCTTCAACCTTTCGCTCTTTTTCAGGGTTGTTTTCTTTCGGGTGCGAACAACCATCGGCGTGTCAGTGCGATAACGCACGGTATGCAACAACTTTTTCTGCCACCAGCAGGTATCGAACTCGCGACCTCCGCTTGATCAGCATCGTCGGTGCTAGGCTGTAAGCGACTGACACCAGTACGGCATGAGTCACGGACGATTGGGTGGGTGGCGGGCGAGAGGTGTCATCGCCGCGCGGCCAAAAAGCTTCACGAATACACATCGCCTTCACCCGACGTTGAGCACAATATAACCACATTGCTAATGCGCTGCTTTTGATCGAGGCCGCACTTGCGGCATAACAGTGCGTTGCCACCCAGGCCGTGCATGCCGAGCGTCGCCACTCGTTTCGGTATGTAGCATGGGTGGTTGGCCGGCGAGAGATGTCATCGGCCCCCAATTCGCAGCGACTGCAATAACTTTTCGAATACATATCGCCTACACTCGACGTTGAGTGCATTAGAATCACAATGTCAATGCGCATCTTTTTATCGCTTGCCCGGTGCCTGCTGAGCGTCGTCAGCCGTCCAGGCCGGCATAGAAGATTCTGCTGACCGTCTTTTTTTTTTTTTTTTTTTTTTTTTTAGTCACTTTTTTTTTCTAGGCACACTTTTTTTACAGTCTCCCATGAAGGAGATCCCTAAAAAATAATCGTGGGGATCTTTGCCACCTTTCCCGGGTTTCTTTTGGTGTCTTTACTTTTCTTGAACCCTTCGCTCTTCTTCAGGGTTGTTTTCTCTCGGGTGCGAACAACCATCGGCTAACACCAGCAGGTATCGAACTCGCGACCTCCGCTTGATCAGCATCGTCGGTGCTAGGCTGTAAGCGACTGACACCAGTACGGCATTAGTCACGGTCGATTGGGTGGGTGGCGGGCGAGAGGAGTCATCGCTGCGCGGCCAAAAAGCTTTCCGAATTCACATCGCCTTCACCCGACGTTCAGTAAATATAACCACATTGCTAAAGCGCTGCTTTCAATCGAGGGCGCACTTGCGGCGTAACACAGCGTTTCTACAAAGGCCTTGCATGCCGAGCGTCGCCACTCGTTTCGGTATGTAGCATGGGTGGTTGGCCGGCGAGAGATGTCATCGGCCCCCAATTCGCAGCGACTGCAATAACTTTTCGAATACATATCGCCTACACTCGACGTTGAGTGCATTAGAATCACAATGTCAATGCAATTTTTTTTAGGGATCTCCTTTATGGGAGACTGTAAAAAAAGTGTGCCTAGAAAAAAAAAGTGACTAAAAAAAAAAAAAAAAAAAAAAAGACGGTCAGCAGAACCTACTATGCCGGCCTGGATGGCTGACGACGCTCAGCAGGCACCGGGCAGGCGATCAAAAGATGCGCATAGTAGGTTCTGCTGACCGTCTTTTTTTTTTTTTTTTTTTTTTAGTCACTTTTTTTTTCTAGGCACACTTTTTTTACAGTCTCCCATAAAGGAGATCCCTAAAAAAAATTGCATTGACATTGTGATTATAATGCACTCAACGTCGAGTGTAGGCGATATGTATTCGAAAAGTTATTGCAGTCGCTGCGAATTGGGGGCTGATGACATCTCTCGCCGGCCAACCACCCATGCTACATACCGAAACGAGTGGCGACGCTCGGCATGCACGGCCTGGGTGGCAACGCAGTGTTATGCCGCAAGTGCGGCCTCGAATGAAAGCAGCGCATTAGCAATGTGGTTATATTTTACTCAACGTCGGGTGTAGGCGATGTGTATTCGTGAAGCTTTTTGGCCGCGCGGCGATGACACCTCTCGCCCGCCACCCACCCAATCGACCGTGACTAATGCCGTACTGGTGTCAGTCGCTTACAGCCTAGCACCGACGATGCTGATGAAGCGGAGGTCGCGAGTTCGATACCTGCTGGTGTTAGCCGATGGTTGTTCGCGCCCGAAAGAAAATAACCCTGAAAAAGAGCGAAGGGTTCAAGAAAAGTAAAGACACCAAAAGAAACCCGGGAAAGGTGGCAAACATCCCCACGATTTTTTTTTTAGTCACTTTTTTTCTAGGCACATTTTCTTTTACAGTCTCCCATAAAGGAGATCCCTAAAAAGGGGGCAGGCCGTCGTCGCGCTAGAGGCTCTATTTTTATTCAAACTTCGTCTACCTCTATGTCTCAGGCTGGTCCAGCCCACATCGAGGCATTCCTCTCCGTGCTGAAGGCTGTTACCAAAGAAGAGACCGTGCAATACCTTCTACCCTTGCTTGTACAGCTCCTTCAAGGTGCAGCATATTTCCGTTCGGAACTGCGCTTTGTTGCACGGCATCTTCTGACTTACATCCACATCTGCAGAAAGCCCGATGTGGGCAAGACTTTTTCACATGCCCTGCGATCAGCATATCGCTCCTGTCCCGGATTCCATACACCGTGTTCCTGAGGTGCGCACGCATCATGCTGCACTGAAACACTCGTTCCGGACCGATGGCATGTGAGCCCTATTTGATTCTGCTTAGGTTGCTCGCCCACGAGGATTGGTCCACTCAGGAGATGTCTGCTAGCTGCTGGTGCTGACCGCCGTCTAGGAGGCAGCTGGGAACATTGGGAGGTCTGGTGAGCGTTGGGCAGAGGGACCGGTTGAGTCAGGTGTTGCCCGCAATGTCGCATGGCATGCTAGTTTGAATGATCACTTGGATGATATTGGGATCACCGTTTCGAACCCAGAGGATCCCCATGCTTCATCAGATCCGAGACACGTTAATTTGAATCAGATGATGGACCTGCACAGCAGCAGTGCTCACATCTCAAGAACTGGACATTGATGCAGGCATTGTGAAGGCACTGGTGCAAGTCGCAAGGGTGGCACAGAAGGATAAGGGGTTCCGCGTCGCCATCCTCAGCCTGCGCAACCTCCTCAACTATGAGGACCTGGGCCTGGCAGTAGACATGGTGGAAGCGGGCCTGCCTAAGATTGTGGTGACCCGGCAAATGCAGGTGTGTTTAGAACGGTGCATACCCGCTGGGCCATGCTGAACGCTTGGCCGCGAGGGGCTGGTAGGGTATGACTAAGCTCAATGACTAAGCTCATGTACCATGCACAGCCTGGACTAGGGTGCGGCAAATGCAGGTGTGTGAGGTCGGATTTCTTGTCCACATGTCTACACCTTCACCCTTGAGTGTTTGAACCTGTTGGTTGTACATGAAGGGAGCATGAGGATAAGCTGGTGATGCACAAACGTTCGTCAAAATCTAGTGCAGCAGATATCTATGTCATGTATTGCCTCACTCTTCTTTCTTTTCTTTTTGTCTGTCTTGGCGTGCTTTGATATCACAGCATCAGCCTACTCCCTGCCTTTTGCCGGCACTTGATTCAGCGCGGTCCTCACTTATCACACTCCCCTCCTTATGCACTCAATTGCCTGAGTCTCCTCCCCAATCTAACGCGCTCCCTTACTCCATGCTCCAGCGTCCTCCCCATCTGACGCTCTCCCTTGCTCTTGCAGACATTGGGTGACGAGGACATAATGGAGATGCTGGTTTTCCTAGAGGAGAAGCTCAGAGAGGGCATCAGAGGCATGAGCAGCTTTGACCTGTACAAGAAAGAGGTGCGCTTTTGCGTGCGTCTGCATCTGGCCAATCTTGGCTTGCTTTCATTATTGCTTTCGTATTGCTTCTGTGTTGCCTGTATTTTAAAATTTAGCTTCGCACAGTGCAACCTTGTTTCCAAATCGGCTACTGGAACGTAACTACTGCAGTCCAGTACCCAACCAAATGCTCATCCCCTTTGGTCCCCTAGATCCTTTCTAAGAATGGCCCCTTCTTAATCATGACAGATGATGAGCGGGGCGCTGGAAATGGCCCCATGCATTCGAGCAGTGTCTTCTAAAAGGAGAACATCGACAAGTTTGAAGAAAAGGACTTTCAGATCATGAGCATGCTGCTCAAGCTCATTGAGAGCTCAAGGGAGGTGCGTGTGCAGGGACAGAGCGCATCCATGGGAATACCAGTATGGAAATAGCTTTCTCTTGCTCGGTTTACACAAAGTGGAAGGCCGGCCGCCCAACCCTAGAAATCTTGGGACGCGATCACACAAAAAAGCGAAGATGTTAACGTGTCGTTGAAATGTGTAAACCTCGTTAGCTTTTCTGTCTCAACCTCATATTTAGCTTCTTTGCAGCTCTTCCAGGCAGCATCCCACCCGCATGCTGGCTGCATTTGCCCAGTCTGAAATAACCTAAAGAGCAAGCCGCCCTTGCTTGCGCCCAGGCTAAGACAGTGGCTGTAGGCTGTGGCGACTTTGGCATGTTCATCACGCACCACGGCCGGAGTCGCTACATCGTGAACGACCTTCGCGGCAAGGAGCTGGTCATGTGCCACATGGCGAACCCGGACCCTGACGTGCAGAAGCAGGTGCTGCTGTGTGTACAGAAGCTCATGTTGACGAAAGAGAAGCTAGAGTTCCTGGGGGGCTCGACTTCTTAGAGGGAGAGCAAGCGGATTCTGTATAGCTAGTAACGACCGGCCTATTATGTTTATAGATTAGAAGGCCTGTCATTCTCAATTTTTCTAGGCGGTGTTCAACCGAATTATTTTGCACCCACGTCCTAGGGGGGGGCAAAAACAAAGGCTGGGGACCCCATGCCCCCCCAAAATCGAGCACCCAAGCTTACCACCCACCCACCTACCGCCTCTGGATCCCATTCGAATTCATATATCTCAGTCATAATTCAAAATTACAGGGCATGTAAGGGGTGATTTTTGATCAGTTCGTCAAGGCGCTTCTACTGGTATATTTCAATTTGTTTGGTGATGACAATTCATGCCAACAGTCAATTTTGGTACTGGGCTCAGCCAGGCTATTCAGTACCGAATAATGCTCGCTAGCGATCACAATTTATATCAACAGTCAATTTGTGTACTGAGCTCAGCCAGGCTATTGACTACCGCCTACTTCTAGCTAGTAATCACATGTTTCCAGAAGGCAGATGGCCTGGAAGGCGGTGGCAATGCGATTGCCTGGAAGGCGTTGGGCGCCCACGCGGCCGAGCTTTGAGCGGGCCCAGAGGTGTAACGTTATTGACATCTGCCTCCGCCAGCTGCTGATCGGGATGGGCTGTCAGCATGTGATCAAGGTAGTGATAGCTCCAGACCCACGGGCGGGGGACGGGCGGATCCCTGCTCCTGCAGACATGGCATGGCACTGGCCTGTTGGTGCAAGGATTAGCGGCTGATGCCTTGTGCGCTGAGGCGTATGACATCTTGTGGTGCAGAGGGCATGCGGAGCTGACTTTCACGGTACTGCTGTTAGAGCCCTTTCCCAGCTCCGGAGCTGACCTGCACATGCCAGAGTCCCGGTCTCCATACACAGCACCTCAGTAGCCACATGCTTCATCAGCATGAGGCTCCAAGCTGCAGGCTGCGCCACATTGGCCCAACAAGATATGGCGTGCGACCAGCAGCAAAAACACTGCAGTCCAGGGCCCCTCTCCTCGAATGTGAAAGGAAGCTGTGCACGCGCACCGTGTGCAGCGAATGCCCAATGCGCTGCAAAGGGCTGGCAGACGGGAGGTGAATAGCCCTGGCAGTTCGAGCCCTCTCGCAATGGCGCAACATCTGGCGAGGGAGGCGACGCCGTTGCAGCCTCATTCTCAGCCGGAGATGGAGAAGGAGAGGCTGGCAGGCTCGCAGGTATGGCTCAGCTGGGACAGTAGCAGGGGAAGCTAGGGGTGGAACGGGAGCAAACCCGAGCGTTCTCTGCCGCTTCGAATCGAGTGGTTTTGCGGAAGCTGCCATGCACTCCCTCCCATTCTGGTGGCGTCTGACGTTTGCAGGGTCGGCGGATTTGAGGACCTTGCCACAACGACCACATGTGATCTGTTCATTCATGATCCACCAGACCAACACTACCATGTGCTGCATGTAATACAGCTCTTTGTAAGGCTGGCTCAGCTGGTTTCGGGGTGTGTCCAATGGGGCCAAACCCTCAGTGTGGGGGGCCAGGGGGTCATGTGGTAATTCAAGCAACATTTTATGATGTAAATGGACTCATGTTGACAAGAGGAACACAGAGGTGCCACTGCCAGCCTCAACAGACCTCCAGAATAAAAGATACGAAGTTTTCTAAATATTGACTTTTTTGGGAGACCACCCACCCACCCCCCACCCACTTTGCCCCCCCATCTCCCAACCCCCTGGGCCAAAAAATATTTAAAAATAGCTATGGAACGCTGTCGTCAAGCTCTCCAAAAAGGGGCATGGGGTCGAACATTTTTTATTTAGCCACCCCCTCGCCCACGTCATGTTTTATGGCTGGGTCATATCGGGGCCCCAGTCCGCTCGCCGTCTTCCGCTCGCCGTACTCACAGTGAAATTCACAGTAGAGTTTAGCCAGCCTGCCCACCCAGCCCCGCCCCGCCCACGGAAGATCAGCTTCAAGCGCAAGGGTGGCCTCGATCTAGTCCCGCATTATTGCTTCGCCTACAGCTTAACTTAAGGTAATATATGTGCGGTGTCGGCATGCGAAACCCTGCGACTCTGACAGGTAAACTGTGTATCTGACACCTTTCGAAATCAGTGCTGATGCGGCGGGCGGGCATGGCCAACAGCAGATCGAGCAATTGTGCTTCAGGTTTTCGTTGGGGCTTCATTACCTGGGGCGCGTTCCCTTTGGGGGTGATCCGTGTCAAAAGTGGGCGCCGTACAGAATGCTGAGATGATCCTACCTAGATCCACACTAGAGGCGCGAGTTGGGCGACAGTTAGTCGTTGTGCTTCCGTGTACATCTAGCATCATTTCAGAAACGACCTCCCGAGGTAGTGTCCAAAAATGATCCAAATGATCCTGCCACGCTGGCTAGGTCAGGGTTCACGCAAACTCAAAACTATGTCGATTGAAATATTGAATGCATACTTGTCTCAGTCGTTGACGTGCTTGTTATTTTGGAACGGGTGTGATAAAGCAAAATGTTTCATCGAGGCGGAAAGGTGCTGTGCAATGGCAATATGGAGAGTCTCGGTCGGTACATGCTCTGGTACAAGCTTGAGATCCCTGCGCGATTTCTCTCGTGTTCACAGCAACAGTGATAAGCGCGCCACGACGATTGTGGTGTGTTGATATCAGAACTTGACTGTGAAATCGTCTGTGGCTGACGGATTTCTGCAAGTAGCTGAAACTGGCGAGAAAGTGGGCAAAATGATCCTACCAAGATCCACACTCGGGCCGCGAATGATCCCAACGACTGGATGCGAGCCAAAGGGAACGCGCCCCTGGACATTAGGGGACCGAGACCAGGTTTCTCAAAATGAAAACCCTCACACAGCGATCTTCACAGTGAACAGATGGGCTCGGCGCAAGTGGACAGGGTGAATCAGGCGGGGTATTACCGAGTCACTGTGCCTTGTCGACGGTAATTTAAGGGCTCTCCCCTGCTTTCTGACTGCTGCATCGGCAGACATCTGTGCCATCAGATTCGCGTATTGCTCAGGCGTGCCTCATTGGGAATTGAAGGGGGGCAACCCCTTCATGATGCAGATTTACCGGTTCGCTTTGGGGAAATTCCGTTCCGATTGTCGGATGATGCCCCATCTGTTCACTGTGAAGATCGCTGCGTGCGGGTTTTCATTTTGAGAAACCAGGTCTCGGTCCCCTAATGTCCAGGTAATGGGGGCTTCTGCACTATGGGGTTCATCCCCACGCTACTGCTCGGTGGATGCGAGTCAGTTGCTAGCCCAGAGGGGTCACTGGTTTTCGCTCGATTTCCTAGCGTATTTAGCGCCTGTACCGGTTTACGGGCGCATGTCCCATGCATCAAATGTGATGCTCTGTTGGACTGTAAAGACTTCACAATGCTTCGAGGTCGGAATACTCCACCTACGTAACTGGGCTGTGCCCTAGGTGTTTTCACAACGGCAGAACATATGATGAAGGGGGGGGGTGAAATTTTCGGAAATTCCATCCGTTTTTATTGACAGTATCTCAACCACAGAAGGTGTGAAATGCAATGCGCTCCCATGTCGACATGGACCAGGATTTCTTGAAAACGTCCATTAGCCTCTGTACGACTGTCATAGCCCTGATCATACAAATCCCCGAAAGGACCTGAGTGCTAGGCGGAAGGGACCTTCCCTGAACCCTGCAGTCAGCCCTCCAGTGTCGCTGAATTTCGACACCATCAAGCCCAGTTGGCGGATCTGCGACCCCACGAGAGGGGGGCGCCCAGCCACCATGCGCCCCCTGAAATTCGGCTTGAAATAGGAGAAGTGCAGGTCCACCGTCTGCCACCGCCCATCAGCTGTGGTTGCGAAGTCATGCTGCAAGACAGTGCGGCACAGAGGGCAAGTAGGGGGGCAGACATGGAACGGTCAGTAGGAGACATGACAAGCTTTGTGAGAGGTCACGTTAGTTGTTGGACTGTGGCCTCCTGGATGTGTTGCGAGTTCCGTTTTCTCCATTCGACAGCGCAACCATTGAGGCGGCAATTCAACCATCCATTGAATGAGTCCACCTCGAAACTAACGAGTCACAACCATATTGATGATCACTATGCTTCGTAGTTCAGTTTTGTGAGGTTTCCAGGACTCAAAGACCAGGGATACCAGTTATCCAATTCCCCTCAATATGACCCCCCTCACCCCCCTCATCCGAAATCTGTAATGCCCCACATAGGCCCCCCTCACCGCACACACCTCTTGCCTGCCTCCCTACCTGGTACATGACGCCGTCGAACCCATCATCTGGTTTGGCGGACAGCTTGTAAATGCGGCCATCCCCGCAGACCTCCATGCGCAGGCCCCTGGCTTTTTGAAAGGCTCCGTACCCACCCCAGCTCTCAGAGCGCATCGATGCGAAGCCACCTTCACAATGTGCATGGGGCAGAGTCAGCAGCAGCAGAGCAGGGCTGGTGAGCCCAGAAGCGACTCTTTCTGGAGCCAATCAAAAAGACCCCTCCCCCAAGCAAATTGAAGGTCGATCATCATCATCAACGCAAAGCCCAAACCCGGTTGGGGAATACAGGGTACATCCTGCAAACGCGGCAGCTCATGCACTCATTTCCATTTCCCGTTACTGACCGTTGTTCCTTGTTGTCACATTCCCTGCGAAAGCGTGGAAGAGACAATGAATGAAGCTGTGAGAAACACACCGTGTGAAACAGCAAATTCACACACGAGCAAAGCACACACATATCACATGCAGCACACCAAGCACACACTTTGCACACACACGCAGGAATGAAGTTGTGAGAAACAGCACCCCCAGGCAAAACAGCACACAACAGCCACACGCACACACACCAGCAGAGCCATTTTGAGCAGGGCCCAGAGGTTTCATGTCATTGACCAGCAGAGCCTTCCCCCATACCTTGGAAGACAGCTGCCTTGTCAGTTGCATCCCAAGAGAACTGGCTGGAGGACATGCCACCCTGAGCCAATGAGGAGAAGGTGTCATGCAACGGGGCTCGGACAACAGGTGACGCAGGCATGTGGAGTAAAAAACCTGATGGACAACTTGCCTTGTGCCTCATAAGCATTTAAGGCTGTGCCGATAAGGCCCTTACGATGGCTGAATTGTGTAGCTGAGTTTCGTCACCGTTATTTCAAGGCAAATTCAGCTACTTTTACCAGTAAGTGACCATACTTACTGACAAGATTTCAAATAGGCAGCCAGCAGTGCATGTTTTAGCTTCAGCTGGTGCTTCAGCTGGGTTTCAGCTGCACCCTGCTGATTATGCCTGCTGCTTAAGCCACCAGCCATAGGCCAGTCAAGGTTTGGTATCCATTGGCCCAGTGGTGGACGCCGGAGGGACCCTGGAGGCCCGGAGGTGGTCTGGTGCGCACTAAAAATAACCGCTGACAATCAGCAGCGCAACTGAAAGAAAACCAGCTGCGCTCCACGCACCATGCTGCTCGCTGACCCATCTGGTGTGTACCAGGGCGTGTGCACTGCAATAAACCCTGGATACCAGCTGCACTACACGTACCATGACGCCATCATCCATGCTGAACCATCTGGGCGCTGGCGGCAGGCCATTCCCAAAATCCAGGACTGGGAAGTCCGTTGCACCCTCTGCCAAGACAGGGGACGGGGTGGCCATGGCCTCCACACTTCCATCTGCACAGAGCGAGAAGAACTGCTTATAAAACCACCATGCAAAGCAAACTGACAAGGCTCTCTCTTTACCAGGGCAGAGGATGCATGGGCCATGGCCTCCATGCTTCCATCTGCACATAGCCAGGAGAACAACTGCAAAACAAAGCGTGACAGGAGAAAAAGAAGAAGCAAGTGGCATGGCACTTGCTCAGCCACTGCAAAATCAAATCGCGGTCACGGAATCTCCTTTAGTGACCACCCCAGTCGACAAGTCCGGAACCTCGCCCTTGGTGCAACACTGCATGCTCAATTGCTCACCCATCACATTATCAAAGCACTTCCTCATGACCCAGGCAGCATCACTCGGGCTTGCCTGACCCGATGAAAGCAGGATGGCTTCTCTGCAAGAGAGAATGCAGTGTTTGTGTGTGATCTATCGTTTGCGCCCATTTTGTTATTTTGCATACTGCTGCTCATGCCAGTGGAGTTGGCCAAGCTGATGGTCGTCAGCCCTTCAGCAGTAAGGCACCAACCTCAGTGCTTCCTTGACGCATGGAGAAGAGATTCCACGCTCTATAATTTGTTGGGCTGTGACCTTGTACAGCTCGTAGCAAGCCTTAGGCTGACCACTGTTGCAAGAATGGGCGTCATGCTCAAGAAGAAGACAGGCACCGGTGGTTGCTCAATGTTACATGATGGCGAAGTTCACCATTTCTACACCTGTTGTAAATTGGGGCCCCTTGTCGAATAGCTTGCGTGATCGCCGACTTTGTTTCATTCATGTTGCACTTCTGCCTCCGTGCGAAGAGTCTACCTGCGCCACGTAGCAGTGTGTGGAGCGTCTGCTGTCATCCCCCGCTGTCAACTGTGGGTTGCAGGCCGTGTGAACGATGGAGCGTATGAACAATACAGACGCGGACTCGGAGGAAAGCAGCTACTTGTGTATTCAGGGTACCAGGCACATCGATTTGTTGAAAGAAAATGCCGTTTAGTCCAACGACTACCCAGAAACTAGGCAAGTTAAGATCACAGCAAAAGCGTTTTCTCTGAAATAAATTGACGACACCTCAATACTCTTTAGGATCATTCTACGATCTGGATGGCCCGCTTACAAGTCACGCAAAGCGACTACCGTGGGCAATGCCCAGCTACGTGTATACAGGGAATGGCTCGTCCACTGATACATTTTGATGCTCTTCGCCCGAATCGATGGACAGTCCTGAACATTTTATCCCAAACCGGATCGTCCTAGCCTTCTACCCGCTCAAGCAGTTACTGGTGCAGTTGTCTAGTGGTGAGCTTTTCAACCTTGCTGATTACGTTTCAGATGGGACATGAGCATGCGTCCGTCCAATGAACTGCTATCAGGTTCTGCCTTGTGCTGCCTAGGCGCCTACCCTGACGAGCCATGCGCATGAGCCACGCACCCATGTGGCATTCCCAGCCGCAGGGAAGATACCTATTGGTACACAAAAGCATTGACATTCCAGGCCATTATTCCTGTCTATAACAGGCTACCCCCTGTACTATGAAGCCCAGGTGCCGTGTGTCATCATGCTTTGGCAACCCAAAGTCAAGGGGCAGCATACGTTTTCGACCCATTCTGTCGCCAAGGCTGTGCTCACACGATGACATGAGGCCAACATGGACTGGATTATGGGAGTGTCCTAAACGAGAGGACGAGACTACGTCTGTTGTCAAGTCCAGAGGTAGAGCTGGTAGCCCTGGGCCTTGTTGGGTTATGCACTACTGATATCTTTCCGTTAATATACCATACCGGTAGTCACACTGTCATTTCAGCACCGTAGAAGCTCATTATGGCTTGAACATTATATTATTATATGCAGTAAAATTCGTTCTCTCATATTCATTACCGGTGGCCCTACAAAATTCAAACGGAAAATAAATGTGTTTGATTTCATTTGCCTCATTTTTGTCGGTTTATTTTCCAAAAATAAACCAATCTGCCATAAAAGCGACAGTCAGCATCAGCCACCACTGCCGCAATGTTACTGCTGTGTATTCGACCACCTGAGTGACCGGCATGCGCGGCTCATCTAGGCTGGTCTCTTCCCCTCAGATTCCTCCCCATCGGACTCTTCCCTCTCCTCATCCTTCTCCTCTCCTTCTCACAGGAGGAGTCGGAGGGGGAAGAGGAGGAAAAAAGCCCATTTTGGGTCATTAAGTGGCGGCATGTTGGGACCCTCGGGACTCTAGAGGAAGCTTGTTACTGATAATCTGAATATCATCCCGGAGTTTAAACAGTTTTAGATAGTACGTAGAGCTCAGCGTACCAGTACCGGTAGTCTTCTTGGTGTCCATGGCTCGGCAGCTGGATTGAGATTGTTGCATAGGTGAAGATTGCCACTACCGTGAAACGGGATAGGGTCCGCGTACCCCTTTTGAGAAATAATATATCAAACTCATCCTGCAGGCAAAAAGTACCATACTCCTCGCACGTGCAGCTGAATTTTTTGCGATTTTTTGATATTTGGTGCCGGAATACATACTTCGCACCTGCCTCGCGCACCCCCCAAAAATAGTTGTTAATACTTATTCTGTTGCGCACCACTCCTCGCACCTCCAGAGCGCGGAGTCAAACCCATTTTACGATATACAATGCATGTAGTTTGTGACACCGACAGTGTGTTGAACCGCCCCGTTGCGCTGTAGCGCGCGAATATTTATATAAAATGCTGCAATAACTACAAAAGCCCCAGTTCATTTCCCCTAAAAACAGCCAATCTTGAACACACTCGCTATTCGTTAGCCCTAAAACACGATGGGATAACAAGAGTAGAGTGCGACTTCGGCGTTTGCATGTACTATTTCGTATTTTGAATTCGGTAAGGCATTTTAATTAATACTTCCTTTCATACAGACTTAAATTGAAATAGTGATGGGAGCTTGACGCTGGTAGCTAGCTTTTGCTGGTACTTGCAGCTGGCAAAGGACTGAACTGGCATATTTCTAATGAGGTCAAAATCCGTGTCGAGTACGTACTCATTTGTAATATAGTTCAATTGTGTATATCCTCGTGGTGTCCTGCGCATCATACTCTTATTCTTCATATTCTCCTTGTCCGCATTGATTCCAACATCATGCGTCCTGATCTGCTTGGCAACCTCGTTTTTTGTCAGTTTCCCTCTCCCTCTTGCCTGTGCCCCATGCAGATTGCAAGTACAAGGGGGCAAGGTGTTGCACCTTACCATACTCGGAAGCAGAAGTATGAATACCACCAACCAGGTTTTTTTTGTGCTTTAACCCCTCGCTTGACCTACACTTCAGATGCAACCTGGCCTATGACCAGCAGGGCTCGGTGCAGCAAGGGCCGTTGGCCAAAGGCGGGTAAATGTCAGAGTCCCCATTGCTTGGCTAAGTGGTGGCCGCCTATTGTCTTCCAAAGGTGGTCCGACGCGCCACAGAATAAACACTGCCGCCAGGGCGCCAGCCCAGCTACCAACCAAAGGGCATGCCTTTGGGAGGGTTCCTGTTTCCCTGTTGGTATCTTGATTTAACTGAATTTAAATAATTTATGCCGGCTGGATTTTTACAGGTATTGCAAAAGTCGAAAATAACGATAGGGTTGGATTGGGAACGACTGGCCAGAATAAAGGAAGCGAACGTGCGATTTACTGTTCTGGCACACGAAGACGTGGCTCTGTCAAAATAAAAAGTGGATTTGATGTCACAAACATAGGACGTAGATAACAGACGCTGAATGTCGAATGGATGCAAAATTGCAAATAGTAGATGAAATGGTGACGAAGAGAGGTCCTTCATGTGAAATAGTGGGGAAATCAGAGGTAGCACACCAGTTTACGCCACTCGTCTTATACGAGCAATCATCCTCTGTCAGGGTCGCTGTCTCGTAGACCTTAACTGCAGTAACGTGTCATTATGCGTCCCCTTTTTTCTTGCCGTAAGCATCGAGCGTAAGCACGATGGCCGTAAATTAGCTCATTTTATTTTACCAGGCGGGGCCCGCCAGCAATTGCGCTCGGGAACTCTACATGGAAGCGTTGATGTCTTTCACACTTTTAAGTAACATCTATCTCGAAGTGGCATAATTTTTGCTACAGTACATGCGACAGGCAAATATAGTGAAACTCTCATGCCTACACGACAATGTAACTCGATCCTCGATCGCCCCATTCGCCGACAGCGATCGCCTCCGGCTCTTCACTGCAGACTCGCCCGCCCGCCCAGGCTGCCGCTTCTGCTTGATTGAGCACGACAGCAGCACTCGGAAGCAAACGATGCAGTGACAGACGAAGGCGATATCCATTCAGCAAAGCCAAACAACAAAAATCAAGCAATCTGTTCACGGAGGTAGGTTGGAAATTCTTGAGCGCATCCAGTTTGATGATCCAGACAGTAGTTGAGGTGCGCAGCGGCTAGCTATGTCGGTGGTGCTGGCAATCATGCCTGGAAAGAAGCCAAGAATAGGACCGCCCATCCTAGGATTGACAGGGCAGGGTTCCTTATCACTAAATGCGGAAATGTTGGCAACAAGGTTTAGGGTTTAGGGTTACCTTATTACCGTATTTAGGGCCTGCTCCTCTCCTTCCACCGACATTCTGACTGTGTTCAACCGTTCTATTTAGCAGTATTCAGGATCTCA
The DNA here is from genome assembly GCA_037349105.1 of Limnomonas spitsbergensis. Lineage (NCBI taxonomy): Eukaryota > Viridiplantae > Chlorophyta > Chlorophyceae > Chlamydomonadales > Limnomonas > Limnomonas spitsbergensis. The sequence goes on from JAYJMM010000120.1 coordinate 6,984,436, forward strand.
GTCACTGAGCGACCGAGTGCGGAACAAGCTCATAAATCAGTACCTGCATGTATGTATGTCTGCACTGCATGGCTGCAATGGTACAGGCCACTAGCCGTCACAACATCAGTGCTTATATATCTTCTGTCTCCCATCCACATGCAGATGAAAAGAGAGATCCGGATGGCCTCAGAGCCTGGTCATCACCTGGGAGCCTCCTGGGGCAAGTCATCAGCGGCACTTTTCTTCATGGCAAGCTTCATGACTGCCGACGTCGCCATGGGTTCGTGCCAGCCACCGCAAAAAAGAGGAGCCCCCACATTAGCTTCCTCGATGCCGTCGCCTCCAAGCTATTCCACACCATCCTACCCTCTCCCAAGACTACCCCCGCCACCGTACCCTCCTGCATACGTCTCGCAGTACCTACCTGTGTATGACCCTATGTACCCTCCAAGGTATCCTTCTCCCTATCCTCCACCCTATCGACCCGTCCCATCCCTTTCACCGGCTCCAAGGCCATCCCCACCTCCTCCGCCATCCCCGCTGCCTCCAAGTCCGTCTCCGCCACGGTCTGATCCACCTCAGCGACCTCCTCCCCTGCGTTCATCACCTCCACCGATGCCTCGGCCAAACCTGCCACCGCCCGGCACACCATCCTGTGAGCATTCATGGACCCCAGGGAACAAACAGAGCAGAAGCACTCGGGGGGAATCCAACTGGCAGAGTAGTCTGATGGAGGCACCAAGCAATGCTGGATCTAAAAGTCCAGAAGACCTGATTTCATGAATTATTAAAAATGTACTGCAGTACTGCTCATCCTCGCCTGCCTCACTGTTCTGATTGAGGCTCCTGACACACTTGTGTGCATGTTGCTGCATCTCTCCATCCCCCTGCAGCAATCGAAACCTGACCCGTTCCTCCCCCTTCCCCTCCCCCCTCTCCCTTCTTTTCCCCACCCAGCGATAAATTACGCACAGTCCGCTTACGAGCTGCTGGACCAGCGCTCCATGGTGGTTGCGGTGCACCTGGTGCACATCCCAGGCACCGACCGGTACCTCTACATGGAGCGACCATCCGGCTACCACCCCGATGGATCCCACAACATCGCGGGCACCCTTGACCTCGTGACGCGCGAGTGGACGCACCTGGACACGCCGACCGGCCTGTTCTGCTGTGGCCACTCTCTCATGGCCAACGGCAGCGTGATTGTCATGGGCGGGCACGTGGACAACGCAGGCTTCCCCGATGGGCGCTGGAGCGTGCGCACGTACACTGACAACACGCCCGGCCTCGTCCTGGCCACCAACATGTCGTACCCTCGCTGGTACCCCACGGTCACGCTGCTCCCAAACAAGAAGGTCATGGTCATGGGCGGCACGCAGGGTGTCGGTGCCGGGACGGCGCACAACCCTTACTACGAGATTTGGGACCCGGAGGTGGGTGGGCTGTGCGGCACCTGCTTGCCCGCTGGACCGATTTGCATCACCTGCCCGGAATGCTGACTCGGATGTTGAAACATATAGCTTTGCTTGATCCACGTACTCCTACTCTCCTAGCCTGCTGCTAGCATGCTGCACTGTTCGTCCAAACTGCTGCACTGATCAGTTCAAATATGTCAACGACTGGTCCATTGCACTCGAAATTCAAATGTAAAGAGTGGCCGACGATCCTATTGACAGTCTTCATGTCCATCATGTTATCATGTAGCAACTTAACTCTGGACAGTCTTCTAATGATGCAAATGTCTATGCTTGACGCACCTGATCCGACAGAGCCTCCCCCCGCAACTGACCCCCACAACCAGCCTTCACAACCGCCCACCCCTGTCCCCCGGTCCCAGGTCCCGCTGCTCACCCAGAAACTCCTGGTCCTGCCCGCCTTCCTGACCAACGTCAAGCAGAACTACTTTCCCTTCAACTACGTGCTACCCTCGGGCGACATGTTCAGCTACTGCGCCCGGATCGCCTGGATCATCAACCCGTACACCGGGCAGTACAAGGTGCCCGTCCCGGGCCGTCCGCTGTCCCTCGTCGCCCGCTCCGTGGTCTACGTGGTGCAGTACCCTTTCACGGGCACCTCCGTCATGCTGCCTCTGCTGCCGGAGAACAACTACACTGTCGAGATCATGGTCATTGGCGGCCAAAATGTCCTGGCTACTAGCAACCTGAACCTGACCGCATGCAGCGAGTCCCTCCGGATCAAGATCTCCATGCCCAGCGCCGGCAACAACGAAGCGTACAGCTTCAACGGTGGCTGGGTCACGGAGTCCATGGGGCTGCCACGTGTGATGCCGGACTCTGTGCTGCTGCCCAATGGCGTGGTCATCCTGCTCAACGGCGCCATGGAGGGGCTGGCTGGAGACGCTGCCTCCGGGGGCGGAAGCAAAGCCTACTACCCCAACTTCTGGGCCGAAATGTACCAGCCGTACGCCCCGCTGGGGGAGCGGTGGAGCACCCTGGCACGCTCACAGATCCCGAGGCTGTATCACTCCAATGCCGTGCTGACCACCAACGGGACCATCCTGGTGACTGGCTGCGACCGCTGCGGGAAGGTGCAGACCAACGTGACGTTTTCGCCATCGCCGGCCAAGGCGGAGTACCGCAATGAGATCTTCTACCCGCCGTTCTGGTATGATTTCAAGGGCAAGCCCCGCGTGGTCTCAGCTCCGAGCCACGTCGTCTACGGCTCTCAATTCACCGTAACATATACCGGGCTGCATGACCCCAATGTCGTGGTGGGTACAGAATCTGGTACGAAATTACAGATGGATGCCATGTATCATGCTGCATATTCATGCAGTTTTTTGCGGACAGGAGCCCCGTGCGCTTCGGTGACTAGTCTGATTCAAGACTGAATTTATCATAACCTTGCTTGCACTTCCAGCATCCTTGAGATCTGCATGACCTGCTGGTGTGAGGCCCACACTGCGGACCAGATTGTCAGGCCTACAATAAGCTCAATACATCAGGCTACAATCAGCCTACAGGCTACAAGCCTACAGCCTACAGGCCAGCAAGCAACCTGTAGGCCTACAAGCAGGCCTACAATCAGGCTTACAATCAGGCTTACAATCAGGCCTGCACTTGCTCACCCGAAGATGTCTGTCCCCTCTGTGCAGGTTACCTCTGCTGTCCTGGTGGCGCCAAGCTCCAACACACACGGCTTCAACACAAACCAGCGGGTGGTCAAATTGGTCATGACAGCAAGCTCGTCCGCCAAGCAATTGACGCTGACGGTGCGTTTTTTTCACAGCCTGTCGGTGCACCTGGTAGATCAGTGCCGAAATCATGAACCGCAGGAGGCCGAATTTGAATATATGACGAGGCGATGGGATGCCTCCACACTTCTCTGCATACTAATCTGTCCCTATCCCCCTTGCATTGCTTCAACACTTTCCCCCCTTGCTATTTCAAATGCAGGCCCCCCCGTCTCCCAACCATGCCCCTCCTCAGCTCTACATGCTGTTTCTCCTTAATGGGCAGACCTATTCTTCCGCCGTTTGGGTCAAGTTATCATCGGCAACATAAATCAAGAATGATGAGCATCGCCATCACACATAAACTTCCTAAATGGAAGCAACCTACAGGAACTTTGCAGTGGCTGATAAACTAGATCCTAATTTGCAATAAGTTATCCTTACAGTCTTCTGATTCGCATGCTAGATGCCAATAATCTCTCATGGACCTTGTCCACAGACAGGATCTCATCTTCCATGTTTCGTTTCTTACATACTTGAATGCGTTGAATGCCGGTTTGTGAATATTTTCAGATCAGCTAGATGACTTCACAACTTACAAGGACAAGTTATAAGCTCATTTATGCTTTTTACCATGCTCAGGAACAGTCCGAATAAATTACAATGCAATGGTCGCTCCATGGCTGCAAAATATGTGTAACCTTGTTTATTAATTATCTGTGGGTCTGGACCGTGAAGAAGAAAACTATTGAAGCAGAATGAGAAGGGACGGGTTCAGTTTAGGCGCACGATGCATATGACCGGTTGCTGAATTCAGCAGGCAGTGCATGATGGACTGCACTGCAGGGCCGTCCAGGTTTAACAGCACAACATGCACTGTGGACCCGCGGCTGTGAACTGTCATGCCACAACTCAAGCGCTTCCCGACCTGTCAAGAGGATGAGATGACGTATTTCGTGCTCGTCCCAGGAGAAAGACGCCCATGACGGAAGGCTGTAATTACTGCACCGGGAAAACAATTGTATCGGGAACATGTGCAGGGATCAGGATCTTCTGGGAGGACAGTCCAAAACTACTGAGAAGTAATGGTGGCAAGCCCGAGGGCCAGGCTGCTAAATTCTGATGTTCCCAAGGAAGCGAATCACTGCCTCCACTGATTGACTCCGCTTTTCTGTACCTTGAAACCTCTTGGAAGAGGACAACTGAGCTGTCTCCTCGTCTTTTGTTTGTTCGAAACCACCATGGTTCCATACTTTTCTATTACCGGTACCAGCATTTCCAATTAAAGTTCAGTACTGATACGAGACCAGTTTGCGAGCCTCGGGAGATAAATCACGACCTAGTCCAAGTCCAGCCAGCCTGCAACCACGGCCTAAAACTCCAGATCCAGTGACAGCTGCAGTCTAAAAATAAAAAACAAGCATTCTGACCAAACACTCAACAAATAGGCAGCAGTGAGAACGATCTCACAGAGGCAGCCGGGATCCCATCCCCGTTACAAACATCATGAAAGGCCTCCCCGTTCTTGCCTCTCAAGTGTGGAAGAACACCAGCGCCTAACAGAGAAATCTGAATGGATCGGACATTCAGCGCCACCTGCATAAGCTCCTCAGCCCAACCTTTTGCACCTGCTCCACATGCCTAACGCAGAGCTAGTTGCTGCCCTCCTTAGCGCCTGCGCTCTCCGCCGGTCGTGCCACAATGTTGCGCAGCTCCTTGGTGACCATGACTTGCCCTGGCTTCGCCCCCCTGGGTTTCTTCAGGTGCTGCGCCAGGCACACAATCACGTCGGCCTTCCCGTTGTCCTTGGCCCGCGAGTAGAACGCAGCGAGGTTGGCACAGAACTGCAAGTCTGGCTCTCCAGGGGTCTTGCCGCTGGGGACCTTGATAACGGCGTGGCTGCCCGGCATGCCCCGCACGTGCATCCACACATCCCCAGCCTTTGCCACAACGTTGCTCAGCTCATCGTTCTGGATGTTGTTGCGGCCCACTAGCACTTGGTAGCCACCAGGGGAGGTGTAGATGCGGAACCCTGACTGCCCCGTCTGCCCTGCCGCCCCGCCGCCCCCCGCACGCTTCGCCGCCTTGGCTGCGCCCTTCTTGGCCTTGGCCGCGCCCTTGGCGGCCAGCGCGGCGTCCGGCGGCGGCTTGAGGTAGCCCTGCTGCACCAGCTCGTCATGCACCTGGCTTAGTGCCTTCAGGTCCGCCTCCTCCTTGTACTGCCGCAGCTCCAGCAGGCTCGACTCGATCTCCGCCAGGTACTGCACCTCCAGCTGCGAGGCCTCCAGCAAGGGCTGCACCGCCTGCACGGCCCTCCGCAGCTTCCGCGCTCTTTTGTACATACCCTCCGCAACCTTGACCGGCCCGCCCTTGTCGGCATCCAGCTGCAGCATCATCGACTCGCCAGTCTCCCAACTCTCCACCTCGACCTGCGTCGCCCCCGGTGGGATCCTCCAGATGTTGGCGGTGATCATGTCGCCATGCAGCTGCACCGCGTCTGCACCCTCGGACTCGAGCAGCTGCTTCTCGAAGGCGCGAACGCGGCCGCCTGCCTTCTTGACGGCGACCGCCAGCGCGGTCGACAGCCGATGGTGCAGCTGGGCATGCACCTCGCCCCCCTGCATCTCGCTGTAGTACACATCCAGGAGGTCAAACACAGAGCCGTACTGCTGAGCGTACGTCCCCAACACGCTGTACCGCCCTGTTTCCGGGTCTGATGTCGCCGCCCAAGCCCCGCTGGCACACCGGCCCAGCCACGCCATCCAGTGGCCATGCAAGGCCTCCCACTGGGCGTCGCTCATGAGCGGGGGAGGGGTCAAGACGGCGGGGCCGTCGGGCCCTGCCGCGCGGCACAGCTCCTCCACGAGCGGCGGGCTGACCCCGTGGAAGGCGCGGGTGAGGCCGTCAAGCAAGGTGCCAGGACCGCCCGCAGATCCATTCAGAACCTCCGATGGCGGCATGTGGGAAGCAGCGGCAGTTGAGGCTCCAAGGTCGGTTGCAGTGTCAGAGCCTGCAGAGTCAAACGCCGTGTCAGCTGCCTGCGCCTGGCCTCCCTGGACTGAGGGCATGCCCATGGCAGCATATTGGCCGACGCCTCCCTTGCTTTTTTTCTGCTGCTTTGCGGCTAAGGCCATCGCTTGGCTAGCTGCGGCCATTGCTGCGGCTCGTGTCACCGTGTCCCTCCACTCTGACAGCCCTACACCAGTCCAGAAAGGGCGTACAGTCAGAGTTCAGGTTCAAATGTACTACCGATATTAGCCTATTCTCCACTTTCTTCTGTCCAAAAAATGGGTACCAATCGAGGTACCAATCGAGGTACCGGTATTAAAACAGGGTGCTAGCCATGTAAGCCTAATCTCTCTGTTTCACTTTGCTCAAAACAGCGGTACCAATGGAGGTATTGATGATTGAAATAAGGGTCAAACCCAGCACCAACAGACAGAAATAATGGAAATGTGATTTTGTAGCTTTCGGTTTCTTCTTACGCAGTGTCGCGGGTGTTACCTGCACAGCTGTCGGGGGGCACTCCGCTGGTTATCGGTGGCAGTTGGTACACGCCGCCCGTCTGAAGCTGCCGCAGGCTACTCTTTGATGTCCCCACCTGGGCAGCACAAGCCAGGATACTGCCGCCCGGCCCAGCCAGGATCAAGTTGCTGTACCTGGTCAGCACCTCGCAGTACAGGCTGCGGGTGGGCGGGTCCCCGGGCCGCTCCCCAAACTGCAGCTGCAGCACGCGCTCCCATGCCTGAGGCATGACCGCGTCCAGGAGCACCAGGCCCGCGAGGTTGTCCTGGATCTGGTCCCCGAGCGTGAAGGCCTCGGCCGACGTGCCGCGCATCGGTGGCCGCGTTGACGCGCAGACGCGGGCACCCACCGGGTGCCACGAGATGTGCAGCCAGCCGCCGCCCTGGATCGTACGCAGCTTGATGGAGAGGTCGGTGCGGCCGCCCATGACGACCTGCTCTACCTTCGCGGGGACCCAGGCGCGCTTGATCTCGGCGCAGCAAGCAGCCAGCGTCGTGTAGTCCACCACCTGCACGCTTTGGGGAGCGGTCGGGTCGGCGGTGGGCGCGGAGCCAACGGCGGGAGCAGACGACGAGGCTGGCGCTGCTGTGTGAGCTCCTGCTGCCGCTGCTCCTGCTGTTGACACGGAGGTATGGAGGGCGTGGACGGCTAGTATGAGGGGGTCACGGGTGCTGCTGCCGGTGCTCGCTTTGGAGAACAGGGTGGCTGTCGGTGCCATAGGCTGGAGTCCTCTAGGCCCTAACTCAGGGCTGAAAGCACGTGTTCCCATGTCCAATGCTGTTGCTGGACGTAGGGGTCTGGTCGCGCCTCTCATGCTGGGGAGAGGTACGGCCCATGCGACGCTGGTGGGGGCCGGTTTGAGCCACATGTGGGATGCCGCTGCCTGAATTCCGTGCTGCATGGACCAAGCTGTGATTCTCCTGGCAGATGGTGTTGCAGTGCATGTCACGGAGGTGAATCTTCTAGGGAGGGTGGCCCATGCGGAGGTGCCCTCCCTGGACAGGGCTGCAGCCCATGCGCCGTATGCTGGGATGGCGCGCAGCATGGTGCAGTTGTTGGAGGGCGTCAGGGCGTGGTGATTGCAGGAGGTGTAGGATGCTGCTGCTGACGCCGAGGGGGGATGGGCTAGCGTATGAAGGGCGGAAGAGAGCGGATGTGGCGCTGTCGAGGGGGCACCGTTCGGCCTCAACCTTCGGGGTGCTAGATTCGAAGCGCCTTTGTTGAACATTATCTCTAACGATCGTCGGCCCCTCAGTCCTCGCACAGTCTCCACCACTAGTCTCTACCTCATTTCTTATCTGGACAAGAGTGCAGCACGGCTAAGTAAGTGGTGTTTACAGTCGAGTTTATGAATTAATCATAGATTTCTCATCTGCATTGTGCAGGTCACTGTGCGGACAGCCTTCATGAAAAAACGGCTTCCACGGTTTCGAAGCCCGGGGTTCCCGGGGTTTCTTTTTTGACAGATGTCCGACAATCTGACAGATGGTCTAACATTCTGTCTCTCACACGACGCCAGACAACGGAAATCTCGTCCAGATCTTGATGGGCACTCATGCCTGAATCATGCCATGGCAACAAACTTCGATCTGCTGGTCTTGGAATTGTTTGAAGCTCTTCACAGTGAGGGACGATTCCACTGAACTGCATAGCACGAGGCAACCTCGATTAATTGTCGTAAGAAATTCTCACGTCAGGAGAATCACTCTATGGACTGCCTGTCTGGCTGCGTTCATGGCCATGGCATGCAAACCGTACCCTGGGGCAGACAGGGGACAAGTGGACAACCCCAACAGCCGATGCTCGCTCCAATGGATCTTACGGGCAACCGCATACTCTGTAGCCAACTTACAGACTCGCAATAGCTGACATCAACGTCAAGGTGGCCAGCGAACCCAAGGCTGCAGCTGCAGCCACCATCATGCCTGCTTCAGCCAGCGTGGACAGCCCCAATGCTGGCCATGGCATGGATTCCAGAAACTGGGCTTCAACGATCCAGGGATCTTGGCGTTCATGGGAGTTCCTGGCGGTGAAGTATCGTATGTCACCGTCAGCCCCGCACCAGGGCGCCTCCACGAACGCCTCCGGTAAGAGCACTGCGTCCCATTGCGGTGAGGGCCCAACAGCAGGAGGAGCTGATCCAGCTGCACCCAAGGCATCCACCCGTGAAGGTGGCCATGGGATCTCTGGCTTCGATTGTCGTGCCCTTTTGACTCTCTTCCTATATCATATGATCCCCATCGGGACTGCTTATCAGGACTCCTCCCTCCTGCCCTATGAGCTGCAACAGCCCGAGGCACCCCCCCACCTCCAACTGGTGCGGCGTTTGTGGCAAGCGCACTCCACAGCTAGGACGAGTGCAGGCAATGGTGACCTGCCGGAGGGACATTGCGCAACAGTCTCCGGGGAGCGCCTATTGCAGGAGATGACTCAAGCAGTCTCGGATCTTGGGGTCGGATCATGCAACACAGTCAACGGTCCTGCTCTGCCTTCCGGACTGCTCCGTCGAATGACCATGGCCGTACTGCTCATGCTGTACGAAGAAAACAACTGCCATTTAAGAGCGGCACAAGTGAGCTGTGCTTACTTTCTGAGCGCTGAAGAGCTGATCCCTCCAATAAAGGATTTGAATGAATGTCTCATAGCCGGTCAATCCTTCACCATCCTATATGAGTAATACCGGTATGACTGTTTATACTAGCGTGCTACAGCTTCATCATAGCCCACAGCCAAGAGCCCTGGTGCACCAAGCCCTGTTGCTCGTGCCACTGGCAATAGGCGGGTCAAGGTTTGGTTCCTATCAGCTGAGCGGACATCACCCCCCTTCTCTCCCTCTCTGTTTGCTGCAGGTCTTCCCCTCAGTGTTGCGCTACTTTGCCAGCGCCCTCAACAGCTCCCGTGCCTATCGCCGCACCTGTGGGTTGATCCACGTCTCAAAGGTAGGCGGTCCATGTGCCAGCTGGCAGCAGCATCAAAGCTGTACAACCCCGCGGCAAACATGGATGGAAACTGCATGGTAGGCGGAACTCCAAACGGAAGGCATTCTGATTGAAACCCCCAAAATGCCCCAGCTGAGCTTTATTCATGTTGGTGCGATGTCTGATGGAGGCATGACTGGATGAACTCATATACCGGTAGCGTTGTCCAGCTACCACACAACTCCTTAGGAGGAAGGCCTCCAGCCCATACCCATCATCTGCCACCCACCCTCCTAGGTGTATCAGGCATTCAGGCCTCGGTGACAATCCCCGATGGACCTGGCTGCCACCTGATCCGGACCCCCAGTGGAAAATGCAGCATATTGTATACCGCACACCTGATCCCTTGATCAGCTGCCCTCTGCCCTCCTCAGATATCCGGCCTGCATGATCATCCCCGATGGACCCGGCGGCCACCTGATACGGACCACTACCGTGTGTCGCTAGCAGTGACCTGCCCTGACTGGCTTCGGAGCCCCTAAGTAGACTGTCAGGCCAGGTGGTATGAGAGGCCTGCAAACCTGACTGGCTTCGGAGCCCCAAAGTGGGCTGTGTGGCCAGGTGGGCTGGGAGGCCTGCAAACCTGACTGGCTTCAGAGCCCCAAAGTGGGCTGCCAGGCCAGGTGGGCTGGGAGGCCTGCAAACCTGACTGGCTTCAGAGCCCCAAAGTGGGCTGTCAGGCCAGGTGGGATGGGAGGCCTGCAAACCTGACTGGCTTCGGAGCCCCAAAGTGGGCTGTGTGGCCAGGTGGTATGGGAGGCCTGCAAACCTGACTGGCTTCAGAGCCCCAAAGTGGGCTGTCAGGCCAGGTGGGCTGGGAGGCCTGCAAACCTGACTGGCTTCGGAGCCCCAAAGTGGGCTGTCAGGTCAGGTGGTATGGGAGGCCTGCAAACCTGACTGGCTTCAGAGCCCCAAAGTGGGCTGTCAGGCCAGGTGGTATGGGAGGCCTGCAAACCTGACTGGCTTCAGAGCCCCAAAGTGGGCTGTCAGGCCAGGTGGGCTGGGAGGCCTGCAAACCTGACTGGCTTCAGAGCCCCAAAGTGGGCTGCCAGGCCAGGTGGTATGGGAGGCCTGCAAACCTGACTGGCTTCAGAGCCCCAAAGTGGGCTGTGTGGCCAGGTGGTATGGGAGGCCTGCAAACCTGACTGGCTTCAGAGCCCCAAAGTGGGCTGCCAGGCCAGGTGGGATGGGAGGCCTGCAAACCTGACTGGCTTCAGAGCCCCAAAGTGGGCTGTCAGGCCAGGTGGGTTGGGAGGCCTGCAAACCTGACTGGCTTCAGAGCCCCAAAGTGGGCTGTGTGGCCAGGTGGGATGGGAGGCCTGCAAACCTGACTGGCTTCAGAGCCCCAAAGTGGGCTGTCAGGCCAGGTGGGCTGGGAGGCCTGCAAACCTGACTGGCTTCGGAGCCCCAAAGTGGGCAGTCAGGTCAGGTGGCATGGGAGGCCTGCAAACTTGACTGGCTTCAGAGCCCCAAAGTGGGCTGTCAGGCCAGGTGGGATGGGAGGCCTGCAAACCTGACTGGCTTCAGAGCCCCAAAGTGGGCTGTCAGGCCAGGTGGGCTGGGAGGCCTGCAAACCTGACTGGCTTCGGAGCCCCAAAGTGGGCTGTCAGGTCAGGTGGTATGGGAGGCCTGCAAACCTGACTGGCTTCAGAGCCCCAAAGTGGGCTGTCAGGCCAGGTGGGCTGGGAGGCCTGCAAACCTGACTGGCTTCGGAGCCCCAAAGTGGGCTGTCAGGCCAGGTGGGCTGGGAGGCCTGCAAACCTGACTGGCTTCGGAGCCCCAAAGTGGGCTGTCAGGTCAGGTGGTATGGGAGGCCTGCAAACCTGACTGGCTTCAGAGCCCCAAAGTGGGCTGTCAGGCCAGGTGGTATGGGAGGCCTGCAAACCTGACTGTCTTCAGAGCCCCAAAGTGGGCTGTGTGGCCAGGTGGTATGGGAGGCCTGCAAACCTGACTGGCTTCGGAGCCCCAAAGTGGGCTGTGTGGCCAGGTGGTATGGGAGGCCTGCAAACCTGACTGGCTTCGGAGCCCCAAAGTGGGCTGTCAGGCCAGGTGGGCTGGGAGGCCTGCAAACCTAACTGGCTTCGGAGCCCCAAAGTGGGCTGTCAGGTCAGGTGGTATGGGAGGCCTGCAAACCTGACTGGCTTCAGAGCCCCAAAGTGGGCTGTCAGGCCAGGTGGGCTGGGAGGCCTGCAAACCTGACTGGCTTCGGAGCCCCAAAGTGGGCTGTCAGGCCAGGTGGGCTGGGAGGCCTGCAAACCTGACTGGCTTCGGAGCCCCAAAGTGGGCTGTCAGGCCAGGTGGGCTGGGAGGCCTGCAAACCTGACTGGCTTCAGAGCCCCAAAGTGGGCTGTCAGGCCAGGTGGTATGGGAGGCCTGCAAACCTGACTGGCTTCAGAGCCCCAAAGTGGGCTGTGTGGCCAGGTGGGATGGGAGGCCTGCCAACCTGACTGGCTTCAGAGCCCCAAAGTGGGCTGTGTGGCCAGGTGGTATGAGAGGCCTGCAAACCTGACTGGCTTCGGAGCCCCAAAGTGGGCTGTGTGGCCAGGTGGGCTGGGAGGCCTGCAAACCTGACTGGCTTCAGAGCCCCAAAGTGGGCTGCCAGGCCAGGTGGGATGGGAGGCCTGCAAACCTGACTGGCTTCAGAGCCCCAAAGTGGGCTGTCAGGCCAGGTGGGATGGGAGGCCTGCAAACCTGACTGGCTTTGGAGCCCCAAAGTGGGCTGTGTGGCCAGGTGGTATAGGAGGCCTGCAAACCTGACTGGCTTCAGAGCCCCAAAGTGGGCTGTCAGGCCAGGTGGGCTGGGAGGCCTGCAAACCTGACTGGCTTCGGAGCCCCAAAGTGGGCAGTCAGGTCAGGTGGTATGGGAGGCCTGCAAACTTGACTGGCTTCAGAGCCCCAAAGTGGGCTGTGTGGCCAGGTGGTATGGGAGGCCTGCAAACCTGACTGGCTTCAGAGCCCCAAAGTGGGCTGTCAGGCCAGGTGGGCTGGGAGGCCTGCAAACCTGACTGGCTTCGGAGCCCCAAATTGGGCTGTCAGGCCAGGTGGTATGGGAGGCCTGCAAACCTGACTGGCTTCGGAGCCCCAAAGTGGGCTGTCAGGCCAGGTGGGCTGGGAGGCCTGCAAACCTGACTGGCTTCGGAGCCCCAAAGTGGGCTGTCAGGTCAGGTGGTATGGGAGGCCTGCAAACCTGACTGGCTTCAGAGCCCCAAAGTGGGCTGTGTGGCCAGGTGGTATGGGAGGCCTGCAAACCTGACTGGCTTCAGAGCCCCAAAGTGGGCTGTCAGGTCAGGTGGTATGGGAGGCCTGCAAACCTGACTGGCTTCAGAGCCCCAAAGTGGGCTGTGTGGCCAGGTGGTATGGGAGGCCTGCAAACCTGACTGGCTTCGGAGCCCCAAAGTGGGCTGTCAGGCCAGGTGGGCTGGGAGGCCTGCAAACCTGACTGGCTTCGGAGCCCCAAAGTGGGCTGTCAGGTCAGGTGGTATGGGAGGCCTGCAAACCTGACTGGCTTCAGAGCCCCAAAGTGGGCTGTCAGGCCAGGTGGTATGGGAGGCCTGCAAACCTGACTGGCTTCGGAGCCCCAAAGTGGGCTGTGTGGCCAGGTGGTATGGGAGGCCTGCAAACCTGACTGGCTTCAGAGCCCCAAAGTGGGCTGTCAGGCCAGGTGGGCTGGGAGGCCTGCAAACCTGACTGGCTTCGGAGCCCCAAAGTGGGCTGTCAGGCCAGGTGGGCTGGGAGGCCTGCAAACCTGACTGGCTTCGGAGCCCCAAAGTGGGCTGTCAGGTCAGGTGGTATGGGAGGCCTGCAAACCTGACTGGCTTCAGAGCCCCAAAGTGGGCTGTCAGGCCAGGTGGTATGGGAGGCCTGCAAACCTGACTGGCTTCGGAGCCCCAAAGTGGGCTGTGTGGCCAGGTGGTATGGGAGGCCTGCAAACCTGACTGGCTTCAGAGCCCCAAAGTGGGCTGTGTGGCCAGGTGGTATGGGAGGCCTGCAAACCTGACTGGCTTCGGAGCCCCAAAGTGGGCTGTCAGGCCAGGTGGGCTGGGAGGCCTGCAAACCTGACTGGCTTCGGAGCCCCAAAGTGGGCTGTCAGGTCAGGTGGTATGGGAGGCCTGCAAACCTGACTGGCTTCGGAGCCCCAAAGTGGGCTGTCAGGCCAGGTGGGCTGGGAGGCCTGCAAACCTGACTGGCTTCGGAGCCCCAAAGTGGGCTGTCAGGTCAGGTGGTATGGGAGGCCTGCAAACCTGACTGGCTTCAGGGCCCCAAAGTGGGCTGTGTGGTCAGCTGGGCCTTTCAAGCAGCCACTTGGCTGCCAGGCCAGGTGGGCTGGGGAGCCTACATATGGTGTGCGGCACGACCAGTGCCGCGATGCTCAAGCCCCGCAGCGACGTTTTATTCTCCTCTCTTTCGAACGTATGGGCAGTAGACGGGCGCGGATAGGTCGTGTCACAGGGCATGATGAGTCATCGTATCCTTTGTGATGATGATGACACTTTTCATGGTTTGCTGCAACCAGATTCTGCTTGGGTTATCGGGCAGGCCTGGGCTGCAGGACATGTGGTTTGAGACACCCAGTCTTATGCGCTGCCCGCTGCCTGTGTTGCTCGCAGAGCAAGTAAGCTTGCGGGTGCTGACATCACGTTCCATGCAAACGAGGTGAGGAGGTGATGGCCCTCGTACGTGCATTCTGGACAATCCAAGACGGATCCTGAAAGAACGCCCCTCTGCTCCACCCTTCGGCGAGCTTGCCTGAGGCCCCCCTATTCTTGTGGATGGAAGCCTTGTTGCAGCATCAAGGAGGGCCAGGCGACCTGTATGCTTGCCTTGCTTGCTTGCATTTGAATTACTGTGGATTGTTGCGCACTTCAGCTCAAGTGCAAGCTGCGTCATGGCCTACGGCCTAGGGGGCCGGTTGCAGCCAGCCCTGCTGCTTGAGTCACCGGCCGCGGGCCAGTCAATATTTTGTCTCCATCGGCCCAACAGTGACTTCCCGGCGGCCCCCAAGGCGGTATACTGCACAAAGTCGGACTCTGGTTCATTTGTGTCCAACTGTCCATCCTTCATGCAGTTCTCGCCAGAGCACATGGACGGACGGATGGAGGCTGCCTGTCACCTATGGCCTGTACACGTTCACATCTCACCGTCAGATTTTGTATGGATGTTTTCAAGTACTGGGTATACCCACTATACCAGATTCTCTTTCCTCAAAGTATTAGTGATGTGACAGCCCCGCCTGGTCCTGAATTCTCTGCATGATTCCCTTCATTCCAAGCCTTTAATCCCAAACCCTGTTCCCGGAAGACCTGACCCCAAACCCTGTTCCCTGAACGCCTGACCCCAAACCCTGTTCCCTGTATGCCTGACCCGAAACCCTGTTCCCTGAACGCCTGACCCCAAACCCTGTTCCCTGAATGCCTGACCCGAAACCCTGTTCCCTGAACGCCTGACTTCAAACCCTGTTCCCTGAATGTCTGACTTCAAACCCTGTTCCCAGAACGCCTGACCCCAAACCCTGTTCCCTGAACGCCTCGCTTCAAACCCTGTCCCTTCAATGCCTGACCCGAAACTTTGTTCCCTGAATGCCTGACTTCAAACCCTGTTCCCTGAATGTCTGACCCCAAACCCTGTTCCCAGATGGCCTGACCCCAAATCCTGTTCACTGAACGCCTGGCTTCAAACCCTGTTCCCTGAAGGCCTGACCCCAAACCCTGTTCCCTGAACGCCTGACTTCAAACCCTGTTCCCTGAACGCCTGACCTTAAATCCTGTTCCCAGAATGCCTGACTTCAAACCCTGTTCCCTGAACGCTTGACCCCAAACCCTGTTCCCCGAAGGCCTGACCCCAAACCCTGTTCCCTGAATGCCTGACCCCAAACCCTCTTCCCTGAACGCCTGACTTCAGACCCTGTTCCCTGAACGCCTGACTTCAAACCCTGTTCCCTGAACGCCTGACCCTTAACCCTGTTCCCAGAACGCCTGACCCCAAACCATGTTCCCTGTACCCTCCCGCACCCTCCCGCACCCCCATGATCAAAAAAATGTGCAACGACCCCTGGCTGACTTGACTGACCCCCCTCCTCATATCCCCCTCTCCCCCTGGGTAAAAATGAAATTGTATGCCAGATTTGGAATGCTCTTGTCAAGTAACTTAGTTAGTTTTTACAACTTTGGGTGATGGGGTGTTTCCAGTTGTTATTTGCCCTCCCCCCTTGCGCACCAGCAGTAAAAGTTTGGGAAGGGAAGTGCTTCGAGGAACCAGACGGGCATCTGGGACATACTACTGGTAAGACACAAGGCTAAACAACCTGGGACATGAAACACTGAGCGTCTGAGCTTGACATGAGGGGCGTCCACGATGTCTTATCAACCACTCCAGTTCCTTGCTTCTTCATTTCATGCATGCCCAGCATGAATATATGAAGCAATGAGACACATTCTGTGTTCCCAAACTGATGTGAACAGTGGTGTCCCGGCCCGCTGGATAGTTTCAATATCATGGTCAAAGGGTTGACCATGAAACTTAAGTGTCATGGTGAAGAGATCCCTCTTGCATGCATGGACAAAGTTTCATGGTACCTACACGGGAAGCAGCTAGTAACAATATCCCCGCTAGTTACAACTAATATCATGGTCCTAGCCACAATATCATGGTCCCGCTACAATGTCCCCGCGATCGGTATCATGGTCAAAGTGTGTCATGGTAACGAGAACCAAGGGCGAATACTGTTTAGTCATAACGAGATAAGAAAAGCCATCACATACAAGTTTTACGCATACTTAAGTCGTGAGTGGTGACCATGAGTGCTCGTTTCCCTGATTCGATTTGATCCAAAGATCACCTGATTTGATCTCTGGATTTGATGGACCGTTAAGTCAGCTTCCGCTGAGGCCTAGGCATGGCACGGTTGCTCCGTGGCTTCTCTCATTTTAGTGATGATCTGAGTGCCCACTTTTCTTTGTCACGGGCCTACATTTTGTTTCTACTTATCGATATGTATGACGAATTTCTTTCTTTATACGTCAACCAACGAATGCAATGGAGCATGGCGCCCGAGGCGTTCACCGAACCCCGCCGACGTCGAAGACGACAATAATTGCGCCTCATCGCCTAGACACCGGCCATACTAAAAGGTAGTGACGACAGGTGCCGAGCAGGGTAATTCTGTAATCTGTACAGGTCAGAACTATGGTTTACTTCAGCATCGATGACTTTTACTCTTCCACACGGGTTATTCCACTACTACTCAAACCCCCTGTTTTGGTAGGCAGAAAACCTACCAGTTTCAAGGCAAATGCATCATTTGGACAAGGCCCCTAAAATGATTATGGTGAATTGGTAGGTTAAAATCGGCCGAAAACGCGACATCTACCGATTTGAATTCTGGTAGGTTTACATTTCGGTAGGCCCAGAACCTACCGAAATAGGTACTCCTTGGCTACCATTTTTGCCCAGGTTGGCCTACCGATTGCCCTACTGTCGCTACCATATTTACCTACCAGTTATCATCATTTGGTCGACCATTTGTTGCTCTGATTGGCCTACCGATTCCTCTAATGTCGCTACCATATTTTCCTGCCAATTAGTATGATTTGGTCCACCAGGCGTTGCCCAGACTAGGCCGATTCATTGCGCTCCTTTTGGTATTAATTGGGATCGGCTTGCTGTACCCCCCTATGTAGGTGGGGCTGACTTATGATGTGCTGGCTATTTCAATAAACTGGTTTGCTCATCGCTTGCTGGAGGAATCAATTTGCAATGAAACAATTGCCAGGAGATCTATACCGGTAGAAAATTAAATCAATATTTGACAGCTGTGGAATCTATACCGGTTGAAAAATTAAATCAAATTTGACGGCCAGGAGATCTATACTGGTAGAATAATTAGATCAATATCAACGGCAACGAAATATATGCTGGTAAAATAATTAAACCAGTATTTGACATTTGGTCTTTGAGGTCCTCAGGTGTTCAATCCTCCAGTCATCAACTACTAATTCAAGAAAGTGCTCCATAATAATGTCAGAATATAAGACAGAATGCTTGCTAGCAAGGAAGGAAATGCATGGCAAAGGAAACGAATAAATCATAAATAAGCGACCATTGTCAGACCATATCAAGCATTCACTTGTCATACGTGTATTGATCAATTCGCGACCAGTTTTGCTCGACGTCGACCCCACCACTAATTGCGGCGGGGAGCAGCGGTGCAGCAGCGATTGAGGTTCCCCAGCAGCAGCCCCGGCTCAGCAGTAGCACCAGTGCCTCTCCTTCCTCAGCCCCGACAGCAACCAGTGGCATCTCCTGGAATTTCCTCCCTGAGAAGTTCAGAGCCAAGCGAACTAAGCCCCCCTCTGTCGCGCCGGAACTCTTTGAACTGCCATCACCCCCAGCAGCGAGCCCGTTGCGCGGCAGGCTGGCATTCCAGCATGCGGCAAGTGCTGCTCATCCTCTCCATATTACTGCTGCTCAAGCTCAGTCTCCATACAGCGCGCCGCCTGGCTCGCACCCGCCCTGACATTCACCCCCTCATCAGGCGGACTTTCTCCAGCCCTGCAGCCAGCAGCTCTGCCGGCCACCGGCCGGCACCGCATGCTCTCTCCTGGAAACAGGGTTGACGGGGATCATCAGCAGCAGCAGGAGCAGATCCCATCATCGGGTCAGCAGAAGCAGGAAATCTCATCCATCGCTGGCCCCACCTGGCACCCCGCATCCAACACACCTGCGGCCGCACCCGGGGCTGCTGCCACGTCATCCCCCGCCGCCAGCAGCCTTAACGGAGCCGTTCCTAGCAGCATCCACATACACGTCCAGAAAATCGTGGCAGGCCCTGGTGGCTGGGGCTTCGACCTCGAGGTGCACAATCCTCGGAGGGGGCACAGCAAGGCTAACGGGTTCCGAGTGCCACGCACTTTTGACTCTCCTCCTGGATCACATGGCTCCTGCTGGCATCAGGTCTGGTCAGCAGGTCCCCCTCCTCCTGCCCTATGAGCTGCAACAGCCCAAGGAACAAGCCCTCCTCCAGCTCTTGAGGCGATTATGGCATGCCCACCCTGCAGCCGGTGGGCATGCTGGCAGTGGCCACCCACCGGAGGGGCATTGTGCAACTGCCTCCGGGGAGCGCCTGTTGCATGATATGACGGAGGCGGCATCAAAGCTGGGGGCCAGCGCATGCAGCGGTATTGCCCTGCCTTTTGTCCTGCTCCGTCGAATGACCACGGCGGTGCTGCTCATGTTGTATGAATAGGAGGACTGCCCGACCAAGTGTTGCTCAGGTGAGTCTGTCAAGTGCTACAGCCGAAGGGGGGGCTTCCATGATCCAAACCTCAGGGAGTCAGGGAGTATTGTCATTTATTTGTTTCTTTATTGCTCAGGTGAGCGGTGCTCCTTGGGCTGTGGTTCTGATCTATTCCAAACTGGTTTGACAGGAAGGCTTAGCCAGTGGACAGGTGATCCCTCCTTTTTTTACGTACATCAGATCCCTCTTCTGCCTCTCTGTTTGCTGCAGGTCTTCCCCTCGGTGTTGCGCTCCTTTGCCAGCGCCCTCACCTGCTCCCGTGCCTCCCGCCGCACCTTTGAGTTGATCCACATCTCGAAGGCAGGCGGTACATCCATGTGCCAGCTGGCAGCAGCATCAAAGCTGTACAACCCCGCGGCAAACATGGATGGAAACTGCATGGTAGGTGGAACTCCAACGAAAGGCAATCTGACCTAGGACATGACACAGGGAGGTATGTGTGCAGTATGTGTCGTTGTCTCAGAAACAAATTACACATGCCATTCGCTTGGCACAGATAGAAAGTAGGCACCGCATAGGATGCGCCGATGTATGATGAGCCCAAGTGGACCCTGGTGCATCATCCCCAGCAGAAGGAGTGGTACCCTGACCTGGACCATGAACAAGAGGTTGGGCAACAGCATGACTTAGCACCCTGGCCGGCTGTCAGCTGCCCGGAGTGGCTCAAAAGCCCAGAGGTTGGCTGCTCTGCCAGGTGAGAAAACAACCAAGGCTGGCTGCTCTGTCAGGTGAGGAAATAACCTAGGGGTGTCTCCTGGGTTTGTCAGTGTGCTGGATCTCCTGGATGGAGAGTTGCAGGCAGAACCCACATCTTGAACAAGTTAATGGGGGTGAGGTGCAGGCAAGCTGTGGCAGAACCCACATCTTGAACAAGTTAATGGGTATGAGGTGCAGGCAAGCTGTGGTAGAACCCACATCTTGAACAAGTTAATGGGGGTGAGCCGGTGAGGTGTAGGCAAGCTGTGGCAGAACCCATATCTTGAACAAGTTAATGGGGGTGAGCCAGTGAGGTGTAGGCAAGCTGTGGAAGAAGCCACATCTTGAACAAGTTAATGGGGGTGAGCCGGTGAGGTGTAGGCAAGCTGTGGAAGAAGCCACATCTTGAACAAGTTAATGGGGGTGAGCCAGTGAGGTGTAGGCAAGCTGTGGAAGAACCCACATCTTGAACAAGTTAATGGGGGTGAGCCGGTGAGGTGTAGGCAAGCTGTGGCAAAACCCACATCTTGAACAAGTTAATGGGGGTGAGCCGGTGAGGTGTAGGCAAGCTGTGGCAAAACCCACATCATGAACAAGTTAATGGGGGTGAGCCGGTGAGGTGTAGGCAAGCTGTGGCAAAACCCACATCTTGAACAAGTTAATGGGGGTGAGCCGGTGAGGTGTAGGCAAGCTGTGGCGTGCTGAGCACACAGCTTGCCTACATCTCCATCAGACAGGGGCGATCGCATTGGCAAATGATGCCACAGCAATGATCTCTGTTTGCCTCGGATATCCATTTTAAAAGCCAGCCAGGCGATTGTGTGTGTGCGCCTGTTGAGAATCTGCCACTGCACCGCTGATATGCTGTCCCTCTAGCAGCCTGTGTATGTGGTGAGCATCTGCCTCTGCACCGCAGATAAGCTGTCTCTCTAACGGTAGCCATGTCCCATGATTCGGTCAAAACGGGTGGCCTCTTCAATCCACACATTTGCTTGTGTATCTATTTGTTTATTTATTTACCTATGTGTGGCTGTGTACATGTGTTGTCCCCCCCTATATATGTGCACATGTGTTATCCCCCCCTATATATGCCTCAGCTGTCCCCTGTGTGTGTGTGACGCTGGACAGGACCCAATACCTTGCCGAGGGGCGCATCAACTTCTTCTCAAATAAGGTGAGCAGACCTCTGCAAACAAGTAGTTGCTCATCATTCGTGAAGAATAGTGTCATGAGGTCGTGAATGATAGCTTCATAAGGTTCATTGGTACTTACACCAGAGTGTGTCTCAGGCAGGGTCTGTATGTAGGTGCTGCTGTTAGTTGTTCATCTGTTGAAGGTCCCAGACTGCAGTGGAGAGGAGCAGCTGGCCACAATTTTCTCCCTTACACCCACTATGACTGGTGTGTAGCCGCGAAGGCCTCAGGTCGAGCAATGCGCCAACGCTTATACAGTTGTCTGCGTTACACTGGGGTCTGCCAATTTTCCACCATGCTGTTTGAGTCCGTCCCATGTTGCACCATGGGATGCCTGAGGCCTGTTGCCACTAAGTTAAGGCTTGGCGATCGATGCATGCATGCCCGCACAGCCACTCGCGTTACCAAGTTTTGTCATTGCTATCTTGATGATGTGACCACATGGAGTGCCTCCAAGATGGATGCCTCCATGCAAGCAGCCAGTGGGGCCGCTAAATAGTGTATAGTACCCTTGTTATGGCCAGGTATGCTGACGTTTTATTTTATAGCTTTCTCGACTTCATGCAGCGCCAGGTTGTGTGTTCCCCCTGTTTCCCTTGTGTCCCCCCTGTTCCCCTTGCCTACTCCCTTGCCTTCCCTTTCATAGAGTTATCAACCTCATGCTTCCCTGTTTTCCCCTTTCCTCTCATCACCCCTGTGATACCTTTCTCAACCTCATGCTGCGCCACGTTTTGTGTTCCCTCTGTTTCCCTTGTCTTCCCCCTTGTCTTCCCTGTGATAGCTTTCTTGGCTTCATGCTGTGCCTGTTCTCACCCCCTCTGTTTCCCTTGTCTTCCTGTAGGTGGGCCTCCATGAGGGCACCAGGGAGTTGGGCTCCGCGCGGGCCTGCCACCAACTGGAGACCATTGTGGTGCTGCGGGAGGCCGGGGAGCGGGCGAGGAGCCACGTGGCAGAGGTTCTCAAAGCTTTCAAGTCGTGAGAGAGCTGGCATGCTTCTCTGAAATCCTTTCTCGGAGTGAGAGGGAACGAGAGGGAATGCGGAACAGGCCTTGGGAAGCCAGAGCTTGTGAAGTGCCAACTCTTCCATTCCGCATTTGCTTGGGCTGCCTCTGTCACGCTGTGCATTTGCACTGTTCGAGCTGATTCGGTCTTGTTCTGCAGATGGCTTGTCTTATAAGATATGGACAGTCTTTCATCTTTAGTGCATACTCCAGTGGTGAATCCTAGACCTGTTCAAGCAGTGCCACCTGTCAAATGCAGGATGTGGCAGGCTGGCAGCTGTTAACCTGCCCTTGTACTCACGACGCCCGCAGGTCCATGCGCAAGCCCCCGCGTGACCTCATGGCATGGGCGTCCTTTGCTCCCGCCGTGATTGACAACTACATGACTCGCTCCCTCCTGGGACGTCACTTCATGCACTGCAGGTGAGGGTGAACTGGTGAAGTAACGTCCCAGTGTGTGTGTGTGTGTTTGTTGACTGCTGATAGGTAGCAGAGCCAGTGGGTGTGTGAGGGGTTGTGCGAGGGGTTATGTGACGAGGGGTGTGAGGGGGCTGTGTGAGGGTGTGTGTGTGAGGGTGTGTGAGGGTGGGGTGTGTGAGGGTGTGTGTGAAGGGGTGTGTGTGAGGGGGTTGTGTGAGGGTGTGTGTGTGAGGGTGTGTGTGTGTGGGGTGTGTGAGGGTGTGTGTGAAGGGGTGTGTGTGAGGGGGTGTGTGAGGGGGTTGTGTGAGGGGGTGTGTGTGAGGGGGTGTGTGAGGGTGTGTTTGTGAGGGTGTGTGTGTGAGGGGGTGTGTGAGGGGGTGTGTGTGAGGGGGGGTGTGTGAGGGGGTGTGTGAGGGGGTGTGTGTGAGGGGGGGTGTGTGAGGGGGGGTGTGAGGGTGTGTTTGTGAGGGGGGGTGTGTGAGGGGTTTATGTGAGGGGGTGTGAGAGGGGATGTGCGAGGGTGTGTGTGAGGGTGTGTGTGAGTGGTTGTGTGAGGTGTGTGTGAGGTGTGTGTGTGAGGGGGTTGTGTGAGGGGGTTGTGTGAGGGTGTGTGTGAGGGGGGGTGTGAGGGTGTGTGTGAGGGGGGGTGTGAGGGGTGTGTGTGAGGGGTGTGTGAGGGTGTGTGTGAGGGGGTGTGTGAGGGTGTGTGTGAGGGGGTTGTGTGAGGGTGTGTGTGAGGGGGTGTGTGAGGGGTGTGTGTGAGGGTGTGAGTGAGGGGGGGGGGGTGTGAGGGTGTGTGTGAGCTGGCTGCCGATAGGTATCAGGAGTGTAGGGCCCAGCTGAACTGGAGGTCAGTTTCAAATTTAAACGCAGGGTCAAGATTAGAGAATTCGCGACAGAGATGGAGGGTGGGTGTTGACAGCTGATAGGTAGCAGTACCAGTCCAGTGAAGGTGTGTATGCTGATAGCTATCAGGGCACAACAGGGAGAGAGGGAGAGGGTGTGTGCTGACAGCTGATAGGTAGCAGCACCAGTCCAGCATGGCCAAGCTGAGATAAATGTCAGTTTCGAATTCAAACACAGGGTGAAATTGTGAATTCACAGCAGAGAGAGGGAGAGGGTGTGTGCTGATAGCTAGCTGTACCAGTCTAGCAGGGCCAAGCTGAAATGGATGTCACTTTCGAATTCAAACGCAGGGTGGACTGAAGGGAAGTCACGGCAGTGGCTTTACGATCGTTTATGCAGAATCCTATCGTTGACAAGGATAAATGTATCCAGTGGTCTCGATATGGCAGCTTATTCTCTCCCACACTCAAGGCTTCTTGATGGGCCAATGCCAAGGTCATTGCAGCCTCTCTTATTTTGCACTCTCATTTTCCCCTCTTATCAGGTCTTTTGGCAGCATCGGTGAGCCTGAGCTGCTTGCGGCCTCTCTGGCCCTGTCCACGATCGACCATGTGCTCATCCTTGGTCAAGACGACCTTAATGATGTGGCCATGCGAACAGGCATGGGGTGGAAGGCGGGACTGAGAACCAAGAGGTGGAGGTGGTGAGTGGTATGAACAAGTATGGATTGGTGTCTGATTGGTATGGATTTGTACTGGATTGGTATCTGAGAGTGATATGAGCGAGCATGGATTGGTGATCCATTCAAGATTGAAGTGTCTGTTACCTTGACAGGATAGCTCAGGCCTGACCACCATGACGCTGCTGGTCATTTGCGAGCACGCTGGAAGGTCCCGTGATCTATTTTTAGGGTGCCTCAGTTGCATTTCAGCTACGGCCGTGGGAGCCTGGTGCAGCAAGCCCTGCTTCCTTGGCCATGGGCTGTAGGCTGGAGGCCATCAGGCCACTTATAAGAACTCTCACCCATCACCTTAAAGAACTTCTCCTGATTGGCCAAATGGTGGCTGCACGTTTTAATTTCCCTCTGTTTCCCTTGTCTTCCCCTAGTCTTCTCTGTGACAGATTTATCAACCTCATGCTGCAACAGATTTTGTTTTCCTCTGTTTCCCTTGTCTTCCCCCTTGTCTACCCTGTGATAGCTGATACGACTGCTCCTGATTGGCCCAATGGTGCCTGCCTGGCTGCCTACCAAAGATGGCTTGATGCTCACAAGAATTAAACCACCTCAAGCATGAGATCCCCATCCCCATCCCCATCCCCATTCTTCTGTATTCTCGTTTCCCCCTGTCATCCATCCCTGATAGGTCCACAGCCTCTAGCCAGGCCATGGCGGATCTCGGCCTCCCTCCTTCAAGGACATACATGCACTGTCTTAAGCTTGTTCGAATAATCTAGCACGGTCATCTTTCATGGTATGGAACAGGAAGGGTACAAAAATATGTCCCCCCCCTCCCCTTGTCCCCACCCCTTGTAGGTCGACCACCTCTAGCCAGGCTGATGCGGAGCTCGGTCCCGGTCTCCTCCCTGGCTCGGAATCTCTGCTGGAACAGTGGAACCAGATAGACGGCCTGCTGCACACATGGGGGTCAACCATGCTGAGGTTGGTGCAGACAGGGTCTCCTGGAGATGGATACCGGGTCGCGTCTTGAACGGAGGATTTTTTAACGCAATCTCGTTAGTGCATCTGAAGTTCTCAGCAGTTGGGGCAAATGTAACCAGCGCTCGTTTTTGTGCGCACGCCAACATTGAAAGGCCGCTGGCAGTCCCCTGGGCTGATGGGGATCGGGGACCAAACTTTGACCGACCAATGACAATGTTGGCCCAAGCAGCCGGGCATGCAGCTTGTGGCCCTCATGGTCACAGGCCATGATGAAACTGGACTGAAGCAACGGCACCCTTACATGAACAGTGAACACAACTGTGAACAAAGCAGTGAACGCAACTGTCAACTCAACTGTGTACACAACTAAGAACAAAACTGTGAACACAACTGTTCTCTAACTGTCAACGCAACGATGAACACAGCTGTGAACGGAACAGTGAACGCAGCTGTGAACGCAGCTGTGAACGCAGCTGTGAACACAACAGTGAACGCAACAGGACTCTAATGTCGTGCATAGCAGCAGACTTCAGTGCCAACGCTGTTGCTCTTCAAGCCCCCGTCCTGTCTTTCCACGGCTTCAGGTTGGATGCGGCATTCCACTCCATGCTAGCAGCCTCCTCTGGACGCGTGTCCCCTGCCCCAACAGCTGCGCCCGCATCCAACCTATCGGACCCGACATCCCAGCGTTTTCTTACGGCTCTGCCCATCCCAAGCCCCGTCAGTGACATCAGGGAGGCAGTGCAGCTGGCCCTACGCTGCGACGAGATCCGAGAGGAGTCCTTCAGTGCAGATTTCGTCCCTGGGAGTGGTGATCCGGGCGTTCGAACGGCTGCTCTGCACGGTGGACTCAAGGCGCACTTCTGGGAGGAGTATGTCAACATGGATGATGACAGGTACACAGTTGGCGTGTTTCCCGCAAACATCGACAAAGGAATTATCTTTATAATGGAACTTAAGGCGCTCGATTATTGTTCAGGGAGTAGCATGCCAGAGGAGCACTTTGCACGACAGCCTAGTCGCCTACTCCAGATTTCATGTTTCTCAACGCCTACTTTACTAACTTACTGCTTTACATTCTGTTTCTTTGTACGGGCGTGATTCTTAAACTCTCCTGCATGCCTCATCGCTTTTGCTGCTGAACGCTTGCCCTCGCGGTGTATGCTCTGCCTGGCCCCTCCAAAAAACACCTAGTGGTTGCGTAAATCTTGACGCAACAACCCCATTGACAGATTGCTAACACTGACAGTTGGTAAAAATTTCCCGTGCGCAAACCCTAAACCCTGAACCCTAAACGTGTCACGCTCCAGGTCGCAAACCTCCGAGGGCAGCCTTGCTGTCCCAGAGCACCTGCTGCCCACAAGCCTGCTGGATTTTCTGGCTGAGAGGCAGCCTGAGGCCACGGGGGAGGCAGCAGCGGGAACAGCGGTAGAAGCGGCAGCAGCAGCAGCAGCAGCAGCCACATTGGAGGAGACCTCTCCAGCTAACGCTGCCTCTCCGATGGTCATTCACCTTCCGCTGTACGTCAGCCTTCAACAGATTCAGAGCTCTCCTGCAAAAGCGGAGGGCTTGGTGGCTTCCCCGGCAGGCAGAAGACACGCCTTATCAGAGGCAGGGGTGCTAGGTCTCGAGCGTCAGGAAGGCGGCAAGGTGCAGGTGCTTGCGGAGGCTGGGGATAGTGGGGATAGATTGAATGCCGGGAGGCGGAGGGTGTTGTATCAGGCAGAGAGCTTGCACCGGTGGGAGGCCTCTCTCGCTGCCAGGCTGCGGAAGCTCAAGGAGCAGCTGGCCTCCACGCCGGTGGTCGTCACTGGGCTGCCGCCCCGGCCGATGACCAGGAGTGAGCTAGAGAGGAACATGGAGGTGATCGAGTCTCAGATGCGGGAGGAGATGCATGTTGCCCGCGCTCTGCTGGTGAAGGTGTAGGTAGGGGAGAGTGTCATGAGCATAGCCATGGATCCCCAGGGTGAGGCCCTCGCAGTGTGGCAGAGTTTCTTTGAATGCAGCACAGGCCTTCATTGGGGTGGGGAGGCATGGGGCAACCACCATTGAGGGACCAAACATTCACCGGCCGTTGGCCCCAAGCAGGGGCTTGTTGCACCCGCCGCCCCCCTGGCCACAAGGATGATTTCGCTTAACTGTATATGTTCAGCTACATCATCCCTATGGCCAGGGGTGGGGCTCCTGAACACACTGCTGTGTGGTTGTGCATCATAGATAGATATTATCTGATAGGTAGAATATTGTGGGGCTGAGTGGGCAAGGCGAAGGCTATGACCTATGTTCAAGGCAATTTTACCCGCGTGCCAAAACGAAAACTTCGTATTTGTACATTTCACATGTTTTGTACGGATCCTGTACACTCATGAATATTTCATTGTTCCTGAGAGGAGAGGCCTCCCAGGGATCCTATCCGGGTCACACTTCCAGTATTTGTGTGTGCACGTGTGAGCGGGGAGGTCATTGAAACAGCGCTCAGGTTTCTTCCGTGCACATGTTAGTGTGCTATCTTGCACCACACCATACTTCGGTTGGTCCCTGGACAGCCATCACTGGGCTGATGGAGACCCACCTGCAGCTGATTGCACAAACCAGCAAGGATTGCTGCACCCAGCCTCCTTCGCTGATGACCGTGATGTAGCTGAAGCGCCATAAAATATGCACACGGTATTTTGTGGTCTGCTGGTACAGAAGATGCTGACACAGTGTACCTAATGCTGGAGTGCCCTCCAGACTTCCACCCAGAGGGCAGTACATGTATGATAGGTATACAGGCATACCGTAACCGAGATGCAGATTGTACCCAGGTCTTTCATTTACTTGTTTAAAATCCACCAAGTTCTCAAAGCGTTTTGAATGTTCTTAGGTACCGGTTCTACATACTTTCCCCACAGTTCTCAATGCATTTTCTTACCTGGCAGTGCGGGAATTTGACAATTCTATGTTATTAATCAGGACTTGTTGGGTTGCATCCATCAGAGCATCACAGTTGAACACACGGCCGAGCCTTTTTCAGTTTGGCCCAGCGGTATAATATCATTGATTTGAACAGGAATTTGCGGTGTCCACGGAGCTCTCTTTGAATCCCCACTGTCATGACACACCTGGATGGCAGACCGTTCTTAACCTGGGGAGCGGACCAGGTGCCTTACAACAACTTTGACAGCCCAGGCAGATGGGAAGCCTCATGACGGAAGGTCTCTGAATGGAAACAAGAATTCCTGCGAGTCTGGTCTCGATCACACCTGCCTTCAGTTACAAATGTTTCACGAGCTAACGTCAAGGGGCAATATAGTTGTCTGCGGGCAACAGTATGCCCCATCACTTAAACAAGGTTGTGCTGCCAGCATTGCAGCTGCGATCTCAGTTTTTGCAGCAAGCCAAGGGTGTTCAAGAAAGCTAATAGGAATTTGAGGCACACAAGGAAAAAGTGCAATAAGCATGGTCGCGTCAACGACAAGCAACATAGCATGGCTGTGGCTATTTCAAACTGCATAGGCTCTAGGGCGGCTGCGCTCACATTGCAAACATATACCCGAGTGACTGAAAGGAACGGAAAGGGATAGGGTTTGGGTTTTCAGTAGAGTTCACTGGGACATCGGTTACCAACCGCCAAAGATGTGACCAATGTGGAAGGCTCGTTCTTCGCGGTCGCCTCAGTGTTTGGTGTAATTTTTTATTCCTATGGTGTATCTCGTGCTTCCCTAGCTTATGACAGTGCACTGCAACGGAGGCGCGCGGAGTGGATCGAACGCGCCGTACTTTCTTGGGCATGCTATTTGCAGGGGTTTGCAGTTAAAAATTGTGCCATTTTCAGAAACAGGCCACCGCGTTGCTTCGTATTGAGCGTAAAGTTATTGACATGTCTGTTAGAAATGTATATGCTCGTGGCGGGGCAGCCACGGCCTCGGCCACGTAGGTGTTGGACTTTCTTCACCGAAAGTTCATACTGCACAGTACGTGACGTGCACTTGCGTTGCGCTGCTGTAGGCGCAAACTCGTTGAACAGCTTAGCCTAATGACAGGGCTGCTCACATTCATCCGTATCGCTGCAGTCAGCGGCTGACTAGTTTCGAACTTGCAGGATGCCAGGATGACAGTCGACACTGCAGGACATTCCAAAGTCCATCATAGGGACTATCGTGCAGCTTTGCGTTAGGCGCAAACTCGTCTTGTCTGTAAGGTTTGGCAGTGCTGGCAGAATTACTTGCCTTCCTCAGGTTCCCGTGAATGAAGTGCGATGACATTTCGACAGGGCGTCCGGTGTCATGCACCAACTGTCATCCTGACAAATCACAACTGCAGTAGCTTAACCAGAAACAGATATGCACACTCACAGGTCAACAGATTGGCACCTCCCACTGTTCTGATTGAGGTGTGGGACCTGCTGCTCAGGACTGATCAGCTGCTAGGACAGCTGAGGGACTGAAGCTGGCATGGTGCCACAACTTGCAATGTGCCTTGCAGAACACATGCAGCAAGCGCATGCTGGGTGATATGTGTTCGCAGGAGTGGGCAGTCTACACGCTCAGAAATGGCCATAAAGAACTTGGCCCACGCCTTGCACCAAAGGCATCAAGCTGGGCTGCACGCTGGGCCCCAGAATCAGAGCAGAAGCAGAGTAGGCCAGTCGGTCACTGTTGTTCAGGAAATGTCAGAAGTCAGAAGAGTGTTGTTGCCCATCTGTACTGTGTTCACTGAACACCACTTCCAGCAGCAACTAGGCACACTTGCACAAGCAGTAGTACCCTACATGCACAACACCTACAACCCCACCGCACAAGCAACACACACATCACTAGCACCACTCATCATTCAACCAACAAAGTAACACCATCTCCCAACATGTTCAGAACGCAAACAGAGGCGGGGACAAACTCAGCAATTAGGACAGCCTAGGACACCTCAACATTTTGCAGGGCACACACGTCACTCGGGGGCTGCGCCAAAGGCACAGCTTTTACAAATAAATGCTTATTGAATGCACTTGCAGCTGAGATCCAGGCTGCTCTACTTTGCGACCTCCTTCTCGTACTCCAGCAACTGGTTCACGAAGCTGTCATTGGGCCAAGTCGCGCCCCACTTTGGCTTCATGATGGCGACTGCCTCTGCCGCAGTGCATCGCTTCTCCTTCATGATGTACGCGAGCGCGAAGACGACAGAGCGCGAAAGGGAAGCCTGGCAGTGCACCAAGGCCGCACCGCCACTGGCGCGTGCTGCATCGATGGCTGCGTTGACACGTGCAAAATCCTTCTTGGCATCTCCGGCAAGCTCCGAGGCTTTGAACGCTGGCAGGGCGGCCAGGGCAGAGACCTTCTCGGGTCCTTCGGGCATCGCATCCACCTGGGGTGGCAGGGATTCAATGAGCTTGAGAGAAAACATTGATGGACATCAACAGAGGGTTAATCAAAAATGAATTAAAAGGGGCAAGTCTTTAACAGAGAGGTCCGTAACATGATGTACGGCCCAAGGGTTTGAATCAGTTTTCTTGCAAAGGTGCTTCAGCTAAAGCTTGGGGTAAGGAGCAGGAATTCAGCCATGAACTGACAACCTGGCCTAAGGCCTCCATGGCTTGGTGCAACAAGGTGCATGCTGCCTGGGCCACCGACCGAAGGCTGCTCAAGGTTCAGGCCCAATTGATCCAGTGGTGGCCACCCAAGGGCCAACCAAAGGTGGTCTGCTGCATACTACAAAAAACAATGGGGGATATCAGGGCCTGTTTGTCTGTTACTGCAAACTTTTGGAGGCACCCAAATCGTAGGGTAGCAACCAAAGTGGTGTAATAGCTTTGTCCTGAGCATCTCTAGGCAGCAAAAATAACCATAGGCATATGTGCTCTACAAGGCTTGAATGAAACTTTATAGCTATTTCCAGCTTTCAAGCATACACCAAAGAGGCTAATTGCCTTCTTCGATGAATGGCAGGCAAAACAGGAAGATATGCCTCGTTTGTTTGTCACAGTGCAGATCCCCGGGTGCAGATGGTTCAAACGTGTTGCATAGTAAGTGTTGTACAGGCCGCAGA
The DNA here is from genome assembly GCA_037349105.1 of Limnomonas spitsbergensis. Lineage (NCBI taxonomy): Eukaryota > Viridiplantae > Chlorophyta > Chlorophyceae > Chlamydomonadales > Limnomonas > Limnomonas spitsbergensis. The sequence continues at coordinate 7,015,246 of JAYJMM010000120.1, forward strand.
TATTTTATCAGGCAGAGAGGTAGCATTGATGTTTCTGAACCTTGGATGATTAAGCCAAGGGCCCTCGAGTGCCCAGCAGGACACCTGTGCCATGTGGCACTCTGGTGGCCAGGTTTGAGACCATTGCTGACTCCCTCTCAAACTCGCATTCGTGATCCTCCTAGTTTCGTAGCCATGGCGACATTCCGTACCTTTTTCTTAGCATCTGGGTCATCATTTAAGCCTTCGATGAGCAGGGATGAGATTCCCTCGCCGTACTCGACGGGCGTGCATCCTGGCGCCGCTGTGTTGATCACAAGAGTGACGGGAGGCGCAGACGCTGATAGCTTCTCTAGACTGTTCACATCGTTGTAAGACCCGTTCCAAAGTCCGGGAATGATTTCCACGGGCTTGCATCCATGCTCCCCACCGGGACGCTGCAGCCCAGTAGCAGCCCTCACTTGGACGAATTTGGGATCCATGTCTACGTTTGTGTCACTTTGAGAGTGCCCGGGGTAAAAATGGCAGTAGATGCAATGTGAGGGTGTTTAAAAAGTTTAGGGAATATTCCTTTCTGGACTCCGAATCCTCATATCGGGGCCAAATTCGCTCGCAGTAATCCGCTCGCCGTACGGACAGTGAAATTCAGGTGCGTCCTCACCTCCCACAGTTTCCGTCAGTTTCCCTCAGTTTCCCTCAGTTTCCCTCGGCTTTACTAAATTGGCCTGCCCCTTGGCTTGGGGCTAAGGCTTTTGAGCCGCTTCGGCCACTCTTTACCAACTGTTTACAATATTGTTTGAGATTTCTCTATTTGTATGACAGTTAACCGACGCAAAGCTCGAGCACGCCCGGCCATGCTTCGCACTGGAATCGAGCGGTTCCAGGCCCAACAGCAGCAGGCAAGTAGGGTGTCTGAACAGGCCAGGGGCAGCCAGTTCTGCATGGGCCCAAGCCAGGAGGGACCCAGCTGCAGCACAGTGCAGCACATGGCGGATGGAGGTGGAGGCATGGGTGGCAACCTACAGGGACACAAGCATACCAGTAGGTACCGGTATGTGGGTGGGTGCCATGCATTGGGTGTACCCAATGCCCCGTCTGCCGCACGATATGTTCATGTTTGATTGCACTTGGAAAAATAGGCCGCCTAGGCAGCAAACTGAACGGTTCGGAGCGTACAAAATTTGGGAAATTGACACGTTCAACAGCAAGGATCCCTTGGGAAAGCTAAGGATGACCAGTCATGTTCATGCACAACACTGTGAACTTGGAGCCCTGCTAAACACAGGATGGCAAGAGGGCTTTGGCCCGTGTAGCTTCTGGACCCCCAACGCCTTCTGCAGGCATAGTATTGTAAGGAGCGCCTGCGTGGCGCTTTGCCCGAGTGACGCTGTGTGAGTGTGTGACTGTTGCGGTGGCTGATGACGGTGTGCTTAGTGCGTAGCTGAGGTTTTGAGTTGCTCTCAGTTGGTATGCATGAATTCCTGGTGGCCCGCAGGTGCCTGTGTTCCTGTATGTGTGAGTGATGGCCCACCTACTCCCCACTTCCGAAATGTGAGAATAGAAAAACTCGTGCATGGACATTTGCTTGTCCCGACAGCGAGCCAGGCACCGTGATCTTACAGTCTTTGTGACGGCCACCCTCAGCACAGTTGCGAAAGACGGAGGGAAAAAAAACACGTGCACAGACATGCCTACCTCCAAATATGTTGTTAAGAAACAGCCAGGCCTGAGGCACCTATTGATTTGCATGGTGGCCTGCCGCAAGGTGCATGGAACATGTAATGCAGGCTGGTATGAAAAAGAGATAGGGGTATATGTATTGGCTGGTTTGGCTTGGCTGTGTTAACCCACGGTTGAACCCCAAACCTGGAATACATATTGTGGACTTACAGTAGTTGCCGCACATTGCTTGTTGTCTATCCGCCCGATATGTGCTGCAACTCTGCGCTGCCTTGCATACAGTTATCTGTCCCTTTGGCAGCATCGGTTGTTCCTTGTGTACCGTATCTGCCAGTTTGCACTATCTGCCATAGCGTACCGTTTGCTGTCCTTTTGCCTAATTCTCAGCACCCGCCATGCACTGTTTGCTGTATTTTTGCTTTCTGAACAGTATATGCATATTGGGTGGTTTGCAAAGAAGCCCATCACTGCTACACGGGCCTTCACATGCATCAGTTGACGGCCGCCCAACTGGGCGCCCAACTAAGGGCCGAAAGGTGTAACGTCATTGACATGCATGCTTGAGTTGTGTCAACAGCACGGGGCCATGTCCGAAGTCTAACTTTTTACGCATGAGTTCTGGCGGCCGTGTGAGTGTTTGCTGGTCGTGCGCCTTTCCTGTTCCTGCTCGCCTTTACTCAGCTGTCGACGAGGGCCCCTTGCGAACCCGGGCTGTTCTTTTTTGTCAGCGTCTCAGGTTTCTAGGGTTGTGCGGCCGGTCTCACACCTTGTTAACTCACAGCAAAAGATGGGTGCATGTCTCCCTTATCCAAAGTCGTCAATAAACCGGATTATATAACCACCAATACACGCTGTGCTGTTATTTACATCAAGCTAGCACGTTGTGCGCAAGCGGGACTAGGACAGACCACAGTTGGCGACGCAGGTTCTCATGCCCTGACCTGGATCTTAAGGCACGGTCAATAGTGGATGGCATCACTAGTATTATGCCTGGTCTTACTCGGCGCCGCAGCTGTCGTCGGAGGGACATTTGAGGTACACTCCGTTTATCATAATCATTTGTATTGCAAAACTACGATGCTGATAGACTCAAAATGAATTATCGGTAGGATGCGCCTGTCAACGTCGGCTGTGAAAAATGTCAAGGCACATGCCACGCTGAGATTGGCAGGTACTGCTCCAGCTGAGAGAAAGCCCAGCCGGGGATCTAAATTTTTTGGTCGTGCATAGACTATGACATGCTCACCACAAACATCAGCTCAGGACATGGTAATTCAGAAACCTGAGCAGTTCAGCCATTCATGCACCATGATATGCTCCCCTCATGCATCAGCTCAGGACGCCATCATTTGAAACCCATGCAGTTCAGCCATGCATGTACCATGGCATGCCCCCTTCATACAGCAGCTCAGGACGTGGGAATTGAGAGATCTGGGCAACAAAGCCATGCAAATGCCATGATATTATGCCCTCATGCATCAGCTCAGGACACCATGATTTGACCCCCCTGCACTTCAGCCATGAGTATCCATGCAATCGCGTTGAGCAGGCGACGCAAGGCAGAGTGCCTCAAACACCGTAAAAGCCCTGTCTGAATTGCTTGGCTTTGATGAAACAATGCTTTTAGCCACACATGCATATAAGTGCAGCAGAAAGGAAAGAAATGTGTAACCACACAACGCCGTTGCCTCTGATCGCAGATGTGATTGCCCTCGAGGGCACTCTGGGCCAAACTGTACAACAACGCCCAAGGCCTTAGCAGCTGCGTGCAAGGAGTACAACTTCCATAACCACCCCAACTGCTCCCACGACGCGCCGCTCAACAACTGCCTTAATGCCTGCAACCAGAGGGGCGTGTGCACCGCCGGGTGGTGTTTGTGTGATAAAGGTGTGAGCCTATCTGTAAGCAGACCTGAACCCATGTATCATGACACGCCATACACATTACTGAGCCGGAAGATTCTTGCGGTTGTAAGGAAGCCTTGAACTGATCTGACTGTCCGATAGGATGCCAAAGGTGTCATGCACCTCGAGCTGTGATTATGCATTGTCTCTCGTTTGTTCATGAATCTGACCGCAGCCCATCACACTCTCTGCTCTTAGCAAAATGTTATACCCTAACCTACCCTAACCTACCCCGGGACTTCGCTCTCCCAGCTGCAGCAAGCAACCTTGCCTCTGTCTCTGCTGTTAGCCCTCACTCGTCCTTTAACATGGCATTCATGCGTTGCTCACTGTAGGCTACTACGGTGGAGATTGCTCCCTCTCGTTGGGGGAGGACGGCAAACCAGTGCTGCTGCATGGGCTTGGCTACCAGCCCCGCCTGAAAAGGCCGCTTGTTTACATCTATGAGCTGCCACCCAGCTTTAACACGTGGTGCGAGGTGCATCTGAGCAGGGACTCCATGTGACATCGTCCGCACCTCTTCCTCGCCATGCATGCTTCAGTGCATGCCATCTCCATACCAACATCGCCTGCATGCATGTGAATCAGTGCTGTGCCGATTATGGTGCTTACGGTGGCTTAATCACGTAGCTGAATTTCAGTCACCATACTCTCACGGCCAGTTCGGCTACTTTCACCAGTAAGGGGCCTTGATTACATACATGATTCCTGAACTATGCAGCGCAATTGCACAGCACTGATTTGAATTGTCACCCGTGCAGCTGCTGCCAGTCATTGGCAAAACCCGCTAATTCATTTCAGCATATTTATATCTGACTTGCGCGTGTCTTCAGGCCCAACTTACGGACGCAGGATCGGCCGCTGTGGTTCCATTTCTATCAGGTGAGTACTGAGCCTTTGCAGGAGCGTTCACTGCTATTAATTTCAGGGTGCTTGAGCTGCAATTCAGCCGCATCGCCGCCTACTGCTCGTAGCGCCTGGTGCAGGAAGCCCTGCTGCTTGGGCCACCGGCCACCGGCCGGTCAAGGTTTGGTCCCAGTCAACCACCAGTGGTGGCTGCCTGGCGGCATGCCCCAGGTGTCCGTGTGTGCACTTCAATAAACGCTGGCATGCGCATCCCATCCCCTCGTGCGATGCTGAGGGGGCACTGCAGCCACAAGCACGTGCTGGTGCAAATTTGAGAGGAAAGGGGCCGGGGGTGAGGGATTGTTTCTGTTATGATTGGTCTGATGCAGTGGACTTCAAATTCTTGTTCCTGCTGCAAGGGGTCGCTGCTGGAATTTTAAACGGAAACTACCGGTAGGCGGTGGTCCACTTCCTTGAGAGTCCACCCTCCCCTCACGGATTACCTTAGAAGCACCTCCTGGCTTCCTTAATCCATGCCTCAGGGCGTTCGGTTATTTGTTTGTTTTATTGATATATAATAGAAGCACGTCCTGCGTGTCTGGAGGATCATGCTGATGGCCTGCCCCCTCCACCCTGTCCCGCAGCGCCTGCTCAGCAGTGGCGCACGCACTGCCGGTGGGGACACCGCTGACTACTGGTACCTGCTTTTGAACTTCAGGGTCTCCTCCCCTCACCACCTTTTCGCAGCGCTTGCTCAACAGTGGCGCACACACTGCTAATACTTTTGAACATTCGCTCCCCCTAGCCTGTCCCGCAGTGTCTGCTCAACAGTTGCCCACGCACTGCCAATGAGGACCCCGCTTATTACTGCCACCTACCCTTGAACGTCCGCTGCCCTCCTCTCGCCACCTTCTCGCAGCGTCAGCTCAACAGTTGCGCACGCACTGCCAATGAGGACCCCGCTTATTACTGCCACCTACCCTTGAACGTCCGCTGCCCATCCTCTCGCCACCTTCTCGCAGCGTTAGCTCAACAGTGGCGCACGCAATGCCGATGGGGACCCTGCTAAATACTGATATCTGCTTTTCAACATCCCATCCCATCCCATCCCATCCCCTCTATACCTCATCGCAACGCTTGCTCAGCAGTGCCGCACGCACTGATAGTGGAGGCCTCGCTTCTTACTGCCACCTGCCCTTGAACATACGCTACCCCTCCCCTCACCACCTTCTTGCAGCACCTGCTCAGCAGTGGCGCACACACTGCTAGTGAAGACCCGCTAATTACTGCTGCCTGCCCTTGAACATCCGCTGCCCCTCCCCTCACCACCTTGTCGCAGCGCCTGCTCAGCAGTGGCGCACGCACTGCCGATGGGGACACCGCCAACTACTACTACGTGCCCTTGAACATTCGCGGCCCCACAGACAGCTTGATGATGGTCAAGGCCCTCGAGTACATCCGCAAGCAGTGGCCCTGGTGGGACCAACTGCACGGTGCACGCCACTTCCTCTTGCACACAGGTAGGTGCTTCAGAAGGAGGAGGACAGGAGAGGGTTACGCGGCGGCCAGCATTTGTTTTATTTTTGGTACGGGGTCACCTTCGACAGGCCGCTGCGCGGCCGCCATAGGCCCGATTGGGACGGGATCTGGGGCGGCCTATTGCCGCTGGTCCAAGCAGCATGGCTGGCTGCATGGCACCTCGCGTCAGAGGCTGGCCTGTAATTGATCTATTGCTGAGCCCTGAAGAAACGCACATGCCGGATGCGGTCCACTCCTCACGGCGGCCAGCCCTGGGAAAAAGCTCTGTCAAGAGAGCAGCTTCTGGGCTGTGTATTTAGCTGCTTGCTGGCCAGTGTCTCCTTTTTTCGTACCTCAGCTACATGTCAGCTACTCCCCTGCCGCTGGCCGGATGCCCCATTTGTAGCCAGCCTTGCTCTGCTTTGGCCACCAGTGTTAGGCTGGTCCCGGTTTGGTCTTAATTGGGCCTTTGGCGGCCGCTGGGCGGCCTGCCGAAGTTGGACTTGTAGCTGAAAAAGATACAACGGTGCTGCTGCCAGGAGCAAATAATTACGAGGTTTAGAGCTCATATGTCCCCAGCAGAGAGCGTAACATGTCATCATGCGCTTTCTTGTCAATCCCTTTCTTACATCTTGATATCTTGCATGCACAATTACACACGGGTATCAGATGCAGCTGTACACAACAACAGGATTGTGTACTTGTACCAGATACAGCTGTCAACAGAAATAACATTGTGTACCGGTATGCAGTACAGCTGCACACAGCGACAGGATTGTGTACTTGTACCAGATACAGCTGTCGACTTAAATAACATTGTGTACCGGTACGCAGTACAGCTGTACATAGCAACAGGATTGTGTACTTGTACCAGATACAGCTGTCGACAGAAATGACATTGTGTACCGGTACCAGTGCAGCTGTACACAGTGACAGAATTGTGTACTTGTACCAGATACAGCTGTTGATATAAACAACATTGTCTGTTGGTGCCCTGGACAGCTGCGCACAGCGATGGGAGTATGTTTCCTATTGGATAAGAGGATGAGGCCCGTGAGGCATTCCTACCTTGTCTGAACCGCGAGTTGGCTTTACAACTGCGCACATCTACTGGCTTACTTGTCCAACGACTTCTCATAATTTTTACCGTTTGACCAAGCTGCCGCATGGGCATGAACTTGGTTGGTTAAATGCTGGTTAAATTACTCACATGGTTGGTTGAATGGCGGTTAAATGGTTGGTTAAATTACTCACATGGTTGGGTAAATGGTTGGTTATATTACTCACATGGTTGGGTAAATGGTTGGCTAAATTACTCACATGGTTGGGTAAATAGTTGGTTATATTACTCACATGGTTGGGTAAATGGTTGGTTATATTACTCACATGGTTGGGTAAATGGTTGGTTACATTACTCACATGGTTGGGTAAATGGTTGATTATATTACTCACATGGTTGGGTAAATGGTTGGTTAAATGACTCACATGGTTGGGTAAATGGTTGGTTAAATTACTCACATGGTAAATGGTTGGTTATACTACTCACATGGTTGGGTAAATGGTTGGTTATATTACTCACATGGTTGGGTAAATGGTTGGTTATATTACTCACATGGTTGGGTAAATGGTTGGTTATATTACTCACATGGTTGGGTAAATGGTTGGCTAAATTACTCACATGGTTGGGTAAATGGTTGGTTATTTTAGTCACATGGTTGGGTAAATGGCTGGTTATATTACTCACATGGTTGGGTAAATGGTTGGTTAAATTACTCACATGGTTGGGTAAATGGTTGGTTATATTACTCACATGGTTGGGTAAATGGTTGGTTATATTACTCACATGGTTGGGTAAATGGTTGGTTATATTACTCACATGGTTGGGTAAATGGTTGGTTATATTACTCACATGGTTGGGTAAATGGTTGGTTATATTACTCACATGGTTGGTTAAATTACTCACATGGTTGGTTATATTACTCACATGTCCTGCCTTCATTGTTCCATAACAATTCGTAACTTCTGACTTGGCGACATGGGCATTTGCTTGGAGGCGATTTTTTTTTGATAAGAATGAAAGATAGCTACCTCCCTGCAGGGCGTGAGGGTTGAGGGAACAGTGAGGCATGGGCCACGACCGCGTCTGACAACTCCGTGCATACCTGCGCTATGGCTGCTGACAACCCTTGGCATACGGTATAAGATTATGTATGGAATTTGCTTGTAGGCGATGTTGGACGCATGGACACGCTGCACGTTGGACGCAAGGAGACGGAGAATTGCACTTGGATCACACACTGGGGCCTGTACGAGGATTACCCCTTCTCAGGGTGGAAGAAAGCACATAGGTGAGACATGCTGGCATGGGGTTCGAAAAGGTTGATGCAGAGTAGCTGAGACCTTTGCATGCTAGCTGGGGCCCTGTAAGAGGGTTGCCCTTTCTCAGGCTGGAAGAAAGGAGAGGCGAGAGGTGCATGTGATACTGTGCTATGCTGGTTACAAGGATAACTATTCTCAGGGTGAAGGAAGGTATATGTGTTTGTCATGCTGGTGTGGGGTCAGGCTTTATACATCAATACAGGAGAGTTCGGTAAGGGGACAGCGTTAGGCATCTAACATTGGTGTGTGTCATGCTGGTGTGGGGTCAGGCTTTATACATCAATACAGGAGAGTTCGGTAAGGGGACAGCGTTAGGCATCTAACATTGGTGTGTGTCATGCTGGTGTGGGGTCAGGCTTTATACATCAATACAGGTGAGTTCGGTAAGGGGACAGCGTTAGGCATCTAACATTGGTGTGTGTCATGCTGGTGTGGGGTCAGGCTTTATACATCAATACAGGTGAGTTCGATAAGGGGACAGCGTTAGGCATCTAACATTGGTGTGTGTCATGCTGGTGTGGGGTTGGCTTCATATATCAATACAGGAGAGTTCGGTAAGGGGACAGCGTTAGGCATCTAACATTGGTGTGTGTCATGCTGGTGTGGGGTTGGCTTCATACATCAATACAGGTGAGTTCGATAAGGGGACAGCGTTAGGCATCTAACATTGGTGTGTGTCATGCTGGTGTGGGGTCAGGCTTTATACATCAATACAGGTGAGTTCGATAAGGGGACAGCGTTAGGCATCTAACATTGGTGTGTGTCATGCTGGTGTGGGGTTTGGCTTCATATATCAATACAGGAGAGTTCGATAAGGGGACAGCGTTAGGCATCTAACATTGGTGTGTGTCATGCTGGTGTGGAGTTTGGCTTCATACATCAATACAGGAGAGTTCGATAAGGGGACATTAGGGTGCCTCTCCTTATCAGCCTGAAGTGACCCGCCCTCACCATTTAATCACCTACGCTCGACATTATAATGCTGATACTCAGTTACCCCCTCTGCTGTCCATACCTCATGCTGCTGTACATACCTCACGCTGTTGTCCATACCTCATGCTGCTGTACATACCTCATGATGCTGTCCATACCTCATGCTGCTGCACATACCTCATGCTGCTGTACATACCTCATGCTGCTGTACATACCTCACGCTGCTGTACGTACATCATGCTGCTGTACATACCTCATGCTGCTGTACATACCTCATGCTGCTGTACATACCTCATGCTGCTGCCCGTACCTCATGCTGCTGTACATACCTCATGCTGCTGTACATACCTCATGCTGCTGTCCATACCTCATGCTGCTGCACATACATCATGCTGCTGTACATACCTCATGCTGCTGCCCGTACCTCATGCTGCTGTACCTACCTCATGCTGCTGTCCATACCTGATGCTGCTGTCCATACCTCATGCTGCTGTACATACCTCATGCTGCTGTCCATACCTCATGCTGCTGTACATACCTCATGCTGCTGTCCGTACCTCATGCTGCTGTCCATACCTCATGCTGCTGTACCTACCTCATGCTGCTGTCCATACCTGATGCTGCTGTACATACCTCATGCTGCTGTCCATACCTGATGCTGCTGTCCATACCCTATGCTGCTGTACATACCTCATGCTGCTGTACATACCTCATGCTGCTGTACATACCTCATGCTGCTGTACATACCTCATGCTGCTGTACATACCTCATGCTGCTGTCCATACCTCATGCTGCTGTCCGTACCTCATGCTGCTGTCCATACCTCATGCTGCTGTCCATACCTCATGCTGCTGTCCATACCTCATGCTGCTGTACATACCTCATGCTGCTGTCGGTACCTCATGCTGCTGCCCGTACCTCATGCTGCTGTACATACCTCATGCTGCTGTACATACCTCATTGTGCTGTCCATACCTGATGCTGCTGACCATACCTCATGCTGCTGTCCGTACCTCATGCTGCTGTCCATACCTTATGCTGCTGTACATACCTCATGCTGCTGTCGGTACCTCATGCTGCTGTCCATACCTCATGCTGCTGTACATACCTCATGCTGCTGTACATACCTCATGCTGCTGTCCATACCTCATGCTGCTGCCCGTACCTCATGCTGCTGTCCGTACCTCATGCTGCTGTCCATACCTCATGCTGCTGTACATACCTCATGCTGCTGTACATACCTCATGCTGCTGTACATACCTCATGCTGCTGTCCATACCTCATGCTGCTGTCCATACCTCATGCTGCTGTACATACCTCATGCTGCTGTACATACCTCATGCTGCTGTACATACCTCATGCTGCTGTACATACCTCATGCTGCTGTCCATACCTCATGCTGCTGTACATACCTCATGCTGCTGTACATACCTCATGCTGCTGTACATACCTCATGCTGCTGTCGGTAACTCATGCTGCTGCCCGTACTTCATGCTGCTGTACATACCTCATGCTGCTGTCGGTACCTCATTGTGCTGTCCGTACCTCATGCTGCTGCCCGTACCTCATGCTGCTGTACACATCTCATGCTGCTGTCCATACCTGATGCTGCTGTCCATACCTCATGCTGCTGTCCGTACCTCATGCTGCTGTCCATACCTTATGCTGCTGTACATACCTCATGCTGCTGTCGGTACCTCATGCTGCTGTACATACCTCATGCTGCTGTACATACCTCATGCTGCTGTACATACCTCATGCTGCTGTCCATACCTCATGCTGCTGCCCGTACCTCATGCTGCTGTCCATACCTTATGCTGCTGAACATACCTCATGCTGATGTCCAGGCCGGGACGAGACATTGTGGTGCCCATCCTGATCAGCTCTGCATCTTACCGGTCTAGTGTCTTCAAGAACAGCCCGCTGCACCCACTGCACCCGGATCGAAAGGACCCGCTGGGGGGGCCACGCAAGTGAGAGGACGGAGACGGGTTTTTTTCTTTGGGTGATGTATACAAAATCTCGAGAGAGAGAAAAAATGTATTCATAACAGCATGAATGTACTAGCTGACAGGGGGGAAAGAGTTTGCAGCTTTTGCAATTGTCCAAAAGTCCGTTCATGGAGCCAAGCATGTGTGTGCCGCGGCATGTGTTGGCCAAGAGGGTGCTAAATTGCTGATGGCAGGATGACTGTACTCCTACACTCGAGCCTTTATACAGCGGGTGCCTCAGGTGGGCATGCCTCTCTGTGTGTTTAATTTAATGTCCAGTGGCCCAAGCTTCAGGGCTTGCCACCCCAGGTCCCTCGATCGTGGGACCTATTGTATCTGAATTGTTGCTGAAGCATGTTAATAAAGAGAGCGTTGCTTTTCACTCGAGGTGGACGTGCCTCTCGGTTTTTTTTGATGTTCAGACCTGAGGCAGGCTGCTGAGCGGCCACCGTTGCAAGGCCACCTGAGGCAGGCTGCTGAGCGGCCACCGTTGCAAGGCCACCTGAGGCAGGCTGCTGAGCGGCCACCATTGCAAGGCCACCTGAGGCAGGCTGCTGAGCAGCCACCGTTGCAAGGCCAACTGAGGCAGGCTGCTGAGCGGCCACCGTTACAAGGCCACCTGAGGCAGTCTGCTGAGCAGCCACCGTTGCAACGCCACCTGAGGCAGGCTGCTGAGCGGCCACCGTTGCAAGGCCACCTGAGGCAGGCTGCTGAGCGACCACCGTTGCAAGGCCACCTGAGGCAGGCTGCTGAGCAGCCACCGTTGCAAGGCCACCTGAGGCAGGCTGCTGAGCAGTCACCGTTGCAAGGCCACCTGAGGCAGGCTGCTGAGCGGCCACCGTTGCAAGGCCACCTGAGGCAGGCTGCTGAGCGGCCACCGTTGCAAGGCCACCTGAGGCAGGCTGCTGAGCGGTCACCGTTGCAAGGCCACCTGAGGCAGGCTGCTGAGCGGCCACTGTTGCAAGGCCACCTGAGGCAGGCTGCTGAGCGGCCACCGTTGCAACGCCACCTGAGGCAGGCTGCTGAGCGGTCACCGTTGCAAGGCCACCTGAGGCAGGCTGCTGGGCGGCCACCGTTGCAAGGCCACCTGAGGCAGGCTGCTGAGCGGCCACCGTTGCAAGGCCACCTGAGGCAGGCTGCTGAGCGGCCACCGTTGCAAGGCCACCTGAGGCAGGCTGCTGAGCGGCCACCGTTGCAAGGCCACCTGAGGCAGGCTGCTGAGCGGCCACCGTTGCAAGGCCACCTGAGGCAGGCTGCTGAGCGGCCACCGTTGCAAGGCCACCTGAGGCAGGCTGCTGAGCGGCCACCGTTGCAACGCCACCTGAGGCAGGCTGCTGAGCGGTCACCGTTGCAAGGCCACCTGAGGCAGGCTGCTGGGCGGCCACCGTTGCAAGGCCACCTGAGGCAGGCTGCTGGGCGGCCACTGTTGCAAGGCCACCTGAGGCAGGCTGCTGAGCGGCCACCGTTGCAAGGCCACCTGAGGCAGGCTGCTGGGCGGCCACCGTTGCAAGGCCACCTGAGGCAGGCTGCTGAGCGGCCACCGTTGCAAGGCCACCTGAGGCAGGCTGCTGAGCGGCCACCGTTGCAAGGCCACCTGAGGCAGGCTGTTGAGCGGCCACCGTTGCAAGGCCACCTGAGGCAGGCTGCTGAGCGGCCACCGTTGCAAGGCCACCTGAGGCAGGCTGCTGAGCAGCCACCGTTGCAAGGCCACCTGAGGCAGGCTGATGAGCGGCCACCATTGCAAGGCCACCTGAGGCAGGCTGCTGGGCGGCCGTCATGGGGCCAATTGGGATCAAACCTTGAATGGCCTATGTCCGGTAGCCCATGCTGTAAGCAGGGCTTGCTACTCCAGGTCCCTCGGTCGTAGGACCCACTCTGGCTGAATTGTAGCTGAATTGTAGCTGTAGCTTAAAGAAACAGTGCTGCCTCTCACTTACGGTGGACATGCTGCCTCTGCCTTGAGGATTCCAATAATTTACAGATATGCATCAATTGATATTTCTATTTATGCATACAAGAAATGCACCTTTCATAGACCGCACACATCCGTTGCATACATACACTTCAGGGAGCATGAGGATCTACTATTCGTATGCATGGGTCGCATGCAGCACCATGCCTCATTTCCACTAGGTCAAGAGCTGCCTTGGTTATAGGAAACCTATGAAACCGAAATTTGACCTCTGGCTCACACAGGAAACAGGAATTCTGAATTGGAGGCCTATATCCCTCTTCCATCCGATTATCAACGCGGAAACGAATGTCCTTCTTTGTCGGTGCTGCTATTTGCCACCACCCTCCTCCCTGTCACCTCTGCTTCTTGCCTGGCTCTCATCAAGGACATGGAGGTGCTGTTTGCTGCACCAGGCCCCCTCAACCATAACCCATGACGCGGCTGAATTGTAGCTGAAGCAACTGCAAGCCCACCCCTCTGTCACCCCTGCTCCCTGCCTGTCTCCCTTAGAGATTTGGGAGGCTGAATCGTAGCTGAAGCAACTGCAAGCCCACCCCTCTGTCACCCCTGCTCCCTGCCTGTCTCCCTTCAGGGATTTGGGAGGCTGAATTGTAGCTGAAGCAACTGCAAGCCCACCCCTCTGTCACCCCTGCTCCCTATCTGTCTCCCTTCAGGGATTTGGGAGGCTGAATTGTAGCTGAAGCAACTGCAAGCCCACCCCTCTGTCACCCCTGCTCCCTGCCTGTCTCCCTTCAGGGATTTGGGAGGCTGAATTGTAGCTGAAGCAACTGCAAGCCCACCCCTCTTTTACCCCTGCTCCCTATCTGTCTCCCTTCAGGGATTTGGGAGGCTGAATTGTAGCTGAAGCAACTGCAAGCCCACCCCTCTGTCACCCCTGCTCCCTGCCTGTCTCCCTTCAGAGACATGGAGGTGCTGTTTGCTGGTCGTATCTGTGGCGACAGGGGCATGCCAGACAGCACCAAGTGGCCCAACTGCAAGCCCGCCAGCAACGGGTACAGCCAGGGGGTGAGGCAGCTCGTGCACTTCCATCACTGGAACAGAACTGGCTTCAAGATCAACGTTACCAATTCGAAGTACCTGTGGGTGGGTGCGCGCTCGCGACGGGGTGCTCTGGGCGGGGTTGAATGCAAATTGAAACATGTCCGGCTTGGAGTTCACGCGCTGGGTGTTGGGATATATCTGAATTTGGAATCTAGGGTTTAGGGTTTAGGTCCCACGGGAGGGAGCTCTGGTGACTGACCTTGAGATGTATTTGAATTGTCTGGGTAACTCTTGCCTGGGTGGTCTCGTGTATGGTGCTGGAGGATGTTAGAATTTAAAATAGCTGCAGGTGAGTGCGCTCGCGATTGATGCTGGGATGCATTTGAAGACCAATTGAGCCTGGCCCTGATCCCCCCCTGGCTGAACATGACATGCTTCATGAGTATGGATGGTATGGGTTAAGCTTTGCCGTAAGTAGGGTCATGTTGGCAACCGACTCGGGAAATTGCGTATCAAAAATTGCCATGCTGGCTGACAGCTCACTGCACTTTGTATCCTCGTCTTTGTGCCCCTTCCGCGTGCCCTTGCTACCTCCGCCCTCCTTTATCACCTCCGCCCGAGGGGGGGGGAGGGGGGGCAAAAAGTAAGCCAGGGAGGAGGGCGTAGGGACCCCATCCCCCCCCAAAAACGAGCACCCAAGCCTACCACCCACCCACGTACCGCCTACGGAACCCATTGGAATTCAAAATCTCAGTCAAATTCAAAATTACAGGGCATCTAAGGGGTGTTTTTTGATCAGCTCGAAATATCTCGTAGGCCAGACTGCTGCAGCTAGCTGTGCAGGCAGCTGATTAAGGCGGGCGGACATAGGCAGGTAGTAAGGGCACGCGGAAGGCGTGTTAAGACAAGGAGATACAGAGCAGTGAGTTGTCAGCCAGACTATCAGCCAGCATAGCAAGCTTTGATACGCAACTGCCCGAGTTGGTTGCCAACATGATCGTACTTTAAACAAAGCCATGAATTGGGACCCCCCACTTTGGTTTTTGTGTAGCACATCCTTGAAGGCCCCTCCTAGTCGAGCCTGGGCTGATGTGCCATGCTCCATTGAGAATGGGCTGCATGGAATGGGATCCCCCACTGTTGATTTTTTTGTACCGCAGCTACACTTAATGTACAATACGGCCTGCATATTGCAATCCCTACCTGCTGCTTGGGCCCTTGGTCCATGGCCGGTCGAGGTTGGGTCCCATTCTGTCCAGCGGGGGCCAGCCCAGGAGCTGCAGGGATTGTTGCACCTGCCCCCCCCCCAGCCCTAGGCCATGACGTTTCTGAATTGTAGCTGAAGCAGCATTCGAATTCACCCCAGGGTGTGCATGATTTCCAGCGAGTCCATTCCCATCCCCTCGCGTCCTGCTCCAACCAGCACGCCCCTCCCCTTTGCCCACCCCCCCTTTCTCAGGACCTGGCGCACTCTCGGTTCTGCCTGGCCCCGACAGGGGGCGGTCATGGGCACAGACAGATCCTGGTCGCCTTCAGCGGCTGCGTGCCGTTACTCATAGGTGAGCGCTCACCCGGCTGTCCTACGAGCTGCATGGATGGATATGAAATGAGGATGGATTTTGGCATGTAGGGATTTTTAGTTAACAATACCAGTAGCATAATTATAAAATACTGTGATGCGTATGTATGATTTAGGTGACTACGTGCACCAGCCCTTTGAGCCGGAGTTGGACTGGTCCAAGTTTTCGGTGACGCTCCCGCAGTCCGATATACCGCGGATTCACGAGATCCTCGCGAGCATTGATGCAGAGCAGTACAACAAGATGCAGGTGCGGTATCTCTGGGTGCAAATGTGCAATACACCCACCCCATCCTGCCATCACATCGTCTTAAACCCCTGGTCTTGACGACTTTAGTGACTACTTTTCCAGTCTGCTGGTGACCCCTGCTAACACCGGGGGTTAAAACCCCTTTTGCTAATACATTCCTTACACAATCATACACCCCGTTTGTTACATCTCATTATTGTCACGATTATTTTCATTAAGGGACCATCCCTAAAATGACCGGTTTGTTCATCATGCACACCATTGACGCCCGTGCTGCTCTGGGATGTAACGCGTGTCACGTCCCTCCCTCCCCCTCAACATGCTGTGCTCAGACTGCACTTCGTTGCGGGGCGGAGCACATGACCTTCAGCAACTTCATCGGCTCTTTCAAATGGGACCAAGGCAAGTATGACGCCTTCGAAACCGTTTTGGAGGTGAGAGCTTCCACTTGCAGCGCGGATCTAGATCTGGTGACGCAGCTTAAAATGGGACCAAGGCAAGTATGACGCCTTCGAAACCGTTTTGGAGGTGAGAGCTTCCACTTGCAGCGCAGATCTAGATCTGGTGACGCAGCTTCAAGGGCGTGATATGGAGCTGCTGTCATGGAGCTGGTGACATCGCTACCTCGAGGGCTTGATATGGAGTTGGTGACGTGCCTACAAGGGCGTTGCACCTTACCCTGAGCCCACCTGCGACTTGGTCCCAAGTGGCCCGGATGCAGGTGCCCACAAGTCCAAACGTCATATTATGTGTGCATTAACAGCCAGTGCCTGGGCTCACATGTGCGCAGATCCTACGGGTGCGTCTGGTCCACCCTGACGCGGCCCCCCAAGACATGGCCAAGCTGGACCCCGCCTTCCTTGCCTTCATGGAATGCCGGGACCCGGGGCAGGAGGTGCAGGAAGGTGGGTCACCAGGGAGTGGCTGGCGTCTGTTACATGTCGCAGCTATGCCTTGGGTTGCGACCCCCCAGCGTTCCGTGTATTAGACCCCCCAAACAATGACCTCTCCAACATCTCTCTGCTCTTCCATGTGCCTCAGAACCACTGGAGCTCCCCCCTGAGCTGTGCAGCCGGTCTGAGCTGGACGGCAAGCCACCCAGCTGCACGGACTGCTTCTCTCGATACAACGGCATCGTACCGGGGGGCGCTGCGTGCTGTGAGGCGCCGTCACTGGCCAAGTGTCCACGGGCTTGGGATTAGGGCCTAGGACTAGGGTTTAGTGCCAGGATGTGTGAGGTATACTATATTGTGTAAAGGTGAGACCTGCCTTTCATCTGTAAGCCCAAGCAGTATTCAGACTGTGGTGAAAAGTGAAGCCACGCCACCAAAACGTAAGTGTGTGATTTGTTTTTGTATTGCTTGGCTTCGAGAGCAGCTCACCAGCAGGTCAGGTGGGTGCAGTCGTGCCAACAAACAACACTGTTCCCCACTGTTGCAGTTTCTGCCCAGCCTCCTAGACGTTTTTTGCGTGGCTGCTGGTCTGCTTGGTTTCTCTTGATTGCCGCTTTCCTCTGTTTTGCACCTGTGCGATTGGGCGGCATGACATGTCATTGACAGGCTGCCGGCTTGTTATTTACGTGTGTATTTCTCGTTGGAGCATGCTTGTGTCATCTTGTTAGCTGTTTGACGATATTGACGTGATAACATTTTGCTCGTAGGATATAGCTAGCCATCTTTTGTTCAAATGTAGAGGTCAAAGCTGCCGTGAACTCTGGTCATGGTAGCTGTTCTTGCGTGGCTGTTACTCAGAGGATCTTGCTGGTCAAAGCTGTCAATATCAGTATTCTCTCTGGTCATGGTCTGCGTGGACTTGGCCACAGAACATGACCCAAGCACTTAAGCCCACATGTCACCTGATATACTAGCAGGTCAATGACATTACACCTCAGGGCCCCGCTCAAAAAGGCTCCGCCATGTGGGCACCCAACTGTTCCGCTGGGAGAAAAGAAAAGGAACATAAGGTAAGAGGGAAAGGAGGAGAAGAAGACAAAGGAGAAAGAAATACTCCCCCCAAAAGGACAAGGCAGCCCGACGTATCCCCGCCCTCGGCCTCAACAATGCTTACTACGCCCCAACAAAAGTCAGAGCCTCCCACCCAAACCTGCCCCGGTGAAGATGTTGAAAGTTTGTAACGCCCTCCGGGGAGCCTGCCCAACCTCACTCCCTAAGCCTCTCCTTCACGCTAGGGCAATGGTAGCAGACATGCAGCGTATCCTCCACATGCTCGCCATCTCCCCTTGCCCAACACCGTTGGAAGTAGCGTGTCTCACGTTGTTAACCGCTCCGCCGTCCTCTCGTGTCAGCCGTGCTAACCGAACCGAGCCGCAGCCGCAAATTTGTGCGCACACAGTTGTAGCATGCGCCAACACGGCGCCCACCGTAGACTGGACCAAGCGCAGTGGGCGGCCGCAGACCTGTGCTCTGTCGCGGGGTCCCTGGGGTCTCCTCTGCCAGTCGCCTGAAGCTGCACATGCTGGTAGGCTGCGTCAACTAGGTGTAGCACCTCTGGGACGGGAAGCGGCTGCAGGTCAGAGACTGCCTCACACAGTTTGGGGCAGCTGCTCCACGCTCCAACTCCTTCAATGCCTCTATCAGCTCACCGCACCATGTGCGCCCTCCGGTGTTCTGTTGAAGCGCGAGCTGCATGTCAGTCGCCATGTCTGCTGCCATGAGTGGGCTGTCTTGCTGTGCTGCAGGTGCCACCACTGCGTTGTAGAAGCGGAGCACGTGCTGCCATCAGTCTCGTTGTAACGGCTGGATCTGCAGCTCCCTCATACCCCCCCAGCTGGCAGCGGAGGCAAGCAGCCCCACAGCCTGGCGCAAGTGCTGAAGTATACTAGCAGGTGGGGCTAACTGGCTGAGGTCTGCCATGGTGCTCTTCATGGGATGGACGTGCCTGTGCTCAGAATGCCGGGGGGCTCCAAGTATTCCTGAAGATGCTTCCCGTGGATGCTTCCTGAAATGCCGAATACCGCTGAGTGGTCTTCAACTTGGGGCAACATAAAAATAGCCCAACATGACCAGTCGTGATTCAGATTGGATCAAGACCCCTGTTGCTGGGTTTGTCTTGGTGCAGCTTAAGTTGCCAGCAACTGCTGAGGTAACCCCATGATTAAAACATCCAGCAACAACGCGAAATCCTGAGCATGATTATAATGCCTGTTGAGGATGCTTCAGCCACCCTCCTCAGTGATCAGCGAGAGCATTCCTCCCTACATCTCCTGGTGAAGAGCCTGGGGACATACTCATGTCGTCGAAGCATACCGTAGACACGATCAAGAAAGACAACGTTGTCAGTGTGGGGGGGGCGGGCTGTCTTTAAGTTGCTTGCCCACCCCCTAGCTCGGGTGGTGATGGGGAGCGTTCACACGTGGGGCTAGGGGAGTCAGCGTGTGCGTGTATGCTGCTGCTGCCAGGGGGTGAGAGAGCGACTACAAGGACAACGCTATACGGCACTGATGCTACAATTATGATCACTTGATCATGGAAAATAAGCAAGCAGCACTTTGCCGATACTCTCGGACACAGCGGAAGGAACCACACTCAGGTGCAAGCCCACGAAATCGATGCGCCACCTGCTACTGTGCGGGCGGTGCCAGAGTGCAGAGGTCTGCATGACTGATTCGGCCACTTTTGCATGGGGTGATTAATGAGGCACATGGGCATGCATGCCCATGAGGCCATGGGGGCAAGCATCCTGCACATTTTACAGCTGCATGGACAAGTATGTCCAGTGCCATGAGTATATATGTTCACTGTCCAGCACCATGAGCATGCAGGTACAGGCTACCACTTAACAGACATACCGATAGCAGCACAGGTATAAACCGGTATCAGTAAACAAAATGCATAATAATACTAAAACTTCGTGACACCGCAACGCTCGATACTAGCTTCAGGTGTAGGAATATCAGGCTAGGAATCGGCCAGGGGCTAGGCGGACCAATTGCAATGTTTTATTCCTCACAGCCTCTCTGCTGACTGGGAAAACTAGGAAATGCATGTATAAGAGATTGGATTTATCCAGGCAAACGCCGAGCACGGCGCATGCTAGCAACAAGGCAGTACCTTCTTCTTCTCTTGTGACAGGTCATTACAGTCTGCTAAGGTGATGTTCGTCGTATCTTGCGTGAGCTCACTGCTTGCCCCGTCACCTTGGAGACCACCCCTCTTGGAAACGGACTCGCGGATCGTCTTGGCCATGAGCTGGAAAGCTGCGGTGATGTGAATGTTGTCCTTTGCACTGGTCTCTCGGAACGGCATGCCCATCTCCTGTGCAAACTCCTGCGAGAACCACGCACCAGCCATGCACTCAGGTGGATTGCGGGGCGTCAGGAAAATGACCTGGCCATGACTAGGGAAAGGCATGCCTGCTCATCATCGACGAGGTTCGGGCCAGGTCTCTCTGACCAAATGTGTATCATTACTGATGACGGTGTTGATATTGATACACGGTGTCCACTATAATGGAGGATAATCATCACGGACACAATTGTTTTTGACCAAGCTGCAGGGATAACTTCCATGGCAGCCAGTGTGCAGCAGCATGTTGAGGAAAGGAACGGAAAAGCAGTGAAACAAATTCAGAGTTCATTTGCATGTGGAACCAATGGAAGCAAATGGAAGCAAATGGAAGCAAATGGAACCCGTATGTCAGTACATGTCTTTTTAGGGCAAGATCTGGATTCCTAACACTAGGGATAGTCTTCAGCTGCACTGTTTGACTTGCTCATGATTGCATATGCTGATATGCATAACCCACTCGGTTGATCCGCACCTGTGCCTCCAGAAATGGCACTTGCCGCTTGCTGGAGAGGTCACACTTGTTGCCAACGAGGAGCTTGATGACGTCATCATGCTTAGACATCTTGGCTGCTACCGTTTCCACCCACACCCTCTTAACGTTGAGGAAGGATTCGCGGTTGGTGATGTCAAAGCAGTAGATGACGCCATGCGCCCCCCTGAAAGAGTGGCTGGTCACAGACTTGAATCGCTCCTGCCCTGCTGTGTCCCAGATTTGAAGTTTGATCACTTTGCCTTCTTCTACGATGCTCTTGATCCGCTGCAATCAGGACAAACACAAAGTGTTGGACAGCCGTCGTGCCAAGCCTCAAGTCACCATGGAGGAAACATGCTAACGCCAAAATTCTCACGAAGTCCACGCCAATGGTTGAAACAAATCGGTCCGTGTAAGAGTCGTCCGCGAACCTCGTGACGATGCTACTTTTCCCGACCCCGCTATCACCGATGACGCAAATCTTAAACAGAAGGTCGTGCTGTTGCATCCCACGAAGCAACTCCAGTTCTCCTGCCAAGGTTTGGAGAGGAGAGCAGAGGACGACGAGGGACTAGAGCATGCTGTGGGATCTATGCAACCTGTTGTATTGGGAGGTCCGATCCGTAGATCCGTTCTAAAAACTGCCGTACATGAAGACCTGAAGAAGCCTCCAAGCCGGTGCTCCCAGCCTGAGATATCTGCCCCCAGCCGGCTACAAGCGCACATGACAAGAGGATGTCATATGATGAAAGCAATCTTGGCCCTCAGAATCTCACCAGCCTCCATTCCCAGGCTGCGGCTCAGGACCACAATGCCCGGCTGACAAAACCTGCATGCGACCAACAGACAGTATTCCTCAGGGGTGTGCATGATCCCGGGGTACCTCCTAGAACCACAGGAAATATAACCTACATGGACCGTGCTGATGGAGGCCTCAGAGTACCCAAGGTAGGGCCGCTTTTAGGCAGGTGGGGGACTGAGCTCACTGCATTTTTTAATTTGGTAATTGACATCCTCACCACCTCTGCTCCGTACCTTGCTCCTGTAGCCTTAAGCTTATTTTCCTCCCGACCAGACAGTCGGGCGACTATGCGGTCGAGCCTTTTCAGCATGGCCCAGAGGTGTAATGACATAGATTTGACTAGGTAAACGCCGTTTTTCTGAGCCCCTCGAGTCGACAGCCATGCCCCCCTCCCATATCTGAGGGGGGCAGGAACAGTAAACCCCAGCGACCTAGACAGGGGGAGAGAGAAGATCGTGTGGCGGGTTCGATCCTGCAACTTCTCATAATGAGGAGATGCAACAGGCTTTCGGCTGCACATAGCATGAATACTGTTCTGGGCCCATGGTATTTCCCTAGCCTCGAATTGGCGTAATGAAGATAGGAAAAAATAGCCTAAGCTCAGTCACAGGAAGCTTCGTCCCCATGACAAGGGGAGATCTAAGTGTTCACAGCAATGATGTTGTATTCCTTATGATGAATACTCGCTTGGAAGCTAGGAGGTCCAGTTAAGCAAGGCCACAAAGTTACAAACCGTGGGAGCTGTTTAATATAACTGTTTTTCTGATTGTAACATCTGGTATATATAAATCACCACAGCTGTAGCAATGATAGTGACAAAACACCGTGAGGCCAGGCTCCAGAAGGCTCGGCCGCTAGCAATGAAGCACCATTCACAGATTCACACCCAGCTCTTCTGCTCAAACACAAAATGGCAGATAGAGCACAGGTGCTTCCCCACTGAAAAGCCCAGCAGCTACGCATCAAAACAGAGGGAGCAGTCCTTCTATAAAAGACCCTGATTGGGTAAGAGGCACAGCTCAATGCTTCTTGCCGGCAGAGGAAACCTCGCTGGCAGGGCTCAGCGAGTGGCGGCCCCTCTTGCGGCGCGCCTTGAGGATAGCTCGCCCAGCCTTTGTTAGCTTGCGAGTGCGGAAACCTGACACACGTCTCCTCTTCCTGCGATACCCCACCGGTGGAGAT
Source organism: Limnomonas spitsbergensis (assembly GCA_037349105.1). Classification (NCBI taxonomy): domain Eukaryota; kingdom Viridiplantae; phylum Chlorophyta; class Chlorophyceae; order Chlamydomonadales; genus Limnomonas; species Limnomonas spitsbergensis. The sequence continues at coordinate 7,038,025 of JAYJMM010000120.1, forward strand.
TGGGTCAGTCTCATGAATGATGGATGTATCCCATGCATGGTTGCCTGCTGTGCATGCACTGCATGGCTGCGTTTCATTAAGAGTCCTCCGGGCATGTGAGCCGTGCATGCACCCCGATGCTATTCTTTGTGCACTTAAAATACATGTCAGCTACATCATGGCCTGTGGCTGCGGGTTCCTGCTGCAGCTCGCCCTGTTGCTAGGGGAGTCCGTCAGGCATGTGCACCATGCATGCTGCCCACTGATATTTCGTATGCACTGAAGCTACATGTCAGCTACAGCATGGCCGATGGCCGAGGGTTCCTGCTGCAGCACGCCCTGTTGCTAGGGCTGCCCGCCGGTCACAGTTTGTTCCCCATCCTCTCCCTTCAAAGCATTCCAGACTGGGCATGGCATTCAAGTTCATGGAAAGGACTTGACTCGCATGGCAGCAACTGATCATGCCACCATCCCCATTTCCTTCATTGGATGGTGGACATGTGAGACGTTCCCGGCAATCTCACTGCTGCATGCACCTCAAGGCATGCATTCGATAGTGAATCCAGGTCAGCTAAGTCGTGCGCACCTCCTGGTTCCACCCTTGGTGCAGCCCATGGACTTGCCGCCCGCTGCCAGGACGACCAGCGACCCACGCGCGGGTGCAGGCTTGGCCAGAGCAGAGGAGACGAAGGACCCTGGACGGATGAGACCGACGATAAGCAAAGCGGTATAAACCTATTTCGAGAATGAATTGAGACTGCAAGACGCCTTGCTGTGCACGCGCAAGTGGATGTGGGTGGAGTTGTCCTCGAAAGGCGACCATTAGTCGAACGGAGGTCAAGGCAATTAATCGCGACCCTTCTTACCGCCCAGGAATGAACTGGGGGTGCAGCTTGGCCTGGCGATCATGGAAGACAAGACAGCCCTGGGGGCCATCGGCCTCATAGCCGCCGCAGGCCGGAATGCGACCCTAGACAAAACGCGTGATGCCATGAGGGACGCCATTTTTGACACGGATACGTGGCGAGGGGAGTAGGAATACGGAGTTATAACAAAAAAGGCATGCCCACAATATCCATTTGGGGGGGAAAGCCCTCCCTTCCCTGGCACCAGGAGAGCCTGGCACCTTTCATCTGAACCAGCACGCACTGTATGCATTCAAAATACAGGAAGTCTGATGATGAAGCTAGTAAGATGTCTATTATAAGTAGCTAAAAAGTCTTAAGTTGACTTATCTAGAGGACAAAGCTCTCAGGGCATCCATGGTTCCGTCATTCGGTGCAGCCATTCAATGCATACTTCAGAGTCTGCAGGGGCCCTGAAGTATGCAATTGCCACACTTCCCTGTTAATATCTTGCACAAGTGGACAGAGCTACGACCAAGGGGTATAGACAAGGCAAAACACCGGATAGTACGCGACCCAGGCATTTGGAGAATGCTGTCTTGCTCTGAAAAGGATGCCGGTCTTTTGCGCACTGCCTCATCCTGCCCAAAAATACTAATGCTCTGGATGGGAACATCAGTGACAGCGGAGATCAGTCGCATAACTGGCCGGAACATTTACCGGTAACCAAGGAACTGCGGGCCGTGGATGGTTCCAAGCACCCCCCCCCCCCCGAATCCAGGATACTGTGGATGCCGACCTTGGTAGTGAGTCAAAAGCCCTCAACCTGCTCGAAACACAAGTCTACCATGGGCAGGATTACAGGACATGCATCCGCCTCTCAGGCGGAGTGAGATTCAAATGTTTATGAATCACTGGGTGCGATTAGGGGTAAAGCACCACCTTCTTACACCTTGCCTAGTCGAACAGGATTTTGTAGCAGGTCAGGGTGTCAGGGTCAGTAAAGAAACAATAACCCACACAACAAAACTCATCAAAAAGACATTGATTATGCAGACAAAAGATTGTGACATCAATCCACCAGCAGCCTAGCTTACCTCCCTCCTTAATCCCCTCCTGTTCGATATTCCCATCGATCGTAAGCTGGATCCCACAAATTCAGGATGTTTTCAAAAAACGACTCCGTGATATTTGTGGTCACTGTAAACATGGGATGCAGGGCTAATGCTCAAGATTGAGCATGTAACATGCCAGTTTTCAGTGTGCGCACGCGACTGTGTCACGTGCTGTGTGAACAAGTGTGGATCATCACACATGCTGAAAATACCTGTGTCGTTGATTGGCGCCTCCAGTTCACAGGAGTGGGGTGCCGTCGCCTCGGTACCGCTGGTGAATCAGCAACTCCGTCACCATGCTTATCCTACTAATCCTTTGGTCCAGTCTCCGCAAACGGAGCTGCCGCAGCCCCACTCTCTTTAGCTTGTCCCATCACCACTACTGAGTCAGGCAACTCGGACACCATACTAATACTGCTCATCCTTTGTTCCAGCTCCTGCCTCAGCATCATTCCCACATTTTCTTGAGCTTGTCTAATCAACGCTGCGCTGCCTCTAAAACCATTCTGTCACCATATGTTCCTACTCATTCTTTGTGCCAAACTCTGCAGCCGGAGCTGCCTCAGCCCCGTTTTCTTGCGGGGAGCTTGCCCCCATGATCTTGGCACTGGTCTGCACGCGGTCCTCCAAGGAGGTCATCTCCGACTGCAACCGCCGGATCTCCGAGAGAATATCCTCCTTCGATCTACGCTCAACAAGCATTCGTATTTAGTACGACATCAATGCATGTTGCAATGGACAAGACCAGGCTACAGAAGTCAAGCATGGCTGCGAGATGTGTCCTTTATTTGTATTATGACCGCAGGCACCTCAGGGCTTGATCAATAGGTTTGCCGCCGCATCGAGTGCGTCCAACTGTCCGGTTGGGAGAGAAGGAAGGCAAACATGAACAGCTCCCTAAGCCATAAACCCAAGTGCGGAGACTTTTAATGGCTTCTAATGACAGAGGAACCTCCCAAGCACCCTCTCACCTTTCAGATAGCTGATCTCCACCGCCGGCCTTCACGCTCTTCTCCTCGTCCTTACCGCCACCCGTGATGGCCACCTTGGCCCTGATGGCTTGCAGCTTCATGTGATTGTAAACAACCACCTGCGGGTGTGTGCGCGTTAGTTACAGCTAATCATTCTTCACAGGCGGTGAAGACTATCCATATTGAGATACACATCACACATTTTCATTATTAAGTATACAATGTTGCACTTATGACCCGGGCACCTCCTGTGTTTGTGTACAGTCATGAGGCACCGGAGTAAATTCAAGTTGACGCAGCACTGCCGAGCCATGGCAGACCAGGATTTTCTTGAGTACCTCGTTTTCTGTGGCTGGCAGGTGTCTTTGCTCAATGGTCAGAGTCACACACAAATTTAGAGCACACGTCGCCACTCACCCCAGAGCAGCAGAAAGCATATCCAAGGAGGCTGATGCCAGTCACAGGGGCCTTGAACACAGACCAGCTGAAGAATATGAGCATCCAATCCTTGATGACACCAGCGATGTTCATCGTGAGCGCTGAGGTCTTGCCGATCAGCAAGAATACAGCCTTTCGAGCAGACAGGCAGCGTAGCGGGGTGTCAAGTCAGGCATTGCAAAAAACAGCCTTTCGAGCAGACAGGCAGCACAGCGGGGTATCAAGTCAGGCATTGCAGAAAACAGCCTTCGAGCAGACAGGCAGCACAGCTTGGAGGGGACGAGGTGTCAAGTCAGGCATCGCAAACAAAACAAAATGTCGTGCTGTCCAGCATATCCCATGGCGTGTCATTGGTGACTAGAAATGTGGTGGCTGTTGAGAAACAGGTTTAGGTCCAATGGTCCAATGGTCGATTCTGTTTTCACTGCTTAGAATCTGGCTGTTTGAGGCTTGAGGTAAATTGGTAACACTGGCCTATTTTGAGTTGTTCGGCATCGATTGTTTAATGTTTTTTTTAATTGTTATTGCTGTGCAGTGAAGTAGTCTCCAAAGATTACCAGTACCGGAACAGTAGCAGCTGAAAATAATTGCAGGCAGCATCCTGCAGGTGTAATCCGCTGGGCACTGAACAGGGCGCACCACCCTCCGGATCAGGTGCTCACCAAATTGAGGATGAACGCCGTGATCGCGTTAGCAAGCATGACGGATGGGCTAAACACCCAGTCTTGACGTGTGCGTATCTCATTGAGCTCCACCCCAACTGCGTAGCAGAGAATTAGCTTAGAGCTGGCACGAAGAGCAGGAGTACACCTGGTTGTAAGCCAGCCCAGGTGTGGTCCCAGTCGAGCCTTTGGTGGCTGTGGCCCTGCCTGTTAATGGCGGCCCAGTACCCCTCAGAAGGAACACTGCAAAAATCATGGGCACGTCTGTCACAAAAGTAAGGGCCCATACTGTGATGCCTACATGCTTGACTTACGGAAGGGGATGAGCAGAGAGACCATGCACGCAGGGGACACGTAGTACAAGCTCTGAAAAGGGTTCATGTTGAGACCCTTGCTGTTAATCAGGACTTGGACCATTGTCAGGCGGAGAGCCTGCATCGATGAAAACAAGCTCAGGGTCCTAGGGTTAGAATGAACGAGTTTGTCTTAGGATCTGATTGCACCCAAACATACCGGAAGCGTGTGAGAACAACGTCAAATGCATCAGTGACACACATTCGAAGCGGGTACATCAGTGACCATGCTTTGTTGAACAAGCATGGTTAACTTGGACCATGCCGTGCTTAGCCCCATGCGTCCGGACATGTTGTCGCACCTCAAAGCCCAGGGCAGCCAGCTGCTGGATCAAGCCCTTTAAGACCAAGTTAGCTTCACCGATGGCACAGATCACCACCCCGAATGCGATTAAGAGCATGTTCATCGTGACACCTTTCGAAAACTTCTCGGTGGCAAGCATACATCCGGAAGCGTAGACCAGGCCAGGCATGAGAGACTTCGTCATTTGGATGAAGGACACTGACAGATACAGGTACGAGGAGTTCGAAAGCCAAAGGCTGCCGGCGTACAGAATGCCTGCATGAGGACAAATGTGATCAAATTCCTTCGATCTACTTAAGCGAGGCGATCAGGAGCTTACCAATTGGTAAAACGCGGTTACAATACTCCCTCGCGCTCATGTTGTGACTCTTTATGACCTTAAGCACTCTTACGCACATGAACCCCACAGCGGAGCAGAACACCATGTGCCACAGCGTCAATGCTATCGGGAACGGGAAGCCGCTGAATGCGAGGACCCATTTGTTGAACATAATCACGGAACAGGAGATAGACATCCAAAGGACGACGTAGGAGTAAGCCCTGACTACCTCTTTGACCACCTGTAACCATCAGAGAATCGACAAGGCCGAGCCGGAGCGCACAAGTTATGTGTGCGATCAGAAGGAGATGGCAGAAGTAGGATTCACCTTTGGATTCATATTGCTGAACATGGCGAATTACAAGTTAATGGAGTCCGGTAATAAAATGTGTATAGCTGCAGCTGCTGCTAAATTGCTTTCAACACACACACTGCTCGGAATGCTTAACGTCAACCATAGTTACGTAAGATTATAAATTGGATGCGATTGAAAGAAAGAAGGAAAACGCCTGAGCATGGCTTCAGGAATACGGGATTTTAAATGCCGTACACCGGGATAGCACACACACACACACGTAAGAAACAAACCCGCTGAAACAGCCCCATCAGCTTCGGAGCTGCTCTGCCCCGCTTGCCCGCTTTGCACGTCGTCTTTAATTTGCAGTCGATTTTCCCGAGGTTGCCGCTGAAACCTTAAGAAGGTTAAACCACGTCACCTGATAACTGTGCCCTTCTCAAACAAACTCCCTACTTTACTGTACACTGAAAACCGGCGCTGGCCGCGAGGCCCAACATGGACAAACATTTCGCCTACAGCCCCATCACCTCTGAGGGTCCTTATCATGAGCTTCGTGCAGAAAGCCATGATGGTGACCACAACACCACTGGAGGGGGGTCTTTTGCCGGGGACAATCCTGATTTGCCCAAATTTCCGCTTCCCAAGTTCTCCATTTACGACCTGAAATCAAGCAACCCCCAGCCGGGTCGGACAAATTACAGACCAAAGAAATCACGGTGAGATGACAGGTTCCCGAAGATACCTGTAGCATTCGCTGGGGAAGAAGCATGGCGACATGCGTGTCATGTGCTGCCGTGTCCATGCATTATCATGGTGAGTGCGATGTGCCACGTGCCACATGCCATGTGTCCATACAGGATCCTGCCATGTGCCGCATGCCGCATGCCATGTGCTACCATGTCCATGCATCATTATGCCGAGTGCCATGTGCCGCGCGCCAAGTGCGGCATGCCATGTGTCCACGCAGGATCATGCCCAGTGCCATGTGCTACGCGCCATGTGAGGCACGCCATGTGTCAGGATCATGCCCAGTGCCATGTACCGCATGCTACGTGCCGCATGCCATGTTTCCATGCAGGGTCTTGCCATGTGCCGCATGCTGCATGCCATGTTTCCATGCAGGGTCCTTCCATGTGCCACATGCTGCATGCCATGTTTCCATGCAGGGTCCTTCCATGTGCCGCATGCTGCATGTCATGCGACATATTACTGAGGCTGCAAGCTATTTGACATGTGCTGTGTCCATTCAGGATCGTGCGATGGATGGTCCTGCACGACACAGGGGAGCGACAGATGCTGAATCTTGACAAGCGGCAGCTCATTCAGGTGCAAGGTCCCAGCCAGGCAGCCCGGAATATGAAACGCAATATCTCCACCTGCTCACACAATTTTTTTGATGTTGCAAAACCGCAGCGCTGCTCATGGCAAGCGCACTGGCACATTGATTTCACTCCTTACGCTCCGATTCTTAAGGTTTCTCTGGGCGCAACTATGAGAAGTGTACCGTCCTGACCTCCTGGTGACCTTGTTCATCTAATCATATGGCCTGTTTATGCAACCTGGGTTTTAACCTGGCCTGGTTTATGCAACCTGGGTTCTAACCTGGCCTGGTTTATGCAACCTGGGTTTTACCCTGGCCTGGTTTATGCAACCTGGGTTCTAACCTGGCCTGGTTTATGCAACCTGGGTTTTAACCTGGCCTGGTTTATGCAACCTGGGTTTTGACCTGGCCTGGTTTATGCAACCTGGGTTCTAACCTGGCCTGCTTTATGCAACCTGGGTTCTAACCTGGCCTGGTTTATGCAACCAGGGTTCTAACCTGGCCTGGTTTATGCAACCTGGGTTTTAACCTGGCCTGGTTTATGCAACCTGGGTTCTAACCTGGCCTGGTTTATGCAACCTGGGTTTTAACCTGGCCTGGTTTATGCAACCTGGGTTCTAACCTGGCCTGCTTTATGCAACCTGGGTTCTAACCTGGCCTGGTTTATGCAACCTGGGTTCTAACCTGGCCTGGTTTATGCAACCTGGGTTCTAACCTGGCCTGGTTTATGCAACCTGGGTTCTAACCTGGCCTGGTTTATGCAACCTGGGTTCTAACCTGGCCTGGTTTATGCAACCTGGGTTCTAACCTGGCCTGCTTTATGCAACCTGGGTTCTAACCTGGCCTGGTTTATGCCCCCCTGGGGTTCTAACCTGGCCTGGTTTATGCAACCTGGGTTCTAACCTGGCCTGGTTTATGCAACCTGGGTTCTAACCTGGCCTGGTTTATGCAACCTGGGTTCTAACCTGGCCTGGTTTATGCAACCTGGGTTCTAACCTGGCCTGGTTTATGCAACCTGGGTTTTAACCTGGCCTGCTTTATGCAACCTGGGTTTTGACCTGGCCTGGTTTATGCAACCTGGGTTCTAACCTGGCCTGGTTTATGCAACCTGGGTTCTAACCTGGCCTGGTTTATGCAACCTGGGTTCTAACCTGGCCTGCTTTATGCAACCTGGGTTCTAACCTGGCCTGGTTTATGCAACCTGGGTTTTGACCTGGCCTGCTTTATGCAACCTGGGTTTTGACCTGGCCTGGTTTATGCAACCTGGGTTCTAACCTGGCCTGGTTTATGCAACCTGGGTTCTAACCTGGCCTGGTTTATGCAACCTGGGTTCTAACCTGGCCTGGTTTATGCAACCTGGGTTCTAACCTGGCCTGCTTTATGCAACCTGGGTTCTAACCTGGCCTGGTTTATGCAACCTGGGTTTTAACCTGGCCTGGTTTATGCAACCTGGGTTCTAACCTGGCCTGGTTTATGCAACCTGGGTTTTAACCTGGCCTGGTTTATGCAACCTGGGTTCTTACCTGGCCTGGTTTATGCAACCTGGGTTCTTACCTGGCCTGGTTTATGCAACCTGGGTTTTAACCTGGCCTGGTTTATGCAACCTGGGTTCTAACCTGGCCTGGTTTATGCAACCTGGGTTCTAACCTGGCCTGGTTTATGCAACCTGGGTTTTAACCTGGCCTGGTTTATGCAACCTGGGTTCTAACCTGGCCTGGTTTATGCAACCTGGGTTCTTACCTGGCCTGGTTTATGCAACCTGGGTTTTAACCTGGCCTGGTTTATGCAACCTGGGTTCTAACCTGGCCTGGTTTATGCAACCTGGGTTTTGACCTGGCCTGGTTTATGCAACCTGGGTTCTTACCTGGCCTGGTTTATGCAACCTGGGTTCTAACCTGGCCTGGTTTATGCAACCTGGGTTTTAACCTGGCCTGGTTTATGCAACCTGGGTTCTAACCTGGCCTGGTTTATGCAACCTGGGTTCTAACCTGGCCTGGTTTATGCAACCTGGGTTTTAACCTGGCCTGGTTTATGCAACCTGGGTTCTAACCTGGCCTGGTTTATGCAACCTGGGTTCTTACCTGGCCTGGTTTATGCAACCTGGGTTTTAACCTGGCCTGGTTTATGCAACCTGGGTTCTAACCTGGCCTGGTTTATGCAACCTGGGTTCTTACCTGGCCTGGTTTATGCAACCTGGGTTCTAACCTGGCCTGGTTTATGCAACCTGGGTTCTAACCTGGCCTGGTTTATGCAACCTGGGTTCTAACCTGGCCTGGTTTATGCAACCTGGGTTCTAACCTGGCCTGGTTTATGCAACCTGGGTTCTTACCTGGCCTGGTTTATGCAACCTGGGTTTTAACCTGGCCTGGTTTATGCAACCTGGGTTCTAACCTGGCCTGGTTTATGCAACCTGGGTTTTAACCTGGCCTGGTTTATGCAACCTGGGTTCTAACCTGGCCTGGTTTATGCAACCTGGGTTCTTACCTGGCCTGGTTTATGCAACCTGGGTTCTAACCTGGCCTGGTTTATGCAACCTGGGTTCTTACCTGGCCTGGTTTATGCATCCTGGGTTCTAACCTAGCCTGGTTTATGCAACCTGGGTTCTAACCTGGCCTGGTTTATGCAACCTGGGTTCTAACCTGGCCTGGTTTATGCAACCTGGGTTCTAACCTGGCCTGGTTTATGCAACCTGGGTTCTAACCTGGCCTGGTTTATGCCCCACAGGGGTTTAACCTAGACATCCCCATACGAGACATGCGGCTGCTGGACTCGCACATGTCACACTACGAGACAATTGGGCAGATTCTGACTCGAGAGAATGCCATCCTGTTCAGCATGGAGCACGTGAAGGGCATCATCATGGCAGACAAGGTGAGAGGCCCAGGAATCGACCTTTCTTGAGGATGTCTACATGTGCTGCATGCATTCTAGCTTCGAGGGAGTTGTGATTCGCAGATTCCATCGCTCACAAGCTTTGCGTCACTTCAGGGTTGACTGCCGGGCATGTCAAATTTACAGTGCCCGGGATCTCATGCACAGAGGACTGAGATGCACTGCCTGAGTGCCGTCCAGTGCTTCTTTTTTCAGCTACAAGGCCACCATCGACGGGCCGCCCCGCGGCCGTCTCAGGGCCCGATTAAGACCAAACCTGCACCGGCCTCTGGCCGGTGACCCAAGCAGCATGCATGGCCACTCCTGGGCCTCCGGCCGGAGGCCGGAGTGCAGCTGAATTGTAGCTGAATTGCGGAGAAGGGAAAACTGGTGCCGTCTGATTCCTCGCTGCATTGCAACAGGTCATCATTCCCATTGATCAGGAAGATAAGAACGACGTCAAGGACCGCTTCATCATGTACCTTGAGCAGATGGTGCAGGTAAGGGCCCCGTCTTTCTTTATTCATGACTCAGCTATATGTCAGCTACACCGTAAGAGACCTCTTCGGCCTGATAGACAGAGTTTGCTTGTGTGTAAATCGGACCATGTTTGGCAGGCCTCTGGGAGTCCATCAGAGGGCCAATGGGACCAGACATTGACTGGCCTGGACCTGGAACCGATGGTGCAGGTAAGGGAACAGTTTTTTCTGTGACTCAGCTACATGTCAGCTACACTCTGGCCGCTTGCCGGAGGCCCCTAATGTGGCCAGCCTTGCTGTCTTGGCCATCAGTCGTAGGCCGTTCCATGTTGGGTCCTAACCGAGCCTGAAGCGGCCCCAGGGCGGCCTTCTGAAGTTGGACTTGTAGCCGAAAAAGGAAACACTTGAGGTCACCTCATCAGCCTGACAGACAGCGTTTCCGTGCGTGCACACCGGACCCAGTTTGGCAGGCGATTGGGAGGCGATCAGAGGGCCAATGGGAACAGACCTTCACTAGCCTGTGGGAGGCGATCAGAGGGCCCATGGGACCAGACCTTGACCAGGCGTTGGCTTAAGTAGCAGGGCTTCCTGCATCAGCCCTCCGGGCCGTAGGCCCTGGAATCACTGAGTTGTAGCTGAGGCCCTTAGCCGTGAGGCTGATGGCTTCAGCTGCCCTAATATATTCGATTTGGTGTGGGACCTCATCGGCCTGGGGGAAGTTGGAGCCCCCTTTCTGGGGGAACATCCTTGGGTGTAAATGAGGGCACACAGGTCTTACTGGAAAAGCAGAGGGCCACGAAAAGGGGCATTCAGGTCTCACTGGAAAAGCAGGGGACAAAATAGTGTGAACTAGAAGCTTGGCTGGCCACGACTGGGGCCTCTGGGCCAGAGGCCAGAGTGTAGCTGACATTTAGCTGTGTCATGAAAAACGAAAACTGACCCATTCCAACTCGATAATCTGGCTGCCAGTTTTCATGGTGGCGCACACAAAGCCACTTTGGTCAGGCCGCTATGCAACCACCACTGGGCTGATGGGAACCCAACCTTGAATGGCCTACGGCCGGTGGCCCAAGCAGCAGGCACCTTGCTGCACCAGGCCCCCCCACGGCCCTGGTCCGTGATGCAGCCAAACTGCAGCTGAAGCGCTCCGCACGATGAGCAGTGCTAGCTGCTTCCAGCCTAAACCCTAAAGCCTAAACCCTCGTCGATGAAAACCCTACACCCTAAACCCTCGTCGATGCAAACCCTAAACCCTTAACCCTCGTCGATGCAAACCCTAAACCCTCGTCGATGCAGGAGTACACGACACAGATGCAGCAGCGGGCCGAGGCCGCAGAGAGATGTACCGGAGTTGACATGGGCTTCCCGTTCCACAGCCCGGCCGAGAACTCGGTCAAAATGACGTCTGCTTTCGCCATGGGCACCAGCACTGGCGGGAACTTTCAGCACGATGATGAAGTGCTGCCCTTTGAGCTGCATGTGCTGGAGGTGGCGTTGGGGGAGGTGTGTTGAGGGCGTGGTTGGTGGTTGGGTGGCGGGGAAGGAGAGGTGTGTTGAGGGCGTGGTTGGTGGTTGGGTGGCGGGGAAGGAGAGGTGTGTTGAGGGCGTGGTTGGTGGTTGGGTGGCGGGGAAGGAGAGGTGTGTTGAGGGCGTGGTTGGTGGTTGGGTGGCGGGGAAGGAGAGGTGTGTTGAGGGCGTGGTTGGTGGTTGGGTGGCGGGGAAGGAGAGGTGTGTTGAGGGCATGGTTGGTGGTTGGGTGGCGGGGTAGGAGAGGTGTGTTGAGGGCGTGGTTGGTGGTTGGGTGGCAGGGAAGGAGAGGTGTGTTGAGGGCGTGGTTGGTGGTTGGGTGGCGGGGAAGGAGAGGTGTGTTGAGGGGCTATATGCGTGGCGTTGGGGGAGGTGAGCTGAGGGGTGGGAGGCGCTGGAGGAGGTGTATAAAGGGGGATGTGGCACTCAGAGTAGTATGTTGAGTGTGTGTGGGAGGGGGGGGGGGGGCACTGGAAGAGGATTATTGCGGGGAGGGGCAGCTGAGGTCTGACCTAAACAGCTCGCTCCTCCATTGTCCAGCCCTGAATGCTATTCCACTGTCCTCTTGTGGTCAGATCTGCAATCACCTGGTGCTGATCTTGAGTAGATTTCCCCTTCATTGTCTGCCCCTGAATGCTATTCCACTGTCCTCTTGTGGTCAGATCTGCAATCACCTGGTGCTGATCTTGAGTAGATTTCCCCTTCATTGTCTGCCCCTGAATGCTATTCCACTGTCCTCTTGTGGTCAGATCTGCAATCACCTGGTGCTGATCTTGAGTAGATTTCCCCTTCATTGTCTGCCCCTGAATGCTATTCCACTGTCCTCTTGTGGTCAGATCTGCAATCACCTGGTGCTGATCTTGAGTAGATTTCCCCTTCATTGTCTTCCCCTGAATATTACGTCCACCTCTGTCCTGTGTCCAGATCTGCACTCACCCGGCTTTGGTTGTGAACAGTTTCCCCCTCCATTGTCTGCCCCTGAATATTACGTCCACCTTAACCCTGTAACAGATCTGTACTCACCCGGCTTTGGTCGTAAGCAGTTTTCCCGTCCATACAAGCTGCGCTGTTTCCTTAACCTCCATGTGCTAATAGGGCGTAGCTTTCTTTCTCTCTTTCCCCTCCATTGTCTGCCCCTGAACAATACATCCACCTTAACCCCGTGTCCAGATCTGCAATCACCTGGCGCGAGAGGTGGACATGCTGCAGGCACAGGCGCAGCCAGCCCTGGACGACCTGACCAAGAACGCGGACCAGGTGCAGTACGGTTCAGGGTTCAGGGTCAAACGCAAAACCCTAAACCCTTAACCAGGATTGGTAGGGGTAATGCGGATACATGTGGACCGGATGTGGGGCCGGACCTCGTGTCCACTCTGCTGTCCATGGCCAGTCGTCGATTCATGCCCAGTTTCCATGACTGCACCCGAACACATGCAGCGCCAGACTTTCACTCCAGGTACACCTGCGTCCTCACTCCTGCTGCCCACCAGCCCCTAAGCGCCACACCCCTGTTTCCACTCTCCTGCATCCACACTTATATTGCCCACCAGCCCCTATGCGCCACACCCCTATTTCCACACTCCTGCTTCCACATTTATGTTGCCCACCAGCCCCTACGCGCCACACTCCTATTTCCACACTCCTGCTTCCACACTTATGTTGCCCACCAACCCCTACGCGCCACACCCCTGTTTCCACACTCCTGCTTCCACACTTATGTTGCCCACTGGCCCCTACGCGCCACACTCCTGTTTCCATACTCCTGCTTCCACACTCCTGTTGCCCACCAGCCCCTACGCGCCACACCCCTGTTCCCACACTCCTGCTTCCACACTTATATTGCCCACCGGCCCCTACGTGCCACACCCCACACTCCTGTTGCCCACTGGCACCTACGCGCCACACCCCTATTTCCACACTCCTGCTTCCACACTTATGTTGCCCACCAGCCCCTACACGCCACACCCCTGTTTCCACACTCCTGCTTCCACACTGATGTTGCCCACTGGCCCCTACGCGCCACACCCCTGCTTCCACACTTATGTTGCCCACCAGCCCCTGTGTTCTCTCCCAGCCACAACTTGAGCGTGTTCGGCGCATCAAGACCGGCCTCCAGCGTATGGTGGTGCGCACCAAGCTGGTGCGTGAGGTGATGGAGAGGCTGATGGAGGATGATGATGACATGATGCGGATGTGCCTGACACGCCAGGTGAGGGGCAGCGGCAGGGGCGGGGGGGAGCAGGTGTGGCAGGAGGTGTAGCAGCGGCAGGGGCGGGGGGGAGCAGGTGTGGCAGGAGGTGTAGCAGCGGCAGGGGCGGGGGGGAGCAGGTGTGGCACGAGGTGTAGCAGCGGCAGGGACAGGGGGGAGCAGGTGTGGCACGAGGTGTAGCAGCGGCAGGGGCGGGGGGGAGCAGGTGTGGCACGAGGTGTAGCAGCGGCAGGGGCGGGGGAAGCAGGTGCGGCACGAGGTGTAGCAGCGGCAGGGACAGGGGGGAGCAGGTGTAGCAGGAGGTGTAGCATGTGCTGCGACACTGGGCTAGATGTTCAGGGCCACTTCAAGTATTTCAGGTAGGGAATGCGGACCACTTATGCCTCGAACCCGAAACCTTCAACACTTTACCCCAAACCCTAGATCCTATGCGGACCACTAATGCCTTGAGGGCTGATGCGGTGCCAGGGTTGATAAGCGTGGCAGTGTGACGTTGGTGCGAATCGGTGTCGTTCAGAGACTGCTTTCCTGTGGTCATGACCTGTGGAACACATGGTGTCCATGGGATGTAGCCAAGTACCCCGTATCTAAAAGTCAGAATGTGTAAGAAACAAAGTCACACTGGCACACTTGGCCCCCGCCTCATACTTTCAACACATTTTTGACTGTAAAGATACAAGCACGGAGCAGTGCAACTATACATACAATAATCTGTCAAAGCCATTGGAGGTATGCCAGGGACATCACAGCAAGTAAACCCAAGTGCACCCCCTTTGCAAGTACCCCGTAGATTCGCTTTGCCTTCCTGGTTAAGGTTGTTGGGGGTTGAGGGATCCATGAATACACTGATTATTGATTGTCAACGCCAGTTTTCTGTCAAAAATGGAGAGTTTTGGTCAACAATCTGCCCTCTGAGGGGCAGAATCATAACAATTCGGTTTATTTTACCCGAGGGAGGGCAATCCCTCAGATCAACGGTAGCTTAACTGAGAATGAGCACATTTTGTCCATTATTGCTGTTGTGCTTATTTTGCGTTTGCTACATCACGTGTAGCAGGCTGCTGGGCGGCCATCACGTTATCGACTTTCTTTTGACCGGCCTACGGCTGGTGGCAGGGCTGGAGCAGGGCTGGTGAACCAGGCCTCCTTGGCCTAGGCCGTGATGTAGCTGAATTGTCGCATGAGCCGTGACGTGGCTGAATTGTTGCTTGAGCTCCCTAAAATATGGGATAGTGACGCAAATACTTGCAACCACAGGCCACTACCATGCATCGACGGTCCGTGACCCCCTCGACAAGCGCGGCGCATGACCATGCCACGACGCCGCTACCGGCGATGGGCATTGCCATCCCGGCGTCGCCCGGGCTGACCCCGTGGACCGCGGACGCTTCGTTGCGGCCTTCTCCTGGGCGGCGGGATGTCACACACACGCACTCGATGAGGAAGGACAGCCTGCTGGCCTCGAACATGAGACGTCAGGCGGCCATGTCGGGTGGGTCGGAGTTGCTAGATTGATGACCTCACAGATGAGGCGGCTGGCGGTCATGTCGGGTTGGTCACATTGTTACTTTATGCGCACCGGGCTACAGCTTTGGGTGGCCGCCGGGCTGCCGCCAGGGGGCCGCCGGGGTCCAAGCCTTGACTGGTTTCCTCCCGGTGACCCAAGCAGCTGGGCTCGCTGCACCAGGACCCCCACAGCCGCAGGCCGAGACGTAGCTGTATAGTAGCTGAGTAGTAGCTGTATAGTAGCTGAATAGTAGCTGAAGCACACTGAAATGGCTGTAGTGTGTCTCAGATCTGCAGGACAGGTGTGCAGCATTGTGCTAAGAGCTATTTACCGACAGTCTCTCTGCTTCAAGTTTGGCGTCAGGTCAGAGCCTTGGCACAGTAGCTGCGTGACTGTTACCTGTCCTCACTCAGTCCCTGTGTTGCTTCATCCTGACAGAGGAGGGGAAATGGGGTTCATATATGATTACGGTGAACATAATGTATATAATGTATAAACAGTATGTTCGCGTGTTTAGGTGTATTGGATGCAGATACGGGTCCAGCCAGCCCTAGTCGCTGGTAACAGTGCTGGGGTTTGTTTAGGGTTTAGCATTTCATGCCTGCCCCTCCTCTGTGCAGAGGACAACTTTGAGGCCTAGGAGATAATTACGGAGGTAGACTGCCTGTTGGAATCATACCTTATGCATGTGTTCACACCCCTCTGCATGCTCGTGTTCACCCCCCTCTTCACGCTCGTATTCAGTCCCCTCTTCACACTCGTATCCACCCCCTCTTGACACTCGTATCCACCCCCTCTTCACGCTCGTATTCACCCCCTCTTCACACTCGTATTCACCCCCTCTTCACGCTCGTATGCACCCCCCTCTTCACGCTCGTATGCACCCCCCTCGTCACGCTCGTATGCACACCCCTCTTCACACTCGTATGCACCCCCCTCGTCACGCTCGTATTCACCCCCTCTTCACGCTTGTATTCAGCCTTCTCTTCACGCTCGTATGCACCCCCCTCTTTACGCTCGTGTTCACCCCCTCTTCACGCTCGATTTCACCCCCTCTTCACGCTCATATGCACACCCCTCTTCATGCTCGTATTCACCCCCTGTTCACGCTCGTATTCAGCCTCTCTTCATGCCTGTCTTCACCCTGTGTTGCTTGCCCCCCCCAATGTATATGCAGAGGACAATGACGAGCTGCAGCAGAACATGATGGAGGTGGAGAACCTATTGGAGTCATACTTCATGCTGGTGGACTCGACTCACCAGAGCCTCGAGACCATTGGTAGGCGGTCCAACCATTGCCTCCCTCTGCCAGCCTTGGGGCGCAGTCTTTTTACTGTTGCTGCCACCGTGTGTGCAGGGGCAGGAGGCAGCTGTCCGTTGCCGTGGCCTCCCTCTGCCAGCCCTTTGACATGCTGCTGTTTTGTTTTGTGTTTACTGCCACCTCTGTAGCGCAGCTTATCCGCTTGGTTGGGGAAGGCAGGTTGAGCAGTGGAGGGCTCTGGAGCCTGTAGATCTCAGAAGCTGTATTTTGCAATGGTGTGAATGGGTGTGAATGGGAGCGAATCGTTGAAGTTTTTTTCATTTGTTCGGCTTGGCGGTGAGGGTCGATAACCCCGCACAGTCTCATGTATCGAGAGAGTTCCGTGTGACACAGGAACCACGTCACTGTGT
The DNA here is from genome assembly GCA_037349105.1 of Limnomonas spitsbergensis. NCBI lineage: Eukaryota > Viridiplantae > Chlorophyta > Chlorophyceae > Chlamydomonadales > Limnomonas > Limnomonas spitsbergensis. The sequence continues at coordinate 7,054,894 of JAYJMM010000120.1, forward strand.
CCCTCTCGCTGTGCCTCAAGTCATGTTTCGGGGGCTAGGAGGTTGGCACTAGACCAGGTGGGACAAAATGACGAAACTGTGACCGGCCTACAGCCCGCGGCCCTGGCAAACTGCTTCCTGCACCGGTCCTGTCGGCAGCAAGCCGGGATGTAGCTGGATTGTAGCAGAAGTGCTTGAAAAATAGCTCTGCCTTGTGCCCATGTGTGTATCGTACTGGGTACAAATGGCGTGCTGGTGTACCTTCATTTTGTGCAAGTGAGTACTTGGCACCAAGGACCTGATCAATAGAGTAATACCGGTAAGCAATATCATATTCTTCCTTCTTGGGCGAGTACATCGACAACACGGAGGGCCTGATCTACATCCGGCTCGACATCAGCCGGACCCAGCTGACCCAAACCCTAAACCCTAAACTACAGGCGGACCCAGCTGACCCTAAACCCTGAACCCCAAACTACAGCCGGCCCCAGCTGATACCCTCATCCCCTGTGGCATGTGTCCGCTGGCAGCAGCTTGTTCAGTACCATCCTGGCAGGCCGCGGAACGGGATGTCGCTGAAAAGGTAGCTGAAGTGCACTCAAGATACGCACATACCCTCCCCTCCTCCTGCCCACGTGAGTCCATCGATGACACTGAGGATCTGATTAACATCCAGCTGGACTACAGCCGGAACGGGATGTAGCTGAAAAGGTAGCTGAAGTGCTCTCAGTAGTTATACACACCCTTCCCTCTTGCGCAGGCGAGTACATCGATGACACCGAGGATCTGATCAACATCCAGCTGGACTACAGCCGGAACAAACTGATCCGCTTTGAGATCATGCTGACGACAGGGACCTTTTCGCTTGCGGTGTTCAGCGCGGTGTCGGGGATGCTGGGTGAGAACCTGATGCTGCCCGAGATGATACGAGAGGTGAGAGGGGCTATGTTGTGGCTGAATGACAGCCATGATGTAGCTGAATTGTAGCTGATGCTGCCCGAGATGATCAGAGAGGTGAGTGCAGCAGTTTCGTGGCTGAATTATAGCCATGATGTAGCTGAATTGTAGCTGATGCTGCCCGAGATGATACGAGAGGTGAGAGGGGCTATGTTGTGGCTGAATGACAGCCATGATGTAGCTGAATTGTAGCTGATGCTGCCCGAGATGATCAGAGAGGTGAGTGCAGCAGTTTCGTGGCTGAATTATAGCCATGATGTAGCTGAATTGTAGCTGATGCTGCCCGAGATGATCAGAGAGGTGAGTGCAGCAGTTTCGTGGCTGAATTATAGCCATGATGTAGCTGAATTGTAGCTGATGCTGCCCGAGATGATCAGAGAGGTGAGTGCAGCAGTTTCGTGGCTGAATTATAGCCATGATGTAGCTGAATTGTAGCTGATGCTGCACGAGATGATCAGAGAGGTGAGTGCAGCAGTTTCGTGGCTGAATTATAGCCATGATGTAGCTGAATTGTAGCTGATGCTGCACGAGATGATAAGAGAGGCGAGAGGGGCAGTTTATTTCACGATGCGTCAGGTACAATTCAGCTACATCACGGCCTGTGTCTGAAGGGGCCTTGTTCAGCAAGCCCTGCTGATCGGGCAAACAATCATAGGCTGTTCCAGTTTTTTTCCATCTGGCCCATTGGTGGCCGCCCGGCGGCCCCTCAGAAGGTGGTCTGGCATGCTCTGAAACGTGCACTGATGAGGGGGGCAGCTGCCTGTGGATGGCTCCATAATCAGTGCTGTGCCGTTTATGGTCTTTGCGGTGGCTGAATCGTGTAACTGAGTTTCAGTCACCGTAATTTAAGGCGAATCCAGCTACTAAGGACCGTAATTACTTAACATATTACTGAATTACGGCGCAATTGCACAGCACTGAGCCACTGATCTCAATGCGGGAATGCAACTGCCTGGCATGTGAGGGCTGTGTGTGGCTATCGATGCATGAGCAACAACACAGGGCAATGGTCGGCTTGCCTCACGTCCCCTCCCCTTGCTTGTCACCTGGTGTGCCTGGCGACCGCAGAAGGAATGGTTCTTCGTGTTCATCAACATTGGTGTGCTGATGGCGTGTGGCGTCACATTTGCTATCATTGTCAGGGAGCTCTCCCGGAGGAAATTGATTTAGCTCGTGGAAAAATTCATGTAGCTGGCTTTTGTCGACGTCGGAGCCCCGCGCGGCCGAGCGTGCAGCAGGGCCCAGCAAGTGTGCACCGTTCTAACAACATAGGAGTGCTTCTGGTGCGCGCCTGCGCGGCATGATGTTTGTTGCCGTTGCGAGGGAGCTTTCCAGGAGGAAATTGATTTAGCCTTTTTGCTGCTTGAGTGGTACTGGAGTTTGGCTGGGGTAACGTATAGCGTTTGTGGCCATCGTGAGGGAGCTTTCCCAGAACAAATTGATTTATCCTTTTTGCTGCTGGAATTCGGCTAGATGGACGTATAGCATTTGGCCGTCTTGGACGTATAGCATTTGGACGTAAAGCATGTGGCCATCTTGAGGGGTCACTCCAGGAGGAAACTAATTTAGCTGTAGGAGCTGGAGGAGCTGTCTGTATATTTTTACACGTCGAGCTGCCTTTTTTACTCACCGTCGTTTGTGTTTGACTCGCTGGAAATATGTTTTCAAAGCATATCCAGAAAATAATGCATAATTGAAAGGGTGGGGGGGCATCAAAAGAATGGCCCTTCAAACTGACTGGTTCAAATTCTTTATTCGGATGAGACGGTGAGAGTAACGTACATGCACTTTTAAGATTTTTCTCAGTTGATACAAGACAATTTTGGGGGGCTTGGAACCGGCTTGGAACCCTCCGCCCTTCACTGTGATCCTCGTTTACCGGTACGAAATGAGGTGGTCTGGCCATGAATTCATATTTAAATACTGAAATGGTTCACAACCCTCAGCATTTGGACCCAGCCCTGGTGTCTCCTGGAATATGTGTCTCTGTCACCGCTGGGCGAAAAGCAATGAGGTGCCAGAGTGTTCGACTGAGAAGCTGTCATCATGCCCGAACCGTTTCGTGATGACCACCCAGGATCAATTGTGTTCCTTTCCCCTGTCCGAGTGTCCTCCCTCCCGAGAATTAGAACACGGACAGCCAGCAGCGTCAGAAAGAAAGAGGGAGGCAAATCAGCAAAATCAAGGAAAACGACCTTGGAAATGCCGTACATCCATACCTGCCAAACACTCAAACATGTGGCTGAGGTGTGGAATCACTATCATTGGCTTGAAGTCAGATATTGACACGCTTTCACTACTAGAATACATCATCGTCGCTTGATTCACAATAGAAATGCAAGCAGTAAAAGGAAGCACCGCGATTCGTCCATTGGGAGGTACAAGCAAAGCAAATGCTGGTACCGGTATTATAGGTACAAGAAGCCGGCCACTTGTCACAGAGACTCGGACTTCGACTGTCCAGACGCTTGCTCAGCGTCAGACAAGTAGGTGCACAATATCTTCTGAGGCTAGCTTACTCGAGCCGTGAATTCCGTGGTCCTGAATGGCCAACAAATGCGTACTGTAGGTGCACCCTCTGATGCACTGTTGTATGGTCGGGCGTTCGCCGTTACATTAGCCAAATACGTCGGGACAGACATCTCGGAGGCCGTCGGCCGAGTCGCTCAACGAGTGTCGGAGCTTGAATCTCGCAGGAAAACAATCCGGGTAGGTCCCTCGCCAGCCGGCATGAGTGCATGACTGCATGCTACACGAGGGTCCTTGCTGACTGCGTATTCATCGACATGGCAATTTTACAGGAAGAGGCAACTGCACTCGCAAACGACGAAATGGCTGCCAAGGGCATTCCAATCACTGGCGACATGGACGACGGCGGCATGAGCAGCAGCAGCAGCTTTGAGGAAGATAGAGACTTTGAGGTGAGGTAGAGGCACATGGGACACAAGCCGTCTGTTAAAGGCTTGGCATTTGTTGTTGTGGCTTCGCAATGCGTGTAGGCTTCGCGATGCCACTAGAGCATCTGGCGTCAGATGTCTCCAGTGGCATTGCGAAGCCTATTTTACCACAACATTTGTCTCCCATGTCTTGCCAGATTTACAGGTGGGGTAGGAGTGCGGGTGAAAGTGGCACCAGGGTGGCCCACACAAATTGGGAATTATGCACGTGTGTGTCCTCCCTTGAGCGACAGTCCTGAAGCAGCCAGTTAAACTTTGAGATAAGAGGATAGAAGAAGTCATTGGTGAATTGGGGCAATGGCTTCTGATGATGACTGGCAAAGATACACTACATCGCGCACGACTTCGTCACGGTGTTCATGACCTCTGACATGCGAGACCTTTTCATAGTATTCATGACATGAGTGACCTTTTCATGGTGTCCATGACATGCGTGACCCTCTGTATTGTATTCACTGCCTTGCCCATCAGAACTCTTCAACAGTTTTGAAAATCTTTTTCTCTGGCTTCACAAAGGGGGACGCCGTCCAGCCGCCGAAACCTTGAATATCTCCTCCCTGGTCAGACACCAGCAGTTCCTACTTCCTACCAACTATGGCTACATACTGAAATGACAATGTATTGTGCAGGCTGACATTGATGAGCTACGTGCTACGATTGCGGAGTCCAGGGTACTCCTGCTGCAGCTAAGAAACGAGTCATTAGCAGTTCCAGTATCAAGATAGCATTACAGTAAAATAAATTGTTATGAGGGGCCACATGGAGTCACGTCAGCTTTTATGTGACATAACATGAGCAGGAGTTGAGACATGTGATGTGCACTGTGCAATAGAGACGAATGGGGCCATGAGGGACTGGCGCCTTGCACTGCATTTTGAATTTATTATCCGGACCAGTATATCACCTTGAGATTTCATCACAATCAGAGTATCCCTACTCATTGTAAATATAGCAGGTATATATATATATCAAGTACAATGAGAGGCTGTGCAAACATCTGTTAAATTAGACTCATTCATAAGTTCATACTCTTTTCATAGTGCTGAAGTGACAAATTACATGAAACAGGCCGTGATCGTTAGTAAACCGTGCTGGGAGATCACAATTAGATAACATGTGTAGAGAGGCTAGTGAGTATTCGGACTGTCTATCTTTTTGTCAGATAGGGGAAGGCGTATTACCCTTCGCCTTCCTCGATGCCCCCTTGAGTAGTTGTCCCCTCTGACAACCAGACAGCTGTGCGCCTTTGCAGATGAGTCTTTTTTAGTAGGGCCCTGAGGTGTCATGTCATTGATATGCATACCGGTATGTGCACTCCTTTCACTGGGCATCCATCCATTTCAAAATCACGACTCAGTTTCTTTTATTCCAGCATCCTCGTGGCGTACGCACATGCCCCAATTTGCCCAACCTTCCCGTTTGTGATAATGTACAGCGGTGTCTTGACGAGGATCTCGTGGAACTTCTCCCGACCATCCTTCATCAAAAAACCCTCCAGCAAGCTGCCGTGAGCAATGCGCTCCAGCAGCCGCGGGGCGATGCCTCCAGCAATATACACACCTCCTGCAAACCAGGGATTTGGACAGTCAGGTCAACTTCCTTGGCTCCATGCACCCACCGTTGCTTCCTACATGGCTCAAGTTAAGCTCAGCCACCACCGGCCGAAGGACGAATGCTTGGGCCTGCGCCTACAGGCCAGTCAAGATTAGGCCCATATCAGGCCCTACGCTTGGGCCTGCCCCTACAGGCCAGTCAAGACTAGGCCCATATCAGGCCCTACGCTTGGGCCTGCCCCTACAGGCCGGCCCAGATTAGGCCCCTATCAGGCCTAAGACAAATGCGGGGTCGCTTCGTGGACGAGAAGAGAAACAATCAATGCGCCTAGGCAGCAGTTGCAACCCTCCTAGGAACATCCCATGCAGCACATAGTTTAATAACGCCGGTCAACAGCAGGCCATGCCACAGAAGCGGCTAATAAGGACAATGCGCTGAATTCTAAACCCTTAACCCTAAACAGCCGATGAAGCCAACGCGCTGAACCCTTAACCCTAAACGGCCAATAAAGCTAACGCGCTGAACCCTTAACCCTAAGAGGCCAATAAAGTCAACGCGCTGAACACAGCTACACTTCACCTACCTTTTGCCAAGCTGCGCAGCGCCATAGCCCCGGCCTCAGCTCCGATGATGGCCAGAAACATGTCCACCGCCTCCGTGGCGAGCGTGTCGTGCTTGTCCAGAGCCATTGTGGTGATTTCAGGAGCCGTCTGCAGCGGGACCGTGCACAATGTTTTAGATTCAAGCACATCACCTGTTGCTTCACACTGTTGCCTTCAGCACATTTCAGCTACCCTAAAGCGACACTAGGCGCGGCCTGCAGCTGGATGAATGCAGGATGGCGTGATACTTCATATTTGGGATGTAAGCACTGAACTGGGCAAACCTGGTGCTTAGGACTGTCCCTTTCAGCACTCCGGGCTATCATCAAGCGACATCACAGCTGAAGATCCAGAGGGCCAGGTGCAGCAAGCCCTACTGTTTGGGCCACCAGTCTCAGGCTTGTCAAGGTTTGGTCCCCTTCAGTTCAAAATAAAGAGAAAAAAGAAAACTACGCCCTATTTGGGTGTGGAGGTTAAGGAAAAAGCGCAGCTTGGGGCCGTAGCCGTCAGTTCAGTGGTGGCCGACCATCGACCCTTCAAGGGTGGTCTGGCGCACACTGAAAAACCCGGCTGTAAATAAATAAATAAATGCGAGACGCCCCGAGGCGTGGATTAAGGAAGCCACCCGTTCGGCCGCGCCCTAGGTTAGCTACCATTGCTGCCTTGTATAGCCTAAGCATATCCTCCAACCATGACATGGTGTTAGGACCCAAGGGTGGATTGGACATGAAAACGCAGCAACCTCGAGTGCGAGATTACAGCACACCATGCCATGGAGCCATCCAATTTCCCCTGCCAAGGAGCACTGGCAAGGCACCTACCTTTTGCGTGGCATTTCGCAGGATGTCCGGACGGTTGGCATGCTCGTCCGTGAGGAGGAACTCATAAATGAGCTCCAGGCCACCGCCACAGGCCACCTACGAGCATCAGCAGCACAGCATAGCGAGCGTCATTCCAAAAAGAGGTTCAAGCTGCCGCCACAGGCCACCCTCAAGCATCAGCAGCGCATCAGAGCGACAGCTGATATCTCAAGACGGGCCCGAGCCGCTGTCCCCTGTGGAGAAATCGCAGATCTATGCACCCCAGCAGAGGCCCAGGGCCTGAAAGGGTTTATATCTAGGTTCAGGGTTTAGGGTCCTTAAAAGAATGTACCGCGCAATGGTCCGCCCTCAACAGACCTGCTCGATTTCGCAGTGCCTGTACTTGGTGGTTGCGTAGGCCGCCAGTGCGGACTGCTTCCAGCCCCTTGGCGCGAAATTCGCATGAGCGCCCTCCCCTGCGGAGCAGAGGTCCAGCAGGCTCATCAGCAGCTGAGCTTGCTCAGGGTGTTTCAGCTACACGTCAGCTACCGACCGATCAACCTACAGCCGCCAGCCGGCACGGATTCTGATGCAGCAAGCTCTGTTTCGCTTGTGCCACCGGCCGTAGGACAGTCAAGGTGAAGTCTTCATCCGTTAGGGTTGAGTCTCAATCAGGTGAGGTTCAGTCTGAATCAGATTACAGGAAGCTGCCCAGCCCCCCTCCCACCCCCTGAAGTGGCATAGTGCGCAATGAAGTGAACGCTGATCGGCTTCAACTCCCACCATGAGCCTCTGGGATCCAGCGGCCATCCTTAGGCTTTGCAACTGTTTTGCTTGCACTTGACAAAATGTCAGACCACCCGCCCAGCTTCTCAACCTAAAAATTAGACCCTAAAGCCCGGCCAACCTCGGTCTCTACATTCGACACTCTTGTCATTGTGCCTGCCCCAGAAACTTGTCGAGCTATTGTCGAGATGTTGTCCAGCTATTGTCGAGCTTAAGGGTTCTATAATTTAGGTTTGCTGCTAAAATTTATCCCCATTCCCCATGCTCCCTTCAGCTCCCCCCAATGGATCCTTGCTGATCACATGCTTGAATATTTTTAGTCTGATCACATATTTGAATATTTCTGTTATAATCACATATTTGAATATTTCGAGCCCCATAAGCCCAGCTGATATCTCCCCCCTTCCATACCTGGGATGACGCGGTACGTGTCCTGCTTGTCATCCCAAATCAGTTGCGCAGCCCCCAGGCCGGTGCCGGGGCCCATGACTGCCTTGGGAGCCTGGGTGACAGATAACAGGGCCAGCATCACTGAGCCAGCATAACAGGGCCAGCATTCACTGAGCCACACATGCAAATCACATGAATCAATGCAAGCGCTCTCTCAAGTCCAACCGTGAACCCACACACAAATGGGACATTACCGGATTCTGGCAAAAAACGGGGGGAAAGGATGAAAGGTTCCGGTACAAGCTTTTGAAAATCCCAGTCTCACCCTGGCCTCAGGCAGTGCATAGTTGATCGGCACAATGTCTGACTCGCTCAGAGCAGGGATGCCGTATCCCACGGCTTCGAAATCGTTGAGGATGGCCACCCTGAAATGCGAGGATCAACCCAGAGGATGCAAACTAGGATCGAGATGCAGAGCTTCAAAAGTACGGGCAGGTTGAGAAGATGAAGGACTCTCCGGCAACCTACGCATGTCAGACTAAAGGGTTTAGAGTTTAATAACCCGGCGGGATTGTACGGAGAACAAGGCTGCCATACTCTGTCCCCTTCAGCCCTGAGGCCTGGATTAAGGAAGACACCCGTTTGGCCGTAGCACTAGGTGAGCTACCAGTCAGCTAGCGCTGGATATATCGTTCCCAATCGCTGTCTTGGAAATAAAGCAGGTTGTCCACCATAGTGGACGCAAGTCTCGGCAGCTGTCCTATTCAGGCAGTTGAAAATAAAATCTCTCCATGCTTGGCCGCGACAAGGGGCCTGTCACTAGGGGGGTCGGACTAGTCCCCCAAGGGGCTTTCAGTGCCCGTTTGGCGCCTTTGCACAACCAAGAATCGGCCAGAATAAAAGTGATGTTCCATTTTGTATTCAATGGGTTATGTCCTGGACGCCAGTCGATTCTTCCGTGTGCTAAGGCGCCAACCATGAGGTCGCATTATAAGCCGGGGGGGTGTCGGGGGACTAGTCCGAACCCCCTAGTGACAGGCCCCTTGCCGCGACCCTGATTGGCACCTGAATCCCAAGGTCTTCTGTAGAGACGGCCCGTCCACGATCCAATTGATGTTGGTCATGGCACAGCGGTTCCTGACCACAGCACCGGCAACCGCAAACGCAGCAGCCTGGGGCTTGAGCTCGGTCATCTCGCCCTCCTTCAGGAACGCCGCCACCACTTCGTCAAAGGTGTCATAATCGGCGGTCGGGAAAGTCTGTGAGGAGAGGAAACAGGCGAAATCAGATTCCTGCACTTAAGCCGCCTCCTCAGTGCTCCCAGCAGTGTTTGCTCTGGCGGGCTTCTGCTACACTTGAGCTACATCTACATCTACAGCTACAGCCTATGGCTGTGGGGGGCTGGTGCAGTGCTGCCCTGACCACCGGCCGTAGGTCGACCAAGGTTTGATCCTAACGGGCCCGGAGGTGGCCACCCAGCAGCCCCCTTAAGGTGGTCTGTGTTGCACCAAATGAAACAATGGCTCCCAGAGTATCAGCTGGATGTCCAAGCAGTCCAAGGCAGGAGCGCAAATGCAGATTCCTGGGAGCTGGGGCTCAGCCATGGCTCAGCATGACTTGCCCCCCAAATACTTGATGGACCAAGTGGTTGCCAGCCAATAAATAAGCTGTATAACGAGCTCATGCACATCCTTTACAAAAATGGGCAGGCGTTTTCACGCAAAGGAGCAATTTCGTTTCTAGTGTGAACATACAACAAGACACAAGAGTGGAGCTTGATGCTCTGACTTGCCTTGCTGAAAATCTCCTCGGTCGTAGAACCAGCTCTCCAGGCTGCAAGACGTGCATTCGTTCCCCCGATATCTCCCACCAGAACGACGGGCTGTTGAGAAATCTGCAGTAATTGAGCGATGAAGTCGTGACTTAGGTCTCATTAGGCCTTCGATGTGGACGTGATTAAGTCGAACCAACACTATGAATATCCCAGACGAGTGATCTACATTGAGAACGCAGAACCGTCTTGTAACTGGGCGCCTGGACGCCCTTGTCGGACGGAGCTGCGCAAAATTTCTGTTTCCCAAACTTGCTAATGCCATGTTCTTCAGTATATATACCGATGACAAGTTCTACGTTCACGATCAGAAAAGAAGAAAGAATGCGTCGAAGCTTTGCTGTGAGAAAATAGATAGATGAAGCATGTACGGTAGCAAGTCACCCACCCGAAGTCACCCGCGCAAAGCGGTCCCTACTTGTCCACCCTTATGTGACATGACTAAATGCAATCCCTTGTGAAGTCCAAGCATACAAAATTCTTTGCGAGTTGCAAGCCTACTTAACAAGCCACGTCACGCCGTGATCTCACGGATCTAGTTGTGCCCTTATCCTAGCTCAGCGATCCCACATTGCATGGCAAAACCGTAAAAGTGCTTCTTTCCAAGGAGGGATGAACGCCGTGCCACCAATGGAGATTGCTTTCTACCTGCTGGTCCGTGTTGCATGCATGAGCCTTAGTGACGGCCTCAATCAACCCTCATCGCATGGCTTGGACGATTCAAAATTGCTGAATTTAACCAGCATTCCTTGCGCATCAAGAGGAAAACGCCTCTGCTCAAACTGCTGCAGGTAGTGGCATCCTTGCAGATCTACATCTTCCTGCATGGCTGGGAGTTTTCAGGGAAAGTGTCGCCCCTTCTGCCAGGCCTGTCCCCTGGCTGGATACCTGGACTCAAAGTGGACCTGTCTGATGGACAGTGGCGGGATTTCAGGGGTGCCCTGTGGCCTCTTTCAGCGGCCATGACAGGCTTCTTGGTCCTGTCCCATGGGGTGAGTCAGGCAAACATCCCAGACTGACAACAACCACAAGCAGTCCACACATTTTGTTGATGTTAACAACGCTATCAAATAATCTCCACTATTTCTTCTCCAGATAAGTTCTCCAGATATTTTCTTGGCACCACACCTCATGCTGTATTATGCAGGTTCGATGGGTATCTTCCAGTGGATCTAGCCGGATGCTGTGCTACATCGCCTTCTCCGTTGTGTTCCTAGGTCAGTGGCTCAAACCTGCCCAGAATATATTTCATCAAGCACCATGACATATCAGAATCCAGAACCTACACCAAAAGGAAGCTACTTCCTGGTCCCAGTACATCGAACATATGACACGCATGAGCATATGGGATGTTGTGCCTCTGTCCTGCCTTCTTCCCCACATAATCTCCGCTGATTTCGACTGCATGAGCGGCTGCTTTGGGGCATCCTTCCCTCAGATGCCAACACCGCCAGCATTTGCTGTAGCAGGTGTCCTCCACGGATGGTACGTGCTGCACGTCATGGTGATGGTTGCAGGGCACTACGCCATCGTCACAACGCTCGCCGGCACAAAGCATGGGTGAGAGGAGCACCAACCCCAGGGCCACAACCCAACAGATCTCGACCATTCAATGAAACCTCAACTGCGGAAAATAGTCCTGAGTCCTGACAATGGCTACTCTGCCCTCAAGACATGATGAAAGCCTCACTAATTGTTTCCATGTCCCATGCATCAAACATGATGCTCTGTTGGACTGTAAAATCTTCACTTGCCTGCAGGCTCACCATCATTTGGACGATCACCTGTGCTATGTTCATCATGGTCCGGGTCAGCGACGGCTTCCCGTTTGCCCTCATCAGGTGTGTGTAACAATCATAGCTGTGCCAATTACGGTCCTTACGGTAGCTGATTAGCATACCGTACTGGGGCTTGGGACCTGCGCTGTTTCTGTACCTCTCACGCCTCTCACGGGGCGAAATTTCTTTCGCTTTAAGCTTTCTTTCTTCGGCTCCCCATTGGTGGCGGTATTTGGTCCAGGTCTGGACCAGCCTGCCCCCCCCTCATGACTCAGCTACATATCAGCTACATCCCAGCCCCCCGCCAGAGGCCCCAGGTGTGGCCAGCCATGCTGCTTGGGCTGCAGGCCGTAGGCCGGTCCAAGTTTGGAACCGATCAGGCCCATGACGGCCTTAAGGCGGCCTTCTGATGGTGGCCTCGTAATTGAAAAAATAAGCTCCGGTCTGTCCCCGATTTTCCCTCTCCATGCCTCACGTTCAGCCCCGCGTTGGTGAGCCTCGGCCGGGACCGTGGCCTTCTGCGCTGGCACATGCACTACAACCTGATGGTGTTGCGCATTCTGTCTTTCGCGTCGGACCTGCACTGGGCACGCATCAGGAAGCCTGTGCGGCTGGAGCCGTCAGCGGATGAGAGCAAGGTGCTGTGAAATCGGTGGGGGGGAGATTGCTCCCTTCTTCTCTTGAATATTTAGTACACAATACTAAATTTCTAACAAAAATCGGATGGACAATTTGGAGGGGGCTGCAAGAACTGAAGTAGGGGAGCACAGCAGGTCGGGGGCTTGCTACTGCGCCTGCCAAGCTGCCCACATGCATGTGCCATGTCTGGCATGAGCCTAAGCTGATTCACGGACTCGCGCATCTGGGCGGATACTTTCTTGCAAAATTTGCAAGCCTCCAGGAATGAGTTTCTTCTTTTCCATCTGAAGATATCAGATTGCCAAAAACGTTGTAAACTTTCTGGATATACCCTGCCCACCTGTGCAGTACTGATGCGTCCCAAAGCAGCTTGCCGGAAAAGTGAATTGCTGCAATTGAAACTGGCACTGCAACGTTTTTTTGTGCGCCGCAGGTGCGCGTTGCGCGTCACCTCCCATCTCATGCGTACAGCCTGCCCCACTTCCTGGCCTACGCGCTGTACCCTCCGTTGTACATCGCCGGGCCCATCATCACCTTCAACAGCTTTGCGTCTCAGCTGATGTCCCCCAGTAGCATAAAGCCAAGAATGGTGCGCTGGGGGTGGGGCCGAACACCTGTGAGGGCCTGCCAGCAGAACCTTATGCATTCTGGTTTGCTCTACCCCTGGATAATAGTTCCAGAAAACGATATGTAACCAATGTTTTATACTGCACAAAAGAGATTAGCGAAACTGTCAGTCTTTCAGGGATATCTTTATACTGCATCAGGTGCAGGTTTCCTAATCAGGTGGGAGACCCCCCCTGCTCCTTCCCCCTCGCACCCGCTCACCCCCCTCGGGGTCTCCCCCTTCCGCCCCCTTCATTCTCGCCCAGCACCCTCGTGCCTCCTCCCTCTCCAGGTCCCCTTGCCCCCCCCTCCCACCCTCTCAAGGTCCTTGTGAATGCCCTGCGGTGGGGCTGCACGCTGCTGGCCCTCGGTCTCCCCTTGCTGCCCTCCTCATCCTCGCCCAGCACCCTTGTTGCCCCCCCCCCTTGCCCCCCCCCCCCTCCCTCTCCAGGTCCTCGTGTATGCCCTACGATGGGGCTGCGCGCTGCTGGCCCTGGAGGCCGTGACACATACGCAGTACTTCAACAGCATCGCCAGGTTCCAAGCGTGGCCGCACTTGGCGCAGTCCGGCGTGGTCTTGAGGCCGCTGCACTATGCGGAGGGCAGCTACTGGGTGCTTATGTTCATGTGGCTCAAGGTGCAGTGGGGCATGTGTGTGTATGTATACCGTATCGGTATGTATTTTCTTGCATGTGTATGTGTGTGTGCTCTATGCAGAGGTCAGGTACTGGGAGCTCATGTTCATGTGGCTCAAGGTGCAGTGGGGCATGTGTGTGTATGTATACCGTATCGGTATGTATTTTCTTGCATGTGTATGTGTGTGTGCTCTATGCAGAGGTCAGGTACTGGGAGCTCATGTTCATGTGGCTCAAGGTGCAGTGGGGCATGTGTGTGTATGTATACCGTATCGGTATGTATTTTCTTGCATGTGTATGTGTGTGTGCTCTATGCAGAGGTCAGGTACTGGGAGCTCATGCTCATGTGGCTCAAGGTGCAGTGGGGCATGTGTGTGTATGTATACCGTATCGGTATGTATTTTCTTGCATGTGTATGTGTGTGTGCTCTATGCAGAGGTCAGGTACTGGGAGCTCATGCTCATGTGGCTCAAACTGCGGTGGGGCACATGCTGCGCCCGTTTTTGCGTGCGTGTGTGAGTGTGTGCGAGTATGTGTGTGCGTGCGTTTGTGCATGTGTGTGTCTGTGTGACCAAAGGAGGTGTTTGGGCCGCAATCTGAAGCGGAGCATCTGGCTTGTTCTGGTCTTGTGGCTCTGGACAACCCGTGGTACATGTATGATAATCGTGTGTGTGAGCCAAGGAAATCTCGGCCAACTGGCATTGGCAAATACAAATATGGCCGATCGCCCCGGTGCTGGCCGTCAGGAAACGAGGGGGGGGTGTGAACAATGTGTGAGGGCTGCAACCTGCAGCTGTGGTAGGCCCTGCTCCGCTGCCTTGCTAGCTTTTGATCCTGGCTTAAAGTATGAAAGCATTCTACAGCATGAAGCCAAGCCTCAGGGCCCGATGAATGAATTCTGGACGGCTGGACGGCTGCCTGCCTGATTCTGAGCCTTGAGCGGCCGCACGGTGCGCTCCTGCTTGGCACCCAAGGGCGGAGGCAGGCCTTTCCAACATGAAGGCTGACAGGACTCCGGAATCTAAGGATCTCCTCCGTGAGCATGTGGTCAACTCTTCCACTGTTATTTATGGATTGTGTATGCTTGTACCGGTACCGGTATATCGTCATGGGAATACGGTACCCCCCTCGGCATGCACTTCACTGTGATCTGGAGGATTGTTTTTGAACCCTGAACCCTGAACCCTGATCCCCCTCGGCATGCACTTCACTGTGATCTGGAGGATTGTTTTTGAACCCTGAACCCTGATCCCTGATCCCCCTCGGCATGCAGTTCACCGTGATATGGAGATTCTTCAGGCTCGCGGCGTTGGCAGATGGTGTGGACCCCCCTGAGAACATGACAAGATGCCTGTGCAACAACTATGACATCATGGTGAGTCATGCACAATTATGACATAAGGGTTAGTCATGCACAGCATTTTATCGGGCTGGCATCTTATCGGGCTGGCATCGCCTCTCTCTTTCCGTGGGGTTTTTTCTTTTTTGAAGACTCTTCTCCAGCACCGGTGGATGTGTCAAAGCATTGTGCTTGCAATGCCACGCCCATGGTGCAAGTTTAGGTGAAGTTTCGAAGAACCACGGATGGCAGGGTGCAAGTTCGTACTCATGAATTCAACGGGTTTACGTTTGACCGGCGCCGAGCGCTGAGCCCAGCGCAGTGCCCTTTCACGAGTCACAGCAAGACATTGGATGATGTCCTGCCCCTGTCACGAAAGCACATTGGATGCTCCCCTTCCCCTGTCACAACAAGGCGTTGGATTCCCTCCTGTGGCCTTCAACATGGATGAGGGTTCACCAAATGCCAAGCGCATGGCCTAGGCATACCACTGCATGAAATGATCTCTCGCCCTACATCCCACTTGGCCTGCAACAAGGTTTGGGGTTTGGACTTGATTAAAACCAAGTGCACCGCCTAGGTAAATCAATGCATGGGATGATCTGTTGCCCCCAATACCCTGCGGCCTGCAACAGGGCTTTTGGAGAAGCTGGCATGCCTCGTACAACCAGTGGCTGGTGCGGTACATGTACGTCCCGCTAGGAGGTGCGGAGTGGCGCGTGGTCAACGTGTGGGTGATCTTCACGTTCGTGGCGCTGTGGCATGACATCGAATGGAAGCTACTGGGCTGGGGCTGGATCATGGCTCTTGCCATAGCCCCGGAAATGGTAGGTTTCGCGTTTTTTTGTGAGTTACGTCGAAGCGTGTTGGAGGGTAGCCAGTAGTCTGGATATGCTTGGAGGGAGTGATATTGAGAATGATCCTCTATGTTTTTTTGTCAGAATAGCGGTGCTAGGCGCGCGTCCAACATCTTGTCACTCTCCTCCTAAATGGCAGGGAGCAAAGGCATTTGCCGGGTCGAGCTGGGCAAGAAGTGTCAGCCACACATGGGCCTGGCGGCAGGCATGCGCACTGGCAGCCTCGCTGAACATCGTCGTTCTCATGGCAGCAAACATGGTCGGCTTTGTGGTTGGCATGAACGGCGTGATGCCGCTGCTGGGCAAGCTAGTGCAGGAGCCTTGGTTTGCGGCGCAGGTTCTCGGCACGCTGTTTTCTGCAGTGCAGCTCATGTTTGCGCTGCGGGACTGGGAAGCTGATAGGAAGGTGGCAGGGCAGCACAGGTCATCCAGAGTCTTCCAGCAGCTGTAACACTTGTTCGCACCAGGGTTCAGCCTGGTTTGCACAGCCTGGTTTGCACAGCCTGGTTTGCACAGCCTGGTTTTTGCACAGCCTGGTTTGCACAGCCTGCACCATTTCGAACATGGGCTAGGCTGTAGAGCCTAGCCCATTTGGGGCCCTTGAGAGATGATGTGGCAAAGAAAGCTGGCACAGGGCGCTGGTCCTGAAGGGCCTTCTTTACTTTCAGCCAGTGTGCATGGATTATTCATGAACACCAGGGCGTTTTATTGAAATTTTGATAACAGTGCATAATATTTTTGGCAAGGCATCCACGTTCGGTATGCCACTCCTCTGCAGCCAAAGGCTCGATTGGGAGATGGACCTTGATCCAGCCTTGCCGGGCCCCTGGGCCAAGCAGCACGGTGGCCGGGCATGGGGCCTCCCCTGCTTCCATCTGGTGTCCGGCTATCAGGTGGCAGAAAAGGAGCTGAAAGAACCAGGGGGCTACAGATGCCCCCCTGGCTCAACTGTGGCTGACTTATGAAAAGGGAAAATTTACCCGTCTGACAGGTAGACTTGCTTGGCCAGTGCTAACCCACTGCACAATCCCTGTGCTGGAGAACCACCTGTTAAACATGATCTGATTGTCAAGTGACATTCCGCAACTAGAATCCGGAAAAGGCATGACAAGGCACGACAGGTATACTGTATATGAACAGTGTGGTGTTTCTGGAGGGTCACCACATTCCATGAGGAGGCCTGTCTGTGGGTCCTGCCGAACCCCGCCCCTTCACGTGACGCGTAACGTACATGTTGCGGTCAGACACCGATGTCACACGCCTGCTCCTGACTGGCGGCATCCATGGGCGGCATCTCACACCACGTCAGCTTCCCACTGATTTTCATTGTGGAGGATGACATATGAGGAGTCCTACACCCACTACGGATGAGCACACTACACTAATTCTGGGAGCTGGCGACCACTGTGTTGATATCTCTTCATCCCGCTTTCGGATTTTTACTCTCGGAGTGCCAAAGGCAATTGGGGCGCCCCTCACCTGCTGTGAATAGGGATCGACACGCAACTTTCTGCTTGAGTGTTTTGTCCCACAGCAGAGGCTGACAGGGAAGCCACGCGTGTCCTTACGATACGTAGCTCGCACCGTTTATTCAGCATCACCTGCACCGATTCCCTCCCACCCACGCTTGTCAGAAAGTCCGCGAGCCGCTTCCCGATTTGCGATAGAGGATGGTCTGCGCCCTGACAGCAGCAATCCGCGACCTTGTTTAAAAATGGACAGCGAAATTTCTTGGCCGAGGACCATACCAAGGACCTCAATTTAAATCCCTGGACATGGAACACTGCCTCGGCTCACAAATGACGACGACAGGCTTGGAGGACAGCCGCCTGAAGCTCACCAGCAGAGTGCTGGGGTCAGGCAAGTCGATGGACATGAGTCATATGACTTCATCTTAGTTAGGCTTTTGGTAGCTGGGGAGGTAGCAGTGCAGACCTGCAACACAGGATCAGCCGCCCCCGGCTGAAGCATGGATGCCTGCCCCTTCACAAGCACATGCAGCCATGCTATGCTGCAAGTCAGGCATATTTGTATCTTCCATTCTCCGGCTGTGGAAGCAATCCTGCTACGGGATCTGGCAATGGCAGGAATTTCGCTGCAGAATCTGGCCGCCTATGAATCCGCTGCATGACGTTTTCATTCTAGGCCCATGCAGCACGCCATGTACCGGCTGCCCCTACCCGCTTCCTTGCTCCCCCTCAACCAGAAATCAAGCACCTCCCGGCCTGTAGGGGCAAGGAGTCGGCTACACCCCGCTTGAGGCTTCCATTGCATGCCCTGATTGTATCCTGCGTTTTCATGGCAAGTAGCTTTACGACTGTGTTGTTACCCTGGCCTCTGGGGGGAAGGTGTTGTAATTGAAGTTCCTTTTACGGTTAAGTCATGTGCAGTACCAATGGAGTATATGGCACTCGGTCGGCCACTGGCAGTCAAACAATGCACAGAACCTTCATGCCAACACAACCTTCACCATCTGGGCAGGGCCGCCATATTGAACTCTTGTGGCAGGGTAGGGGCCCACACCGGGGTTGGTCATGCAGCTCTGAAGGCATCCTTTAACACCTTGTGCCACCCGTCACTTCCTGAGGAAATCATTTCCGCGACCAATTTCCCCACCGGCAGGTAGCTTTGCCAACGTATTGCGCGGGGAGCTAGAGGGCGTGGGCCTCGTCGCTGTCAAGATGCTGCTGCCATCGCTGTGTGACCCGCAGCTGAGGCAATTTGCGACCTGTCAACGGCATTTCAAGCGCGAAGCGGAGCTGCTCATTCGGCTCAATCACCCGTGAGAGGGGCGGGGGGTAGGGACGCTTGTGGGTCGTATGATGGCTGTGGGCTGCCTCCGGCTCGGACTCCCTAGCACCTGAAATATCTCTGCTTTACCTGAAATACTATAACCCGATACGTAAGCGCATGGTCTGGTTAGTTGCAGTATGGCACGCGTGTGCTGAGGACTTCCCTAGTGCTGAATCACCCAGTTTTGGAGGAGGTAGCTGGATTGTAGCTGGATTGTAGCTGTGCCACGGATAAATACGGTAGGCACTGGTCATTATCCTGAACCTCCGCATGCACAGGAACGTACTGCACTGTTACGGCCTGGTCCTGCTGAAACCAAGTCACCCGGGCATGCCGCATGGCTACCGGCACCCAGCGCTGGCCATGGTTCTGGAGCTGTGTGAGGTACGCTTTAGCTGCTTGATAGTGTTTCTTTGTTAGTGGCTCAGCAACTGTTCAGCTACTGTTCAGCTACCTATCGGCTTTCAGCCGGAGGCCTCATGAACGGCCTGCCAAGCTGCATGGGCCGCTGGTCGTAGGCTGGTCCAGGTTTGGTCCCCATCGGGCCGTTCACAGCTGAGCAAAAGCTACACACAGACCTCCCGCAAAAGATGTCCTTATGGCCGGAAAAAATAAGCCATGCGCAACGTCGATGATGTGCACCTTCATCAGCAATGTTATTCATACTGCAATGTTTGTCTGGTTGCCTGGTGATTCCCCTGGAACTGAGATCTGCCGTCAGCCAGATGGACCTGCCGCTGCTTTTGGACTTCTGTCTGCTTACAGGGCGGATCTGTTGTGAATCTAACCTGCCACTGCCCTTTAGACTTTTGTCTGGACGCAGGGCGTCTCTGTTGCAAATTTAACCTGCCACTGCCCTTTGGACTTCGTCTGCGTACATGGTAGATCTGTTGCGAATTTAACCTGCCGCTGCCCTTGGACTTCTGTTTTGACGCAGGGTGTCTCTGTTGCGAATTTAACCTGCCAAAGGCTGCCCTTTGGACCTCGTCTGCTTGCAGGGTGGATCTGTTGTGAATCTAACCCGCCACTGCTTTCGGATTTCTGTCTTTATACCGAACAGATTTGTTGCGAATTTAGCCTACCGCTGCCCTTGGACAAAAGCCTCAACCCTAACCCTGAACCTTGTCTGCAATCCTGCATGCAGGGCGGCTCTGTTGCAAACATGGTGTACAAGCAGATGATCGGCTACTCCAAGCTGTACACGGTGCGCAAAATAGATGCGATGCGGGGGGGAGGATAATTGTCATGGTCTTTTACGCGCATGTGGACTTGCATTGTGCATGGCGCTATGCATGAAAGTACAGTTTCACAATGCGTTCATGTCTCCTGGTGAGATACGGTACGGCTGTGGAACAGTTATTTCAAAGATCCAAAGGCAGTCATGGGGCCTCTCAAATTCCCTCCGCTCCCCCTTTCGCTGCACCTCGATGAAGTTTGAGCCTGTATCCATTTTCTGGCTCTTAGGCCACCTTCAGCGGGCCGCCCAGTGGCCGCCTAAGGCCCGGCTGGGACAAGACCTTGACCAACCTGCTCAAACAGCACAGCTGGCCACAACTGGAGCCTCCGGCCGGAGGCCGGAATGTAGCTGACAGGTAGCTGAATCACGAAGAAAAGAAATGGTTTATGCGCTCTGCCCCTGCTTGCCTTCAGGACCTGGATGCGCTCCAGTGGATGACCGAGGCGGCTCACGCGCTGCACTACCTGCACACCCTGCCGCACCCAGGCGTGCACCGGGTGAGCGGTGCTGCCGCCAGCTGTTACCAAGACGATTCAGTCCGTAGGATGCCAGAGGGCGCATCAAGCCTGCCTCCACAAAAGCCGCCATAACTTCCATCAGCGAAGGTTGCAAATCAGTACTGCCTAGAGTTGCTACCGGTCGTGGCGGGCATCGTTAGAGCAGTATTGCTGCATGTTTGCGCCTGTCGGATGCGGCGCGAACGCCATGCGGTCTTACACCATGCATTCAGGGCGAATGCGAAGGGCTTACCCCGTTGCCCCCCCCCCCCCTCCCTCGGTGCCTGCTCAGGATGTCAAGCCGGACAACATCATGCTGGCCAAGGTGTCACGCCCGGCAAAAGATGGAGGCGGGCACAGGATGGTCGCGAAGCTGGCGGACTTTGGGCTGCACGTGGTGAGGAGGCCTGGCTCTGGGAGGAGGGGGGGCTAAGTATCCAAGAGATGCGCCTGGCAGCTGTGTTAGGGTTTAGGTGTGAGGTTTTGGGATTGGGGTTCAGGGTTGAGGTATGAGGCGTTAGGTCAGGGATGAGGTATGGGGCTTGGGGCTTGGGCTTAAGGGTGGCTGACTGAAGCCAGGAGGTGGCTAACATGTGGCTGCCTGAAGCCAGGGGGTAGCTGACATGTGGCTGACTGAAGCCAGGAGGTAGCTGACATGTGGCTGACTGAAGCCAGGAGGTCGCTGACATGTGGCTGACTGAAGCCAGCAGGCAGCTGACATGTAGCTGACTGAAGCCAGGAGGTGGCTGACATGTGGCTGACTGAAGCCAGGAGGTAGCTGACATGTGGCTGACTGAAGGCAGGAGGTAGCTGACACGTGGCTGACTGAAGCCAGCAGGTAGCTGACATGTGGCTGACTGAAGCCAGGAGGTAGCTGACGTGTGGCTGACTGAAGCTAGGAGGTGGCTGACATGTGGCTGACTGAAGCCAGGCCACAGAAATGGACACCCTGTCGATGGCCAGGATGATGGGGACCCATGTGGACGGCGTTACATGACCCATCGGGGCTGTGTCATGACATTTGAATCCCCCTGGCCCCTTCCTGACCGTCGCATCCTCGACCTTTGACAGACACCAGCTATATGAGTCCCGCATTCTCAAACGACAAGCGGAATCTGGGCGTCTTCCTTTGTCCTACGTGCTGCATCCGCCCCCCCCCTCCTTCCCCCCTAACAGCACCCTTGACCCTCTATTCCTCCCTTCCTGTATTCCTGAAACTCTTTGTCCCCGCTGCTCGTTGACCCCACTTCCTGCCCGCCAGGTCATTGATCAGGATGAAAGGGTCCCAGTCCTGAGGCAGCGAGGCATGACCAGCAGCCGATGGGAAGGGCAAGACGTGGCGCAGGCGACAGCAGCAGCAGCGGAGCGGAGGCGAGAGCTGTCCCCGCGCCCGTCGGACGCTGCTGCGCCGGATTGCCACCTACGAGTCGACTGCAGTGAAGGCGCCGCCCCCAGCATGCTGCGGCTCGCGAAACCGTCGGCAAAGGCCATGAGGGGGCATCAGGCAGGAGGCGCTGAGTCTGAGAGAGCTGCAGGAGCATTCAGAGGCCCCGATGCCGCGCACGTGGACGCACACCTGAGTGGCGACGAGCCTCAGGCTTTGCGGGCAGTGGCGTCGATGCGGTCCCTCTCGGATCTGGGTTCCGAGCGCTCTGTCCATGGCTTGCACGCTTACGTGCCCATGGCGTCTGACGGTTCAAGGGCCGAGCGTTCTGTGCATGGCTTGTATACTCATGTGCCGACAGCGACCGAGGGGTACAAGGCTGAGCGGTCTGTGCATGGCTTGTATGCATACGTCCCGATTGCGCCGGAGGGTTCCAAACCGGAGCGGTCTGTCCACGGCTTGCGTGCTTACGCCCCTGTTGCGTCAGAGGGATTAAGGGCGGAGAGGTCTGCCCATGGCCTGTATGCCCATGCCCAAGTGGTGCCTGAGGCCTATAAGGCAGATAGGTCTGCCCATGGCTTGTTGTGCCCGATTATGCTTGAGACTACCAGGCCGGCAGCTGCTGGCGACGGTGGCGAAATCGGGAGACTCGGTGCGGGCCCAAGACGGGAGCGGGAATCCGGTCAACGGGTGCCAGCATCTGTCCTCTCGCAATCGAGGAGGATGGACAGAGCCCCGGCTCCTTGCGGCCTGCCAGGCACATCCTCCTTGATGCAACTGCCCGCCTCCGGGGCCAGCCTCGCCCCCAGCCACACGGCCGTGTCCCACGCTCCGATGGGGACCCGCGATCCATCGACCCGGTCCCGTGCAGATTGCAGCGGCACGCCGTCCAAGGACAGGTCCGCCCACCACGGACCGTTTGTGGCCTCACCCAGCCCGTACCTGCTGCCCCGGCCGGCGCCGTCGGGGGCGCTGGGGCGCATATCGCACGTGACGGTTGCGGAGCATATCATGCGGGTCGGTGGCCGGGACAGTGAGCTGGCCTTTGTCTTGACAGGTGAATCCAGCGAGCCGCTGGTGGGGAGGGATGTGGTCTCGTGGCAAACCCTAAACCCTTCAACTAGGCGGCTGGTGGGGAGGGATGTGGTCTTGTGGCAAACCCTAAACCCTTAACTAGGCCGCTGGTGAGGAGGGATGTGGTCTCGTGGCAAACCCTAAACCCTTAACCAGGCCGCTGGTGGGGAGGGATGTGGTCTTGCGGCTCTTGAGGAACTCCTTTGTCTTCATGAGGTTCCGTCTGTATCCCACTTGGATGGGGCTAGCAGGAAGTGTACATCTCCACCGGCCGCGGCTGCACAATATTTATCTGCTTCTCTTGATCTGCTTCTATATATCTGGATCTCCTGATCGGATTTCCTACATCTGCTTCTCTAGATCTGATTCTCTATATCTGCTTCTCTAGATCTGATTCTCTATATCTGCTTCTCTTGATCTACTCCTGTAGATCTGCTGCTCTTGCTCTGCACCTGTAGATCTGCTTCTCTTGATCTGCTCCTGTAGATCTGCTTCTTATCTGCGTCTCTTGACCCTGCTGATCTTGAGCTGCTTCTCTATACCTGCTTCTCTTGATCTGCTCCTGTATGTCTGTTTCTCTTGATCTGCTCCTATATCTGCTTCTTTTGATCTACGTGTCTCGACCCTGCTGATCTTGATCTGCTTCTCTTGTTTGCAGGTGCAACAGGAAGTGCTATTTACATGTGAGTCTGTCAGGGTTTGGAGCTGAGGGAGTGTGCTGCATGGCTGTGTTATGGGTGCGGGCGAGGCAACGAGGCTTTTTGATAACGTGGGGTCGAATTTCCTTCGGCAAGCCTTGTTCACGCTCGTGAAGCTGTGATCTTACAGCAGCAGCTGCCCCCCTAAATGGTGTTGGGTGGAACCAGCCATGTTTTCCTGGAGCCATGCTGCGCTGTCTTCTTTCTCCTGTCCCCCCTGACGTTGCTGCTTGATCCCTTGCTTGCGTCCCCCAGGTCACCTGAGGTGTACCTGCAGCATCCGTGAGTAATGCTGAATTTTTCTGGATTTTGATGGCTACGTGCATCATCAGCTTAGTTTAGGGTGCAGGGTTTAGGGTCTGAGCCCAAGGCTGGGGTGTACCTGCAGCATGCGTGAGTGGTGTTGGGTTATGATAGCTGCATGCTTTGTGAGGGCTGGCTTGTAGCGTATGTTTCGGTGCTACATAAGGCACACCAATGTCGTTTTCTACTCTCCCAATAAACCCACGCATCGTAGAGTCGCTAGTTGGCAAGCTCGCCTGCCACATTTCTCTCCCTCCCCCTGGCAGTGCCAGCGGCGATACCCTTCACTGTCTTTTTTTATTATGAAGCCATATCACCTATGATCAGTCCCCATCTCCCTGAGGTCCAGTGCTAAAAGTTAACATCGGCAATGATGGCTGATTGGCCGTGCCTGTGAATCTGGTGTGAATCTGGTATATAATTTGGTGTGAATCTGGTTTAAATGTGGTGCGCTTGATGCATACCAATCACACTCTGCACTGATTGCACAGATACAACGAGAAGGTGGATGTGTTTGGGTTTGGCGTCGTGCTGTACGAGGTGTTTGCCCGCATCATGATCATCTCGATGAAGGAGGGCCGGAAGCCGGGTGAGGGGAGTGGGAGGTCATGAAATCAGCATTTTGCCTGCTGGTCTGCTGACTGAAGGAGACCCGGTTTAGTGTCCAGAGGCAGGTGAACGTAGATATAGCATGCTCATGAGCTGTGTTTTCAAATCTATACTCCTGTAGGCTCTCATGCATAGACCTAGGAGCTGCATTGCTTAAGATATACCCCTTTTGGCGCGCATATATCTAGAAGCTACACTGCGAAAGGCATTCCCCTTTTGGCTCCCATGCATTTATCTAGGGGCTGCACTGCGTAAGGCATTCCCCTTTTGGTTCGCATAGATCGAGTAGCTGCACTGCGGAAGGCATTCCCCTTTTGGTTCGCATAGATCGAGGAGCTGCACTGCGGAAGGCATTCCCCCTTTGGCTCCCATGCATAGACCTAGGAGCTGCATTGCAAGGGCATGCGCCTTTTGGCTCCCATGCATAGACCTAGGAGCTGCATTGCAAAGGCATGCGCCTTTTGGCTCCCATGCATAGATCTAGGAGCTCCATTGCGAAGGCATGCCCCTTTTGGCTCCCATGTATAGACCTAGGAGCTGCATAGCGTAGGTCTAGGAGCTGCATCTCGTTAGGCATTTTAATTGAAATGCACGCTCCTTTTTTGCTCGCATGCAGAGACCTATGCCGCTATGACTGCGGATGGCTTCCGACAGGCCCGGCCCCATCGCATGGATCCAGAGCTGTACAAGCTCATGGAATGGTGCTGGAGGGTAAGTTGGGTCATCTACGGCGCATTGACTGATCTGCAGCTTTGCAGGGTGTTAGTATGAATCAGGTGTCTTTAAACGTGTTTTCAACCTTGCTGATTGTGCTTAGGTTTTGCTTGTTTCAGGAGATTTTCCTGCTGAGTGTGTTGCGTGTCATGTGCCTAAATTTAGGCGCTTTAGGAGGTGCAGATATCAAAACGACACATGGGGGTGCTGTATTCGGCCTTTGATGTTTCCCATGCTTCCCTTCTTGCCTATCATATTCATTGCGTACTGCGGTATAGGCTTCTGGCTTGGGGGGGCTTGCATAACCTTCCTGTTCCCTCCTCTCTCTTATCGTCCTCACAGCAAGACCCCAACGAGAGGCCTATGATGAAGGATGTTATCGCCTGCCTTGATATCATCCGCCTCGCACTTGGGCTAAGCTCCAAGGACATGCAGGCAGGAGGCCATGGCAGAGGAGCGGGAACCCAGCAGGGCTGTGGCTGTGTCGTGTCTTGATTGGGGCGCACGTCACGGAAAATCAGTACTGGTGGCAGACACGGATGAAGATTTGAATTATCTTGGAATTCTTCTGGGAACGTATTTGCCGGTAATCACGGAGATTGTGGTGTGGGGGGGGGAGACCTTGTGCTATTTGTTTTTGGACCAGAGATTTTTACCGGGGAAGTCACAGCTGACTAGCTGATCCTCCCTGGCCTGCACCAAGGACATGCAGATCCAGATCGAAACGAACCCGCTGTCCTGATACGGTAGTCCTGATTATCGACTAGGAGCCAACGGTTGCAACAAACTACCTTGAATTGTGCGCCCTATAAGTGTATATCTGCTTCAGTGGTGCAGAGGAAATTAAAACGCTACCAGTAGATTAATCATAACAAACAGGGGCAGTACCTGTACTGTGTGAAATGTCAAATACCGGTATGAGCCTTCTAGTGAAAAGTCCTATGGCAAGGCTCTTCTTCCAGTGCAGCCTGGGTGAGCTTGTATCAAGATGGATACAATAGAAGTACCTCCCTCCTGCGCATCCTTCTTCCTTCATTAGAAAAGCAGGTGATGACTGGAGCATGGGGCAGATGCTGTAGGGAGGAGACACATTTGCATCAAGGTTGAAATCCGGCAACCATGTCAGTGAAGCGAAGGTGCAAGACTCCGGGCACTAGTACCGTATTTTGGGCGAGGTACTTTTGAAGAGTTAAGTAGACAGACATTATATTGCTTGGAATTTACAAGGTCTTAATGGACGGGCATGCATGTGACAGTGAGTAGGAGAGGCTTGTATGAACGCCTTCAGGGTTCTGCTGTGACCAGGGTTGTGATGGCCAGAGTCTGCATGACTCTCCGGGTTCGAACTCCAGGCAAAAGGTTCAAACGTTGAGAATCATCCGCTGTCTCAAGCTCATCATGGCAGTGCAGGTGGTTGAGGGGTCGTTCATAAATGCTCGAAAGCAGAAAATCTACACCGTCAGCTACACGCCGGATTCGGTCCAAGGAGTTATGTTCTTCCATCATGGACTTGGGGAATACGTGACACGCTATCGAGAAGGTAACTTATGTTTGTTTATTATTGTCTGACCAAGTTTGAGCCATCAGAATTAGCCAGATTCAAATCCTGACTGAGCGATCTTTTGTCGCAGTTTTCCAAGCTATTTCAAGCGAGGCGAAATTAGCCATCTTCTCGCATGACTACCATGGTAATGCGACCGCCTCTCTCTTCTGAAAGCATGACTTTATTTGCCAATGCCACATGTTGAGCAAAATCTCGCAGGCCACGGAAAATCTGAACCGAAGGAGGAAAAAGGAAAGGCCTATCTGGTGAGCTTAGATAGGATGCTATCCGAGGCCACGTTTCATCGACCATGTACTTTTTGAACCAGAAATATATCAACCATGTGCTTGTGTGCATGCATGGCCCAGTGGTCTACCTTCATAGCATAAAGCTCCCTCTGCATGGCCACTTGCTAACGGTGCCTCTGATTTTTCTTGAACAGAACGAATTTGAGGATTTGGTCGATGACGCATCTCAGTACCTTGACATAGTTAGGAAGGACCATACGGATGTGCCTTGGATCATGGCAGGCCATTCCCTGGGTGGCCTCGTCTCTCTGCACCTGCTGCTGAAGAGGCAGAAAGAATTCGCTGGCTTAATCCTGCACAGTGCAGCCATCGACGTAGAATGGACACCCGTCCTCAGGTGCGTGACGGTCCATGATTCGGAATTCCAATGAAGCACAGGCCCCTCCTCCCATGATCCATGGCCTACTGACAACCCATGCATCCAAGAGCAAGTTGGCTACAGGCAATTCGCAAAACTCCTCGCGCATGCTGGCCTATTTCCTGTCCATCGCAGCAACCTTGGTTTCACGTACACATGCGCAGGTGCCAGGCTACCATCGGGGACTGTCTGGCGGGCTGCTGCCCCTATGCCAAGCTGGTGCCTGCAGTCCGACCTCAGGACATGAGTGAGGACCCCAAGGTGGTGGAGGAGTACCTCAACGATCCGGAAATTTATCATGGCAACATCAAAGCCAGGACTGCCAACACGATCCTCAAGGTGATCCCTGGGTGCTTAAGTCCAGTCGGGAAGCAGAATTCCTCAGAATGATACAGAAGACGCTCCAGCATGGCCGCATAGGTGTCTGGATGACATACAGAACTTGCCGGCATTGGTGAGGAATGTCACCATGCCTGCAAGGAGGTCGTTATTAAGTGTGGGGCGCAAGAAATGTAGACAACGAGATTTCTATGAAAGAAGCTGCACACCTTGCCCGGTCTGCCTCGTAAGCCCTGTAGCTGAGACAAAAATGATCCGGCAGACACCCTCCAGCTTTCTCTCAAGATGAGCTGGATGCTTTGTATGCCATATCCCCTGCTACCTCCTGGTGTATTGCAGCTATTCGATTGGCTGGCCTAAACGCTTAACCTTGCACTCTCGCAGGGATTCACCAAGCTGGCTGACCCAAAGGTGCAGGCGCAGATCACCGTCCCCATCTATGCATGCCATGGTGCCAGCGACCGCACCACCAGTCTGTCGGTAAGAAGCCCCGTCAACGACCTGTTGGCACGGTGTCGATTGTGGATCATTCTTGACGGCATCCTGGTCCTGCTGCTAGTGCTTGCTGCTTCATGCCCCATACCAGGGTAAGACCTGTTTTGGAAACCCTGTGATGGTGTCTGCAAACTCTTCCTGACAAATCCTGTCTGTATGTTTCTTTCAGGCTGTGAAGCGATTTATGAGCCATGTTTCCTCGACGGACAAGACCATGCATGAGGTTGCGGGGGGACACCACGAGGTGGGTGCCACATCTTCATAGTTTGTAAGCAGTAGAGCCTGAGGGGTTGGGGAATGGGACGCCGTCCCTTCAATCTGAGAGTGCGTGTCATATCATGGAACATTCTGAATTGACACACACATGAAAGCTGCTGCTGTGCTCTGCATTTCTGCGCCTGGTTCCACGAATTCTCGTGTCCCAGCCCTTTGCCTGCCTAGACCAAGCAGAGGCTGCAGAAGAAGCCCTTTTCTTTTTGTTTTTGTTTTTGTTTTTGTTTTTGTTTGCCTTTGATTTTGATTTTGATTTTGATTTTGATTTTAAGAATAACAACGAAATCAAAATATTTATTGAAATCGAAATCAACGATCACCTGGATTGCGCCTCTTCTCAATTGTGTCTCAATTGTGTCCCCACTGCTTGCCTGCCCTGATGCCCAGCTCATGTGGGGCCCGCAGAAGGAGGCGGTTTTGAAATCAATGATAGCCTGGATTGAGGCGCATGTTGGTGGCACTGCTACTGCGGCGTCTGACGTGCAAGTTAAAGTGTAAGGCAGGCCTTGCCAGTCCATGACACCTGCCACGGCGAGGTGGTGAGGATGATAGATATGGTACTACATGGACGACTTCACTCCTGACGAGGGGCAGCGATGAGCTGGCTCCTTGAGTGGTATAAATAACAAAACGCAAAGCACCTTTCACTATCTATCTCATTTGTTGGAGCGCTGCAGCAGCTAATGATTATTTCTGCACTGCTTTTTAGCATTGGCTGCCGATTATTCACTCTCTCTGCTTCATTTTCCAGACTAGGACCTTCATCTACTGGTAAGCCCCGTACCATGCCTTTTTGAGCCTGATTTATTGAGCAAGGGCAACTAAGGAGTCGCTGTGCAGGAAAACACTGTCAGTCGTTTCTAAATGATGGGCAAGGAGCACATGAGGTTGCTGAGCTGTAGCTGAGCCACCAGAAATGAAAGGATGCCTGTCTCACCTGGATACAGAAGCCCAAGCTCACCTGAATGATGCTCCTTGCGGCCGAATGTGCCATTATCTCCCTCTGGTCCAACTGGGATTGATGCTCCCTCCTGTCCCAGAAGACGCGCCGTTTGAGTCATCCGAGTTGGGCTGAGATGCCCTTGAGAACCTCTGTAGCAGGGCGGGAAGGAGCAGATGGGGACAGCATGAGCTTGTGTTGCCCTCAGCAAGCGGGGACCCGCTCTGGTGAGCGTCCATCATGTATGACGTCAGACCCGGACCTGCAGGGCTCCGCTGTCCCATCACAAGACAGGTCTTTAAGATGTGTGGTGTCCGTTTTATAAAGCGGTTTGAATACCGGTACTGGGCTCGTCTTGCTGCCTTTCTGCTGATCAGCTGTTCCCCCATCCTCCCTGTATAAATCCAGAAGTCATTTCTCACCTGCGTGCGTGCGACATTTCTCTATTCCCATGGCCCATGGCATATCCCCTCCCGTGGCCCGAGCATTAAGGTGTGTGATTGACCCGCTTTTCGGGTCAATTGACCCAGTGGTGTGGTTGGGCCTCTGTCCGGTGTGGTGGTCGGGAGAGATGATGCCACTGCCATATGCTTACGCACATGCCTGCACATCTTCAGGAAATATACCCTACCAGTAGGGGCAGAGGCAGTGCGGCTTGCCCTGGTTCTGGGCTCTTGGCTGCCATTCAGGACGCGCTACTAGACGCTCTACTTCCTGGTATCTCTTTGCTTTGGGTCCTAGTCTTTAGGGCTAGAGGCTCTTCTATGTCCCAACAGCTCCTCTCCTTTGGGGTGGGCTCTTAGGTCCGGCCTTAGTTTTTCGACTGGGCGGCCGTAGGTCGCTGGGAGCGATGCCCAGAGAGTCACCACCGCAGAGTCATCAGCCGTTATCCTTCCGTCCGTCCGATGGTTCTGGAATGCCCCATATACTTTATACGCTACAGCGCTAATCAACCGGCTATATTTTTAAAAGGTTATGCCTATAAGGGTTCAAAGCCTGAGGTGCAGAAATGAGAAACTCAGCTGTCGTGACCGCGACGACTGGACGGATCTTGCAGTGAGTGCGTGGCTGGATGGCCTGGATCTACCGTTCCACTACCGCGGTCCACGGCTGAATCATCTTGACATCACAGTACTTCTGCCGGTGCTTCTGTCATACATTTCATTTCCGTCAGTGTGTCATGTTGTCAATTGTCATAGACTTCCACGCTGCTTGATTGTGCCTGTTGCGCGCTCGACTTTCGGACCGAGACTGTATCCAGGCCAGCCATTGATCGGCTGCTGGGCCTACGTCTCTCAGAAATGCCTCTTGACTCGCGACCATCTGTTAAGTAAGATCGATGACATGTAATATCGTGTCCATTTTTTTGCCGACCCTCTCCTAAACCTTGTGGCGGTTTCGCCAGCCAGCGTGTAGGAGACGCAGGGAAACTCAGGGACACATGCGACGGGCAACTTTGGCGAACAAATCTCGCATTGTGTTGTATCAATACTTTTGCTGTAACTTTACAAGGTGTGGGGCCGGCCGCCCAACCCTAGAAACCTGAGACGCTGGCACACAAAAATATCGATACGGTTTACTAGTGTACCGACGGGAATCCACACTTTCACTAGAAATCCACACAATTATATCCCGTAACCCTCGTATTCCGTATCCTACGTACGGTCTCCCCATGTCGGAGTTCTTTCTGTTTGTCGCCGCTGTGGGCAGTCTGGTCACAACGCGAGGACATGCCGAGTTGCTGGCTTTGACATCTCTCTTCTTGTCCCCCCGTGTCCAGCTACTCCTCCCCCTCCGCCCCCTCCCATTCCTCTTCCTCCTCGCCTCCCACCTGGGCCGCGTGGGGGCACTACATAGACGACCATGGAGAGAGTCTGCAAGAACCCAGTGAGTTGTTCAAGCTGGCAGACTTTGGCATTCTCTCCTCCGTACCCTTCAGGTGTGTACCATGATTTCGGGCCTAACAAGCATGTCAAGCTCCGGCCACCCATGTACTTCCGCACAAGGCTTGACCGCCGGCTCCATGCGAGAGTCTTGTGGGTGTGGGTGGTGTGGGTGGGCCGAGTTATAAGTACTGGTGATGGTTTAGGTCCATGGTTCATGGCTTGCTCCTAGTTTCCCTCTGCCTAGCCCACACATGCACTGTCAGCAACGTCGTGTCGTCCTTTGTGTCCATCCCCATGACTTACATGATTCGCACCTACGATTTTGCACATGATCCACCACACATGGCTTTCGCGTTGAGCACCTCCCAGTATCAGCAACTGCATAGTAGCGTCAATGTTGCTATGCACATGT
Organism: Limnomonas spitsbergensis; assembly: GCA_037349105.1. Lineage (NCBI taxonomy): Eukaryota > Viridiplantae > Chlorophyta > Chlorophyceae > Chlamydomonadales > Limnomonas > Limnomonas spitsbergensis. Next base: position 7,086,467 of record JAYJMM010000120.1, read on the forward strand.
ATCACGGTGACCTCACCGTTGGGGAGCCTCGGCGGGATATGTGGGATGTGCAGCTGCGGGAGGGCGAGGACGAGGTGTCAGAGCGTCGCAACCAAATATTGCGGGTCAGCGAATCCATGTGGGCATTAACACGCAGCATTCGAGGGACAACTGCTTATTGGAGCTCAAAGGGGCAGAACATGCAAGCCATGATCCGTGGCTTGGAAGACCATATCATGTTCCGTACCCTCTCGTCCAACGATCTGGGATGGGATGACTTGGACCTTGTGGTGGCGCCAAAGGGCATGCCGCCGGAAACACATGAGCAACGACATGCTTACCTTAAAAACTTCACCTACATGGCATGTCCCATGCACAACGGGCAAAGCAGCTGACGGCCAATCTAGTGCGAGCAACAAGGCAGTTTGAGGCTTTGATCGCCGGCTCAACGTGCTCATGCGTTGCATCTAGGACCATGAGGAGCCAGTGTGCCCCGTGGAGGATTTCTGGTGGCGCATTGAGTTTAAGCGCCGCAGGTTTCCTCGCGCCCATGGCTTCTTTTGGTTCTTTGATGCTCTGGACCCTGACACTCTTGCCAGCCGCGTCAGGGCACCAGAAGAAGCCATGGGCGTGAGGAGACCCACGGCGCTCAAACTCAAGGCGCTACCAGAAATCCTCCACGGGGCACTGGCTCCTCGGGGCCCTGGATCCAGCGCATGAGCCCGTTGAGCTGGCGCTCAAAGTGCCTTGCCGCTCACATCGGATTGGCTGTGAGCTGCTTTTCCCGTTGTGCATGGGACATGCCATCCATGCAAGCTTGTCGTTGCTCAGGTACGTCAAGCGGTGTGCCCTCTGGCGCCACCACCAGTTGCAAGTCATCACAACCCATATCATTGGACGAGAGGGTCTTGAACAAGGCCTGGACTCCCAAGCCACGGATCATGACTTGCATGATTTTCCCCGTTGAGCTCCAATAAGCAGTTGTCCCTCGAATGCCGCGTGTGCTGAGGTCCTTGCTAAGTTCCTTTGCCATTGCGTTTTTTGTTTGGTTCCTAGGTTGCTAGGTATGTTGATCTAGTCATTGGTCTTGTCTGGATCACGGCTGATCGGCGGCCAGCCTCCTTGTGACCCCTGGAAATATAAACAAATAAATAATAGGGATGGAGAGCTGCAGCAACAGTCAACGTGGTAACGCTCCCCACAACCCGATGCCCAATCCATGCTTATGCATGTCGTGCCATATGTTCGGTCGACCCGATATGGTTGTAGGGCATCATTACACAACGTCGCCATGCCCCCCCAACATGGGCTCCCTCAAGTGAACTTCAGCATTTTGGGTCGATTGACCCAGCCAGAGGGAAGGATGGTTTACTTACAACTAAAGCTAGCTTGCCTTAGCATCCTCAAGCTCTCATAGTAATGGCCGTAATCTACATCACTTGAAGGGTGATGAACCAAGAACTAAGAAAACAGGGTACGCAAAAAGTCGGCACCCCAACATCACCACGTCATGTTTTATGGCTGGGGCTAATGTTCTGCACTAAAGGGTTCATTCCCACGCTACTGCTCGGTGGTTGTGTGTTGGTTGCTTGCCTAGGGGGGTCACTGGTTTTCGCTCGCTGTCCTAGCGTATTTACTGCATGTACCGGTTTACGGGCACAAGTCCCATGCATCAAATGTGATGCCCCGTTGGACCGTTAAAAATTCACAAACTTTACCATCCACCCACCTCCTCGTCCATGCTAGCCCCATTGGCATGTGGCTGCTCACTAGTCCATACCTATAACATGATATGTCTCTAGCATGACGCTAGCCCCCAAAGGTAAAGGCTCATCATGTCTTGAGACTGCCACGCCATCCATGAAGGAAGTGTTAGTTACTTTTGCACATGTGTCGGTTAATCATGCTCCCCCCTTGCCCTAGTTAAATTAAGCGCTGCCACGTCGGCAAACAATAGTCTGCTAGGAAAAGCAAGGGATACGGCACAAGAGAAAAGAAAGGAAAGCGTGTTCACCTTTCAAGCAACAACAACAACAAAAAGAGTAGGCAGACCGTATCCCCTCACAAGGCCTGCCCCCGAAGAGGCTGTCCTTCAACAAGCTCAACTACATCTGTTACAAAAGCCTGAGCCTCCCAGCCTTCCATGCCCCGGTGACGCTGGTGGACGTCTGTAGCGTCATTCGGAGGACCAGCCCACCCCCGCTCCTTAAGTGCCGCCCTGATGCTAGGGCATTGGAAGCAAGCATGGAGCGAGTCCTTCACATTTTTCCCATGTCCCCTAGCCCAGCATTGCCGACAGTAGCGTGTGTCACGCTGCTGATCATTGCGCCGTCCTCTAGTGCCGGCTGTGTTGAACGCGCCGGGACGAAACCTTAAGTTCGTACAAACCCGGGCACACGCCCTTTTGCTAGTGCGGCCCTTAGCATGCACTATTACGGCGTCTGTTGTGGGCTGGAACCAGGCATGGTAGGCGGCTGCATACATATGTTTGGTGGCGGAGTCCCTGGGGTCCCCCGTGGGCAGGTGTGTGGGCAGGTGTGTGGACATGGGTGTGTGCATGCGTGTTGGGAAGAGTGAGGGCAGGAGTATGAAAATGGAAATGTGTGTGGGCAGGTGTGCGGGCATGAGTTAATGACGGAACACATCGGGGCCCTTCTTAAATAAAGCTCGGCCATGTATGCAAACATAAAGTCAGCTAAGAAAGTCAAGGGAAAAGGCACAAGATGAAAGGAAGGAAAGCAAGTTCACCTTCCAAACAACAAGAACAACAACAGAAAGGCCAGGCAAACCGTATCCCCTGCCCCATAAGAGACTTGCCTTCAAAACAACTCATGTGTGTATGAGTGTGGGCAGGTGTGTGGACAGGTGTGTGGACATGTGTGTGGACATATGTGTGGGCAGGTGTGTGGACAGGTGTGTGGACAGATGTGTGGACATGTGTGGGGGCAGGAGGGTGGGTAGGTGGGTGTTCATGAGTGTAGGCAAGTGCGTGAATCGGGCGTGTGAGCAGCCTGAAGTTTCTGATTTGGGGGACATAACGAGGATAAGGGTTGATGAAGATCATGTGAATGCCCATGGTATATGGGAGCATGTTGTGATTCGCAGGGTTACACAGTACGGCCGTATCCGTGCCGTACCGTACCGTTTGGCCGTACCATACCGCTCGGAACTACCGTATTGTCCATTTTCTGACTAGCCCATCCAAAAATCCCGTACCGTACCGTACCCGTACCGTACCGTATGAGTGTATGACCGTACCGTTTTTCCGTACCGGGTTACCCTGGTGATTCGGTGTCAAGGTTTGAGGGTTAGTGGTTACGGGCAAAGACCATCAATGAGGTTGCCTGGGGGCACCACGAGGTGGGTGCCACATCACCGTAGTGGGCATCTCAGCTCCCTCGGTGAGGGATTGGGGTTTAGGTTGCCGTCACGTTTGTAATTTTCAAGAGTGTGCCTAATATTTTTGAACATCGCACAGTGCCCGTTTTGAATCACATAAAAGCTGATGTCATGCTGCATTTCTGTGCCTGGTCCTATGCACGTTTCCCAGCCGCTTGCCTGCCCATGCCATATAGAGGCTGCAGAAGGAGGCCTTTTTTAAATCGATGATCACTTGGATTTCTCCTCATCTCAATGGTGCACCTGTCCCCACTGCATGCCTGCCCTGATGCCCACCTCATGTGGAGGCCGCAGATGGCGGCTGTTTTGAAATCATTGATAACAAAGCCTGGATTGAGGCGCATGTCTGTGGCACTGTTGTTGCTATGTCTGACAAGCAGTTTCTTGCTGCAAAGTGCAAGGCCTTGTAGGTTCATGACACGTGCCACAGCGAGGTCATGATGAGGATGGATGCGGTACTCCGGGAAGTACTCTATTCCTGCTTAGGGGCTGCGATGAGTACATACACAGAAGTACATCGACTGCCACATTGCATCTCTTTTGCGTTGCAGCAGCAATAATTATTTATGGACTGCGTTGAAGCTATTCTTGTAGGCTTCTGTCCCAAAACACTGTCTCTGCTCTAAATTTTGCACCAGGGCCTTAATCTATATTCCTTATAGTTCCCAGGTTTTGTATGTGTGGATCATCGTCTTAGCAGGAAATAAGCGCTGGGCAAAGTACCGGTACCGGTTTGCAGCATTAAATATTTTGTATTTCATCTACAGAACAATTACCGGTATGGGCATTGCCCCTTCGATATTGACTCGTGCATGAGTGCACATCCCCTAGATACCGAAACCAATAAAAAAACAGATCTTCAACGCTGCTACAAAAAACACGAAACGTAAGTGATTCTTATTATGTGGCAGGACTCGCGTAGGCTGATAAGCCATGCTGCTGTTCCAGCAACATTTTGTTTCCCTCTGACTAAATTCCCACACAGTCCAAGGCAAATTAATTCTCTTCACTATGATTCTCTTAGGACGCCTTTGTGACCAAGCCTTTTGAGCCGGGCCCGGATGTGCAACTTCATTGACTACGATACTCTTCACTCCACTCAAGTAACAATCACCTCTTCAGATATCTCCGACGATCTCAGCCAGCTCCAGCCACCTGCACGAAACAAAGGGTTTGCTGTAAATGACAGGGCAGAAATATTCGAGCTTCCAAAAGACTTACCAGGGCTAGTAGTAATGCTCTTCTTCAGCAGGAAGCAATTGGAAAAAGGCAAATATTCATTAACTACAAATTATTAAAATCGGCTAAAAGTAGTGAACATTTTCTTGAGGTTGTGCCGCACCTGAGCTCCTGGCTATCCAGTTCATCCTGCACCATAGCCAGCTCCATGCTCCTCTTCTCCATCTCCTTGAAATCACCCCCCCGACCGGCCGCCTGCTTGCTGACCATCTGCTGCAGCGTGTCGCGCTTGCTGGTCAGAGTCGCAACCGCCTTGGCCAGCACCTTGTACTCCTCCTGCTCCTTCCACGATAAACTCGTACGCTTCTTAGCGGGTGCAGCAGGAGAGGAAGAGGCCGCTTTGCTGGGAGCAGTCTGCGCGCTGCTCGATGCCGAGGGCCGAGTGAGGGCAGCGGGAGGTGCGGCCTTGCCCTTGGAGCCTTTTCCCTTGCCGCTCGCCTTCTTCTCAGCCTGCGGTCATGTGATGGCCGAGCGTGAAGATCAGATGCACGTTCCTGATCGCATCCAGTTGTGGCTGTGGTGTGGCCACGTATTGAAAATCCATATCCCTGGTCATATTTGAATCCATATCCCTGGTCGTATTTGAATCCATATCCCTGGTCATATTTGAATCCATATCCCTGGTCGTATTTGAATCCATATCCCTGGTCATATTTGAATCCATATCCCTGGTCATATTTGAATCCATATCCCTGGTCATATTTGAATCCATATCCCTGGTCGTATTTGAATCCATATCCCTGGTCATATTTGAATCCATATCCCTGGTCGTATTTGAATCCATATCCCTGGTCATATTTGAATCCATATCCCTGGTCGTATTTGAATCCATATCCCTGGTCGTATTTGAATCCATATCCCTGGTCGTATTTGAATCCATATCCCTGGTCGTATTTGAATCCATATCCCAGCTCGTATTTGATTGTAATCATCAAAGCACACTGCTCCAAATAAGGATGCAGACACAGGGCGTCAAAACAAAGTGCATGCCTCCGATCATATCCACTTGTGGCCATGTGTAGCCACACATTGACATATGAAAACATCCATGCCCCTGAACCAGCTGTACAGATTGCAGCATACTACTCCACATCAGGAAGTGGACACAGGGCAGCCATGTCCCTCAGGGTTGAGGGTTCAGCCTAACACCTAAACCCTAAACTAGGACTACAATCAGTAGTCATGATAGCACCATACGACAAACAAAACAAAAAATAAGAACGCAGACAGACACACGGCATCAATACAAAAATAAGGACACAGACACAGGGCATCAATACAAAAATGCATGTCCCTCAATCCCTGATACCATCCACCAATCCCAAAACAACGACTCAAATGAGGACACCGGTATGCAGCATCAAGAGGCACTATATGCTCCTCGTATTCCACATTGTCAACGAGTTGGGAGGCGGCGCACCTTCGGAGGCGAGTGGTCAAAGTCTGCAGCGGACAAATCACCGATCTTGTCAGTGAGCGTCGCGGTGCCGTTGGCCACACGCAGGATGTGCGTTGCGTTAAGGCTGGCCGCAAAGGAGGGGCTGGAGGGTCAATGTAACAGCAGGAGGTGGTTAAGAGGCAGGGGTCGAGGCAGGAGGTGGGGGCCAGGGCAACAGCAGGAGGTGGGTTAGAGGCAGGACTGTGACTCTGCTATCTTGCGCAAGATGTCCTAGTGGCTTACGTCTCCAACTTCAAAGTCAGGCATTAAGAACCTGGCAGCTGCGGGCACAAGGCACAATGCAGACATAAGAGAATGCCTTACACCCTAACAAGGAGGAGACGTCTTAAACCCCACGCCCAGCAAGCAAGAGATGTGAGGAGAGAATAGGTCCTTTGAGAGGAGGCCAGTACATTCACGTTCAGATGCATGAGCGCGCAGGCGAAGCTGGATCTTTCAGATCCATGCACGTCGCCAGCCCTGCGGCCCTCGTGACCAGCCTCGTTTCGCCAACTTGGTTCGATGATCTCACAGATCTTCAGTGCGGCAGATCACTCACTTATGGGTGATGGCGACGATGGCACCTTGGAAGTCTTGGAGGGCCCCCGTCAGCACCTGCAAGACATGGAGGTGTTGGGCTCGGCGTCTTAAGGAGCCCCTGTCATCACCTTCATACCTTCCAGCACACATGCATTCACACTCTTCCAGTCTGTTTGACGAGCCAGTTGCGCGGACTAGATAACAGTTTCACTGACAGGCGAAATACGCTTCACCGCCTGCAAATACAAAGCGCGACAGCTGCATTTGGCACATGTCAACCTCCGCCCCATCCTCACATTGATGGTCGCCGCATCGAGGTGGTTGCTAGCCTCATCAAGCAGAAGCACGTTACATGGGACGAGAGCAAACGCAGCCAGGGCCACACGCGCCTTCTCACCACCACTGAGTACGCCTGTGGGAGGGGGTGGCAGTGGGCAGGAGCACTAGGAACTAATGCCTAGGGGCGAATGCTGAGCTAACTGACGCTCAACTATCAATCCAGCGCTGAGCTAGCTGCTGCTCAGCCACCTATCGAGCGCTGAGGAAACTGCCGTTCCAAATACCGACCGGGCACTGAGCGCACGGCCGCTGAACCACCGATTGAACGCTTAAGTAACTGCTGCTCAACTATCAATAGAGTTGTCAGGGTGCGGCTTGTCAGCTGCTCATGCGCCCTCCCTGTCCTGGACATGCTCAAGCGTGCTCCCACTGCCACGAACCCTTGTCGCGGTCCGAGCCGCGGTTGCCATAACAGCACCCACCACCCAGGCAGGCGGCCGACAACGCACCCACCATCCAGGCGGCCGACAGCGCACCCACCAATTTATCCACCCACCCACCCTGGCAGGCGGCTGACAGCGCACTCACCCACCCACCCACCCAGGCAGGCGGCCGACAGCGCACCCACCCACCCATCCACCCACCCACCCAGGCAGGCGGGCGACAACACACCCACCCACCCACCTACCCAGGCAGGCGGCCGACAGCGCACCCACCCACCCATCCGCCCACCCACCCAGGCAGGCGGCCGACAACGCACCCACCCACCCACACACCCACCCAGGGAGGCGGCCGACAGCGCACCCACCCACCCATCCACCCACCCACCCAGGCAGGCGGCCGACAACGCCCCCACCCACCCACCCAGGGAGGCGGCCGACAGCGCAACCACCCACCCACCCACCCATCCACCCACCCACCCAGGCAGGCGGCCGACAACGCCCCCACCCACCCACCCACCCACCCAGACAGGCGGCCGACAGCGCAACCACCCACTCACCCACCCAGACAGCCCACCCACCAATCTTGTTGAGCGCCATGCTGTTCTGGATGCCCAGTGCTCCCAGCGCCCCCCTGCACTTCTCCAGCGTGACCCCGGGGTCCTCCCTGCGCGCCTTCTCCTCCACGTAGTCAAGCGCCGTCATCTCCAGGGGCAAGTCCTGCGCCAAGTCCTGAGAGAAGATGGAGATCTTGGCACGGTCTCCTACCTTCCGCTTGCCAGACCACAGCTCCAACGAACCGCCCAGCGCCTTGATCAGCGTCGATTTGCCTGCAGGGGGTCGGACCGGCGCATGCAGATTGTATGGAGGGAGCAAGACATGGATTCGATGGGCATGGGCATGGCATATGTTTCAGGGGAGGGAGCAAGATATTGGTTCAAGGGGCGCGGGCTGGACCTGGGTTACAGGAGCAAAGGCGCGGTTTATTGGAATCATACAAGAGGCTGTTAACGAAAGTGTGCTGGAGCAGATGTTCATACGATCAAACGGCAGCCATCCAATCAAGATCACCACCTCCATCTCCCCCCTCCACCTTGATTGTGACACAGTGTGTGCAACACTTGTGACGGCCCAACAGCCTCTGCCACCCAACCTGTCCCTGCCCCCCCCTGCCCCATAAGGTCCAAGCCTCCAAGGACCATGATGTACCGCCCCCTCCTGACCATCAAGTCCATGTCCTTCCCTGCCCCCACCTGCTCCATTGGGCCCCAGGACCAGGATCCTCTGCCCCCTCTTCACTGTCAAGTCAATGTTGCCGATGAGTGGCGGTGCTGACGGGGAGGAGGGCACGCCCCACCCCACCGCCGCGGCCTCAAGCACAAGGACCTCTGTGTGGCACGACGGAGCGCGGGGGAACTTCAGAGTCACCTGCCGGGCAGCGCGTCAAGAGGGTCGCGAGGAGGGGGAGGTGAATCAGGGAAGGTGCGAGTTTCACACGACGAAAAGTACTGCGCTGGTGTTGGATCTAAAAGGTAAAAAATCTCATGAGGGGCGGCATTTATTTTGATATCAAGGACCTAGGGATGCACTTGCACCTGTCTTCTCTCAACAGTAGGCTAGCTCCCTGAGTAGGCTACCCTCCTCAAGCCCTCTGCCTTTCCCCTCCATCCACTCCCTTCTACCCCTCCAAGGTGCCATCCCCTTCAGCTCTGCACCCTCCTCAAAGCAGAATTTCGTATTTCAATGGCTCGGCTACAGTTTAGCTACCTCTTGGCCTCAGGCCTAATCATGGCTCGGCTACATTTCAGCAACCTCTTGGCCTCAGGCCTCAGGCTCCTACGAGGTCATCCATGCTGCATGGGCCTGTGTCTGCAGGCCAGACAAGTCTGGACCCAATCGGGCTGTTGGCGTCAGCAGGCCTCCCATGGGTGGGACATCATAGCCCCCCACCCCCAACTGTCTAAACAAACATTTTTCTTCTGAGCCCCCCCCCCCTCCCTCTCAGCCCCACCTTCTTCGCGTCACCCGGTCCAGCAGCTGACGCTGCCTGCGGAATGATCACTTGCTTGTCCTTCAGCTTGTCAATCATCTTCACTCGGCTTTGTGCTTGAGTGGCCTTGCTGGCCTGCAGGGGGAGCAATGTTAGTTTTAGCGCGCTTGGGCTACAAAACTTGGCTGCATACCCGCCCATACGGCCGGGAAGTCCCCTGTAGCTTTTCTTCTCAAGCACTGTTTTTTGATGGCTGGTTTTATTTGATGGGTCATCGAGTCCTTGCACCACCAGGCACACAAAAAAGAGGCGATTGCAATTGTGTCTACATCATCCTTGAGGGGGATGCTCAGCCGCTCCCCAAGGGAGGTCTGACGCGCGCTGCAAATAATCGACATACAAGTTTGTTGAGAAACAAGGGGGTGAAATGATACAGACAATGTGCAGTGAGAACGCACTTGGGATCTACACGTCCAGGGCTCTGAGAAAACATCCAATCTGAGCAGAAAAGGGGCCGTGTTAATATGATGGACAATACAGCCTGCCTGGAATATTTAGAAGCGTAAACAAACTGAAGACCAAAATGCAGGCAAAAAAGAAAGTCCGCTTCCGAGGTTTCAGAGTCGAGGTCCATCATAAATGTCTCAAAACTGGGTCCTACATCAAAACATGTGTCCATCTGTCCAAACAATCCCATTCCTTGCCACTTACCTTGGCACCGAATCGGTCCACAAAGACTTGAAGACGAGCAATCTCATCAGCCTGCAGGCAGAGGGCAATAAGGGAGCAACCTCACGAATAAGGGGCCAGGCCGCAGAGGAGGGAGCAGAAACGAATGAGGACTGCAGCCAAAGGATGGGATGAGGTCAGAACCCATGACCCCTGTTGCCAAAGGAGGGAAGGGGTGGGCAGCAATGAGCTCATGGGAATTATCACAGGGAGTGAGGCGGGGTGAAGAGAGTGAGGCAGGGTGAAGAGAGTGAGGCGGGGTCACACGGCCAGGCCGACCAAATCTAGAAAACAGGGTGCTACATCCCTCCCACACACACATTCCACCCTTCTTCTTGCCCCCCCCCCCTCCCCCACACACATTCCACCCTTCTTCACGCCCCCCCCCCCGCTCCCACACACACATTCCACTATCCTTCACCCCCCCCCCTCCCCCCTGCTAGCCCTCATCATCAGGAACTGTCCCTCTCGCCCTAGGTTCAGGAATCAAGTTTAGGGTCTACATACCCACATGGTAGCCTGCCCGATGCTATGGATGAACAGGGGGGGGGTCTTCCTTCACCCCATCTACCCCATCTACCTCAGCTACTCAGCTACCCCGGCTACCTCAGCTACCCCAGCAACCCCGGCTACCCCAGCTACCCCAGCTACCCCGGCTACCTCAGCTACCCCGTCTACCTCAGCTACCTCAGCTACCCCAGCTACCCCGGCTACCCCAGCTACCCCGGCTACCTCAGCTACCCCGGCTACCCCAGCTACCCCGGCTACCTCAGCTACCCCAGCTACCTCGGCTACCCCGGCTACCTCAGCTACCCCGGCTACATCAGCTACCCCGGCTACCCCGGCTACCCCAGCTACCTCAGCTACCCCAGCAGCCCTAGCTACCTCAGCTACCTCAGCTACCCGTTTTCCGCAAAGCACCTGGGACTGCGCCGTGGCCGTCAGTTGTGCGTCCCGCTCCGCACGCTGTGCCAGGAACTTCTTATAATTCCCGGTGAAGTGGTGCAGCTTCTTGCCCCTCACCTGGCAACCACAGGAGTGATCACAGGAGTGACCACAGGAGTGATCAGAAGAGTGACGAGATGGAAAGATTGGGCCCTAGCCCCTAGTCACCCTTCCCGGAGATGCAGAGCTTCTGCCCGCCCTGGAACTGGCATGTGCAGGAGTAATAAGGTTAAATAGCGTCAGGACCTGCAACCATACATGGACAGCATTTTTTGGTTACAGGGCCACCTTTGATGGGCCGTGCTGTGGCCGCCCCTGGGCCGATTGACACCAAACCTGGACCAGCCTCCGGCCAGAGGCCTTGGCAGCAGGGCTGGACAACCAGGGGCTGGTGGCCGTAGGCCACAGTGTAGCTGAAATGTAGCTGAAAGCGATGCGGTAACCACTGCAAAAAACACTGTCCATGGGCATCCGAGCCATCGGTTGACATCCACCGCATTAAGGCAGGCAAAGTAGCTGCCCAGGGACGAAACAGTGCTCGACACCACCTCCTCTAAAAACCACCTGATTTAGATATAATGCTTTGACAGTATCAGGACACCAAGATCACATGAGCTGCCACCCCCGGTCGGTTGTTTTGGGGGTCAAAGCAGCTGAGGGGGGAGGGCTTGCCTGCTGTCAGCAAACACACCACAACACCACAACGTGCACCTCTACCCACCAGCACTGTACGCCACTAACACACACACAAACATGCAGATGTACAGACACACACTCACACACGCAGATCTACACACACACACGGTCACACACATCCCGTCCTGCCTCACCTCCACAATATGGTCGCATGCATCTTGCAGCAGCTGCTCATCGTGCGACACGATCACGAAGGTGCCGCTGGAGGCACGCAGGAAGGCACCCAGCCACTTGATGGCTGCGCTGTCCAAGTGGTTGGTGGGCTCGTCCTGAGAGGGCAGGGATCAGGGTTCAGGGTTGATGAACTTGTCCTGAGAGGGCAGGGTCCAGGGTTCAGGGTTGGTGAACTCGTCCTGAGAGGGCAGGGATCAGGGTTCAGGGTTGACGAACTCGTCCTGAGAGGGCAGGGATCAGGGTTCAGGGTTGGTGAACTTGTCTTGAGAGGGCAGGGTTCAGGGTTCAGGGTTGGTGAACTCGTCCTGAGAGGGCAGGGATCAGGGTTCAGGGTTGATGTACTCGTCCTGAGAGGGCAGGGTTCAGGGTTCAGGGTTGGCGAACTCGTCCTGAGAGGGCAGGGATCAGGGTTCAGAGTTGGTGAACTCGTCCTGAGAGGGCAGGGTTCAGGGTTGGTGAACTTGTCCTGAGAGGGCAGGGATCAGGGTTCAGGGTTGGTGAACTGGTCCAGAGAGGGCAGGGTCCAGGGTTCAGGGTTGGTGAACTCGTCCTGAGAGGGCAGGGATCAGGGTTCAGGGTTGGTGAACTCGTCCTGAGAGGGCAGGGATCAGGGTTCAGGGTTGGTGAACTCGTCCTGAGAGGGCAGGGATCAGGGTTCAGGGTTGGTGAACTCGTCCTGAGAGGGCAGGTGTCAGGGTTCAGGGTTGGTGGTCTTTCCTAAGAGGGCAGGGATCAGGGTTCAGCCTCTCATGAACCACAGAGCATGAAAGGATGTAGTGAAAGGGTGCCTGGCCCTGGGTTGCTGCTTCAGCCCGGGTTTGCTGCTAGACAGTAGATGGCCGGTGTTCAACCTGATTAAACTGTCTGCAGCTGCTAACTAACACATTTGGCCCTTCTCTCAAACGTCCAGTCACAGAGGCACAGCTCCTGGGACAGGTGACCGGTGCAAACGTGGCGACCTAAGCATCCAAAGCACCCAAGACACCCTGTCATGACATGCTTGGTACTCGATGCACCTAAATGCACCCAGCAGCTCATCTGCTGTAAGCCATTCCTTCCCAGAGCCATATCGACAACCGACTTGCTGCCAGCCGCAGCCAGTACTCTGGGTTCCCCTAACACCCCACTCACCAACAGCAGCAACCCACTGCCACCATTGGAGTTTCAGACATGGCCGTGTACTCAACACACCTTGGCGTCACGTGCTCCTCCTCTGTTTCAACCGACCTGACAAAACCATATCGGAAAAGGAAACGGTAGCATGCGGCCCCAACGAAACGGCAGCATGCAACCCCAAACACATGGTAGCATGCAGCCCCAAAGTGTCCCCTTGGGTCCCCTCACCAGCAGCAGCAGCCCGCCGCCGCCGTTGGAGGTTGAGCTCTGGCCGGCGGGGCTCAGTAGCAGGCGAGCCAGCGCAATCCTCATCTACACGTCCGGGCAGGAAGGGGGGCGGGGTAGGTGCAGGGGGGGGGGGGCTGGTGAGCACGTGCAGCGACGGCCAGCCCTGTCTCCCCCTGTGTGAGAGCGTCGTGCCCTACATGAGAGGGCTTCACTTCTCAGAAATGCACTATCTAGGGAAATCTCTCTTTCTCCAGGAAGCTCTCGTTGATGGGAAAACTCTCCCTCTAGGGGCAGCTCTCGTTTTAGGAACAGCTCTCTACCTGATGGCATCAGGCGCCACCCTGTCTGGGTACAGGAGGTATGGAGCGCGGCCTCTTATCTCGGTCACCCGCAACTCTGCCTTCAAGCGCGTGAAACGTGGAGTTCACACCCTGGTGTTCACACCCTGGTTGTGAATCTCTGTCTACCGTACGTGATGACCTTCATTTTATGCCCCATTTATTTGCCATAGGATCCACCCGTGCACACACTTTGCATCCAGCTCCTACCCTGGCACAGCTATCCAACCCGCTCAGACATCCCGTCCTGCCCCCTGTTCCTCCGGTACCTCCTCCTGCCAGCCCGCTTAGGAGCTCCCGCCCTGCCCTCCTCTCCTCCACTCACACGGCACCCCTCACCTGCCAGCCTCCACTGAACTCGCTACACTTCTTGTCATACTGGTCAAGCGGGAAGCCCAGGCCGGTCAACACATTGGCGACGCGCTTGTCAGCAGTAGGACCGCCCGCCGCGTCGTACGCGTCATTGGCAGTCTCCAACATGTCACCAGCCAGGGGGTCGCCTGCATGTGCAGCAGGAGGCGGGCAGTGAGGGCCCTGTCACCTCTACGACACCGTGCATTGAAGCGCCCTTCTGTTACACTTCAGCTCCATCACGGCCTACAGCCAAGGGGTCGCCTGCAAGTAGGCCAGGAGGCGGGCGGTCAGGAATCTAGTCGTGGCTGTGGGCTGCTTTGACAGACAGACTGCGTAAGTACCAAGCCATACCAAGATACAATATAAAAGCCCTTTCCCTGAAACTGCCGTTCCTCCACACCACGGGATAAGGAATTTTAGCGCCCTTCCGCCACATCATGGCCTACAGCCGAGGGGTCCTGGTGCAGCAAGCCCTGATGCTCAGGCCTCTGGCCGTTGAACGGTCAAAGCTTGTCCCCCATCAGCACAGTAGTGGCCGCGCATAGCAAGGGTCTTGCGTGCACCTCAATCAACACTGCCGTGGAGCGCGTCCTCAGAAGGGTGGGCAATTCCCGACCATCATGGTCGGCCTCATGTCAGTGTAAACTGCATAATTGAAAGTTCTGCATTTATAATATTACAGTTTCACTGCGTCACGGACCACCTCACATTACATCCAAGTCCCTTTTGCGGTGTTAGTGCCCTACACTGGACAACAGCCAGTGAGCAAGATGAGGAGCAGCACTGAAGGCTGTGATAAGAAACATTTGGAAAAAAACATGCATCTCAGATTTCAATATTGCAAACACAGTGAGCAGGGGTCAAGGCACTCCGGGTTACGTACACTGAGGCCAGCACAAAATCTGCACACATGCTTGCATCAGAGCCAACACAGGCTCGCCATCATCTAAAATGCTGCCTCCCTGATCTCACTCTCACCCCACTCCATTACCACCCCTGTCCCTCTGCCCCCTCCCTCCCCACTCTCACCCCTCTCCATTACCTCCCCTGTCCCTTTGCCCCCTCCCTCCCCACTCTCACCCCACTCCAATACCTCTCCTGTCCCTCCGCCCCCTCCCTCCCACTCTCACCCCTCTCTAATACCTCCCCTGTTCCTCTGCCCCCTCCCCCCCACACCCACCCCTCTCCAATACCTCCCATGCCCCTCTGCCCCCTTCCTCCCCAATCTCACCCCTCTCCATTACCTCCCCTGTCCCTCTGCCCCCTTCCTCCCCACTGTCACCCATCTCCATTACCTCCCCTGTCCCTCTGCCCCCTTCCTCCCCACACTCACCCCTCCCCATTATATCTCCCATGTCCCTCTGCCCCCTCCCTCCCAACTCTCACCCCTCCCCATTACCTCCCATGTCCCTCTGCCCCCTCCCTCCCCACTCTCACCCCTCTCTATTGCCTCCCCTTTTCCCCCTCCCTCCCCACACCGACCCCTCTTCATTACCTCCACTCTGCCCCCACCCTCCAGCACTCACCCCTCTCCATCGCCTCTCCTGCCTTGGCCAGCATGTCCTCAGCCTCAAGCAGCTCAGTCATGCGTGATCGCGCCTCCTCCCAGACGGAGCTGTTGGAGCCGCTGACGGCGGTTTGCTCCAAGTAGCCCAGCTCCACCTTGTGAGCCACAACCATGCGGCCGGCATCCACCTGCAGGAGATCACAGGCAACCAGTGTTTCTTTTTTTGGGTACGAGGCCACCTGCTGGAGGCCCCACCCCGCGGCCGCCAAAGGCCCGATTGGGACCATATCTAGTCCGACCTACAACTGGTGGCGAAAGCAGCATATCAAGCCACAAACTGTGCCACCGGCCAGAAGGTGGGTGGTAGCTGACATGACGCTGAGTCGCGGATAAAGAAACACTGCAGGCGACAGGTGTCGATGGGAGATGTAGAGTGATAGAAAGCAACAGTGAGCTATCGTTTACACGGAGAGATGAGAATCCCGGAAGTCTAATGGTGCACCTCCCACACTTTAAGGTGAGGAGAAACCACAAGAGAATGAGAGGGTTGATGGGTGTGGAGAAACAAAATAAAAGGAAGGGGAGGAGGAGGGGGGGTGCCATGGGAGAGGGGGGGGCAGCAATAGGAGGTGTGGGAGGGGGGGGCAAACGGCTGAAGAGCAGGGGGGTGGGGGGCAGCAACAAAGAAGGAAAGGGAGGATGTAGTGTGCTAAATCAGCCAGGGAGGTCAAGGAGGCAGTGCCGCTGATGAAAGGCATGGCTGTGGGATACACCTCCAGAGAATTTTGGAGGTGTCGCGCTGGGGACGGGCGTATCGGGCTGATTCATACTTTTGTTGTGTTAGTACTTGAACAGGTTGGCAGGCGAAATCTCCATGCACATGCAGATGCCCTTTGGGCAGATGGTGACATTCTGACACCTGCACCTGTCTGATCCTAAGATATCTTGGTGCGCCCAATGTGGGCTGGCTGCGTGTCGGCAGGAATGTCAGGGAGTTTGCTGCACCCACCTGGCGGGTTCCCGTGAGGCAGCGTAGCAGCGTGCTCTTCCCTGCTCCGTTGGCCCCAACCAGGCCGACCCGGTTGCCAGGCATCAGGCGCCAGGTCACGCCTTCCAGCAGGTCACGGTCGCCCACCTGTCAGCGAAGGGGCGCAGTGAGACAGCAAATCTCAGACAAGGACCGCAACTACAGTAAACAGTACAACTGCCAGCTCTCCTTCATGCCGCCTTTTTGCTGGCAGCCAAGCCAGGCTGAAGCAGCATGGCCGGATTGCTGAGAAGAGCAGTTGCAAACAGGGATGCAGTATCTGGAGGCCATGAGTTGGGGTTTCAGTCATAAGGGCTACTTCATGGAGCGTAAGGCATCAAGGCATGGATTAGGCAAAATGCCTGTGCGATATTGCTGGCCTTTCCTGCAGACTAGCTGATTTTAAGGATAAGGCCGGTTCTGTGGACTGTAGGCCCACCCTGCAGAGGGGGACGGGACTGGACCCGCCCCACGAGCCAGCCGCTCTAGCATGGTCCCGCATTATCGCATATTTTCATAGTACAGAAGTGGTTGCCAGCTTTGGCCTCGCCCACCTGGACCCAAACGTCCTCTACCACCATGGTCGCTCCCGTCGTGTCGCCGCGGGTGATGCCGACGGACTCAATCGCAGGGGCCGGAGGCGCAACAACTGCGCTGGTGGTAACACGGCGTGAGCCCGTACGGTTTCTGAACAGTGTCTGTGCTCCCAGGAGGTGTGTACTCTTCAGCGAGTGGCTAGACACGGCTAGCGGCAGCCGAACGCCCGTTGGCTTGGCCATGGCCATTCCGATGGCCGGGCGGGAAGGGGCGACGCCGCAGCGGCGCATATAGGCCGAGCTGTTCATTTTTCTGCACAGCTTTCGCCAAGCTGCCTACACCTCAAATCGAGGAGGTGTGAACATGGGTGTGGATGTTATCGCACGGCCGCTTGGCGGAGGCTAGCGGGCAGCGGCAGCGGGCAGGGGCGTCGCATGGAGCAGGGCCGCAGGGGATGGGGGTCGGTTCGCACCTGGTTCACACCTACCACGTGGAAGTTCGGACACATCACGACTTACAAACACGTGCAGCCCCCAAAACGAACAGACCCGATCATTCGACACATCCCTGCCCTCAGAGCGGAACCTGTAAGCTTCACTTGTTCTCCTCAAAGCAAAGATGATCGTCCCGGACGAAATCTGCGACGGTAAGGAAACATCGAGACGGGGTGGGGGTGTTGCACCATTAACGGCATCAGGGCATGGTTCTGGATGCCATCTGAAGCCTCGCCGCTGAGTAATTTAATGGGAAACTGTACCAATAAGCCACCAACGAGTTTATTTTCGCCCCCCGCCCCACCCGGCGTCCGTTCCCGCAGGCTTCAGCGCCAAGCAGCTCTTCTCCCAAGGTGTCTGCTACACCTACGACGATGTCATCTTCCATCCCGGCCACATCCACTTCGGCGCACACCAGGTAGGCGCCAGGAGGGGGGTAAACCAGACCTAGGGCCCATCCCAGCTCCAGGGCAACCCTGATGCTGGCCTGCATGAGTGCCGCCTTGGTCTCGGCCTGTTCATCTGATGACCTGTACCCCTCTTACCGCAGGTGGACCTCACCACCAGCCTGACCAGGAAAATCAAGCTCAGGACACCCATTGTCAGCTCCCCCATGGACACCGTCACTGAGGGCGAAATGGCGGTCACCATGGCCATGGTAGGAGACCCCATCTCGGTGTTTATTGTACTGCGGTAGAGACCGTTTTAATGGAATGGACGCCTCTTAAAGAGACACGGCAGTCACCGAGGCCATGGTGAGGGACAGCATGGTTGTTTTTAGCTGTGCGGTCGTGATCCTTGATGGGTCCCCCGGGTGGAGGGAGACATGGCGGTCACCAGGACCATGGTAGGAGACCACAATGTTATTCGTTGAAGTGCACACTGGACCACCTCGTGGGTGCCACTGGGCGGTGGCAGCTGGGCTGATGGAGGTTCGATCTTGACTGGCCTGCGGCCGTTGGCCCAAGCAGCAGGGCTTGCTGCACCAGCTCCCTTGAGCCGCAGGCCGTGATGTAGCTGAGTTGTAGGAAGCACACCCTGAAATAGCAATTGGTAACACACAAGGCGATGGAGGAGAGGGACACTGCAGCCCTGAAGTGTGGAACAAAATCTTAACACTTGCAGCTCGCGGAGGAAAGACAGAGAGCCTGGAATTGTGGGACCTGGCCTGTGACCGCCATGTTGGCCTGTCCTTTGACCGAGTTGCATTACATTGCATAACACACCCACACAAATCGTGGCCTCAAATGTTATCCGCTCAATTGATCAGTGTGCTCAATGCTGCACCTTTACGGTATCCCGTGGCTGAAAAAGACATGGACATACCAAATGTGTCATGTCTACTGTGCACACACCGCCACATTCCTATCTTGTCAACTCTGCGCCTCGTTTTTGCGCTGCCACATCGCTTCCTCATCCATCTCCGCGTGTTGTCTTTGCGCTGCCTGAAGGCCAGGAGTCAAACAGATACCATGATTGAAACTCAGCAAAATATTGTCGAGGGCCGCGGGCGGGCCTCTGGTGCCCTCTGGGTGCCCGCGCAATCCCGATTATTCTCTAAAGCGCGACACGTCTTCAAAGAGTTGGAGGTTTCCCCAAGAAGCGGAGCCCCCTCTAGGGGCCACGGGACCCCTCCAACTCTTTAGAGACGCAGAAGCGTGATCCGCCACGGTTCTATTAGCTACTGTACCGGGCGGGCCGCTCTAAGGGTCACAAAACCTGCGCCTTATAACAAAACCCCGCTTGTATTGGTAAAATATACCGGTATAAAATGTACTGGTAGTCCCACACAGTCATAATATGCCGCTATATGAGCCTATGACTGCATTCTCCCAAACACACAATTGACTATTGGTATGCAAAGAATCTCCTCCAACCTCGCGACTTGTCTTGGTGCCCTGTGCAGCTGGGCGGCATTGGTTTCGTGCACTACAACAACACTATAGAGGCCCAGGTGGCCCATGTGACCAAGGCCAAGACGCACAAGCCCGGCATGGTCGTCACGCCCATGGTCATGCTACCCACCGACACCATCGCCACGATTGATGCGCTCAAGGTGGGAATATCATACCGCTGATCATACCGCTGATCACACGCTGACTCTTGCTGAGGCTGATGCGGGACCTCTCCTCCGTTACCCCAGTCCAAACCCTTAGTCCTTCATGATAGCAATCCAACCTGTTTATACTCCTATAGCAGTCATCCATATTGTTTTTTTGAACAAAACCCCTCGTCAGGATGTTGCACGACAGCCTCTCATCCTACTTTTTGTGCGAAGGCTTTCATGCATTCCAGCTGAATGGAGCCCCTTATCAGCAGGCTGCACGCACACTAGCAGGAGGCCAGGCCGCCATCATCAGCTCATCAACAAACCTCATGGACCGTCCATAACCCTGCATGTCTTACCCAGCAGAGCATGCCCTTTGACCCCCTGTCTCTACCCCCTCCATCATTGGGCCCACCTACTCCCTCTGCCCTGTTCAACATCTGCCTGCGCCACGTACTCTTGTCCCCAACCATCATCTGGCTGCGCTTCCTACCCCTGTCCCCATCCTTCATCTGGATGTGTCCACCTATCCCTCTCTCTCCCTGTTCCCTGGTCTGTTCACAGGACACCAAGGATTTCAGCTGCGTGTTGGTGACTGATACCGGGGCACTGGGTGGCAAGCTGCTGGGCATTGTGACGCCCATGGACACGGACTTTGTCACGGACAGGCAGCAGGCACTGTCTGAGATCATGCACCGGTGGGTTGGCCTGTGCATGCTTTGGGGGGACGGAGTGGAGATGGATAACAGTGCTGGGGGGGAGTGCGGAAAGGATGGAAGATCAGGGCTGGGGGGAGTGTGGAAAGGAAAGCAAGACTTGTTCAGTTGCCCTGTGAAATGTATCCGCTGGTTGAAAGGACTTACTTGGAGCTTAATTAACCTGTGCACGGCTGCCCCACGTAGGGACGTCTCCACGGCTCCTGACAGCACCACTGCGGATGAGGCGCTGGAGCTGATCAAGAGCCAGCGCCTGGACAACGTGTGCCTGGTGAACGCTGCGGGGGAGCTCGTCGCGCTGGCCGCGCGTGAGTGGTTCAAGGACTCGCGCTTCTACCCGGCGCCCGGGGCGCCCTCGCTGGACGCGTCCGGGCGGCTGCTGTGCGGCGCTGCGGTCGGGACTCGTGACTGCGATCGCGAGCGCGTGGCTGCACTGGTGGCTGCCGGGGTGGACGTCATCATCCTTGACTCCTCGCAGGTGAGACGGCGGTATCAACCACTGAACGGCGCTGGGTGGTACCCGTTACCCTAAAAGTACACAATAAGATCATGTAACGAGCTTTGTTGTTAAGGTGTCTCCATCAGAAGCAGTCCAGCCCTTGCAGGGCCTTGCAGGGAGACCCGCTGGTGAGACGTTTGGATAGTTGTTTGGCCATTGCCCTCCCCTTGGGACCCCCTTTCCGCTCCCTCCTGCTCTTGTCCAGAGTTCAGGGTACAGGTTTATAATATAAACTCAACGTTCCCAGGGACACTCTTTTGAGGTCCCCTCTGCGCCCAGACATCCTGTCTTGTGCAGGCTGTGCAATTTCTATCGGGATCCGGAAATGCATGTTGGGTGCCCAGGCTCTATCCCGGGGTCCCTCTCTTATCAGTCCCCACCTGTTTTCAAACTCAGTGTCGTTAAAACCTGTTCATTCTTTCTTTTATAACATTGGTTTTTATAAATTGTGGGTCCAGGGCGACTCCACGTTCCAGCTGGACATGTTGTCCCACCTGAAGCGCGCGCACCCCGCACTGGAGGTCATCGGCGGCAACATTGTCAACTCTTACCAGGCCAAGAGGCTGGTAGAGGCAGGCGCGGACGGGCTGCGGGTCGGCATGGGATCAGGCTCCATCTGCACCACCCAGGAGGTGCGCTGAACCTCCATGGTTAAGGTTTTGGGGTCCAGTGCAGCTGAAACCCTGATCACTTTGGGGGGGCTGTCAGGCGGCCACTGCTGGGCCCTTCAGGACCAAACTTGCACTGGCCCAGGACCGCAGACCCAAGCCGGAGGGTTTGCTACACCGGACACCTGTTTGCAAGAGTGTTCTGAACCCTAGTGCACACACAAGGAGGTTGTGTCCTGAACCCTAGTCTGCATATTTCGAAGTTGTGTCCTGAACCCTAGTCCCCACATTTTGATCCTGTGCGGCTACCCCCTTAAATATGCAGGTCTGCGCCGTGGGGCGTGGCCAGGCTGCTGCTGTGTTCCACACCGCCAAGGCGGCCCGCGACCTGGGCGTGCCCATCATCGCCGATGGCGGCATCCAGAACTCCGGCCACATTGTCAAGGCCTTGGCGCTGGGTGCCTCCACGGTCATGTGTGGGTCCATGTTTGCCGGCACGACCGAGGCGCCCGGAGAGTTCTTCTTCATTAACGGTGTCAAGGTTAAGGTGCGATGGCTGGGGGTGCGGAAGGGGATGAGGACACGGATGAGTGGTGCGGGCAGGTTAAGGTGTGGTGCGGGCTGGGAAAGGGATGGGGAGCGGGTTAAGTGGTGCGTGCAGGTTCAGGTGTGGACAGGACAAGGGATGGGGGGAGGGTTAATTAGTGTGGGCAGGACAAAGAACGGGGAGATGGGTAGGTAGTGCGGGCAGGACAAGGATGGGGAGAGGGTTGAGTGGTTCGCACAGGTTCAGGTGTGGACAAGGCAGGCAGGTTGAATTTGAGCGCCATCTTTGAATCTGAATGCAATCGTCACGTGCGATCCAGTGGGTTGTGAAGGGCCTGGTGGGTGGCAGGATAGTCAGGGGGAGGTACATACGAGTGCAGGTCACCTGATTGCGAGGTCCTTGAGGGTTTAGGGTGCAGCCTCCTTGTGTCCTAGACCCTAATCTAGGCAGGTGACCTGATTGCGGGGCCCTCTGCTCGTCCTGCACTGCGCCTCTTCCTTATCTTCCTTGAGACACCTGCATAGGGACAGGCACCAACCAGCCCCTTCGGTTCAGCATCGATCACACAAGCTCACACTCCCTATCCATGGACAAGCTCACACTCCCTGTGCAAGGACTAACGGTTTTTTTCTCATCTGCGATTTGGCACCCTGCTTGCTCCTGACTGAGGTCCCGTGGTAATAGCTGTATGGATGCCATGGCCAAGCCTTAACCCTGAGCCCTGAACCGTTGCCCCTCACAGAAGTACCGCGGCATGGGCTCACTCGATGCCATGACCAAGGGCTCTGAGTCGCGATACTACGGCGACACCCAGACGCTCAAGATCGCGCAAGGCGTGTCGGGCACTGTCCGCGACAAGGGCAGCATCCGCCGGACGGTCCCCTTCATGGTGCAGGCAGTCAGGCAGGGCTTCCAGGACCTCGGTGCCCAGGACATCAACGAGGTGGGAGATGGCGGGGGGAGGGGGGACAGGACATCAACGAGGTGGGGGATGGCGGGGGGAGGGGGGGCAGGACATCAACGAGGTGGGGGATGGGGAGATGGCGGGTGGAGGAGGGGCGAGGACGGTAACGGGGAGGGGGGCTCAGGGGTCCAGGGCGGACAGGGCATGCAAGGGGTGGGGGGTCAGGACATGAATGAGATGGGGATTGGGACAAAATGGGGGGGGGGGCAGCTGAGCTGGGCAGCTGGGCAGTGTGGTAGGTGTTGGGAGATCGGAGATGGAGGAAGCGGATGAGCAATGCCCCAACCTGATGGGGACTGGGCGGGGGAGCGGGAGGCTGTGCAACGCTATGTGTATGCAGCTGATGCCTCAGCTCTATTATGTCTTCTTTATTGCGATGAAGAATCTGTTTGCCCCTCTCCTGACGTCCCCACCGTCTGGCTCTCAGGCCCGCGCGCTGTTGCACGGAGGCGCCATGAAGATGGAGGGGCGCACCCAGTCGGCCATCGCTGAGGGAGGGGTCCACGATATGCTCACTTTCGAGAAGAAGCCTTGGTAATTAAATTAATTCGATGTCCAGGACATGGTTTTGAACCCTGTGATCCGCGGACTGCGTCCTCCTTACTTTGCTCGTTTAGGGCAACCCTTGTGAAACTGGGAGTATCTGTCTGTGCTGTCATGATTTGTTATCTGATCATTTACTAGTTAAGCGCACCAGGCCCGCAGGCCTTGCACATTCTGTCAATTCCGGACATGTGACACATTTGTTTGGTGTAACTTGGTGTAACACCCTTGTATTGGATTCATTGTCTCACGCCCACCCTCCCCATGGTACCGGTATACTGCTGTCAGACTTGAAGCCGCCTGTTCTTTGCCATTATGATTCTGACATTTGAGGGTAGGTGGGGAATATACAGGAAAAATCTATACCAGTACTAACCCGGTTGTAGTCCCGCGAAAATAAAAATGTATGAGAGCAGCCACTGTGAAAAATCCGAACAGAAACCAGAGGATGGATATCATAACTTGTGGACAATCACCACAGTCATTCACTCAGGACGCACACAACCAATGTTGGTAGAAATAACTTGGATATGCAGGCCTAGCAGTAAAACACGCGCAAAGTGGTTCTGTTACTGTGTCTTCTACATCTTTGCTGGAGTACAGATCGTCACCGTGCACCGGAGTGATCCATACCAAAGCAGGCGTGAATGAATTATTCGCCACGATCATGCAAAGACGTGGACAATATTGAAGAACGTCATCCAGAACAGCATGTAGGACAGCAGCGTCATTGATGAAAACACGTTGAACGTCAGAAGGTTGAACCTGCCGCAATTGAAGGCAGGAGTCGGTCCGGCTTGCGAAACACACCAAGATAAGCAACAGCACTGTGTTTTTGGTAATTTACTGTGCTTAAGATGTAATTCAGCGACATCCCGGTCTACAGCCGCCACGGCTAGGTGCATATGGGCCACCAGTCAAGGTTTGGTCCCCCAGAGGGAGGGCCGCCTGGCGGCCCACCAAGAAACAGTATGTTGCGCACAAAATAAACATTGCCGCGCCTGCTGCTCAGCTGGCAAGCCTGCTACCAGCTAGGGAGGCTGAATGCAGGCACTGGTAGAAGAACTATAATGGACATACCGGTAAGCAGCGCCAATATGCACCAGGGAAATAATGATCACTGCCGGTGACTCACCAGGTGTGGAAGTAGTCTTTTGGATCTGACGCGCCTTTCATGAACATGGCGACGACACACTGCATGAGCACCGGCCATAATTACTGGCAGCAGGTGCACATGTGTCATAACTCAAGAGGGCCATCACGGGCAATTCTGGGAGGAAGTTCTGCTATGAGCTTTTTTTAATAACTGGGAGGGATGGATCATCTGCCATGGTCAATAACAAGAGATGTTTGCTCCCTTGATGCCTATGAATAGCTACTGCTAGGCTACAAGTCATGTGCATGCAGTGCATGCCTGCATGGCGTGCCAGTTGTGAAGCTCTATGAAGCACTCACTAGGCTGTTAAATTATGAGCATGCAGTGTACACCGCATGCCATGCAAGCCGTGAAACTCTTTTATGAGTATTCATTCAATAAGCTTCATGTCATGTGCAAGCAGTGCATGGCGAGAAAGCTACAAACAGGTTACAAAGCCTTTGAAGCACTCACCAGGAGCTGAGTCAGAACGTGAGGAATGAATCCCCACCACCCCTGTACTCCCAATATCCCGATAACGCTGCCTGTCAACACTGACACGAATGTCCGACTGCGGGAATTGTAGAGAGGCAGTCAGTTCACCAGATCGCCACTGTCATGGGGATGTAATGATTCGACGTGGACGGGCATCATTAATCTTCTTACAAAAAGCCGAGCACGCCAAAGTTATGTTTATAGTTGGTGGAATTGATCATTTCCGGCGGGGGTTTGTGCTCGGTCTTGTGAGGCCTGTGCTTCATTGATTTCTCTGATGTCATTGCGACCGTCGATCTTAAAAACCAAGCTCCAAAGGGTCTTCTTTCGTTCTTAGCTGGGGGTGATTAATTCAGAAGATGGCTGGAGAGTGGGAAAAATGGCAGGAAGGTAAGTTTAATAGCGCAAGGAAACTACAGTGGTAAGAGAGTAGAGGGACAATTGGGCATATGTCTGAGTTTTCAGCTAGTATGAATTCAGCTATTCCCCCGTACTACATATCAGTGCAGTGCGGTCACTGGTCTGCAGAGCTAGTTGGCGTATGCAGTTGGCTGCATCGGGGCACCGGGGTGCAAACCTCAGCGTCCGTGTAGGCAATCGACTGCAAAACAAGTTTCGGCAGTTATAGGTCCAGTCGCGGCAGTGCCAGAGTCCCCCCAGCCAGAGTCACTGTTGAAAATTGCAGGGGTGCCAAGGGCTCATCATCTTCCTCTCATCCCTCTTAGCAGGCTGTCAGTGCAATGCCCCACATGCATGCACAGCGCTCTCGCGCCGCGCCCTGCCCGCATGGACAGCGCCCTTTTTGCATGCCTTGCTTACCGTTACTTTGCCCTGCTGATGGACGTAGTGCCCCACCCAGATGCACAGCACCCACCCTGTTAACTGTGCCCAGCCTGTGGGTGCAGCTCCCACCAGTATGCACACCGCCCACCTTTGTTTGCCATGCTGTGCCGACGTGTGTACTAGTGTGTCATCTACAGGTGTGTGCACAACGCCTGCCCGCATTTCCTTTGCCCCACAAGAACATGCAGAGCTCTACCGGCGTCACCGCACACACAGCGCCCGCCCATTTGTCTGTCCCCTACCCGTGCATACAGTGCTCCCCCCGCGTGTGTAGCCTTCTCATGACTCCTCTGTGCCCTGATGGTGTATGCAGTGCTCCATCAGCGTGTATATAGCCTGCCTGTATTTATTGTGCCCTGCTGGTGGGTGCAGTGCTCCACCCGCTTGCACATGGCCCGCCTACATTTCCTGTACCCTGCAGTTGCACGCACTACTCCACCCGTATGAATAGCACCCGCCTATATTTATTGTGCCCTGCTGGTGGGTGCTGTGCTCCACCCGCGCTCCCAGCGCCGCCCACATTTCCTGTAACCTACCGGTGTATGCAGCACTCCACCCGGGTGCATAGCGCCCACCAGATTTTACTGTACCCTGCCGGCGGGTGTAGCACTGCACCAGCATGCACAACACCCACCCGTATTTACTATGCCTTGTCATAGGGTGCAGTGCCCATATGTATGAATAGTGCCTTAAGTGCCCATCCTTATTTGCTATACCTTGCAGATGTGTGTACCGTTACTGCCCCACCTTCAGGGATTCTGCAAACCAAAATATACAATGTTTACAACGTCTCTAGATCTATGAGGCGGTAGCTCCACAGCTGAGAACCTAGCACTGCGTGTGCTGACATGTGAGCCTCATGCTTTTTGTCGCGTGATAGCTCAGTAGCAGTGCAGAAGCGGTGCAGCTCCTAAAATGGGTGTGCAACGGGATAATAAAATACTCTGATGGAAGGAAGAGTAACTGAAATAAGGAGTGATAGTGCTGCCGAGACATTAGATCTGTGAGTCTAGATCTGAGAGGACTGCTAAGACGGTACATATATAGAAAGAGGTATGTAAGAAACTGCTATGATTGCTTATAGCTGGCTTAAGTATGCTATGTTCAGACTTCAGAGAGTACGGCACTTCTAGGGCTGGCAGATGTGCCAGCCCTAGAAGTGCTGCCCACCGATCTTCTTCGCCCCCCGAGCCTGCACGTTAGGAACGAGGTGCAGAATGAAAAGGCTGGTGAAAGGATCGGGAAAATAGATCTTAGGTGACTGCTTGAAACTTATTGAAAGCGCTGCGCTTGTCTGGCCCTTTTTGAACTTGGAAATTGAAAGATTTGCCTGCGTGCTCACACGTTTCAGACCCACTGTACGGAACAACCATGTCATACCTGCAG
Source organism: Limnomonas spitsbergensis (assembly GCA_037349105.1). NCBI lineage: Eukaryota > Viridiplantae > Chlorophyta > Chlorophyceae > Chlamydomonadales > Limnomonas > Limnomonas spitsbergensis. The sequence goes on from JAYJMM010000120.1 coordinate 7,113,699, forward strand.
AGCCATGTTGGTCTGCTTTAAGCTGCACCAATCAACACCATTTAAAACGGTGACTCCAGAAACCGGGAGTGTCCCCTAGTGGATTCCCTTACACAAAACACTGCGCCCTTCGGCAGATAACAAGAGATCCATGTACTGCCGAGTACGGCCTCAATCAATACCATTCTAGAGCGTGTCTCATAACTCGTAATATCCCCCTTGAGGGAAACGCCAACGCGGGCTTCTTCCGAAAGCAAACACAACGGATGTACTGTGTACTGTTCCCCCCTGAGATGATCCTCTGTGTGCCCTATCGTACTGGGTCACTTTGCCGGAGGCCTCCACGGCTCACCTAAAACAAATTGCCTCAGCAATACCAGCTTCAAACTAGAAACACCTAACGCAATTGGTATGAGGAGTATTTCTTTATAATTGATCATTTGGTTTCGGGGTGTCTTCGCCCGCCGCTCGGCACCAGCCCCAGAAAGAGCCTGAGCGAGAGGGGCAAAGACCCTGTCTACCTGCCCTATTTGTTCTCAGAATTTACGTCTTCCGTGGAGGTCCAGCCTTAGTCCCTGTTTGTTTTGCCTATCTGACACACACACACACACACTCAAACACACACACACACACAGACATACAGATTTGAGATGTTTGCTTCCAATGCCCTAGTGTCAGGGAGCAGTTACGGGTGCGGGGGTGGGCAGGTCCCCCAAACGGTGCCACGGACCTCTGCCAGCTGTACCAGGCCGGGCAGGGATGGGATGCACTTGCTTTTGTGGACGCTGTTGTACTCTTTGTTGAGGGCTAGTTGCTGGAGGAGCTCAGAAGCCGTCGGACTTGTTTGCCTTTCCGGCCTCCTTTTGTTCCTTTATTTTGTGTTTCCTCTTCCTTTTAGTTTTCTTTTCTTTTCTCCCATATAAACAGTTGGGCGCCCGCGCGGCCGAGCCTTCTTGTGCATGGCCCAAAGGTGTAACGTCATTGACATACCGGTACTGGTTTGTAATGCAATCTATGTACAGCCTGTTTCGGCCACCGAAATCTCATGAAAAACCAGCATTTCCTCCTCTCCTGACTGTTTGTGCACTTGCTGGCCCTTGTCGTCGCTGATCAGTGGGCAGGCATAAACAAGCACATCCCTCCTGAGAAGTTCGGTTTCCAGCAGCGCCGTTGGACGCTCCAGGCTGCTTTTCTTTTGAAGCATTCAGTCCATGTGCAGCGGGCAGCTGCAGGCCGTGGCCTTTGTGGATTTCAACTAGACCTATGACTGTGTGCCACAGGAGCAGCTATGGCAGCACCTGTCTGAGCGGCATCACATGCCTCCATGCCTGTTACGCGCTGTACAAGGCCCTGTGCTTTGCACCCGCGGTATCAAGCAGGCTGCCCACTCAGCCACCTCCTCTTCAGTCTCTATATTACCGATCTGCTGGGCAAGATCGCAGCCCAGTGTCTGGTAGATGGCATTGTGCTGGGGGCGGGGCGAAGACTTAGCCTCTTAAATGCGGATGATCTCTCCCTGCTAGCCAGCAGCCCGGTAGGGCTGCAGCGCATGCTAGATGCCCTGCATGAATATGCGGCGGTCAAACAGCTCCAAGTCAACGTCAGCAAGAAAGATATATTGGAGTTTGGCAGCCGCTTAGCAGCGCAGCGCCGGCATTCAGCCCAAAGTTGCATGTACGGCCCAAATAGGATAGCGCTAAGCGTGTCCAGGAATTCAAGTTCTTGGGCATCGTCCAGCACGAAAGCGGCAGCATGAGGAAGGCCATGCCAGGTAGAGAGGTGCCTTTGGCTGCCGCGTTGCAGCGTGTCCGCCGTATGGCCGCCAAGGTGTGCCTTAAACATCATCTGCCTACAAGCATCCGGTTGGCGTCTGTCTATGCAGCGCCTGTGGCCAACCACGGTGATGTGGTGTGGGCCACCGATCACCTCAGGCCGCGGCATTGCCTCAAGAGCAGGATGCAGTCCAGCTTCCTCCAGCATATGCGCCAGGCTGCATGTCTACCTGCGTCCGCTGCCAGCTGAGGGGTCACAAGGGACCTGCAGATCCAGCCGTTACAGCGAAGTTGGTGGCAGCATGTACTTCGCTTCCTGAGCGCAGCGGTCGCACCAGCAGCACAGCAAGACAGCCCACTGATGGCAGCAGCCATGGCGGCCGACATGCAGCTCGCTGTCAGGCAGGGCACCGGAGGGCGCAATTGGTGCTGTGAATTGCTAGGGTCACTGGTTTTCGCTTTCTGTCCTTGTTTATCAAGTGCCTGTACCGGTTTACGGGCATATGTCCCATGCATCAATTGTGATGCTCTGATGGACTGTAAAAACTTCACAAAACTTCACAGGTGCCTTACTGGAGCTGGAGCTGGTATCAGCCATCCCCAAACAGCGACTGACATACCGCCGCTACCTGTCACAGGGGTGCTCGCGCTAGTTGATCCAGCATATGAGCGGGCGCAGCTGACAGGGGGGACCCCAGAGATCCTGCCACTGGACACAGGTCTGCGGCCGCCTACCGCACCTGGTTTTAGTCAACGGCGGGTGCCAGGCCAGGGGCCGCCCCAGCCGAAGGAAGTATGTTTGCGTGCACACAAACTGAAGGCTGCGGCTTGGCGCAGTCAGCACGGCAGACACTAGAGGACGGCGCAGCGGTCAGCAGCGTGACCCGTGGCGCACAGATGTTGGGTTAGGGGAGACGGCGAGCATGTGTTGGACCTGTTGCATGCATGCTTCCAATGCCCCAGCAGCACGGCATGGTCAGAGCCGAAGCTGACAGTAAATCAGCATCGAAAATCCAGAGGGTGGGCTCGGGCCTCTCGGAGTCTCGTATCACGACCATATGCAAGCCATCACCTAGGCAGACTGAATGTACGAAGCTGCATTTTCTTGGTTTCGTCTCGGGTTTAGTGGTAAATTCTTGCCATGTTGACAGCTGGTGCATGGCTGCCCAGATTAGCTGCATGGATAATCAGAGGGACGTGCCTGCCTGTAACCACTGCTTAATCTCCCATGCAGTTCGCTGACTTGAGGATGGACGAAAGCACATTCAATATTGGTTGACCAGACATTCGGCGTGTCAGTACGTGAACTTGGTGGTGTTGAAAAACACCGGTTGTTTGGCATGATGATGTTAAGGGATGAAGCGGCTTGTCCTTTGGTTGATTAACCGCCGAAGCCGTATAGGGTCCTGCCCTGGCGCTTGAGGGCATAGACAACGTCCAAAGCAGTGACCGTCTTGCGGCGAGCATGCTCAGTGTAGGTGACGGCATCACGGATGACGTTCTCGAGGAAGACCTTCAGGACGCCGCGAGTCTCCTCGTAGATGAGGCCGCTGATACGTTTCACACCTCCACGGCGAGCCAGTCGTCGAATAGCAGGCTTGGTGATGCCTTGGATGTTGTCGCGAAGAACCTTGCGGTGGCGCTTGGCGCCTCCCTTTCCGAGTCCTTTGCCTCCCTTGCCTCGTCCAGACATTGTATACGATTGGTGTTTATGGAGGAAGAAGCAGAAGTGTTTAATGCTGTCTCCTGAAAGTTCCGACCTAAATAGGTTCCAAGTTCGAACCGACAGATACAGTCTGTCGATCCGGTTGATCGAACAAAGGTCAATGGCAGGATCAGCAGATCGGTGGTATGGACGCCGCATAAAGCATGGGCAATTTGCCTTTCCCGACACGTTGACATTATTTCAGCAAATCATCAGAAATGGCCCGTACCAAGCAAACTGCCCGCAAGTCCACCGGAGGCAAGGCCCCCAGGAAGCAGCTGGCCACCAAGGCAGCTCGCAAGAGCGCCCCTGCCACTGGAGGCGTGAAGAAGCCTCATCGCTACCGCCCCGGCACTGTCGCTCTGCGTGAGATCCGAAAATACCAGAAGTCCACCGAGCTTCTCATTCGCAAGCTGCCCTTCCAGCGTCTAGTCCGCGAGATTGCCCAGGACTTCAAGACTGACCTGCGTTTCCAGTCATCTGCCGTCCTGGCACTCCAGGAGGCAGCAGAGGCCTACCTGGTCGGCCTGTTCGAGGACACCAACCTGGCTGCCATCCACGCCAAGCGTGTCACCATCATGCCCAAGGACATCCAGCTGGCCCGGCGTATCCGTGGCGAGAGGGCGTAACTTTCCCTTGCCTTGTCCATCACTTCCTCAAACCGGTGTTTTTAAACACCACCAGTCTATGGACCTATCGCACTCCTTTCTGCTCATTTACCCTGGTAACAAAAAACTTAGAGCAATTTACCCTGGTACCAAAAAGCTTAGAACAATTCAAGAGGTATCGAGAGAGGTATTTCAAAATGTTGGCATACCTAACTGAGAGAGCTCTCGTCCGTCATATTTACCTTCTAGATGTGCCTACAATTAAGGTATTGCAAGCTCGACAGGACAGCATGAGCATCTTGTTTGCGTAGTTGTCTGTTGGCATACCTTGCAATGTTCTCTTGGAGATCGTGCCAGCATCACATAAGCATATTGGTAGAGTATATTCCAGTTGTTAGCTACAGCGGCGCTTGTGGCCGTAGTTTGGGTTGCAGCCAAAGCTGCAGGCATGACGTGGTTAACTAGACCATATGCCCTGTGAGGAAAGCATCAGCGCCCCCCATGGTAGGATGGGGAGATCAGAAAGTTTACTGAACTGCGATGTGTCACTGAGCAGTGCCTCGGGGCTGGATACTGCAAGGTAGCCGTGCTAGTCCACATGTCGCACCATAAAGCAGTAACTGCAATACTATGGTAAATACCGTAAACTCCGGTCAGGACACCTTAGAGAGGTGTCCTCTACTCACAAACACGGTACATCACCATACACTCATGCTCCTTGTACTTCAGACAAGAGTGTGTCAACAAGATAACTGTAACTGGAAGTTCCTAACTGGTGTCTCTGCATAGAAGTCTCCGTCTCGTGGGTACCGCCCCTACTACTTACGTGATGTGCGCTTCAGGTCCGTGGCGGACTTCTTTCCTCACGGCAGTGATGGACGCCTACGGGCAGGCTCAGTGACTATTCACTGGCTGCGAGTGCTCTTCGAGTTAAGCAGCTGGCTGGTTATTTGTGTATATAACAATTGACTTAGGGGCATAGGCCTTCTGGCCGTCTGGTCGCGATCCAGCTGGGCTATGTTAAGGGCACTTACCGCGTATCACGCGGAGAGATGGACGGGACGTAGACTGCGTACTTCTTCTTCTGCAGGGTCTCGTTTCTCTTACTGGGGTACTTGTCTCCAGCTAGTTCAACGGAGGCTGAGCTAGGCTTGACTCGAATTAAGGTACTGACTTATGTGTAAGCTGTAGGTCTCGAAGACGGCCGGTGCTTGTTACAAATAGAGGTCTGTCCTTTAGAAAGGGACGAAGTAACTAGCCAAGGCAATTGCCGGGATACAGGGACCCGGCAGGCCCAATACAGAGTACGGTAGAACCTGTCAAACTTATCCTGCGTAAGCGGGTTTCTAGGTCTCAGCTCAAATACGGAGACTCCGCAGAGAAGCTGCGGAGTCACCTGGGCCGCTAACTGCGGTCTAAACGGTTCTGTCACGTATACTGTAATATACTGTGACAGCTGTCGCACCATAAAGCAGTAACTGCAATACTATGGTAAATACCGTAAACTCCGGTCAGGACACCTTAGAGAGGTGTCCTCTACTCACAAACACGGTACATCACCGTACACTCATGCTCCTTGTACTTCAGACAAGAGTGTGTCAACAAGATAACTGTAACTGGAAGTTCCTAACTGGGTGTCTCTGCATAGAAGTCTCCGTCTCGTGGGTACCGCCCCTACTACTTTACTCGCCCCCCGCTCCCCAGCGTTAAGCCCTCCAGGCATGCGCGGGGAGCTGGAAAAAGGGGTGGTACTGAAATAAACTTCTGGAAAAATATGTACGTAGAAGCTCAAATCATCATCTGCAAATATGCCAGGTTCTGGCCTTCTACAAATCCGCCTGGTTCAGGCCTTCTACAAATCTGCCTGGTTCAGGCATTCTACAAATCTGCCTGGTTCAGGCATTCTGCAAATCAGAAATAAAAAAATCAACCGAGTCTCAGCTGAAGCGCAATGCGCAGAACCCTACAAATTCAAGCTGTTCAGCCCACTACCGGCTAGCAAACAGAGGAATTTCAAAGTTATCAGGTCAAGCTAAGAACAACCGCTGCTCTCGCCCCACTGCGCCATAGCCGCCTGGTCTTTAAAGGCCACAGAAAATGTGCGCCGTAGCAGCGTGATCTGCCCTCTGCTGTGCTATAATTGCTCGAGTTGACTAATTCTCCTCGCTCATCATTTTCATAACTTATGTACTACTGTAGCCTTGCTGCCACGGTATTTGAGAAACAAATTTTCATTAAGCTGCCGTAACTCTACTCCTGCATCTTCCGTCTTCGGTCCGCTGGCTGCCGGCCCGCTGCCTACTGGGTACTAGGACAAGCCGCACTGCGTCTGCATTTCTGCTCTGTAGGTGCCTGCCCGTTCCTTGCCAGCTACGGCGTGGGTGACGTCACGTGCTCAGCGGCCCTGCCGCTCCGGGCTTCAGGTCCCGGTAAAATCCTCAAGGGCTGACTCCTCTTCCTCCCTTGCTGCTTCTTTGGCCACCTTGGCCCTTCTTGTAACTGCTCTCGGGGTGACATTGGCCTCTCCCCGGCCAGTGGTGTACGAGATGTCATACAACCCGTTCGCCATTGGTCTTGCGATGCCCCGCTCCATTTGCCTTGTTGCTGGGTTGGTGGCCATGACTTCCACCTCAGGCCTGTCCATGACGTCGGCCTCCTGGGCTGTCCTGGCAGCCGCTCTGGCCGCTGGGCTCGGTCGCCCCTGGACCTGTAAACTGCGCTCCTCTGTGGGGGGCCCTGCTACTGCAGCGGGCCCAGCTCCCTTGTCTTCCGGCGTGCAGTGTGGGCACAACCACTCGCCCTCAGGAACCTCCTCGAGTACTGGTACCAAGCAGTCCATGTGCCAACCTGTATTGCAGGCATCACACAAAAGCATCACCTCTCCGCGATCGGGCAGCTGGCACACCTCGCATGACAGGCTGTTATTGGGTCTGGTTCCACTGAAATCAACCACTCCCCTGAGGTTGGGCAAGTGGCATGGAGAACAATTGACTGCATTCTCTGTAACTGTGAGGCCATCTGCCCCTTCCAACACCAAAGTTCCCGTCGCCCCCAGTGTTTTTACCCTGAGGATCTCAGGCCTGGCCTTGGGATCGAGGCTGCGTCGCTCTGACGAATACTTCACATACACGTAATCTCCCTCTGCAAAACGCCTGACCTGGGGAACGTACCCTCCCCCACGAATGCGTGCATATCGCAGCTTGTCGCGGTGCTGCGCAATTTTTAGATGCTCACCCGCGACTGGCAGTGCCTCTTTGATCCTGGCCACTCTGGCCAAAAGCAGGTCTGCTGCCTCCTCTGCTGTTGCAACCTTGGCTGTGCTCCAGAGGTCCGCCCCCACTTTGGAGGGGAAGGTGGGTCTCTGTCCAAACAGCACCTCGTACGGCGCCATGCGCGTGGCCTGCTGCGGCGAGCATCGGAAGCCGAGGGCTACCCAGGGCACCATCTTGTCCCAGGACTCGTCGCTGCTGCCTTCCTCGCAGCACTTGCGCAGGCCTGCCTTGAGGGTCTGGACAGCCCTCTCCGAAAGCCCGTCTGCCTGGGGGTGGTTGGCAGAAGTGGTGCGATGGTCAATGAAGCAGTCCAACAACATGTCCTGAAATTCACCCTGGAACTCTGTTCCCTGGTCTGTCACCACCTCTGCGCATCCCCCGAATCGTGCAACAACATTTTGAAAGAATGCCAAGGCCGTCACATCAGACGCCTTGCTTGGAATGGGGATTAACTCCACCCATTTGGAGTAATGCTCCACACACACCATCACAAACCGATTTCCCCTGGACGTGATCGTGAATGGACCACACAGGTCCACTCCCCACCGGAAAAACAACCCCTCAATGGGTAGCGGGTGCAGGTTGGGCTGTATGTGATTGAACGTGGACGCCCTGGCCCTGTCACACACACCACATTCCTGCACCGCCTTCTTGACTGCTGCTCGAAGCCCCCGCCACCAATGCTGCTGCATGACCATGAAAGCCGTGCGGTGGCTGCCAAAATGGCCCGTACCTGCATGCGCTGTCTGGATCACTGCTAGCCTGTCCTCTGGCCTGGGCACCACACAACGTCTACCATCAGGCATGAGTCTCATCAGGACTCCTCCCCTCTCTGATTCCCACTGGAACGGCGCTGCTCTGCGCTGTATTCTAGTCTGTTCTCCTAGCTCTGTTCCCTGGACATAAGTCTTCTCACGGAGAAACCTCAAGACGGGCTCATCTGCCCACACATCAACCCTAGCCGACGGTCCTGCAGGACAACCTGGCTGGTCCTTCTCACTCTCTGTTTCCCTGGTTACTTTGATTTCAACATCAACTTGTTCTTCAGACGCGTTCCCACCTGGCTCCTGTGCCGCGTCGGCCCAGTCTGCCGCGGCCGATTCCCCCAGGCACTGTCTGTATGACGCGGCCGCTTCTCCGCTGCCGGAGCACGCGTTTCCTGCAGTAGCAAGGGCATAGTGGCTGGACATTAAAGTCGCCCCCAGAACTGGGTCCCTGTCCTGGCCTGGCAGCTTTGCCCTGCGTGTCAACTCTGCTGGCATGATTTTAGCACACTCAAGTGCCACATTGAGCCATGCACTTAGTGCCCATGAATCCATGCTCCTGCCCAAGGCTGCCCGTCTGGCTGCCTCTGGGAAGTCTGGGCGCGGCAACGTGGACCCCACAGCGTACCCCATGGCGCGCTCACGCTCGTTTGCATTGGGCTCCTGCAAGTCCCCCATGGGCCTGTACACCATCCCATTTTGCCCGTTCCGGAAAGCATATGATGAGGGCGTGGCCATCAAACACGGCAGCACTTTCCTGGGCTGTCCTGTGACATTGATACGGTACCCCCCATTGTCCGGACATGATACTACTTGGGCCCTGCTGCCCTTGTCCAGAATGTCGTCTACGATCCCCTCGTGGGGTCTGGTCGACGCACGAATCACAAATTCAATATCTGCTGCAGGGGCAATATTCCCCCAATAGTTGCGGGTGCGGTGGGCGTAAGACCCCACCTGCGCTGCATCAAACAATGCCGGTGTCCCCAGAATCCTGCACACTTCCTGAAAAGCCTCAACACTGGCCTTAACACTCTTCTGATTCAATTGCATTGCTACATTCTCAATCAGGTACGCTGGTGGCCTAGGTCCCTGCAGGAACTGTAGAGTACCCAACAGCTTGACTAACGGGAAGAAAGACTTGCTTCTCTCTCCCGCGAGCCCACGCCCCTTGCCAGCTGACGAAAGGTCCTGGCACTCCGCCCAGCCTGCTACCATGAACCACTGGCGCCCTTCCTGGGCACCCGCCTCCTTGAGGTGCTCTGCTGTGATGGCATACACATCTTGCGGCAATGCTCTGAAAGCTTTATCAAACGCTTTGACCGGAAGCAACTGGGGGAATCTCTTGTGCAACTGCAACAGGCGGCCCCCTGCGATCTCTCTGACTTCCTCACTGATATCTGCATACAAGTACTGCACTACTGGGATACCTGCCCTGAGTACCATTTCCAGCCCTGAGCACATACCTCCAAAGGGCTCGAAAAGGACGACTCCTTGGGTCTCCATGGCCCGCACAGCCCCACTCGACAGGCAAGCTGTGTCCAGGCCTGCAGGGCAATGAGGAGGCGACACCCGAGGCAAGTCAGCAAGAACATCACTGATCAATGTCCTGGACCGCTCCCTGTTGCTGAACGTCTGCTCTGCTGTACTGACAGGCTGCGCCTGTTCATCATCGTCAGTGGCGGCAGAGGATATCTCCTGCCCCACCGGTGCTGTCACGCAAGCTGCCTCTGCAGCTCGCAACATCTGTACTCTCCTTCTGCCCTCCTGCGCCATGCGCACTATCTGGTCTGCATGCCACTGGTTCACTCTGCCCAACCCTGTGAGCAAAGCTACTTGCTTCCCACTTGCCTCCTCCCTGGCTGCTGGCTCGGGCGCGACTGTATCAAGCCTGGCCCATGTGCGGTCAGCTGAGGATGGGAGGGGGGATCTGGACGGGATGTCTGCATTCTGGTGGCATGCTCCTGAGCGGTGGACAATGGTAATGTCCAGCTCTTGAAGCATGAGAGCCCACCTAGCGTGCTGGCCTACCAACGTCTGGTTGTCCATGAGGTAAGTGAGCGGTTCATGGTCAGTGATGAGATGCACCTTGCACCCAAACAGCATGTGGCGGTATGTGCGTGCTGCATACACTGCGGCCAGCATCTCCCCCTGGAACGAGGAATAGTTCCTCTCGCTCTTGTTCAGGGATCTGGATGTGCATGCCACCATATACTCCCGCCCGCTGTCATCACACTGCCCTAGCACGGCGCCTATGCCCTGCTTAGAGAAATCCGTGTACAATAAGAACGGCCTTGGCGGCCCCTTGCCGTCTGGCCCTGTCCCACTGTAATCTGGTCTGCGCAGGACTCTCCCGCCCTCGCACATTTCTGTCTTAATCAACTGGAACGCCTGCGACTGCTCTGGCCCCCACACAAACGGGACCCCCTGGACCAGCAATGCGTTGATGCATGCTGCCTTTTTCGAGAAGTCCGGGACGTAGCACCGGTAGAAATTCAAGAATCCCATGACCTCCTGAATGTTTTTTACCGATGCGGGCTCTGGCAGCGCCATAACTGCTGCTATCTTAGCAGCGTGCGGCGTGAGCCCCTGGGCCGACACATTGTGACCCAGGTACTCTACTGTTGCACACCCAAACAGGGACTTGTCGGGGTGCGCCCTTAATCCTACACTGTGGAGCATGTCCAACATCAGCTCCACATGCCTGATGTGTTCTGCCGGTGTGTCACTGTACACTAGCAAATCATCAATGAATGCTACGCAGAACGCACTTAGGCCTGCCCTGGCAATCTCCTCTTCCATCATACGCTGAAAGAAAGGAGGCCCATTTCGCAGACCGAAATTGAGCTTTGTGTACATCCAAAGCTCAGGTCCCATCCAGAAAGCTGTCTTAGGTTGGTCCTCGACCTTTATAGGGATCTGCATGAACCCCGACCGGAGATCAACCTTGCTGAATATCTTGGCAGTGCCCAGGTTCTGAAAATTAGTCTCCATCCTGGGGATGGCAAATTCCTGCTTGGCCGTACGCAGGTTTAACCTGCGCATATCGTGCGCTATTCGATGGTCTGTCCACTCCCCAGTTTCAGCACTCTTTTTGGCTGCTACTACTGAGTTGGCCGCAAACTTGATAGGCCCCCCCTGGGGCACCTTGACTATGATGCCTGCCTCAATCATCGGCTGACACTTTTCCTTAAAAATTGCTGCTTTAGGCGGTGGCATATCCCTGGACTTCTGAAAGCACGAACTGACCTCGTCTTCTAAAGCCAGTGTAAACTCACCCTGCGTGCCGCAGTAGCCTGGTAGATCCTCCATGGAGTAAGCGAATGCTCCTTGGCGATCTCGGAGGCTCTGCTCCAGGCTCTCCTGCTGCTCCGTAGTGAAGTCGGGATGCTTGCCCAGCAGCCACCCCTCCTTGGTCTTGACGTACTCTGCAGGTGGCTCCACGACTCCCCCTGGCTGGAACATGTCGATCACCACAGCCGCCTGCGGGTCGTCCTCCGCGGGCAGCTCCTCCCCGCCAGTGGTGTTGCCGCTGTGCCATCTCTCCTGCTGGCTGCATGCACCCCTCATGCTGGCGGCCCCCATGGGGCTGACTGCCTGTGGGCGTAACCATCCAGACGACAGCTTTGCTGCTGCCTCCTTTCCAGACACAAAAGCCCCTTGGCCTGCTGTAAATCCTCCTCCTCTCACGCCCTGCTTGGTAGCTCGCGCCCCCGGCACACACATCGACAGCAGGAGCCACACCAGTATCAGCTGGAGCGTCCCCGTCAGGATCCCCTTAATTGCTGTACAGGTGAGGAGTCCTCTGCACGCTGTCATCTTCCTCATGGGTTGCTGCGGTAACTGTTCTGCGGGCTGAACGCATGGCTCTGCACTCTGCGCTGGCGGCTGCTGTCCTCTGGCCCACGTGATCTCCAGGTCTACCTGGCTGATCCTGAGTGGCAGGGCTGGGCAGTCCATTCCTGGTCTGCTGCCACGGTTCCTGTCCGCGACCGCCCTCTGCGCCTTTCCTGCGCGTCTCCTGGCCTTCTTAGAATTCTTTCCTTGCAACTCGGCAGTGTCAGCCCAAATTGCACTGGCCCTTTCTGGCCCTGCTCCTGGGATCTGTCCTGTGCTGCACTGTGCCGTTCTCTCCTGCCTGTGGTTGGCGCGCTGCACAGCCTTACTGCTGCCTGCACCCGCGGGCTCATCTTGCCCACAGCTCCGTCGTATGGTTTCCTGCGCGCCCGCAACCCTGCTGGCGAGGTCCTCGCCCCTGCCGGTTTGGGCTTGCCTGCTGAGGCTGTCCGACGGCTGTTGGGTGTCCGCTCCTTCTGCTCTCCCCGTGTAGAGGGCTGATACTCTCTCCGTCAGCTCCTCCTGTAGCTCCCTGACCGCCCTGCTGTAACCTCCCATCCTGGGGTCCGGATCGGGCTGTGGTAGCATTTTAAGTCGGAACAGCAGGCTAGCCTCCTGGCCCGCCTCTTGCTGCCCCATTTCCTGCCTTCGTAGCACGTCCAGCTGATCTACAAAGTTCCTGAGCACTGCAACCCAGCGTCCCGTGCTGTACGCTGCTGGGTCACCCCAAGGCCCCTGTGCCGCTGTCTGTGCTGGCTGGCTGATCTGGGGGTATCCTGGGCGCCCGTTGCTCTTCTTGTCTGCTGCTGCCCCCTCGGGCCTGCGAGCGCGCTGGTCTGCTGCCTGCTGAAGGCTGATCCCCGCTGTGACCTGGTTTGCCTCTTCCTCCAGTGTGATTCCGTTACCAAGCTCTATAGCGGCCCTCCTGCTTCTGCGCTCTTTCATCGCTGCCTGCTCCTGAAAGATGCCGCGCACCCACGCGCGCCTCAGCTGTGGCAGCTCTCCCACCATGCCGTACCTTGGACTCCCTGGTCCTGGGCCGCTGTCTGCTGGCACATAGTTGCCCTCTGCATCCCGAGCCTCTGCTCTGGTGACGCTATCCTGGTCCGGGGGCATGGCTCCTCCCTCGTGCCACTCCTCATCTGACTCGGTGATCTCAACCAGTGGTGGTGGACCCTCTGAAACGCAGTCGCTGCACTCTGGGGCCCTGCTGTCTGAGTCTTCCGTGGGCTGTGTGCTGACAATGTCTAGGGGTGCCTGGGGCTCTGCCCGTCCCCTAGGCTCGGCTTCCATTGCTGCTGCTCCCAAGTCGTCCACGTACTCCAGCAGCTCCCATGAGGCTGCTGCTGCCCCAAATGTTACAAATGCCGCTTGGGTCCATTCTGGCTCCCCATCCTGGACAGGGTCGTCGGTGGCAGCCGCGGGTTCCTCTGCATAGGCGCCGCGCCGGCCCACCGGCCCATGTCCCCTACTCGGCTGGTTCCTTAAGTCCTCCAACTTCTCCTCGATGCCTACTTCCCCTGCTCCTCTGAACAGAGGGTGCAGTGTGCGCACCCCTGCTGGGTGCGCTTGTCTCCACAACTGCGTCGTTATGACGACAGCCTGCCAATAGGGCAGCACGCTGCTGGCCCTGTTGTCGTGCCACGCCCTCCGCTCCTGACGCACCCACTGGTGCACATATGCTGCCAGGCGTTCTACTGCGAACGGCGAGCTCGCCAGCTCTTCCTCTCCTTCCCACATGGCTCCTGATGCTGGCGACTGCTGGGGTCCGTAAGGCCATGTTGGACAGGCTGTTACTTCTGTAGGCGCCCACTGATCCTCTACGCCCCACACATGCCGCATGGCCGCTGATCGCTGTCCTGGGAGCAGGACCCTCTGCAGCACCATTAGCATGAGCGTCCACACTGTCGGGTCTGCTCCCCTAGCGTAGGTATAGGCATGGAACTCCGCCTCGTCTACTGACGCGCACTTAGTGACTGCCACGTCCTGCTGGTGCCTTGCAAACAGGTAGACGGGCATATCATCGTGAGTCGCGTGCATGTGGATCCATGCCGATGAAACGGGCAACTCCTCATCAGCCATCTCCTCATAGTAGTAAGTTACTAGCTGCTGGACTGGAATGGCTGCCCTGGCGTCCCCTGGCGCTGGCCCCCACGGCACTGCTTGTCCTGCGACCGTCCTGGGGATGACGATGGACGCCTCTATGGTCGCCTCACACCGCCCTGGCCTGCCTGGGTGACACAGCCCTGCCCTCACTGGGGCCTGCTCTGTTGTTTCCACAAATCTCTCGAACTCGCCCATGGCTTGGACTGGCACATAAAATGCGCGGTCTCTGAGGGCTGGGTGCCCCATCAGCTCACGGACACAATCCATCGCCCACGGCATGCGCATGAATCCTGGCTGCGCGCCCTGCCACATCCCCTCGGCTGGCGCCATGTCTGGCATGTCCGGGTGCGCCCAGCATGCTGCATCCACCGCTGTGATGCCTGCTGCAATGGCGAGACTCACCATCTCGCTAACGCAGTATGCATAGATGGGGTGCCGCGACCATCCCCTCTGCATGTAATCTGCCATATTTGTGCTGAGCAGGATGTATCCTTTGAGCGCAGCGCCCAGCATGACAGCTGTCACTGCGTCCCACGGGAAAATCATCCTGGCAACTGCCTGCATGGCTGCTGCCCTGTCAACACATGTCTGCTCTCCGCCTTCCAGGAGCCTATGGTTCTGCAACCGACATGGCCCGTCCCTGCACTCCCCTGGCATAGTCAGCATGGCCCCGGAGGTGGACGCCTCTGGCATCTCTTCCCCCAGGCGGAAGTACTGCACAAAGGGCTCGCCTGCTGGCAGCGACTGCGGGAACGGCTGTATGTAGATGCGTTCTCTGCTGTAGGACCTGTCTCTGCTGAAGGACTGGTCAAGCTGCCTGTCCTCGCCCCTTGCGCCAGACCTCCCTCCTCTCTCGCTGCTGTGCTGCGTCTCTCCGTCCTCGTCGATACCTCCCCAAGCATTGCACCGAGAGCTAGTGCCTTTATGGGTCCTAACGGGCCCCGCCCGAGCGTCCAGCTGGCTCCCTGCTGCGGTCCCTCTGGCCGCTGGGAGTCGCGACCCCGCTCTGTGTGGCTCCTCTGTCTCGGCGGCTGCTCCCGCTACCCCTCTGCCTGTGTCTTGATTGCCCTCCGGGGTACCTGGACATAACACGCCAAACTCTCTCTCATGCAAGGGCGAGGGTTCCTGAGGCTCATATCTGCCTGCTGAAAGGTTGGACCCTGAATCGGTATCCCACCCGTCTACGTCGTGCTGGGGTACTGCCTCCCGCTCGCGTCTCTCAAACTCATCCCACTGCTCATCATACTTGTCCCATTCCCTGTCTAGGAACCTCTGCATCAGATTTGGCCATCCTACACACGGAGCTGGGCACCCCCTCCTCTGGAGATCCTTCAAGAACTCCAACGCATGTGCTACGGATCTGGCCGACCCTGCAGGCATAGTCCCATAATGGTTCATGGCTAACGCCTCTACAGCCATCGCCCAGTGGTTTGCCTGACTGGCTACCTGCCCTTCTGGCACCCTCTGAGGGGCCACCTGAACTGGTCCTGCCTGACTGACCTCAGCCTGGTAGGCATCTCTGTCCTGGCTAATTTCCATGTGGCCTGTCATGAAGCACGTGTGGCCTCCTGTCCCCTCCCACCTTGGCTGCTCGCCCTCCGGTGGTTCCTGTCGCGCTGGCGGTTCTGGCCACGCGCTGGGGCCTGCTGCTGCCTGCTGAAAGTCCACTGCGCTGGAAGTCCCCATGGCTGTCTCGAAGTTCCTGCGCCGGCTCCCTATGGGCACCCCCTGGCCTCTGCCTGAGCCCCAGGTTCCATAGCCCCGCGCCGGGCCTGCGGGTGCCCCTGGCCTGTCGCCTGTCAGCCCGGCCTGCTCCGGGTTGGTGCACTCGTTGGCAAAGTGCCCCGGCTGATTGCACTTGAAGCACAATCCACCATGGCGCGGTCCCAGGTGACGCCTAGGCTCTGCCGCCCCGCTGCCCTCTGCCAGGGTTCTGTTTGTCGGCCCGGGGCCTGGGCCTCTCTGGTGCTCCTGCCCCTGCCTGTAAGGCCTGGCAAACTCCGCATGGTGCCGTTCCCTGGATCTGCCCCTGGGCTGGTCCCTGCATGGTGACCGCTGCCTGCGGTCCCTGCTTCTCTCCTCACTGTTGCTGCGCCGCCCTGCGCCTTGCCGCTGGGTTCTGGCTGCTGGCGTAGGCACCGTCCCTTGGCGTCCCTCACTGATGGATTTCTCCGCGCTTCTGCTGCGCTGCCGTAGCCTTCTGTCCCCTGAGCCGCTCTCGTCGCTGCTAGCAGAACTGCGCTTCTTCGGCTCCTCCATGCCGGAATGCTCGCTGTCCACGTCTGGTAGCGGGGACGGAGTCGCCAACATTGCCCTGACGCACCCCGCCAACTCTGGGTCTGTTTCAAATGGGAGCGGCTGCCCGTGGTTTGGCGGCCCCCCCAAGTGCTGTAGTCCCAGGGCCTCCTGCAGCCCGTTCAGCTCATCTGCCCGCAGGATGTACTCCCGCTGAACCGTGGTCATGACCTGCTGACCATCCGTGATGCACTTCCACCCGGCCAGCTGGCCTTTCAGGTAATCCACGATGCTTGCTGACTGCGCCCACATCTGACGCTCTCTCCATCTTAGAGCCTTTTTCAGCCCGTCAACTTGCCCGGCCAGCCTGCCGATGTGCCTGTCCTGTAGGCTGTTTCCTGGTTTGGGCACCTTTTCTACGCTGCATTCTTCCTCCTCCTCCGCTTCCTGTGCCTCCTCCTCTGATTCCTGCGCCTCGTCATTGCTGTTGCTGGCTGGTTGCGCGGGGGCCCTTGCTGCCCCTGGCTTCCCTTGCAACTGCTGCTGTTGCGCCTGCCTACCCTTGCCGACGCTGGCATGCTGCACACTAGGCCCTGCCACCTGCGGTTGCTTTTGCAGCTGCTGCTGCTGCTGCTGCTGCTCTCCCCTGCTGCGCTTTGAAGTTGCCTGTGCAGCTCTGTCGGCTGCAGCTGTGCCGTATCCCCTCTTCTGCGCTGCAGGCGGCCCTGCCTGCACCGCAGGCGCTGTTTCGGGTGTCCGCGAAAAGACCCGAATTCTCCTCTCACACTCCTCCTCCGAGTGCTTGTCTGGCTTTCCGCACAAGGCGCACGGGTAGGCGGGGCATGCTGGCATGAAGTCCCTGACCGCCTTCTTTTCAATGTCAGAGATTTCCACGGCTCTGCGCGCTCTTGACACTTCCTCTGCGGTTGGCGCGGCGGCCTCTGCCCCTGCTGCCTCGACTGGCACCTGCTGCCTGTGCCTCTGTAGCCTGGGGTTTGCCTGGTTGCTGGGTCCTGCGTCCTGTCCAGCTCTCATAGCGGCACCTGCGCGTGTGGCCATGGAATGCTGTAAGAGCGGTTCGTGCTCTGTTTCAACTGTTGCAGCTGGCCACCCCTCTCTTTCTGCGAATCCACACTGAATTCCTGCCCATGCCACTGCTGCTGCCTGGTACCCCCCTGCCGGAGATGCCCGCAGTAGTGGCAGTGTAAGGTCCTTGACCCCTTGCACTCTCTGTGGGCCCTCTCTGGGCCGTAACGTCAGCCTTCCTGCTGCCTCTAAGACCCCGTTATACTTGAGAAACTCTGGGTTCCCTACCAAGTGCTCATATGCATCCGGTGGTGTCTTAACGACCCTGACCACCGTGGGCTCCATAATGGCATTGGGCCCTCCGTATCCATACACCACATAAATGAACAGTACTCCATACAGATCTGCCCCTGCATTGTCTGTGGTACGTATCTTCTCGTCCGTGCGCACCAGCTCCGCCCCCATGGCAACTAATTGCTCTGCAATATTGACAGTGATGACATGGCACGTGCATGCGGAGTCCATAAGTGCTTTCTGAGCCACCAGGACTTTCCCATTGACCATAAGTCCCACACACTGCTCCAGGTTGCTTCTGTCATTTTTGAAATACTGCAGCTTGGGTGCAGCTGTCACCCTTCTACCCTCTGGCCTGGTGTTACTGGTCTCACCCCTGTGGCCGGAGTTGTCTGCTCCCATGGGCATCGTGGTGAAAGACAGCGCTGAAAGCCTCTCGTTCAGCTTGAACACCTGTAGGCGGATGTCAGACATATCGTCAGCTAGTTTACTCAATACCAGCCTCTTTGCCCCCTTCCTGGAGGGAGGCTCCACGAATCCTGGCTCTGGTTCCTCCTCCTGCAAAGGTTCTGGCATAAACGACTTAGGACGGGCGTTATGAACCGCCTGTTTGAAACCTGCAGGCTTGGGTACCAGCCCAACCTGCGTCATGAGTGCTACGGACTCGCTGAGCATCTCTGCCATGGTCTGGTGCCATCCTTCTGGCTCAGCCTGCCCCGTTGCATTGCTGAGGTGCGACACGTGGGCTGCCTGCTGCGCCTGACCTCCCTGGCCAGGCCCAGGCCTAGGATACTGTCTGTTGTTCTGATTCTTGTCATACGGCCTGCCTGCCGCCTGTCCCTGCTGCGGCCTTGGCGGCAGGGGGTACTGCTGTTGCTGCGGATACTGCTGTTGCTGCGGATACTGCTGTTGCGGCTGTCTAGCCGGTCCAGGTGTGATGTCTGTAACCAGGGGCATAGGTCTGCGCTCATCCCTGGCCCTGGGCGCCCTGCAATCCCTGGCTAGGTGCGTCGTGCTACCACACTGGTAGCATGCCTTGGCTGCGCCTGAGGCACCTTCAGCGCTGCTATGTGCCGCCCCCGTTTGGTCCGCCCAGGCAACTCCTCTGGGTTTACCATCCATCCGCGCCTGTGGTACTGCTGCTGCGCCTGCGGGGTGCATAATTCCGTCAAGGCGTGTCCGCATCTCCCATTGTCCTGCTCTCTCTTTTCTGCCCCTGTTGGGCTGTGCTTCTCCCTGGCCAGACCCGCTGTTGGTTATCTGCCTGAAGCCGGTACCTCCCAGGTCACCCATTTCCAGGGCAAACCTCTCCCACAGCACCACCTGCTGCGTGAGTACTGCGATTTGGTCTTCATCACTCATGCTGAGGTACCCTGGCACCGTCATAACAAACTTGCTCAGCTTGGCTCTAGCAACTGCTGGAAGTCCGTCATGGAACATGCGCGAGACCGAGTGGCTTCTGCCGAAGTGATCTACTGCATCCCTTGAGATCTGCAGCAACTCTGCTGTTGTCAGCACTCTGTGGGCAAATGCTTCCACCGTCTCCTCTGGCTTGACGTCTGGGTCTAGAGTAGTCTTTACTCCTAACCTGAGGTTGGTGATGGCCGTCCTCTCCTCTGAAGTTGGCTTTCCCACCTCCCCCTGGACCACCCTGATCCACAACGTGAGTAGCGAAGCTTCGCAACCCTGCTGCTCTGCTGGGGCTATCCACTGCTGTCCGATCCGCTCCACCTCTCTGGCAATTCTGTTTCCTGCGTGGGGCGCTGCCCTGATGGCTGCCATCAGCGGCCTCATGCTGGCAGGCTTGCTGTCCCACAGCTTGACCAGCGACTTGATCAGCAACGTCATAGCTGACGGCGACTGGCATGATCCAGCTATTTCACCTGCCACCACGGCCAATGCTGGTTGGTCATCTGACATTGCCAACCTGTTGTGCGATCCCCAGTACCCACACGCCTGGCAATACTTTCTGGCTGCAACCGCTCCTGGGTGTGACATATCCAGGACTGGTACGTTGCCTTGGATGGCTGGGATCTTGGCTACCTTGGCTACCCCTGCCAGCTGCAGTACCATCTGTTGCTGCAGCTGCAGGTTCACCCTCGCCTGCTCCCGATCGAGCCTTTTCATTTCCTGGTCGCTGGACTCCTGTCTGGCTCCCGGCCTGCGTCTGTCCGCTCCCCCTGGTCCCGAATCTACTGACCCTGACCGCGACCTAGGTCCTCCACTGCCGCCCCTCGATGGGCTGCGGCCTGAATGATACCTGTCATGTCTGTTATAATCCTCATCATGATCGTGAGCGTCTCGTGATGGCTGTCTGCCCGCTCTGCCTGCCGAGCATCTACTTCCTTCGGGTGGCGGTCGTTCTGGTTCGCTTCTGCCTGGTCTGCTGTCAGATCCAGGCCTCCAAGGCTGTGCTCTACCGGGCTCTGCCTGTCCCCTGGGCAGCTCCTGGTCTTGCCATTCCTGCCGCACACCTCTGCTGCGTTCCGCTGGTCCCCTTGATTGCTCCCGGCTCTGCTGGCTTGGCTGTTCCCTGCCCTCTGCCTGTCCTCTGGGCGGCTCTTGGCTATGCTGGTGAGGCTGTTCCCTGGAGTATGCCTGCCCCCTGGGCGGCTCCCGGCTCTGCCGACCTGGCTGCGTCCCGCCTGTGTAATTCCTGGCGTAGGAATCAGACTGTGTTTCCTCTTTGGCCTCCTGTATTTTTGGGCCACTGCTCTGTGCGCTGCCTGCAGGCTCATTCCTTCTAGCTCCTCTTGCCGCGCCTGGCTGCCTGTTCCTCAGGAATTCCTTGATGTAATCCACCTGGGTTTCCTGGTATGCGTTCTCTTTGTCCTCGACTATGCGCAGCAACTCATAAGACTCTTGCCTGCTTGCTCTGCGTGTCGTTGTGCTGTGCTCTGCCATTCTGGCGAGTGATTGGCTAGTCAATTCTGCCCTTTCGCTGGCGGCTGGACTGCTGGCTCTGGGTGCTTCCCTGCCCCTTGGCCGTCCTCTGAGGCTGGGCTCGCTGCTGACCTCGAAGGCTGCAGATCTGAGTGTTGGTGTTGGCGCGGCTCCTGCCTGCTGCTGCCACCTTTGCACCTCCCTGATCCCCTCAGGCCGCTGCACCCCTGTTTCAAATCCTTCCCACACCTGGTCCTCCTCATCCTCTGGCTCTGACCCAGGTTCCTCCTGGTCTCCTGTGACCTCTTTGCACCATTCGTCTGCGAAGGCTTTAACAGCCCTGGCTGCTTCGTGTCCCTTCCTTCCCTTGGATACCTGTCCAAGGGCGGCTAACAGTAGCGCCCTGTCCAGCCCTGTGTGGGGGATACCCAACATGGCCTTTGTTGCCCATCCCCGCAGATGATGGGCCTTGAACTCCTCAATGGCTGTGACCTGGTCCTGGAAATGCAAGAACGTCCTGGAGCACACTTGCTTCCACAGGTCTGTTGCCCACTGCACAATTCCTGCCCAACCGATCGGCCCTTCTACCTCCTCATTTCCGCACGCGACTCCCCCAGTCTCCGAGCGCTCTGGCTCTCTTTGCCTCTGGCTGCCAGATCCCTCCTTGGACGTCTGCGCCGGTCTGTTCATGCTGGGTGGAAAACTGGACAGCGGTGTGCCGAAGACTGTGGATCCAGCTCCTCTTCTAACCAGTGCCTTGCGCGGCTGCAGCTGCTGCACGGGACGCAGTTCTGCTGTAGTCTGCTGCCCCTGCTTTTCCTGAACTGGGTCTGGCTGTTCTTCCTCGGATATTAGGTCAGCCCAAGGCTCCCCTACCGGCTCAACTGGTTTCTCCTTTTCCTTGCCTGCCTGTGAGCTCTGTCTGCCCGCTGCTGGCTGGGGCTCAGCTTCCTCGTGCTTGACCCCTGCGGGCACATTCCTGGCCCCATCTTCCTCTGTCTTTATTCGAGGTTTGTCTGTGCCGGTTTTATCACAGCCTGCAAACTTGTCTGAAGCTGCGGCTACCTTGGCCCTTAGATCCGGTTGGCTGGGTTCTTTTTCAACCCGCTGTGCAACACTCGCCATCCTGGGCAGGCTCTGCTGCAGCTCGGCCTCAGGTTCACTGCTCTGTCGCGTGTCACAGCTCTGGGATGCTTCCGTTGCTTGATCCAAGATCAGCTCTGGGGTCCCTGCTTGAGTCTGCCCCTGCTCGAAATTCAGACTGCTGTCGGAACCAGCGGGCAATGGACCCCCTCGACCAATGCCTTTTCGTGTTACTAGTACTGCCCCATCTGCCTGCGCCCCTGCCCCTCTGGGTGGTACGCGGCCCGGCTCAGGTACCCTGCAGTCCTCTGCAGGCGGTTCCACTGGCCCTGCCAGCTTTTCCGCCATCAACAGGGCCTCTGCTACAATCTCAGCACTAGCATTTTTTAGGTCTACACCCGGCTCCAGCCCCCTCAGACGCCCACTCTTCCGTTGGACGTCAGGGTGCTGGTGCCTATCGGGGTTCAGCTCTACGCCTGTCATTTCCACAGGCATTTTACGAACCGCACTGTCCTGCAGGTGTGCTGGCTACACCCCCTACAAAACCTGCTAACGTTAGGCTTCTGCTCCTTATCCCTACTGCAATCTGGTGAGGATCTGCTAGTCAAGGCCGGACGGCAGGTACAGCAATTTCGCAGGATAGGCCTTGCCCTCTGCTTTTATGCTCACTTAAACTTTTTAATCTGGCGGAATCCTTCTTCGCCTTTTTAGTCCCTCCCACCTTTGCTGGCTGGGCTGCTTCTAGCTGGCACACGTCCCTTGCGGATGTCTCGCCTCCAGGCGGATATATCCTCTTGCGCTGTGTCAGTTCCTCTCTGACACCTGCGGGGATCCTTTGGTACACCACAAAATTTTAAACTTGGATGATCTATCCACAAGTTCACTTCTGTCAATGATGAACGATTGGATACACCTGATCACAATCTGCAGTCACACAGGAATTATCTGCTGGGTGTATAAATCCACAGCCAGATCCTCAAGCCTCTCCTGGACTCAACACTAAGTTGCCACTCTCAGTGATTCTCAGGGCTTAACTTGGCACTCTCTATGGAGATTACCACAGCAAAGTGCAGTTCATATGCTGTCCAAGGTCGTTTGCATATAAACAAAATTCCAACTTCACTGCACAAGCACCTTTAGCAGGAATTGGCAAATCAGGCTGATCAGGCTAGATCCACTTCGTCCCTTTCTAAAGGACACGTGATGTGCGCTTCAGGTCCGTGGCGGACTTCTTTCCTCACGGCAGTGATGGACGCCTACGGGCAGGCTCAGTGACTATTCACTGGCTGCGAGTGCTCTTCGAGTTAAGCAGCTGGCTGGTTATTTGTGTATATAACAATTGACTTAGGGGCATAGGCCTTCTGGCCGTCTGGTCGCGATCCAGCTGGGCTATGTTAAGGGCACTTACCGCGTATCACGCGGAGAGATGGACGGGACGTAGACTGCGTACTTCTTCTTCTGCAGGGTCTCGTTTCTCTTACTGGGGTACTTGTCTCCAGCTAGTTCAACGGAGGCTGAGCTAGGCTTGACTCGAATTAAGGTACTGACTTATGTGTAAGCTGTAGGTCTCGAAGACGGCCGGTGCTTGTTACAAATAGAGGTCTGTCCTTTAGAAAGGGACGAAGTAACTAGCCAAGGCAATTGCCGGGATACAGGGACCCGGCAGGCCCAATACAGAGTACGGTAGAACCTGTCAAACTTATCCTGCGTAAGCGGGTTTCTAGGTCTCAGCTCAAATACGGAGACTCCGCAGAGAAGCTGCGGAGTCACCTGGGCCGCTAACTGCGGTCTAAACGGTTCTGTCACGTATACTGTAATATACTGTGACACACAGCACGCCGCCGCCGCCGGCATTATAATACGCCAGGTGGTTGCGGCTGTAGCTGACAGGCTGCATCGTCACAACAACAGCGCCTTTCGGGAGCAGATGCAAGAGAGGCGGAAGGCCTACCCCACCACGGCTGTCTCCTCTTAGATGTGGGATGCACACTTGCTGCAGCAGTGTACCGCCATCACGTCCCTACCTGCCACGGCGCCACAATTAAGTCTGTCCCCTGTCCGCAGGCAACTTGACGAAATGGGCGTGTCGGCTGAGCAACAAGCCTCCTAATTTCGCAGGATTTCCCCCAGCATGCGCGTACGGTATGTGACATACTGACATACCACAGCCGGCCTGGATGGTGTGGCAGCTCCCGTGATCAAGCTGGCCTTGGTAGACGCCAATTCAGAGGGGGAGTAGCGTTGCTTGCTCAGGGCCTTGTAGCATGGATGAGTGACTTCGATGGCAGTGCATGACCTATTGCCTTACAGCCAGTCAGGATTCAGCCCTTTTACAAGAATGGAAACCCCCTTGACCACTGCCCTTGACCCTGGTAATGAACAACAAATTGCCATCACCAGCCTCATATACCGCATGTATGCTAGCATGCTCACCGCCACCACAGATCACTGGACGCGCTTGTATGAGCAATCCCTCCTGAACAGTTCGGATTTCAGCGGCATTACAGCACGCTCCAAACTACTGAAATGAGGCATGCAGTTCTTGTGCAGCGGGCAGCTGGAGGCCGTGTCAAGGTGCATGTGATTTTCGTGGACTTAACCAAGGTCTACAACTATTCCTGTGCCTCATGGGCATGTATTTCTGAGAAACTGCACATTCCACAAGACTTGGTATAGCATGCTTGTGCGCTATGTAGAGGGGAAGTCTTTCGCTTTCTGACGGCCATTCAAGCACTGGCCCCGTGCCTTACACCAGAGGCATCAAGCATGGCTGTCCGCTGAGCCCTCTTTTCTCGAGCATGTAGAACAGCGGCATGCCGGAAAGGTTGCCCATCATGAAAATAAGGTTTGTTTAAACAGTGTGGTACGGGTACGGGTACGGTACGGACGCTAGGAGCAGTACGGTAGAGTTGTACGGTGTTCAGGGTCATGGTCCCCTACTGGCCTGAGCTAAGATTCACTACACAAGCTATTTTATCGCATGCAACATACGTAGGTAACTGAGTGACGCAGACCATACATAGCATAGTACAAGGACGCAGCCTGCCGATACCCATGCATGGGCATAAACTGACATGCAAGTGTCACAATGCATGCATGCAACTTTGCCAAGCCAAAGACTCTGAGAAACCGTACTTGGCCGTTGTGCAAACGGTGCGGTACGGGCGTATATAGGGTATGGTAAACGATACGGGGGCCAAACAGCCGTACCCAGTAACCTTGCAAGAGCGCAGCCCAGTACCAGGCAGGAAGACTAGTGCTGGAGGCTGGGCGCCGACCAAGGTATTTGCTATAAGCGAATGCGCACGGTATATGCCCTTCTGTACACAGCGGATGAACAAGTCCAGCTCAACGTCAGAAATGCAGAGATCTTGGAGTGTGGCAGCCACCTAAAAGCGCAACACTGACAGCCATGCTATGCCCAACCAAGTCCAGAGATTCAAGTTCTTGGATTCAACACGAAAGTTGCCGCATGAGGAAAGCCATGCAAGAAGAGAGGCGCCTAAGCGCCACCTTGTAGCATATCCGCCGCACGGCCGCCAAGGTATCACCGAGGCATTATCTGCTTAACCACTTCCGGCTTGCAGCCGCCTACGCTGCGCTTGCGGCGAACTATAGAGATGTGGTGTGGGCCTATTTCAGCACCGGTGCCAGGCTGCGGGGCCTCATACGTCCACTGCCACCTAGGTGGTCATGAGGAAGCTGCCGATCAATCTGCTACAACGAGACTGCTTGCAGCACGTGCTCCGTTTCTAAAACGCAGCGGGGACACCGGCATCACAACAATACAGCCCACTCATGGCTGCAGCCATCGCGAATGACATACAGCTCGCAGTTTTACAGAGCACTAGAGGGTGTTCATGGTGCATGAACTAATGGGGGCACAGGGAGGTTGGCGCAAGAAGCAATTGTCCCCCAATTTGGTCAGGCAGTCCTTGACCTTCAACTGCTTCCTGTCCCAGAGGTGCTACAGCTAGTTGAAAATATCTACAAGCAGGTGCAACGGGCGGCGCCTGGCAGAGGGACCCTGCCACCGAGCACCGGTTCGCAGATGCCTTATGCGCCTGATTTCAGCCTTCGACGGATGCATGCCGGAAACCTCACCAGCAACATGGTGTGTGTTCGTGTGGGCTCAACTTAACGGCTGCGGCTCGGTGTGGTTAGCACAGCTGAGTAGCTGACACCAGAGGACGGCGCAGCTGTCAACATCATCAGACACGCTGCTGCCAGCTGTACTGGTTAAGGGGAGATCGAGCATGTGGAGGACGTGCTTAATGTTTGTTTCCATTACTCAAGCGTCAAGGAGAGGCTAAGGGGTGAGGCAGGCCCCCTGGAGGGCGCCACAGATTTTCACCAGTTGTACCGGGGCTGGCATGGGTGGGAGTCGCTGGCTTTTGTGGAGGGCCGGGGATTCTTTGGCCTGCTTTCCTTTTGGGGGTTATGGGGCTCTTCCGTATCCTTCGTGCCTGTCCCCTGGCCTCCAGTTTCATTTTTTCTTCCAGCGGGACAGCTGAGCGCCCATGCGACCTAGCCTTCTTGAACAGGGCACAGGGGTGTAACGTGATTGACAGTTGTTAGCTTAACAACTTAGCTTAATAATCATAATCTGGAATTTTCGGCTGTGATTACCAATACCGGACAAATTCCCATAAGCCAAGGGTAGCGGTATTCTTATCTGCATGCTCTTCCTGCCTACCCCTGCAGTTTCTTTACCTGTTGTAGCCAGCTTTCCTTAAAAGAGGCTTCGCGGATAAACTTCAAATTACTGATGGTCCTGGAGCTTAACAGAAACGGGTTTTTGACCCCGCGATAAAAAGAGACTCTACTTAATTGCATCACGCGAAGGCAAGGAATATCTATCATGGATACCATAGTATGGTACACGGCACATCCAGAATATATCTGGCATGGAAGGCTTATATGGCGGAGAGAAGCCAAAAGCTACACTCATTCGGGTGGACTGCTCATGGCCATGGAAGTGATTTGATAGTGATTTAATGGTGGTGTTTAAAAACACCGGTTTGGTTGATTGAGGTATGGTAGGGGCGTAGGGCCTTGAGCCAGATGTCAGTTGCACTGCTTAGGCGGAGGTGAATTTGGTGACAGCCTTGGTGCCCTCAGAGACAGCATGCTTGGACAGCTCTCCAGGCAGGACCAGGCGCACAGCGGTCTGGATCTCACGGGAGGTCATTGTGGGCTTCTTGCTGTAGCGGGACAGGCGAGCAGCCTCGGTGGCGATCTTGTCGAACATGTCATTCATGAGGGAGTTGAGGATGCTCATGGCCTTGGAGGAGACGCCAGTATCAGGGTGGACCTGCTTGAGCACCTTGTACAGGTAGATCTTGTAGGACTCCACCGCCTTGCCGGATTTCTTCTTCTTCTTGCCATCGGCGCTCTTGACTGCGACCTTCTTCGCGACCTTCTTCTCGGCAATAGGCTTCTTCTCAGCGAGTGCTTTGGGTGCCATTTTGTGGAATTGTGGGGGATTTGCAAATAAAAACGACAGATGTTGCCCAGTTGCTGTCGCGAGACGTTTATGTAGTGTTCAAATGTTCGGACGACCGGATCAGCAGGTACCGACAGCTGGTCTGCTGATCCGACTTTCGAGTCGTCTATGAAAACTGCCCACGCTGTCTCTATGTACTAAGAGTTATATCACTATCATCACTATCCCTCCCTAATTGAGAAGATGGCAGTCAAGACGGTATCCGCTGGAGGTGGTCGCGGCAAGGCCGCTGGAGGCAAGAAGGCCGTGTCGCGCAGCGCCAAGGCCGGTCTTCAATTCCCCGTGGGCCGTGTTGCCCGCTACCTGAAGAAGGGCAAATACGCTGAGCGCATTGGAGCTGGCGCCCCCGTCTACCTGGCTGCAGTCCTCGAGTACATCGCCGCTGAGGTGCTGGAGCTGGCTGGCAACGCTGCCCGTGACAACAAGAAGAACCGCATCATCCCCCGTCACATCCAGCTGGCCATTCGCAATGATGAGGAGCTGAGCAAGCTGCTGGGCACCGTCACCATTGCATCTGGTGGTGTGCTTCCCAACATCCACTCTGTCCTGCTGCCCAAGAAGAGCAAGAAGGAGGAGGAGTCGGCCTAAGCAACGAACCATCAATCATTATAAGCTCCATCTACGCATAACCCTAACCGGTGTTTTTTAACACCAACAATACCACATTCATCCTGTTCCAGACAAAAAAACAGCACATGCTCACCGATTCCTGATTGCCAAGCAATACGTGACGCCTGATTGATGCTTCCTTCCTTGTTGACTGGAGAAAGCTCTACTGCTTTCATGCATGGGACAGGTACCCGTATTACGAGCATTGTAACAACATGAAAGTTTCATTGCAGCAAACAACCATGCTGTGGCGAAGATCTGATACCAATTGTGCTTCTGATCTGCCTCAGCCAAAAGCCTACCCCATTTTTTTAGTTTGTATGGAATTCAGCAATGATCGTGTCTACTATGATTAGGATGGTGCATGAGACCCACCAAGACCCGCGTTTGCTTTTGTGTGCTGCAAACCACCTTATGTGGACCAAGGCCATTGGGTAGCCACTTCTGGGCAGGTGGGGACAAACCTTGATCCACATGCAGCCTGCAGCCTGGGGCCCACTGCAGCAGGCTCTCTTCGCCCGCCCCCCTGGCCTCAGTGTTTGATGTAGCTAAAGTGTAGCTGAAGCTCTGGATTTCGGGAAGTAAACTATAAGCTGTGGATGGTGCATTTGACCTCCTAACATTGCATACGCTTCAAGAACGTATTATTGCTGGGAAACAAGACTGGAGCTAATCGAATAAGGCAACCTGTAGATTTGGACCCGAAAACGTGAGGGGAGGGGTAAAAACCTGGACCCTAGAAACCCCAATCAAACTAAATGGGTTTGTGTGTGTGTAAACAATGACATATATAGCCCTACACATCGAGGTACGTAAAACCTGTTGCAACGAGCATGTCCCTGACCCCTACGCTACGTTGCAATGTGCACAACCCTAAGAGCAGATCCGTCGACCATCTTGCAATGCACATCAGGATGACTTGTGTGCTCTGTCTTTGGAAGCATCAGACAGCCTTTGGAGGCATCAGACAGCCTGGCCTTTGCTTGAAGAATGAAGACCCTTCACCCGAACCCCTGTAGGCAAGTGCATGCAGGACCCCTGAAGTTAAGGCCTGAACCCTACACCCTAAACACTAACAGGAGGACGCCCTGCGCGCTCAGTCGTTGGAGACGTTGGACAGCCTGGCCTCTGCGCTTGAGACTGCCCTGCCCCGCATCCGCAACTGTGTGGTGGCGAGGCGGGTGGAGGTGGCTCACACTGCGGAGTCTGCTGAGGCGGCACAGTGCCCGGTCTGCCTGCCAGTAAGCCGGGTAAGGGTTAAGGGTTGAGCAATACACCTCTGGTGGAGGTCTAACGCCACCACTATGGCAAGAATTCGATGTTCAATAGCGCAGTTCGGGTCAGGTTTAGGAAGACGGCTGTGCATGGGATTTAACTTAAAATAGCACAGCTACGCGAGGGTTAAGCAAAGGATATATGTTGAGATGTTAGGGTCCATTGTCTCACCTGCATGCAGGATCAACTTGGGGAGCGAGGATGGGCAGGTCCTCCAAAAGGTGCTAGAGACTTGTACCAGGGCAGGCTTGGGTGGGATGCCCTGGCTTTTGTGGAAGACGTGGTAGATATCGTCGAGGCGTAGACGTTTTCAGAGGCTGGAACTTCCTTTGTCTTTCTTTTCCAGCCTTTTGTCTGTCCCATCACCTTATTTCCCACTTTTCCTCCTATTTCCCCCTGCCCCCTTGTTTGTTTCGTTCTTTCCTCCCAAACCTTCGGTTAGGCACCCGCGCGGCCGAGCCTTTTTGAGCAGGGCCCAGAGTTGTCACGTCATAGACTTGCTGGCCCGTGAGCCTGAAAACCTGTGTCTACCATCCACTTCATAATTCAGAGCCCCCTGGCTACCTGAATTGTCAGAATCCCTTCACCAAAACAGGGGGGCAGTGGCAGCGGCCTAGCGGCACCGCCGTTAAGGGGGGTGAGAGGCATCCGCTATGCCATCCCTGGCCGCGAGTGCCGTAGAGCAGCATTTCCTCTTCATTATCCGGGAGGCGTCACACCTGGCACTGCAGCCCTTAGCTGGGTCGGGTGGTAGAGACATCGATGCCTCCAACGATGCCTGGCAGGTGGCATGGTGCGCAATTGGTTGCGTTGACCGTGATGGTCTTGGCGTCCGACCCCTCCAGCAGCAGCGCTCTTTGCCCTGCAATGGCCTTGACCAGCAGGATCCCTGGCCGGGCCTGGATGTCCAGCGAGCGCATGCCTGAGCTGTGCTGTATGTACACAAAATCACCTGGCTGGAATTTTTGCAGGCTGGGGACATATCCTCCTCCCCGGATCCTTGCATATCCCAGCTGGTCGCGGTGCTGGGCAATTCTGATGCTGTGGCCTGCGATGGGCAGGGCGTCTATAAGCCGAGCAGCTTTCTCCGCGAGTGTGATTGCATCTTCTTCTGCTGGCATGCAACATTGCAACCGACTATCAGCCACAGCTGGATGCCATGGGTACTTTGGCCATGGCGCTATCAGCTGCAGCTCACTGCAGCCAGCATGCAATCGCAAGCGTAAACCAGGGCTATCGGATGCAGCTCACTTACACCTTAAAATGGAGCAGGTTACTGACATCTCGCATCTGTCTGGATTGGATAGTCACTGGGCGAAAAGATGTTGTTCACTTGCGGTACGTAGCATCACGAACCCTCCTCGACGATATTTGCATGATAATTTAATGCTGGTATTTGTGCGCATATTTTCACGCAGCTCTTGTCGAAGGTTTCGGGCGTCATTCGATATGACGATAGGATACCGGTATCCAGGGATCTTACCTACAGTATGGCCCGATCTTAAATGAGAGGAAATGTAAAACAGCTGCAATGGAGTAAGCTGCTTTAAGCACAGCAATTTTGGAGTGGGGTTCGCTGCCCTATAATTACCGACGCGTCTGGTACCGGCACCGAGTTTTGAACAGCGACTGCCTGCTGAGCAGCACTGCTGGCACTGCCGAAAACTTGATTCATACTTCCACGGAACAGTTGAAAGTATATTGCAACTTGTAAGTGCTATTCCCCACTCGCTTTGACACCACCTGTCGATCTACCTGATCCCGTGGTCCCTCTGTGTACCGCATTTTGACGCTCGAACTTAAGGAAGCCGATCAAAGAACTTCTCATCGCTTAGACCACATGGTGGAACCATATGGAAAGTGACAAGAACAAGAAGAAGTCCTCCCTGCTCTTCGGGTCTGGGGGGACATGGTCACCTGAAGGTGGCAACACAAAAATCCCTTCGCCGTTGCGAGTGAGGCCATCGTCTTCAGCTCCTGGAGTAAAAAAAAACTCAGTTTCGCAACACAATTTGCTTTCAGGTGAACGAAATCTTTCGAAACACAATTTGTGTGTCAGATCGACGCCCACGCAAACCCCACCCCACCCTCATTCCGAGACTTTTGTGATATTTAGCCCCCCTTGACCTAGATTGCTTATTCATGCACGGTCGATGTAGCATGGGTCGGTGCATGAAGAATTGCTTGTCCTTGCATGGCAAAGATGTCAGGCCACACCTGCCCAGGTGCTTTCATTCCTGGGGACATGGGTCATAACCTTCATGGTCATTACCACACATGCAAGCTGTGGGAATGCTACCAGCAATGAGCGTAATTGTATCAACCTGGTGGGCAACCCAGTGCTGAGCATACCATGCACTCATGTCCGTTCCAGTTACTGTTTTAACACCAGTTCTCCTTTCTATCGTGTCTCAAGAGCTGTTCAGCTACAGTTCAGCTACCTCACCATCTTTTGGACGGAGGCCTAAGCATTTATTCCCAACATCCTTTCACCAATGCCATGCCTGTGCGATTTCAAACAGAAATCGCCCCCTACCTGCTACATGCTACCTGTTTTGCCCTTGCATAGCTAAGTCAACATTTTTGCAGCGCTCCAGGCCATGCAGTACAAATCCTCTGATCCTCTGGGTCGGGGTCCTGCTCAACCTTGCTGCCTGACCTCACTGAATCATGCCCCTGAGTGTCTGGCCCGGGTATAATTACCAGGGTTTGTGCGAGTGCGCGCCATACCACCTTGGGCGACCACTTGGTAGTTGCCATAGGGCCAATGGGGACCAGACCAGGTCCAGCCAACGGTCTGTAGCGCAAGCAGCAGGGCTTGCTACACCAGGTCTCTTTGCACCCCTTGATACCAATTATACCCTTGCCACTCTTGTCACCCCTGCTACCCTTGTCATCCTTGTCACCCCAGATGCCATTATTACCCTTGTCATCCTTGTCACCCCAGGTGCCATTATTACCCTTGTCATCCTTGTCCCCCCAGGTACCATTATTACCCTTGTCACCCTTGTCACCCCAGGTGCCATTATTACCCTTGTCATCCTTGTCACCCCAGGTGCCATTATTACCCTTGTCACCCTTGTCACCCCAGGTGCCATTATTACCCTTGTCACCCTTGTCACCCCAGGTGCCATTATTACCCTTGTCACCCTTTCATTGCTTGAATCTGATCACTGCAACGCATGGTCGTATTGACGACATACCAGTCCGACGATACAGTGTTGTTCATCTCTGCAATGCATGTCTGCATAGACACCTGCGTGTCCACCCTTCCAGTCCTCTCACCTGCTTGTTGCAGGTTTGCCAACCGGGATCATCCCAAAGACGGTGGGTGTGGGTTGCGGTGGCGCCAGGGTCAGGGGCGTGCACAGTTTACCGATATTGTGTTCCATACCCCACAGCCAAAATTCAGCTACATCATGGCCTGATGCCAAGAGGGCCGTGTGCTTCAAGCCCTGATGCTTGGACCACCGGCCTGAGGTAGGAGTTCAGGGGTGATCCCAGTGGACACAAGGGCGATGGCCCGGCAGACCCCCGAAGGGGGTCTATCGTGCGCTACTCAAAAACACTGGCCCACCCTTTGCATCCTTATTTCATAGGGTTATACTGCTGCTTCTTATTTACCTTTTTGAAGCGGGGCCAAGGTCATTGGTAATGCCCATTGCATCAGCTACCCTGTGATGTAGCTGAATTGTATCTGGGATGGGCTGGGAAAAGAAACTTTGTCCCACCGATCGTTCCCTGATGGTACGTACCGGTATGTCGCTTGAATCTGCTAAGAAGAACACTTAACCGGCTGCTCGCAGGCCGCCTTGTTCAGCGGGGCTGATGTCATCGGGAATGCGAATCACAACAGCTTCACCGTGGAGGAGCGGGCGATCGAACGCGATGTCATGCAGACGCAAGCTTTGCCGGAACAGGTGTGATGGGTATGGATATGTGTGGGTGTTCATTTCCAAGCAGGTGCCATAAGTGTAGATCTTCGATGGGCATGGATCTGCCATGAGCATAGATCTGCCATGAGCATAGATCTGCCAAGAGCATAGATCTGCCAAGAGCATGAATCTGTGAGGAGAATGGATCTGCGAAGGGCATAGATCTGCAGTGGGCAAAGATCTGTGATGGGTAAAGATCTGCGATGGGCCTGGATCTGCCATGGGCATCAATCTGCGATGAGCATAAATCTACGATGGGAGTAGATCCACGAGACTATGATGGGCACAGATGTGCGATGCGTAAAGATCTGTGATAGGCATAAATCTGCCATGGGCATAGATCTGCAGCCATGAGGTATAGATCTGCAATGGGCATAGCTCTGCCATGGTAAGAGATCTGCAATGGGTACAGATCTGCGATGGGCATGGATCTGCAATTGGCGTAGATCTGTGATGAGCATAGATCTGCAATGGCACAAGATCTGTATTCGGCTTGGATCTGCAATGTGTATGGATCTGCGAGGGGCATGGATGTGCAATGTGCGGAGATTCACAATGTGTGGACGCTGCATGGATTGGTAAGACCATTTGGAGCCTTGCAAATCAACGCAGTAGCATGCAGATGAGCGCCATGCCCCAAGCTGGTGCGATGATTATGGATGAACCCTACCCTTTAAATTGCGTCATGTGCAATGCTGAGTGTAAATCCATGCCCACTCTCTTCTCGCCCCTTCGCAGACCATGAGGCTAACCTCTGAGAGGAGAAAGGATCGCCCATCCTCTACGGCCAGCTTGCAGGCACGGAAGTTGCTAGCATCCTCAAGTGAGTGCAGTCCACATGCAGTTTGTTCAGTGCACATACGACCGTTTATGGGAGGGGGTCTGTGCGGCCACCACTGGGCACAATGGGACCCAGCACGACGAGCCCATGGCAGATGGCCAAGGCAGCAAGGATATAGCATCATGCCCCCCTGGCTGTGGGCTGCGACGTGGCTGAACTGTAGCTGAATCACCTTTTTCAAGGCCAGGGTATAGCCACCCCCCGTTCCTCTTCTGAATCTCCTGGATATATGTTTCGTCTCTTGCGTTGCCATTCCTCTGCTCTTCCGACTTCATATTTCTGCCCTTGTGATGTCCTCCTCCGCTCTTCAGATGATACTTGTGTAGAGTTTAGGGTTGAGGGTTTTAAGACCTGGTCAAACCTCCGCTCCTCCAACTTGTCCTTATCTTGAAATTCTGCACTTCTGGGCAGTGGCGAGCAATGGTGGCCCTTTGCTGTGAAGGCCCCACTCTTCCGAACCCAACCTTGTATTCAATGCGATCGCAGGCAGCCCAAATGCTCAGTGCACTGCCCTGGCTGGGACCCCTCCGCTGCCTACTACAAGCACCCTTCCCACTGCCACGCCCGCCGCATCTCCCGGAGCGGGCAGGCCGCCCAGCGCGTCTAAGGGAGCACCCGG
The DNA here is from genome assembly GCA_037349105.1 of Limnomonas spitsbergensis. NCBI lineage: Eukaryota > Viridiplantae > Chlorophyta > Chlorophyceae > Chlamydomonadales > Limnomonas > Limnomonas spitsbergensis. The sequence goes on from JAYJMM010000120.1 coordinate 7,148,045, forward strand.
TCCGGGCTCCAGAACCTCCAACGCGGGGACTGTCTCTGGCGGCAGGCCGGGCAGCTACGGAGCAGGGCCTGTTGCCTCTGTGGGAATAGCCTCAGGATCCCGGCCAAGCAGCGCGTCTATGATGAAGTGGCCAACAGGCAACGAGACAGGGGGTAGGTGTCGTGTGCAATATTTTATTGCTGGAGAACGGTCTTTTCCGGCTTTTGAGTTTGCCTACTTGAGATTTGCGGGGGTATGAGAAGCGAAGGCGAAACAAGTAAACAATGCATGCTGAATTGCTGATGGGATGGTTGCAAACCCTTAACCCTTCACCCCCAAGCCTGCATTCGCACTTAGAAGCTCGCGTTGGTGTGCAGAGGCTGTGTGCTGGGCCTGCATGATGACGCTGCGGTATGAGGGAAGTATGACAAATGTATGAAGAACGAACAACTAAACCATGAATCTGAAGAAGAAGAAAAAATGTAAGATCAACACAAAAAGACTCAGCAACTAATCTGGCCCCCCTGCCTCTCAGGCCGCATTCGCCTATCCCTGGGGGGCACGACGGGCTTTGACGGCAGCACAGGCGTGAAGAGCCCAAGGTTCGGCCCGCCCAGCAGGACCATCGGCCATGGCCCCATCTCTGCCGAGGCCGCCGCCTTGTTGCATCCTGGTGGCAGCGCAATGGAACGCCAGGTCAGTGCTTGAAGCGTTACTCCGCTGTGGGGTCAGGGTTCACGTTCTGGTTTGAAGTTTCTGTGCTGAGGCCGCTGTGGGGTCAGGCTTAAGGGCTAGGATTAAGGTAATCTCTACTGAGCCTGCTTCTTGTTGAATCATGGCGGCAACCGCAGCTAGGTATATTAATTTTTGCTACGGTACACTAAGTCTTCTTAATTTTATCAGTGATGCAAACAAATATTTTATGACAATTACGGTAGAAGATGGAAAAAGATATGGCGGGTCAGTGTGCGAAGGGATTAGGACGGGATAAGAAGGCTCTGGTCCTAGTGCATGCAAGTTGGCTAGGCTACGTTCCTGACTCAATGGGCCGCAGTGTTTCTTTTTCGTGATTCAGCAACAGTTCAGCTCCATTCCAGCGTCCGGCCGGAAGTTCCAGTTGTGGCTAGTTGTGGCTAGCTTTGCCATTTGAGCCGCCGGTCATAGTCGGTCCAGGTTTGGTCCCAATCTGGCCTTCAATGGCCGCTGGCCAGCTTGCTGCAGATGGCCTTGTAGCCGGACAAAAATGCACTGCTGGTCCAGCTAATTGTCGATCGGCCTGCACCGTATTATACCTGTGTAGCGTGATACACTCTTTAGAAAAGATGACTAAAAACATTGATCATTACTACCGGTATTTTCATGCACGGCATCCCTCACTCCCCTTCAAACATTCAGTACGAAGGTAGGTGCATCGCGTACCAAAAATCAGCGCATTAATTTAAAATGCCATCCATGAGGTCCCGCACCGGTTCCGGTTGCAGCATCATGCCCATCGATTGGAGCATGCAGGACGCATGCATCAGGTCGTGGCTGCAACTGACGGCCGGTTGTGGATTCAAATTGAGCTCCCGATTCAAATGCCATCCATGAGGTCCCGCACCGGTTCCGGTTGCAGCGCATTATGCCCATGAGCTGGAGTAGGCAGCACGCATGCATCAGGTCGGGGCAGCAACTGACGGCTGGTTGTGGATTCAAATCGAGCTCCCAATTCAACTGTCAACTGAAGCTTGAAATCCAAACGCAGGTCAGCCTGCCGAGGGAAGCCAGGCTGACCACAGCAGTGCCCCAGGCCAGACCGGTCAGTGCCCGTCCCTCCAACGCCTTGCCCCGCCCCTCCAGCGCTCAGAGGTCGCCAGTCAGTGCTGCCAGAATGGCTACCGCAGGTGAGCTCGCACACAAATGTTGTTCTTGTTGTTGTTTTGTTCTTGGTCGTCGTTACAGGCACTCAAAACCCTTTGTTTGGAAGGGCTCCGCAGTGTCAACAGGAGGGGCTCGCACAGTTTTGTCGCCGCTTGCTTGCTTCTTCCATCGGTAGATTTTAAATTACAATCAGCATGCCGGTATCGTAGATTTGCTTTGCCTTCCCTCATAATTAACATTATTTGGGGTTGAGGGTTCCATGAATATATTATGTATTGATCGTCGACGCCAGTTTCCAGTAAAAAATAAGAGGATAATTTGCCCGGAGGGCAGCATTAAAAGAAATTGCTGCTTTGTACCGTACCCGAGGGAAGGCAAATCAAATATACGGTATGTGAAACCGTGATTAAAATGTCCGAAACAGATAAAAAATATTAGCGTGAATGAATATGAAACTAAATGGGTTCTCCCTACCAATACTTGGACTATTTTATGGACCTTCGTATCCCCTGCCTTCTCGAACCTGACAAGTCGGCATTTGTTTTGCAGGTGCCAGCATCGTCGCCTCACCCCTGTCATCTGTACCGCCTTCAGCGCCAGCTGCGAGCCTGGCGTGGAGCAACGCCTCTCGCATCCCTGACCCTTCATGGGGCAAGGCCAGGCCCACTTCCGCCAGGCCCTCCGCAGCACCGGTGGGCAGGGTTGGCAAGGGTGCTTCGCAGCTCTGTCTTTTTTGCAGCCGCAACTGGGCCCATGGGGGCCAAACCTGGACAGGCTCACGGCCGGCGGCCCAAGTAGCAGCGCCTGCCACACTCAGCCTCCAGAGTCGCAGGCTGCGACGTAGCTGAAGTGTGGCTGAAGTGTAGCTGAAGTGTAGCCGAGCTGTAGTATGGCTGCATCACCTTGCAATCAGCAGTAGCGCTTCCCTAGCCTATTCTCCCTTCCCCTACCCAGCCTCATTGACCTGTTGTGCTCAGCTGCCTTCTCTGCCCCCAGCACTGACGTCGGCAGTGGATCCTCCCTCCCTCACCCGCCTCCCCCAGGCCCCGGTCAGCACTGCGCGGACGAGGCCTCAGTCTGCCTTGGCCGCACCTGGAATGGTCTCTCCCAGCATAGCAAGGCCGCTGTCCGCACGCCCGGAGCACGTTTTCAGCGCAGCCGCCGCAACACTTCGACTCAACCCGACCGCGGCGCAGGTAAGGATCTGGTCAGTAATGGCGGGGAACCTGCCATTGCTGATGCCGCACCGTTTGCTGATCCCATACTTGACCCTGCGGCGCGTAGAGCTTTGTCCTCTTCTGTTTTCCTCTTCCGAGGCTCTGGTATGAACGCATTCGAATTTTAAAGGGGGAGGGTGGGGCGCAAAGAACGCTTTAAGGTAAGACATGTAAGGCTACGAGATTTATGCATGACTGCCAATTTTCCTTCTCACTCTTTCTTTCTTCTGGGGTCATAGACTTCGAATGCACATACATCTGATGCATGTTGATGTCTTATTTAAGGCTCCAAGCTGGTGTCGGGGATGTAAGCTGAGTGGCGCAGCGTTTCCACGCTGCCTGATCCGCTGGCATGTAGCGGACATGTAGCTACATTTAGCTGACATGTAGCTGACGTATAGTATTTGAACACCGTGCCACCCATCTCACCCGGGGGTCCCTGCATCTCTATGGGGGCTGACTGTCACTCCCACTTTTGAACCGCAGTCACCCCCTTTTAACTGCGGTTGCCACATGCATGGTACTGCCTTCAATAACAAATCGAAGCGTGCTTCATTAAACACCACAACGCAGATGGCGTCATCGGTGCTGGTCAGCGTTGCCGACCAGCCTGTGTACAACGAGGAGGGTGAGAGGCCCACCTTAACCCTAAACCCTAAACCCTGTACCTGACCAGGGCTCTACACACAGGTCGGATCGCCGGGCAGAATCGGCAGGGAAAGAAAAACAAAAAATGGGTACCCGGGCTAATGCCTTGCAGGGCCTTGGCACCTGTTACCTGCCTGAAACCTGTGAGGACTACCGCTTGGCAAACAAAAGAAGGTAGACAGTTATGAATCAGCTACGGTGCGCATCTCCGGACGAGAGCACGCTTTGCACCCATCACCAGGGGCGCTGCTCAGCAATGCCTTTTCAGGGAGTGTCTTTAGGGGTGTTGTTTCCAGTGTTTTAGGCGAAGGGGGGCAAAAAAAAGCCAGGGACCCCATCCCCCCCCCCCAAAACGAGCACCCAACGAGCCTACCCCCCACCCCCCACCCCCCACCCCCGCCTCCGGAACCCATTGAAATTCAAACATCTCAGTCAAAATGCAAAATTACAGGGCATGTAAGGGGAGTTTTTTGATCAGCTCGTCAAGGCGCTTCTACTGGTATATTTCAATTCGTTAGGTGATGACATGCCAACAGTAAACTAAGAATGACTCAGCTGGTTCGGGGTGTGTCCAATGGAGCCAAACCCTCAGTGTGGGGGGGCAGAAGGGCATGTGTTAATTCAAGCAACATTTTAGGATGTAAATGGACTCATGTTGGCAAGGAGAACACATAGGTGCCGCTGCCAGACTCAACAGTCCTACAGAAAAAATTACAAAGTTTGAAAACAACAAATATTGGATTTTTGGGGGACCCACCACCCCCTCCCCCCCCCAACTTTGCCTCCCCATATCTCCCACCCCCCTGGGCAATTAAAAAAAAAGCTATGGAACGCTCTCGTTAAGCTCTACAAAAAAGGGGGATGGGGTCGATTTTTTTAGTGATCAATTGAATGGTTGATTTTGTTACAAAGTTAACGCAGCAATTGAATGGTTGCCGCAGGGGACATCAAGACGTCGTTTGACGTTGTCCGGTACTTCACCCATTTCGGCCACGGCGCTGTGAAGAAGCTCTTCTACCTGAACAAGGCGACGCGTGAGTGGAGTCTGCAGAGGTGTCGTGTGTTCATGTTTTGAGGGGTGGGCTGTGTTGTAGTGCGTGTGTGTTTGGGGGGTTGGCTGTGCTGTAATGTGCGTGTCTGTGGGGGGGGGGGCGGCTGTGTTGCATTTTTTTTTTTTTTTTGCTGTGCTGTAGTGTTTGTGGGGGGGGTCGTCTGTGTTTTGAGTGTGTGTGGTTGACTGTGCCATAGTGTGTGTGGAGGGGGGAGGGCTGTTTGTGCGTGTGTGTGTGTGTGGGGGGGGGGGTCTGCTGTGTGTTTGAGCGCACACCCGGGCATATGAAGGGCCTGTTGAGCAGCTTCCACCAGGCCACTTACAACCATACCATGATCTGCCTAGGGCCTACTGCCGGCAGCCCAACCAACACGTCATGCAGCAAGAGCAATGTTTAGATCTACACATGTACCTCATGCTGAGCGTTTGCCTAGGATGTACACGTGTATCTCACGCTGAGCCTTTGCCTAGGATGTACACATGTACCTCATGCTCAGCCTTTGCCTAGGATGTACACGTGTATCTCACGCTGAGCCTTTGCCTAGGATGTACACATGTACCTCACGCTGAGCCTTTGTGTACCCCGTGTACCTCACACTGAGCCTTTGTACACAAGATGTACAAATGTACCTCAAGCTGAGCCTTTGCCTAGGATGTACACATGTACCTCACGCTGAGGCTATGTGTACCCTATGTACCTTTGTGTGGGTCTTGTACTGACATGTGTATTGCGTCGTGCGATGTTTTTGAAGCTGCCAACAAGTACGAGCTGCTCAGCCCCTTCCACCTGGTGGTGGTCCCGCACGACAAGATCAACCGCAATGAGTACTGGACGATGAGCACCATGGGGACAGTCCATGTGGTGGCAGGCAAGCAGGAGTGGATCTTTTGAACGGGACCAGGGGGGGGATTTAAATTTAAATCTTGTATTTGTACATTCAACGAGTACTGGAGAATGAGCACCATGAGGACAGTCCATGTGGTGGCAGGCAAGCAGGATTGGATCTTTTGTATGGGACAAGGGGGGGGAGAATCCTCGTGGATGCAGGCAGGCAGTGTTTGCTTTTTGGGGGATGGGGCCTGTGAGGTTTATGTATTTTGAATTCAAATTTGAATCACACATTCAACATGTACAGGACGGTGAGCACTTTGGGTTTGGTCAACGTGGGGGCATGCAACCAGGTATCTACACGTTTTGAATTCAAATTTTGAATAGGGCAGGGGGGGGGGGGGGGGGGGAGGGGGTGAATCCAGATTATAAACAGCACCAGCGAGGGTCTGCAATTTCCCCGCCTTGAGGCCTAAACGAGCTGTCCATGAACCATTGCTGGGCATTGCAGGATCCTTGGAAGACTGACTGGTGCTGTCAGCCTTTTACGTAAAGCTTGCAATCCTGTTCGAACCTGCAGGGGCATGAACCTCTTTCAAGTGCTGCCTGCTGCCTTATTTATGACACTGCTGCCTGCTGCCCTATTTGTGAAACTGTTGCCTGTTGCCTGCTGCCTGTTGCCTTATTTGTGCTGTCTGTTGCCTGCTGCCTGCTGCTTTATTTGTGCTGTCTGTTGCCTGTTGCCTGCTGCCTGCTGCTTTATTTGTGCTGTCTGTTGCCTGCTGCCTGCTGCTTTATTTGTGCTGTCTGTTGCCTGCTGCCTGCTGCCTTATTTGTGCCGTCTGTTGCCTGCTGCCTGCTGCTTTATTTGTGCCGTCTGTTGCCTGCTGCCTGTTGCCTTATTTGTGCCGTCTGTTGCCTGCTGCCTGCTGCTTTATTTGTGCTGTCTGTTCCCTGCTGCCTGCTGCTTTATTTGTGCTGTCTGTTGCCTGCTGCCTGCTGCTTTATTTGTGCTGTCTGTTGCCTGCTGCCTGCTGCCTTATTTGTGCTGTCTGTTGCCTGCTGCCTGCTGCTTTATTTGTGCTGTCTGTTGCCTGCTGCCTGCTGCCTTATTTGTGCTGTCTGTTGCCTGCTGCCTGCTGCCTTATTTGTGCTGTCTGTTGCCTGCTGCCTGCTGCCTTATTTGTGAAACTGTTGCCTGTTGCCTGCTGCCTGCTGCCTTATTTGTGCTGTCTGTTGCCTGCTGCCTGCTGCTTTATTTGTGCTGTCTGTTGCCTGCTGCCTTATGCAGGGGAGGAGGGCGAGTTTGTGGGTCTTGGCGAATGGATCCGTTTGAGCACGATGTACAACATGCTGCGTAAGCTCCGCTTCTTCAAGCACTTCAGAGTCTGCAAGGCCTTCTTCCACTGGAAGACCACCGTCAGACAGGTGAGTGAAAGCCTGTAAGGCCTTTTTCCATTGGAAGACCACCGTGAGACAGGTGTGTGTAACAGCTGATTCGCACGTGAGTACGCAGGTACCTGAGGTTCAAATGCCAGCATGATTCAAACCCAAACGTTCCTGATTTGAATTCAAATGTTCAGATCAACTACCGTCGAACGCGCGAGGAGCTGTCCGTCCGGCTGTTCCCCGCTGTCAAGACCTTTCAGCCGGCAATGCTGCGCATCATGTCGATTGTGCAAGCACTGAGCGAGACCAAGGTTGCACAGGTGAATGCATGTTTGAATCCAGATCTGTTTACATACATATATTCATTTAGGTCCTTTGTTGTGGATAATGGCGAGCCCTCACTTTGTCAATTAGAAATGTGAGTCGGTGCTGAAGATAAACAGTATTTCTGACAGCTGAAGTCAAACCACGTTGTGGGGGGGCCACCAGGTGGGTATTTGACGTTCTGCTCACTGGGAGCCTTGTGCAGCATTGGCAAGAGCTGCTCATCCTCAGGCTGCACTCCTCCAACTGGGGATATTGGGACCAAACAATCAACTCGGCAATCGATCATTATTATACTTAATTGCATTGCTCACCCCTAGCAGTGAATAGCGTTATTATGAGGGAAGGCAAGGCCCAAACCTTCCCGAACCTCCCCCTCAACGTAAATCTGGACCCACCCCTGGTCACGCCCCGCCCCGGCAGGCCCTCGCCGGCATAACTTATTTGCAGCTAATAAACAGTGGAGGGGAGGCTTTATTTATCAGTTCTGTCTCATCCTCGTATTGCTGTTTGGCCTCAAAGTATGACGCTTGCTTTTGCAACAGCTTGGCATGTCTGCGGACTCCGAATCTTCGTGTGCCCAGCTTCCATCTCTATACAGCCCCAAACAATCACCTTTCAACCCCGTCTCAATATATCACTTGCTTGCTTGCCTTTGCATCAGCTTGCCGTGTCAGTTATCTCTGAATGTTTGTGATGACAAATTGATGTGCCCAGTTTCCTCTTTTTCCAGCCCTAAACCCTCACCTTGCAACCCCTCTCAATATACCACTTGCTTGCTTGCTTTTGCACCAGCCGGTCGTGTCAGCACCCTCTGGTTTTCATGATGGCAAACTTGCGTGCCTACCTTCCATCGTTAACCTAAGCCCTGACTTTTACCCCGCCTCCCATGCATTCAAGATCACTGTGCGACTGGAGAAGGTTTACAGCATGGACGAATTTGTTTTGGAGCAGGAGAAACACAGAACTGAGGTCGTTCTGCCTTCCATTGCTGCCAAGGTGATGTTCAGCACTGCCTATGTATTCGTGCTTCAGCACTGCCTGCTTAATTGTGCTTCAGCACTGCTTTTAATCGTGTGCTTCAGCACTATTTATTCAAAAATGCTGCATTGCTTCTTTAATCGTGCTTCAGCTGCATAATCTAGCTACACCGCGGCCTGCGGCGGAGGGGTCCTGTTTCAGCTTGATCTGCTGCTTGGGCTGTAGGCCGTAGGTAGGCCACATGCCTCAGGCACCGCCATGGGGATCCACAGCTGTTTCATATTAATGATGTGATGTATATTAAAGATTTGTAATATGTTAATGATGTGATATATATTAAGGATCCGAAATGTATTAATGATGTGATATACCGTATACGATGATGTCTCGTTGATGCCGTTTATTCTTTGACTGGTTTGTCCCTAGATCTTGCCCTTTAAATAAGTTTGATTTTAAATTCTTGAGATTTGAGGTCGAGCTTTAGCCATGCACTTTGCGACTAGATCCGGCACATTCTTGCATTTCAAACTTTGAAACTGGATTTCAAACTGAATTTCAAACTCCGAAACTGAATGCAGGTGGATCAAGTGGTTCAGCTTCTTAACGAGGTGTCCACTGCTGTCGAGCTGGATAAGTTCAAGATGGAGTCTATGGTACGTTTGTCCATTTGCTTACGTCTGCTACTTTAAAGACTTTGCACTGAAGTGTGATGCAGTTTTTACTATGTTGGGCAGCATTCAAGATGGAGTCTCTGGTACGGTCCAGTTGGGGCCCCTGGGTATCTTTTCGAACTGAAAATACAGCAGAGTAACCCAACAGACTTGTAAAACTACAATTTTTATAAATAGACCCTGCAATACTTGAAGAAAAGGAATCCACAAAGGAATAATGTAATTGAATCCACAAAGGAAGAATTGAATCCACAGAGGAAGAATATAATTGAATCCACAGAAACCTAGGGGTCTCACAGGAACCTGAAAGTGCCTTCCGTATGGATCACGGGTTGCAGGCAGTTAAGTCACTGGTATTCAAATTTGAAAACGCATCCTAAGTAAAAACAAACATTCCCCGCTGCTTTGATCCACTGGATCCCCCTTGCAGACGGATGTCCAGGAGCTGACAGCACAAGGCTTCCAGATCGGCATGCCCAGTATGAGGGGCAGCAAGTCCCTCAGCATTTCCCAGCTCAAGTCAGACATGCAGGCAAGTTTTTTTGTGTGTGGTTGGTAGCAAGGTGAAGGGCTGTGGGGAATACTTGGGGGCCTGGCAGCTGCTTCCCATGTGTGCTCCTTCATATGTGACGAAGTTTGTGGGGAGGAGCCCTACACCTGGCAGACTGGAAAAAAAGTGGAATGTGTGCTGGGAAACAACAGGAAATGCTGGCCTTGATTGCACCAATGCCTAAGGAAAGAAACAAGAAATCTCGCTGCAGCGCTTTCTGAAGGCGAGCCAAGGCTGTGCCAGCAAGTGCCCCTGCCTGGCAGCCCCGACGCTGCTTCGAAATTCATTGAACTGTCGCACTCTTCGCAGGACCTTTTGTTTGCGTACCAGCGCTGTGTCAGCGAGGTGTCCCGCCTGGCTGCCATGATGCGGCTGGTGGACTACATCGTTGTCGAGGCCTTTGTGGTTTTGGCGGTGCGGACGCTGCAGGAGTTGGAGGCCTTCTTCGCCGATCCAGAGAGAGTTCGGGTGGGTGGGAGGCTAGGGCGCATCAAGGCAGCATGCGTGCATGCATGCATGGCAGCATGCATTGGCACGGTGTTTCTGATGGACGTGTGATAGGGTGGCTAGTGAGGCATGCCTCAGGCCTCCATGTTTCAAATTTGATATGCATGCATCGCTGTTTGCTTCACCTTCGTCTCCCCTCTATTTATTGTGCAGAGCAACAGCTCGTTGATTGAGCATGCCTTAAGGCCACCTGTGGATTCCCCCCCTCGTACGCCGCTATTTGCTCCCCTGAATCCCCCTCCTGTGTTGGTGCAGGGCAACGTCAGCTCTCCGGATCAAAATGGAATAAAGGAATCATTTTTTTGTTCTTTTCCATGCACACAGATGGTTCTGTGCCCCCCCCCCCATATTCTCGTGCATGGCTCCTTTACCTTCACTGTGAGGTAGGTAATGGATGTCGCTGATCGCCCCCCCCCCCCCCTCCCCTGTCCCCCTCCTGCTGTCGCACAGGGCACATTCACATGCACCGTCAGCTTCCTCGAGGCTGGCTTCTCTTTCTCACCCAACCACGAGACGGTCTCAGCGGGGATAGAGACGCTCATGTCGAGGTCAGGACAGCTGGAGGGATGTACATACCTTGAAATTCAAAAAAAAACGTTTCAAAATAGATAGCACACGAGTTTTCAAAAACGCCTGCCTGGCTCATCTTTATGGAAGCAATTGAACCCTGCCTATTTACAAACCTTCTACCTTTCACAGTCTGATTATATCGACATTTTCTTGGATTGATGAAGGAATGGCATGACCCGAGCGTTTAATTCTGTGCGGCGTTCAGTTGGCTAAGAATTTAGTGGCGGGCCTGCCTTACTTGACTCGCTGGTGCATGCTTCGCCTTGCTTGACTTGTTTAGCTATCCTGGCTCAACTTGCAATCAGCTTTTGCCTGGCTCGACCTGCTCACAGCCATTGCGCTGTCCGGGGATGCAAACGCTGCCCCTGTCCAGCGTCTCTTTCTTCGGATTCAAATCCACCCAGTTGTTGCTAGGTTGCAGCCCTGTCGCCGCCAAAGGCCCCATAGGGACAAGACCTGGACCGGACTAGATTTGGTTGCCAGAGCAGCAGGGCTGGCCACGAAAGGGGTCTACGGCCCCCTGAAACGTACCTGACATATAGCTGAGTCATGAAAAAAAAAAAACTGCCCCTGTTTTACTACGCGCAGTTGGCTGAAGATGGTGGCGGACCTGCCGCGACCCCTGACGTCCAAGATCCTGACCTCCAAGTACCTCGACAGGTGTGGATTAAGGGCCAACCAATCAATAGATCTCAGGAGCCAGGGATCTGCTTGCTTTGCACGATATTGGTCGTGTGCATTCGCCGCACACGCATGATGTGGATAGGTGCAATGCTGGAAATCCAGGTTCAAATTCAACTTCCAGCGTTCCAAGTCTGGCATTCAAATTCAAATTCAAATGGTGTCTCCCTGCAGGGCTGAGAGTCTGCTAAATGTTGAGTCTGTCGTGCTGCAGAGCCCGCGTTTTCAGGTGAGAACCCTGAACCAATGACCCTTATACCAGCGCACAGATTCAGAACCTGAACACTCATGTAACCCTAAAACGCGGTATCTACCCTTGATCCCATACTTCCTGGTGAATGCGTCTTTTGTATTAATAGCAGAACAGCCCAGACTGCTCGTAAGGGATTTGCAATCTGGTGGTGCTGCCTGTTGGATGTTTGCAGCCTATTAGGAGTGTGGATGTTTGCAGCCCATTAGGAGTGTGGATGTTTCACACTTGTGTGGCCTACGCCCATTGGCCTGTGCGACTGTGCCTGCATGGCGTTTTCAAAAATGTTGTCTGCCTGCCGGCCGTGGGCATGTTAAATGCTTCCCTGGCTGGATCTTGTTTTATTTATTTTTATTTATCTAATTAAATAAGGTACGTCGCCTACGGCCTGCTAGGGGTGGGCGTGGCCGAGGGGTGGGACAGAGTCTCAGTGTACCGTTCATTAACGTTGCCCTCCAGCAAAATGTTGTTTACAAGGGCCGCACGGTAGGCCGCACGGTCTATTAGGCAAATTATCTCGGGGGTGCGCGATGACGACGCTGGGCCGAATCATTCGGTATCAGTCGAGATCGGGCAGAGCGTGGACGATTCAACAATTCCATCTCCTCCAGCGCGTCTTAATATCTTCAGAAATGAAGATATCAAATACCAGTGGGGTTTAATAAAAAAAATATTTTCCTGTGTGTGTGTCAAGTTTTCCCTTATAATATCCGTTATGGTGGACTATAGGCAGTTTGTCATGCTGTCAAATGGTCAATGCCGAGCTCCATTACGCTTGCGTGATGCCTAGTTACCCCTAAATCCTAAACCCTAAACCCTAAACCCTGGTTGACTGCTGGCCCTTCCGCCTGTTATCCTGCCGATGCTGTGCCAGGGACACATGATACGGGCCGTTTTAGCCAAAATCCTGTAATGTCTTGCATTTTGTTGTATTACTATGTATTGTAACTATACGGTACACTACGGTGCACCGACTGGACATCCACACTTTGACTGGAAATCCACACTGTTGAATCCCGTATCGGGCCAAAGTCCCGTGTCGTATCTCGTCGTATCTTGTTACTCTATTCCGTATCCTGTGTCCCTGTGCTGTGCCTCACCACCCTTTCATGATGACTGCTGGCCATCATGGCAAACCCTAAACCGTTACAACTTACAACCCTAAACCGTGGACCCTGAACCCTTGCAGGCCATCAAGACGTAACCCTCAACTCTGGCAGGCTTCACCCTCAATAGTTGCAAGCCTGAACCGCTGAAACCCTACACCGCTGCACCCCTCGACCCCTGCCACCCTTAAGCGTTGCACCCCTAAACCCCCGCAGGCCCTCAAGGCCTCCTGCCTGCGCTACATTGACTCCAGCTTCTCCGACGCCGCCCGCTACGTGTCTGAAACGTTTGAAGACAAGCGCAGGCTGGAGGAGTTCCGAGTCAGCTGGTCGCCCACAGAATATGAGGCTCAAACGCTGCAGCTGTCAGAGCTGCAGGTGAGCTTTCAGTTAGACAGTTACAGGGTTCAAGGGGGTGATGGTCGAGGGGGGTTAAAGGCAGTGAGCTTGTTAGTACGACTTTTACTGAAGCAAGGTATGGAACAATGATTTTACTTAAGAGTCAAGTGCAGTGGCTCAGTGCTAAAAAAGTCCTGAAAACCTGTCCAACTGCAGTACTGCAGATTTGAATAGCCTACCCTCGGGTATGAGTTAATTTTATTTTAGAATGCTGCCCTAGGGGTACGACAGACCCAATCGTGGACTGAAAACTGACGTAAATGTTCAATACGAGTACGTAGTATTTGAATGCATTCCTCACTGCTAAATAACGTTCATTACGAGGGAAGGCACAGCTCATCTAGAGTACTGTATATCTGGTTTGCCTTCCCTCATTATTAACGTTGTTTAGGGTCCAGGGATCCAGGGAATTACTAACTACCGATTGTCGACGCCAGTTATCAGTCAAAAATTAAGAGTTTTGGTTGATGATTTGTTATGAGGGCAGCATTAATATGCATATTTTTCATATCCGAGGGAAGGCAAATCAAATCTACGATACACGAAATCATGAGACACCGGAGAGTTTCCGTGCCTGTGGCACACTTCAGCAGGATTGAAGTGCAGGTGAATTCATTCCGCAAATCACCAAAACAATGACTGGTCAGGGGTAAGTGTAGCTGGCGACTTGGCAACACATCCTGCATTATCAGCCAGGGGATGGGTCTGACCCCCTAGATGACAGGCCCCTTTGCAGGCGAGGTAAAAGTATGCAAATAGCATATTGAAGGGTGTGTAAAGGCAAGCCCAGGCTGGAGCACTTGCGTGTCCGTTGGTCTCCCACAGAGCATGGGGCACAAGCATAGGACCTGTCGGACTTACAGCTGAGATTCTGCTCAAAGAGGCCTGCTGAGGGCCTGCCGAAGTGCAGGTGTGCAGCCAGAAATAAATAAATAAATAAAACGAGCCCCCCCCTTTTAGTGTTTTCGTGTCGGCTAGCTGCTAATGGAGTATGAGGCATTGAGGCCCCGTCGCTGGGGTCCCTCTGGAGCTCCCATCCACCAACACGCATGCCCTTCATTTTGAGCTCGCACCTACCTATGCATCAAACACGATGCACCGCTGGACTGTAAAAACTAAACAAAACTTCAAACCTTACCTACACCTAAACCTTTAACCCTAAAACCCTAAACCCTACCGCCACCTAAAGCCTAAATATTAAACCCCAAACCCTGCATCCGCCTTAACCCTAAACCCCACCGCCGCTCGCAGCGCGACATGCAGCAGCAGCGCCGCTGGGGCCGCACCGTTGATCAGATGAAGATGAGTGCCACGGTCGGCCTGCTAAGCGTCGACAGCAAGAGGATGCGGTCTGCTCTACAGGAGTCAGTGCTCAACACGATCGAGGGCATGAAGCTGGTGCGCCTTAACCCTTAACCCTAAACTAGGTATGCTCTACAGGAGTCAGTGCTTAACACGATCGAAGGCATGAAGCTGGTGCGCGCGGGGGGTCAGAAAGCGTAGATAAAAAGATCTCAGCCCCTAGGCCTCGGGATCAGGCACTGGCAGCTGAATATCAAATGTATGCAAAGAAGCAGTATCCGGGGTTGACCTATTTGTAAGGTGACTTGGCCCCACCTGATCCGGCCCTGGCGTACAGAATGAAGGGAGGTGGGCACTGACAGCAACCAGCAGCTGAATATCGAAAATATATTTGGGTGGATGAACCTGGGTGGACCTATGTGTAAGGTGATTCGGCCCTACCCGGTCGGGCCCTGGCATGGAAACCCAAGTTAGTTGCGCATTGACAGTATTAGCAGTTGGGAGGCAAGGGTTCTCAAAGCTGTGGTGCGCGTCCAAAGGCCCCCGCCCCCTCCCTTGTTTCATCGCACCTCGACAGGTCGTCCTGGCCACTGCGCAGCGGGAGTGTGCAGCCATGCAGGTGGGATCTGCTGACAGGGATGTAGGGACCATTTAGGGGAGCCATCTAGTGTAGCATGCTAGTATTAGGGGGCAGTGCTCATATTCGGGGACTAGCAGTTTTTGGGCACAGTTTAATGTGTGGCACTACAGGTGAAGGGAGCAGTGTGAGGGAGCCTGTTGTTCTGGTCATTGCGCCGCAAGAGACTGTGCAGCTGCAGCAGGTGGGATCGGATGACAGGGGACGGATGCTTCTTGAAGGGTAGCACTGTGTGCGAGCAGTTACGGGGAGCACGCTGGATTTAGGGTTTAGCCATGTGTGCGGGAGCATGCTGTTTTGGCCACTCGTTATCGACATGAGCTGACTGCGCCCCCCCCCCGAATCAACACCAACCTGCCTGGCCCTTTCGCAAAAGGCTGTGGGTGGTTGCGTTAGCTTTATAACAGCAACACTAACCTCACAGGAGCGGTGTCGCAGCTGGTGCAAGGACTTGGAGCAACGCCCTGAGCACTTGGAGGGGTACGCGCACGCCAGGACCCGCTACATGGACATGAGCAAGGAGCAGGAGGAGCTGTACCAGCACGGGCACGTCGTGGATGACCTGTATGAGCTGTATAAGGATTACAGCAGCAAGCTCAACTACAAAGACCAGGTAAGGTCTCCATGGCTGGAGCGTCCGACGAAAGGCGATGAAGTTCAGACCCCCTAAAAAGGAAAGAAAGGTATGCCCCACAGCAGGGGCGGGAGGGTTAAGGAAACAGTGTAAAGGAAACCGTTACCATAATTTCTCCTTTAGCTCAGGTCCCCTAAACCTAAATCTTAATGCCGGTACCTTATCGCGTACGGTTTAGGGTTTAGGGCAGTGGTGCTCAGAACCCACACCCTGAGCCCTCAAACCCATGTTCACGAGGGCATGATACACACATGCGCACGTTGTGACACGCATGGCTGCGCCTGCCCCCTCGCCCATGCTCGCCGCAGGTGGCGCATGAGACAATGCACGAAGCCCTGGCTACCGTCCGCGTTGACTTGGTGAGGCTAGTAAATGCTCAGAAGTGGGTGCGGTGAACCAACAGCTGCTAAGTGTGACACTTTTGTTCTGATGCTGGAACCTCTTCTGACTCCGATACCTCTAGGAGGCCACTGAACGTAGGTTGAACCCTACACCCGAAACCCTTAACCTTTTAGCTTAAACCCTTAACCCTAAACCTCAAGGGGGGCACTGTTACTCTTTTTGCCTCTGCCTGCCATTCTGATGTGGACAGGGTTAAGGCTTATGGGTTGAGGATTTATGCTTCAGGGTTTAAGATTTAGGGTTTAGGGTTAAGTCTTAAGGCTTTGCCTGAAGCGTCGAGTAGGTTTCCAATGTAGGCATTGGTCGCACCTAGTTTCGACAGTCTTTTGAAAAGTTTTCGCGAACTTGTTGCGGATGATTCCCTATTGGAAGCCTAAGTGTAGGTGAACTACTCCTACATAGATTTAGTGTAACCCTATATTGATACATCGATGTATGTTCCCCAAATCCAGTTACCGCACTTCGTATTCTCCAGTAGGTTTCCAACGCAGGCATACCGTAGATTTGATTTGCCTTCACCCATAATTAACGTTGTTTGAGGTGATGGATCCATGGATTTACTAATTATCAATTGTCGATGCCAGTTTTTGGTCAGAAATTTAGAGTTTCTGTGGACAGTTTGCCCTGAGGGCAGCTTTGAAAGAAATCATGTTTTCATACCTGAGGGCAGGCAAATCTATGGTATGTCGTAAATATTCTCACATGACTACACACCGGTATACGCTACCGGTACCGTATCTGACTTTGTAATAAATCCAACTTCAATCTAACTTCAACCTACATCTAGCTTACTTCAACTAACATCTAGCTTCAATTTACCTTATATTTGTTTTCCCCTCCCTCAGCACTTTTGTTTTTCAATTGGTCTATCCAACTTCAATGCCTTCAATTTCCCTCCCAAAGCACGCGGCCAAGTCCTGGCTGGAGGATCAGCACACGGTCATGCGCGAGGAGCTGGAGATGGGGGGGTCGAAGCTGGGCGAGCTGGCGCTGTCCATGCTGCATGACCTGGCCAATAACTCCCTGAACGACCCAGAGTCGGACCCTGATGTGAGACAGGGTTCAGGGTTAAGGTTAGGGTCAGACCCTGATGTAAGACAGGGGTAGGGTTTAGGGTAGGGTTGGACCCTGATGTGAGACAGGGTTTATGGTTTAGGGTAGGGTTGGACCCTGATGTGAGACAGGGGTAGGGTTTATGGTATGGTTGGACCCTGATGTGAGACAGGGTTTAGGGTTTAGGGTAGAGTAGAGTTTATGGCGAAGCTTAGGGTTTAGGGCTAAGGATTTAGGGTTTAGGGTAGGGTAGGGTGAAGCTTAGTAGACAGGGTTTAGGATGTAGGGTAGGGTAGGGTGAAGCTTAGTATGTAAGACCTGTGTAACTGAATAGTGAATATACATGGTATCATGGCATGGGAATGGGAATCCCTACCGGACAGAATTGGGGAACAGCTTCAAAAATGTGTTACAATTTATGGGTAGCCTCCATAACTGCTATGCTTTTTAGCTTGAACCTAAACCATAAACCCTGCAGGATATGTTGGCCCTTGAGCCTTACCCCTAAACCCTTGGCCCTAAACTCCGACCTTTGAAATGTTGACCCTAAACCCTTAACCCTTGACCCCAAAACGTGACCTTTGACATGTTGGCCCCTTGACCCTTAACCCTCGATCCTGAACCCTGGACCCCGAACCCTGAACCCTGCAGGAAATGTTGGCTGCCGTTGCCGCCATGGAGGCGCAGCTGCTGGGCATGGAGGACGCAGCCCGGCGCTACCTTTCGTACCAGAAGCTGCTCAAGGTAGGGGGGAGGACACAGCTGGTGCTCACTGTTGCGCCTGGGGCAGGTGAAGAGGACACCGTTATTTTGTTATGTTTGCACACATTTACATTCATGAAGTGAAATTCCGTATGTGATTGTGGATACACTTTCTCAAACACATTTGAACTCTTCCTGAGACTCGTTAAGACGTGTCCAGACTTTCGAGCCGGAGTGAGCAGCCAGCTCATGGTGTGAAGCTCAGCTCCTCAGCTTTTCAGTATTTGCAGTTCATTTGCTGCAAGAAGGCACGTGGAACTACCACTTGCAGATCGCTCTAGGTATCCTCGGCGCAGGAATACCGCAGATTAAAGTACGGTCTTGTCCCCCCCTGGTCTCATCACCCCCCTGGTCTCATCACCCCCTGGTCTCATCCCCCCCCTGGACTCATCCCCCCCTGGTCTCATCCCCCCCCTGGTCTCATCCCCCCCCTGGTCTCATCCCCCCCCTGGTCTCATCCCCCCCTGGACTCATCCCCCCCTGGTCTCATCCCCCCCCTGGTCTCATCCCCCCCCTGGTCTCATCCCACCCCTGGTCTCATCCCCCCCCTGGACTCATCCCCCCCCTGGTCTCATCCCCCCCCTGGACTCATCCCCCCCCTGGTCTCATCACCCCCCTGGTCTCATCACCCCCCTGGTCTCATCCCCCCCCTGGTCTCATCCCCCCCTGGACTCATCCCCCCCTGGTCTCATCCCCCCCTGGTCTCATCCCCCCCCTGGTCTCATCCCCCCCTGGTCTCATCCCCCCCTGGTCTCATCCCCCCCCTGGTCTCATCCCCCCCTGGTCTCATCCCCCCCTGGTCTCATCCCCCCCCTGGTCTCATCCCCCCCTGGTCTCATCCCCTCCCTGGTCTCATCTCCCCCCTGGACTCATCCCCCCCTGGTCTCATCCCCCCCCTGGTCTCATCCCCCCCCTGGTCTCATCCCCCCCTGGTCTCATCCCCCCCCTGGTCTCATCCCCCCCCTGGTCTCATCCCCCCCCTGGTCTCATCCCCCCCTGGTCTCATCCCCCCCTGGTCTCATCCCCCCCCTGGTCTCATCCCCCCCCTGGTCTCATCCCCCCCCTGGTCTCATCCCCCCCCTGGTCTCATCCCCCCCCTGGTCTCATCCCCCCCCTGGTCTCATCCCCCCCCTGGTCTCATCCCCCCCCTGGTCTCATCCCCCCCCTGGTCTCATCCCCCCCCTGGTCTCATCCCCCCCCTGGTCTCATCCCCCCCCTGGTCTCATCTCCCCCCTGGACTCATCCCCCCCTGGTCTCATCCCCCCCCTGGTCTCATCTCCCCCTGGTCTCATCCCCCCCCTGGTCTCATCCCCCCCCTGGTCTCATCCCCCCCCTGGTCTCATCCCCCCCCTGGTCTCATCCCCCCCCTGGTCTCATCCCCCCCCTGGTCTCATCCCCCCCCTGGTCTCATCCCCCCCCTGGTCTCATCCCCCCCTGCCTCTGCCTTTCGTGAAACAGGAGCCGGGTGACGATTACGGTAACCTGCAGCATGTCCGACATGAGTTTGAGCGGCGGAAGAATGCCTGGTGCACCTTGTCGGAGTGGCTGGAGGCAAAGGAGACATGGCTATCGAGGTGCGGTGTTTTCTTGGTGTGCGTCGTCGTGTGCGTGTGGCGTGCGTGTGGCGTGCATCGTGGTATGCGGTGTTTTCTTGGTGTGCGTCTGTATGTTGCCTTGTTCTGAGAGATAGCGTTTAAATCTACGGCATCGGGATCGGGCAACCTTGGCGTGCGGCTTCTTCACTTACCGGTACCGGCAAAATAGTTTATTTGGGAAGCTCCCCCTGGCTGTGAAGTCAGGACCCTAGTATCCTACCGGATGGTTATATTGTCTTGTGTTTCCTGGCACAAGGCTACACATTTCCTGCGCCTCTCGCCGCCACTTGCCCCCTGCCACACGGTTCCACTTCCCCTGGCCAGGCGGATGACCTGCAGCCCACAATGCTTCTGAATGCGATGCCTTTCAGATACCAGGTGCCTTTTGAATGCTCCTGCCACACCCACCTACCCAGGGGTGCCCCCCTGAGTGGGTGATCCCTCTGGGTAGGTGGGTCCCCCTGCACCTACCCATCCACCCACCTTCAGGGGGATCCCCCACCTACCCATCCACCCCCCCCCATCCTCAGTCCAGACGGAGGCCGCCGTGCAGACCATGACGAATGCGCTCCTTGGGGTACTGCATCACGTACAAAAATTGTACAGCCAAACACGTAATTGGAACGACCGATATCTGATACACCTCAAAAGCATCAGCAACAACATTTTCGGCCCCATGCATGATTTGCGATGCCCCGCCAGACTGCCAAAAAGAATCCCCAACAAACTTCACGTGAGGATTTAACTGAGCATGGTGCCCACTGCCCTCTGCCACCTGCCACCTACTCCCTGTCACCTGCCTCCTGACACCTGTCACCTGCCCCCTGTCCACTGCCACTTGCCCCCTGCCCCCTGCCCCCCCTTTCACCATCCACCAACCACCTGCCACCTGTCACCTGTCACCTGCCACCTGTCACCTGCCCCCCTGCTACCTACCACCTGCCACATGTCACCTGTCACCTGTCCCATGTCACCTGTCCTCTGTCACCTGTCACCTGCCACCTGTCCCCTGTCACCTGTCACCTGCCACCTGTCCCCTGTCACCTGTCACCTGTCACCTGCCACATGTCCCCTGTCACCTGCCACCTGCCCCCCCTGCTACCTACCACCTGCCACATGTCACCTGTCACCTGTCACCTGCCACCTGTCCCCTGTCACCTGCCCCCTGCCACCGGCCACCTGCCACATGTCACCTGCCCCCTGCCAACTGTCACCTGTCACCTGCCACCTGGCCCCTGTCACCTGTCACCTGCTACCTGCCACCTGCCACCTGCCACCTGCCACCTGTCCCCTGGTTCCGCACACACACACACACACACAGCCCCACCGCCTCTCTCGAGGCTGAGGACATCCTGGCCACGACGGACGAGTTCTTCAAAAAGGTGTACAAGATGAGCAAGCTGTTCCGGGAAGACCGGGTGGTGGTGAAGACCAAGGATCTGATTGAGGACTTCCGGCGGTCGCTGCCGCTTATCAACGAGGTCTGCAACGCAGCCATGCAGCCACATCACTGGGATCAGGTTTGTGGGCCTGGGCTTCTGTTCCATAACGTCAACATACCGGTAGTGCCCTGCCACCTTCAATTTGGGGGAATAAAAGGTGACAGTGGGTGTATACATAAAAACAGCATACCAGTACTGAGGACAAAAACCACACTGCTCTCCCCCTGGATGAACGGCCATAATGTGAAACTTGGGCACCGGTTCCGTTTTTTGATTCATAAACACCGGTAATAAAAAGCACAGACAATTATCATACTGTGGACATGTAAAAACAAGCTCCCCCCCCGGATATATTGCCATGATGTGATTACAGGGAGGGTTGTTTTGTTTCAATGCGGTACTAGATTCTAAGGCACCGGTGCCAGTATTTAATACATGAATACCAAAGCGCAAAATATCATGCTGTGGACATACACAAACAAGCTCTCCCAGAGATATACTGCCATAATGTCAAGGGGGGTACACTAGGCACCAAACCCCATTTTTAACCCTGATGTGAATATTTCCCCGCCATATTATAAATGATATATAAAAGCGTTCCCATATTGAAATTCACATCAGGGCCAAATTTGTCTAAGTGTCCCCCCCCTGCCATAATGTGATATTACGGGCAGATTACGGGCAGGGTTGTTTTGATTCAATACTAGGCGCCAGCACCGGCATTCAATACATGAACTCCGGTGACTAGAAACTAGAAAAAAGTATTTCCGCCTATTAAGTGTGAACCCTGCGGTATGAAATCGCCATCAGGAGCCCCCCGGTTGTCACGCCTATTCAACGGGTTAGGGTTATGTTCACCCCCAAACCCTGCACTCTAACCCTGGCTGTCACACCTGAATGTGTACATTTAACTTGTCGTTGAAGTCCGGGGTTAAGTCCAGTCCCTCCACACTTTATCCTGAATCCTGGACCCTGGACCCAAACCCGATCATGTGCCCTGCCAGGTTTTCATCGCACTCGGGGTCGAGGTGGAGCCTGAGCAGCGCGAGGTGATCAGCGTGCTGGACCTGGTCGAATGGGGAGCTACGGAGAAGCTGGAGGTGAGGGCGGTGTCAAGCGTGAATGCGACTGCTGCATGACTAAAAAAAAGCGGTGAACTGAACCTGGTTGAGCGGAGTGTTGCTGAGGAGCTGGGTGTGAACAGTGTGAAATCCAGACGCAGCTGCTACGCGCATGGAGCATAATGCCGATTTCTCAATTGCGAGCCGGTTCAAAGGTCTGTGTCCATTTGGGCGATGCCTCCATGTACGCTGCTTTGGGCGGTCATTTTATGGGACAGCTATACCCTGAACCCTAAAATCAACCCCCCTAAACCTTAAACCTATTTCCCCAGCTATGTTCACAGGACCCATGTCCTATGTTCCGGCCGAAATGGGCGGCTTCCTCAATCCCCGTCTCAGGGCGTATCCATCTGACCATTTGTTTCCCCAAAAAACTCTCCTCTCCTGGTGGCTTCTTACACTGTCAACGCTTCTGCTAACAAGCTGCGTGTGCCGCGAAGCCCTTGACCCCTTACCCCCAACCCCTAAACCTGTAACCCTAACCATAACCCCTAACCCCTGCAGGCTAGACAGCCCCTAACCCCTAACCCCTGCAGGTTATACAACCCCTTATCCCCAACCCCGAACCCCAAACCCCTAACCCATGCAGGCTAGATAACCCCTAACCCCTAACCCCTAACCCCTAACCCCTAACCCCTAACCCCTAACCCCTAACCCCCAACCCCTAATCCCTAACCCCTAACCCCTAACCCCTTACCCCTAACCCCTAACCCCTAACCCCTAACCCCTAACCCCCAGCCTCTAACCTCTAACCCCTTACCCCTAACCCTAACCCCTAACCTTTAACCCTAACCCCTAACCCTAACCTTTAACCCCTTAATATAACCCCTAACCCCTAACCCCTAACCCCTAATCCCTTACCCCTATTCCCTAACCTCTAACCTCTAACCCCTAACCCATAACCTCCAATCCCTTACCCCTAACCCCTTACCCCTACCTCCTAATCCCTAACCCCCAACCCCTTACCCCTACCCCCTTACCCCTACCCCCTACCCCCTTACCCCTACCCCCGACCCCAAACCCCTTACCACTACCCCCTTACCCCTACCCCCGACCCCAAACCCCTTACCACTACCCCCTACCCTTTAACCCTGCAGGTTATTTCCACCATCAGCACCACCGCCAGCAAGGAGTGCATGCTGCGAAACACTTTGGTGAAGATGCGCAGCGAATGGGCGGACAAGGCGTTCCACTGCACGGCCTACAAGGACACGGGCACTGCGGTGGTGGGACAGACAGATGAGATCCAGGTGCGGTTCCTGTTTACCCTAAACCTTAAACCCTGAAACCTAAGTCCTTAGCCCTAGACCCAAACAGACGAGATCCAGGTGTAGATCATGTGCAACCTAAATACCAGTATTACAAATGTATGAGATCCAGGTGTAGCTCCTGCGTACTCTAAACCCTAGACCCTTAACACTAAATCTTAAGCGGATGAGATCCAGGCACCACTGCGGTATGCCCTTAACCCAAACAGATAAGCTCCAGGTAGGCTCCAGATCCAGATCTGCCTGTCCTGCGGATATTGGTTGCCAGTTTGGAAGTTGTGTGTTGATCAGATCTTGAAGGCCCCTGCCTAATTCGCCCCCCCCCACCTTGGACTGTTCAGATGCTCCTGGACGATCAGCTGATGACGGTGCAGGCCATGAACGCAAGCCCTTTTGTCAAGGCCTTGAAGGAGGAGACTGTGCAATGGGAGCGCACGCTGACGTCTATGCAGGTCAGTATGAGTGCCATAGTGGCTCTACCTGATGGGCGGGGACGACAAATGGACCGCTTGAAAAAAAGCAGGCTGATGAGGGCTGCTTGGAGGTCCCCCCCCCCACCTCCCAATATCCCAGTACCCCTTGAGGGGTTCATCCAGGGCATCGAACTTGAAACATGCCTCGGAGCTAAACTCAGCCGCCTGAATAATGAAATGTGATCTGACGCCTCATGAAACGTGATGTAGGAGCTCCTGGATGAGTGGATTATGTGTCAGAGCACCTGGGCTTGCCTGAAGCATTTCTTGGGCTTCATCAATCATGTGTAACTGACACTTAGTTGCTGCTGCTGCTGCTGCTGCTGCTGCTGCTCCCCCCTCCCCCTCCCAGGAGCTGCTGGATGAGTGGATCATGTGTCAGAGCACCTGGATGTACTTGGAGCCTGTTTTTAGCAGCCCGGACATCGTGAAGCAGATGCCCGTGGAGGGGGAGAAGTTCCAGAGGGTGAGCCAACGGGATGGGGATGGTGCCTGTCCCAGGTCATCCCGCAAGCATGTGCACTTTCGTTTTGTATTCCTTTGGTGGACACTTTATTCCTCACCCTGAGGGAAGAAGATATGGAGAACTTGGCATTTTGTATTTTTTATCTTTATATCATTGAACTTGCATTTGTTGAATTCTCTCCCTCAGATGGACATGTCGTTCCGCTCCCTGATGCAGGAAGCTATGGAGAAGCTGGCCTGTATTTTCTTTATGTACCTTCGCACTTGTATTTTTGAATTCTCTCCCTCAGGTGGACACGTCATTCCGCTCCCTGATGGAGGAAGCTATGGAGAACCCGGCCTGTATCCCCATGGCTGGCGACACGGAGCGCGTCACCGCCATCAAGTGGTCCAACGTCCTGCTCGAGGAGGTGCAGCGAGGGCTCACTGCTTACCTGGAGAAGAAGCGACTCTTCTTCCCGAGGTGAGCTCGCTGCAGCGTTCCTTGCTGTTCATCTTGGTAGGCCACTGGGCAGCCACCACTAGGCCAATCGGGTTGGAACCATGACAGATGTATACTGGGCCTGCATTTCAAGCCATGACAGATAGATTCCAACTACCACTAGGCCAATCGGGTTGGAACCATGACAGACGGATTCCAACTACCACTAGGCCAATCGGGTTGGAACCATGACAGATGGATTCCAACTACCACTAGGCCAATCGGGTTGGAACCATGACAGATGGATTCCAACTACCACTAGGCCAATCGGGTTGGGACCATGACAGATGTATTCCAACCACCAGTGGGCCAATCGGGTTGGGACCATGACGGATGTATTCCAACCACCAGTGGGCCAATCGGGTTGGGACCATGACGGATGTATTCCAACCACCACTGGGCCAATCGGGTTGGGACCATGACGGATGTATTCCAACCACCAGTGGGCCAATCGGGTTGGGACCATGACGGATGTATTCCAACCACCAGTGGGCCAATCGGGTTGGGACCATGACAGATGTATTCCAACCACCACTGGGCCAATCGGGTTGGGACCATGACGGATGTATTCCAACCACCAGTGGGCCAATCGGGTTGGGACCATGACGGATGTATTCCAACCACCAGTGGGCCAATCGGGTTGGGACCATGACGGATGTTTTCCAACCACCACTGGGCCAATCGGGTTGGGACCATGACGGATGTATTCCAACCACCAGTGGGCCAATCGGGTTGGGACCATGACGGATGTATTCCAACCACCAGTGGGCCAATCGGGGTTGGGACCATGACGGATGTATTCCAACCACCAGTGGGCCAATCGGGTTGGGACCATGACGGATGTATTCCAACCACCAGTGGGCCAATCGGGTTGGGACCATGACAGATGTATTCCAACCACCAGTGGGCCAATCGGGTTGGGACCATGACGGATGTATTCCAAACACCAGTGGGCCAATCGGGTTGGGACCGTGACGGATGTATTCCAACCACCAGTGGGCCAATCGGGTTGGGACCATGACAGATGTATTTCAACCACCAGTGGGCCAATCGGGTTGGGACCATGACAGATGTATTCCAACCACCAGTGGGCCAATCGGGTTGGGATCATGACGGATGTATTCCAACCACCAGTGGGCCAATCGGGTTGGGACCATGACAGATGTATTCCAACCACCAGTGGGCCAATCGGGTTGGGACCATGACAGATGTATTCCAACCACCAGTGGGCCAATCGGGTTGGGACCATGACAGATGTATTCCAACCACCAGTGGGCCAATCGGGTTGGGACCATGACAGATGTATTCCAACCACCAGTGGGCCAATCGGGTTGGGACCATGACAGATGTATTCCAACCACCAGTGGGCCAATCGGGTTGGGACCATGACAGATGTATTCCAACCACCAGTGGGCCAATCGGGTTGGGACCATGACAGATGTATTCCAACCACCAGTGGGCCAATCGGGTTGGGACCATGACGGATGTATACTGGGCCTACAATCCAATTTCCAAACCATGACGGCTCTATTTCGGGACGTAGCAGAATATATGCTGAGGGGCCATCATACGTATCTGCCTGCAGATTCTTCTTCCTGTCGAACGATGAGATGCTGGAAATACTTTCGGAAACCAAGGACCCCACGAGGGTGCAACCTCACCTGCGCAAGTGCTTTGAGGGCATCCACCGGCTGGTGTTCAACGGACCAGTGGTGAGGGTTTCGACTGGATTTGCTTGACAAAAACACGATATCAATTACTTTTAAGCTACGGTATCTCATCTGAGAAACCGCTCTGAGAGGACATATACCGGCTGGTGCATCAGCAGCTCAGTGGTGCTGGGTTTCGACTGGATTTGCTTGACAAAACACGTTTCACATTTCAAAGCTGCCTCATCTCAGAGCCTTGAGGGCATCTACCAGCTGGTAAATCCGCAGCCCCATGGTGTGGGCCTGGGGAGGGTCTCTGCTTGAGTGCAGATGTTAGTCATTTAAAGCCAAACTTGTAACAATTTCTTCGAAAAAATGTCAGGATGTATTCTTCTCCTTTCAAATGCTTTGGGTGCAAGAGATCTCTGGGGTCATAAGCCTTTAGCTCACAAGCCGTCGTCATCCGCTGGTGATTTTGAAAATCAGCGCGCTGCGTATTTGAATTTGAATTTGAATATGTGCAGGTCACCGCCATGACTAGTGTGGAGGCGGAGCTCGTCCCCCTCAAGGTGCCGGTCAACACAGCCCAGGCCAAAGGCTCGGTGGAGAGGTGGCTATTAGAGGTGAGAGCCTGGGGGCACATCTGAGGTAGGGTTAAGGGTTTAAAATTAGGGTTTCGAGTTTATAATTATAGTTGAGGGTTTAGAAAGGGTAGGGTTCAGGGTTTAGAAAGGGTTCAGAGTTAGGATTAGCATTAGCATCGGCTTATCAGACGAGGGTGACATGATGGGCATGGTGGGCATGGAGCTATTACCAGAGCTAGGGAACGCACGCTTGTAGGGTCCATGGTGATATTCCTTTTCCACCTATTTTGAGGCCGTTCACTTGTGTTGCGCTGCTGATTCCTTTTTTTCGTTTGAAAAAATGAGGACTGCAGGTTTACAGAGCTAGGGAACGCACGCTTGTAGGGTCCATGGTGATATTCCTTTTCCACTTATTTTGAGGCCGCTCACCTGTGTTGCGCTGCTGATTTCTTTTTTTCGTTTGAAAAAATGACGGCCTCAGGTGGAGGAGCGAATGTTCGAGGCCGTGCACGACGTCACCTCACAGAGCATCCAGGCGTTCCCCTCAAAGCCGAGGCACGAATGGGTGCTGGATTGGTGCGGCATGGCGGTGCTGGCTGTAGCAGGCATCTTCTGGACTCTAAGTGCGGAAAAGGTCGGTGTTTTCTTTTTCGCATGCCTACCACATTTAGAGATCCTGTATGCGTGGCTTGATTGAGTGCTGGAGTGGTGCGGCATGTTAAAGCTGGCTGGCGTACTCTAGAGGCGTAGGATGTCTGCATGCCGATTGTTGCCAGGGCCTTCGTATTTTGCATGTTCAAGGCGCTATCGACGATCCAGATCGATCATTGTGAGAATTTGAATTTCAATATGGTGGGAACTGTCCAGCAACGAGTTGAAGGATTGTGACACAATTGGAATGAAGGGTTCTCATTTGAATTTGAATTAGGCGGGCACTGTCGACCTGCCTGGTCAAGGACTGCAGGGCACAATTTGAAAACAAGAGTCTCGTGAATTTGAATGATGGATTTCGCTGGATTGATTTCGCTGAAATAGATTCCGCTGAAAAGAATTCCGCGGAAATGTTATCGACAATGCAAGATGTCAGGGACTGTGAGAAGCAGGGAGGGGGAGGGGGCAGCCAAGAGTGCCTGGGGGAATATCTTTTTGTGACAAGCCATTTGAATCAAACGCACTTGCACGTAAAACCGGAAGTTTGAATGCGCAGGCGCTATCGACCAACAAGGTCAAGGACTGTGAGAAGCAATGCACGGAGGACCTGATGAGGATCGTGGACGCTGTCCGAGGGGAGCTGACCAACCTGCAACGTGCCACCCTGGGGGCGCTGGTGGTGATGGATGTGCATGCGAGGTGTGGGCATGGTTAAGGGTTAGGGTTTAGGGTGAGGGTTTAATCTTTGCTGGCACAACATCTCGTTCCCATTCTCCCAGGTTCTTGGTCTTCCTAGTAATGTCCAATGCTCAGTGGCCAGTGGGGCAGTGTGTGTGCCTGAAACCTATGTACCGTATGCCTGAATTAAAGCTGTGTGTGCCTGAATTTAACCTGAAACCTTTTAAACCGCATACTTCCTCCAGGGATGTGATGACTCAGCTAGTGGAGCAAGGCGTGTCCGATGGTTTGGACTTCTCCTGGCAGGCCCAACTTCGCACTTACTGGGATCCTGACGATGTACGTATGGGGACCAGGGTAATGTGGTATGTACCAGGGGAATGTGGTATGGACCAGGGGAATCTGGTATGGACCAGGGGAATCTGGTATGGACCAGGGGAATCTGGTATGGGTGAGGGGAATCTGGTGTGGACCAGGGGAATCTGGTATGGACGCATTCTCCGGTCTCAAATGTAGAGGTAAACAAGATATATTTTTGTTTTAGTGCACATTTTACCCCTTACTCTTAGGTGTCGCCACTTAACACTACTTTGGTCCAATGGGGACGAAATGTTGACCAGCCTACGGGGCCGGTGGGTGGTCCAAGCAGCAAGGCTACTTGCCCTGGGTCCCGCTGGTGAACGGCTGGGATGTAACTGTATGTAAAAAGAGCTCCTGTATCAGCCAACAAGTTACTGCTAAGAAACTTCCAGGGTTAAAATCTGGGGCAAGGCTTGATGCGCCGCAAATTCAAAATGCCCTAGAATATGCGCTTAGCTGGACAGAGGCATCCATTTTGTTTTTGCAAATTTGAATTTTGAATTCAAATGCAACCTCCACCTTTCAGGACCCTTTGACCGACCGTAGCCACCTGGTGGTGATGCGGATGATGAGCAGCCGATTGGAGTATGGCTATGAGTACCTGGGGAACAGTGCCAGGCTGGTCATCACGCCCCTGACAGACAGGTGTGAGTTAGTGTGAATTTGGGGGACACTATTTCTTATTTATTAATTACCGGTACGGAAATGGTAGTATTTGTTTTTTTTTGTATTTTTTGGGATTTGTTTTGGGTGTTAAGTACCAGGGGCATGTGTGGATGTGTGGATGTACGGCTGGAGGCAGGCCACAAACACCTGGGCAGCAGCGCCAGACTCTGAATCAAGCACCTCGCATACAGGTATGAAGCGTCTGGGAACAGGGTGAGAATGTGTGACACAGGGAAAGGATTACGACACAGGTGTGGATGGGACAGGCTGTCGAGGCACCTGAAGTGTTGATAAGATTGTGAAAACAACACGGTAACGGCGCGGATGTGGCTTCGGCTCAGGCTGCGCTGTTTCCTTAACTCTCACGCCCCTCACGGGACATAGTTTTCTTTCTTTCTGTAAAAACGCCGACGCTGCTGCAGGTGCTACCGCACGTTGATGGGTGCCATACATATGAACTTGGGGGGCGCACCGGAGGGGCCAGCGGGCACAGGCAAGACGGAGACCACCAAGGACCTGGCCAAGGCACTCGCACGACAGGTGTGACCTCTTGGGTTTGAATCTGGGTTTGAATCTGGGTTGATACGAAGGGGTGTGATACAAAGGGGTGTGTCTCAGGGGCCTGCCAGAAGTCAGGACACAGGTTTGGCCAAGGCACTTGCCGGACAGGTGTGAAACTGAGTGTGAATCTGGTTGTGAATGAATATACCCTTGTAGGTTCGTGTCTCGCGTTTGAGTGTGTCAAAACAATTCACTCTCCTTAGGCAAGGTTTCGCTCCCTAAGAACTGCTACATGGGTGATACGACCCTATGCCATAGGGAAAAATAAAAATAAAAATGGCTGTCCCTGCAGCAGATGGAGTCACCAGTACATTATGGTGTGACTGCCCATCTGTTGTCAGGTCTGCGTTTATACACACTGTGGGTTGGGTACGAGTCCTCTATTCTCGTCCACATCGCATATTTTCTAAAACATAAGAATTATCACATTTGTTTTTCAAAACTGCAGTTATCTCTACCTTGATTTTTTTTTGCATGTCCATGGAATGACACCTATATGTTCAGGCCTGACAACGTGTTCTTTGGCTTCCTTCATCACCCTTTTCTTGTGGCTGCACAGAGTCTCCTCCCACCATCCTCCTTCTCTCCCATTTTCCTTCCTCTTCCTCTCCCACCTTCCTCCCACCCGCCTCCCACCTTCCTCCTCCTGCTCACCTGCCACCCCCCCTCCCCCAGTGCGTGGTGTTCAACTGCTCTGATTCCCTCGACTACATCGCGATGGGCAAGTTCTTCAAGGGCCTGGCGGCCAGTGGTGCTTGGGCCTGCTTTGATGAGTTCAACCGCATTGACCTGGAGGTAGACCTGGATGCAGGGGCTGATGCCTGATCGACCTGGAGGTTAAGGGATGCGGGGGCTGGTGCCTGATCGACCTGGAGGTTAAGGGATGCAGGGGCTGGTGCCTGATCGACCTGGAGGTTAAGGGATGTGGGGGCTGGTGCCTGATCATCCTGTCTGTCGTCACACAGCCCGTTTTCAACCCTGAACCCTAATGTGTGTGGTGGCGCAGCCGGTGTTAGACCCTGAACCCTAATCTTTATATTGTGTGCATTGAAAGCCGTGGTGGTGAAGCCCGTGTCAAACCCTGAACTCTTATTTCCACAATTTGTGTAGGTCATGTGTGTGGTGGCGCAGCCCGTGTTGAATCCCGAATCCTGATGTTCACCATGTGTGCAGGTCTTGTCCGTGGTGGCGCAGCAAGTCATGGACATCCAGCGCGCCATCGCGGCCAAGCTGACCCAATTCACGTTTGAGGGCACTGACATGCAGGTATATGGTTTAGGCTTGAGGGTTAGGCTCGAGGGTTTGGGCTTGAGGGTGTAGGCTTGAGGGTTGAGGCTCGAGGGTTTAGGCTTCATAGTTTAGGCTCGAGGGTTGAGGGTTTATACTTGAGGCTTGAAACTTGAAGGTGTATGCTTGAGTGTTAAGGCTTGAGGCTTGAAGGTTCAGGCTTGAGGGTTTAGGCTTAAGGGCGTAGGGCTTAGGCTTTAGGCTCGAGGGTTCGGCTTGAGGGCTTAGGCTTGAGGGTTAAGGCATGAGGCTCAAGGGTTTAGGCTTGAGGGGCAAGGCTTTAGGCTCGAGGGTATAGGCTTGAGGGTTAAGGCTTAAGGCTCGAGGTCTCAGGCGTGAGGGGTAAGGCGTGAGGGGTAAGGCTTGAGGGGTAAGGCTTGAGGCTCGAGGGTTTTGGCTTCAGGGGTAAGGCTTGAGGCTCCAGGGTTTAGGCTGGAGTCTGTTTCGGTTTTCGTGAGTGGTCACCCTCCGGGTCGCTCTGCCTGGCCCTGTCGCAAAAGGCTGTGGGTGGTTGCGTCAACTTTGTAACGATAACAAGACAAGTTGGGGATATCCTTGACATGGCAAAAGCAGCCTGGATTAAGATCATTGGGAATGTCCGCTCTCATCTGCAAAGCATATCAGAAGGCCCTATCGCCCAGCAACCCATCGGTAACAAAGCACACACTCACACACTTGTTAAAGTGTGCCCCTGAACCCTTTGTCCCTGCACCCACAACATTTACACACACGAGCCCTGTCACCCAGCAACCTATCGGTGGCAACTAATGAAACACATTCGGAGACCTCAGCGTCCATGCCCCCGTCCTGCATGTCCTTGCCCCTGCACAGCTCAAGTGGAGTGCCTGGTGTGCCATCACGATGAATCCGGGCTACGCAGGTCGCTCCGAGCTGCCTGACAACCTCAAGGTGAAAGCAAGGTTGAGGGGGCAGGACGAGACCTGCGTATTGCAAAGCAGAGCGTGCATGCAATCCAGGGTGTGGTGGCTTCTGATCGAGCCTGGTGCAAGCTTTTATAACAGGCTGCAGGGCTGCAGAGCGCAGCAAATCGGAGGGAGGGCGGGGGGGTGGGGGGCGTTAAGTTGTTTCTTCAAGCCTCAGCCCTGCACCCTTCTGCCCACTGAAGGCACTGCCCTGTACTGCCACGTTCCTCTGTTTTTTCGGACGTGTGCTCGGCAAACCAACTGCCTTGTGCTCTTGTGTGTGAAAACCTTCTAAATCCTGAAACATCTACACCAGCTTTCTTTCACCTCCAGCCGTGTCCCACCTTGCACCTTGGGGTGTCTCTCTGTCCCGACTTGGCAGGCGCTGTTCCGCACCGTGGCGATGATGGTGCCAGACTACGCCATGATCAGCGAGATAGTCCTGTTCTCCTACGGGTGCGCGAGCTTGATATGTCCAGTGGTTCGTTTTTCGCCTACGAGTTCGCCTTCGGCAGGTCGCCCCGCAGATGCCAGGGGCTCAAATGGGGCCAAAGTTGGACCAGCCTATGACTGGTGGCCAAAGCAGCATAGCTGGCCACAAATGGGGTCGCCGGCCAGGGACTGGAGTGTAGCTGTTATGTAGCTGAGTCACGAAGAAAGAAACACTGGACATGAACCTCATACCCCAAACCGTTAATATAAGCTAAATCTAAGCTCAATCTAAGCTAAATTCGAACCTGTCAAGTACCTGCGCATTCAAACAATTTCCAACCTGTCAGGTACCTGCTCAATTTAAATTCAAATCGAACCTGTCAGGTTCCTGCTCAATTCAAATTCGATGTGTACCTCAGGTACCTGCGGGCAAGGGAATGTGCCAAGAAGATCGTCCAATGCTACAAGCTATGTTCGGAGCAGCTGTCCAGCCAGGACCACTACGACTATGGTCAGTGTGTGTGTGTGTGTGTGTGTGTGTGTGTGTTGGGGGAAAACCTTTGATTTGTGTGTGACTCAGCTACATGAACATGTCAGCTACACTCCGGCCTCTGGCCTGAGGCCCGTTTGTGGCCAGCCATGCTGCTTTGGCCACCCGTTGCAGGCCGGTCCAGGCTCGGTCCCAATCAGGCCTTTGGTTGCCATGGGGCGGCCTGCTCATGGCAGACTGGCAGCCGGAAAAAAAGAAAGGTTGGGTGGGGGGTGGGAGGAGCAGCTGTCCAGCCAGGACCATTTTGATTACTGCCGGGCTTTTATCTGTCCTGGTTTCCGATGCTCTGATACAATAACGATCTTGGCCACGTACGTGCGCGTCTAGCTTTTGAATCGGGGCCTCTAATGGTAGCCTACCTAGTGGTACGGCCGAACGGGTGGCTTCCTTAATTCACACCTCAGGGCACATGAATTATTTATTGTTATTTATTTATCTATTTAATGATTTACATGAAAAGCACTGCTCCAACTGACCCTTGTCTTAGGTATGCGTTGTGTTATATGATAAAGCACTGCGCCAACTGACCCTTGTCTTAGGTATGCGTTTCGTTATATGATAAAGCACTGCGCCAACTGACCCTTGTCTTAGGTATGCGTTTCGTTATATGATAAAGCACTGCGCCAACTGACCCTTGTCTTAGGTATGCGTTGTGTTATATGATAAAGCACTGCGCCAACTGACCCTTGTCTTAGGTATGCGTTTCGTTATATGATAAAGCACTACGCCAACTGACCCTTGTCTTACGTGTGCGTTTCGTTATATGATTAAGCACCGCGCCAACTGACCCTTGTCTTAGGTATGCGTTTTGTTATATGATAAAGCACTGCTCCAACTGACCCTTGTCTTAAGTATGTGTTTCGTTATATGATAAAGCACTGCGCCAACTGACCCTTGTCTTAGGTATGCGTTTCGTTATATGATAAAGCACTGCTCCAACTGACCCTTGTCTTAGGTATGCGTTTTGTTATATGATAAAGCACTGCTCCAACTGACCCTTGTCTTAGGTATGCGTTTCGTTATATGATAAAGCACTGCGCCCACTGACCCTTGTCGTAGGTATGCGTTTCGTTATATGATAAAGCACTGCGCCAACTGACCCTTGTCGTAGGTATGCGTGCCGTCATTGCCGTGCTTCGAGCTGCTGGCAATCTCAAGCGGCGAGCTCTGAAGGTATCGATGTTTTGGTTTTTTTTGTCGCTCGATATAATCCAGCCACATTCCGGATAGGAGCAAAGGGGTCATCAGTCCGGTGCTTGGTCCGCTGGTCTTGGTGTGGTCCCAATGGCCCCCTGTTGAAGTTTTCCCTGGCAGGCACCTGCAGGTGGTATTGTGCACATTGTGAAATGCTGATGCAGGCTCTTTCCTCCTTATATTGGATTTATTTATAAGCTTCACCCTAGTGACAAGTTTGTGATTAAGTCCACCCGCCCCTCTGCCCCCGTGTGTTGTTCTGTCCCTCAGGAGGACGAGTTTGTGTTGATGCTCCGGTCCATCATGGATGTCAACCTCTGCAAGTTCCTTTCTCACGACGTGCCGTTGTTCCGGGTAAGTCCTAGAAGAGTGAGTCCTAGAAGAGTGAGTCCTAGAAGAGTGAGTCCTGGAAGAGTGGGCCATAGAAGAGCAAGTCCTAGAAGAGTGAGTCATATAAGAGTGAAGGACAAGAAGAGAGAGTCATCTAAGGGTGAAGAACTATACGAGTGAAGTACTAGAAAAGTGAGCCCTGGAAGTGTGAAGTCCTTGAAGAGTGAAGCCATATAAGAGTTATGTAATAGAACAGTGAAGTCATAAAAGAGTGAGTCATAGAAGAGTGGAGTCCTTCAGGAGTGAAATCTTAAAAGAGTTCCAATTGTGTTGCCATTGCGAATTATGTTATCATTATTTTGACATTGTGCTTGTAAAATCACGAATTCACAACGTGATAATGTGAGCTTGTATTATGCAAATCATGTTTCTCATTTTGCACATATGCTTTTCAATCAGGGCATCATCAGTGACCTTTTCCCCGGGGTGGAGCTGCCCAAGCCCGACTACGTGGCCATGGAGGTGGCCATCCAGGTACCGTGCATTTAAATAATCAAATATTATAAATTGACTATAAAGAAATGTATACACAAACAAAGATGTGCATGGATTAAGGAAGCCGCCTAGTTCGGTATGCATTGAAGGTACTGGGCATGCTTTTAATAATACAGTGAAACACTTACCCTTGACCACGAACCATCAACTGCCAGTAGACCGTGGAGCTGGCCATTCAGCTGTACATTGAAATACCAAGTGTCCTACGCTGAGGACAATGCATCCCCAACCTCACACCCTGAAATTTGTAATTCAAATGTTTGGATATTGGCATCACATGTGGTAGTAGCTTTAAGCAACATCTGCGGGCGCATTTCTCTATCTCCGTCACTCTTCCTCGGCTGGCGCCCTCCAAACCCTGAACCTGGAACGCGTTAGCCATCTATCTCATTTCATGCATCCTGCCAAGCTTCTCTGATGCCCTGTATGGTTGTTGGCACTCAGTGTTGTGGCGCACTTGTTGCAGGATGCCTGCGTCTCTCTCAACCTGCAGCCGACAGATTACTTCATGCTGAAAACGATCCAGCTGTACGAGATGATTGTGGTGAGTGGAACCGCTTGTCTCTTTTTAGTCAAATTTTGCTAGCGATCTGGTTTCCAAAATTGAATTTCAAACACCATTTTGACTGCCGGGAGTTAAGTTGATAGATGGCTCCCAATACTTGCGCTGTAAGGCATACATCATTTGTTAGCTCTAAACCTTGAACCCCAATCCCCTAACCCCTAAACCTCAATTTGAATGCCAGGTGCGGCACGGCCTCATGATCGTGGGACAGCCCTGGAGCGGCAAGACCAGTAGCTACCGCGTGCTGGGGGCGGCCCTGAACCTGATGGCGGAGAGGGAGCAAGAGGGCCAGACCCCCGCACACTACCATGTGGTCAACCCCAAAAGCGTGACCATCGGTCAGCTGTACGGGCAGGTATGAATGTGGTAGGAAAGGCAGGTATGTACTTGGCATGAAGTGTGAACGGTGTTGAAGGTCATGATGGACATGTTTGTTGTGTGCGCGTCTTTGATTTTGGAACTGGCATATCAAAATCTTCAAGCATAGAGAATTGCAACGGGTATGAGGGTCGGTGGAGGGTGTGAGGGTCAGTGAAGGGTCGGTGGAGGGTTTAGCTTGGAGGGCCGTTTGCCATGGTATGAGATACTAAAATTGTTTTACTAGGTTAACTACAAGAATGCTTCACAAATTCAGTTTGTATAGTTTGATGGCCTGAGTTGCGTATATTGTTTTCGAATGTCTGGTGGCCTCGGTTGTAAATGTATGAAGGCTAATGTTTGAATGTCTGGTGGCTACATCAGTTGAAAAGGTCTGAAGGCTAATGTTTAAATGTCTGCTGACCACAGTTGATAATGTCTGAAGGCTAATGTTTGAATGTCTGGTGGCCTCATCAGTTGGAAAGGTCTGAAAGCTAACGATTGAATGGCTGTTGGCTGCAGTTCGACCCTGTGAGCCACGAGTGGAGCGACGGCGTGCTGGCCATCATCTTCCGCATGGCCTCCACGGACATCACCGGGCACCGGCGATGGCTGGTGAGGGGTCTTGCCGAGTGGATGGGCAGGGCAGGAGATTTACAGGGCGTCAGGCCCCTTTCCAAAGGCCACTGAGTTTATGTCACAAATTTGACGTAACCACCCAAAAAATACATTTGTCGAAAACGCTAGGCAGAGTGAGCCAGGGGAAACCAGGGCATGAACCAAACCACAACCTATAACCCACAGCAAAGTGAACCCTAAGGGTATCAGCAGGAATCTGACATCCCTCTTGATTATCTACAGCGTCCCCTGATGAAAAAGCCTCCCTTCACGTACCGCAAATGAACAATATTGAAACCATCCACAGCTTGCCCTGATGAACACAGCCTGACTGGACATATGGAACAGGAACAGCAATGAAACAGCCTGCCCCAACATCTCCCTAATGGACATGTCTCTTCAGGTGCTTGACGGTCCTGTGGATGCCGTCTGGATTGAAAACATGAACACGGTTCTGGACGACAACAAGAAGCTCTGCCTGAACTCAGGTAAGACGGGGGGGGGGGTCTGCTGGGCTGTACACCTATACTGCACTGTACTTTCTGCACTATACTGCGCTTCGCTGGACGACAAGAAGGATTTGTATCTCAACTCCGGTGTAAATGCCAGGCGTTAGGCCAGGCGTTAGGCCAGGGTGTGAATGCCAGGGGGGTGAGGCCAGGGGTTAGGCCATAAGTGTGAATGCCAGGCGTTACGCCAGGGGGGTGAGGGCTAAGGTTGGGCGCACAGCGGAAATCCAAAATATGCGATTCGGACAGGTAGATGGAAGCCAGGACATAGCAGGCGGCATGACGTGGGCCGGGATTCAGCTGGCAGGAAAGGAAGAAAGCTACGCCTTATTAGGGCGTGGAGGTTAAGGAAACAGCGCAGCTTGGGGCCGTAGCCACATCCGCGCCGTTACCATTAACCATTCAGCTGGAATGGAATTTTGAAGTGAGGCTGAAGTGTATTTCAATTGGACTTGACTACCTGTAGTTGTCTGGCCCTTCAGTGATGCTGGCTTGCGGGCGAGGTCGTTTATATGAGCGATATCGCCATCATGCTGTGTGCAGGTGACTCATGTAGCTGAGTGTTAATTGAATTGTATCTGAAATGCAGCTGCTGTAGCTGACAAGCACTCGTAATGACACGGGCTTGCTTGTAGGCGAGATGATTCAGATGATCAGCCCAACCAGCATGCTGCCTGAAGTTGACCCATGTGGCTGAGAGTTTCCTGAATCGCTTCTGAAACAATAAAATCTAGCTGCTGTAGCTGACAAACACTATTCAACAACACTGGTTTGCTTACAGGCGAGATCATTCAGATGAGCAGCACCACCAACATGCTGTTTGAAGTCGGCGACCTGGCGGCAGCCTCCCCAGCAACAGTGTCGCGCTGCGGCATGGTACGTAACATCCTGGATCCGATCTGCTGCTTAG
This sequence comes from Limnomonas spitsbergensis, assembly GCA_037349105.1. NCBI lineage: Eukaryota > Viridiplantae > Chlorophyta > Chlorophyceae > Chlamydomonadales > Limnomonas > Limnomonas spitsbergensis. The sequence goes on from JAYJMM010000120.1 coordinate 7,186,071, forward strand.
AAATGCTGCTTGAAACACTTGATTGCATCAGTCGAATGCATGCTCATCTTGTTCTCCCTATCCCTTATGTTTCATGTAGTATGCCATAGTATGTGACTGGTAGGTACACCTTGAAATGTTGCTTAACAAAACGTGAACTGATAAGTGAAACGTTTACTTGGCACTGGTGTCCCTCCCCTGCTAATATTTTTCGATGAAATATGCTTTATGATCAGTGCTGTGCTGGTCACGGTCCTTACGGTAGCTGAATTTTGTAGCTGAGTTTCAGACACCCAGTAATTTGAAGGCGACTTAAGCTACTTTTACCAGCAAAGGACCGTAATTACTTGTACGGTTTCTGAATTTTTGGCGCACTTGCACTGCACTGTTTATGATGCTGTAGGATGCATTGGTGTACCTGCTGGAGCCACATGTATGTATACCGTATATATATATTTTGAATGCATAAGTCGAATGAACCTTATCCCTCACCTGCTTTTTCCCCCAATGAAATATGCCATGTGATGCGTAGGTGTATCTTGAGCCTCACCTGCTGGGCACCATGCCGCTCCTCAAGTCTTGGCTGGAGGCCCTGCCAGAGCACCTGCCCCCGCAAGCACGGTCGCGACTGGAGTTGATGTACATCACCTACGGGCTACCCCTCATGAAGTTCTTGAGGTACGGGTGGTGTATCAATAACAAGCAGGTGGTTGCCCTCAACCCTAAGCCACAAACCCTAAACCCTTCACCCTAAGCCATTAGCCCTTAAGGTAAGGGTGGTGGATGAATGGCAAGCATATGGATACCCTAAGCCTTGACCCAAAACCCTGAACCCTATGCCCGAAATCCCAAGCCCTCAACCCCAGAGGTAAGGGTGGTGGATGAATGGCAAGCATATGGATACCCTAAGCCTTGACCCTAAACCCTGAACCCTATGCCCGAAATCGCAAGCCCTCAACCCCAGAGGTAAGGGTGGTGGATGAATGGCAAGCATATGGATACCCTAAGCCTTGACCCTAAACCCTGAACCCTATGCCCGAAATCTCAAGCCCTCAACCCCAGAGGTAAGGGTGGTGGATGAATGGCAAGCATATGGATACCCTAAGCCTTGACCCTAAACCCTGAACCCTATACTCTAAACCCTAAGCCCTAGGCCGTATACCCTGGCGAGAGATCGATAGAGGAGGCCAATTCTTCATTGTCCTTCAGAGAATGAGAGTGAGAGAATGATAGTGAGAGGATGAGAATGAGAGAGTGAGAGAATGAGATTGGGAGAAAGCTACGTCCCGCAGGGGGGAGAGGATCATGTAAGCAGTGCGGCGTGGGTTGAGGCCGAGTCTGAGCTGTTACCATCATAACAACACAACTTTCCGCTAGGTTCTTTGCGACTTATCTATCATAAGGTCTGCGTTTGTGCTGACGGGCTGCTTATATATGGACACAAAAAACGGGTGAGAGATCCATGAGGTATTTATACCCTACCACACCTGCAGCTGAAAGTAGCTGAAACTCCGAAAACAAAAACTGATCGAACACCGGCAAGAGATGAATAAGGTATACCTTGCTACAATGATCTGCTGCAATAAAATGGCTGAAGCCCGTGAAACAAAAAATAACAAGCACAGTTGAGAGATGTGGGACACCCTAACCCCTTCTGCATCTGCAGCTGACATGTAGCTGAAGCTCATAAACCCTAACCTGATGAAACACAGACGCGAAGTTAATGAGACCCGCATACCCTGCTATAAATTTATGTGCTGAATGTAGCTGAAATGTGGCTGACGCTCCTGCAACAAAACTGGTCAAACACAGACGGGGGATCAAGGAGGCATGCATACCCTGCTACAAATTTCTGCGCTGAAGTGTAGCTGGCGCTCCTGCAACAAACCTGATCCAACGCAGGCGAGAGATCAAGGAAGCCAACCCTACCACAGATGGCGCCCTGGCGACAGCATGGATGCGGCTGGTGCAGGGCCTGGCCATGCCGCTGATAGGTGCGTAATCGTGGCATACACGTGCATGAACGTTGTGTCCTTGTCCTGTCATACCCGAAGTATGTTTGCACCCTGCTGTGCCAGACACGGCTGTGGTCACTGCTGTGGGCACTCCTGTGGACACTGGTCACTGCTGTGGACAGTGGCCACTGCTGTGGGCACTGCTGTGGACAGTTGTCACTGCTGTGGACAGTGGCCACTGCTGTGGGCAGTGCTGTGGACAGTGGTCTCTGCTGTGGGCACTGCTGTGGACATTGCTTTGGACAGTGGTCACTGCTGTGGACACTGCTGTGGACAGTGCTGTGGACAGTGCTGTGGACAGTTCTGTGGACACTGCTGTGGACAGTGCTGTGGACAGTGGTCACTGCTGTGGCCACTGCTGTGGGCAGTGCTGTGGACAGTGGTCTCTGCTGTGGGCACTGCTGTGGACATTGCTTTGGACAGTGGTCACTGCTGTGGACAGTGCTGTGGACACTGCTGTGGACACTGCTGTGGACACTGCTGTGGACAGTGCTGTGGACAGTGCTGTGGACAGTGCTGTGGACAGTGCTGTGGACAGTGCTGTGGACAGTGCTGTGGACAGTGTTGTGGACAGTGCTGTGGACAGTGCTGTGGACACTGCTGTAGACACTGCTGTGGACAGTGCTGTGGACAGTTCTGTGGACACTGCTGTGGACACTGCTGTGGACAGTGGTCACTGCTGTGGTCACTGCTGTGGTCACTGCTGTGGACACTGCTGTGGTCACTGCTGTGGACAGTGGGCATTGCACTACAGTGGGCAGTGGGCACTGCACAGTAGGCACGGCTGTGGTCATTGCTGTGGTCACTGCTGTGGACAGCCACGGATGTGGTCACTGCTGTGGATAGTGCTGTGGACATTGTGCATTGCACTGCTGTGGGCACTGGGCACTGCACAGTGGGCACGGCTTTGGGCACTGCTGTGGGCACTGCTGTGGACAGTGGGCATTGCACTGCTGTGGACACTGCTGTGGGCACTGGGCACTGCACAGTGGGCACGGCTTTGGGCACTGCTGTGGACAGTGGGCATTACACTGCTGTGGACACTGCTGTGGGCAGTGGGCATTACACTGCTGTGGACAGTGGGCATTACACTGCTGTGGACACTGCTGTGGGCAGTGGGCATTACACTGCTGTGGGCAGTGGGCATTACACTGCTGTGGGCAGTGGGCATTACACTGCTGTGGGCAGTGGGCACTGGACTGTGGGCAGTGGTTAATGCTGTGGACATTGCTGTGCTGTGGGCAGTTGGCATTGCTGTGCTGTGGGCTGTGGGCTGTGGACATTGCTGTGCTGTGGGCTGTGGGCTGTGGGCTGTGGGCTGTGGGCTGTGGGCTGTGGGCTGTGGATTTGTAGAAACTCCCGTGGACATTGAGAGGTCGCTTTTTGCTTTGAGTCAGGGGACACAACAATCTCCAATGCCCAATGATTGCAAGTTGGGTAGGTGGACAATGGCTGTGGAGGTGTTTGTTGTGTGTCCCTGGTGATGATTTGGTTCCGCTCCCCATTTTGCTTCCTTGCTTCTTCAGATGAGTAAGTTCCTTGCTTCTTCAGGTGAAAGAGTTCCTGTCGTTTTGCACCGCTGTGCAGTCTGCATTTATTTATACAAAATAATCATCATTTCTTGTCAGTGATAATAGCAACAACCATTTATTTATAATAACAATCATTTGGTATGACCTATGGCCTCAGGGACCCCGGACAGCTACAGGCAGTTCGGCGAGACTCGGGCCGTGGGGCTACTGGACGCCCTGTCTGTGTTTGCTCTTGTGTGGTAAGAAAGAAAGGAAGAAACTACGCCCCGCAAATGCAAGAGGGTTTAGGTTTTTCGGGTTAAGGATTAAAAAAACGCCCCGCAGGGTTTAGGGTTCAGTGCGCCATGGGCAGAGGCACCGCGTTCACGCTGTTACCATCTCTCGTTCGGTGAACATATGCGGACCGTGATGTTATTAATCTATTTGCTCATCTTTCTGCATATCTATCTGCATCGCCGTGATCTGGAACACGACAGTGATGTTCTTGTCTTCCCCTGTGACGTTGGGGGGGGGGCTGCCCGGCTGCCCACCCTGATCCAAATTGAATTTGGGCCAAACAGGGATACCGCAACCAAAAGGCATGCCGGCAACGCCAGGGCAATTCTTCCGCAGGCCAGGACGTAGCTCATGCGTGGTTCACTGAAACAATGCAACAAATTGTATGCCGCGGACGATTCACAATTTAGGCAGCAGGGATCCCTTTCTCACATGTCTATGAGCTTGTATCCCTTGAATTGAACCCTGGAACCCAAACCTTAAGCCTCAACCCCCAAACCCTCAACCCCTAAACACTGGCATCCTACTTTTTCAACTCAGGTCTGTCGGCTGTACGGCTTCCACATCCGGCGGTCGGACGGTCTTGTCCGGTTTCCTACGCGCCATGCTGTCCCGCGATTTGGTCAACTACAGGGCACCCTCAGGTGTGTTCTGGAGGGGCGGGTCTTGTTGTGTACCGGCAGCAAGACTGAGGTTCACAAAATAAACCCTTAAACCCTTAGCCCTTAAGTACTGTGATATGTCTAAGTGGTTTAATGTCCCACCCTCGCTGCTTTTTCACCACTGTATGTGTCAGTTTTCGGAATTTGAGATCCTCGCTTAGCCGCATGCAGCTCTCTACTCTCCTGTGGGTTCACCATCATCCAAATGCCCAGGAAGGAGGGGGGGGGGTATAATATAAAACGTGTCCAGGGACATGTTTTAGCAGAGCAAATTGTAGCAAATAAAATGCCACTCAATGTCCCTGATGCTGCCTTTGGCCGTATGTCACAAATATCACACCGTTGTGTTGTATACACCCTGCCACTAAGCAATCTCTGATGACGATTGCCATGGTGTTAAAGGATGTCGACACAATGTGGAAAACAACTCCGCCCATGCCCCACTGTTTCCACTGTAAACCCTCACTTCTCTGCGAATCCCCTGCGGGGTGTTTTGTTTTATTTCTTCCTTTATTTGCTGACGGTGCGTTTGCTTGATGCTCCCGGTCGCTGCAGGGCACAGCTACTACACTGCGGACTGGGAGCACGTGGACGTCCCGGCGCCCGGCATGCCGCCCGAGAAGGGCCTGCTGCACGACTGGGTGTTCGACACGGGGGAGCTCTGCTGGAAAAGGTTAGCTCGCAAAAAGCTGGAAATAAGCTGGGAAAGGCTAGCTAGCAATAAAAGGGGGGGGGGAGTAACATTGTGTCCTCGGCACTGTGGATCTCTGCTGGTTGAGGGAGGAGCTCTTAGAAGCAACGTGTGTGGGGGTACCGCTTTGTTGGATCTTTGACACTGGAGCTTGACTTTCAAAAGAGAAAGGGAGGCGGGAACTGCACTTGTGCTGGGTCCTTCAATGACACAAGGGAGGTCTGCTGGTGGACGTAGAGGAGCTCTTTAAGGCAATGTGTGTGGGGAGGGGGTACCGTTGTGTCGGGTGTTGGACACTGAGGACTTCTGCTGGAAAGTTTGGCTTTCAAAAGAAAAAGGGGGGTGGCGTTTAGTTGCGTTGGGTCTTTGAATGACACAAGGGAGGTCTGCTGGTTGAGGAGGGGGCGCTGAAATACAGCAGGGGGGGGGGGAGGGTCAGGTATAAATTGACGTGTATCATCCTGATCAGGACAAGTGTGATGAGGTATGAAGCTGAGGTATGAAACTTGAGATATGAAGGATGGGTCTGGTCTAACGCAATGGGCACCTTTAGGACGTGTTTGTTGTACTGTGTTTGTTGTAATGTGTTTGTTGTACACCGGGGGGAACAAGCCTTATGATGGTCAGTGGAGGCTGTATAGATGGCCATCCACCATTCTGTAATTGTGTAATTGTGTAAACCCGTATTGTTTTACTCGGTAGCATTCAAGCATGCTTCATGACTTCAGTCTTGATTGTTTGACGGCCTGAGTTGTATACATGCTATGTACGGTAATCGCGCGGATTTGGCTTCGGCCCAGGCTGCACTGTTTCCTTAACTCTCACACCTCCGGCGTGGCGTAGCTTTCTTTCCGTCTTACTGCCATGTGATGAGCGGAACATGCATGATGCGGCAGGGCACTTGATGCAACCAGCAGCATTGAAAAATCCAGCAAACCAGGAATTACTTATGTCCGGGATAATACTTCAAGTATTTAGCTTCTTTCTTATGTTATGTTTAATGCAGGTTGTAATAAGAAGGAATAAGGTACACAGTGCAATCGATCCATGTCAGGTGATGACCCTGCCCTGCCAAGTTTGAAAAATCATGAAGCAGGCATGCTGGTCCTTCCCCAAGGCTCCTGTCATGCACACATCCTGATAAGATACATTGTGAAGGGCTTTGGTGGATGTCGGCAACTGCCCCATGTCTAGATTCGACAGTGAAACTCGGGATCCATTCTCCAATCCCTCCATCGGGGTCCCACTCAGAAGCACATGCAGGGATGCAGTTGAGTAAGTCCCTGCCGCAATCCTTGCCCCATTTTTCTAATTTACGCCTGCTTCTTCCCCATGTGAATGGCGCAGATTGGTGGCACGCTTACATTCTTGACAATTCCAGCTTCAATTAATTGACCCTGAAATCTGCTCCTCCCGGCCAGCACCATCCTCCGCCCGCTCCCCCGCCCACCCGCTCTTTTTGTCGACCCATTTATACCGTAATGTTGTTCACTTGAGTCATGTAATCAACGGGCCTTCCCATTGGCGCCTCCCCCGCCTGCCCTCCGCTCCCTGTTGAAGAGCATTGATCGACACAGCACGCCCCCTCAGTCCCCACGATGGCTGATTCATACCCTGGGTGTCCTGCCTGCGCTTTCTCCAGGTGGTCTGCACTGATTGACGATGCGCCCATTCCCAAGGATGCCAACTTCAAGTCCATCATCGTGCCTACAGCCGACTCGGTCACCATCTCATTCCTCGTCAACAGGTCAATAGAGAGCAGGTAAGCCCTAAACCCTAGACCCTGAACCTTGAACCCTAAACGAAGGCTGACTTGGTCACCATCTCGTCCCTCATCAACTGCTTAATAGAGTGCAGGTGGGGATTCATGTTGCTCGGAATGCAAATAATGAAAGAAAGAAAGCTACGCCACGTGGGGGGCGTGAGAGTAAGAGAACACTTGGAATGCACCCAGTCGTGACCTTTACCCTGCCCTTAACCCTACAACCCATATTTCAGTATATAATGCCCTTCAGTTAACACCACCTTGGTTTAATGTACGTGGGGATGCTCTACCAGGGTTCTTCTCGAATTAAACTGTAGACTTATTCTAGATTTATGTTTGTAGATCCATGTAGACTTAATCCAGATTTATGTTTGTAGATCCATGTAGACTTAATCCAGATTTATGTTTGTAGATCCATGTAGACTTAATCCAGATTTATGTTTGTAGATCCATGTAGACTTTATCCAGATTTATGTTTGTAGATCCATGTAGACTTAATCCAGATTTATGTTTGTAGATCCATGTAGACTTTATCCAGATTTATGTTTGTAGATCCATGTAGACTTTATCCAGATTTATGTTTGTAGATCCATGTAGACTTTATCCAGATTTATGTTCAGATATCTGGACAACAAGATAGTGTACTGTGGGTGGACATACCTCCAACCAGAAAGAATATGTGTTCAGATTTCGAGACAGATGCATTATATTTTAGTCGAGACGTCAGTGCAGAGGTGGGGGTGGGGGGGGATTTCTGCTGGATGTACTCCACCCTGCGATTTTGATAAGGTATCAGCTTATCGTATTTCAAGTTTCAAATATGAGGGTTTTATATACTTTTCATGTTTTGTTCTGCCTGTGGTGCTGTCGGAAAGAATTGTACTGCGTATGTCAACAGAGCTGTGTTCTTCAAATGCGCATGCTCGTACATTCGAAACTTGTTTACTTCGAACTGCAAAAATCCTTGAATGTGCACTTCTCCAGTCACTGCAGGTATCTGATGCCTGGCCGTTTTCTGACCGCTTCTGTCATGCAGGCACCTGATGCTCCTTGTCGGTCCCACTGGCACGGTACTTAACCCTGAACCCTGATCCCTAAACCCTGATCCCTGAACCCTAAACCCTGACCCTTGAACACTCTGCAGGTACCCGATGCTCCTTGTGGGACCCACTGGCACGGGAAAGACTGCGTACACGCAGAGATGCTTGATGCGCCTAGACGCGGAGCGCTACACGCCGCCTAACTTCGTGGGATTCAGTGCCCAGGTAAGTGTCAATAGACGGGTTGAGGGTTGAAAACAATTTGAAATTGAAGTTGAACACCCTTCGACCCTTAGTCCCTAATGACCATGTTTCCCAGGCATCGGTGTTTAGTCGAGTTTAAATGTAGGGGCTATGTTCAATAGTGAAAAAGTGAAAAACATTCATCCCTTAACCCCTAAACCCCTAAACCTGAAGGGGTCCCCCTATAGTGTGGGATAATGCGCGAAGGTGTGTATGAGCCTCTATTTCAGTAATATCAGGACTTCGCTTTGTGTGTGAGTGTGAGTGGCAGACAGGGCCGCTGTATTTGCCGCCTTGGGATCAGGCGCGAAAGCACAAGAGGATCAGTTATGGGTAGACGTAATCAACCCTGTCACAAACCTGCATTTATTTGCATTTTGCGTTCATGAATGTGCACCACAATCTGCACGCTCAAGCTTTTGCATAGTGCTGAACACATCTGGTATCTGCTGCATGCAGACGTCGGCCAACATGACGCAGCAACTGATCGACGCCAAGCTGGACAAGAGAAAGAGGGTGGGTGCACAACTGTCTAACCCTACCCTATACTCTGAACCCTATACCATAAACCCTTAACATTAAACCCTAAACTGATCGACGCCAAGCTGGACAACAGGTAGAGGATGGGTGCACAACTGTCTAACCCCACCCTAAACCCTATACCCTGAACCCTATACCCTAAACCCTTAACCCTTAACCTTAAACCCTGAACTGATCAACGCCAAGCTGGACAAGAGAAAGAGGGTGGGTGCACAAGTGTCTAACCCTACCCTATACCCTTAATCCTTGACCTTAAACCCTAAACTGATCGACGCCAAGCTGGACAACAGGAAGAGGATGAGCGCACTGTTGTCTAACCCCACCCTAAACCCTAACAAGTAAGAAAGAATTTGCCTGAGGGGTGGATTAAGGAAGGCACGGGTGCAATTGGACATACATGATCGGGGCGGCGAAGGGATGACCTCCTCTGCTTCGGATGGGCATGTGTTGGAATACTTTTATTAATAACATAACACGAATTACCAAGACGTTCAAGAATAATCTTATTTGCGCTCAATGAAGTGGGGCTTAAAAGTATCAGCCTGTGAAAAATGGACGTTACTTGACCCATTTATCATTGAGGAGGCCATGGGATATGCTTCAATTTGGTTTGGCTGGATGGAAATGTTCCAAAAACACACTTTTCAGATACGGTACACGTGTTTGAAAAACGGAAATGTTTGAAATACGCGCGTTTGACATGCACAGGGCGTGTATGGGCCGCCAATGGGCAAGCGGGCCATCATCTTCGTGGATGACCTCAACATGCCCCAGAAGGAGGAGTACGGGTCACAGGTGAGGATGGGCAGCAAAGGTGTGCGGGTTTCAGGTGAGGTGGGGCAAAGGTATAATCTGTGAAGGTTAAGAACACAGAGCACCAAAATCTGTCCGAGCCATGACAAGACATGCCAAAATATACCGATATCTTCATCATGTGTGCTAAATCTGGTAAATCAAGGAATCAAAACATGCTTTGCACGTCGAACACCGCAGCCGCCTGTCACTGGCCCACTTGCTGCTGCACGGGCAAGTGACAGGCGCTCCACTGAATCAGGCCCTGCTATTCTGGCTGCTGGCGGGTGGCGGGCCCATGTTTGTTCGAGTTTCTTGCGGCCGAGAGACGGCCACAATGAAGTGTCAGCGTCGCAAAAAGTACAAACACTCACAGAGTTTTATATAATTCCTGCCAGTTCGCAACCTCTTGTTCATGCTATATGCATCATCAATTCATCATATCACCGACTGGGTAACCTGCAAATGCATCAATTTTTTTGTTGCAGCCTCCTATCGAGCTGCTGCGTCAATTCATGGACCACAGTGGCTGGTATGACAGGGACAATGTCTTCAGGTGGGGATGGGATGGGGGGATATTCTATCTGTGACTGTTATATAAGTATGACAGGGGCGATGTATTAGGTGGGGAGGCGGGTATGAGATATGGATGGGATACGGATGGCGATGGGATAAGGATAAGGATGGGGAAGGGATGGAGGGATGGGAAAGGGATGAGGATGGGAGATGAATGGGATGGGACGTTGGGATGGGATAGGGATGGGATGGGGGGGTTCTCTGTCTGTGACTGTTATTTTTAAAGTATGACAAGGACGATGTCTTCAGGTAGGGATGAGATGGGTGGGTCAAATAGGGAAAGGGGTGGGAGATGGTGGGACACAATTTCCAGTAACGGCGATTGATTCTGCCCAAGCATGCCCCTACTCGACCGTCAGTTGGTCCTGTTCACCACCCCCTCTTATGCTGCAGTTGTTTTTTCTGCCATGCAGGCTTATGGTCGACTGCCAGTTCATTGCGGCGATGGGGCCCCCCGGTGGCGGTCGCACCTCAGTCACCTCACGATACACCCGTAAGCTACGGCAGATGGTGCATCAAGAGGGGACGCATTATTAGGGGATGCAGGAGGAGGGAATGCATTATCAGAGTATGCATCAACCATGCCTCGAAAACCATGTCTCGAAAGCTATGCCTAAAAAATTATCAGAGTACCATGCCTCAACCATGCCTCGCAAATTTCATGAACCGATAAGCGCCATGTTCCACAAAATAGATTAAGGCTTTTCACCCTTTCCCTATCGTTTGCCCCGCCCAGGCCATTTCTCCACCATTGCCATCACGGAGCCCTCCAGGGACTCCCTGCTGCACATCTTCACGACGATCCAGTCCTGGTTCCTCACGGCACATTGCTTCCCCAGCCAGGTCATGGATCTCAGGTGAGCTAGAAGTGCCCTGGCGCCCCTATATCTCCGCAAATAAAATAAAGAAAGCTACGCCCTATTAGGGCGTGGAGGCTAAGGAAACAGCGCAGCTTGGGGCCATATCTTCACAAGTGCTTTTCGTATGGTTGGGGATGGAGATGGTGCATGCGCCCCTCTATCTTCACCGCAGCCTCTCATGACGGGGGTGCTGATGTTGGATGGCTACATGCCGCTAACTGTGATCATTTCAGTGATTTTGCCTATACGTTGTTTGGTACCAAAATCATTGTAAAAAGTGTGCGCCGCTAGCGCAGGCCATTCTTGATTCTCATCAGTTTGATTTCAATTTGATTTTTTTTCCTGCTTGATACCATCCTTGAAATCCAGCGGAAATAAAAAAATGCGCTTGAGTTCAGGATACTTCCGGTACTGAGTGACTGCGCCCATCTCAAGGCCCAGCCATTGCTCGATACCTTGCTTCACTGTTCGATACCTAGATTAAGTCAGTATACCAGTCGCACTCAGGACTGACTAGAACGAGTCGCTGGCCGCCATGATGGTGTACAGCACGTTGGATTCACCGCTCCCTCCCACACCTCCTGCTCCCTCCCACGTCAGGTTCCTTGAACTGGTGTGTCTGTTTAAATTGGCGTGTCTGCTTTACGTTACAGGGATAAGGCCGCAGTGGCGACACAGCTATTGCCCACACCCACCTGCCAGTCAGCTACCTGCCTGCTTTCAATGTTACAGGGATAAGGTGGTTGCCGCCACCATGGAGGTGTACAGCACAGTGGTAACGCAGCTGCTGCCCACACCCACCAAGAGCCACTACGTGTTCAACCTACGTGACTTCTCGCGAGTGATCCAGGGGCTCCAGATGCAGGTATGGGTTTTAGGGTTTAGGGGCTGCAGATGCAGGCAAGGGTTCAGGGTTTAGGGGCTGCAGTTGCAGGCAAGGGTTCAGGGTCTGCAGTTGCAGGCAAGGGTTCAGGGGCTGCAGTTGCAGGCAAGGGTTCAGGGTCTGCAGTTGCAGGCAAGGGTTCAGGGGCTGCAGTTGCAGGCAAGGGTTCAGGGGCTGCAGTTGCAGGCAAGGGTTCAGGGGCTGCAGTTGCAGGCAAGAGAACAAAATTGCCAATTCTGAACACCAGCACTGAACCCTGTGGGACTTGTCCTGCGTAATCATGGAGCTGCAGATGCTGGCAGGGGAAAGGAAATCATAATTCTGAACCCAAGCACTGAACCCTGTGGGTCCTACCATACTCTGTGAATCCCAGAGGCTGCGACTGCATATGAGTGATAAATTGATAACCTTAACCCTAAACCTTGAACCCTTAACCCTTAACCCTTAACCCTTAACCCTGTGTGACTTAGAATTCCCTGTATGATCCAGAGGCTGCTACTGCATATGTGTGATAAAGCAAAGCAGAGGGAGGTGGGTTGTGTCCACTGGGCCATTCTAGGTGAAGTGTCCCCATCAGCCCAATGGTGGCAGAGGGGTCGCCCATAAGCCTCTCCCACACGTGTTTGCTGCACACTTCTAAACATACCGATGACAAGCTTGTGAGGCCACGTTTGTGCCTATGCTAAGAGTCACTGTAAACCCTAAACCAGGTCACTCCCCAAGCCCGCACACTCTCATATCTGAACACGCCTTTTCCCTTTCCTTTTCAATCTTTGTGCTTCCATGGACGATGTGCCATTTCCCAAGTTTCACACATTTTCCCACATTTCCCACTCTTTTCCAGGGCCCCAAAGCTCTGGCCTCAAGTGTGACCTCCCCTGGTCAAGAAGCGCAGCAGCACATCAAGCTGTGGGTACACGAGGTGCTGCGCGTCTTCTACGACAGGTGCGAGGCTCTGGGTGCATGTTCGGTACAGATGTCAACTCGCATGGTGCAGCTACTAGTTTATGACGGGCGTCATTTAAGAATTCACAGGCCGAGGTTGGGACAAAGGGAATGATGAAGTAGATGCTCTGGGTGCATTGTTGGTACAGGTGTGAACTCGTATGGCGTAGCTACTAGTAAATTACGGTCGTGTTTTTAAAGGAATTTTGATCTCGAGGTCGGGCTTTGCAATCCATTTCCTATGAAAGGTCAGATGCTATATGACAGCGTCTTCTACAACAGGTGCGAGGCCGGGCTTTGCAATTAATTTCCCATGAAAGTTCAGATGCTATATGACAGCGTCTGGTGACTGGTCTGTATTTTAGGGTATGTGACGGGGTCTTATGACCAGTGCGGTGCCGATTACGGTCCCTACGGTGGCTGAATTAGTAGCCCAGTTCCAGCCACCGTAATTTCTAGGCATACTCAGCCACTTTACCAGCAAGGGACTGGAAATACTTAGACGGTTGCTGTATTACGGCGCAATTGCACAGCACTGCTTATGACATTACCGGGGTTGTATGACAGGGTCTGGTCTCTGGTCCATGGTTTTCTCACCAGCACTTATTTTTTCCAAAACTCAGCTACGAGTCAACTACTCTCCAGCCTTTGCCATTTGCGGCCAGCCATGCACCTTTGGCCACCAACCGTAGGCCGGTCCAGGTTTGGGCCCAATCGAGCCTGTGGCCGTGTGGCGGCCCCTGGGCGGCCTGCCAAAGGAGGACTCATAGCCAAAATGATAAACACTGTTTATGATAGGGAGAGGACACCTAGGGCCCACACCTATGCCACCAGGACATGACTCTGTATCTGTTCAGTGTGCTCCTTAAAAGCCACCCTCGGGTTTTTGAAAGGGCCTCCCAATGGCCTATCTTGAAAGGGCCACCCAACAGCCCTTTTTGAAAAGGCCCTCCAACGGCATTTTCAGAATGGGCCACTGAAAATCGCGTTGGGCCGCCATGAAGGATTCGCAAGGATGTTTTGATCGTTAGATAATGACAACCAAGCGTTATGTCTACGCCATGTCATGTCAGGATAACAGCATTGTTGCTTGTTCGAATTGATTGCACCTGGTGAAGAAGGCAGACCCTCAGCAGCTCCCACGTTGGTATCCAGAGTAACCTTACGTAAGCTTTCATTCGTTTTACATTTTTTAATTTCGCCTCCCCCCCGCGTGTGTCGTTTCAGGCTGATTGAGGAAACGGAACAGCGGTGGTTCCTCACCTTGCTCAAGGAGACGACGAGCTCCTTCTTTGGGTTCAACTTCGACACCCTCTTTGGGCACCTGTCCAAGCTGCCCGGCATGGATGGCGAGAAGGTGTGTATCCAGGTCCGATCTTGCCAGTGTCTATCTATTAGATCTTGCCATCCCTGCCCAATTGGGGATCCAGATCCTGATTCCGATCCAGATCCAGATTGACATATTAGCATCAGGCCACTACCTCAAGGTCCGCTGGTTGGCCGCCTTTGGGTCGATGGAGACCAAACATCAGCCGGCCTGCGACTGTTGGCCCAAGCAGAAGGTCGCTTCTGGACCAGGCCGCCATTGCCATAGGCCCTGCTGTTACTGCATCGTAAAGCAGCTGCAACGTGTTTGTCAGGGGATGCTGTGCGTGCACTTTGGAGTATACACAAATGGTTGATGCGCTTACACCGAATCCGTATTTTGCACAATTGTATCAGCGACCTGTGTTTGGTATAAACATCAACATTACATCCTTCTGCATGCTTCCCATGCTCTCGATTTAAGTCTACCTCAAACCCTGAACCCTGCATTTTCAAAAGACCCCCCCCCCCTTGCTTTCCATTTAAGAACATTGCGACGCATCACCTGCGGCGGTTGTTCTTCGGCGACTTCCTCTCCGAGCGGGATGCGGATGGCGTCTGCCCCTACACTGAGGTCACTGATCCAGAGGTGTGTGTTCGCAAAGTCTATCCAGCAGTACACCGCAGTACTGAATCAGCAAAACCAGTACACCGAGGTCACTGATCCTTAGATGTGTGTTCCTCAAAAGAAAGAAAGAAAGCTACGCCATGTGGTTGGCGTGAGAGTTAAGGAAACAGCGCAGCCTGGACCAAAGCCACATCCGCGCCGTTTTCCACCTGTGATTCTCAAAGGTAGTCCAGCAGTATGCTGCAGTTCTATATCAGCAGAACCAGAGCATCAGCGGTATGTTATGTGTACTACCCGTAGATTTAATTTGCCCTCCCTCGGGTATGAAACAAAATATTTCTTTTAATGCTGCCCTCAGGGCAAGTTATCGACCAAATCTCTGAATTCCTGACTGAAAACTGGCGTTGACGATCGATAATTCGTATATTCATGGTCCCTTAACCCCAAACAATGTCAATTATGAAGGGAAGGCAAAGCATATCTACGGAAGGGAAATATTAAGGGTTTATTAGCGGTTGCGGTACATTCACAGGATTTCAAACGCATCAAGGTGGAATCTCAGCGGGGGACATGAACCATATCCCAGGGGCAACTTGGCATTGGCAGCATTGTCATTGTCCTTGGTCTAAATCCGCGATCGCTTCTTATATGATGTAACATGAGTCTGCCTGGCTGGCTGCTGTTGGTTGTGACATATGTGCTGGCTGGTGGAGGCTGTGCGCAAGAACATGCGGAGGCTGTGCGCAAGAACATGCCATATATCTGGTGCTGTATTATGATGCGCACTGCCGTGCTGACCCGCCCACCCACCCTTTTTGGGCATGCTCTTAGGAAATCATTGCGTGCATGGAGGGTCACCTTCTGGACCACAACAGCCTGAGCAAGCGGCCCATGAACCTTGCATTGTTCCTCTACGCCGTGGAGCACACTAGCAGGGTGGCCAGGTATGGGCTGCGGGTAGTGTGTGCATGAGGGGGGCATGACATACCATCTGGCCATGCGCCATAATGCAGTGGAGCATACCAGGAGATGCGGGAAGGGGTTTTGATGGGGGATCAAGGGAACGGGACCTGTAGTTTCCTTTTGTTTGTGTTCCCATCCCACCATTTTTTCTGTATGGCTTTGTTTTTGTGGTCAAGCATGGATTGCGTTTCATACAATATACTTCATAAATCATAATTTTGCTGCATACTAATTACAAAAGACACACGATTAGTCTCATCCCTGTTGTGTTGCATCCGACCAGGCCATGCTCCTACACGTGGTAGACACCTACACCCTAAACCCTTAACCATGGATTATTTACCCTTAAAACCCTAAACCATGATTTATTTACCCTGAACCATAAGCCCTGCATCCCCAGGGTGCTGCGGCAGGAGGGCGGTCACATGCTGTGCGTGGGCTTAGGCGGAAGCGGGCGGCAGTCACTAGCCCGCCTGGCTGCGTTCATATGTGGCATGGAGATATTTCAGGTACCTTGGACCCTAGACATGAAACCTTGACACTAAATTGCATTACTTTAACCCCTAAACCCTAAACCACAACCATCAATCACCTCAATTTAATCATATACCATAACCATCAATCACATCACTGAAACCCTAAACCCTAAACCACAACCATCCATCACATCACTGAAACCCTGAACCCTCGCTCCGCTCATGAGTGGCATGGACACGTCTCAGGTTCCTGAATTTCTGAACACAAAACCTTGACGCTCATCACATCACTTTAACGACTAAACCCCGAGCACGAAGCCATAACCCTCAATCGAATCACTATATAATTTCCAAACCCTCGTTGCGTTCATATCATATTAACGCAACGAGGGTTCAGATTAATCATGTGTCAGGTTGTGGCACGGAGACGTTGCAGGTGCCAGCAGGAGAAGTTTTTTGTCTTCATAAACCCCTATCTATAAAAAATAGTATCGGTACCGTAAGACGACCTTGGCGTTACATCTCCGCCAGGATGTGAGAGAGGGATTCGCCTGGATTTGAGAGAAGGATCCGATTCGCCAGCCGTCCAGAAAGGTCGATGGACGTAGGAATCCACATGCATGCCCTAATACGGCCAGCGCATGCATGTCTAGATATCTGAATAGTTACTTCTGAATTGTAAAAGCCATGCTGGATTATCGTGACTCGTGAATCTGAATTGCTTAATCTCTGAATCAAGATAGGGATGAGCCGGTCAGATGGCCTGCACGAGTGGCAAGAGGATGAGTCCAGATCCCCTGAATCCAAAACCCCTGAATCCAGATCCCCTGAATCCAAAAGCCCTGAGTCCACCCCCCTGATGTTCTTAACCTCTGAATCCAGATTGAGATCAGCCGATCCTATGGTCTGCACGAGTGGCAGGAGGATCTGAAGCGGCTGTGCAGGCGGGCTGGAGGGGACAACAAGCCCTCGGTGCTGCTGTTCAGGTGATCTGCCACTCTCCCTTCATGACCCATATTATAAAGATGTTAAACACTCAATATCCCACCCCGCCACTCTCCCTTCATGACCCATCATATAAAAATATGTTGAGGATTGAACATCCCACTCCGCGACTCTCCCTCGGTTAACCACACTATAAGATTGTTGATCACTCGATATCCCACCCCACCAGTATCCTTTCATTATCCGTACTCTAAATTTGCGAAGCACTCAACATCCCACCTTGGGACAAATGTGTGTGACCTGCATGTGTCCACATTTGTGTGACCTGCATGTGCCCACACGTGCCTGTTCCTGTTTCATTTCCCTGGTCCTCTACGGCCAAGCTGCCCCTGACAAGCCCCTGTCTCACTGCAGCGATACTCAGATCAAAGCGGAAGCCTTTGTGGAGGACATCAACAACTTACTAAACACGGGAGAGGTGAGGTTAGCAAAAATTCGCACACAAATCTATTAAACAAATCGATAGAAACGTTTAAGCAAGGGTGCAAGCAGTGAAGCAAGGTCTAGCTAAAATCTCCCACTTTGCAGCTTTCCTTATGTGTGTGCCTGCACAGATGAAAAGCTGGTGGAGTTGAATCAATCCCGTCCGTCCCTCTACCCTGCCTGCACTCCCGACTCCCCCTCCCCCTCGATGCCTCTTTCTGCCTCCTTAACATGGCCGTGCCTCTTCTGACCTCCTCATCCTGTCTCAGCCCCTGAGCCTAGTTTCGGCTTGAGGGTTTAAACCTTGAGACCTTGAGCGCTTGAGCCTCTGAATGTGACCACCGACCCCTGCAGGTCCCCAACATGTTTGCCTATGACGAGCGCGCCGCCATCGGCGAGCAGGTCCGGGCGGCTGCCAAAAAGGAGGGGCGATCCCTGGACACCCCCCAGGTATGACAGGACTATGAGATGCTGCGTCTTAGTGTGTAAGCGTCAAGCCACCCTACCGAGGCCGCCATTGGGCAAACTATACCAAGAGGGCAAGCAGGTCCTGGACTCTTCTCGGGTTTGGCTTTTTTTGCATGGTATTGTTTAAGCTCTTTTAGACGAGAAATATGCAATGCGCCCGCCTAGTTGTCATATGCACTTTAAACCGCATGTGTGGGGTATCGGCTGCTGGGCTCCCCGATGGGTGGAAATACAAAAATGTGGGCATGGCTGTTCGACTTGTTTGCCATGAATGATGCTGTCTGAGGGTGTGATGACCCCCTTGCTCCCCCTTCATCCCCCTGCCCCCCCCTGCCGTGAATGATGCTGCCTGAGGGTGAATGAGCTGTCTGAGCGTGAATGATGCTGTCTGAGGGAGTTATGATGACACGCTGCCTCTTCAAGAGGGCAGGCCGATCTTTGGACTTTCCTCTAAGCGGTCCAGCTTGTGGGGCATCCGTTAATTTCATGGAGCATATATATACAAGGAGCATATATATACAAGGAGCATATATATATATATATATATATATATATATATATATATATATATATTTTTTGTTGCTTATTTGTTGATTATTTTATTTCCACACTGATTTAACGCTCTGGACACTGATTATTTTGTGGGTGAGCTTAGTTCCTGGTCTTCTTCACCCTGCTGTTCCTGCTGGCCCCCCCTGACCAGTGTTACACACAGTGCCCTTGAATCAGTGGGCAGTAGCTGAACAGCCAAGTAAGTCCAATAATGCTGTCGGGCTTAAAGGCCTTGCAGGGACCTGCAATATTCATGCTGGCGCTACCGGCATGGCAATGTGAAGGAGGAGATATGGCAACAAAACAACATCAACAGCACAAATGCATGCTTGCAGGAGCTTTGGGGATACTTTGTGGAACGGACGCGGTCCAACCTGCACCTGGTGCTGTGCTTCAGCCCGATCGGCGACGCCTTCCGTGAGCGACTAAGGCAGTTCCCCTCGCTCATCAACTGCTGCACGATTGACTGGTGTGTATGGTCGGGGTGATGTCCAGCAGCTCGCAGAAAATACTTGCAGCGACCCCCCTCCAGTACACAGTTAGGGTGCTGAGCTTTCACTTTAAACATGCAACTGCCCCTGCTGCACAATATCTCGGTGCTGAGCTGTTGTTTGGTGGTTGCGAGTGATGTTTTTAATGCACTCGGGTCCACCTTTTGGGGTGTGCCGAGCAGCGAGGCTTGAAAACGGCCAAAGACGGGCTCTTGCGATTGCGCCTTCAGGTTTCAGGAGTGGCCGGAGGACGCTCTTGAAGCTGTGGCTGCACAGTTCCTCAAGAATGTGGACCTTCCGGACGAGCAGCGAGAGAGCGTCAAGCAGATGTGCAAGATGTTTCACACAACGGTGAGCGCAGAAAGAGACAGGGTTTAGGGTTGCCGGGATAAGGGTTGTCGGGTTCAGTGTTGTCGGGTTGAGGGTTAAGGGTTGTCGGGTTGAGGGTTAAGGGTTGTCGGGTTAAGGGTTGCTGGGTTGAGGGTGAGAGTTTTCGGGGTGAGGGTGAGGGTTTTCGGGTTGAGGGTTGGGGTTTTCGGGGTGAGGGTTTTCGGGTTGAGGGTTGCCGGGCTGGGGGGTGAGGGTTGAGGGTTGAGGGTTTCCGGTTGAGAGTTTTCGGGCCGGGGGTTTAGGGTTGTCGGGTTAAGGGTAAAGGGTTGTGGGGCTGGGGGGGTGGGGCTTAGGGTTGTTGGGCTGGGGATTTAGGGTAGTCGGCCTGGGGGGGTAGGGTTGTCGGTTTGAGGGTTTAGGGTTGTCGGGCTGGGGGGGTAGGGTTGTTGAGTTGAGGGTTAAGGGTTGGGGATGGCCAAGACGTGAGTGAGCAGAATATAAGGGGATTTTGTGGCTCCCCTTTTATTCCGCTGTCAAACCCTTGACCGTTGATGTTCCACATGGAGGATGCATGTGGGTGAGTGGGGACTGGTCCATGCCCTGACATCCTGCAGCAAGGCATAGCCTACACATCCGATGACATGAAAGGGAAAGGTGAGAGGGAAAATGGAAAGGATAGGAAAGAACAGGGCAGGGCAGGGCAGGGCAGGGCAGGGCAGGGCAGGGCAGGGCAGGGCAGGGCAGGGCAGGGCAGGGCAGGGCAGGGCAGGGCAGGGCAGGGCAGGGCAGGGCAGGGCAGGGCAGGGCAGGGCAGGGCAGGGCAGGGCAGGGCAGGGCAGGGCAGGGCAGGGCAGGGCAGGGCAGGGCAGGGCAGGGCAGGGCAGGGCAGGGCAGGGCAGGGCAGGGCAGGGCAGGGCAGGGCAGGGCAGGGCAGGGCAGGGCAGGGCAGGGCAGGGCAGGGCAGGGCAGGGCAGGGCAGGGCAGGGCAGGGCAGGGCAGGGCAGGGCAGGGCAGGGCAGGGCAGGGCAGGGCAGGGCAGGGCAGGACAGGACAGGACAGGACAGGACAGGACAGGACAGGACAGGACAGGACAGGACAGGACAGGACAGGACAGGACAGGACAGGACAGGACAGGACAGGACAGGACAGGACAGGACAGGACAGGACAGGACAGGACAGGACAGGACAGGACAGGACAGGACAGGACAGGACAGGACAGGACAGGACAGGACAAGGACAGGAGTGAAAGAAAGAAATGAAAAAAAAATGTAAATAGAGGAAGGAGGGGAGAGGAGAGGACTTCGTTGGAAATTTGGAAGACATGGAAGGGCTGGTTGGGGTCCTGCCTCGCTCACACTCGGTTGTCCACTGCATTTTCCTGCAGGTTGCGGATGAGTCGAGGTCGTTCCTGGCGGAGTGTGGGCGGTACAACTATGTGACCCCCACCAGCTACCTGGAGCTCATCATGGCCTTCACCACCCTCTTGGCTCAGAAGAGGGACGAGGTATTGAAATGGAATGGAATGGAATAGTGCGCACAGAAGAGGGACAAGGAATTGGAATGGGATGCCTAGCACGTACATGAAAGCATGGCTTTAACCACCCTCTCCAAGACCCTCTCCAAGAGGGACGATGTAATGGAATGGAATGGAATGCCTAGCACGTACAGAAAGTGCGTTGCGGGACCCGGGTAGAATTGAGGTGATGAGCTGCGAGATGCTGGTAGGAGAGTTTATTTGCAGGCCAGCGAAGGGTTGAGATATTTGATGCCCATCTACCGATGCCCTTGACGCCACATATGGAACGTCCATCGCCCCATTTCCTTGATGTTACGTTTTCAGTGCCCCCTGCCTACTTTTCTTTCTTTCAGGTCCGTGCCTCTCAGAGCCGCTACGAGGTGGGGCTGGATAAGCTTGCCTTCACCAGCCAGCAGGTGGAGGTCATGAGGCAGGAGTTGCGGGCACTGAAACCTGTCCTGGAGAAGACGGTGAGGGGACATGAGAGCACATGGTCGTTTTTTGATAAGCGTTGCTGACCTCTCAATTGTGCTTGATGAAGAAGGCAAGGTTTGGTCGAGAGGGGGGAGGGGGGGGGGGCAGGAGAAGCATTAGCAACTCGGTGACCCGGTCACAGAAACAGAACAGGCGTGATGAGAGCTCTTCAAACGTGGAGTTGTTCCGTTGAGCAAAAAATCAATCAAGCACATAAGCTTGTTTGCCGATTCTTTTATACATTCGTCCTGCAACGTTGATTGACAAGGAAGCCGTCCATTTCGGATGATGCATGGGGCATGGCCACTGCTGAGCAATCGTTTAGTTTGCGTATTCATGGAGGAAGGCTGGAGCAGTGTCACGAGCATATCCCATAGCTTATATTTGTTCAGGTGTTAAGTAAAGTGCCCACGATACTAGGTTCGACTCGCCCCTGGGCAGCCATCAGAGTGACGGGGGCACAGCCCGGGCAAGCCTATGGATGGAGAACTGATCAGCTGGGCTTCTGCACCAGGCCCCCTTGTCTGCGGTGTAGGTAAAACTGTAGCTGAAACAGTAGCTGCATTGTAGCTGACACAGTAGCTGCGCTGTAGCTGAAACAGTAGCTGCGCTGTATCCGAAATAGTAGCCGCTTCTTAGGTGAAACAGTAGCTGCATAGTAGCTGAATTGTAGCTGAATCAATCTGAATAAAGTGTGGATCCATGATATGTATTTCCTCGTCTTGCAGGTGGGGGAGACTGAGAAGCTCCTGGCTCGCATCGAAGTCGAGAAGACCTCCGTTGTGGAGCCGAAGAAGCTTGTGGTCGATGAGGAGGTCCAGCAGGTGTGCATCGTGCTTTTTGCATCGTCCAGATTGCGGAGAGACACGCATCAGTAGCCGCTGACCACCTCTGCCAAACTGCCAAACTGCCGAGATCAAACGCTGGTCGACCCCTCCATGATGCTCCCAAAAACATACAGCGGGGGAGGGGAGCGACTTGTGCTCCTTATCTTATTTGTCCCCCAGTTTTTTTTCTATTTGGCTACAACATCTCTTCGCGCCAGACCTTGCGATACATCAAAACACCATATATTTCTGCCGCCGATGGTTTATTAGTAAGGCCTCGACTGTGTGACACACCTGAATGAGATCTTGAGCACGTTGCAGTTAACAGCGCTCCCGCTTGCTTCAATGACCCCTCTGGCAGGCGGATGTCAAGGCAAAGGCCGCAGGCGCTATCAAGGAGGAGTGTGAGGCCATTCTCAAGGAGGCCATCCCTGCCCTCAACGCGGCGGTGTCTGCCCTGGACACCATCAAGTCTGCGGACATCCGGCTGGTGCAGGTGCATGTTTAAATTGTAGCAGGTTGGCTATGTTCTTTGTCAACCTTTTTCCAGTTGCTGTTGTTGTTGCTGCTGCTGCTGATGATGATGCTGCTTCTTTGAATATCAGGCTGCTGCAATTTAGTGGCAGTTCATCAGTCGTAACCTGGTCCCTGTTATTCTTCGGTGTACATTAGATGGCGCAAGCATATGTGATAATGAAATTTGTTGGTTTAGGGTTTACATGCGACGAGGTTGCTCAACCCTATACCCGCCACACTCCTTATTTCAGTCCACACTCCACATTTCACGCTCCACACTTCACATTTCACAGACGTTCAAGAGCCCCCCGGCGACGGTGAAGCTTGTCATGGAGGCTGTTTGTGTCATGCTGGATGTCAAACCGACCATGGTGGCCGACCCCAATGTGCCTGGTGAGGGATAGGGTTCAGGGTACGGGGTTCAGGGGACGGGGTTCAGGGGACGGGGTTCAGGGTTTGGTGCACACTGATCTGGGGCTGGGGCTTGGTGCAGGGTTCAGGGTTGTGGGTATGGGGTTGAGAGTAAGTGCGCACTGGACGGGCTCTGAGACGCGGCTTAGGCCATCTAGGATTGAAGCTAGAATTAGATCAGGCAAGCAGGCAACTGACTCGCGTGATTCTGGAGATTACCTATCCTCCGTTTCCGTGCTCCGCAGGCATACAAAGGTGGCCAATGACTGGGATCCTAGGAAGAAGCTGCAGACGGTTTGGATTTTCTTAAGAACCTCAAGGCAGAGAATGGGAATTGAGAAAATCCATTTTGGAGCGACTTGAATCCCAGACTGCTTGTCCATGTTCTGCAGGCAAGAAGGTGGCCGATTACTGGGATCCCGGGAAGAAGCTGCTGATGGATTCGGACTTCCTTAAGAACCTCAAGGCATACGACAGGGACAACATTCCGGTGGGTGCACTTATTTGTTAAGACGCCCCTCGATCGGTGTCCTTGATCGCTGTTTCATCTTCTAAATCCAGCTCTCCTAGGTTTGGGAAGGAAACTTTCTGAAAAAATCGGCAGGGACGATGTTCCGAGGTGTGCACTTACTTGTGAAGCTGCCCCACGGTCCCTGTTTTAATTTCTGAATCCAGATCTTCTAGTTTTGAAAGAAGAATTGGGATCTGGGGAAATGGAGGATAACGGTGTTCCGATGATTATCTGATGATTTATATTTCTAATACATAAGATCATGCATGCATTAGATCATGTATTATCTAATGTATTGCATCATCTCATGTATTAGATCATGCATTATCTAATGTATTGCATCATTTCATGTATTAGATCATGCATTATCTAATGTATTGCATCATCTCATGTATTAGATCATGCATTATCTCATGTATTGCATCATCTCATGTATTAGATCATGTATTATCTAATGTATTGCATCATCTCATGTATTAGATCATGCATTATCTAATGTATTGCATCATTTCATGTATTAGATCATGCATTATCTAATGCATTACATCATCTCATGTATTAGATCATGCATTTGGAAAATTGAAGTATATTGTCTCCCCCTTGAGAGGCTTACGAAAGGGACTGTATCTCAGCAGCTGGCTCTTTGTGGCACTTGAAGTGAATTCCATGATCCACATGCTCACCCTTCCTGTCCAAGACTGAAATGTGTGTGTATGTGTGTGTTATTGTTTCAACAAACCCCTGTCAGGTCCCCAAAAGCTCCCAGCAGACGCTCGCACCGCATTTCCACGTGTAGCACTGCCGTCTTGTGTCCCCTCTCCCGCCATCCTCCTAGGATGTTATCAGGGGATATTATGAGACATTTCAAAGCCATCAACCGGTATGCCCTCATTCGAATTTTCACATCTCGGCTGTTATTCACAAATTCGTATCTTGGCTGTTATTATCGAATCCGCATCTCGGCTGTTCCTCTACAAACCCAGGTGCGCACCATCGACAAGGTCCGGAAAGAGTACACGTGTGATCCTGACTTTACCCCAGCTAACGCCGCCAAGGCCTCCAGCGCGGCGGAGGGCCTGTGCAAGTGGGTGCACGCAATGGACTCGTACGACCGCGTGGCCAAGATCGTGGCACCCAAGAAGATTGCCATGCAGGTGAGGAGGTGCATGCGCTGCATGGCCGATTGGGACAGGGGCTTGGTGGATGAACGCCGTCGGCCCTAGAGGCATGGCTCTCACCTTCCACCTGCAGACAACCAACATTCTTCATATAGATCCGTCTAGATCCATCTAGATCCATCAAGATCCATCCACATTCGTCTTATATTCATCTAGATCCATCTAGATCCGTCTAGATCCATCTACATCCATCTACATTCGTCTTATATACATCTAGATCCGTCTAGATCCTTCTAGATCCATCTAGATCCGTTGTGATCGTTCTTGTTTTCTCCTCGTTGTTTGTTTTGTGCCGCTTTTCTGCAGGAAGCTGAGGCCGAGTACCAGAGCGTGATGGGCGGCCTCTTGTCCAAGCAGGCGGAGCTGGGTGAGCTGATGCAGCAGCTGGCCAAGCTGGAGGGGCAGCTCAATGTGAGGAGGGGTTGAGGGTTGAATAGAGTTGGGTTGAGGGTTGAATTTAGTTGGGCATATCAGTGTTTGAAAAGGTGAAAGGTGGAGGGCAGCTCTGTGAACAGGTTGCAGGCTGGGTGCAGGTTGCAGGCTGGGTGCGGATCTACTCACCTGGGGTGGGGTGAATATGGTCACCTAGCAGATCAAGTCATCCAAAGGGGTAAATCTTGTTATATACCTTTGTAGGACAGAGGTCCAAACACTTTTGCACACATCCTCACACTTTTGCACACCTCTTCACACTTTGCCTCTCCTCGCCCCTCTGCCTTGCTGATGTTCCCTGCCAGTCTTCCATGGCTGAGAAGAAGCGGCTGGAGTATGAGGTGGAGCAGTGTGCTCTGAAACTGGATCGCGCAGAGAAGCTGATCAGCGGGCTGGGCGGGGAGCGTGACAGGTGCGGGGAGGACGGCTCGCTTTGAGGTCAGCTTTTTCTAGTCGGACTCGCAAACCTGTGGCTCTGAAGCATGCTCCGCTTATCCATGACCGTATGTCTTTGTGTGCCCATGTTTCAACCCACTACACCTGACTGTGTTTCCCTTCAAATGTGTCCGAGTCACTCTATGTCACTCATGTGTGAACCTCCGCATGTGTGCCAATCTGTTTCAACCAAAGGTATGGACGTGTGTGGCCAAGTCTTAGTATGAACATACATGGCCGTGCACTGCAGGTGGACTGAGTGGCCCTGTCGCAGTATGAACTTGTGGCCGTGTCGTAGTATGAACTTGTGTGGTTGTGTCGTAGTATGACCTTGTGTGGCCCTTTCGTAGTATGAACTTGTGTGACTGAGCGCCTCTACCGTCTGGTACCCAAATTTACCTCTTGGAGGCAGAAAAAAAGCTAGGCGGGATCCGCCACGGACGTGTGACATGGTATGAACTATGAACGTGTGTGGCCGTGTCGGAGCATGAACGTACACGGCTGCGCTTGACTGACCTGTAGGTGGACTGAGTGTGCGCAAGCTCTGAGGGGCCAGTACCGCTGCCTCCCCGGGGACCTGCTGCTGGCTGCTGCGGTCGTCAGCTACCTGGGAGCGTTCACAGCGCAGTACCGGGACAGGCTGGTGGACTCTTGGTCAGGGCAGCTGTCTGAGGTGGGCCGACCCCTCAATGTGTTAATATATGAAGAGAGACGATCAGACGATACGCCCGGATAGGTGTGGATTGAGGAAGCCGCCCGTGCGGTCGTGTACCACAGGGTAGGCTGTCTATGGAAAGAATAAGAAGCCCGTCCCTACACATACCCTGCCGCCAAATCGCCTCATCCAAAATCTGAGGGTTGATGCCATGCTTTGCCTAAGCACAGGGCGGCACCCTGACGGATTGAAGTGCACATCAGACCGCGTCTGTAGTGCGCATCAGACCGCGTCTGAAGTGCACATCAGACCGCGTCTGTAGTGCGCATCAGACCGCGTGTGAAGTGCGCATCAGACCGCGTGTGAAGTGCGCATCAGACCGCGTCTAGGTAGCCGTTGTGCGGTCACCACTGGGGCTATGGGGGGCATAGCTTGGCCGGCCCACAGCCGATGGCCCTAACAGCATGGATCGCTGCACCTAGTACTCCCAGCCTTGGGCCAGGTTGTCGCTGAGGTTGCGCTGACATGTCGCTGATGTGTTGCTGACATGTCGCTGAAACGCCCCCCCACATGCGCTGGTCCTCACACCCCTCCCCCTTGCAGGTGGGCATCCCCTCTTCAGGAGTCTTCAGCCTGTCCCACGTATTGGGAGACCCGGTCAAGATCAGGAGCTGGGTCATCTCGGGCCTGCCCAACGACTCCTTCTCGGTCGACAATGCGATCATGGCGTTCACCGCGCGCCGCTGGCCACTGTGCATTGACCCTCAGAAGCAGGTAGGAGCGCCAGTAGTTGATTCCGACCCCGGAAGTTGTTGTATCCATTGGTTGGGGGTTGAGGTTCTCTGGTTTTATCCATTGGTGAAGGGTTGAGGTTCTCTGGTTTATCCATTGGTGAAGGGTTGAGGTTCTCTGGTTTTATCCATTGGTGAAGGGTTTGGAGTAGTTTGGTACTAGGGTGGTCTTGTTTAAGATTTCCTTGTGGCAGTACAGCTTGTCCCAATATTAAAAGTAACAAATCACCATCCTCTGGTTGCCCCGGTCGATTTGCCTTGCTCCTTGCTTCCGAGTTGATCGCCTCTGCTGATACCTTTGAGACTTATGCAGGGGGATATGTTGGCGTGTTTCCTGATTCTGACCCGATTCTGTCCGGCCTCTCATTTGTAGGATCTCCTTATGTGCACCTTCCCGCTGGATTAGGGTTTGGCTTAACCTTACCCAAACCCTAAACCCTAAACCCCAACCCTTTGTGCACCTTCCCGCTGATGCAGGCCAACAAGTGGATCAAGGCTCTGGAAGAGAAGCACGGGCTGAAGGTAGGGGGCGGAAATTGAGGAAATAAACACTTGATTTTGTATTCTAATTTATTTGATGAGATAAAAGTCAGCCTCGGCCTGTTGAGGGCTGGGCAAGGCCGGAGGGGGGGAAGGGGGGGGGGAGGAATTTACGCGGATGGAGAGATTTTCTCACGGCAACGGCGCGGATGTTGCTTTGGCCCGGGCTGCGCTGTTTCCTTCACCCTTACGCCCCTCACGGGGTGTAGCTTTCTATCTTTCTTTGGAAGGGTGTGGAGGCTAATATGGCAGCGCTGGTATGGTCTGATTGCCAGTCCCTATGCCTGCCCTTGTATTGTCATGAGAGAGGTGTCACCCCTCTCACATCCTACTGCTTTTTCGCATTCGTCTCTCCGCATTCGCATACGTGTCTCCGCAGTTCCTCTATCAAAATTCACAAATTTGCATCTCAAGTTATTTAGGGAGGGGGGGGTCGCGGAGTTGCTGCATGGCTTGTACGAATTCTTTTCAATTTGGTCAGTGACGAAGGAACAAGAATCCCGCCCACCCGCTCTGCCCACCCCCGCCCACCCACGCAGGCCATATCCAACGCATGCCATTCCGATTCCACCGCCCCCCATCCAACCTTTCCCGCGTGCAGATCCTGAAGGCCACCGACAACGACTACATGCAGGTCATGGAGAACGCAATCCAGTTTGGTCTGCCCGTCCTCCTGGAGAATGTCGGCGAGGACCTGGACCCGAGCCTGCAGCCGCTGCTGCTCAAGCAGGTGGGGTGAGCAGTGGATTGAGCAGTGGATTGAGCAGTGGGTTGAGCTGTGGTGTCCTGGTGCTGGTTGGTTGAGGATTGAGGCACTGGCACTGGTTGAGCAGTGGTGTATAAACAAATAAATAAACGGTACGCCCTGAGGCGTGGATTAAGGAATCCACCCGTTTGGCCGTAGCACTGGGTGAGCTACCATGAGCAGTAGTGTACTGGTTTGTAGCCACCTGGCCTGTGCATTCATTGTGATGCTCCGCTTGACTGAAGCAAGCCACAAAACCACAGGCACAAAACCGTATTTGCACATGAATACAAAACCATACGCAGACCTAAACCACAGACCATAAATCCACATGTCTTCAAACAGGGCAGTGTCAGCTACATCAAGCTGGGTGACTTAACCCTAAACCCTAACTTGTAAACCCTATATCCGCAGGTCTTCAAGCAGGGCAGAGTCAGCTACATGAAGCTAAACCCTGAACCCTGAACCCACAGATCTTCAAGCAGGGCGGCGTCAGTTGCATCAAGCTGGGCGACAGCGTCGTGGAGTACAGCGAGACCTTCCGCTTCTACATCACCACGGCCCTCCGCAACCCTCACTACCTGCCCGACGCAGCAGTCAAAGTGAGTGCTCTCCGACCAGCACTGATTTTAGTGCTTGCGGTATATCACCTCGGGGGGCTCTCTGCTCAGTGTTTATTTTTAGTCCAGAAGTCCACCTTCGGCAGGCCGCCCCGCGGCCGCGAAAGGCCCAATTGGGATAGAACCTTGACCGGCCTAAGACGGGTGGCCAAAGCAGCGTGGCTGGCCACAATCGGGGCCCCAGGCTCCAGTGTAGCTGACATGTAGCTGAGACTCGAAAAATAACACTGGCTCTGCTTGGCGGCCACAACTGGCTCAATTAGGACCAAACCTTGACCGGCGTACGGAGCGGCAGCGCTTGCTGCACCGGCTAGGCCTGGTTGTAGCCAGGCCAGGCCTGGTTGTAGCTGAAGATTAGTTGGAGCACCCAAGATAAGCAAAGGTTGTGAAATCGGACCCAGCTGGAGCATATACAATGATGTTGGTGTGCGTGACCGGTGTGACGGAACCTCTGGGAAAAACTGTGTCGCACATTCGTTCCTGGAGCTCATGAAGTGTGAAACTTGGAGGATTGGTCAGGACACGTACCAGCGGTAGAATAACCTCGTAGTTGGATTTTGGGCGGCACAATTGCTTACGCCGGGACGGTCAGATCCACACGTCCTCTTTCTATGACTGGAGAGAGGGGAAGCCCAATCGATAGTGTTCCTAAAACCTGATCAAGTATGTAAATAAAATCAAAATGTGCAAACCCCGCTCGCACCCAGGTCACTATGTTGAGGAACTTCTTAAATGGATCCTACACCCTGAACCCCGCTCGCACCCAGGTCACTATTCTCAACTTCATGATCACACAAGAGGGATTGAGTGACCAGCTGCTGGGCGTTGTGGTGGCCCAGGAGATGCCGGAGCTGGAGGAGCAGAGGCAGCAGCTGGTGAGAGCAGGGCTGGTTATCATTGGTGCATCATTCCAATCGACACTGCCAGTCAGTGCTTGATGAAGAGGAAGAATAGTGAGAGCATGATTAATATTGGTGCGGCGTTGACACCAGCACCTTCAGCAAAAAATCGGAACGCTCGGTGCGGCGCTGCCACCCGCCAAAAACCACACCCTGAACCCTAATTTGTGATGGCGATATGGAATATACCACAGCGTCAGATGAGTGAGATGTTGAGGGGGTTACGGTTCGGAGTGGAGCCAGTCAAGGGAGAGTTGTTGTGACAAAGTGAGCAGTTAATAAATGTCGGTACCCCTTGTGACAAATTGAGCAGTTAATAAATGTCGGTACCCCTTGTGACAAAGTGAGCAGTTAATGTCGGTACCCCTTGTGACAAAGTGAGCAGTTAATGTCGGTACCCCTTGTGACAAAGTGAGCAGTTAATGTCGGTACCCCTTGTGACAAAGTGAGCAGTTAATGTCGGTACCCCTTGTGACCCTTCCAAAAAATCACCCACTCCTCATCAATACCCGTTGACCTCTTGCCCTGAACACGTGCTGAACCCTTCCAGATTTAACCCTGAACCCTAATCACCTTGCGCCCTTCTGGATTGTGCGGGGTGCAGGTATGAAGCATGGCCTGATGCAGACTGCTGATCATGACCCTAAACCCTTAACCCTAAACCTGCACGTGCTCTGTAACAGCCAAGCAACACCTTCTTGACCTCCTCCATGGTAAGGTCGCGGATGCAGCCTCGGCCCTTGCCGCACTGTTCTCCTAACATGCATGCTCCTGCGGGGTGTGGTTTCTTCCTTTCTAACCTCCTCCTCCTCAATGAAACGACCCTAGGTGGTATCTAGCGCGTACAACAAGCGTCGGCTGAAGGAGATTGAGGACCAGATCCTGCACGTGCTTAGTAGCAGCCAGGGTAATATCTTGGAAGACGCGACCGCCGTCCAGATCCTCTCGGAGGCCAAGAAGATCTCGGATGACATCACCGCCAAGCAGGCGGTGGCAGAGGAGACGCAGGTCCGCATCGACTCGGCGAGGAAAGGGTACCGCACGTGCGGCGAGTACAATGCGTCGTTGTTCTTCTGTATTGCGGACCTGGCAGGTGAAGGATGCGACAGCTGGGGGGAGGGATGCTCGCTGGAGCAACAGCTAGGGGAAATGGAGAGGGAGGAGCAACAGCTAGGGGAGGGGGGGAGGGGCGACAGCACAAGCCTAGTTACCTACCTGGCAGGTGAAGGATGTGACAGCTGGGGGGGGAGTGCTCGTTGGCGCAACAGCTAGGGGAGGGGGGGAGGATCGACCGCACATGCCTAGCTACCTACCTGGCAGGTTAAGGATGTGACAGCTGGGGGGGGAGTGCTCGCTGGAGCAGTAGCTAGGGGAGGGGGGGAGGATCGACCGCACATGCCTAGCTACCAACCTGGCAGAGAGTAGGACTGCGGCTGATTGGCACTGTTTCTTTTTTCGGCCACCAGTCCACCTTCAGCAGGCCGCCCCGCGGCTGTGAAAAGCCCTACTGGGACTGAACTTGGACCGGCCTACAACTGGTGTCCAAAGCAGCATGGCTGCCCTCAAATGGGCCCCTCAGCCAAAGGCTGGGGTGTAGCTGAAATGTAGCCGAGTCATGCAAACAAAAAACTGCTGACTGGGTGCATCCTGAGTGCACGCCAGGCTTTCGTCCCCAAAACAACTGAACAATGTATGTGCATTAATGTGAAGGGATTCTCCTCCGGTAGCTCCATTGTCAAGCAACTGAACAATGTTTGTTGGGGCGGTTGGGGGAGGGATTCATAAGGAAATAAAGGGGGGAAATATATATATATAAAATCACGAGATGGCCTGAGCATGGGCGGTGGCTAAATCGTCACAACATACAACTAAATAACCCCCCCTGCATTTAGGCAGTACAGCTTGGTGGGAGGCAGTACTGGGCCTGGGGTCTGTGCTGTCCTGAAAATGGAATGTGACGCATCCTCGTCCCCACTGCTGCAGGCATTGATGCCATGTACCAGTGTAGTCTGAGCATGGGCGGTGGTGGCTAAATCGTCACAAAATGCATGCAAAACTTCAAAAACAATCATCAGGCAACTAAAGAACCCCCCTGCCACTGCTGCAGGTATTGACGCCATGTACCATTGAGTCTGAGCGTGGGCGGTGGCTAAATTGTCACAACATGCATGCAAAACTTAAAATAAAAATAACCTACCCTGCCACTGCTGCAGGTATTGACGCCATGTACCAGTATAGTCTGACATGGTTTGTCAGCCTCTTCCTAAAGAGCATGACGGAGAGCCAGCGCAGCGAGCTGCTGACGCGACGCTTGGACGCTATCAACAACCACTTCACGTACTCGCTGTACTGCAACGTGTGTCGGTACGTCTGTTTCATGTACCGTTAACCCTGTACTGCAACAAGTGCTGGTACCTCTGCTTCACGCCCCCTAAACCATGAACTGCAGAAACACGTGCATTTCATGGTTTAGGGTGCGTGACTATGCAATGCACCCTAAACCATGAAATGCACGTGTAGCTGCATTCCATGGTTTAGGGTGCATTTCTTGGTCACGCACTCTGAACCATGAAATACAGCAACAAGTGCCAGTGTGTCTGCTTCTCATGCCTTGATGTTCGTCTCGTTTCGTATTTCCAGCAGTTTCGAGGGCAAATGAATGAGCGTTTCTTTTTGCTTTTTAGTAAACTTTTTCGAGTTCATACTCAAGCCCCCCAAAACATGAAACTAGACTAACAAAACGGTTTTACGAACCCTACACCCTTCGGTACCCTACACCTGGTACTGAAATGTGTGCCGGTACGACATCGCAGGTCCCTGTTTGAAAAAGACAAGCTGCTGTTCGCATTCCTCCTGACAACTCGCATCCTCACGTTCAACAAGCAGGTGGGCTGACCTGCTCCGTTGTTTTTGAATCCGTGCCGTCACAAATATCTTGATCTCATGGTTCCCGCTTTGAAATAAGGCATCCCCTTGGTGTGAGCTCAGTGCTTGTGTGCTTCGATTTTTGGCATCCCCTGCATTCCTGCCTTTCCGCCTGGATTCAAATATTCAACATACCGGTATTCAAATTTCGAATTTTCAAATGCCACCCGATGAGAGCACTCTGATGGGCCCCTGCCATTCATGCAATTCTGCTGAACAGCTCCCGCCCGTCGAGCTGGACTTCCTGATCACCGGCGCAGCGGGCGCAGCGGCCCATGAGCACCCCCCCGCCAACATCGATACCTCCTGGATCAGCGAGAGGACCTGGGGCGACCTGTTCAGGTGAGCGGCATTAGCGGCATGCTGCCCTGCTCGGAGGAGCGGCATCCTGCCTTGTTCAGGTAAACAACATTCGACCCTGTTCAGGTTAGCGGCACTCTACCCTGCTCGGATGAGCGGCATTCTGCCCGGGCCCCTTCGAACAAAGCTTTGAGAGGTTAAAAAAACTTTGTAACGACGACAGGATACGACCATGTGCATTTGCCCCTCATATCATCATTGAACGTGCAGCATTATCATTGCCCCTCATATCATCATTGAACGTGCAGCATCATCATTGCCCCTCACATTATCATTGAACGTGCAGCATCATCATTGCCCCTCATATCATCATTGAACGTGCAGCATCATCATTGCCCCTCATATCATCATTGAACATGCAGCATCATCATTGCCCCTCATATCATCATTGAACGTGCAGCATCATCATTGTCCCTCATATCATCATTGAACGTGCAGCAAGACAATTGAATTTTTAACTTGGCGGGGGGCACTGTGGGTGTAGGCTGCGATTGCTTGCGATATAAAGTCGATCATTCTGGACCCCCATAGGGTGCACTTGCCTCCACCTGTACACACTAGGCATGCAGGCATAAACGACAGGGTATTTGTACGTCAGCTCGTTGCCCTTTGTTGAATTAGGAGGTGTAAGCCACTGGGATGTTTTTCGCAACCGGTGTTCTAGTGGCTTACGTATCCTACTTCAACATATATACTGCCACGTCAGCTCTTTGCCTGCATTCTCATGAACTGTATGCTTGAGCACAAGTGACTAGGTGCTCTGGCTTCGGCCAAGGTTGCGCTGTTTCCTTAACTCTCACGACCCCCACGGGGCGTAGCTTTCTTCTTTCTTTCTTACGTGCTCTGCCTCGTCAGAGCCCGTTGAGTGCACGCACTCTCTTGAAATGCACCCGGGCATGCAAAACATGTTTGCTTCTTCCCTTCCAGGCTATCGCAAGCATGTGACGTCCTGTCAACCCTCCCATTCCAAATGAAGATGGCGAACGCAAACTGGAAAAAGGTGATTTCCATCCGGATGCGAATGTACATGGAGTGTGTGTTTTTTGTTCTAGCACTTCCTGATTCTAGCACTTCCTGATTCTAGCACTTCCTGATTCTAGCACTTCCTGATTCTAGCACTTCCTGATTCTAGCACTTCCTGATTCTAGCACTTCCTGATTCTAGCACTTCCTGATTCTAGCACTTCCTGATTCTAGCACTTCCTGATTCTAGCACTTCCTGATTCTAGCACTTCCTGATTCTAGCACTTCCTGATTCTAGCACTTCCTGATTCTAGCACTTCCTGATTCTAGCACTTCCTGATTCTAGCACTTCCTGATTCTAGCACTTCCTGATTCTAGCACTTCCTGATTCTAGCACTTCCTGATTCTAGCACTTCCTGATTCTAGCACTTTGTAGCTGAAGTGAATGGCGACTCAATCTGTATTTATTTCCAACTGGTGTACGGTATGCTGAGCTCTGAGCAATGTTTCCCCCTCTGAGGGTGCACGTGCTTAGTTGCTCCATCAATGTATTACCAAGGGCAATTGATGACTGGCTTCGTGGCGGCAACTGCACTTCTGGCCCCCATAGTACAGAAATACATATTGCTTTGAAGAATTCCGTTTCTTTCAGTTCCTCAATTTCTCAATTGCATTCCTTCCCATGCCTCAAAAGAGTAACAACAATTGCTATTCCTGGGCGCTGGCAGAGGGCCCAAGTGGACGATGGGCGGGGGGCGGGGGGGAATTTAAAAACGATCTAAAGTTGTAAATTACATTCCTTTAAATGGGATGGATTTGTTAATTTCCAACCAGTGCTGTCTTTGGTCCGGCGAACCGTTTAGACGCATCAGCACCTGCTGCCAACCTGCATGTGCAAAAGTGTTTAGTAACGGTGTGCTGTAATTTAGGGTTAAATAAGGTGCTTCAATTTAGGGTTTAATAAGGTGCTTCAATTCAGGGTTTAATAAGGTGCTGAAATTTAGGTGTAATTTACGTGCTTCAATGTAGGTTTTATGTAGGTGCTATTATTTAGATGTAATTTAGGTAACGAAATTAAGGTATATCATCAACTACGTCCGGGGGAGCCTGGTGCAGAATGCCTTACTCCTGGGGTCACCGGCCGTAGGCCGGTTTATATTCTTGGTTCCTCCTCGGCCC
Organism: Limnomonas spitsbergensis; assembly: GCA_037349105.1. Taxonomy (NCBI): domain Eukaryota; kingdom Viridiplantae; phylum Chlorophyta; class Chlorophyceae; order Chlamydomonadales; genus Limnomonas; species Limnomonas spitsbergensis. Next base: position 7,221,487 of record JAYJMM010000120.1, read on the forward strand.
AGTGGTGACCGCCCAGTCTATGAGGTGGTACACTGGCATGCATTTTTCAACTAACTCTGCAACTAACTCTGCAACTAAATCTGCCACTAAATCTGCAACTTACTCTGCAACTAACTGTGCAGGCCATGAGCGACTCGGAAACCCCGCACGAGGAGGAGCTGCCTGCACCCTTCTCAACCCTCAGCCCCTTCCAGCGCCTGCTGCTGCTGCGGTGCTTCCGGCCCGACAAGCTGACTGCCGGCCTGAGGCACTTTGTGATCCAGGAGCTGGGGGAGAAGTTCGTCGAGCCCCCGACGTTTAATCTCCTCAACTGCTTCCAAGGTGGGGGGTGCGCCGGAGGAACAGATCGCTGCAGGGGGATTTTTATATGTGTGGGGTTCTGGTTTGAACACCACAGCGAATGTCTTCACGTGGGACTGTTTTTAAACACGACCACACCCTATGTTACTACGTAGGACTGGGTTGAAAATACTACACACTGGACCCCCATGTGGTCCTGGGTTTAAACCCTACACGCTAAGCTGCACCCTGAACTACACCTTGAACCACACCTTGAACTGCACCCTGAATATGAGGCCCTGTCCTTGTGCAGACTCCGCATGCACCACCCCTCTCCTGTTCGTGCTCTCCCCGGGGACGGACCCCACGGCTGCTCTTCTCAAGTTCTCGGAGGACCGCGGTGCGTAGAGAGCTAGAGCTGAAGGGGTAGGGTTGGGGTCAAGAATTAAATTTGGGTCCCAGGACGGTGAAGGCGGCCCGCCTGGCACAATCAGCGTAGCTTCGTGTACCGGGCGGGGGCCGCTCTTAAAAAGCATTTGCAAGTGCTCAGAGAATTGCGATGGCTAAGGGATAAGTACCGCTTAGTATTTCTTTCTCTCTTTCTTAGGGTTTCGTGTTTCAGGGCTCACACCTTCTCGACACATCAGAGGAACGCCCTGAATACTTTCTTGTTCTCAATGCCAACTCAACCAGTTCTGGTGAGGGTGGCGAAGGCTGATGCCGATTACAATATACTGATACTTATATTCATGTTCACCGCATTGGTATTTTTTTCAGGTAAATCGAGCGGGGGGCTGCAGGTCATCTCGATGGGCCAGGGCCAGGGCCCCAAGGCCGCCTCATTGATCAAGGAGGCACGGGAGATGGGCTCGTGGGTCCTCCTGCAGAACTGCCACCTGGCACCCAGCTGGATGCCCAGCCTGGACCGCACCTGTGAGGCAATTACGTCGGAGAATACTGACTCGGGCTTCCGGCTCTGGATGACCAGTATGCCTAGCACCGCCTTCCCACGCAGCGTGCTGCAGGTGAGAGGCATGGGGTTCAGGGTTCAGGCTCGACACGGGCTTTCTATGGATAGCATGTCTTAGCCCTAAAAAGCCCCTAAACCCTTAACCCTAAACCCTAGCCATGGCCTTTCTGCTGATCGTGCTGCAGGTAAGGGTTTAGGACCTGACCCACTGATTATCCCTCTGGCTGGAGATGACCCGGGAGCCTAGCATGGCCGTCATGTCGAGCTCCAGGCATTGCCCCCCTGTGGAGGCCGGGCTAGGCATGTGCGTGCTGCAGCTGAGGGCCTGGGTTTGTGATGCTCCACCTTCAAGCTTATGAATCCATGATGCGCTAGTCGCTGCTGCATGCCAAGAAAGAAAGGAAGTAAGGAAGGGAAGAAGGGAAGAAAGAAAGGGAGCCTACGCAGTACTGGGGCATGAAGGTTGAGGAAACACCGTAGCTGGGTCCGTAGCCACATCTCATCAAGCTGCAAGCAATGCCCTGTGATTGACCCATAGGCCTAGCCCGGCCTCCCTGCCCAGCATGCTGCAGGTGAGAGCCTTCACCCCCCCTTGATGTGTCACCCCTGCACCAAGCCACCTGGAGCCACCTTTTCGCCCCCACCCGCTGCATGCCGCACAGAACTCAGTGAAGATGACGATGGAGCCACCGGCGGGCCTGCGCGCCAACCTCAAGCGCTCGCTGTCGACGGATCTGGCAGGGGACCCCAACTTCTGGGAGGCATGCAGCAGGTGGGGGATGGAAGGAGGCCCAGGTGTTTACCTGCTAATGTCATTTAATTTCCTTTTTCGCCTCCTTTCTGTAATTTATTTCAATTCTCATGTTGATTTATTAGATTTATTAGACCCGAGCGTCTCCCCCCGTAGTGCTGTCTCTAGAACTGTGAAAACGGGTCTAGCAGCTGATGTACCACCGCAATATTTCCAAATCACACGATTGCCATTATATACTCCCTGTCCCGGCCTTGCATCGTCGTTACTTTCATCTTGGAAACTACGTATTAATTCAGAACAGCCATAACTGTCAAGAGGGACCCTCATTACGATTCTCTACTGCTGCTGCTGCTGCTGCTGCTATTACTGTTGCTGCTGTTGCTGCTGCTGCTGCTGCTGCTGCTGCTATTACTGTTGCTGCTGTTGCTGTTGCTGCTGCTGCTGCTGCTGCTGCTGCTGCTGCTGCTGCTATTACTGTTGCTGCTGTTGCTGTTGCTGCTGCTGCTGCTATTTGTTTTCTGCTCCTTCTGCCCTCTATATATACCTGCATATGAAAACGATTTGCTTTCCCAGCTATGCGCAAGTCCCATCTTACTTCCTCGAGCTTCGCTCTGTTGTCTCCTCTCTCCACACGCCCCCATTGCATCATGTGCAGGCCAGCCATCTACAAGAAGATGCTCTTTGCGCTCTTGTTTGTGCACGCGTTTGTCCAGGAGAGGCGACGCTTCGGGCCCATCGGTTGGAACGTCCCCTATGGTAAGGCACTTGAGCCACCAGTCGTGAGCCTTCCCCCTCTACCAAGGGATGATCGATAATGTACCGGATTCCTTTTGGGGTGGTCAACCAGATGGGCGCTGTCTATAAGTGAATGTGTGTCAAGTGCCTGATTGCATCTGTGTGCCAGTTATGCTTAGGTGACGGCGACCAGTGCACGAGCTAACATGTGGCAAACGCTAAATATTCAAACCGAATTCTGAATTATATGTTTTCCTTCTTTTACTATTTCTTCAAATATTTCCGGAATATTTCTTCGAATATTGTAAGTTCCTTGCCATGTCCATGCAGGCTTGGAGCATTGAATGAAGGCAACAACCGCATCAGCCGGGCTCAGAACTAAGTTATAAACCCTACTGGTATATCCTTAACCCCAAATCCTGTACCCGGAATCCTGAACCCCAAAAATCGTTAAACAAAATTCTGTACCCTAATTTCGAACCCAAAATCCTGAACTCAAAGTCCTGAAAACCCCAAATCCTGACAACCTCAAATCTTGAACTCAAAATCCTGAAAACCCCAAATCCTGACAACCTCAAATCTTGAACTCAAAATCCTGAAAACCCCAAATCCTGACAACCTCAAATCTTGAACTCAAAATCCTGAAAACCCCAAATCCTGACAACCTCAAATCTTGAACTCAAAATCCTGAAAACCCCAAATCCTGACAACCTCAAATCTTGAACTCAAAATCCTGAAAACCTTAAATCCTGAAAACCTTAAATCCTGAAAACCTTAAGTCCTGAAAACCCCAAGTCCTGAAAACCATAAGTCCTGAAAACCCCAAGTCCTGAAAACCCCAAGTCCTGAACCTTCAATCCCTAATCCGTGCAGGCTTCGATGATGGTGACCTCCGCATCAGCTGCCGCCAAGTCCTCATGTACGTGCAAGCGGCCCAGACCGGGGTGCCCTTCGCAGCCCTGCAGTATGCTATCGGGGAGTGCAACTACGGCGGACGCATCACGGATGACAAGGACAGGAGGATTATGACCACCATTATGTCCAAGGTAAGGAGGAGCAGGGTAGTACAATCCGGCTGAACCTGTGCCGTATTGCGCCGTATCATGCCGTATCGTGGCACTTTGGTAGTACAATCCGGCTGAACCTGTGCCGTATTGCGCCGTATCATGCCGTATCGTGGCACTTTGGTAGTACAATCCGGCTGAACCTGTGCCGTATTGCGCCGTATCATGCCGTATCGTGGCACTTTGGTAGTACAATCCGGCTGAACCTGTGCCGTATTGCGCCGTATCATGCCGTATCGTGGCACTTTGGTAGTACAATCCGGCTGAACCTGTGCCGTATTGCGCCGTATCATGCCGTATCGTGGCACTTTGGTAGTACAATCCGGCTGAACCTGTGCCGTATTGCGCCGTAACATGCCGTATCGTGGCACTTTGGTAGCACAATCCGGCTGAACCTGTGCCGTATTGCGCCGTATCATGCCGTATCGTGGCACTTTGGTAGTACAATCCGGCTGAACCTGTGCCGTATTGCGCCGTATCATGCCGTATCGTGGCACTTTGGTAGTACAATCCGGCTGAACCTGTGCCGTATTGCGCCGTATCATGCCGTATCGTGGCACTTTGGTAGTACAATCCGGCTGAACCTGTGCCGTATTGCGCTGTATCATGCCGTATCAAGCAAATATGAGGAGGAGGGGAAGCTGTGCCCCCCTTTGGTGCAATACATGTTTTGGACGATGAAAGAGTGTGTCCACCGTCACTCCCGTGGAAGGAGGGGCGGAAAAGGTGGGAAGCTGTGCCCCAGGGTGGGAAGCTGCGCTCCCCTTTGGTGCGGTGTAGTTCAGGCGATCAGGGCAGGAGGAATACGACCACCGCCTTGTTCAAAAGTGGAAGGGCAGGGGGGGGGATTACACAAACGAGCCTTTGAGAACCATTAAGGAGGGAAATTAAGAAGGTAATACAGAAGGAAAACAGTGTCCCTCTTCCCCACAGGCCACAGCGTCATGGACCCGCCCGTCATGACGGGATGACGCGCATAATATAATTTCCCCCATTTTGCACGTTCGAAATTGAAGTCCTAAATGTTGGACGCCCCGAATGTTTGCAGGTCTTCTGCAGCTCCTTGCTGGATGAAAGCTTCCCGCTCAGCGAGTCTGGCCGCTACTATGTGCCACCAGATGGATCCCTGGAGTCGTACATCAAGTAAGGATGGAAGGGTTTAGTACGATCTGAGGTAGGGGATGCAGGGTTTTGCCATGTATACACTCTTCGGCTGGAGCCAAAACTTAAAAAAACGCCTGTAACTTCGCTGATATAGAGTATAAGATCTAGGGTTTAGCGGTACATTGAAAGCTGTTGCTGTTGCTGTTGCTGTTGCTGTTGCTGTTGCAGGTATGTTGGCACATTGCCCAGTGTGCAGAGACCTGAGGTCTTCGGCCTTCATGCCAATGCTGACATCAACAAGAACCTGGGACAGGTGTGTACGAATTACAGGCTCTGGATTTGGAACTGAAGCTGATTGACTGTGATCCCCTCTGCTCAGACATCTTGGCCAACTGAATCGTCGGGTGAAACTGCGTCCAGCCTCCCTCCCCTCTCTCCGCCCTCTCCCTCGGGCTCTCCCTCCATCCACTTCTCCCTCTCCCCACCCTGGCTGTTATAATCGCAGACCGAGGAGGTGATAGGCGCCCTGCTGGCAGCGAGGCAAGGCGGCGGCGGCGGGGCGGCGGCAGCGCCGGGTGCGGGTGGCCAGGCGGCAGTCGCAGCAATTGTGAGGGATCTGCTGGAGAGGCTGCCGGCCGACTTTGACATTGAGATGACGCAGATGCTGTACCCCGTCAGCTACAGCCAGTCAATGAATCAGGTGGAGGGAGGGGGGGGGGTTTGAGATAACCTGTTCCAGCTTGTTGTTCTCTTACTGGTATCAATGCTGACAGCATGCACTGGGGCGCATGTAGGGTTCAGAGTAGCATGCACTGGGGCGCATTTAGGGTTCAGAGACGCATGCACTGGGGCGCATTTACTGTTAAGGGTACCACACACATGTTCCTCAATTTGTGCATGCACGGCATTCAGGCATACAAGAACTGTACAAGGCACGATGTTTTACTCTCCTTCCTGCAAACCTTAGAACTGCCGCGGTGTCCGTCACCTCCCCGCCGCCTCTTCAGGTGCTGGTGCAGGAAATGTCCCGCTACAATCGACTGTTGGCCGTGGTGCGCGTGTCCCTCGTGGCGCTGGACCGCGCGCTGGCTGGCCTGGAGGTCATGTCTGGAGAGCTGGAGTTGGTGCTGGCTGCTCTGTCGGTGGGGAAGGTGAGCCTGGCTCTGTATGTCACAGCACTGGCTTTGGATCAGCAAACCTCGTTGAATCGTTGTGCCGTTGGTGCTTGTGTTGGTGCGGGCAGAGGACCAAGGATGCAGGAGTGGGAGGGCCTGGGTGGGAATAAATTTGAACTGATGGGCTTGGGTGGGAATCAAAAAGGATGGGTGGGAATAAATGTCCGTTGGGGAGGTGTGCCTGGCTTTACATGTTGCAGGGGTGCAGGGGTGTGATGTCTTGTTTTGTGTGTGTCCTGTCTTTTTGCCACACATGATGAATAGAAGCGGCCATGCGCACATTTTGTCGCAATTGGCTGATTATATTTGTGCGAGCTCTCAGCGCTTGGGTCAGGCGTGAATGCAAAAGTGGACACACATGAACAAGTGCGGTATGAACAACTACGAACAAAGGTGGACAAGCATGAACAAATGTGAACAAGTATGATCAGGTGTGAATAAGTATGAACATGTGTGAGAAGTGTAAACAAGTTAAGATAAATTTGATCAAGTATGGACAAATGTGAGAGCCCTATCTGATATCCACGCGGTTTGGAGCTGATGACATTAGTGTGGACGTATGAAACAAACCGGTGTAAAGGAAGCAAAGCGGCGTAAAGCAGGCAAAACGGTGTCAAGGAAGCAAACCGGCGTATAGAAATCGAACCGGTGTAAAGCAAGCAGAACGGTGTCAAGCAGACAAAGACTTCCACCTGCTGCCCGATTCCAGACACCCACCATATGGC